>JAMRYA010000009.1:7500000-8750000 GCA_024447215.1 Panagrolaimus sp. LJ2400 | reverse complement strand
TTGCGAATTTTTATGTGCAAAAGGTGCATATTTGGAAGATAAGAATGAATTGGGACAAACAGCTTTAATGCTTGCAGCGTCTTGTGGCTCAAAGGATATGGTAATTAGAAATCTTTGATAGACTTTTTTTAAACTCATCATCACATATAGGTAGTATTTTTGGTGAATCGAGGAGCAGAAGTTAATTGCCAAGATAAATCTGGTCGAAGCTCTTTACACTATGCAACACAATATAATCAATCAACAATTACTGAAGTTTTAGCTAAAGCTGGTGGTGATCCGAATCTTGCAGATAACAACGGAATGACACCAATGTTAAATGCATGTAAAGTTGGAAATGATGCTACAGTATCTTTACTTTTTGAATATGTAAATTGAATTTTTATCAAGCAAATATAATTTTCATGTTGTAGCAAGGAGATCCAAATAGAGTTAATAATGCTGGTGAAAATGGTGAAGCTCTTGCAGCCGATCAACCAAATGTTTTGAAAGCACTTCAAAGTGTAGGGTTTTAAAAATTTTTTTTTCTAAAATTTTGAATTATTTAGCGACTTACAATGAATGATGTTTTACGACAACTTGGCCTTGAAAAATATATTCCAATATTTGAAAAGAGTGATATCACTCTTAACGTCTTCCTCAATCTCAAGGAAAAAGATTTAACTGAATTGGGTATTACATTATTTGGCCCGAAGAAAAAATTGTTAAACGTTATTCAACAATATAAAGAAAATGGTATTATTGCAACTGAACAAGACGTTGTCATTTCTCAACCACAATTAGAAATTCCTCCAAGAAGTCGAGAAAATTCTTATAACAATCTTAAAAATTTTAACAACCATAGCGAGGTACGGTATTCTTTTGTCGCATTAATTAATTTTTAAAATTAAATATTTTAGAACTGCAGAATTACAACGATAAATACTACAGATTTAGAAAATCTGCTCACATTAAATGCTGATGTTAAAGCATTTCTTTTAAAACTGATGGAAAGTAAACACATTGACGATCAAACAGCACTGAAATGTAGAAATTTAATTCAACGCATTTGCGCTGCAACTGATCGATTGAATATTCATTGAATTTATACTTCGTAATACAAATTTTCAAAATGCATTAATAAAATTAGTCACTGTTTAAAAAAACTTAAAACCTGCATTCAAAAATACATTGTAGGGTACTGTAGCAAAAAAATTTTTCCAAAAAATGACCGAAAGTAAAAAAAATTAAACGTGTGATATACACTAATTGTTTAAAAATAACGAGTTTTTTATTTTACAAAATCACTAAGTATAAATTAGTTAATAAATCCACAAAAGAAATTTAAGCACCAGGATTACGAGCTTTATGCATGAAGCTTTCAATTTCTTCAACGGTACGAGGTAATGCACGACTCATATTTTCGTTTCCTTTTTCCCAAATGACAACATCATCTTCAATACGAACACCACCAATACCACGATATGCTTTAAGTGCTTCAGCATTAATAAACTGTTTCAAATTTTCGTCTACTAGTGCACGATCCAAGAGCTGAAATAAATATATATTTAAAAATAAAAGAAGAAAACAAATATTTTCTTACCGTATCAACAAAGTAACAACCAGGTTCAATTGTAATACACATACGTTCTTTAAGAGTACGAGTTGTTCGAAGACTTTTAAGGCCAGGATATTGAGAACGAGGAGTTGCATCTCCAAGATATCCACCAACATCATGAACATCAAGACCAATAAAATGACCCAAACCATGAGGCATAAAAACAGCTCCGAGTCGTTTTTCGAGCATGTCTTCGATTTCTCCTTGTAACAAGCCATCTTTTTTCAAATGGGTAAGAATAACACGCTCAGCAAGAATATGCATATCAGTCCATCGAACACCAGGTTTAGCAGCTTCAAAGACAGCATTTGTTGCAGCAAGAACAGCATTGTAAACAATTTTTTGTTTATCGGAAAATTTTCCATTACATGGAAAAGAACATGTAACATCAGATGCATAACAGTTGTATTCAGGACCCATATCAAATAAACACATATCACCATCACGAATTAATTTGGCATTTGGAGCATTAGCATGACCGTAATGAAGAATAGCACCATTTTCACCACTAAAAATTCCAACATGTCTTGATGGAACAAATTAAAATCTAACATACGTTGCAGCAATACATGTATAAGCTAAATGACGACAACCACCTGTGTAATAAGAAATATGACGGAAGAGGCTTTCCATTTGATATTCATACATTTCAGGTTCAATTTTTCTCATCACTTCCTTATGAGCATCAGTTGCAATTTTCGTTGCATATCGCAAAACTTCAAGTTCAGCATCCGTTTTAATAACACGGAGTTCAGCAAATTCAGGATAAAGAAGTTTGGTATCAGTTTTCAATCTATAATAAAAGAAATTAAATCTTTTTAGAAAAACATATGAAACAATACTTTTCCATCCCGGGGAAAGTAGGTGGTTCTAGCCAATTGCCTGAATCTTCATTATAAGCACGCTAAAATTAAAAGTTAAGTATACAATATATTCTGTGCAATAACAAACCAAAAGTAATACAGATTCGGCCCCAAGTTTTTGAATATTTTCAGTAATGGCATTTCCAGTATGAAAATGAACTTCATCAACTTCATATTTGTTTTTGAACCAGCTTTCAGGTTCAATTCTAAAACTCTTATATTAGCATTAAGAAAATGAGAATTAATTATTAACTTACTTTCCTAACCATATTGCATAATCAGGAGCAAGTTTGGGTGGAAATAAAATTGATTTTCCAGTATCAACATCAATGGCACCAAAGCAATCACTTTCATGAACACCGAAAGCCCAGAAAAAGTATGATTCTTGACGAAATGGTAAATCTTCTGCATCAGTATTGTAACGATTTTTTTCTACACCACCAGCAAGAAGGACAACACTATGAGCAGGTGCCTTTCCACGGAGAGCAGTTGCTAATCGTTTACGATTTTCAGCAAAAAGTTTTGCAGAAATATGTAATGTATGACGACCACGATCAAACGACATGCTTCCGAAACCTAAAAATAAGAAAGAATAAAAATCAATTCTTCCTTTCACATAAACAAAACAGAAATGAAAAGTTTAACAATGCAAAAATTGTTATCACAAAAAAAGACAAAGAAAAGGGCAATTATCTGTCTTTCAATGAAATAAGCACAAGGTAAAAATAAGTATGAAATCGCAAAGTAGTTAAACAAAAATCAAGGCAGAAGATACGGTACATATTGTTCAACAATCTCTCACACGCGAGCTCGAGGTGTTTTTCGGATAGTTTATCGTCTGCAGCAGTGCTGATCGGAATCGAACATTTCAAAAAAGGAACGAACTCAGCCTTGGCTAGAACAAAATGAAAAAAAATAAAATGAAAGTTTCAAAAAAAACCAACGAAAAGTTTCGCAAAAGCTTCTCACTCTTTTTTGTCGTATTTTCCTATCTTTTTTTCAAACCTAGCTGATGCCGGCCGAAATCGTCCAAAAACCGTCGCGAAAGATTGTCATTATTTTGAAGTTAATTCACAGCAAATATTAGTTGCAATTATTAAATGCACATTTTTAACAAATCAAAAATTTTTTTATAAAATATAATAATTTATTATAACATATAACATACAACAATAATTTGAGCTGTAATAATAATAACTAATCAGATTCTGAACTTGAAAACATGCTTTTTCTCACAACTTTGTTTGATACTGGTCTTTGGGTTGGCAGGGGTTTAGGTACAGGTTTTGCGACCACCGGCTTTAATTGTGGTTTTGAAAAAAAATCATCGTCCTCATCGCTATCATCAAACAAATTTTTGGGTTTTCTTGGAATAACTTTGGAATCGTTTTTGGGAACTGAAACTGGAGGTGTTGGGACTGAGTTGGGAATATGATTGGCCTAAAATTCAAATAATTGAAAAATGATAGCAAGAAAATCAGCGTTTACATTGTTAACAATTATTTCCCTTTTTGGAGCAATAGGTTTTGACGAAGAAGGAATATCTTTCGAAATATTTACATTTTCATGAGTTTTAGGTTTTCTACTAATTGGAACATCATCTTCTTCATCTGATGATGAAAATAATGAGTTATGTTTTTTTTGCGGTGCAATTTTTACGGTACTAGGTGGAGGTGTCGTTGTTGTTGAATTTGTTTTCCGAGGAGGGGCTTGCGGTTGGGGTGTAGGCAAAACAGTTCTGGGTTTCGATTGTGGAATAGAAGTTTTTGTTGATTCAACTGCATCTGAATTCGATTCAGATACTGGAGGTACTTGTTTTCTTGGTGTAGGTGGCAAAGGTTTAACAACTGCTGGCTTTGCCAATGGTTCTTCCTCTTCATCATCATCGAACAAAGACAAATTTTGCTTTTTTCTTGGCTCATCATTTTTAACAATAGGAGGAGCATTTTTAACAATATCAGCGAGGTTAGGTGGTCCTCTGTTGAAAATAGGGGCAGGGGTTACTGTAGCCCTATGAATTTCAGCATCATTTGAAATTTGATTCTTTTGTGATAGAGTATCAGCATTTTTAACATTTCCATTGCTTTTAACTGATGATACCGGTGATGGTGCAATAATTACAGGTTCTTTCGTAATTGAGGATGTTACATCTGTTGTAATATCTTCTTGAATTTTTGGTGTGACTATTATAGGAGAAGGTAAAGGATGCTGATGAATTATAGGTGAAGGCTGTATGGTCGTTGATACAGACAAAGGAGGTGGTGATATATTAAGAGGAACACCATTTACAGCAGCATTTGGTATGTTCCGATGGAGTATTGGCTGGGGTAATTCAATAATAACATCGTCAATAGGAGATACAACGTTTTTTGTATGATGCTTAGCAAAATTACCCGTTTCAAATGCATTTGACCCAATTAATGGAGGTAAATCACGTATAAGATATGGATTCTAAAAAGTGTTTTGTAAAGTACTGTATATGACCAAACATGATACGTACAACATCTTCAAAGACTTTTAAAATTTCATCGGTCATCTCTGAATGCATTTCTACACATATTTGTTTTTGATCTACAAGTTTCAAACCATTTTGTACTGAATCATGAACATATTCTGCTAAAGATTTTGGTTTTACTGGTTCTGGCTAAAGTTTTTAAAAATAATAATAAAGGCCAATAATGGAAGAAAGTTACCGTTGTATTATTTTTTAAAGGTTTAAAATCATCTTGTAGGACAATCTTAAATGTTTAATTTATGAAAGGGTATTCTGGGTTAACTAAAAATAACCTGGGGAATCATTTGTTTATTTTCACATAATTTTATTTGTGACTCATCGTTATTTAAACGACAAATAGAAGACGCTAATGAACTCTGTATATTTATTTCTTTATCTTCCAAACTTTGAATTCGATTTCCCATAAGATTCCATACTTCTTTAATACATTCTAGAAGCTAAAAATTCATTGTTAATAATATTTTTCATTTTATGAAAAAAAGTGCTTACAGCTTCATCCTTTTCAGCATTTTCACCCGTAGCAGATACCGCTTTAAGCTTTTCGTCCATTACAACTTATTTAAGATACCCATAAAATTCATTACCTTTTAAAAAATGTACAAATATATTATATTACAATTTATTATTAACAAGTTATCATTTACTCCAACATTTCTTTCTGTCTTTCCATTACAGACTGATTTGGCGTTTTGTTCTTTTATATTTATTCTCTGACACACTCTTTTTTTGTTGAAAACTAAAAACAACACTCATTTACAATTCTTAAAAATTATAGCTAATTTTAGTGTTTCTAGTCGACTAGAATTGTAAATTAGTCTTTTAATTGACTTCTTAAAAGTACATTCATAAAAATGACGCTTTTGTATGAATTTTTTAACAGCCCTGTTGTCCTTTTACAGTTTAATACTTAAAGCCTCGTGTTTATTATTCCCATTCTTATTATCATTTTATTATTAAATTTAATTCGTAAATGATTTCTTTTAATATTTTGCCTTCTATATTGTTAACAAAGCATTTTTTTAATAGCGTGGAATTTTTAGTGCGTGCAAGCAAACATTCTTACATGATTTATATTAGTATTTTTTAGAATGGCAAAGGTTATTCGTAGTCGATACGTTTTTAAACCTCATAATCGTTGGAATCGTTATCTTCCACGCCGTGATGATGGAAGAATCAGAGAATATGATTATGAAGCAAATGATGCAGCGCCTTCTCAATTTCCTGATCCATCAACTGATCCACCATCTAAATTATGGCTTGCTTGGTTATATAAAGACCCTACAAAAGATATCAGATGGACAAGAGAATATATTAAAAATCTGTTTGGTGACAACCCTCAAGCGGGTAGAATGCATATTTTTAAGAATACTGCAGCCGTCAATCGAGAATTATGGAAAATCAAGCATATGATTGAATTACGTCCTTTACATTTTCCAAATGGTGAACCAACGGAAGCTGATATTGGTCATATTGAAGTACATCCTGATGGCCGATGTGTTATTAATAAAAATTTGTCTCTTAGTGATGAAGAAAAAATGAAACTTTTGAATGCTAACAAACAATTTACTGTAAAACAGTATGCACAAAAACTACAAGCAAGATATCACAATTACAAAGATGTTTACGAAGATACTGTTTATAATCCAAAGAATATTAGCATTGTTGATTAATTGTTATTTAGTATTTTTATTAAAAGTAGCATAAAAATGTTTATCGATTTTTTTTGGGAATTTGTTAATATGCGTTTATTGCGCTGGTACTTGATACGGTGGCTTTTGTTGTACTGGAGGTCGAGGTTGTTGTTGAGGCATTTGTGGATAAACTGGCCCACGATTTTCTAATCTCATAACATCTTGTTCACGCTTTAAATGCATGTATTTTTATATTTTATTTTTAGACAAATTCTTACCCTTCGTGTTTCGTCTTGAATCTTTTTATCCAATACATTTTTAACTGTAGTAATTGATTCAGCCAACTTTTTAATAGCAACTTTACATTCATCAATATCTCGCTTAAGGCCACTATTGGAGACATCTGAGGCAGGACTTGGGGCATAACTACCACCAGTTAATTTATTATATGCGTCTTGTAATTCTTTTATTGCAAGATATCTGAAATATTAAAATTAACTTTTAAGCACTGTTTCTACAGCGTATAGCGACTCTTTACCTTTCTTCTTCTTCTTGGTCAATCCGATGTGTCAATTGCTGTTTAAGATTATCAACTTTTGCTGATAATTCATTAAGCTATAATATTTTGTCGTTTTTTAAAACACTTGTTTTAAATTATACGTTAACTTACATCTTCTGGAATTTGTCGTTCAACTTTATCTCTTACACGATCTTGTGTTTTTTCAACTTCATCCATAATTTCATCAAGTTTATTCACTTGTGCACGAACTTTATTGATTTGCCCTTTGTCGTTTACGTCATTTAAAGTGTCGACCATGGCTTTTCTGTCTCTATTAAGCCCTTGTTGAATGCGCGAAATCTTTTCTTCTAGCTTTAAAAGACCCTCCATACTCATTTTATTTTTATCAGCAGATATTGATTCCATTTCTCGTCTCAATGCATCTGTATCAAGGGAAGGCATTTTAATGTTTTCTTTTCCTGCCCTTGCTTCTTCAACTGATTTACTAAGTCCAGTTAGATAATTTGATAATTTTTCTTCAACTTCGTTAACCTTTGATAGTAATCCCTTTTCATGAAGTTTTCTGAAAATATATTTTTTTAAATTTCTTAATGGTGTATGCAAACCTTGATTGTATTTCAGCGGTTAATATTTTATCCATTTTCTTACTACCTTGTTCCATGTGATGTTCCAATGAAGCCAAAGCTTCATTCACTTTTTGGAATTTTTCTTTATTCTTATTTTTGTCGTTTTGTTGCGCACCCTTTAAATCTTCGATGAGCATTTCCTGATGTTTAATCCTTTCTTCAAGTTTTTTCTTGTTGTCTTTGTCGCTTTCTAAAAGACCATCTTGTTGTTGTTTCATTGCCTAAAAAATGGACATTTTCGATAGGAAAGAGACAATGATGAAATACCGCTTGCATGGCATTCAGTCTTTGGTAAATATCATCTTTTAGTTTGTGTTCCCTTTCGTTCATATTTTTTGTTACTTCATTTGTAATAAGTTGTATTTTATCGTTCAAACGTCGGTTTTCTTCACTTAATTTTTCTTTATCAATATCACCTTTACGACTTAAATTTGTTAAAATTTCATTTTTACTGCTTTCTTGTTGCCGTATAATATCTTGTAATCGGCTTATCCTAAATTGTCTTTATTTTTATTTAGTAAATTTATTATCAAAATACGTGTCAGCTTGTTGTTGATTAACTCTTGCGCGATCTTTTGCTTCTGCATCCATAGCCAACTTTAATTGAGAAAGCTGCGTTTGTAAATCTCTCATTCGAAGATCCATTTGTTGTGTTGATGTTGCAATTTTCTATAATTTTCGGACTTATTAAATTTATTTAAATATCTTTTTTGTTACCGTTGGATCAACAACAGGTCTATTTTTAACATCACTGTTTATCCCCATTATATCTGCTGTATGTCTATCTACAGTACCCTTGATTAATCCAAAATCTTGTCCTATTAATGTCAATTTGTTTTCCATGTTTCCCAATTGCCGTCTTAAATCTTCCATTGTACGTGCCCTAAAACTTGATTTTTGATTCTTTATTTGTTGTTTTTAAAACATACGAAACGGCATTATCTGCATTTGCCCCGATCTTTTTGGTTATTGCTTCTTGATTTGCTTCCAATCGACGACGCGCAGCCTTTATTTTTTTCATTACTTTTTTTAAAAAGAAAATTACAAAAAAACGTTACTTGTTCTTGATTTGCTAGATCATTGTATTGTTTTCTGAGTTGTTGTACTTGATTTTGGAGATTATTTAAAGCAGATGTGTCAGGTTTTTGTACAACAATTGTTTGAGCTGGGCTCTAAAATTTATTGTTTTTTTCTTAATTTTTTAAAATAAATGATTTGTGTGAGGCACTTTCAAACGGGGAAAAGTGATTTTAATCTTTAAGGAAAAATAGAATTCATTTCAAAAAGAAAAACACCGCACTCAATCTAACCCTTGATTTTTGGGTACTTGGTAGCCTGTAATAATCATAATCAGAGACAGTATTTGATCGTCTTGGACTTTTTGCTGGAGTTGGAGTTACTGAACGAACCTTTCGTATTGGAGTCTGGGCAATACCTTCTTTTGGTCTTCGTGGAGCTCTTCCTGATGGCCTAAAAAATTTGATTAGAATTTTAATCTTTATTAAAACTTACTCCATTCCAAGGATAATATCTTTAGCAGTATCACGGGTTCCATTTTTTTTCGGCGTTTTAGAAGAACTACGCATTTTACTGTTTCTTTTTTTTTGTTTCTGCAACAATATTGTGTGTTTTTTTATTGTTTTCTTTTATCTCATTCGTATGTGTATAATCCGTTGCTAGAGGGCTTATAAACGACCGTTGCCAAAGGTAGCCGCCTTGGTTTTTGTTTTTTTAAAATTCTGCGCTAATTATTTATGAAAGAGTTATTTTTTTACACTTAATTATTCATACTCTTAAATTTGCAATTTATTTTGTTCTGAACTTTAAGATCATTGATTTGTTTACCAGACGCATCCTTTGTTTTTCTTACGTGCTCATTTTTTGATTCAATGCATGTTTTTGATGTTTTAGATTGATTATTAAATGTTTTCAGGGTAATTCATTTTGATTTTTCACCTTTCGATATTTTAAAATGGCTAATAATGGTAGTGTCAAGAATAAGGTTTGCCTCATTGTTATTGATGGCTGGGGCCTTTCTGAAGAAAAACACGGTATTGTTTAAAGGTTTTTGGAAAGCTTTAATGCTCTTTTTTTCAGGAAACGCTATTGCAAATGGAAATACACCTGTAATGGATGACTTATGTTCTGGTAATTGGCAACAAATTGAAGCACATGGCCTTCATGTTGGTCTTCCTGAAGGTTTAATGGGAAATTCTGAAGTTGGCCATTTAAATATTGGTGCCGGGCGTGTTGTTTATCAAGATATTGTTCGTATTAATATGACCGTAAAAACAGTTAATGATACAACATTTGCTGAAAATGAAGAACTTGCTAAACTTGCAAAACGTGCTAAAGAAGGAAATGGTCGATTTCATTTATGTGGTCTTGTTAGTGATGGTGGAGTTCACTCTCATATTAAACATCTTCATGCTTTAACTATTGCATTACGTCAACTTCAAGTACCAAAACTTTTTATTCATTTCTTTGGTGATGGCCGTGATACAAGTCCAACAAGTGGTGCTGGTTTTCTTGAAGAAGCCATTAAATTTTCAAATGGTGCTGGATACGGTGAAATTTCTACAATTATTGGCCGATATTATGCTATGGATCGTGATAAGAGATGGGAACGTATTCGAGTTGCATATGATGCTCTTATTGCTGGTGCTGGTGAAAAATCTACCGTTGATCAAGCAGTTAATCTTGTCAAAAAACGTTATGAACAAAACGAAACTGATGAATTTCTAAAGCCTATCATCCTAAATGATGAAGGTCGTATTCAAGATGGTGATACAATTTTATTCTTCAATTATCGTGCTGATCGTATGCGTGAAATTACTGAATGTCTTGGAATGGAAAGATATAAAGATCTTGGAACAGATGTTAAACATCCAAATAATATTGTTGTTGCTGGTATGACTCAATATAAAGCAGAATTTCCTTTCCCAGCACTCTTTCCTCCTGTAACTCATATTAATGTTCTTGCTGAATGGCTTGCCGCACAAAAGGTCACTCAATTTCATTGTGCTGGTTTGTTGAATTGCTTTTTTAGAGCTATAGTTCAAGTTAATATTTGATTTCAGAAACAGAGAAATATGCTCATGTTACCTTCTTCTTTAATGGCGGTCGCGAACAGCAATTTGAAGGCGAAGAACGTTGTATGGTTCCTTCACCAAAAGTTCCAACTTATGATCATCAACCTGAAATGAGTGCTGCTGGTGTTGCTGATAAGGTTTAAATTAATTTAAGTATATTTCAAATATAGAATTATTTATAGATGATTGAACAAATTAAAGAAGGAAAGCATCCATTTATCATGTGTAATTTTGCTCCTCCAGATATGGTTGGTCATACTGGTGTTTATGAAGCTGCTGTAAAAGCTTGCGAAGCTACTGGTAAAAAATTTTTGATAAAAGAAAATAATATGCGATTTTTATAGATGTTGCCATTGGTCGAATGTTTAAAGCTTGTAAAGAACATGGTTATATTATGATGGTTACGGCTGATCATGGTAATGCTGAAAAGATGATAGCTCCTGATGGCGGCAAACATACTGCTCATACATGTTATCGAGGTACGGTATCTTCTTAAAGCTCTTTTTTGTAAATTTATTTTTTTAGTTCCATTTACTTGCTCATCCGATAAACATCTTTTTAAACAAACTTTACCAGATCGTGCACCAGCATTGCGTGATGTTGCTCCTACAGTTCTTGATATTATGGGTCTTCCACTCCCTAAAGAAATGGATGGTGTTTCTTTGATTGAAAATGGCGCATAAAATAACATTGAAAAAGACGAAAAAGAATGTTGTAGGTTATTGTTTTTTAAAATTTATGTAGTATGGTCATCGGTTTGTTAACCCGGTATTATTATAAAAAATATTATATTGTCTGTAATATAGTCTATTTTTGTGCAGACTTTTAGTATATCGTATTTGCTTTATTCTTGTAGTATCTTAAATTGTTCTGATATTGTAAATGCCTAAAATAAATTTAGTTTACTAAAATACTTATTTTTTTTATCAAACTATTATGTACAAAAAAAATATTAAACACACGTATTTTACACGCCAAAAGCTTTTAATTAAAGAAGGAAAGAAAAAGCAATTGCAACAATATAGACTAGAAAACAGAATGAAAATAAAAGATTATTAAATGTAAGGGCAACATGAGCATAGGGGCCTCGTTCAGCGGTTTCTTCTGAATTTTTAGTTTCACCAGCACCACTAGAAAAGGGCAAAAAGTGATCAACAAAGTTGAGAATAGTTGTAACAAAATGTGGAGGAGGTAATGTTGAAGTTGAATGGGCCATTTTTCTAAGTATAAGGGAAAGAACGAATAAGAGAGCGGTAGTGAAAAGATTGAAGCCAGCAAATTTTACTAAAAATTTACAAAATTATTTGGAATGAATTATTTTTTAAATAAAACTTACAAATTGTTGGTGTTGATGAACTAAAATCTGGTAAACGAGTATTAATAAGAATAAGGGATAAAATTTGTGAAACAATTGAAAAAGCTAAAAGTAATGGTTGCATTGTTGAAAGTTGGAATACAATTGCGCTAAGAGTTAAAAGGGTGTTAATCAAAGCTGGCAGCAACATTTCAGTAACATAGTATGCGGCATTTCGTCTTAATCCAAGACACAATTCACAATTATTTGTTTGAACATCAAATGGATTTTGTTTCCAGTTACCTAATACTTGAATGACATATTTGCTATCCTAAAAAATTATGGTAAAACAATTTCAATCTTTTCATAGCATTACCGTAACATCCAAATCAACAATATTCCAACCGCTTACATGTGCTTCTGAGATAGCTTCATGTTCACGGTTTTTAACTTCTGGGCTAACTCTGAAGCGAACAGTGAAATATCTTTTATCATCAAATTTATAGCAAATCTTTTGATAATCGTTAGGATAATCTTCATATTCGAAATGATAGGGAGCAATAAAACTAAAATCAGTCCACATATAAACTTGTCCAGTATAATTTGCTGCTAAAACTTTTCCGCTAACTGTTCCAGCCAATGGATTTGCTCTATAAAATTTAAATTTTGTTAAAAGAGGAAAAGAAGCTATTAAAATTACGCATTAATTTGTACAATTTGGGGTGTCCAAACTTGTATCCAATAAAAATTTAACCATGAGATACCCCATTGATCTTTATCCCATGCAATTTTTGAATCATTCCATGACATAACCATTCTACCAAAAACTCTTACCAATTGTTTCATTTCATCCTAAAAATGGGACAATTATTACATGGTTTAGTACTATAGCAGCATTTACAATATCAACATGTGTAATTCGGACACTTTCAATATTAACCATTTTTGTTGCATTTGAAGTTGTGTTATCATAAGATGAAGCAATATGTGTTCGAAGTTTCCAAGCTCGATCACCTCCTTGACAACTTTGACATGAGCGTCTACAATTTGCCATCATCCAAACAGCATTTGTTTGGCATTCGCCTTGACTAGCCCATAATGAACATTTAGCATCTGAATCAACACAGCTTGATGTAGATTCATCACCATTAGTAGCAACAACTAAATTAAATAAGTTAAAATCTATCATTCAAGTTACAGTATTCTTACCCAAAAATTTAAGCAAAATTAATATCGCTGTTGTTGTACTCCACGACATTTTTTTATTAAAAAAATAATTTCAAATCTGTCTTCTGAGAAGAAGATCAAACACAGCTTGTTCTTTAATAACAAACGTGAACAAAATAGCGCGGTAAATCCGAGAAAACAAATCACAAACCCAGATCTTCCAGGGAAAAAAAAGATTGTCGGCTGTTGCTCATCTTGTTCATCCAGAATCCGTAAAGAAAATATCTCATTTTTCTGTGCGCACAATCATAGTTTCAAATAATGTTAAGTGTGTGTTTCATATTATATCGACACACCAATTCCTTTTCTCTTTTCCTCCCTTTCTCTTTGTCATTTATGGAAGCGTTCCAGAGCAGAAACCGAAATCTTTTAATGAATTGTCTCAGCCACTAGATTTAACCCATTTTTTGTATGTTCTTTTGCAAAAGTAAGTCCGTTACAGAGGATATGCGTATGTTTAGAATTCTTTCTTCTTTTTTTCTTCATCTTCATGAGGTGGTTATCAAAGAATAAAGAAATGAAAAAGAAAAGTGAGATCTGATCGCAACTTGCTTTTCTCTCTCTCTTAAGCAAAACTAACTTCTTAATGATGAATTAAGATGAAACAAATAAAAGACAAATTCAAAGTTCCGTTTCATTTCTTAATAAAAAAAAGAGAGATGCAAAAGAAGGGATATGTCATATTTTTAATCGTTTTTTTTAAATTAGAACATTTAAAAATGAAATAAAAAACATTTAAACAGTGATTTTATTTTTTGAAATGCTTATTTTCTTTATCAAATATCAAAGCTTTGAAGAAACATTCAATCAGAAAAAGAAAACTACACAAACAAAAAAACAAAAATATTATTATAATATTTCAATCTTTTTTTGGTCATCAGCTTAATCGTCTTAGTGTCAACTACCCGTCAATTAAACTGAATCGACATTGCACTTGAGATTTTTTGCTGCTTCGGCCATATGGTAGAAGAGAAGGAGAAGCATTCTGCGTGAATATGCACTACAGTTTCTTTTTTTTTGCCATTAATTCTTTTTTGTTTTATTTCATGGATTATAAAATGATGGAATAAAAATTAGCTGAAATAAATAATAATAGTAGTCAACAGAATCATTTTACATGCTACAAAAAGATCAGTTTGCAAGTGTTCGAATTTTGTTCTTTCCGTATTTTGAGCTATGAGGTTATTAGTTAATTCAATAAATCAAACTAATTAGCGCAAAATTTGTCATTTTTTGGTCAGTTTCATATTAAAACAAAACCCGATTTTTTATATGTCTCTTTGGATATTTGTTTGCAAAGGAGCAGCAGCACGTTAAATGTGCAAATTTCTGCTATACTTTTTTGTTTCTATTATTTTGTTATTTAGGTTTTATTTAAAAAAAAGAAGCCGTCGATCAAAAGTGTCAAAGCTTTATCCATCTTATAAATAAAAAAAATTATTTGAAGGTAAGCTTTATCCCTCGAACAAAACAATGCTGACACAATCTTTTGTCATCATAAGCTCTTTTTTTGCGCATATATCCGTTTCATTTATATTTAATGACAAAAAAAGCAGCTGTTGCTTATTTATATTTTCTTATTGTATTTGTCGGCAAGCAAGCAGTGATTTAACCTTACAATGTGTTTTCACCTCTTTCATTTTTTTTCTTAGCTAATTTCTTTTATGTCTTTTATATTGAAACCTTTGGTTACTGTTTTTTTTATTCATATTTCGGAAATAAGACTGTATAAATTGTTTATCCACCATACTTCCGAGCGGGAATTTTATTTTTGATCTTAATAAATTGACTGAAAGCAGAAGAAAGAAGTAAGGAAAAAGATTTTTTTCTTCTACCGTTTTACGGCTTTTTTGCGCCATTTGTGCACCTGGTAGCGCCTGTTTCCGCTCTTGTCAAATCTTTTTATGCCGAAAAAGAAATCTTTTGAGATCCCTAATTAGCGATCATCGGTCATCAAATATATGTGTATTGTTTCATTATTTTCTTGTCTCAATCTTAAAGAATTAATGTAAGCCTCCTATTTTTTTTAGTCTTTCCTATAGTTCTTTTCTGTAATATATGGGAGATAATTTAAGGATTGGGAAAAAAGAATATTTTTCAATTTATGTTTCCCTACTTAAGTTTTGATGGTAAACCTACAACATCCGGTTTTAGGCAATTGAATTATTCCACTTGTAACTCAATACTTTTTTCTTTTGTTGTTGTTGTTGATGATGGTGATGTGAAAAATCTGTTTTTGCTTCTTCTTCTTAAAGCTAACAATGTTGTTAAAGGTATTCATGAAACCGTAAAAATTGTATATTTCATATGTCTAATATTCTATTTACCTTTTGATATAATTGTAACTACCACTTGAAACGTGTAAGCCTTCTATTGCTTTTTCGTCCTTTTCTCACAAATAATTGTCGAAAATCTTCATATTTTTAACACATAACGAAAAGAAAGAAGTGAATAGTTTTCAAACAATTCAGATCAAATTACATGAAGTATTTTAAGCTTTCTCTTTTCCGCAAAAAATCTCAGACTTCTTAAACCCATCGTTTTAAAAAAGGAAATAAAAAAAGCAATTCTCGTGCCAAGCGTGTCCCTTGAAGTTCACAGTTGGAAGTCCCCTTAATGTCGCGCAAAAAATGTTATACCCAACTATTATTTCATTCAAATTTTAAAGCTTGCTTGTTATGGATTTCAAGTATCTCTTTGGGAAAGTTCAGACTTTTTTGTTTTCATGAAAAGGACACCTGCATTTGCCATACTCAAGAATATTTTCTTTCTTTTCCGTCTTGTTCAGATTTAGATGGATGTAAATTGTCGCCAGCCATTCTTTTAAACAATAAAAGAAAATTAAAACCAGTGTGGATTTTTTTAGTGCTATTAAAAAGTTTTATGATTTGTCAACAGCTTGTTTTTCAAAGTTGTTGAACTAAATTGTTTGAATTTTTATTGTTGAAAACGTGTTATACGTCAATTTAGAGACCACTCAATTCTATGTACTGTGACTCTTCTTCTTTCTTTTTTGCGAACTTAGAATTAAAAAAAGTTTCAGGTGAGAAAAATATATAGAAGAAGGGAAAGAAAAAATGCTTTTTTTTGATATTATTATTTTTTATGAAATAAGAGACATCGAGGTTTTGTTATTCGACAAAAGCGGATTATTAGTTGTCTTTGCGGCAAAAGCCTTTTTAGAATTACAATAACACTATCCAAGAAAAGACGCCTGATCCCATTAAACATGCAAAGGAAAGAGAAAAAACCCTTTTGGAAGAAGAAGACGAAAAAAAAAGACAGAGCGGTAAACTTTTTTTTCTCTTCTCATTTTTTACTGCGCAAAAACGTATTGTTATTGTTTGAAAGGCATGAAAATATGGTGCTTCAGAAAAACACAAAAGTATTGACACCTTCACCTTTTCCGGTGAATAATCAGCTCTTTTTTCTAGTGAAAACAGAAAATTACTTTTATTCAGACAAAAAAGTTTTTTTGTGTCTCTATGATCATTGTTGTGTTCATGCCTTTGTGACTCAAAAAAATATATTTCTTGGATCATTTTTTTCATTTTTTAGGCATAATTTATTTACGCATTTATACAATATACATATTATGCATAAAAAAGAGGTGTTTTAGTTGGGCATTTTGAATTCTGCGCGGCTGTTTAGGCATTTCCCTTGAGGCAATCATTTTTGTTGCGTTGCACCACCACTTCACCACTTAAAGCGGCAATTTATTCTTCTTGGTGTATACCAAAAAATGTGTAAAGCGAGATGCAGCGGGCTAGTCAAAAGTTTTTCTTTATATGTAAGCATTATATTTGCCTATCAAAAGTGGTAATTATTGTGCCTTAAGGCGTTGATTTCATTTTGAGATACATTATTTTTTATATAAAAATATTATGTTTTTTTTTTCAAAAAAAAGTGCAAGTGTGTAAAAAGGGATAGTAGTTTTTAGCGCATTTTGTGGAAATTAATAGAGGTAACCTAGCGTTTTTGGGAATAAAAAAAAGAGGAATGATCCGCCTGAAAAATTGTCCTTCATGAAAAAATTTTTTCCTTTATTGTTTTTCACTTTTTATAGGGATATTTGATGTTTAATGTAAGACATTCCCCCCCCCCATTTTTTTGCAATTTTGTTGCCAATTTTAAAACTGGAACAAAAAAAATAAGATGAAAAGCCAAATTAAAGAAATAAAAAACACTTCTTTGACCATTTTTGCTTCAAAGGTTTTCGTTCCATTTTCGCCGTCTTTTAAAAAAAGCCATCGTTTGTTGTTAATCAGCGGAAATAAGACAAGCACAAAAAAACGACGCGTGTCTAATTGGCCAAATTACAAAAAGACTCTTTGGTAGTCCTTGTTTTGCTTATGTTTTTTTAAAAAATAGTATCCGCAGTCATTGAATTCATTTTTATGGGATGGTTGTTGTTGCGCAACATAACATTAAGCTTGTCATCTTTTCGGCATGTACAAAAAGCTCATCTTCAATGCTCTCTTTATTTTTTTTGTCGTCCATTATTTTTGTTCCGTTTTTTTAAGGTCAATCTCATTCAGTCACCTTAAAGTTACAAAATATAAAAAAAAAGAATTAGTTGAGATAGCCGTCGTCCACCATCATGAAAGCATTAGTAAAGAAAATAAATAAATAATTTACTACTCAAGTTTAGAATTGTTCTTGTAAAACATTGCTTTTTAGCACTTTTTTTTTCTTCTACTTTTTCTTTCACTTGTTTCTTATTCATTCCGTTTGCGCAAATGGCCAGCAATGCCCCGATTGTGAATTACTCGACAAAACATATGTCTTCTGAGTTATTGTTTTCTTTTTATTTAAGGCAAGCTTTTTTGTTTCCAGGCGCTAAGCTTTTTTGTCACCAAATGCCGTAAGCGCTCTCCTGTTGAGCTTATAATTTGTAAAGTAAAAAAGGCTATAACTAATCTGTTACTTTTTTTTGTCAGGCCTATATAAAAGTTTTCAGTTGGCTATTTTTTACAGTTAGAAAAAAATAGAGCAATTCATTGGAAACAGTAACATAAAAAAGGCATAATTTTTTGCTATTAAATTGAGCTATATAATCTTTTTCAAGTCATCATCATAGTTTTTTTTATTATATTTTGATGATGCTTATGGATCTATACATTATGCATGCGTTTGCTTGTTGCTACCATTATCTCCTCATCTAAGCTTTATACGATCTGCTTTTTTTCCAAAATATTCATATGCTTTTCCTCTCCCTCTCTCTTTTTTTCTATATTTCACTCTCTCAAACTATATGTTTATTAATTTTAATGTGCAAATTGGCTCAGCTCATCTCATTTTTGATGGTGCTTCGCTTCAACAATCCATGAAGCTTTAGTCTTCGACCATCATCATCTATACCACCTGCGCATTGAACCTACATATTTTTCCCTCATACATTTTTTGCTGTTGTTGTTTCAATGTTAAAAATGCGTGTCAAAAATGCATGTATCAATCTTTTTTTTGTTGCATTTTTATTTTTCTTTCAAATTTTTGTTTTGTTTTAAGCTACTTTTGGTGGTTTCATCTTGCATTACTTTTAATTCTTTGGTTCCGATTTAATCATGCTAATTAGACTCTAAGAAAAAGACAAGAAGAAAAAAGGGCAAAGAAGCAAGCTTTCTATCCCTTTGGTCAGTCAGTCTCTAAGTGATGGTTGCAAAAAATTTTTAAGAATGCATAAATTTTCTTCTTCTTTATTTTACACCTTTGCCTTCATTTTAATAATAATAATACTGTCAAACAAAAAAAGTAGCAAAAAAATTTAAATTTTAAAAAGTTGAAAAAATGTTTTGGCGAATTTTTATTAAAACAATTTTTTTAACCGGATATTGAGCTCTCTATTTTTTTTCTTCCTCCTAAACATGGTTATTATTATTGTTCTAATCTCAGGTAGTGTTTGTCAGGCGTAGAAAAGCTCTTCACAATTGCTCATTTAAAAAAAAATGTGCCGCTGCGCTAAAGAAGTGCGATTGAGCGTGTATAATTTTAGTTGACAAGCCCATATAGAAGGGACGCATCACAGCCTTTAGCCAAAAAAAAGAACTCATTTTTGGGTGTTTTTTTTATTCTCTAGGATTTTTTGAGGGTTTTTTTTAAAGATCTGTTTATTTTTATTATTTTCTTTTCAAATCCCAAAAATGCGAAAAAAGTTTTGTTTGTTGCAATATGAAACTATTGTTAGTGGTATTTGTTTTTGCACAATGAGGCTTTAGGATATGTGTTGAAAAAAAAAGGTCTCAATTGTCTCTCCTTTAGGAGGGCATCGTCATCAACAATGGCACTACTACGATTTGTTGTTTCATTTTTCATTAAGCATTTTCTTCATTTGGTGATCATTACAAATTGAATAAATTAGCGTTTTGTTGTTATTGATGTTGCTTGTTGCTTGGATGAAAGCAAATTTTTTGTTACTAATTCACGCTAATTTTTATCTATTTTATAGTGGTCATTGTTAAAATCATTTATAGCTTTCAGGAGAAAACAAAAAAGGGGGGGAAAGCTATATTTTTCTTTATAGTTTCTTTTTTTTATTGCAGCTTTGTCTTTTGTGGACTTTTGAAAGATTTTCCATCAGAAGAAGACATGTCTCGGAGTTTTTTCGGAGTGGATTGTATTTCCTGTCTTTTCGTTGTCGCGCGTTTCCTTTTGGTGTTCTGGCTCAAAAAAAGTGCCATCCAGGAGTACTTAGCTTTTTTCAAGACTTGAGGTCACTCCACCATCGACATAACTAAATTTCATTACACAATTCCACAGATGACATTTGTAAACTTGACGCTGCCATGTCTAAAAAAGTGTTTTTTTAAGATATAAACAGGATTTAAAATTAAACCATAGTTTAATTTTGTTTTCTTTTTTTCTCCCTGTCTTCAACTGTTAACATTGACACATTTTTTAACCATTTCCTCCTTCTTCATTTTAAGCCTTTTTATGAAAAAAAATAAAAATACTTTTGAGAGAATAGCAAAAATTCGATATAGCATATTCATATTTTAGTATTTTGATGAAGTGGATTCTCTTTTTTGCTTTGAATTACCTCATTAATTTTGTTCTTTTTACATTGTTGCCCTTGATTTTTTACAACTTTTTTTTATTATTTAAAACAAAATAATATCCTTACAATTTGACCGCGAAACAAACGTCATGAAATTATATTTGCTTTTTGGCGCTAAATGAACTGTAAATTTCTTTTTTCTTTAGGTTAATTACGTGACATCAAGAAACTGAAGCCGCTCACCAAAGCGGCGTCTTTTATTGCTCCATTTTCTTGTTATATTTTTTATGCAACCTGGACCAATTGTTGCTGAATTCGTAAACCAAATTCTTCTTTCTTTTTCCAGGCGTTAAAAATATACTGTCTTTTTTGGCAACTATTAAAATATGCAAATTTTCTGCGCAGCCAAGCGCAAATTCTTTGCTAACTCTTATTCCTACCATTTCTTCTCTTAAAGACAAAGTCTTAAATAATAAAACACTTGATAGTAAAAGGTGTTTGCCTTAAAAAAGAAAAATATATATTTTTTTAAAAGAAAGACAATGGATCTGACTTTTGCATTTATTCTTATTCTTATTACGGGGGGCATTAGAGGATCAAGAAGGATACGACATGCAGATAATAATGGTAATGGGTTGTAAAACATCTTTGAATTATTGTTCAATTTCTCTTTTTTTTTATAGATATGTATGAAATCAGAATTTATGACAATGCAGCGCCTGGCACAAAAGCTACACTTAATGAAGCTTTTGATAAAGTTATGCGGGAAAGTAAAAATTGTTATGCCCAATTGGATACGGATGTTGACTGGATTGAATTTGATTCGGATTTAAATATGTTCCTTACAATATCAAATGTTCCAAGTACAGTACAATTAACACAACCCGCAACTTTGCATTTAATGTGTGCTTCTCATAAGGTTAAAAAATATCCAACTAAAACATTTGTAAAACACATGTTTTATAGATGCAATCAATCAATTTTTCTATTCATGTTACCCGACGAAATAGGCATCCACCAAAATTTTCAAAATCTGAATTCATCTTTTATGTTCCTTCTGTTTTAAAGCCAGGTTTTGAAGTTGGAAGGTTACATGTGGTTGATCACGATCCAATTATTTACAATTCTCAGCTTGGTTTATCCATTTTGGGAGATCAAAGTCATTGGATGTCCGACAAAAATGGTTCTATTATGATTCGAAAAAATATGAATGATTTAAAGCTTTATAAGCCAATTAAATTACAAATGCTTGCAATTGATTATGGATCTCCTCAACTTTTTTCCATCGCTAATATTACAATTATACCAGTTTCAGTTTCACGTAAGATTAATTAAAAACTCAAAATTTAATAGCAAATTAATAAAATTTTAGAGCCACAAAATGTAAGAGTAAATATCGCAAATACAGAATATCAAATTTTTGAATGGGATGCACCGGAATACGGTATTGCAGAAAAATACCGTATAACAGTTAAAAGACAAGGTGTAACAATATATGAACAAGAAATTGATGGACAAGAAACAACTGCTTTATCGACAACTCAATTTTCCATTGGATCTGATTACGTTTTTATTGTAACTGCAATGGATGTTGAAGGTGAAACACCAAGTGAAGATCATCGCTTTATTGTCATAAAAGATGGTAAAAAAATAAATAATTTGATGTTAAAAATTTCAAAAATAAATTTTTAGATATTAATTGTGAAGGTGAATGCTCAGATGGAGGTCGGCCAATGTGTTTTTATGGAAAGTTTCATAAAATTGAACAATATCGTGACAAATCAGGACTTCACTGTTTATGTTGGGATGGCTTTAATGGTCCACAATGTGATGTCATTGAAAGTTGTCCAGGTGAACGCTCAATGGAACCTTTTGGAAATGTTGATTGGCCTGATACTGCTGTCAATAATAGTGTTTTTATTCGATGCCCCTACAATGCTGATGGTACAAAACTTGAGAGAAAATGTTTTTGGGATGATAAGTATGGACATGTTACATGGGAAAATGTATCTGCAAGTGATGTATGTAAAAAGCAAAGTTCAGTTTTGGTTCATCTTGGAGTTCTCGCAAACTATGCACAAAAAGAAGTTCAAACGGTTTCGGGAATTGTTGCAGTTCAAAGATTTTTGGATACAATTCTAACTTTCCCTTCTTTTGAACCAAATTCAACTTCAATCCAATCTTATGATTCAAAAGTAGCTGAACATGCTGCACAAGTTATTGACACTATCATTTCTCGGAATCTCAGCGCCATTCCAGGCAATATTTCAAATGTTCGATCTCAACTAGACAACTATCTTCATCGATTCTCTAAACGAGTCCCTGTTCCATTTACACTTGAATCAAGTCGTGAAGGATTACATTTTAAAACTTTTGAATGGCATGCTGGATTAG
This sequence comes from Panagrolaimus sp. LJ2400, assembly GCA_024447215.1. Lineage (NCBI taxonomy): Eukaryota > Metazoa > Nematoda > Chromadorea > Rhabditida > Panagrolaimidae > Panagrolaimus > Panagrolaimus sp. LJ2400. Next base: position 8,727,247 of record JAMRYA010000009.1, on the reverse strand, counting down.
ATACATACCCAACTACAGTAGGTCGAAGATGTTATGTTCATATGCCAAAAAGTGTTAAAACTGATAATATTCGAATAATTTGTATGCGAAATACTACGCTTTATCCCATTCAAGAAGGTGATGCCCCTGTTATGTCGATAGAAACTGATGAAAGTACTGCAATGCCTCCTGGAACAAAAGCTTTAATTGGATTAAAGCCAATACATCAAAAAGTTAATTATACTTGCGCATATTTTGATGAAAAAGAAAATGGCTGGTCAATTGCTGGAATTACAGTATTATCAAGGAATTTCGAAAATGGTTATGTTCTTTGTGAAACATCACATTTAAGTCTTTTTACATTGCTTCCGGTTGGTTTTTAGGATAATAAAATAATTATTTAAAGAATGTAACTTTTAGGAATCGCTATTTGAGACTCAAACAGATTGGTGGGGAATTGCTGGAAATATTGTACCAATTGTATCCACGTCCTTTTCAATACTGGTAACTGCTGCATTACTTTTGCTTATAATTTGCCCAGAAAATCATAATTCTGATGCGACAATGATTGCTTTCTTAAGCACAATTCTATTAATGCATTTAGTTCATATCGTATTATTGGTTGTTCCACAATTTATTTCTCTTCAACAATATGATATTCAAATTTATATTTTATTAGAATATTTTATTCTTTTGTTAGCAATCTTAATGGCTATGATGAATATTAATATTAAACATAAAATTAAACGGGTAAATCAAGATTTTCAAGCAGAAGATTATGAATCGACTGAAAAAATGCCTGCTTGTAAAGTTTTATCTGCAATTGGTAAGTAAAAATGAATAAAAGATTCCACAGTAATTTCCATTTTTTTAAGTTCTTGCAACAATTTTATGCATTTGTTCTTATTGCTTTAATGGTATCTTATTTTATCGAGTTTCAACAAGAAAACCGTAAGTTCCTTTGTTTTTTAACACCTGTTTTGTTAATATTTTTTAAATTTTTAAGTCAACTTCAACCAATTACGGTAGCATTTATTGCAACATTTGTTGCACCATTTGGATTATTTATGCTTGCGGCAATTTCATATGCAATTCAAAGCATTTTCTTGGGTAAAAATGGGATAAAGAAAACTCCACGCTGGGCAGATGATCGAGAAAATGTTATGAGAGAGCTCACAAGTGCTGCAGGAACTTCATTACTTGTAATGATTGTTTTGTTTACTGATGCAATGCTTTTTGTTGCAAAAACAACCATGTTAAGGTATAAATTCTTTTTGAAACACGTTGAAACAAAAAAATTATTATTTTATTATTTTTTAGAAATTTTGTTATTGCAATTACTCAAATTGGGCTTTGTGGAGCATTGTTCATTTTTACATGTTATATGTGCAGCGTACATTTTGGATCCTCAGATTCTTCAACTTCTACAGGATCTGAATTTGCCGGAAATTCTTTAACAAAAGATCGAAGAAAGCAAGATCTTTCACGTGATCGACTTTTAGATAATACTGATAAATCTGCCAGTGTTTCACCAGGTAATGCAACATTACATGGTTTCCGTCCAGGATCAAATGCAGGATATTCAACACAGAATTCAGTAAACTCAGGATTTTCATCCTTCAAACCTCCCATCGATTCAATATATATCGATGATCGTGAACATTCAGGTCCTCTTGTTAGTATGGTTTAAAAAGAATTTAATTTTCCAAAGATTATATTTTAAAAAGAAATTATTCTTGCCAACTTTAACTGTTACAAATACATTCCTCTTTAATGTACATATTTGACATATTTTTTTGTTTTTGTTTTTACATTATTTTCTTTTACAATAAAAATAGATTTACGTCAAAGAGCTTCTTTTTTAAATATACGTATATCTTCAAACAAAAAATAATGAAAATATTTGAAATCCATTCGTCACGGGTACACATACATAACAGAAGAGATAATATCCTCCGCTCTTTTAAGCAAAAAAAACCGAAAATTTATATAACAGCTGACTCCGAAAAAAGCTTGTGAGGAAAATACTACCTTTCAATTGTTATATATCGATTCATTAACGCCACCGCTGCAAGGTCCTATTGTTTTTCATTCAAGAAAAAAAGTTAAGTTACAATCACTTTTTCAAAAAAAATTAAAAATAGTTAAAAAATGACAAATAAACATACCTTTTTTATGAATCAACATTGTTTTTTTGTACGTTTCCGATTAAAGAAAACGAGAACTTCTTTTTTCTATTTTTCGATTGTTCTGCTTTAAAACAATATACAAGCTGATTAACCATTTTATGACATCTTAAATTTTTTCTCAATCAGTTTAAATTTATTATTTCATACTTTTTTACCTACAATGGAAAAACGATTGTTCATTTTTCTATTTTCTCGCATTTTTCACCGCAATAAATACTTTTTTTATGTTTTCATTCTATGTTTCGCGTTTAGGGCAGTGAAAATTAATGAAAAAAAGAGCAAAAAATATATTTATGTCGTTGTTTAAAGCTCATAGTGCACTGTTCTCTCTCAATCTCGAAACTTTTTTTGTACCTTTTTCGATCGACAAAACTAGCCACCCGGCTGGCTGCTGCCCACTAACGGGATTGTCCGATGTATACATGAAAAGAAAAAATCAAAAAAAAAGTAGAGAGAAAAAAAGAGAGACCGTTTGACACGCCGTTACAAAATAATGTTGCCTTGACCAACAAGTGAAAACCATTTGGCCGCACTCAGTAAGTCGCGTAAATTTGCATGTAATATCTTTTACACATACACATTTTTCTAAAAAAAATAAATATCTTCTTTTTAATTTATATGTTTTTTAAAAAATAAGTTCTTATCTATGAGTCATCTCTTTTTTTAATTACTTACCCATTTTAATCAATTGCTTTGTGTTGTTTTTTTACCGGTGTATCTTTATTGGGTTTAAAATTGCAAGAAAAGAAAAAGTTCTTTTATGTAATTGCGGCTGGTACTAAACAAAAAAAAGAATTTTCTTTTTTTCCTTTCCATACGCCGAACTAATCACTTTCGCGCAGCGTTATTGCCGACCCTCAAAAAGGCTGTCGACTTTTGTACTTCGTTAGCAGCGATAGTTGTAGTCGTTGTTATAATAGTAGTTTGTACTGGTTTCTCTTCTCTCTTTACTGTTTTTGGATTAGAATAGTTAAAATCCGACATAGTTAAAGAAGAAGAAGAAAAATATATTGAAAAATATGTTATTTCATTCAACCTTTAAGAGAAGAAGTAACAGTTACAAGCGATAAACCTTTTTCCCCTTAACTTTTTGTTTAATCGCTGTTGTCGTTTTTACACGTTAAAAAAGATGAGTAGAAAAAAAGCTGTTGTTATTACGGATTTATATCAGCTGCTACTTTCCATAAGGAAGAAAGGTAAAAAAAAGTGAAATAAATATAAAGACATTAAGGATGAAAGGATATACAACAAGATGATCGGAAAAAACTTGAACAAAGCGCTAGAATGAACACCTTTCTTCTTCCTTCTATAAGCTTCAAATTGACTTTCTTCTTTTTGTTTTCTTTCACCTTTTTTACCTCGTGTTTTACATCGATTGATTTGTTTTGTGTTTTCTCTTATCGACTAACCATTATTATTGCCAGTTATAGGGATGTTAGCTCACAATGACAATCTTTAAATTATGTTTTTCTTTTCATATTTTTACATTATTTTTTTTGCAAAACGACCTTGGTAACGTTCATTCAACTGACATTTTTTTTTGTTGCGCTTACCTCTAATTTTGACAGTCTTTTTTTCCTGCCTAAAAAAGGAACGTTCGAAGAGCTGATGTTTCATTGCTTCTGCGAATGCTTTTCCAATCTTTTGCTTTTAAATCGAAAAAACTTTTAGTCATGTTTCCTTTTTTTGCCTTATTTAGAATTTTTCTTCTTCTAATACCCCTTTTGATGCCATCAGTAACACCCACTTCTTCGTTGAACATTTTGTTGCCCTGCTCTGATGGTGGAGTGAATCATGGCAAAATGTTTCCTCCTTTTGCTTACTGTCTGCAATCCTTGCCTTCTTTTATTTTTCATTAAAAAATTACGAATTTTTTCCACTTGTATAAAATTTTCAAAATTGTGTTGAGGTGTTCGTGATATTTTGTGGTTCTTATTTTTGTTTTTTCTTGATTTAGCTTTTGCTTAAAAATATTCATTTATTTTTTTGAAGATCAAATGACGGAACCTGAAGAAGATCAAGTAGCGGATGAGCCCACGCCGTTGCCATTATGGCAAGAAATTCAAAAAAGAACTTTTACAAATTGGGTGAATTTACGATTGTCGCCATCCTTCATAAATGATTTGGTTTGACATTTTTTTCTTGTTCTTCAATCAAGATAAACAAAAATTTTTAACGTGTTCTTTCTTTAGTTTGTGGACATGAGTGATGGTCTTCAACTTATCAAATTGATAGAAGTTCTCACAGAGCGATCCTTAGGAAGAAGGAATAAAAGAATTGAACATGTTAATCAACGATTAGATAATGTTGCAATTGCATTGGATTTTTTACAAGATAAAGAAGGAATAAATTTAACAAATATTGGTAAGTGAAAAAAAACTACCGTAACTTCTTCTATGAAATTGTCATTACAGGACCATCTGACGTTGTTGAGAGAAATCCTAAACTTATTCTTGGATTAATGTGGATTTTATTCCGGCATTATACCATTGCAAAAGCATTACCATTAATGCCACATGAATCTGGACAAAAAACTAATGACAAAGCTCGGTTATTACAATGGATTCGAAGTAAACTTCCAGCATCATTTCCAGTTTCAAATTTAACTTCTGATTGGAATGATGGCTTTGCTTTGGCAGCTCTTGTTGAAGGTTGCGTACCAGGCTTAAAAGTTGGATGGAAAAATTGGGATCCAACAACACCTTTGGAAAATACGAAAAAGGCTATGGAACTTGCTCATGAACATCTTGGAATTGATAAGGCAAATTTTTTAAATTATTTAATGCTTTATTAAATATATTTAAAAAATGCTTTAGATGATTGCTCCTGAAGATCTTATCAGCAGTGATGTTGATGAAATAAGTGTTATGGCTTATCTAACAAATTTCCCCTTGATGGTTGAAGCAAAGAAAACTCGAGGCTCTTTATCTAATATCGATCGACATCCTATCGCTGGCATTCGATCTGCATTCAATATTAGAATAGTAAATCCAAATCACATTCCAAAAATTAATATTTCGAAACCTGGTACTTCAACTCAAGATTCATCTATTCCTGTTGAAATTACACCCACAAATGATCCGCATATTTTTGATGTTAGTTATGTTCCTCCAATACCTGGACCATATGATGTTTGTAAAACAGTTTATTAAATGTGTTTAGTAAGATACTTTATTTAGATTTCTCTTCATGTTACAAATCCCGAAGAACCAGATGAAAAGCGGCCATCTGATGCGGTACTAAAAGTTGAAGCAGTTGAAGGTCCAGGCCTTAAAGGTCTTAATCCACATTCATTTGTTGGTGAACCACAAAATTTAAAAATATACAATTGTAATCCACAAGATAATGTTAGAGTGGAAATAATTGGACCTGAAAGTAATCGAAATCTCATTCCAATGCAATGGAATCATGTTAGTCGAGAATTTGAAGGCACCTTCAAGCCTGAAAAACCCGGTCATCATTCTGTCAATGTTTTATGCAATAGCCGAAGCATTAAAGGAAGCCCATTTCCTACAAGAGTTCAAGAATTGCGTAAGGGGATATTAAGTTATTTAAATTTTAAAAAAATTTTTTAAGCAGTTCCTGAATTTTGGGGACGGGGAATTTGTGAAAGTTTACGAGCAGGAGAAGAGGCAACCGTTTGTGCTGAATATCCATCTCATATCTCTTCATCAGATGCTCAGCGGTATTTGAAAAATGCAAAGTTGGTTGTATCTTCAAATAATCGTAAGTTTGTAATTAACTAAAACATCCAAAAAAATAAAATTTTACAGAGGAAGTGCCAATTAAAGAAAAAATTGAAGGAAATACAAAGACATTTTCTTACATTCCAGAAGATGTGGCAGTACATGAAGTTAAAACATATTTCAGCGATAAATTGATTGGAAAGCATTTGGTATGTATTAAATATACCTCTAAAATAAAGTGTTTTTTTGAAAAGAGAGGATAATCGCAACAAAGTATTCATTGAAGCGTAACCACAATGAAATTTTTTAGGTTAACGCACAATATCCAACTGCACTTAGTCGAGCCTTTGGACCAGGTACTGAAGTTGGAATGGAAAATCAAAAAGCGATATTTGTCATTGATCGGGCAAAAAATGAAGAAGTTCAATTTGCTGTTGAAGGACCGGCTCCATCAGAATTACGAAGAAATGATGTTGATGATAACACAGCCATAATTGAGTATACGGTAATAGATTTATCAGTCATCCTTCTCTAAGTAATTAATTATGTGTTTAGCCTACTGCTCCTGGAAAATATTATGTTAGTGTACTTAATAACCATGGACAAAATGTTAAAGATTCTCCATTTGCTGTAAATGTAAAAGATGAAGTACAAGGCTTTTACCCTGGAAATGCAAAAATTTCAAAACTTCCATCAATTGTTCGTGTGAATGAAGTTGTTGAATTTACAGCTGATACTCGGCCAGCTCATAGTATTGTGCCATCCCCTGATCTTTATGTTTATGATCCGGAATCAGAAAAAATTGAAACTCGAGTGCAACAAAAAGGTGATAAAACTTATAAATGTTCTTTTTGTCCAAGAATTGTTGGGCATCATCAAGTTTTTGTCGCTGTTGATGGAGTTTCAATTCCACCTTGTCCTGTAACAGTTACATGTGTTGATCCGGATAAAATACAATATTCTGGTCCAGGCATTGATTCACCTCTGTATTGCTCACCAAATCAAACGCATTTTGTTATTGATGCAAAACAAGCTGGTCCAGGAAATGTTGAAGTTCAAATGTTTACCGGTGACGAACAGCAAGAAGTTGACGTTGAAGTTGTTGATGAAAATGATGGATCATATACTGTAAAATACTGTGCTCCGAAAGCTGGTGCTTATAATGTTCGTATTTTGAAAAAATATTTAAGTTACAGTTTTATTTATTTTTTTAGATCAAAGTTGTATTTGCTGGATTTACACTTCCAAGTTTTGAAATCAATGTTCAACAACCGCCAAATGCTTCCGGTGCTATTGTTGAAGGCTTAGAAAACGGTTGGTCCATTTTAAATGTCGTTAAAAAATGTACTGTAGTGAAGTTCTGCCTTTTGTCTATTATTAATAGTACTGGTTGACTTTTTTTCTCTCACATTTTGTTGTCTCGTCGTTTTTTATATTTGTTGTTTTCTTTCTTTTTTTTCTTTGTTGTGTGTGTGAGTGTATTGTTGTTGTGTCAAATTTTTGACTGTCAACAATTTCATTCTCTTTCAGCAATTGTTACGGTAAATACAGAAAAAGAAGTTCATGTTTTTACATCAAATGGTGAAAATTTCCGAATTGTTATCAAAAGTCCTTCCGGTCAACTCATTGAAGCATTTATTGAATCAACTCCAAAAGGATTTTGTTTTAAATTTACACCTTCTGAAATTGGAGACTATTCTATTGATGTCACTTATGAAGATTATCCTATTGCTGATTCTCCTTTCTTTTTACATTCTATTCCTCCTCTTAAAGATCTCAATTCTGCTGAATCTCAGTATTTTGCTCAAACCTCTGGTCCTCCAAATGCAGACATGGTTCGTGTTGGGGGTCCTGGTTTAGGTCCTATTGTGTCCACTGGACAATCTACTTCTATCTTAATTGATGCCACAAAAGCAGGCTTTGGTAATATCGATTGCATTGTCGATGGACCTACTCGTACTCCAATACATTGTATTGATAATGAAGATGGTACTTGTTCAATGCAATATGTACCATGTGTCTCAGGGATATATTGGATTAGAGTTTTATTTGATGATAATAATGTCCCTGGTAGCCCTTTTCAAGTTTTTGCCTCCCCAAAAGATGATGAAAAAACTGATATTAAAAATTCAATAAAAGATAAACGAGCCTCCACCCAAAGGGGTAGTACTCTTTATCAACGTAGTGAAATTGCATAATTAAATAAATCTCAAATGTTTGTTTGTCTTCTTTCTCTTAATCTCTTAAAGGGTATTCGCCTCATAAAAATTGTTATATTGTTGTTTTTTTAATTGTCTCAGATTCATAAAAAGTTCAAATATCATAAATGCATTTTAATAATTAAAACAATCTCATATGAAAGTTTTATGCAAAACGCACAAAAACATTGCAGGGACACTTGAGCATGAAAATGAAATAACAGATGCATCCAAATGTGTTGCAACCGGTGACGGATTATATGAATCAACTGTTGGTGAAATTTCAGAATTTAAAGTTGATACAACGGTTTGTTTTCTAAAATCAAAAAAAAATTTGAATGAAATAATTTAGGAAGCTGGCACCGGTGATTTAAGCTTTTCCATAGATGGGCCGAATTCTTCAACAACAATTGTTGATTATACTCCTGGAAGTTGTACAGCAGTGTACAGTCCGACACATCCAGGAATTTATAAAATTTCAGCGTTATTTGGAAATTCTGATGAAGATAGAGAACATATTCCTGGTAAATAATAAAACGCAATGCCGTCTAACATTTCTCCCTTTTCAGGATCACCATTCACAATGGTTGCTGATTATCCTCGTGATATACCTTCCATCACTGTTTACGATGATTCAACTGATTCTGCCGCTGTTAAAAAAGTGCCATTAGGTGTCTTGCAATCATTTATTGTTGATGCAAGTAAAAGTGCAAAAGATCAAATTTCCCTTGATACTGATAGTCTCGGAAAGCGAGACGAATTTAGTGTTACAGAAATTGAGCCAAGAGTATGGAAAATTGAATATGTATTGAATTCACCTGCGGGTCGAACTGTACCATTAGATATACGATATGGAGATGAATTACTTGCAATTGGACCAGTTGCAGAAGTTGTTGATTATTTGCCCGAAAATTTAAAAGTTAACAAAATTACCCGGGCGCGAGCTGATAGTTTAGAAACAACTATTGAAATTGATGCAACAGATGTTGGGAGAATTGAAAGATTAACCGCAAAAATAGGAGATCTAAATGGAAATGGTGAAACAACAAATGCGATTGTAATTGAAAAAGATAATGGATTGTATGAAATTATTGCAAATCCAGAAAAAGCTGGCACCTATGGTTTAATGATTTTTGCAGACGGTCACATGCTTAACAAAGATCCAATTGAATTTAAAGCTGTTAAGGATGGAGTTGCGAAAAATTGTCAGATTTTATGTAAGCTAATGCTAAGTTCAATATTTGTAACTTCGCAAATATAATTTTTAGATTCTCCAAATGAATGGGTTATTAGTAAACCAAATGACATCCTTCTACAGCATCATGGGGATGATAAGATTGTTGATGTTTTACAAGAAAAAGATCAAGAAAACTTGAAATATGAGAGTTTTTCGACAAATGCATCTGATTTATATGAGAATGCTCATCCCGATGATAAAATAACTATTGTTAGATTAACCCCTGAAAAAGTACAACAATATGATACCCAAATTTTATATGATTCACAGCCTGTTAAAAATGGTACATTCTCATTTATTCCTAAAGAAAAGGCTGTAAAGATGGCAAAAAATAAAGATGCTGAAAATCGATCATTCAGTTTTGCACTTGGAAAAGAAAATGCCGAAAAAGAAATTGTTGCATTTGCTTTAGATTCTGATAGAAAACTTATTCCATTGGAAGTGAATCGTGTAGATGAAAATGGAAATGCAAGAGTAAATGCGCATTTTTCAAAGTCTGGTCAACATGTTATATTCCTTTTTGCTGATAGAGAACTTTTACCCAACCATGTCATTAAAGAAGTTTTAAATAAGGAAGATTTAAATAAAGAAGAAGCAATAGCATTTGGAAAAGGTCTTGAAACTGCAGTGGTTGGAGAAACGTCTTCATTTGATATCGTATGCCCAGATCGAGGACAAGTCAAAGTTAATGTAAAAGGGCCTAAAAGTGTTAAAATTCAAATGGAACAAAAAATGGTAAAACTGTTTTTTTATTAGCAATAATCCAAATAAATAACTTTTAGGAAAATAGTTGTACTGTACATTGGACTCCAGAAGTTGCAGGAAATTATGAAGTTTTAATCTATCTTAATAAATCAGATATTCCTGCAGCTGGCTCACCTTTCATTGTTAAAGCTCTTCCTGCTTCTAAAACAACCAAAACTCGAAAAACTTCATGCTTTTCATATTCAGCTCCTTCAGAAGTTACATTTGATTGCGGAAAAGATGTGAGCAAGGAAAATTTAACTGCAACTGTTCGATCTCCTGATGGAAAAGTTTCACAATGTGGTGTTCGGTTAATTGGTGACAATCGGATTGGTAAGTTTTAAAATTATATTTTCAGATCAAAACTTAATTTCTCAAATTAAAGGTCTTTCAATGAAACCGAAAATTGTTGGAGATTATGAATTTAAAATTCTTGAAAAGGGACAAGAAATGTCACATTCACCTTTCTTTGTGAAAGTTAAGAATGTAGATTTGCCTGATCCAAAGAAAGTAAAAGTTTCTGGAAATGGATTGCATCATGCTGTTGCGGGACAAGATAATGAATTCTATATTGATTGTGGAGGTGCTGGTTACGGTAGTGTATTAGCAGCAATTGATGGTCCAGCTGATGCGCCAATGAGTTGTGTACGAACTCATGACAAAATGTTAAGAATACTTTATCGTCCGCCAATTACTGGAACCTATCAAATAACTGTAAAATTTGATGATAAAGTTGTGCCCGGTTCACCATATCTTGTGGAATGTCATGAAAGTGATGCAAAACATCAACAAAAAGCTCATTCTCCAATTATCCTTAATAAAGCTTCTGAAAGAGGCCACTCCGATACAAAACGAAAAGCAGAAATTCATTTATACATTCCAAATAGTGATGCTTCACGTTTACATGCGAATATCATAGATCCATTGGGACAGAAATATTCTGGAATTGTAACAAGCCTTGGACGAGATTATTATTCAATACAACTTAAACCAGTTGAACATGGAAAATATTTTGTTCATGTTACTCAAGATGGCAAAGACATTCAAGGTTAATTTATTATTTTAAAAGTATTTATTTTTAATGCATCAATTCTTTAGGTTCGCCATTTTCTTTCAGCGCTGGTCAAAAAGAATCTAGTCAAGCGGATAAAGTAAAAGTTGGTGGAACTGGTCTTGAATATGGTCAAACGGGACAACCACAAAGTTTTATGATTTATACAACACAAGCTGGTCCAGGTCTTGTCAGTGCTGTTATTGATGGCCCTGAAAAACCTTTCACAAAACTCAAAGATCTCAGAGACGGAAGAGTTTCTGTTGAATATACTGCCAATACACCAGGACATTATTTCATTAATGTTCTATTTAATGGTACTCCAATAAGAAGTACACCATATTGTGTTTATATGGCACCAGGAAAAAGTTCTTCAAAAAAACGACAAAATGGTATTAAACCAATTGCACAACCGCCATACATTGAAACATCACATGAAAAATCTCCTCCTCTACCTTCTTCTCCAAAGAGCAATAAAATGATAGAAATTAAAGAAAATAAAGAAATAAAAGATTTAGCACGTTTGGATATCCGTGGCTTGTCACAGATTATGACAGGAAAGTCAACTGACTTTGATATTGTTCCAACTTATCAAGGTGAATCAACATTTTCCATAGAAGTTTATGGACCTTCAAAAGTTAAGCTCACTACCGAAACAACAAAAGATGGAATAAAAGTTAAATTTATTCCATATGCACCAGGAGAATACATTATTACTGTCAAAAATAATGGTAAGTTCTAAAAAATATTTTGTTTCGATAAATAAAAAAATTCCATAGTATTCATTTGAAATTTTATGAAATTAATTTTTAACACTCTTAAATTTTAGGAGTAAATGTTGGTGAATCTCCAAAGAAAGTTCGAGTTGAAGGTCATAAACTTGGTGGTGAAGGTGTAAATGAATCCTCAGTTATTTATGCTTGTTATATCGCACATGCATCTACAACTGTAACAAAATATGGAAACAATAATGTTGAAGAAAAAAAATATCAACAAGAAATTCCACAAATTGAACATAGAGCACAAGATCTTGTCATTGATGGCTTTGGCATTTCACAGTTTAGCCCTGGAAAAGCTGCCATGTTTAGAATTAATAATATTGGTAATTTTTTAAAGTTTTGAAGTATTCTTTGATTAAAACGTTTGTTCATTTTTAGGTAATAAAACACTTTTTGTTGGAGTTGTTACAGCAATGGGTCCATGTCAACAATGTTCCGTAAATAACTGTGGTAATGGAAGCTTTTTAGTTTCATACATTATTTCGGATCGAACTCCTGGCTTTATTTATATCAGATATGGTGATGAAGATGTTCCTGGTTCACCCTTTCAAACACTACCCACTTCTCGTTAAAAATAAATTGCAATGATTCAGCTTCTTTTTTTAAATAATAAGCTTATTTTGTTTTATTTTTTAATAGCTCTTAGTTCCTATTGCTCGCATTTCTTTCCACATTTTATTTAAAATGGTTCATATTTTGCTGGTGCGTTTATACATTCATTTTAAAAAGCCATGACAATTGCTGGCACTAAAGATATTGCTTTACTTTATTCTTATTAACCCAAAAAGAGATATATTAATTAAAATGTAATAAATGGTAAAATAAATTTATTATAATATTTGTAAAAATACAACAAAAAATGTCTTTAAAAATTGTAAACAATTTTGGGGTACTGTAGTTAAAGAAAACGTTGTCAAGAAATTTATACAACGATTAATCAATGGATCTACCGTACTTTCTTAAAAAATGGCGTTATTTATACTATTGCAATTACAGTTTTTTTAGAAATTCAAAAACGTTTACCAAAAATATTTCAATTTTTTTTTCATTTTCTATAAAATTTATTTTTTAAACCAAGTCGCTTTTCGATGTAAAAAAACGGATACAGACATTTTCAAAAAATTAATGCTATTTAAAAGTCGCAAGTCTGTTATAAGCAAATAAATATCTCCGGCAAGAATAAATTCTTTTTGTCTTTCGTCAAAAGTATGTAAGTAGTTGAAGAAATATATATATGTAACATTTATGTAAAGGCTTATTAAACCACAAGAATACTTTTAGCTTTCTTTATTAGCAATAATAATAAGTCACACTAAAATCAACAAATGCTTCCCGCAAATAAATTAACAAAAAAAAGAAATACCGCGAATATCACAGATACAAATATATTGAGCACTTAATGAAGAAATTTAAAGTTCAGTTTTAACATATTTTGGCTTGAGTTCATTAACACGTTCAATAAATTCAGTTTTTTCACTGCAGCCTTTACAAACTTCACCCCAATTTTCAAGAATTTTTTTGAGGTCTTTAACTTTTAATTTCTTGAGATCAATTGTCTTCCAATCAATTTCTTTGTCAAATTTGAGATCACAAATTTGGGCATCTTTGGCTCTAAGTTTTTCACAAACTTTTTCAGCTGGCATTGACCATGAAAGTGGCTTACTTACATCATTCATGACAGATGCAGCTGATTCAGGTAAAGCTCCAATATAATTGCACTAAAAAGTCCCAACTAATTATAATATCTCAAAAGTAACATTATACTTACCAATTTATTTTCTTTACCTTTAGTTTTAGCACAATGTTCACGAATTGTTTTTGAGATAGCATCTTGGTTGTTATTTTTTCCAGGCGGCACTTTAGCAACAATATCGTTTAAAACTTTAGTACAAACTGCAAAAAATAAAGTATATGTTATATATAAGCTAAAAATCTTTCGAAAGACATACCTTCACATTTATCTTCTTTAGCAAATGCTATAACAAAAAGAGCAATAAAAATAATTACAGTTTTCATGGTAATGCTAGGCACGCCGTAAGGATATCTAAAAATTTTGTGTTATTAGGTATTTTTAAAAACAAAAAAGATAGGAGATAAAGAGTTGCACGGAAAGCAAAAAATAAGTGACTGACTACTAATGGCCGAGACAATTTCATCGTTTCATTCAAAGACGACGTGTCATAACGTCGTTGTCTGCTTTTTGTCTACTTTTCTATTTATGCTAAAATTCGTTATGAGACTATTTGACTTAAAACTGGAGGAAAATGATGGTCTTGAAAAATTGCTGAAAAAAACAAAAACAATTAAATGACAACGAACAAAGTGTAAGAAGAATTTCTTTGCTATCAGTATTTTTTATTTATACAATGTTAATCTATGATTGCCTGTTGCGTTTTTCAAGCCATACATATATATAGTCTGTTACTTATAGCTTTTAACATTCATATTTTTTGCAGTTATAACTTTCTTTTCCATCTCTGTGAAGGATAATCTTTAAATTAATAAGGATTCATTTCTATGGTAAACGACAAAAAAGCTTAAAAATTATTTTTATATGTAAACTAAATTTGTCAGTATATTTAAATTTGGTCGCAAATTTTCAGCAGCATTTAGGAAGAACAATATTTTTAGATTTGTTTTTATGGAAAACTCTAAAGAAAAACTTTAATTCAAGCTGTCACATATTTTTTAGCACTATTTTCAATTTTACACTATTGGTAAAAATTCAGAATAAAATGTATTAGTCTATAGACTATATTTGGTGCGTCATCCATTATTATTATTCAGTGAAATTCGGTAAAAATTTTGACGATTATTTTTTTACAATGTTGCAATATCAACAAGTGAAATATTTTTTCCATGTGTGTCAGTTTTTGTCAATGATGAAGCGATTAAATGCAGATCAAAATATTGGCTGATTTAGCAAAAATATTTTCGCACCATAAAGTGCTTTTTTTTCTTTTCTGTAAAAACATAATGCATTAACAGGCGGAGTTGGTTACGAACAAAAAAAAACAAAAACGTGTAACGTTTCTATTTCAAAGATTTTGCCGTTTAAAAAAAAGGAGTCGACTTGTGCATGAAACATCGTTGCTAGTCATTGTTCAAGGACGGCATCCAAAAAAAACAAAGAAAAGGAACCCCCTTTTTTAGTTTAGTTTTTGTTTTTTGCAAGCTTTTTTTATGTCTCTTAATAAAAATTTGATTTAAAATGATTTATTCATTGTCAATGGGTATGTCTAATTGTTGAATAAAGTTTTCCTTTTTTTCCGTTATCATTTGCTTTTTTACTTTTAAAACGCATTTTATCCGAAGATTACTATCTTTTCTAAAAATTATTAACACTTATAAAAAAATCGAAGATATTTGTTTCTTTTAAAGAGATGTATGAAGATGAAGAGCTGCCAGCAACACTTGAATGGTACAAAGATCAAATTGCTGGTCATCATCCATCTGTTGTTAAAAATGGCATCCGACAAATTGGTTCGAATTTCTCTTTTTTTTTAAAAAGTTTTATTTATTTTTTAAAGGAATTGTAAAAGAACGTGGAAAAGAACAAAATTTGCTTAAACTTGTTCAAGATGGTATGCGAGGTATTAGTGAAGTGCAATTTTATGATAGTATTTTTCAAAAAGATCAAAGTAATCATACTAAAGCTCAAGCAGTTGCCTTAGAACGTTTAAGAAATTTTGTTCCACATTATTTTGGAAAACGGGTTATTGAAATTGCCTCTCGTTGTAGGTTATTTGGTATACTGTAACTACAAAAAAAATTTTTCTAAAATTTAGCGTATGAGTTTATTGAACTTGAAGATATCACTCATCAATTTAAAAAGCCTTGTATTATGGATATTAAAATTGGTAAAGTCACTTATGATCCTGATGCTAGTGAAGATAAAAAGCATACAGAAAGCATAAAATGTCCGCATCAGAAAGAATTTGGATTTAGAATTCTTGGTTATCGTGTATGTCATTTGGGTTACTGTATAAATTGATTAATACAAATTCTTTTTTTTAGTTACATCCAGATGAAAAAGGACAAATTAGAGTCCGTGATAAAAATTGGGGACGTACTCGAACACCAGAAAATATTCAATCTGCTTTTGATGAATATTTTCAAGCAATTCCTAGCAAAAAATCAAAAAGTGATGCAATCAAGATATTCCGTAAAGAGCTTGCTAAAATTTCTGAATGGTTTGATTCACAACAAGAAATTCAGATGTATTCTTCTTCACTTCTTTTTGTTTATGAAGGTGATCCACATTTTCATGTACCTGCTAAAATGAAAATGATTGATTTTTCACATGTTTTTTATGAAAAACAGCCTGATGAAAACTATATTCACGGTTTAAAATATATTGATAACGTGTTTCATTGTATCGAAGTATCAGATATTAACAAAGATAAAAAATAAATACCGGTATTTTATTTATTTAAACTTCGTTCATTATGACATTTGCTGTTATAAATTAAATTAACTAAAATATAATCTGTGATTTGCAATCTAACGATCGAGTTGTGAACTAACCTTTAAAATCATTCAAGACATACAATCAGTGCTACATCAATTAATTACAGAAAAGTAGTAATAAACCTTTTCATAAGCCTTTCAAACGTTATTTCTTTTGAGCCTCAAAAATATTACCAAGAAAATACAGCTAGGTCGGACATAACCAAATTTTTGCAATTAAATTTTTTACACATGAAATAAAAATTAATAATAAAAGTTTTCTTTGTTTATTTTTAAATTTAAATTTAAAAATAAGTCAGGAAAATTTAAGAACATCAAATTCCCGCCAAACTTTCTTATAACGAAGGCGTAAACGTTTGTTTTTGAAAAAAAAAAGATTTTGCGCAACAAAAATTTTATAGCTTTTTTTCTTGAAAAAACTTGTCTAATTTACATTTACATTTGTTACCAAAATGTCTCGCAAAGTTGAAGATCTTGTTAAACCATTTAGCGGCAATCTCAATTCTATTACAGAAGATATTTTAACACAACCGTTTGTTATGAATACAGAGGGAATTAGCTTTGAAGGTGATCAAAAATATATTCGTCATGAACCAGTAATGGATTTCCAATATCAAAATTGCTCTGATAAATACATTATCCATGATATGGATAAAATCAATTTCTATACTCGACAATATTTTTATTATTATCGAATGAGAATGGAACATTTTTCTCCAAGAATTCTTGAAAATGCTAAGGCAATGTTTGGTAATTATCTTTATCTCTTTCTTTTAGCAATATGTACATATAATATTTGTAGGTGATGATGTTGAAGCTGTTACTCTTGGTGATGCTAAAGGCGTTAATAAGAAATTTCTTGTTATTGGGTGTTTAATAAAGCGTATGCAAAATCGTATGGCTGTTATTAAAGATTTTGATAAACAGGATAAAGAAGAACTCGAAGTTCGATTACAAAGAAAAGAAGATATGGAAACATTAGCATTGGATAGTGATTATCTTGAACTTGAAGATTCTCAAAAACAAGTCCGTGATTTAATTGTTGTTGAAAGTTTGACAAAGCTTCTGTTTTTTAGAAAATTATTTTAAGAGGAAATGTTGATCATTATAAATTTGTAACTGGTGTAGTTGTTGGAGTTTATGGAACACAATCTGGTATTTACTTCGATGTTGAAGAAATGGTTCTCCCTGTTTTGCCACCATATGTTGAACGGCCATTGTTGGAAAATGATGTGTATGTTTTCTATTTCTTGTTTCTTGTAGATCATTTATTCTTTATCTTATTTTTAGATATGTCGTTATTGCATCAGGTTTTAATATTAATAATGAATGCCCTGCAATACTTCGGGAATTAAATGACTTTGCCAATACTTTTGTTAGTACATTTACTTTCTTTGCTGTTTTAATTTTTTTCAAATAATTTTTAGTTCTGTGAAAAATATTACAACAAAATTGCTAGAATTATTTTTGCTGGTAATAGTGCTATTACATATTGTCAACGTCCATGCTGTCGTGTAGGTTTTATCTTTTATGGGTAGGGATGTACATTTATCGGCAAAGTTTTTTTTAGAATACAAGTATTAACAATGTCATGCCAATTGGACTTTCACTTGATGCTGAAAAGAATGGTAGTGCTTTAACGGCTACAACTAGCTTTCGACAATATTTTGTAAGCCTATGACGTCTTTTATATTTCTACGTTATTTATTTTAGGCTCATATTGATATCGATATTATGCCTGGTGAAACAGATCCAACTTCTGTAATGGTTCCACAACAGCCTTTAAACCAAGCTTTATTTGAAGATCTTCCATTTTCTGATGAAGTTGAAGATGAAAAAATAAAAGAGGTTGGGTTTCGTTATTTTTTCATATATATATATAAAATTTATAATCGTATTACAGAATTTCAAAGTAAAAGTTGAAACTTTTGAAGTTACCACTGATTCTGACATTAAAACTGATACCTTAAATGCTTCTGATTATTGGTTCACTGGTAGTACTGGTATCTGTCCTGGACCAAAACCTTCACTTAATCGTGTAACAAATCCGTATTGTTTTAAAATTTTGGGTACTGAATTTCATGGAACATCTGGTTAGTTTATGCTTCTAGTATACTGTAGGTATATAAAGTATGCCATATTTTTTTAGGACAAAATGTCAGTGCATTCCGAAAATTAACTAAGAAAGGAAAACCAGTTCTTGAAGTAATGCGGGATATTATTGAAACTGGACATATGATTCCAACCGCTCCAGATTTTACTGATTGCTTCCCATATAATCGTCCTGGTGAAAAAGATCCTTTGGCATTGGATCAATTACCACATGTCTTCTTTGCTGGCAATCAAAAAGAGTTCGCTACAGAAATGGTTGATTTTGGTAATAATCAAAAAGTTCTTTTAATTGCCGTTCCAAAATATGAAGAAACTCATTCAATGGTTATTATCAATTTAAGAACTTTACAAACTTCTCAAATGGTTTCTTCTAAACATCGGGTTTAATTAATTATTTTTTTCATGTTTTTATTTTTTTATCTTGTTGACATCATATAAATTATTTCTCTATATATTTCTTTCATCATTAACAAGTGAACATTTCATTAACACCTTTTATAAAGTGAACATTTTTAACAGCGATATTTGTTTTACTGTACGATAAAAACGATTTTATGCTTGTTGCAATAACGAAAAATGAAAGGAATAAGTGTAAGTTATCACTTCATGCAAAAAAATTATTGAAGAGCATGCTGCCAGATATAGATTTAAGCTATGCTATACGTCACCTAAAAACATTGAAGTGGAAAGTAGCCATTGGCGAGGACGTTTAAAGAGCTGAAGCCGCCCGGGAACATTCTATATTTTTTTTTTCGCTTGCTTCCTTTTTTTTCTTTACGTAGCTAACGTCGTCTTTCTTATTTTTAGCCAAAATAAAATGCACTAGCCATAGAAAAAAAGAAGAGAAAGAATATATTTGGCATTTGGCTACTACTACTGCACTAAAACTAATTGTAAGCATGGGAGGCTTTTGCATTCAAAGCATCTTTTTCCGCGCGTACGCTTTCGGCATTTAAAAGAAAGAAGGAATGACATTGTGGTCAGTCAGTCAGTTCAGTCTCTTTGTACGGCTATGCTTTTTTTGGCTTCTTCAACAAAAACTACTCACTTAAATTGGCATCTTACGGAATATCCTTTTGCAAAAAAAGGAACAAATATTTATTACTTTTAAGTGTTTTTTCTTTCTTTTTAACTTGTTTACCTAATAATTAATTGCTTGTTGTTTGACAGGAATATTTTACTGTTGTTTTTTTCATGGGCATTACTTTTTGCTATTACTTTTTATGCAACAAACCTTATAAATAAATGAATTTTCTTTTTTTTTCTTTTAGAAGCCAGTAGAATTTATAAACATTACTATTTTTTGTTCCAAAAATTTTTTTATTGATTCTCTTCTTTTTCCTTTTTTCTTCCCTGTTTTTAAATACGCTTCAGATTGTTTACAAATGATTTTAAAAAGTAATTTTATTTAGATTAAAAATTGAAAGAACTAGCATTCGAAGAGCACATCAAAGCGGCGGCATTGCCGTTTTTTGTGCATTACCTTCTTCGAAATGCTTCCATATACTTCAGGTGGAGCACGATCATATCAGCAGAAACCACCACCACCTCCATCAGGTCCACAAAGAAATGTTACATCTCATGAACAACAAAAGCAAAGGCAAGAAATGCTTCATCAGATGCGGTAATAATAAACATATTATAAGTGTGCACAAATAATTTAATTCTTTTTTTACTATTCCTTATTATTTTAAAATTCATTTTTCATAAAAATTTTAATAAAAAGTTATTTTTAGAAAACATCGTTCGCTTGATGGAGCACAATTCATGCGTGAATTTGATCAAGCCACAAGACATGCTGCCACACATTATCCTGAATATTATCAATATGATAATTATGCTAATCAAATATATGACCCTCCTCCACCTCTACAGCAGCCTGCATTTTATAGTCCACAGGGAACACAGGCTGCTGCTATGGGACGAGGATACGACATGTTAGTATTTTTGAAACAAAAATTTCAGTTTTCCTAAAAATTATTTTTTTTAAAGGAATGATCCCTTGACTGTGAATGTGCCTTCTTCTTCTGCAACGGGTTATTATCAACCACAACTGCGTGGTGACACGGCAGCACTTCAAAGAGAATACAATGCACTTAACAAAAAGCTTAATTACGTTATGAATTCAATTCGTACTTTTTGGAGTCCGGAACTTAAAAAAGAACGTCAACTTCGTCAAGATGAAACTTTACGTTTAAATTCATTACAAAATAAAATTTGTCAACAAGCGGTTCGTTTTTACCTCATATCTCATCTTCTTCCCCTTCTTCTTTTACTTATAGTTTACCTTTTTCTCGTTTGAGTACTTTTTGGCATTTTTTGCAAAAAAAACATAACGCTTTTTTGTCCTTTTTAGGCTGAGTTGCAAGTAATACAAAATGAACTTGAAAAAAGAGAAAAAGACATCAGTCAGCTTCTTTCTGAGTCCGAACTTTTGGATATGGAAGAGGAGTTGCGACGTCTTCGAAGACAGCTGCATGAGCCACGTAATTTTACTGAAAAATCTGTCAGCATGCATGAATTACAAACTTTAAAAACTAAAATGGAACGATCCGAAATGACGCTGTCAGAAAAGATGAGAGAATTAGCATCTGCTGAAATGCGAGCAAAATGTGCTGAAGAACAAAATGCAGAGCTAGAAAAAAGAGTTGAAATTTTAACTCGTTCAAATACAGCTCATGAAGCACAACTTCAACTTTTACAAGATGATTTAGGAGTACTTCGACAAAAGCTTGAATCAAGAAATCAACAAATTGAATCAAAAGAAAAATTAATTAAAAAGCTGGAACAACAAATTGATTCAATGAGAACTCAATTCACAGATTCTAGTCATGTTATACAAGTAAAAACTTTTTTTTAAAGTAATGACCATTTTTAAACTTAATAAATAATTATATAGGATGGTGAACATAGAATGGCACAATTAAAGCATCGATTAGACCAGCTTGAAACTTTATTGCGTGAGAAAGAGGCAGAAGTGGATCGATTAAAGCAGCGACAATTACAACAGCCAAGTGTAAGAATGGAAGCAGAACTTAAAATGCAACTTGAAAATGCAGAACAAGAAAAATTAAAATTACAAGAAAATATTGATGTTTTACGAAAAAGTTCTGAAGTTGATAAACAGCAACAAGTTAGTTAATAAAAATTTGACATTTACAAAATTACTAAATTTTAGCTCAAAACTTTTCAAGAAGAAAACAGAAATCATTTGATGGCAATTGACTATTTACAAAAAGAATTATCAGATCGTGAAATATTATTGGCATCACAAAATGAAAAAATTTCGCAATTAGATAATCAATTAAAAATGACAAATGGCGTCTCATTTATGCATAAGAATAAATCAGATATTCAACAAGATTTGGAAGAATCTCAAAAAGAAGTTGAAAAACTTTTAAGAATTATACAAAGTTTGGAAAAAGAGAAATCAATGCTAACAGCAAAGATTAATATTGCAAATACAGAAAAGCCTATAAATGATTTTGATTACGGTACTTTGGAAAGAGTGCAAAGAGAAATTGGAATTGATAGAAATTCAGAAAGTTCAAATCTTAAAAGAAGGTAAAAATTTTAAAATGAATTTGAAAAGTACCCACGTTAAAAATTATAGAATAGAAGAGCTGGAAGAAGCTTTAAGGGAATCCGTTGGAATTACATCAGAAAGGGATAAACAAATAGTAGAACAAAAATCAGTTGTTCAACAATTATCTAATCAATTAACAGATCTTTTCAAAGATGGCGGAAGAGAGAGGGTTCTTGCAATGAACAACGTCCTCATGAATAAAGATTTTAAAAATGAAATTCAAAAAGCAATGGATGAAGAAAGAATTCAATATCAAAGACAAATTGCTGCAATTAGGTAGGAAAAAATGAATTTTAAAAAATTTATTAAAAATTTATTTAGGCGTGAAGCTTTAATGGCACAAATACGTGAAAAGGACGCTGCTATACAATTGCTACAAATTTCACCTGAACAATTCTCTGAACAAATACAAATTCTCACACGACAAAAAGAACAACTTCGACATAAATTATTGACAAATGACAACGATGCAAGTGGAAATATAACAAATGCAGCAGCAATTCAAAGTGTTCCACATGTTCCATATATGGGAGGCTTAGAAGCTTACATACCCCCTATAAATACTGCCATTGCACAAGTAAAAGCTGGAGGCCCTATTACTGCATCGAATAATATTTGGCTTAATTCTGCTCAACATGCATTTGATAGAGCATTGAATAGAGTTGATATGGTTTCAACTTATGGTCAACAACAGGTAGTCAATTAATTGATAGTAAGATGCCACAGTAATATAATGTAAACATTTAAGGACGACACCGGTGATGACGATGGTGTATGGGCATAAAAAGAATGCAAAAGATTACCAAAGCCTTGTATAAATTTTGCTCACAATTAGATGAATTTCAAAAAAAAAGTTATTAAATGTCGAAAACAAAAAATTAAATAAAAATAATTTTTTTCCCTCTTAATAGCATAACAATATGCACAATACATTTGAACTATGGACAAAGGCCATATTTAGAGAAAGAGCAGCCGGACATTGAACACTCGAAACAAATCAGTGCATTTTTGGAAAAAAATCAGACCATCATCAAAGAGAAGGGGTGGTGGAAAGGACGTTGACAAAAAGGGATTGCGCAAAAAAAGGGAAACTTTTGAAAATGGGCAGACGTTTTCATGTTGCTTCTTTTATATGCAAGCGTTTTGAAAAAGCTTTGACACGTTTTTTTAAAGGAAAAAACGGAAAAAGTGGAATTTGGAAAGCCGTTTGGTGGCCGTTTTTTGCCTTTTCTTTTTTTGCTTTTTTCTTTGTTTGCTTATCTTTTAAAAAACAAAGTAGGAGACCCGTAAAAAATATGTGTTAAAAATGTAACCCTTTTTTGCTGCTGCAGCAGCAGTAGCACCGATAAACAACGACACCTTTTTTAATTACGATATGCGTTTTCCTTTGCAACATTTTTTTTAAAAAAGAAAAGAGCGTTCTTTGTTCCCAATTGAACCAGAAGTACAATAATTAATTTCTATATATGTTACTATCTGTCAATAAAAATCTTTCGTGTTTATTCTCGTTTTTACACGCTAAATTTTCTGCCAATCATCGTGCTTTCTAAATTTTATCACGTTATCACATTTTTTTTGATTTTTTTTAAACTCAAAGGGGACAAAAAGACGGTTAAGCCGAAGGGGTTAAAATGCAAAGTTCATCAGCTGAGTTTCTTGTGAATTTCAAATGTCTACATTTTTTGCATTTCCTTTTTCTTTAAAAATTGCTTTTTTTCTTTTGACGGTTATTCCATGGTTTTTCTATGGTTTCCCAAATGGTGGTTTAAAAAAAATTTTCTTTTTGATGTTAGTTTTTTAAGGCTTGGGTAAAAGAAATATGGTTCTTCGTGAAACTGATCATAAAGATTTCCATATAAAAGTTGAAGGAAAATGGATGTTAATTACAAAAGAAATTTTGCATTCACATCCTGGTGGAGTTGCTATTTCAGCTTATAAAGATCGAGATGCAACTACAGTGTTTCATACATTTCATGCTGGATCATCTCGTGCATATAAAATGCTTCAAAATGTTTGGAAAGAGCAAAAAGACATGACTTTTAATATTCCTGTTGAAAAGGTTTGTTTTTTAAGGGAAAAACATTTATGAAATTATTTGTTTTTTTATAGGAAGAAGTTCCTATTCTTGGTTTAGATGACATAAACATGGGAAAATTTGACAAAAGTGATCAAGAGTCAAAACAAATTAATGAAAATTTTGACAAATTACGGCATAAAGTTCGTAAAATGGGATTGTTAAAAGGAAGTACAACATTTTTTATTGGAAAATTTTTTCAATGCATTGGAATAATTTCATTAGCAATTTTTTTACAATCACAAGGAATTTATATTCCATCAGCGCTTTTAATGGGGTTAGCTTGGCAACAATTAGGTTGGATGATACATGAATACTGTCATCATCAACATTTTGAAAATCATTATTCTAACGATCTTGCATCGTATATCGTTGGAAATCTTTTACAAGGTTTTTCATCTGGTGGATGGAAAGAACAGCATAATGTTCATCATGCTGCTACAAATGGTTTGTTCTACAGATAAATTCATTAATAAAATTTACAGTGTACTTTTTTAAGTCGTCGGAAGAGATGGTGATCTTGATTTAATGCCATTTTGGGCTACCGTTGCATCAGATTTAAAATTTGCGCAACATGCTAGCTCATTTTTGCTTCAAATTCTTCCTTACCAACATATTTATTGGACTTTTGGACTTCCATTTTTACGTTTAAGTTGGCTACTGCAATCAATTATTTTTGTTTCAAAAATGGATAAAAGTGAATTTGAAATTCATAGAACGCGAGCTCGTTATGAACAGATTACACTTTTTATTCATTGGATACTTGTGGGCCTTCAACTTTACTATCTCCCAGATAATAATACAAGATTAACTTATTTCCTTGTTTCACAATTGGTTGGAGGATTTCTACTTGCTCATGTTGTAACATATAATCATTATTCAACAGATAAATTCCCAAGTGAGTTATAATCATTCCTCGTATTTCTTTTCTTTTGACAAATTACAAAACAAATGTTCTGTTTATAGATAAATCTCGAATTCTTGAAAATTATCCATGCCTTCAACTTTATACTACCCGAAATATGAGACCTGGACCATTTATTGATTGGCTTTGGGGTGGACTCAATTATCAAATTGAACATCATCTTTTTCCAACAATGCCAAGAAATAATTTGGGAAAGGTTATGCCACTTGTAAAAGAATTTTGCATTGAAAATAATCTTCCCTATATGGTTGATGATTATTTTACTGGTTGGAAAAAAGGAATTGAACAATTTCAAAATGTTGCGGATGTTGCATATAAATTAAAAATGAAGCTTATGTAAAAATAATAATTACTATAATATAAATTTACGACGTAACTATTGGTTTTGATTTTTTTATTGTATTGTATTTCTTTTTAAAAAATAGCTTTGCATGACAACAATGAAATGAAAAATTGACGAATAATAATAACAACCTCGCATTCATTATTTTAAATAAAATAGAAGAGGAAAAACTCTCAAACAGAAAAATAATAAACCTTTTTTGGAGGAAAAAATTTTATTTGAGGTTCTCCACCAGTTCATATTTTTCATTAAAAATTTTTTACGCTATATTGTATTTAGTTTGTTGATATTCAATAATGAATAATTCTAATTCGGTTAGACCTGTACGTCCAAGAGATCCACGTGATCCTCGAAGAGCTTCACAAGGACTTATTACATCTCCTGTAGTAGTACCACAAAAGCGAAAAGCTTCTGAAGATTTAAATTCTTCTAGTTCTGATGATTCTAAACCAAAATCTATATTACGACTTTCTATAAAAGATCCACGTGAACATCCTGCAATCCGAACATTTGATGAAAGAAAGAATTCGATATCTGAAGAATCCAGTACCGATGATATTGAAACAATTATATCAAAAGTTGCATTAAAATTACAAAGCTCGTCATCTACCAGTGTGAGCATTGGTCTATTATCAAATTTTTTCCTTAGTTATTATCGGATACATGAAGAAAATGTTATGTTTGCATGGCATAGTGTAAATTTTCATTTTAAAATTTATGATTTTAATCTAAGTTTTAACTTTTAGGCATTCTTGGATTTAGAAAGAACTTCACAAGAGATGTATAATACAAATTTACAAGATAAAATTTTAACAGCATTTTATTGCTTAAATGATGCATTTGCAAATGCATATGAATTATTTAGTCGGATGGCAATTGACTTTACTGTATTTGCCCCATCCGCATTTTTGTAAGCTTTCCTTTTATTACTAATATATCCTACAATAATAGCCCAATATCCATTTATAGCTATGCTGGAATGATTGCAAATAATGAAACAATTACAAGACTTCAAAAAGTTTTATATATTTGGACTGAAAGGAGATGGTTTTCGGATCAATTTGTTAAACTATTTTGCAATTCTATGGATGAAGGAAAATATTTTGCAAAATTAATTACAAAAGATAATACATTTAATGAAGCATTACTATGGACGCTTCCAGAATTTCATAAGTATTTTGAAAGCAGATTAGAATACATACATTCTCATCAAAATAAATTTACAGATAAAGTTCTTCAACGTCCAATTGTATAGTAAGTTGTATAAATTTATTAAATATTTTTAATAACCCGATTTTTTTAGCGAACAGTTGAATAGGATTTATGAAGATATTAAGCCTTTATTTACTGTTGAACCAAGTATTTTAGCAAAAAATATTACACATGTGAATCAGTTGACGGACCAAGCAGACAAGCTGTATTCCGAACTAAAAACTTTTTGTAATGAAGAATTAATGCTTCGTTCGGTGATTGTAATTATAACAACTCTTATCAAATTTATGAACAAAACTGTAAAGCCTTTAAATAAGGCTTTGCTTTCAGAAGAATAAAGAAAACCTTTTTTCTAATAAATGTTTATTTATACAATTTCAAAAATCAAGTTTACAAAAACCAAAAATTTCTTAAAAATTCTTCTGTTCTTTTTCCCCGTTATGTTCCAAAATATTTTTAAAAACTGTGATGCCTATCATGTTTCTGGCAAGGGTGTTGAAGTTCTTTCACTTGATTTTTCTGCAATATCCATATGTGTGCTCATAACTACAGTATCATTGATAAGACTGTGCGCTCTATCAAGTAAATTCTTTTCTGCTTGTTCAAGATCTTCTGGTAAAAATAATAAAAATGAGACAGTTGCTATTGGAAGAAATGTGTGATAAGCTTTTTTGACATGATCTAAAGTGATTTCTTCCAATGCCGAGCCGTAATATTTTAGTAAATTAAAATGATAGTATTCCAAAAGTCTCAATAAATTTTCATGTCGTTCATCGGCTCCTAAATTCCAACAAATTGCTTTTGCAACATCTTCTCCATAACAGCCAGGATGTGCTTCTAAAAGTTGCATGTTACAGTAGTAGCAGATTATAAATAAAACATACGAGTCCAATCTAATATTGCAATAACTTTTTCTTTATTTGCAAGGAACACACTATTTGCTACTGGATTTCCGTGTATTAAACATTGTGAAATTTTCAAGTCTTCACATGATTCAGAAACTACATTTGACATATATGTCGGAGATAAAAATCGATTTATCATCTATAAATAATCGCTTTTTTGGTTTGCTTTAAATTTTTAAGCTACCTGTAGCTTGCTTTCGTCAAAATATTCTTTATTTTTTAAAACATTTGATGCAAATTCAGCAGTCTGTCGATAGAAAAATGGAGAATTTTCTGCAATCATTGTTGTCCAATCTGAACTTTTTAGTGACAACGCATGAACTTGTGCCAAATTTTTTAGAAGATCCCTAACAGCTTCCACATTTAATCCAGCTGCCAAATCTCCAACAACAGCTTTTTCACTTAAATCTTCCATTATAATTACTCCATTTCCAGCTTCTGTTGCTTGCTTCTAAACAATTTATTTGTTATTATTTTCTTTTGTTTATTTTTTGCAAAAAATAGTTTTGACTTACTTTTAGCACAAATATTTTAGGTGCTGGAATTTTTTTATGCTTGGATAACCATTCATAAACACTACACTCTCTGGAAAGAAAACGTCATAATTTTACGTTGTAAAATCATTGACCTATAATAAATCAGTTTTTTCTCACCTTCGAAACATTCGAGACGCTAATTTTTGTTCATCAGTTGCATCATCATGTTGTTGAACGCAAATTTTTAAAACAACACTTTTTGGTAAATTTTCATTTTCCCAGCCAAATGTCACCCGAAGTACGGTTGTTTGGTCCAAATCTAAACAAAAAAGAATTTTTACGTCACAAAATATAGTTCCGTTTATTCCTAGCTAATATTTTTCTTCTTCCCTCTTTTTTCAAAAAATTTGTTATTGTTTGAACGGTGTTTTTCAGAAAAATCAGCAGGGAGTCGAAAAAACAATAGTGCACATACCTTTGTCACCAATGGCATTTAGCCTTTCTGCAATCCATTGTGGTTCCGGTTCTTCCGTACATTTAAATTTTTCTGTTAATCTTTGATAAAGCCATTCTAATGATACATCTGTATCACAAATATACTGTAACTGCTGATCATCATTTGCAGAGAAATCTGTTGCAATACTTGCTCGCTGACTCATACTTGCAATATCAGTAACTGATAAACGAGGCTGTAAGTCACCGTTGGCGTTTCGATTTTGCGGAACATTTAATTGAGCTTTTGATGGATTTAAAATTGTTACAGGTGTTGTTTCCATTACAGCTTCTTTTGATGAGGTTGAAGATCCACATCCCATTTTTCAAGAAAAGCAAACAAAAATATTTAGAGAACAACAAGTCAAAGAAAAAGCTACTACCAAAACTGACTAAATCTTTTTTGGGAAAAAAATGGCAGAAGGAAATGCTAAAATTGCCGCCCTGAATTTCCTTTTTTAGATGGTTAAAAAAGGTGAACAATAAAAAGAAGTGAAAAAAAAAGTAACAGAAAACAGTATATTTATTTAAAGCAATTAAAAATGGTACAAATATAATAATACAAAATAAATGTGTTAAAAATTAATTAAAAATCTTCATCGGAACCATCTCGCTTTTCTTCAGGATACTTAAAAACATAAATTATTTTTTATTTTTACAATAAAAATTAAAGCTTACCATTTCGGACGCTGCTTCAGGATTAAAATTTTCAATTTCTTCTGCTTCTTGATTTTCTAGAGCTTTGTTTAAGCCATTTGTGAGCTCTAATTCGTCTTCCCCATTCTCAGATGGAATATCAAGGATATCATCATCGTCATCATCATCATCATCAAGATCGTCATCATCTTCTTCATCATCAGTTAATCCTGCGCCAATCATGTTTCCATAAACTCTCATATGTGGCGCTTTTTGTTGATCATCATCTTCACCTTTTATATCAACTCTGTAAAAGTAGAATTTATTGAACAAAAAATATTAAAAGCACATATTTTGCTTACGGTGGAATTCCTGTATTTTCCATTTTCATTTTTTCAACCGCTATTCGCATATTTCTTTCAGCATCAATACTTTTTTCATGTTCAACAATTTCAATTTCATTCATTTGTTGTTTCATATATCCAAGATTACGGTATACAAGAACATATTCTTGATAAAGAATTTTTAGGCGATCTTCAAATCTTTCAAATTCATCCCGATTTGGTGGACGATATGATTGCAATTTTGAAAGACGCTTTTGTAATTGCTCACATTCAAGTTTACGTCTTTCAATTTTTGTATCCAGGTTTTGTTCATCTTGTCCGATATTGTTTAATTTATGTTCAATTTCAGCTTCTTCTCTCGTAGCCTTCTCAATCATTTGACGAACAAGTTTTTCAACTTCGCTAACATTCAGTTGTTGGGACAATGCTCTCATTCGAGCTTCCTAAATTTAAATTTTTTTCAATGAAAATAAAACTGACAAAACCTTTGCAAAAATTTCTTTTGACAACAAATCATGTATTGCTGCACCACCAACCGGAATTTCTGCAGCAATCTGTGATGCCATCTGAATTTCTTGTTTCTAAAATACCCTACTATTTTTATGAAGTTGTAAAAATATTACAAGCTTACTTTTGCATTAATTTGATTTCGAAGAACGGAAACTTGTAAATTTTCTTTATCATCTGAAACATCATTGCGTGTTGTTTGATACAGTAATTTTAGAACAGGCATAAGTTCTCGTACTGAATGACCATCTGACTTAAAAAGAACAATTTTTTATAAAGAAGGAAGTTAAATAGGGAAATATACCATATACAGATTTCTGGGATTAAGCTTAAGTCGAGCACGTTGCATTAAAGCCAAAACGCATGTTTTTACAAATAGAATTCTATCGCCTTCTGTTTCTTTGTTTTTAGGAATTCTTGTATTTGGGTCAAATCTGTAATAAAGCATTTAAAAAAAACAGAATAAGACTGAACAAACTTTTTTACAACCCATTCCAAAATTTCAGACATAAGCTCAAAATTTGGAATTCGAAAATTTTCAATTGAAACTAATCTGGGGTAATCAAGGGCTCGCAAAATTTCTGTTGCATCTGAAAAAAAAATTCATATTTTTGCAGAAATCTCTCCAACAAACCTCTTAATTCCCTGTATGACATCTTGATACACTTTGGAATTAAACTTTCTGTTTACATTTCTTTAGTTTATGTAGTAAAAAGCTTTTGAAGTTGTCATAGCAACATTGACTTGTGTGTGTGTTTTTTTTTCAAATAAATATGAACATTTTTTTAGAAGTTGTAAAAAACACAATTTATCATCATTTATTAACATCATGGTAATCTTTTATTGTCATGCATAAAATTATCACAAATTACTTAAAAAAACGTCTGTTTTTTTTCATTTTTTAGTTTATAAAGTTGCAAGCGCATCTTTTAGAATTCGAATACGCAATCAGAATTATCAAACATAGCAAACAGTGCACCTATAACTCAATTATGTATTATACAAATAATTTCTCATTCACTGTTCAATAAACTTAATTTTTTGAACAAAATTTCAAATTTTTAACTACTGTAGAATTGAACTTTTATTTTTTATTTTATACTGATTAATGATAGTTTTAATACAATAAAATTAGTAATAACGTTACTATGACTACTGTACTCAGCAAAAACGAATCTTTAAATTGTATTTTTATAATTTTCAATGGTAAAAAATAAAAATTTTAGTTTAGTTTTTAAGTTTTTGCTATTTTTAAAAATGTTCTGTTGCATTTTGGCATGATGTTCTAAACCAATAAATGGGATGGCTCTGGGAAAGCTTGAATTTATAAAAAAATAAATGCTAAAAATATTTTTTCATGTGAATTGAATTGAAGTTATGAGAATACGAAGATTTTTAAAGCAATCACCAAGAAATATATTACTTATTTTTTTAGTTGCCATTGTAATATGGAATGAATATTTAGCTTTAAAGATTAAGAGTCTATTTTGGATTACTCCTATTGAATCGGGTAAACATTATTCTATTTTAATCGTATCAGATCCACAATTAATTGGGTACAGAAATGAAAAATTTGGTGCTATTGCTCGATGGGATTCTGATAGGTATACTATATGTCTTATATCTGAATGGGATTAATGTTTTTTCATTGCTTTAAGATATCTTAAAAGTGGTTTCGAAGCTGCAGTTTCTTCCGCTCAACCACAAATGATATTATTCTTGGGCGATTTGTTTGATGAAGGTGTAATTATGAGCTTACAAGAATTTGAATGGACTTTAGAAAGATTTGAAAATATTTTTTCACATATCAAAAATATTCCTGTACATTTATCATAAAATTCATGAGCTGATAGAACTAAATTTAAAATATTTTAGACTATTTATTTACCGGGTGACAATGATATTGGTGGTGAAAATGAACCTATTTATGACAGATTAGTTTCAAGATTTAACAGAATTTTTGTACATTCATTAAAAAATCTTGATCATTTTGCTCATACTCATGTTGACATTGCAGCGGTAAGAAGCTGTCCAGAAATTATGTGCATAGGAGAAACAATAGATTATTGTATCGCTTTAAATTTTTTGGATAAAAACGGATCACATAATTCGTGAATATGTTCTTATTATGGAGATTTAATTTGTGCTTTTTTAGACAGTCCCTTTAGAAGATCGAAAGTTTAAATCAATTATTCAAGCAAATAATCCCAGAGTAAAAATTTTATTAAGCCATATACCACTTGTTCGAAGTCTTCGTCGTTCTGATTATGAAGTATGAATTGTAATCACTATAGGATTGTTTATAACTTTAAATATTTTACAGATTGTAGAAAGTTATTCCCCAGATTTAATTTTAACTGCTCATGACCATACTGCTGAACTTTATCTTCGAAATCGAACAACTCCAAACTTTCAACGATATGCTTTCAACAAACGGCTAGATTTTTTAATTTCTTCCAAGCATCCAATAATCGAAATTCAAAATCCAACTGTTAGCTATCGAATGGGTGTTCCAAATATGGGATATGGTGTTTTAACATTTTATGATGAAAGTCCCCTTGCTGCTGTATATACTGTATTTTGGTTGCCTGGACGCTATCCTCAACTTTTCCTTTATGCTTTTGCCATTATTGTTGTTGTATGTTTTATACTTATTCGATGGATTGTTTTTTCATCACATCGCTTAATGGAATTAGCGAATGCTAAGCGAAAGAAAAACATTGTTTAATGAATTGTATAATTTTGTATGTAGTATAAAACGGGTGTATGTATTTTTGTTTTTTTGCAAATAAATTTTATATTACGTTTAAAAAAAGTGTGACAAAACTTTATTTTATTTTCCTTAACGATCTGTCACTTAAATCGACACCTTCGAGGACAAGATTTATTCAAAACCCTTTCGAAAAAAGGGATCTGTCAAACTCCTTCTTTCCACTTTTTTTTTCAATGTTAATGTTATTTTTTAAAAAACATAATACCTTTCTTTAATTTACTGCTAATTTAACGACCAAAAAAGTTGCTTATTCATTCTTTCTTTGTTTCAACCGAAACTTTATTCCTCGAAAGAAATAATCCGTCTTTCATCCTAAAAAAATGCAAGCAAAAATTTTTTTTGTTAAAAATCCTTTAACAAATCCTGCACACGTCTGCTTTCACTTTTCTCTCTCTTTTTCCCCCCATTTTGCCGTTTTGATCATCATTTGGCATTGTTCTTTTTAGCTCGTTTGCTCATTTTTACTCATTTTCCGTGAATAAAAAAAGATGAGCAAAAGAAAAAGAGACAAATTAAAACTAGCTTTTTTATTTTTGGTTATTTGTGTTGTTTTTTTTCCTTTTCCTTACAGGTGGTGAAGCCGTTTCTTTCATGACGATCCTTTTTTGCGCGACAGCTAATCGCCTTCACCGGATGACAACCTTGTCCTGGAATGACATCTGTTTTTTTAAACTTTTTTTTTCTTTCATGAATTTGCTTTTTTTCCTTTTAAATTTTAGTTTATACATGTTTCATTTGAAACTGTTTTCATTTTAATCCAATTTTAGAATTTGAAATGGCTTCCGTTGAAATGGTAACAGTAAGGATGTCAAGGGGAGACATTCGAACTCCTTGGGGTTTTGAAATTATTCCACCGTGTACAGTAACAAAGGTATGAATTACGATATTTTGTATATCAATATAAAAATTTTGTTTCGTTTGATTTGATTTGCCCTTTGGACATAGTAATGAGGAATAATCCAGCTGCAAAAATTTTGATACCCCCGTTCTATTTTTCTTTTTCTTTCTTGCTTGAAACAGGCCACCTACACTCATTTTTCAACGTTATTTTTTTGTGGACAAATGTGTAAAGCCATTTGCACCTTTGCTTTTATCATTATTGAAAAAAAAGTAACAACAAAAGTTTTAAAAATAGTTTTATGAACATGTGTGACAAGCATGCCTATAATCTTTAAAAAACATAACTTCAGATTGTGGGAAGTAGTTTAGCTGATCGAGCAGGTTTACATAATGGAGATCATATTGATGAATTACAAGGCATTCAAGGTTTAAACTATGAAAGAGCTTTACATCTATTACAATCAGCATCACATGAAATTGAGCTTGTAGTATTACGGTAAGTTTTTCTTTTTTTAAAAGAATTTTTCTTCTTTTTAATAATCTCATTTTTAAAACCCCTACAATAGACTGTAAGTATTAAAAAAAATTCATTTATCATTATGACCCGAATTTAAATTTTAAAATTTAAGTGAAAAAAGGGAAAAAATATTTTTATGCACTTACATGCGATATTACGGATGTGCGCATTTTTGCTGGCCTGAATATCATCACAGTGCGATAATAAAAATCTTCACTCTTTTAATAAAATATTTTTCTCTATCCTTATTTTGCGAACTATTTTTCCGAAAAAAATTTTAAAAACTATTGCTCAACATAGTATTTCATAAATGTTTTTTTTCGCAGCTATGGTAATTCTTTATTTTCAGTGATCCAGCTATTGCTTCCTCAACTGCAAGACTTTGGAAACCTCATGTTACAGTAGACAATATGCCAGTAAATAATTTTCAAGGATATCCAACAATTTCTCCACAACCTTTTTGTTCAACATATAAAACTGATTATTCTGCATCAATTTCACCCTCACTTAAAGTATCCCTTGAACATCAACCAGTGGTAAGCTGCATATGGATTACGGATAATCCCCTCTCTAATATCTCTAAACTTTTTTTCATCATTTAAAAAAACATTGCGAATTTACAAGTGTGCGCAAAAATAAAACAAAATCAAAAACATGCAACAAGGAAAAAATAGTAAAAGAATATCGCCAGCACGCGTCTTATATTTTTTTGCCAGGTGCAAGTTTATCTATTTCAAGAAAAAATGCTGGAGATTTACTTTATGATCCAACGTACAGGAATGAAGAGTGTGCGCAAAAAAATTTGTCTTTGTCAAGTGGCTTTGTGAGATCCCTTAAAGCATGCAAAGTCCGCCTGCGCACTTACTTGTCTTTGAAATAGCTTTTATCTAACATAAAGATGCTTTAAGCTTGCTTTTTTTAAAACTTTTTCCTGTTTTACATGAAACTTTTCTAATGAATGCGGCATTACTTTTTTAACTGCAAAACACATTTCTTTTGATAACGTTGTTTTCACAAATTTTCGCTCTTATCTCTTTCTTATTATCTGACTTTTTTCTACAAATCTTTTTCATTTTTCAAAACTCAAATAATTGAAATTCTTTTTAGCAAGAACCAAACGTTCCTGGTTTTAATCGCTCGCCACAACCTTATCAACCAGCTGAACTTAATAATAATCAAATAAATTATTCAAAGCCACTTAGTAATCCTTATTCGAATTATTCAAACCGAGCTGAACAATACCTTCTTGAAAAAGGCGGTTTATTTGGAACAGAGTAAAAAAAAGGCTTTTAAATTCTACCACAGTAATTTATAACCCTTTTTAGTCCTGTTGTGATGAAAGCCCGTGAACAGCCATCTTATTTACAATCTGAAACCCTAAAGCTTATTCAAGAAGAAGAAAAGAATGGCAGACAACGTTCACGACCACCAATGAAAAGTACAATTATTATTTATTTTTTTCAAAATTTGATAATAAAAATATTTATTTATAGCTTCCGATACAACTGCATCACATGAAGTTAACGGAAATCAAAAACTTCCATCATGCTTTATTTGTGGACGAAGTATTTTGTAAGTTTTTTTAAATATCAAAACAACAAATATTTTATCCAAGTAAAATTGTGCCTCCTGTTCTTTGAAAATTTTGTCGATATTTATGAGGAGTTCGAGATGTTCGTTGAAAATTTGTTGATAGAATTGCCATTAAGAGATTAGATAAATTCATTTGATGAGGGCTGGGTAAATGAGATGGGGATCTAAAAGACTTGAAATTAAATAAAATAGATAACAAAAAATTACGCTTACCTAAAAACCCTTCCAAAAATAGATTCATCAACACCGGATTCAGGAGAATTTAAAAAATCTGAAAACGCTTTTTTTGAAATTCGGTGAACTTTAACATAGTGTGGCTTGTAGTAGCTGTATGAATGACCCTAAATATTAACAATGAAAATGGCCATTAAGATCAATAAATATGTCTATCTTACATTTAGAGGTATAACAAATAATACTAAACTAAAGATAAAAAGTTGAAGGAGCTTCATAATAACAGTGATAATAATAATTATTCTAGAGGTGTTACTTGCCGTATTAAAGATGCTCTTGTTCACCCGGAATGTTTTCAATGTTCAACTTGTGGAAGCTCGTTGCGTAATGTGGGACACCACTTTATTAATGAAAAATTTTACTGCGATATTCACGGACTTCAGCGTCAACAACAACTTGGAGGAGGAAACATTAAAGGAACCCATTTTGTTTCAAACACCCATTTTAATCCCGACCTTGCTGTGTAAGCCTTTTTTCCATTATATTTTTTTTCTTTCTTTTAAGTTACAAATTTCAAATTTTAATGAAAAGAAACTATTATAGCAAAATTCCACCAACAGCAGCTCAACCAACTCGTGTACAAGAGCCACCTCGAGGCTTTTATCAGCCTGAAATACTTATGGCTGGCCCATTATCTCCTCCACAACCACCAATGTAAGATCTGTTGACATTTTGTCACTAATCTTCTCATTTCATAAAAATTTTAATTAACTTTTTTATAAAAATAAAATAACCCATTTAAATTTAGCTGTTTTAAAACAAAAATTTTTAGTCGTCCTCCATTAGACAGTTACAGCCGAACAACAGTTTACAACAATCAACAAGAAAGCAACAATGGTAAGTTATTGTAACTTTAAAGATATTGTAACTGTTCGCTTACGCTTTTTGTCTTTGCTTAACAAATTTGTTTTTTGTTGCTTGTCCTCGTCCATGCTTTTTAACAATTTTTAGATGATTTAATTATTATTGGAAAGCAATCATCCTCTGCTACATTAGAAGCTCGACAAATGTCACGTCATTTTGCTCCATTTATTCGTTCAAGAAGTGTTAGAGGAATACAATGGCCTCCTCCAACGGAAAAAGCTCAAAGAAATGCTGAAGCAATAAGATATTGGAAAGTTCCTGCAGAACCAGCAGATAGAGAAAAGAAATCACTACAACAGCTAATTTCGGAAGATTCTGAAGTACATCACAAAAAGCCATCCATGAAAAAAAGCCCTTCTCCCGAGAGAGTAAAAATGCATGCAAAGCGAGTAATATCAACTCCGCATCGATTACTTCAACCAATGAGAAATCCTCTGGATGCATATAATGAAAAAGTTCGTTCGCAACTTGATTTAAGCCAAGAAAGTCCACAATCAAAATCAGCAACAAGCTTATTAAGTTTGGGACAACCACCAGCAGTAAATATTTCAGAATCAGATTTAATTAAAGCACAAACAATAGCAAAATCTCCTAGCCAAAAATCTGATGGAATGAATTATGAAAAATCAGTTGAAAGTTTACAAATTCCAGAAAAATCTCTGCGAAATGAAGAAAGTTCTCCAGAACCAAATAGTGAAAGTCAATTTAATGAAGATTGGCAGGCAAAATCTGAAATTCTTGAAGAAAAGGATATTTTAACGGGTAATTTGCTAGCATTCTTTAGCGCTTCTTATTTATTAAAAAATTCTTTAGATGCCTCATCACTTCGACATAGCGATGAAGAAGACATTGAAGACGAAAGTTTAAATTTGCCACGATTTGATGAACGTACAAGTCAATTTCTCAGTGAACAACGCTTATCAGTTTATGATGACTCCGTCCTTTCACTTTCACCTTCTATGGAAGATTTAGAACGCAAATCTATTGCTTCAACGATAAAAGAAGGTGATGATGAAGATGCTGTTTCCCTAGCAGAAAGAGAAAGATGGATGAGAGAAGAAGTTGAACAAGCGCGAAAAGAAGAAGCTGAAAAGCTAAAACGCCTAAATAATCCTGACGATTATCCAGAAGTTAGTGAAAGTGTTGAAAAAATAATTTTGGAAGAACTTGCTCAAACTCCAATACCTACAGATCAAGCATCAGAAATAAATGAAAGAGAATTAGCTATTGATGTTATAAAAGAACATCAAGAAAATCTTCAGCAACAACAAAATCAACTGTCTGAATTACTTGATAATGCACTTAAATATTTGAAAGAAAATGATTATCAAAAAACCACAGAAAATTTAGAAATTTCAGAAACAAATAACAATAAAAATGTTTCACCGTTAGTTTTAAAGAAAATAGCACAAAAGAAGAAAAGCATGATTACCTTATCATTTTTTAGGCAACCTTTCAACTATGAAGATAACACTCCTGCTGCAAAAATAATCCGAAGCTTAAACGCTTTTGAAGAAGATGGTTGGCTTATTTTGTGTTTTGCACGCTTTTTTTCTTTTCCATTAATTTTATGTTGTTGCTTTTTCTATGTGCTATCCTCAATGTTTTCACTTTCATTATTTCTTGGAACTTTAAATATTACCTTTTAAATATTTTAGGACAACGAAAATCTACAACAATTTACGAACAACAAAAAATGCCAGCTGGTAAAAGTCTTAGCCAACCGCCTGCAAATGATGCCCATCAAGATGGAATTCGACAACATGGTACATTGGTCAGCCAAACAAATATGATACCATATTGTGAACAATGTAAGCAACAAATTCGTGGAGCATATGTTCTTGCCACAGGATTAACATATTGTCCCGAACACTTTACATGTGGAAATCCTGCATGTAATCGAAGATTACTTGATACTGGATTTGTTGAAGAAAAAGGAAAAAAATATTGTGAAAAATGTTTTGAAACTTTAATTGCACCAATTTGTAATAAATGTGGAATGCCAATTACTGCAGATTGTTTAACAGCTCTTCAAAAACAATGGCATCCAGAATGTTTTGTTTGTCATCATTGTTCACAACCATTTGGAAATGCAGCATTTTATCTTGAAAATGGCAGACCATATTGTGAACAAGGTATATTTTTTCTATAGTTTGTCCTACATAACAACAATCATTTCTAGATTGGAACTCGTTGTTTACCACAAAATGCACAAGCTGCAAATATCCTATTGAAGCTGGTGATCGATGGGTTGAAGCTATTGGATCTGCTTTTCACTCAAATTGTTTCAGCTGTACCGTATGCCATACAAATCTTGAAGGGCAATCGTTTTACGCTAAAAATGGTTTACCATTTTGCCGCATTCATGCTTAATCCAACATTTATTATTTTTTTTCCAAATTTGTTATTATGATTGTAAAAAAAAAGAATCCACAATTTTATCTTTTCATTTTAATCTTTTGTAAAAATTTTATTTTAAATAGAAATAATTAATAAATAATAGATTCATTTTAATGATGAGATGATGTTCACAGAGTGAAAGATTAGTAAAACGCAAAAACGAACTTTTTGTTGGTAAGTGATATGCTTTAACAATTTTATGAACTGATCCACGATAGGTTGACATCATTCTTATGAAAACACCATTTAAGCGAAAGGATTAAATGGTGTTTAAAGAAAAAGTACTGCCAAGATATGGTACAGTATCCACAGTATTATCACCAAATAAATAAATAATATAAAGTTACAAAGGACAAGATGGATTTAGCGAAAGTTTATCCTTCAAATCAATTAAATTAAATAAATATACAAATAAATACAAAATAGTGATTAAAAAATAACACAATAATTGAACTATGAATGCTTTCGAATCAAAATAATTCCACGACCCCGCTTTATGATTGACATTTTCTTATTTCTTATGAATCTTTCAATCTAAAATTTTAAAAAAATAAAACATTTGTACATTATAATAAAATAACAAACTAACAGGATGGATATATGTAACTTGTGTTAATAATAATTCTCTTTGATTACTGTAGTAAAACCGTTCAATTTTACGTTGTATATTCGGATTTATTCCAGTGCGAGTTTTTCTAGCTTGCATACCTTCTGGTTTTGGTCCACGTTCTACGAAAGAATCAGGAAAATCAGATTGTTCATCGTCAGCATCAATATACCCCCACGAATCATCAGAATTCATACCAGGATCAGATTCCCATTCCATATTAGCATTGGAAGAAGATTCAGCGGGCTTTAAAAATGATGAACCTTTTGAATTTTTATTGTTGTCAATTTCCATATCCGCATTTTCACGTTTTGCATTTCGACGTCTTCGCTTTTTACGAGATTGAACAACATTTGTATCGCTGTCAGAATTAGTATCAATTTTAACTTTTGAAACAGTACGAGCGGCTACTTCACCTTCGCTTTCTTCATAAATGGTACACGTCGGTTTACATTCCATTTAAATATATTTACACTACTTATATATACAACAAATTACAACTTTTTATAATTCCCCTGATTCTGATAGAAAAATTTTCTTTAAACATAGATAGTTTGGCAAAATGTGAAATGTGAATGGGAGCCCTGTACTTTAATTTTTTATTAAGGAACATGTCTAGAATGTTATAAGGAAAAATTTTTTAAAAGGAATAAGCAAAGAAAAGAAAGCGTTCGTAAGTTAAAACTTATACATATGAAATTTTAAAAACTATGATCTACATGAATTAGTTCACTGGATTTCAAAAATTTCATATTTCAAATGTTTTTTTACTAAAATAATTGCCATTTTTTTTTCGTACTGTAATATGTCTCAAAAGTTTTTTAAATTTTACAGAATTTCAAAATTAAAGTAAATGAAATCATTTTAATAAGGAAATCTGTTTTTGCTTTGTCAACAAATATTAAAGAGTTCGAATATTTAAAAATTAATCTGATTTTACCAGCAAAGTAAAAAACGACTGTTTTTAGGAACATTTCCGACGAAGCATACTGTAGATTTTTTAATGCTTCCCTAAACTTTTTTTGCAAAACAAATTGTTTTAGTAAAGTCAACGTTTCACCCCTCAAACATAATATTTTCAGTAAAAAATTTTATGTCTTGAAGACAATGAATCCCACATTTGGAAAAGTCGTGATAGTTAACACTTGAGAAACATGCTGATAATAAATTTTACGAGTTTTTTCTTGTCTTTAGAGAAATAATAGGAGTGAAAATGAAGCGGAACTTTAACACATTTTAAGACTTTTTGTGCCTGATCAAAAACTTTTTTCTTCATTGTTCATCTGCTGCATGTGAAGATGGGTGATAATTCTGTAAAATGGATGTTTCACATCCATCATCTTTGTGTGTTTTGTTTGTATATTGTATTTTTATTATGCATTTTTCTTAATTTTTATTCACTTTTAAGTAGAAATGATACAATTTATTATTTAAGAATCTATCATATCGTAAGCGTTTTCCCTATTGTAAAGCATTTTAGAATGACATTATAGATTGTTGGTGGATTAATGGTTGCCTGTTGTGTTGTAATGATCGAATTTATGTGGCGTACTCGATCTCTTCCAAAATTGGATGCTCCACATGAAATGCCTCGTCCAGCATTTATCGGAGCAATCGTTCTTACCATAGGAATTGTTTTGGGATATGCGTATTTTATTATCTATAATTATGCATTTTCTGATTGTGACTATCTTGTTGATTCTATT
Organism: Panagrolaimus sp. LJ2400; assembly: GCA_024447215.1. Classification (NCBI taxonomy): domain Eukaryota; kingdom Metazoa; phylum Nematoda; class Chromadorea; order Rhabditida; family Panagrolaimidae; genus Panagrolaimus; species Panagrolaimus sp. LJ2400. The sequence continues at coordinate 8,685,768 of JAMRYA010000009.1, read as the reverse complement.
TATGGCGAAGAACTTTGGCTTGATGCTGTTTATTCTTCATTAATGATATGTTATTGTTCAATTTCATTGGGTTACGTCATTCATCGTTCATATTATGGAGCTATAAATACGCATTTAGATAAAGTTGCAAGACTTTGGGTTAATTTAACAATTACCGTAGTTTGGATAAAAGTAATTATCTACAAAGGTTATCTAAGTCATCAGGTAAGAAAAAATTCTTTTTATTGTTTTACAATGCCTCAAAAAAAATATTATTTTTTTACAGTAGCATTTCCATTCTTTTCTTGTTTAAAGTCATGATGATCTCTTATCAACAATTTTTAAACTGTAATAAAAAACTCGTAAAAATTTGTTTTATGCCAAAATCAAATTCATCGATTTAAAGAAACTTGGGTGAAAATAAAGGGATATTTTGTTTTCAGCAATTATGTCAACGAAAAGAGCTTGAAGGATATTGGTGTCCCGTTGTAAAACGGTATTATTCATGTGATCCACATACAGAATTGCATGGAATGAAATTAATTTGGTATTATCTGAATAAGGGATTACTAAATACTGCAACAATTTCATGTGCATCTGAATTTTTTCCTGTTTTATTAGTTGCTCATTGGCTTGCATGTGGTGGTGCAGAAGAAAAAGCTGAAGATTTGCTTAAACGAAAACAAGTATCCTTTTCGATAATTTCATGTAACTTGTAAAAAAATAAAATTTAGCAACAACAAGGATTTCGCGGTTTACTTCGAGAATTTATGAAAGATATCTCACGTGTTTATGCCGAGCGACCCTTGATTAAAGCTCCTCGATTACGTCCATCACTTTTATTCAAATGTTTTGTCAATACCTTGTTTGTTATTGGAATTATCGCTTCAATTATTAAATGGTTTACAATTTTTTATTATACAATTGATTTTGATCAATTAGTTGCAAACAAATGGATGCGAGGAGTTTATACTTCAATGATTGCAAACTTATTACAAGTTATTATGTTTCTTACAGTAAGAAAAATAATATTAATCGTAAAATCTTTTAAACTCTAATTTTTGAGATTTATATTTGGGCAAAAAGATTAGGAAATGATCGCTTGGATGCCCATCATAAAGCAGAAGCAAGAGGTGACATTATTATCCTTTTTGGATGTGTACTTATTCTTTCAATAAAATTTCTTCTTCAACTTGTTGAGCTTCAATATCAACATAAAGATGACTTTATTACAATGGAACAAGCCATCGTCCATTCAACATCCCTTGCATTTGTTGAGGTAAATTTGAAAAAAAAAAGTGCTGCACAATGTTCAATAGTTTCTTAGGCTTCTCAATGGCTACAGTATCTCTCTGTTCGACGTTTATTGGCACTGAGTGATCGAGATGTTCGAGCAGCTGTTCATTTCCTTCCAGTAGTTTCTGTTTGTGGATTTCTTTGTGGTTGGGTACATTTTGGCGTAACATTTCTTGACACAAGTACAATAAAATATCAATTAACCGATGAAAGATTTCAATTCAGTCAAGTTTCATTAGTTTGTATGATTTTTACTCAAACACTTTTTCCTGCTGATTATCTTTATGGTTTTACTATTGCTGGATGTTGGATGGATTTAATTATCCGATATATGGAAATGGGAACATTCCAATTAGGTGTTCCTAGATTAATGTCAGGAGAACTTGCGCAAGAATTGCTCGAAAGAAATGAATCTCCAACTTTTATTCATAAAGCAATTTATTATGCTCGAAGAAGGGCAAGGACAGCCGCCTCAACTGATTCCTCTGAAGATAAAACTGATACATCTGGAATTGAAGAATCACAACAACAAGATTATAAGAATGGTAATGTTCCAAATGACACAATACGTGAAAAACTTTAAAATTTTCATGTTAAAATAAAAAAATTTGATTTTGTATAAAAAATTTCATTCTTTTAATTAAAAAGAAATATACTGGTTCTCTCTATAACACTGTTCGATATCATTTACAACAATCAACAATAACTTGAAAAAAAAGGTAAAAGGAATCTTTGACCTTCGTAAAACTTGAGCTCAGCAGTTTCAAATTGATTGCAACAGAAAAAAGTTAAAGGGAGAAAAAAAGAAGAGAGGGATAGAAATGGCTGATTACCGCGGTAAAATTATTGAACCAAAACTTATTTGGATTAATGATAAATTTGAAAGTGGAATTAAACTAAAAATATCTCAAAATGGAACTATTGAAAAGATTGGTGCTGATATTGCTGGAGATGTTATTGAATTGCCATTGCTAGCCCTAGTTCCTGGATTTATAAATGCTCATTCTCATGCGTTTCATCGATATTTACGTGGACAAAGTGGTATTGGTTGTCAAGGATCTGATACATTTTGGAAATGGCGAGATGCTATGTATAAATTAGTTGAAAATATTTCATATGATAGCTTTAAACAAGTATGATAGAAATCGTTTTGGTTTGGAAAAAATAAACTTAAAATTGTTTAGCTTTGTAAAGGCACTTTCGAAGAAATGCTTAGCGCTGGAATTACAACAGTTGGAGAATTTCATTATGTTCATCATGAAAATGGTCGATTTGATTTAGATAATGCTGTTATTGAAGCAGCACAAGAAGCTGGTATCAGACTTGTTTTGATCGAAACTCTTTATTCCCGTTCTGGATTTAATGCAGATACGGTAAATAAAGAACAAAAAAGATTTGAGTCAAAAGTGGACGAATTTATAAAAAATTTAAAAGTACTTGAAAAAAGTGCAAATTCTACGACAACAATTGCAGTCGCAGGTAAATATTACTACAATCCGTTACCTCATTTTTCGAACGCTTTTCCTTTCCGTTCCTTTCCTTACAAAGGAAAAATCATTTTTCCACCTATTTTCGCGTTAAAACCATGCAAAAGGAAAGGAACGGAAAGGAAAAGCGTTCGAAAAATGAGGTAACGGATTGTACTAAAACATTAATTAGTTTTTAAATAAAATATCTTTAGCTCATTCTACTCGAGCTGTTGACACTGAAGGTATACAAACTTTATGGAAGTATGCATCTGAAAGCAATAAACCATTTCATATTCATTTGGAAGAACAACCAAAAGAAATTGAAGATTGTATTAATTCTTTTCATCGCCTTCGACCAAGTGAACTACTTTTGGATAAACTTTATCCTATCACATCGAAATTAACGGTTGTTCATTGCACTTATACACTTCGGGAACATCTTAATGTATTTTCAAAAAAAGCTGTTAACATTTGTATTTGTCCTTTAACAGAAGGTAAAAGCAGTAAATCTTATTTAAAAAATTTATATCTAAATAAATGTTACAGGTTTTTTGGGTGATGGAATTCCTGATATAAACGATACCGATCAACTTTGTTTGGGAACTGATTGTAATAATCGTATAAACTTTTTGGAAGAAATGCGATGGCTAACATACTGTCAAAATGTACAGGAAATAAGCTTAATTAAAAAAACAAAGTATTTTTCAGATGAAACATAATCGTCGAAATTGCTGTAATTTAGATGCAAATAAATTACTTCAAATTGCTACTATTAATGGAGCAAAATCGCTAGGACTTGAAGGAGTTGTTGGAAAATTTGAAGTTGGGCAGCATTTTGATTACGTTGGTTTTAATTTAGAGAGCAAACGGCTAAATGAATTTAAATGTTCAAATATGCTACTTGATGCGGTTATTTTTGGTGCTGGAAATGAAGAAATTTTTGCCGTTGGTGTTTCGGGAATTGAAAGAAAACAAAAATAATATAACCTATTTTATTATAATATTTACATTTATCCGTATTTTATCATAAATCACTAAAGTATGCAAGAAAACTTCAACGAAGCTTTTTAAGTAAAAGTCTTTTAGTTCTATCAAAATACCGTAATTTATCCAAATCTTTCTTTGCTTCTTCTGTATTTCCTTCTTCAAAATGAGATGACATTGTATGAACAAGATCATTAATATGTTCTTCAACTTCTTTCAACTTTGCCTTCAATTCATCAGTGTCATTACTTTCTTCAATCTCTTCATTTAATTCCATCATTTGCATTGCTAATTCAGGATCAGGAGAACTTTCAGCTAAAATATTATTTATAAAATTTGTTAAATAATAAAAATTATGCAACATACCAACATTAGAAACTTCAAGCATATATAAAGCTCTTTGTCGAGTATCACTTAATGTTTTATATGCATGATTAGCAAAACTTGAATGTTCATCGGCCATCTTTTGTACTTTTTCATCATGAAGACCATATTTATCAGGATGAACAGCTGTTTGAATTTGACGAAATTTCTTTTTGAGCTCATTTTGATCAATAACAAAATCATGTTTCATATTAAAATAATCAAAATAACTAAGACCATGAACAATTGGTTGAATAACATTACAAGAGCTACAAGTAATTTCTGGTTTTTTAACAGCATCACTACCGCATTTCCAACATACAAATTTTCTGGTACCACAATTACGAATAGAGCTAAAAAAATGTACTAATTTTTAAAAAATCTTTGTTAACAGCATTTTCAAACCTGGCAAAAAAAGTTCTGCATCCAAGAAAACTTAAACTCATTTTCATACAAGGAAACTTTCCTAAAGCACTTGTCATTGTTGCTCTGAAATACCGTAATCTTAAGACACATTGCAAAAATAAAAGCTAAAATAATTGGTGCAAATTAATATAAAGTAAATTAAATCAAGATACAAAATCGTAGAAGAAAGGTAAAAATAAAAACATTTGGCAAAATGGTGCAATTGCATGAACAGCGAATAATTTTAAAAAATGTTGTCCACATTGCGGTTACTGTAACTTATAAATTATTCTCCTCTCTTTTAACAAGTTTTATGAATAAAGATGTTTATTAAATATTTTAGGTGCATTTAAAAATGGAAATAATGCAGATGAAGATTGAACAAAAAGCTTTATCTGTCTAAACTTATTTCTATTAGCAAAGTTTGACAAAAATAAACCCGGGATCTGAGATCATGAACAGATTATGCAACAAAAATGTTAATCTCGATATTTCAATAAATAAAAAATTTGTATCAGCGGAACATGTATTAATTAAATGTTATTAGATTGTGCCGGGTTAGCATTCATGATGTTCATACTGAAATCGGCATATCAAGCATTTATTGCATTTTTTGAATTTTTGCATTAAAGCTCTTGCAAAAAAATAAAGAAGAACCTGTTTTTTATCGGCATCTGTAGTAATTACATAAACGAAAATAGAACTTTTTATATTATTTTCTAAAAAATATGCATTTGTTTTAATCCTCTACAATTATGCTTGATACGGTAACACAAAAATTGAAACCTGCCTTTTATCAATTTGTAAAATAAAAAAAATGGTAGTGTAAAATTCATTAAACGAATTTTATTGGGATATTGCTTTAATAAAAAAAAAGTTTTGGATTAGAAGATAATGCTGATGCAATAAAATCTTTCAAGTTTTAGGTTGTAATTTTCTTTTAATGATCTTCAAACAGTGTAAAGTAGCTTTTAATAGTCTTTCATTCAAATACGTTTTACAGTTTTTTTTGCAATAAAACGTTTGTTTTATTTAATATCAAAATTAATTTTTAATTGAGGATATTACATAGATTTGCTGCAATTTTTTATCTTATATGATGTGGATTTAAAGTCTTCCAACAAAATTAGTTGAATATTTGTAATCTCTTCTATATGTAATATGTTTACTTCTATCTATAGTACTTACTCTTTTTATATTAAATACAGTCCTACATATGCACGCTTTTTCGAAAGATAGCTCAATACCTCTAGGAGAATGCTAATCAAATTTTTGCAGTTTTGTTCTTTTTTTTACTTAAAAGCTTTTGCCTTATAAACATGCATGGTATTACCCATTTCTTCAGTCTATACATATGTTGAGAAAAATAACTTGTTTTCTTTTCTAGGCAATAAAAATCAAAAACTGTTATTGATTATTTTCCGACAATAAAAGGTGTTTTTGCATATCATTTTGCATTTTCGAACATTCTTTTTTTCAGTAAACAGTAAAAAAATAACATTTCATTATTTTATTGTATTCTTCGATTTTGCTGACAGATTTTCTTTCTTATTCTTTTTTTTATTATCGCAAGCGCTGTTCCACAAATCATCAAAACACTTTTTTCAAAAACGTTTAATTTTAGAAGAAGAATGTTAACAGTATGTCTGGTTCTCGAAGCGAGCGTGCATATCAAGCTTGGCTAAAAGCCCTGGTCACTTTCATATTTTAGAGTTGTTGAAATGTAATAGTAATATTAATATTTGCGTAATTACTTAAACATACCTGGTTATTCTTTTTCAACAACATTAATACCGTGTTTTGACGCTTTGAATAATGCTTTATATCTTTGCTTACCACCGTGTTAAAGACGTGTTAGATGTTTTTCTTTGTTTCTCTAACGCGGTTAAAATACCCTCATCAAACTCAGGTACAACTTTTAAAGGTAACTATTTTTTAGAAGCTTTGTTTATCATCGTTGTAACCAAAAAGAAGAACAGCAAGATGGGACCTAATGACGCTCCAAAACCTGAAAAAAAGGAAGATGCTAAAGGTAATAAATAATAAATACACAGTGATGCAAGTTCTATATACATGTATTCCTTTTAGATATAGGGGTTGCTTTTGCCCAAAAATATTATAAAGGTGCTATTCGTGGTCCAAATGGCGTAATGGAACTATTTGGTAATAATTCTGTCTATGTTGGTACCAATGGAAAAGAAGCTCATGGATTAGAGGTACCATATTTTAATACAATGTTCATATATGTTTTACGTATATTATATAATTTTAGGATATCCGTAATGCAATTGGTAATCTTAACCTTCAAGAAGGTAAAATTTTGGTTGTAAGCATTAACGCTGCTTTTACTGGCAATGGTGGAATTATGGTTCAAATTATTGCTAATTATATCATTGATGAATCAACCAAGTATGGCTTTTCTGAATCTTTTTATTTGGTTTCTCAATCAAAAGGATGGTATGTTCGTTCATGCTTATTTAAATGGCATGATCAATCACCTGAAGATGGTAAAAGCAAGGAATCATCCATTGTTGTCGAAGAAGAAGATGACCAAAAACATCCAAATCGTGAACTTGCTAATGGTCATATTGAAGACAAAAAGCTTGCACCTGAAATTGATGCTGAAGTAACTGAAGAAGTTAAAAAGCCATCTGATGAACCTAAAGCTAGTCCACTTAAAGAACGCCCTTTAACTAATGGTACTTCAACTCCTCCTTCAACACCTACAACAAAGACTGTTGCAACTCCTCAAAAAGATGCAAAATCTCCTATTATTTCTGCTCCTCCTCCTTCAGCTGATGTTCCAGGACCTCCTCAGCCAACTTCGTGGGCCGCGTGTGTTGGTGGTAGTGCCAAGTCTGCTGTTAAAAATAATGGAAATACAAATGTTAAACCAGCCTCTGCAACAACTATTACAAATACTGTTGCTTCGGATGCTGGCGTAAAACCTCCAACAACAGCAACAACAAATGCTAATGGTAATACTTCCAGTCATCTTGAAGGTACTCAAGATAAACAAAATCGTCATAACAAGAAATCAACAAAAGCAAAATCTGATTTCACTGTTCATGTTTCAAAAATTCTTAAGAATAAAAAAGCTACTGAAAAGGATGTTGTCATTGATGTAACTAGAGCATTCCAAGGTTTATTACTGTTTTTACTTTTTTCTTTAAAATTTTTTATTATTTTAGAATTTGGTCCTATTGCTCATGTTCGTGTTCCTGGACGGCGTTTAGCTGATGATAATGAAACAACTTTATATGCATTTGTTGATTTTAAGGAAAAGGAAGATTTTGAAAAAATGTTTGCTGATCGTGAACAAGTATGTTTTTCGATAAAAACACATGTATTTAATTATGTCATCACTTTATAGGATAATGAAGGGCGTGTTAAGCTTACCATTAGTCTTCCTGTTCTTCAGTTTAGTGGTGAAGTAATTATTGCACAAAATCATGATCGTGGTGCTGGACGTAGTTTCTATCGTAATCGTCGTGTATCTGACAATCTTCGTCCTGGTGCTAATGCTACTGGTGGGGGAAATGCTCGCCCTGGTAATACTGGTCGTCCACCACGTAATCGTCGGCCATCACGTAATAATGGCCAATCTGGAAATCCTCGTCCTCCTCAAACTGGTAACCGTAATAATTCTGATAATCGTCGCAGAGAAAATGGAACTATTAAAGCTAAAAATTAAATCTCAAAGCAGAAACACGGGTTATAATTGTTTTACGGAATCTGCTATGTGTAGTTTCTTTTTCTATAATCGACTATTGCATTGGAGTTCTTTTTTGTTTGAATATAATTATGTGTTTTTTATCTGTTTCGTAGTAAATTGATAAATATCTTAAAGATCTCTTAATTATCGTTTGATTTTGACATGGGGTTTATTCTTAGAAATACGGTAACAGCTTAATTAAATCACAACTGGATAGCACGACACTTTTTTGAAATTGATTTATCATCACTATACTCTACGGTGATAAAAAACTTCAAAGATACTTATTATTACAAGAAATTATCTTGTGCTATGGCTTACTTGTCAAACTTTCAGTCTTAAAACTTTTGATTTGCTTTTAAATTATTTTTGATTTATTTACAGAAGTTATAATTCCAGAAAAGAATTTCACTCTCTTTCTCTTTGGCCAATTTTCAGCAATAAAAAGCTTTATCAAAAAATAGAGTGTGTGTTTTTAAAATAGTTATAAATAAATTACAAGAGCATTCCTTTTTTGTTTTTTCTGCATTTGATGGCAAAGAGACTACTGTAGTCTGCGTTCTTTCTTGTTGTTTATAAAATTCTTGCAACGATAAATTTAAACGCGGTGTTTTTTCTATCTGAAAAATTGTGTATCAAATAAATTTTGAAAACCATTTTTAATTTTACACAGCCGATACTCTGCAGCAAACTTCCGCAGAAAGTCAGCAGAAGTGACTATAGTCAGCATTTCTGCAGCAGTATTCCGCATATAGTCAGCAGAAAAACAACAAATTCTTTTTCTTCAGCAGTATTCCGCAGAAATTCAGCAGAAGTGACTATATTCAGCATTTCTGCAGCAGTATTCAAGCAGAAATTCAGCATGTTTGACTATAGTCAGCAGATTTTCATAAATTTTTATTTTTGGCTAGAATTCCACAGCAATCCTGTACTTTTTGCTGAATTCTGGGTCAAAAATTGGGATTTTAGGCAAAAATAAAAATTTATGAAAATCTGCTGACTATAGTCAAACATGCTGAATTTCTGCTTGAATACTGCTGCAGAAATGCTGAATATAGTCACTTCTGCTGAATTTCTGCGGAATACTGCTGAAGAAAAAGAATTTGTTGTTTTTCTGCTGACTATATGCGGAATACTGCTGCAGAAATGCTGACTATAGTCACTTCTGCTGACTTTCTGCGGAAGTTTGCTGCAGAGTATCGGCTGTGTAGTTTATCATGGATGATGATGTTTTTAATGGATTATCGTATGGTGATAATGATGAATGGGGTAATGAAACAACTGATGAAAATAATGAAGAAACTGTTGTAACTGCTCGATCACCTGTCCAACCTTCAACGACTTCTCGTATTTCTGAATTACGTGATCCGTTAAGTAAGGGATGGCATTGACTTTTTGCTTTAAGTATTTTTCATTTTTAGATTGGTTTCACAATATTCCTGTTGCTGCTAAAAAGAAGAAAGTAGAATATAATTCAGAAATTGTTGCACTTACAACAAAACGAATTGAAGAAGCTAAATTAAGAAGAAAGGCTGTAATTACTGAAAAAAATGAAAATAAAGATGTTGAAAAAGTTACAAAATTATTGCGATATCCTCCATTACGAGGTGGTGAATGGATTGGTATTAGTTGTCCTGATAGTTTTGATAGACGATATTTAACATTAAAAGCTAATGTTGAAAAACATAATAAAGAAAAATTATCTCTTCAAAATTCAAATATTAAACGCACAATTCATCGTCTCTTGCTGGATTATATTCCAAAGGATTTGTTAGATGATCAAATTATTCGACCATCAACAGTTTATGCAGCACCTGGTAAACTTAGCTTGCGGTTTGATATTTTTATAGCTCTTATTTTGCAGGAAAAAATAAACTTTGGATTGATAAATATGCTCCTAAATCGTTTTTTGATTTATTAACACAAGATGTGAGTTCAAAAATTTTAACACATACTTCGCTATAATGAGTGTTTTTAGTCTAATAATCGTTTGACATTAAATTGGTTAAATTTATGGAATGAATATATTTTTAATAAGCCATCCGTATATGATCGGCTTACCGAAGCTGAGCAACAACTTTTGGAGGTAGAAGATACAAAACCATTTTTGCCAAAAAAGAAAGTTTTAATTATTCATGGTTCTTCTGGATGTGGAAAAACTTCTTTGGCTGTTTTATCTGCAAAAGTGAAATACGATCCATTTATAATTAATATGAAGTAAGTCTCTCTATCCTCTTATCGTTTTATTCAAAAATTCTTTAGTGAAATTATAAATGTTGCTGATCTTAACAAAATTTTACTTCATGCTGCTACTTATCACAGCATTTCATTTGATCCTTCTTCAAGAAAACCACGTTGTTTAATTCTTGATGGAATTGATTATTCTTCCAATGAAATTATTAATGCTTTAAAAAAATATATTTTGAATCGAAAAAAAGATGACGCATTACGACCAATAATCTGTACCTGCAATAATGTGTATGATTTCTTTTGTTTATGTGCTTTATATTACTGTAGTTTTATAGATTTGCTTCTAATCTTCGAGAGTTTCGGCCATTATGCTTTGTTCTTAAAGCTTCTGTGGATCCAATACGATTTTTTGAAAGAATGCAAAAGATTTGTTTTACTGAAAATGTTCATATTGGTAATTTAGCTTTAAAGAATTTCGTTGATCAATGTCAAGGTGATATTCGTCTATGTTTAAATAATTTACAATTTCGATGTCCTTCTGGTAAATCAAATAATTTATCCAAAGAAAATATTGATTCAAAGAACATTGATACGTCAATCTTTGATGCTATTGATGCTGTTCTTCATTTAAATAAACATATTGATAAAAAAGGATTTGTAAAAAATGCAAAAGAACGATTTGAAAATGTTTTTAATATGATTGTACGAAGACCAGATATTGATAAATTTGCAAATATTATTTTTAACAATATTCCTGAAGCATGTAAACCATCACCAAAACAAATGTTAAAGGCTGATAAATGGTTTATTGAATCTGATATCTTATCAACTTATGCTTATTCTCATCAAGATTATTCATTATTAAAATATCAAAATACTTCACTTATTGGTGTACATTTTGCTGCTGCTGTTTCATCTTCAAGATTTGTAAAAATTTCTTTATCTATTTTGGTAAGCTTTCATTGATCGCACAATATATTCGTTTAACAAAATTTTTTTAGAATGTTAATGAGAATCGAAAAAATGTACTTAGCATGTTAAATTCTGTAAGATTTTCTAAAGCTAATCAAAAACATTATCGAAGTTTGCTTCGTCTTATTCTTGATGTTCTTCCATCATTTCTTTATATTATTCAACCACCAATGCAAATTTCAAGTTCTTTAATGCTCCAGAATGAAGGCGTTGAAAAGATTAATCATATTGCATCGTTAATGGCATCATATGGTATTGGTTTAAAACCTGTTATTGAAAATGGTGCAATGGATTATGTTTTTGATCCGTATGTCTTTTTTTCCTTTTATTCTTTCATTACTGTAGCTTTTATAGACCACTAAATGAAATTGCTTCATATCGTTTAATATACAGACATCATCATCTTTCGCTTCCAGCATCTGCCAAAACTTACATTTTGCGCCAATTAGAAATGCATACTGCTGTCGAAGGCCAAGTTACATCATCCACAACATCAACATCAAAATATATTCCTCCAAAGCCTGATCCTTGGGTTTTCCGATGGTCATCTGCTACTGCTCAAGCTATTAAACGTGGTATAAAATTCCAAACTTTTATGCCTTTTCTAGACTAAACTGATTTGTTACTTTATCTCTTTGTTAAATTTTCATTTTTGTGCAGTTTGTATTTCAAATAAATTTTTTAAAAAAGATTGAGAAATACATGCTATATATTACCGTAACCAACGTCATGAATATCATTTTTATTTTACCCGGATTAAATATATATTATGCAAACAAATTAAGTATCTGTTGTTGATTGTAAATAAATTAAACGAGATTTTGCTTCTTCTACAGTAATGGTAGAATGTGAAGGTTGTCGACAAAATGCTTCAGCAGCTTTTTCAAAATCAGTACCATACCGTGTGAGAGTTTTGAGGAGATCAAGATCAGATGAAGCACTCCAGCTAATAACTCTTTCATTGCTTGTTCGAATTTCTAATGCCTTTTCAATTCCATTATTTTCAAAAATAATACTTCCATGATGAATTTGTGGCTGAGGTCTTTCATTACAATATCGAGGACGTTTATATGGAATTTCAACAACTTCGAAAACTTCTGATCTTTGTTGATTTTCAGTAGCTTTGGAAAGATCTACTACTTCAAATCGTTCATCAGGAATTCTAAAATGTTATTGTAGCAATTTAAAAAACTTAATAATTAATAATCTTACTTTGCTTCAAGATCATCAGCAACAAACAAACGATAAATTTTTTGATCTCGACGAAATAACGTTTTCAGAATACCTTGCAACTTTTCCATGTCATCATTTGATTGATTTCTAAACCATGTTCCCAACTTTCGAACAGTTTTTAATCCTCTTGTAACGTAGAGATATGTCTAAATAAATTAAAAGAATTAAAACGAGTCTCTTCTAGCTGAAACAAACCTGAATTCCTTTAAGCATTTCCACAGCACTTTGAATAGCTCTAAATTCAGCAGAATCACAAAATTTATCATCAAAATTTGATGGATCCAGAAGAGTTGCTAATAAAAAAATTAATTCATAATCTTTTTCATCAAGCAATAATTTCAATTCTTCAATAACTTCAGTGGGGGGCTTTTCTGGTGAACTAATAATTTTACGAAATTGACGAAGTTTTTCTTCATGCATGAAAAATTGTTCATTAATATCAGATTGAATGGCAGCAACAATTCCATAAAAGCTTTTTTCTTTATTTTCAGCTGCATTTAAAGTTTTAATAAGATTATCATAACGTCTTTGTTTACTGCTTATACGACTTGAAGTTTCTGCAGTTGGATCATTAGCTTTTGCATTAGAAACACCTCCACCACTTTTTCCACTTTGACATGAAACTTCATCATCAATAGAATTTCGAATACTTTTATTGGACGATTTGGTTACTGTAGTTTTCTTTTCACATTTTTCTTCGGTTTTCATATTGTTAACATCATCAATGTGATAATCATCTGGCAAGAGTACGCATTTGATGGCAATGACTTTATCAGATGGGTTCATTTGCGTAACAAGTGTATTATCCTTTACGGCAAAAATACTAAATTTTTTACCAATTTTATCACAAATTCGACGACAATATTTGCCAATTTTTCTGAGCCATGGGGGTTGAAGTTCTGTTGGCCAATCAACCGGACGAACACGCTCTGCTTTCAAGCGTTTAATTAAAAGTTCTGTTTCAACAATCCAAGCTCCATGGGAAGCAGCCTAAAAGCAGAAATAATTAACAGCAATAAAAGTAATAACACCTACGGTCATAACTTTGCTAAAATTATCAGAATATCTTTCTTTTGTATGAAGAATATGTACCCGTATTTGATTTGATGTTTTATGTGGCAAGAAGTAACGTGAAATAAATTGATATTTTCCATAAGTATTGTTAGCATTAGCCAGCGGAACTTTTTTAAAGACGATGAGACCAAGTGTAAGTAAGGCACGTTCTGATGGTAAGAAAAGAGAATGTTGTACTGGAAACAATGAAAATTTTGTTGAAGATAACAAATCAGGATATATAATAGCATCACACGTAGCAAGAGCCCATTGTGCACGATATAATTCTAAAAATGGAGAATAATGGAAAAGACAATTACAGTAGGGAATTTACGTGTATCATTATCAGCTGGCTCACAAGTAGGAGGATTCATTACTTCAGGTTTTTCATCATAAAAATCATTTACAAGTTGAAGAGCAGAATTAATATTTGGAAGTTTAAAGTTTGAACATGTTTCAAAAGTGTCCATTAAAGTGGAAAGTTCATTCAGCATCAGAATGCTTTGATTATATGGGGTTTGTAAATCTGTATTTCCATGACATCCAACAATACTTTGAACGAGAAGTTGAAGATGCTATAAATTTATTTTAGAAACGGAAACACATAATTCTGAAAAACATACTTGAGCCAATTGTTCTTCTATCATTGCTTTTTGATTTGATGTAAACTTTAAAGGCTTTTCTCCGATTAATGAACTGCTATTGTCAGGAACGGTTTTAAAAGCTTTTGGTGGAGTTTTTAATTGTTTTGCTTGTGAATTTTGATTAAGAGAACTTCGGCATCTTTGAAGCTCAATATCCATATTAATATCAAAAGCTTTCCATAAATCACGCATTTCTCTTTCTAAAACATTGCCTTAATATAAAATTATAATAAAATAAAATACATGCTTGAAATTTTGGTTGTACTATCATTGATAAATTCTTCTTCTGGATCACTTAATTCATTATTACAAGGTGATGGAACATGAAAATCTTCATCATTTTCATCGTCATCAAGTTCAATTGGATTATTTACATTGCATGAATTAACAAAATTGACATATGTTGGATCTGCATGTGTTAAATAAACTTGTTCAGAAGGTTCATATTGAAAATCGTCAAAAACTTCATCAGGAAAATATTGATATTCATTTTCATTGTCAATCTGAAATAAAAAATTAAATTAAAATTAAATAGATAATAAAACATACAAATTCTGGAAAATATTCAGGATCTTCATCTTCATCATTTTCATTGTATTCGATATCCAGAAATGTACGAGGTGCTTCTACAGGATTCAGAGTAATTTCAACATTCGTTTCTACTTTTTGCTGAATTTCTTTCCATTTTGAACGAGTAAGGCGCAAATGTGGAAGAGCTTGTTTATTTGATTCAACCAATGTCGCAAATAAATCCGTGTCAGTAATAATATGCTAAAAATTAAAACGATTTTAAAAATTTCAGTAGCTAATTTAAAATACCGTATACCGAATTTTACACTCTTTTTATTGCTCTTCTCTCTTTTATTTTGTAAGAACGATTCTTTTAATAATATTTTCTAATTAAAAGCGAAATAAAACTTACATAAATCATATTTTGAAGGCTAACGCGATTCAAGTTATTAGCTCTTGCAAAGCTTTCAATTGTTTCACTACACAATGGAGCAGGAACGGGAGCAGAAGTGCTTGGTTGTTGATTAATACTTTCGTTATTATCCATTTTAATAATACACCACTAAAACAAATGAAATTAAACAAACAATTTAATGCAAATGGTATCGATATCTGATTAAACACTTTTTAAAAAACTTGTTCAATTTTGCAAAAAAAATTTGTGTTTGGCATTGTAAACAAATTGCCACAATTAACGAATTACAGTATGATAAAAAACAAAAACACTTTTTTGGCTTCAAAACATGGAGTTGCTGTTCAGAGCTGTCCGGGATCCCGGATCCCGGCCGTTTTTCCGGGATTTTTTGCCCCGGACCGGAATCCCGGATTTTTGGCCGGGATTCGGGTTTTTCCGGGGCAAGCATTTCTAATACATTTATATGAAAAATTGCTTTTTTTGTTTATTTGTGGGTTTGACGGAGCAAGAATAATTGATTGTTTTGTTTATTTGTGTATTTTACTGAAGAAAAAAATGCGCAATGGCAATCAAAAGGCCTTTGCTAATGCAATAAAAAAACTCTTTTCCGATTTCATCCATTCTTGGCATTTTCATATTCTTTTTTTGTTACTTGTAACGTGTATTAGTGAAACTCAATTATGAGCTGGTGGAATTATTTTGATAGAAAAGAAAAGCAATATGCTTACTGTAAAGTTGATGGATGTCCTAAAAAAACTATTCCATACAACAAGAATTAAAAGAAATTATGATTTTATTGGAAATGGATCCCCTTGAATTGATCAAAGGAATTGATGTTAGATGGAATTCAATTTATCTGATGTTTTTGCGTTTTTTTAAATGTAAACAAGCAATTATTGTTATTTGCTCAAATGATACTTATTTTCCGTCAATATCTGCTCAACAGTGGGAAATTATTGAAGGAGTTATCGAAATGCTAGAACCATTTTACATCCATACAATGGTTTTACAGGATCGAAAAACAACAATTTCAGAAGTTTTGCCAATTTATTACACCTTGTGTAATAAACTTGTAAAAACATTACTTAAAAAAGTACCTGCAATTATTGAAAAAGCTCGACATGTTATTTTAAATGGATTAACTTCTAGAATGAAAGAACATATAAATAAACCTGAACTTGTTCTTGCAACAGTACTTGATCCACGATTTAAACTATCATTATTTCCAAATTTTGCATTATATGAACACACAAATAAAGAAGAAGCAAGAGTTATTTTTGGAGAAACTATTTATTCCAATTTAGAAGCTGTTTCAACTCCAGATACTTTATTAGCACCAAATCTTAATGAAATTGGAAATGCATCAGAAAATGATAGATATTCAGAATTCAGAGATGACCATCCTTCAACTTCAGAAAAACATGAGCCTCCACTTACTATTAAACAAGAAAAAGAAATTCATGATTATTTGGATAATCCCGTGATTTCCGAAAAACATTGTCCTTTTAAATGGTGGAAAACAAAAGAATCTTCATATCTAGCTTCTTTGGTCAAAATTTATCTTTGTGCACCTGCAGCAGCTGTCGAATCTGAAAGAACTTTTTCTTCTACTGGTCTTACACTTACAGATCTTCGAACTTCAATGCTTCCAGAAACTCTTGCAAAATTAACCTTCTTAAATAGAAATATTACTTTTTTTGATGCTTTATGACTTTATTCATTTATTCATTTTTTATACCATAAATAAATTGATTTTCTTTGATTTTTCCTTTAAAATTTACATTAATTTAAAAAAACCCGGATCCCGGACCGGACAAAAAAGTCAGCCCCGGACAGCTCTGTTGCTGTTGTCGCATTTTAAAGTTGTGAAAATAAAACTATTTTGAATATTTTAAAAGTCTGTCCTCGAATTTGTAAAACACGTGTTGTTATTTCGAATTTCTGAATTGTTAAAAGTTTTTTAGTGTTAATTTAACTGTTTGTAAAACAAGTAAATTATAATTTTGTTTATTTTTCATTGCATAAAAAAATTAATAAGTTTACGAAAAAATTATTATTATTATGAAACGAGTATTGGCAAGATCAGAAGATGACTTGAATAATTATGCGTTTGCATAGAAAATGAATGAGACCAGGAAAATATTTTTAAAAAAATAGTGGACGAAAGATACTAACAGTTGATCCGTTTTCAAAAAAGAAATTAATCTCGACGTGCACGCCGTCTCACTTTCACTTTAGAATCAGAACTTTGATCTTCTTTTTCTACTTTTGGTTCTATTTTAACACTTTCTTTTATTTCTTCTTTAATATTACCATTTGTAATATTCGAATGAGATTCAATCAATGGCGATGGTTCTTTTTTTACGACCTCTGCAAAAGTTGGAGCTCGCGTTTGTTTTGTTTCTTCGTTATCTGATGATTCAGGTGTTGTTGCAGGGCTGATCATTTCGGAATCATTTTCTTCATCATCTTCACCTTCATCAGATTCAACTCCAAGTTCAGCCTTTTGTTCTTTATAAGTTTTTGATAATTCTGATAATTGTTTCATAGAAGCTTCAACAGTTTTAACTTGTTCATCCGTTAAATTATTTTTATCTTTGCTGTCATTTGGTTGAGTTTGAGCAATATCTTCTAATTGTTCAAGAATTTTACTCATCGCCGTTTCTGTTTCATATAATCTTTTTTGCAATGATCGTAATTGACCTCGACCTTAAAAAATTACTGTATCTTTTTGCTGTATTTTCCTTTTTTACTTACTCAAATTATTTCCTTCTGCTTCACTTTCTTCTGATTCAGAATATTCTGAGCCATATTGCTGACGCTTACGTTTCGGTTTTTTCTTAAACATTATCTAAAAAAAGCATTCATGAATCATCATTATTCATTGTAATGCAAAAAGGGTTTTGTTTCACCTTGCTGAGTGTGTAAACAAGAAATACCATAACACCAATAGTGTAAACGGGCAATAAATAAGAAAATAATCCACCCCGACCACTACTTCCTTGCTGTTGTGCCGCTTCACCTTGAGCCATTCTCATTGCTGCTGGATGCATATGTCCACGAGGAGAAGGTCCTGCAGATGCACCCTGTCGATTTAAGGCTGGATGAACGGGTGGATGTTGAGGTCGAGATTGTTGTTCAGGTTGTGATGTTCTTCCCGTAATCATACTCATTAAAGGCCCAAATAGGCTTGGCCATAAAGCAAAAAGGCATACAATTACAACTGCACCCAAGAATAAAAGCTTCATTTTTGGAATACCCTATAACCCATAAATACACCCATTTTTCATTGTTTGCAATTTTAGAAAAAACTTACTTCTTCTGGTTCACTTTCATCTTCGCTATCAGAATATTTAGATTTTCTTTTATGCCGTTTATGAGTTTTTGTTGTTGTTGTTGACGATGATGATGGTACAGGCATTTTACAATTATTTATTTACAAAAAAATAATACAGAAAATTTCTAGAAAAGTATTCAAAAGTAGGGTTTTACTTCGTTTGTTTCACTATTTCCCTTTTGTCTGGTTTTTGTCAATTGAAATAAAAAAGTCTTGCTAACGCTGTTTGAGAGCACTCAGCTGACCGCTTTTAGCTAGCCGAAATGCTTTAACATTTTTTTCTCTGCACTCTTTGCCTTTGGCCAACTTTTTTGCAAAGCTACCATCCTCCTCCCTCTTTTTTTGCTGGAAGTTGTTTCATCGTATAAGAATAGAGAAACGGAAAAAGAAAAAAGAAGATGAAGAAGGAAAAAAAGAGGTACTCTTGTTTTGTGTTCGATGAAAATAGTTGTTGGGGGAGGCCGATCGATTCTTGCGCTGCCGGGCAAGTCTTTAGATGGAGGAGGGTAGAAAAATAAAAGAGCGGCGCCGTTGGAAAGAAACCCCTTCTTTTGCCTTTTTAAATGTTTTTATAGTCAATTCATGGCTTTCATGAAAAAAAAAAACCAAAATTTTTTGGCCCTTTTTGTCTAACATTGCTTTATTTTTGTTGAAAAATAGAATAGTGCAAAAAACTGTCTTTTTGATCAATAAAAAACAAATGATTCTTATCAAGCCTTATCAATAAGCTTTTAAAACACACTGGAAACATGATCCCTCCAAAATATTGCCTTCTTTTCATTTCTCATCAATTTAAAAAGCAACGTTTAAAACCTTTATGTAAACAAAATTTAGCTGACCTCGAAAAATTATATTTGATCTATATAATATTGACTATAATATTACGACCATTAACATTTGGAAAAAAAGAAGTGAAAAAAGAAAAATAAAGAGAAAAATGCGAAATAATAAATTGACTTGTTTTTGTTCGACATTTTGTTAGAGACTTTAAAGAAAAACTATCAAACCTAATTATCGGTTAATTTTGTTGTTATTTCTTTTTCTTTCATTTGTTCATATCCTGACATCTTATAAAGTAGTTTTATGCAACAAGCATATGATTAGACTTCGCATCCATTAGCACCCGCTAGAAATGCAGCAAGCAGCATGTTGAAGAATTTTTTACATGCGTCTTTTTTGCTTCATTCTTCTTTTTTTATTTTTCTTAATAAAGCAATTGGTTGAAATTTATTTATGTTTTTTCAATAAAAAAATCAAATGCCGTGACATTTTTCTTTTCCTCTCGTGCTTTTATTCTAAAAAATGTTTTTGTTTGTAATCATGGAAACGAAAACTAAAATGTTAAAAAAACATTTGAAAGAATACATAGCTTCTTTCTTTTTCTTATAAAAATATTTTATCTGTTTTTTAAAGGTTTTTTTTAAAATAAAAAGTAATCTGGCGTATAGCCAACTCTGTTTGTTTTTGATTTTAAACATTTCCGTGGTTGCGCCTGTTTTTCTTGCAAAGATCAGCTGATTAACTTTTTACTTGCTTTTTCATTTTTTTTACAATAGTATAGATTTAATAAAAAGTAATACATATATCTTTTAGCAATGGCTGATAGCCAAACTATACGGCATCGTACAGCTGGAGATGCAGCTCCATCTCGAAATGAAAATAAAGTTGTCAGCTCAAGTGATGATGAAGAACTTCCCACTGAAGAAAAGTAAATTTATATTTTTTTTAAATAATAATCTATATAACTTATAATTTCAGGTTAGAAAAGCTTACAAGAATTTTACCTCAAGCAACTGATAAATTAGGCAGTATTGTTGATGACTATCTTTCTGCATTACCTGAAAGGTAAGAATTGCTTGAAAAACTATTTGACATCTTGCTTTATTATACCTTATAGATGGAGAAATTGGGTTGTTCGAGGACTTGTTACGGTATTTATGATTGCATTCTTTGGGTTTTTAGTCAATCGAGGTGCACTTTGGTTAATGGCTTTGGTATTTTTCCAACTTTTATTTAAATTTTAATTAATTTGTTTATTCTATAGGTACTACTTATTCAATTAAAATGCTTTAATGAAATTATTAACATTGGTTTAATTGTATATCGAGGATTTGATTTGCCATGGTTTCGAACACTTTCCTGGTATTTTTTAGTTACCAGTAATTATTTCTTTTTTGGTGAAGGTCTTATTGATTACTGGTCAATTGTACTTCGTAAAGATGTAATTTTTATATTATGCTTTTCACTGCTTATTGATAAAAACAAAATTTTCAGGAATTTTTAAACTTTTTTGTCAATTATCACAGAATGATTAGCTTTATTATGTACATTTGTGGATTTGTTTGGTTTGTATTATCTCTTCGTAAAGGATATTATATGCGTCAATTTTCTTTGGTAAGGCATACTGTAATTTTTATGTTGCAAAGATAGATTTATTATTTTTTAGTTTGCTTGGACTCATGTCTCATTACTTTTAATTGTCTCACAATCATTTATGATTGTCCAAAATATTCTTCAAGGTCTTATTTGGTTCCTTGTTCCAGTTTCAATGATTATCTGCTGTGATATTATGTCATATATTTTTGGATTTTTCTTTGGTAAAACTCCTTTAATCAAGATATCACCTAAAAAGACATGGGAAGGCTTCATTGGTGGTGCATTTAGTACTATTATTTTTGGACTTTTGGTGAACTAATAGTCATTTTGATTACATGTTTTTACATTCATATTTTTAGCTCTCAAATGCTTTGATTGAAAAGCCATATTTTATTTGTCCTGTTGAATCATACAATGAAGAAGGAAATAATTGTACATTCCCTCCAGCATTTGTTGAAACTGATTATACAATTCCTCGACCACTTCATGCTGTTTATAAAGTTATTCGGAAAGATCCTGTTGTACATATGAAACCATTTTTACTTCATAGTGTTATTATGGCTTTATTTGCTTCAATTATTGGTCCATTTGGAGGTTTCTTTGCTAGTGGTTTTAAGAGAGCTTTTAAGATTAAAGTAATTTTAAAAACAACTACTTATTTATAAAACTTTACCAACCATTTTTATAGGATTTTGGTGATATTATTCCTGGTCATGGTGGCTTGATGGATCGTTTTGATTGCCAATTATTGATGGGAACTTTTGTAAATATTTATATTCAAACATTTATTAGGTTTGTTCTATACATGATGTTATAACATTTTATTTTAAAAATTTCAGAGTGCCAAATTGGAATAAAATTGTACAACAAATTCTTTGGTTGCCTGTTGAAGATCAACTCAATATTTATCATGTTCTTCATCAACAACTTGGTAATGCTGGTGCATTATAATCCACAACAAACAGATTTATAATAGCTTTTTTCATAAGATTTTTTACGTTTCCTTTTGTTTATTATCCATTTAGAGTACTTATTATTATTTCTGAATTATCCAAACACTGGCCAGGATCCCCGGTTTTTGTAAATTTATTCCATTCCATTTTAAACGTCTCAAGTTTTTCTTTAAATTGACTAGATAGAATGTTAAGATCTCTAAATAAAGTTTTATCGTTTATTTTTGTGTTCAAGAACAGAGTTCAATGAGTTATAATCTAAAACTCTTATAAACAAAACAAACGATGAATTGAGAATCGGTGTGTTATAACACTATAGTGAGTAAGGATTTACATCTACAAATAACGTATACGTGTTTATTATTAAAATCTTGAGATGGCAATAACGAAAAGTTTTCCCTCATCTTCCGGAGATAGCCATTTTGAAAAGTTATGGAGCTTCTTTTTAAAAATGAGAACCGAAAAAGAATGAAAAAATTAATGCAAATTTCTGGAGAATAAAATTGAAAATGATAAAAAATAAAAATGAGTGTGATGAAAAATGAATAAAAATTATTTTAAAAAAAATAAGATTTCATCATTCTGATAGATATTACTTCAAACCTTCGTATCTGGACTGTATTCTACTGAAATGG
Organism: Panagrolaimus sp. LJ2400; assembly: GCA_024447215.1. Lineage (NCBI taxonomy): Eukaryota > Metazoa > Nematoda > Chromadorea > Rhabditida > Panagrolaimidae > Panagrolaimus > Panagrolaimus sp. LJ2400. The sequence goes on along the minus strand of JAMRYA010000009.1, from coordinate 8,663,239 downwards.
TAGTAATTAACACTGTTAACGTCAACGATTCTGTTACAAAAAAAAGTTTTTTTGTTCTAGTTGAAAGAGACAGTGATCACAAAAAGGAAGATCAAATTAGAATAAATTAAAGTTCTTACCACGACTGAATGTGCAAACTTTTAAACCACAAACGAAAAAGAAACTAATGTATTCAGAGTTTATAAATGTGTAATCAAGGACATGTGGCCGAGAGGACAAAGGCGCTTGGTTTATGCCCAAGTGGATTAAGTTCCATCAGGGGTTCGAATCCCCTCGTGTCCAATTTAATATTTTTTAATAATTTTTTTAATATATTGATAGAAAAATATGTGCTGAGTAGAATGCTACTAAATTTAAAGGTGTAAAAGCAAAAAAACACGTTTATATGTGATTTTTAAAATGTTTAATATTAACATAATATCTTTGGCTTTAATAACTAGTACACGATGCTACTTATAGCTTAAAAAACAGTATGTGCTGTTCGGAAATATATTTTAAATATAATTTGGGCAAACTTTTAATAAATACTTACTTGTAAAGACGAAAATTTGACTACCTGCTACTTGATATACAGTATGACGAAAATGTAAATGAAACCAAAGCTATTTTTAAATCTCCGTTTTTAAAGTACCGTAAACGTCTTTTAACATTTCAACATTTTACAGATGAACGAATGTACAGAATCAGATTTTACTTCCATCATATAATCAAACTATAGGTCACATATATAACAAAAAAAAGTACAACGAAGTTAGGAAAAAAAGTAAAGAGTTTTGCGACAAACGAGTTAAAATTCAGATTTATATTCGACAGAAGCTTTGACGTCATGATGACCAGTTGCAAAAGATCGTAATTGAACACATTCAGCATTAGCAATCTTATGATCTTTGATTGTTTCAAAATCAGTATCATCTGTTTCAGTACCACGTTTGAGACCAATTAAGACATCGAATGAGCATTCAGCTTCCATTTGTGGAAGGAAAGCAATGGATGCTGTGATTTGTCGAAGAACATCAGCCATACCACCTCGAACACGCTTTTCATCCATAAGAGAAGAATTACCATTTTCACTGAAAAATAACAGATAGAAATAAAAAATACAAAAACAACAAAGATATTAAAGCATACTCATTCACTTGATCTTCTTGAATATCAAAAACCCAACGTTCAACAATTTCTTGTGTTTTTACTTCATAAAGAGCAACAACCATTTTACGTAGCTTTTTTTCAGAGAGATGTTCTAAACTTAGATAGTTAAACGAGTTTTTCTAAATGTAATTAAAGAATTTACTTTCAAGTGCTGCAAGAAATGGTTCCAAAAATTTTTGTACTCGAAGATCCGATGATACGAATAAAGTCATTCCAAAGCGCTTTTCTTTAACAAATGAATCAGGAGCATAAACACCACGTTGAAATAAAATATTGTGTATGCCATAATCTAAAATATAAATAAATAATAAGTTTTAAAGTAACTGAATATATTTATAAAAGTTAAACTTACGAAAAAATTCTTTAATCATAGCTGCGGATCCTTGTAAAGTGATCGAACCTGTATTTTTAGTTTTAGTATCCATAGCAGTTGTCGTCATGTTTATCGAATATTGAAGGTTAAGTTAAATCAGATGATAATAAAAAAAATTCAGCAAAAATATACAAGAAAATAAGAAAAAATCAAGGAACAAAATAAAAATAGCAGCTGCAATAAAAAAGAGTTCAAACAATGAGAATGCGCGCCTTTTTTTGCTGGCGTTATGCGAGGGTCAAAGCATTTGGTATTATCTTTCTTCCTCACACAGTACCCCAATCAATGTTATTTCTCTCTGGCACTATAGTAATAAGAATAGATGATACACATGTTTCTGAGATAACAATAAACAAAAATTTAAAAAATATATGTAATTTCAAGCTACAGTAATATTGACAATTAAAATTATCCAAATAAAACAACTACTGCAGCTACAGTAAGATTTTTATCTCTGTAAATTTATATTTTAAACTCATATTACAATAAATTTAAAAAAACATAGTTTGATTTTTGTAAAAATATTCTTTTCGGATACATAATCGAGTATCCATGGTAACACACGATTTTTAAGCAGGCTTTTAAACCATGTTTTATAGATTTAATGTTGTCGTCAAATGATTTGGTTATTTATCTTGCTGCTTGATTTTGTACATATTAATTCTTTCGATGAGTTATTCTTTAACAATAATACAGAATTTAGTGAACGTCATGAGTTAATTGTTGATAGCTGTCGACTTGGGCTAGCTAGACTTTATGAAAATTCAGAGTATCATACATTTGTTGGATGTAAATTACCGTATGCCTTTTAGTTTATGTAATGTTTTTAATTACTTCTTTTAGAAATATAAGTGATATTGATACAATGATGATACTATCTTTAGACCTTATTCAATGTGAACAATTTACAACATCTTCCAATCTTTCACAGTCAATTGTTGTATGGTTTTTAAACATTGTTAATAAGATTGTCCGCTTTAAATTTTGTTTTAGCAAAATTATATTCTTCAAACTGCAAATGCAAGAAAATCAGTAAAGGTTTGTATTGACTCAGATGAGACGCTCACATTATTTATTATATCCATCACTAACAACACCGACAAAACCCTTACTGCATACTTTGAAAGAAAACGAATCACTCAACAGCTGATCCCGAACAGTCAAAGACAAAAAGTTTATCGAGTTTTCCCTAGAATAAATATTAAACTTCCATCCGATTTTTTCTATCCCTTTTCATGTCCAGCAACAAAAGCAAACTTTGACTTCTATTCATATCTTTTTATTCTATTGACATTTTTGGCATTGAAATTATAGACTTTTGTTTCATTAAAATTTCATGGTTCGAAAAAAATAAACTATTTTTATAAATTCGTGACTCTTTTTTTTCATCCACAAACATTGACAAGTACTTATCCGTCTATATCCCCGAATCCTAGGATAAATGCAGAAAATAAAAGAGAGAGGACAGTCGTCTTTTTTTCTTTCTCTTTTTTCCTTTTTGAATTGAATGGACACACTTTAATAGCGGTTCGGTTTTTGGCGAAACGTTGCTGCTCTCAGGCTTACGGGTTTTTTTCTGCAATCGATTTTGCAAAATATATACACTGTGTTCGGCAGTATGTTTTTGTGTTGTGTTTATTCTTTTGTTATTTTAGCTTAAAGGCTTTTTAACTTTTTGTCATTGTCATTACTTTTTTTCCGTAAATGTGTCACGCTTAAGTAATTTATCATTTTGTAGGAAACAATAAAGATATTGGGTAAATAAAAATGTCTTGCCAAAGTGGTATCCGAGGTAATAACTCATTTTTTTTTGGAAATTTGAACTCTAAACACAGTAATATTTTAGCCGATAATGAGTTGATGACCTTTTTTGAAGATTGCAAACGTGGTAAATATCGTATGGGAAAAATTGTTATTAATAAAGAAAAATTGGTTGTAAATTATCATTCTCAACCAAGCAATGATTGGAAAGCTGATTGGAAGCGTGATTTACCGAATTGTGTTGATTCATATGAACCATGTTTTATTTTATTTCGTTTAGAAACTCCACATGATTGGATTTTAATTAGGTATTGTTTTTTTTTGTGGGATACAGTATACTGAAGTTTAAAACAATTTATTTTGTTTAGTTTTGCTGATGATAAAGCTTCTTCACGTGATAAAATGGTTCTTGCTGCTACCAAAGCTACATTTAAATCTGATTTTGGACAAAGTTTTATTCAAGGCGAATATCAAATCTCTTCAACTCATGAATTCAATCTTGATACTTTTGAACGTCGACTTCATAAAGGTGGTGTTCGTGAGAATGAAACCAGTGCAATGACGTCATTTGAACAAGATCGTAGTGCAGCATCAAGAGAACGTATTGCATTACCACTTGCTATGCAAGCAACTCAAACTCTACGAGGTGTTCAATTTCCAGTTGATCAAGATGCCACTACATTAATTAAGAAATTTGGAAAAGGAGAAATTGATTTTGTTCAACTTTCAGTTGATACTTTAAATGAAGCAATTAAACTTGAAGGAAATGAAGAAAAATTAGATGCATCAAATTTAAATTCAAAGATTACTAAACAAAAACCAAGATACACTCTTTTCCGTCTCCGTGATGTTGATGAACAACCTGTTTGTAAGTTTTTAAAACATTTTTTAAAATTTATTGTAAATTTTTAAAATTTTCAGTCTTTATGTATTCTATTCCCCCCTCTGCGGGTTGTACAATTAAAGAGCTTATGCTTTTTTCAAGTTGCAAGGCCCCATTCCTTACTGAAGTTGAACAAAATTGTGGAGTGAAGATTGACAAAAAAGTAGGCATTTTTTGGATAAAGCAAGAAGCGCAGACTTCATGTTGAACTTTTTAGATTGAAGTAGATAGTCGTGACAAACTTGATGCAGAAACATTAATCAGTTACTGGCGCCCAGCTGCTATTGAAGAGAAAAAGCCATTTGCCAGACCTCCTCGACCTGGTAGTGGTCCCCGTAGAATCACAGCTGCTGCCGAATAAATTTCGATCGACAATATTTTTTTCTGCTGTTTTTCCCTTCAATTGATTTTGCTTTTTTGAGTGCTTAAAGATGTTTTGTGCAAGTTAGTTCTATAATATTGTGTCCCATTGTCGTTCATTATCACAAATTATTTCTTTTCCTTTAATTTATCTCAACTCTGTTTATTTTTATTGTTTAATTTCTTTTTGCTAACAAATCTGCCAGATTTGAATTTGTATTACATTATAAATATTGAATTAACTAAATTATGCGGGTTTTATTTATTTGGATGAGCATTTTATTAGTGTCTAAAGCGAATACAACGAGAAAAGGACGTGCAGCTGTTGCCAATATTAATAGGCTATGGCCAAATGGAATTATCCCTTTTATCATAAATGATACCTTTCCTGGTAAGATGCTTATCATGCCTTCGGGCATTCCATAGAAGCGAAAATCGCTTTAGGCGAACTTCAGCGATTGTTTCAGATCGCAATGCATCATTGGCAAAATTTCACTTGTTTATCATTTGTTCCATTCCGGCCTTCAATAGATAAAAATTATATTATTTTTACAACCGATAAATGCGGGTAATATTAGTTCGTAATTAAATTTTGAAGCATCGACTTTTTTCTTTTTCTAGTTGTTGCTCGTATGTTGGAAGACGAGGTGATGGTGGTCAAATTATTTCGATAGGAAAAAATTGTGATAAATTTGGAATTATTGTTCATGAGCTAGGACATGTTGTTGGATTTTCACATGAACATACAAGACCTGATAGAGATCATTTTGTTGAAATATTTCGAAATAATATTCAACAAGGTCAAGATTATAATTTTGATAAAGCTAAACCAAATGAAATTGATTCACGAGGAGAAACATATGACTATCATTCAATGTATGTCTCTGAAGTATAGTCTTCTCTTTTTTAACCAAAAGCATTTTTACAGTAATTTTGATAGTTTTGTTATAGAATGCATTATGCACGTGATACATTTGCACGGGGTGGATATTTTGATACAATACTTCCTAAAAAGCCAGCTATTGGTGAAAGACCAAAAATTGGACAAAGAACTAAATTAAGTGATGGCGATATTAGACAAACAAATAAAATGTATCATTGTCCAGGTTTAAATATTGTGTTTTTTTTTCATGTTTTAGTGAACAACTTATTTTTTAGCCTGTTTCCATACATTACTTTCCAATAAAGGTGAATTACGTTACGATCAAAATAAAACAAAATGCAATTGGCGAATTTTAAGTGCAAGAGGCAGTCGAATTGCTTTTAATATTTCTACAAAAATTTTGCCAAAAGCAACTGCAAAAAGTTGTTATTTTGAAAAAAATAATTATATTGAAATTCGCGATGGTTTTCAACGAAATTCATTAATTCTTGGTATTACTGTAAAATAATAAGAAAAAATGAACACATCATTTTTTAGGTAAATTATGTCACAGTAATCACCTTAAATCATTTTTGACAAGCTCAAATTCAATTTTTATTCATGTTTCTACAGCTTCATTACTTACTCCTTTTGTATTTGCAACATATTACGGTATTGGTTATCTTAAAATTTGTGTATGTCTTACTATAACTTCTTAAAATTATTTCAGTAACATGTGGTGGTTCAATATCTGGAAATAATAATGCCATCCAAAGTCCATCCTTTCCTGAACTATATCCACCAGATTCATTTTGTGTTTGGAATGTTACAGTATCTGAAGGTTATAGAGTTGCAGCAACGTTTCGATATTTTAATTTAGAATCTCATAAAAATTGTTCCTATGATAAACTGGAACTGTATGAAAGTACTGTAGCGAATTCAGAAACATTAATTGGAAGATATTGTGGTCAAAATATACCAAAATTTGTTACAACACGTTCTTCAAATTCAATGATTGTAAAGTTCAGCAGTGATGCTTCAATACAAAAAACCGGTTTTCATATTGAATTTTTAAGAGGTATAATTTATTATGAGTTTTTACCGTAATATACTGATCTTTTTAAGAACTTGATGAATGTGAATTCAATAAACATCAATGTGAACATATTTGTGTAAATCGAATTGGGGGATATGAATGTGATTGTTACAGTGGATATTCATTAAAGTCTAATGGATTTGCTTGTGAAAGTAATCTTTCTATTTTTTAAATATTTTTTATTCGACTTTTTAAGGTACTTGTGGTGGCCAGCTTACAAAAAATAGTGGAAACTTTTTTAGTCCTAATTTTCCTGGCAATTACAGCTCAAATAAAAAATGTGTATGGGAAATAAAAGTTTCTGCTGAATACAGAATTGTCCTAAATTTTACGCATTTTAATGTTGAAGGACTTAAATCTGAATGTGAATATGATTATGTTCATTTAAAGCCAATTAGCAATGTACAAGATGGTGATGAAATTAAGCTTTGTGGAGAATACCATATTCCTGTCATTTTAATGTCTTCAACAAATGAAGTAAAAATTTCATTTAATTCTGATAATTCAATGGAAAGAAGCGGATTTGCTGCTGAATATTTTGTTGACTTTGATGAATGTTCTAAAGACAATGGTAACTGTGAACAAACATGTGTAAATACAATTGGAGGTTATGAATGTCGCTGCAGTAATGGTTTAACATTAGCTGAAGATGGACATTCATGTATAACGGGTGAATGTTTCTTTCAAAATTATGAGCCATTTGGAGATATTAGCTCTCCTGATTTTCCAAATCTTTATCCGTTAGGAAAAAATTGTACTTGGCACATTGTTACTATTCCTGGGCATCATATTCTTTTGGTTAGTTTTTAATACAGTATCTACCTTAGTTAAGCAAGTTTTTTAAATTCTAGAAGTTTGATTTTTTTGATGTTGAAGATCATTATGCTTGTCGTTATGATCAGGTCGCTGTTTATAATGGCGGAGATCATTCTGCTCCTTTACTGGGATCATTTTGTGGTCAAACGGCACCTTTACCTTTAATCTCTAGCGGAAATCAACTTTTAGTTGAACTACAATCAGATGATACACAACCCCGTCGAGGATTTAATGCATCCTATACATCTGGTAATCTTTATGTGTCTTAAAATAACATATTCATTTTTTTCTTTTTTAAATCCAGAATGTGGAGGACGGTTAAAAGCAGATTTTTCGGTGGGATTTGTTTATTCTCATGCGCGTTATGGAGACCGAAAATATCCAAAATTATCCAAATGCATTTGGGAAATATATGCAGATGCAAATCTTGGAGTTAAAATACGCTTTACACAGCTTGATATTGAAAAGGAACGAGCATGTGAATACGATTATGTTGCAATTTTTGATGGACTTAAAAAACAAAATGAATTACTCATTGGGCAGTTTTGTGGAGATGACGTAAGTGATTTGATTGAATTTAATTAGAAATTTATATAAATGAATTTCAAAAAAACGAAGAGGATATACACGTATTTAATTATTCATTCTTTTTTTATTATTTCAGCTGTCGTCTCCTATTGTTTCCTCTTCAAATGGTCTCCTTGTTGAATTTGTTACAGATGACAATGTCGAAAAGAAAGGATTTGTTTTTGAATATTCTGCAACGAATCCATTGAAAAAGCTTCAACAACAAAAACTTCCTGTTAGACCAGATAGTAGCGAACCTATTTTAAATGACTAATTATTATTATTATTTTTAAGAAAAACTAAATAAATTTGTAATGTGTGTCTAGGTGACGAATTACAAAATATTTGTAAATTTAATCATAAAAATTTTTTGTTTTCTTTTATAAAAAACACAAAGAATCTTTTTTGCTGATATTTTGAAAAATAGCTGCTGCCTCAACAAAGAACTCTTTTTTTCCGTCACTTTCTTATAATCGTCGATTGTCTTCCTAGAAAAAAAACAGACGACAGGTACAAAGAGTCGCCAAATATCTACAAAAGGAAGAATAAGAAGAAAGGAAGGTCAATACCAGAGGGAAATAACCGCGCCCCCTTCCGGCAGTTTTGTTTGAGAAAAATCACAAAAAAAGAAGCGGACGCCGTGTATTGCGTGTACATCGACAGCAACGCAAAATAAGTTTGACAGCCCCATCAACTGTCGGGGACATCTTTTTTCCTTTCTGTCTCCTTTTCTTTCTATTTCTATCTCTTGACCAGCAGCGATTGACTATAATGTTTATGTGCGCAGATGCTCTAACAAAGCTCTTGCCAAAGCTGCAATCTTTTTAAAAATTTTTCTTTTCTTGATCTCTGCTGGCTGTAAATTTAATACAGATAAAATATCTTTTTCTCCCATTTCGGTTTCTCAAATTCCAAGCGTTCCATTTTCTTCTTTTTTTTAGGAGAAATTTTTTCCCTTTTTCATTGTTTTTATTCATTTTTATTATTGCAACAACTATCATCGCGAAAAAAATTTTATCATTAAAATATTTTTTTTTTATATTTTGAAAATATTAATTTATTGTAATAGAAATGACCCGGTTACGTCTGCTATTTTGTCATGGATTAGGAGCAACTGCCAGAAATGGTATCTCTGTTAAAATTCAACAATGGGCTGAACAACATCATGTCCAAACTTATGGATTGAATTACCGAGATTACGGTAATGCAGATAGAATTTGGAATGTTAATGATTGGAGAAGAGATATTGTAACAGCATTAAAAGCAGATGATGCAAAAACTGTTATTGTTGGAAGTTCAGCAGGTTGTCAAGCAGTTTTAAGAGCAGCTGTAGATGCCCCTGAAGCAATTGGAGGTTTATTATTGTTTTCTCCAGGCGTTGGATTAGGGCTTGATTATATGGAAAGAGTAATTCCGGGTTCAGTTGAAAAACTACAACATGGCGAAACTCTTAATCATCCCAGCGCAGATCCAGCTATTAAAATTAAAGTTGATTTAGATAATTTGATGGAATTTGTTAATGTAAGTAATTCATTTTCATTGATTAGTAACTTACTAATCAATTTATATTTCTTTCCAATTTTTAGAATTGCGTTAGTAAAACTCATCACAGGATTAGACTTGATTGCCCAGTAAGAATTGTTCATGGAATGAAAGATAAACTTGTTCCCTTTCAAAATAGTATTAAACTTCTTTCACAAATAGAATCACCTAATAAAGCTTTATATTTAATAAATGATGGACATTTTATTACGGTAAGATATTTTTTTTAATATTTCATAAAAACTATTTCATAAGCAGACGTTTCACATTTTCCGTTTTCTTTTTCAGGATAGGACAACCATTGAACAAGCGCTTGACAGTTTGTGGGATGCAATCGAGGCTGATTTGTAAATAAACGTGTATCTGTTTTTTCTTTTTTTTTCCACTTTTGTATTGACTGTTTTTTGTTGTACTTTTGACATTTGAGAAACAGCTTTTGAAGATCTCTTTACTTCCTTCTTTCTTAAAAAAAAGTTTTTTCCACTTTAAAATAAAATTTTATTTTTATACAATTTATTTTTTTACAAAAAATCAATACAGAAATAAGACGACAAAATTATCACCAGATACTTTTACATTCGTTTTTTTCAAAAATTAAGATTTGTTAAACCGGAAATTTTAAGCAACATATATGAAAGAAATTTGTAATGCTATTTGAGCTATGACAAAAAAAGCTAAAATTAACTGACTATAAAATTTAATAATCTACATTTTTGGCAATTAAGACTGACTACTTTTTTGTTTTTGTTTATAATTTGATAACCTGTGAATAGAAGAATTTTTTAGAGACCAGTTAGTTATGTAGATGCATGTTTGATTAAGAATAAATGGTAATGACTTCTGCGCCAGTACCTCTGACAAGAAGTACACGATTAAGGCCTTCTGTTAAAACATCTATGAATTCCATATAATATATATCAGATCCATCTTCAGGTGGACCTGGTAAATTAACAATAATAAGTTGTGCTTCATCGGACCGACTTTTCATTAATTCATTGAGTTTAACGGCAGTATGCATTTTTCGAACATTGTAATGTCGAGGTTTCAAATTAAAAGATGGCATTATTTCTGGGACTTCATCACTTTCTGGAAGACTTGGTTGACTAATTTCAACAGAATTTTCACTGAATCGGACTTTGCTATTCCCATGTTCTTTGTTATGCTTTGCTTGAACTTGTTTCTGAAAAAGATTTTTGTCAATTATTGAAAATTAAAAATTATTTCTTTAAAAAATGATAGCCGTAGAAATAGGGTAATAGAATGCTAATGATGTAAAGCACAGTGTTTCGACAGCAACATAACGGACAGAGCAAGAAGCAATAATGGGTATTGACAACATAGGCTGTAGGAAAAAAAGCAAAAGGGTATATCTCACCACCTCGTCTTCGCTGATTTTTGATAATTTTCGTTCTCGTACAACTTCATCCATTTGTGCTTGAATATCTACAGTATCACGTTTAAGCTGCATTTCACGTAATAATTTATTCCTTTCTTCCATTTTTAATGTTCTTTCATATGTATAATCAGAAATATCACTTTCTGGCTAAAAATTTGTTATGATGTCATTTTATGTTTTGTATTTTATATTACCATTTCGATGACATTAACTTGTGCTTCTATACGCAAATGGTAAAGAAACTTTTGAAGATCATCTTTCATCTGTGTACTATTGTCATCGACATGCGCAATGGTAAATAAACGAAGTTTTGTGTTTCTCCATGTTTTATGTTTTTGAAGTAAGAATGGAAGTAACATTAACATTCCCCCATCGTGTACAACCCACCAAACGTCTAAAGTACCTGATACCTAAAATTTATTTATTTGTTTATAACGCTGTTTTCATGACTTTTAAAAAAATTACTTTATCGCTTGATCGAGGAAATGTATGGATATTTTTTGGTACTAAAATAGCACATTTTGCTGCAACAACATTTCGAACAATTTCAACAAAAGTATGAGCTTCATCGTATGATTTTGTAACAGACCATTGATCCGGCCATGGAACCATAACAGTATTATGTCGAAGTCCACCTAATCCAGAAGTTTGAATAAGATATGATACACCATTGATATAATTTTCATTAACTAATGTATCACAAAATCCACGAATTTTGTATTTTTTAATTTCAGATGAAAGTCCTATTCTTCGAGCTTTTGCTTCTTCAGCTTTTTGACAAAAGTTTCCCTCAATACATTCAACGATCATTGTAAGACCTTTGCCAGCTTTTAACTGTGACACAAATGAGAAAAGTCCTTGTTGGGCTTCAGCAAGTGGAAATCCATTGGTATCATAAAAACTTTTTTCAGATGGTGATAAAACCAACAGTTGTGGTCTCCAGTTTCTTGTATGAGTTTGACCAGAATCATCAACATTTAGCAATGCAAAACGCGCAGCAGAAAGTCCAAGACCTTTAAGACCATCACCCCATTCTTTTTCTGCACCAGCATATTCAATATATTTGTATACACCTGCACCAATAAATATGGCAAGTAAAGCAAAATACCAAGCACTAATAAACATAATTGCAATACAAAGGAATGCTCCAATTGTTGAAAGAATCCAATGAAAGTATCGAAAACCTGGACGCCATCCAGGGGCTTTGAGCAAGCTTTGTAAGGCACAAGCAGTATTTACACCCAAATAACACATTAAAAAGAATCTAAAAAATATAAAAATTCAATGAGAGGCGCTGTAAGTTGCTTAACATACTGAGTAATAAGACCAGCAATATTTTCAATTACAGCAATTAAAATTCCACATTCACAAATAAGAATTGTGAGAAGAATTGCACGAATTGGTTCACCACGGCCATCAGTTTTTTGAAAGAAGCGTAAAAATGGTACAACTTCATCAGCAGCAATAGCTTGTAAAAGACGAGGTGCACCAGTAAGGGACTGCAAGCCAGCTCCTACAGTAGATAAAAAGCAACCAATTAAAATAACAAATGGAAGTGGAACAGCTATTTCAGCAATAACTAATTTTCCCATTGCAGATTGACCAAATTTATCCCTAATAAACATTTCTGCAACAGAACTACCAAAAAGTATAGTACCCGAAATATCTAAAACATATTTAAATGATATTACAGTACCTTTTCAAAGAAATCCCTTACAAATAAAACTAGATGTAAGTTGAGCTCCTAGAGTACCAAGTGGAATTGAGCGTGATGCATCCCTGAGATTTCCAGATCGATTTGAGCCTGCCATAATACCTGTTACAGATGGAAAAAATACACCAATCAATTTCATAAATGATGTTGTACTATCTGAATAAACATATAAGCTATGTGTCAGAGGTTTTGGTTCCTTATTTTTGTTTCCTTTTGTAAGAACTTCCCCTGGGATTAAATGTTTACTCCATAAATTGTCAAAGAAGGAACCACTTAAAAGACCAGTAATAGCTCGCTAAAATAAATATTTAAATTAATTAAATAAAAAAAGATGAGTAAAAACTAACCCTTTTTTTGATTGTAAATCTTTTGGATGTTTTATATCGTAAATAATAGGGATCACATGTCATTGTTCCATTTTCATCATTTTGACAAAAGGCATCATAAAGTCCTTCAGCAGTACAATTTGGTTCATACCCAAATTTTTCTTTAAACCCAACAACATTCACTGGTCTGTCACCAACCATGCAAAATCTAAAATATTAGAACATGTTTATTTCTTAAAACTATTTAAAAAAAGCTTATTTACTCTAAACCATCAGAACCATTAGCTTTCCAAAATACTCCAGCAAATGTGCATAATATGCAAAATATAACAGCTATAACAACAGGTAAAGCAAATTTATTTACAACTTTTACTCCACAAAATACAATAAGTCCTAGCAAACAAAGAAGCCCTGTACCAAATAATCGAAAATTATGGTACATATTTTCAAAATATTGTGCTCGTGGAAGAATGTACAACTAAAAAAATGCTTATCACCATTTAAAAAATTTAAGAAATTAATTATTACCAAAAATATTTCAACAGCACCAGTAATATACATGGATGCGGCAATTGTTGTTCCTAGGAAGAACAGTATCCCAACAGCACCACCAAGCTCTGGGCCAAGATTTCGAGATATCATATAGTATGGCCCCCCTCCAGGCACAACTCCATTGGTTGCAATTGCAGAAAGAGAAATAGAAGTTAAAAAAGTCTAAAATTAGTAATTTGCATTTTTTTATCGAATTCTTTTGCAGTATTTTTTCTTCATAGTTTTTTGACAATATTAAAAGTTTCTTTTTTATGTTTCATGAATTCATATGGAAAGTTGAAGACTCATTGGGGAATTCACTTATTTTTTCAAAATTTTTGTCAGAAATTTTTTGACACTTGAAATCGATGAAACTTTTTTTTTGTTAAAACAAGAAAAGGAAGTAGCGGAAGTTTGCATTTAGAAAAAACTTACAACACTACAACATAAAAAAACGATGCAAAAGGCTTGAACAATACCCGCTGTTCCAATAATCCATGCCAATCTAATAAAAAATATCACACCAAAGATATTTTGAAGGCATGGAAGATAAACACCCATAATGGTTCCCATTTTGACAGGCTAAAATTGGCTTTTTTTGTTTGATGGAGATTTATTGTAGTTTGTTTTTTTTTCTCTTGCTTTTTTATGCTTATTTCTTTTGTTTTTAATCTCGAAGGATTGTTTGTTTTGGTTAAAAATGAAAAGGATGTGAAGCATTTTTGGCGTTTCTTCTTTTCCTATTATGTTTGTTTAAAAAAGGAAACGACATCTTTTTGAAGATGTTCGTTCCTTCATGATCACTCAAATTTCTAAGCTGACAGAAGCAGTTCACTTTTATTTAGCTATCTGCCTTTTTTTTGAAAAGTCAATTTTTTCTTATGAAAAACATCCATTTGTCTACGTAAAACTCCACCACCGTAACCTTTCATTTTATCTCCAAAAATAGCTAACAAAAATCTCATGAGAATAAATTAAAGCATGACCTTGCAACACCAGAATACATATGTACTATTTTTAATGGAGGATATATGTATTTATCTTTTGACTCTAAAATAATATCCAAAAGCAATTGTATAAAGAAAAGCAGAATTTTGGTATTAAAAAAGGCGTTATTATGCTTGCTTCTGTTGAACATTTTTTTTCTTCCAGCAATTAACTTCAAAAGAAGTAAAAGCAAAAAGTAAAAAAAGCAAGTATGTTTTTTAATTATACTGCAAATAAAAAATTGGGGTAATTAAAAATATTCAAAGAAGCAAGGATTATTATTTTTTTATTATTTATTTTTTATTTTAATGTATCCTTGCCTGGGACTGATTACTTCTTGGTGGAGCTGCTGCCGTCGTTGATTCTGCGTCATCAGATGTCGGCAAAACGGAAGCATATAATGATAGAGATCGTAACATTTGCCCAATTTTTTGTCCTTGAGTATTATACTCTTCCTAAATTAGCAACAAATGATCGAAAACGTGTATAACAATAATATTAAAAATATTCTTCTTACCTCATATAAGGCAAGACTGGCATCATTTTTATCAAACAATGGCGTCCTTTCAGCGCCATTGTGGCCCTCTAAAAATGAAATTTTTTAAAAAGATTATTTATAGTTTTTTTTTTGCTTTTTTGGGTTATTTTTTTTCTTTTTAACTTTCACAACAACATGAAACATAAATTTTTTTGATAAAGTTTAAGAAATTTAAGACAAAGAGACAAGAAACAAATTGAAATGCGACCCTCTATGACGATGCTTAGATTTTGCACACTTTTTTTGAAAGCAGTAAATGTTACAATTATGTTGCCTAAAGAATACTTTTATCAAAATGAGTGTGTTAAAGTGAAATATATAACGTCAAATGCACTTTTTAAAAAGCAAATGTTGTCTCTTTAATTCTCTATTATGCAGCGCTGATTGAATAAACTTAAAGCTTTTTTTTGTGCCAGTGTTTCATAGATTATCAACTTTTCGGCAAAAAATGCTTTTTCAAAAATAACTTTGGTTTTTTCAGGTTGAACTACGTCATCAAAAATTTTTGGAAGTTGTTGCAAAGCAAATCTCCCTAGTCCAACAGTTATTTCTGTTGTCCAAAAAAAAAACCTTTTCCCTTAATTTTTTCTTCCTTTAATCTTTTCAGCACCAAATTGAGAATCGGCTATTTTAAGCAATTAATGTATTTAAGGGCATTAAAAGTCAAATGTTATCAATTAATGATAATCAGTCATAAATTTTGTATGATAGAAAAGTAGATAGAGACCACAAAGTTTAAAAACAAAACTGTAAAATTTCAGAAAAAAATGTGATGTTTTAAAGTTCAAGAAAAAATCGTTTACCTGGATCAGTGGGCAAACTGTCGTAACTATATCGCCCGACCGTGATGAAAGAAATATTATCAGAGTTGGATAAACGTTAAGATCATCCAAATATATTGGAGTCTTAACAATTAATCCAACTTTGATGGAAGAATATGGTTATAAATGAATTTTGATAATATATTTGAAAATATGATTTACAAGAGATATCCTGTCTGTCTCACAGCCTAAATATAGCTTCTAAACAAAGTAAATTCTTCTTTTTATTCTTGCATTTACGCGTCACGGCAAGCTCCCGAAGCGCATGAATATGGTTACACGCAAAAAAGGGGGCAGTACGTCCGAAGGTCCGCTTATTGGCTTCAGCGCCGCCTCAGGCCATCAGCAATGGCGTCGAACAAGGACCCCTCTTAACCCTAATCCAATGTTTTTTTGAGTATAAAAGAAGCTCACCGCAAAAATATTATAACGAATGGGCACCGATTTGAGTTGTGCTCACCGGAATCAAAGTGAGGCGAGAAAAAAAATAAATGCCGAATAAAGAACTTCGCTTTCTTTTTTTTTCTTCATCTTCTTTTGATGTAAAAAAAAGCGATGGAGCAATTTTAGCGCCGACGGCAAAAAAAAGATTGCCTTCCTCTCTTTTTTAAAGGATTTCAGTTCTTTTTTAGTTTTATTTTATTGCCGTTTTTCGGTTCTTTTTCTGCATTCTTGATTTGCCTGTTACAGCTTTTAAAAACTTCGACATTTGAAAAAACCTTTGTGAATCTTAAAAGCTTAAAAAGTCAAAAACATCACCCAAGGAATTGAAAAAAGGGGAAAAAGGAGTAAAATTTATGGCAATTAACATAAGCTGTTACTTTTTTGTATCAGCATATTTTCATATTTTTTTAAAAAGGCACAAAAATATTATTATTATTAGTTACTAAAAGCGAATAGAAACACAAGGGAAATCCATCAACATTGTCATGGTCTATGGTTCAGCGGCAATTGAGTAATCCAAAAAAAAGTGTCTTCTCAATTGAATAGCAATTGGACAAGGAAAAGACTCTCTTAGCTTCTTTTTTTGCTCTTCTTTTTTTTGTTTTTTTTTGCCGTAAATTTTAAGCACTTTTTTAACCCATTTTGACGTTGTTGAAGAATGAGCAAAATCTCTTATCTCTTTCTCTCTTTCTCCCCTTTTCTGACAAGCAAAATCAGTGCCATAATGCAAACAACAAAATAAGCAAGCATATTGTTTCAAATTTTTTTAAAAGCTAAATTATTTGACCACTAAAGGATTTCCTTTTTTTTGTTTTAAAAAATTCATTGTTTACAAGAAGTTAAGTAGCAGACAACGACATGGGGTTTAGACTTTTGTTTTTTTCTTCTTCTTTCTTTTTCTTTCCATTTAAAAAGATATTGGTTTGTTTGCAAATGAAAGAAAAGACAGCAATGAAACTAAGTGCGAATTTGAATATTTTTATACTTATGGCAAATAAAAACATAAATTAAGTTAATAAAATTTTATTTTTGAAAAAAATAGCAGATTCTTTGCCGCAGTATATAAATATTAAATTGAAAGTAAAAAGAAATGTCAAAACAAGAAATAAAACTTTTTATGAAAAGTCCATGCGTGTCAATGTCATATTCGTTATAAAACATAACAGCATTCGACAAAATTAGTAATACACTAAAAAAACCCAAAATGCCATAGACTTTTTTTGAAAAAAATTAAAAAGAATAACAATAAGTTTTGCTTCTTGAAGCAATAACAAGAATCCAAGAAGACGAAAAAAAGAAGAGGAAAAAAAGTATGGACAAAAAAGGCAAAAAAGAAAAGACTGATTTCAACTCAAACAAAATAACGGAAAAAGTAAAACATACTTTTTTTAAAAAAAGCTTTTGTTGGCTAAAATAAGCTCTTTTATAAAAGGATAAAAAAAAGTTCATTGACCTTCAAATTCAGAGTCAAAAGCTTTGCTGGAAAAAATGATGTCAAAAAAATTATGCAAATTTTGCTGTACGACGACAAAGCTTACTCATTATAGAATAGCTTACAATTTTATGAAAAAAAAAACATAAAAATTTGTTTTTTGTTTTGAAAATATAAAATTATTTGAAAGAATAGAGATGAAAAATAAATCCATAAATCATAATTTAATAATAGAAAATAGATAAAAGTGATAAAAAATATATATTTTAATTAGCTTTAACTTACCCGATACTCGATGATCATTTGATTGTGGTTGTCGGCCATTTGTTGTTACAACAACTGCAGTAGGTTCTTCTGAAACCTGCTCTACAGTAAATCGGCTACTCATCTTAAGCTGTTATGCTTGTGCCGATGACGCCTTTAATGCGACGACAAAATTTTGTCAAATTTTGGAGCTTCAAACCACTGAAGAACCGCTCTTTTTCAATATCCTAAAACAAACTTTTATTTTTATAAAATCAAGCATTTTTTTAAAGAAAAAAAAGAAAATGGAACGAAGCGGTGACAAGGATGGCAAACATATAATAATAACAAAGAAAAAAAGAATAATATATGTTTTTTTTTTGTTTTTCTTTGCAATATAGGTTCTTGAATTCTATTACTTTGAAAAAAATACACTAGCATTTCACGTTCAAGTAAAAAAATCTTTTTCTTTTTTTTTCATTTTTAATTTTAATGGCTTCATCTCATAATGACTGATAAATGAGTTTTTAATAGAATAAAACTAATTAATCTAAAAATATCTCATGCACATGTTTTTTGGACAATTGCCCAGCCCCATTATTTTGTTGATAAATCTGAACCCCGCCGGTTGCAAAAGGAAGAAAGCGTTGAAAGGCATATATATGTATACAAGCATGCAAAGCAAGCTGGGTCGTCGGTTTGTTGTTGCCAATTTTAAAAGGCTTGGCTTTAAGCTGGGGC
The DNA here is from genome assembly GCA_024447215.1 of Panagrolaimus sp. LJ2400. Taxonomy (NCBI): domain Eukaryota; kingdom Metazoa; phylum Nematoda; class Chromadorea; order Rhabditida; family Panagrolaimidae; genus Panagrolaimus; species Panagrolaimus sp. LJ2400. The sequence continues at coordinate 8,644,657 of JAMRYA010000009.1, read as the reverse complement.
GGTCCTGAGTCAGTCAAAATGCTGTAGTCGTTCATAGCTGCCGAACATCTAACTTCAAGAGCAAACAACAACTTCCACATATAATTTTTTTATTCTTTTTTAACTGGACAGTAGATGAGCCGCCAGGCGGCTGGACATAAGCGTCTGCAAGCTTTGGCTAACCGTTTTAAGGATTTTTTTATGTTGCTGCATATTTTTAGGAAATGTTGACGTAATCTTTCTTTTTTTCATTGAAAAGATTTTTTTAAAAAAAAGTTTGTCTTTATTTTTTTAAATAAAGGGCAAAGAAGTAGGTAACAATGGGATGCCATCCTAAGGAAATAGCGCGCGTGCACTGTTTTTTTTAACGAAAAAACTTTTTCTTACATTTTTTTCTTCAAAAGGGTTTTAAAAAGCAATCGTAGAAATTAGCGGCCAAAGACCGAGTCTGCTGGTACAATGCTAAAATAGAAGCTTTTTTGCCGGATACACAGACAAACGCTTTAACCAGCTGAAATAAGGTGGTGGCGGTGACAAATTACCCCCCTCTTTCTTTATTGAGGTGAGCATCAACGTGTATCAATAGCCATTATCATCATATTACGTCCAAGAGAGAAACAAAAAAAATTAACAAAATATTTTTAGTGTCTATTTTTTGACGGAAATTTAATTACTTTAAAAAAAGAATAAGGCGGCAAAGAGCCAACAATAGAGGAATTTAATCTTAAAAGAAAACAAAAAAAGGCAATTGGGTTGAAGTGGGGTCTTTATTAAAGGCGGAGCATCATCTTCCTCATCATCACCTCCTCTCTTTGATAGCCATATAGCGTAAGGAGAGGGGGACTGATGACTAAATAAACAGTAACATTATTTACCAAAATTGGTATAGAACTGTTAGAAAAAAGAGGGGTAACTAAAAGCATTTTTCAAAGAAAAAAATAAACAAAAAAATCTAAATTGACCTCGTTGACAGGCAATTAGCATCTTTTTTCCCCTCTTTTTCTTGTATGGCCATTTTTTCCCGGTTTACTGCATCATAAATTTAAAAATAGAAAATGAAAAAATGGAAAAAAGTCATTGAGTAAAAATCGAACACAAGTAAAAATAACATGTATTCAAGGCATGTCAATTCGGATAGCTAACAAGAAAGAAGAATGGATTGAGACCACAACCGGTGGGAAAATTTGTTGGTTTATAAGAACACGCAAATATTTTTATGCCGAAAAAATAATAACTCAGGGCAACAACGAAAGAAAGCAACAGCAGTACCTTGGAAATATGTTTTTTTTCTTGTCAAAGAAGTTTAGTCCTTATTATTTCCTTTTGCTTTGTCCGTGGTAACAATACCAAATGGCTAATTTTGATAAGGCTTAAAAGTGTATTGGAAGCAATCACTAAAAATAAAGATTATAAGTAAAAAAATGTATAGGTGGGAAGAGAGATTAGACAATTGGATATAATCATAAGCAACTGCTTGTGTGAAAAAAACAACATAAAGCACAAATTTGTTTGAAAAAAAGGTTAAACAAAAGAGCAACAAAGCAAAAAATAACAATTGAAACATTGCCACACGATAACACAAAAAACTATTTTTTGCCTCATGTATATCATATATATTGATCAGGGTTGAATTGCAAAAGAAAAAGCTTCGTTAGCATATATTTTTAAAGAAAATGCATGTCCACATAATAAAATGTGCCAAGATTATTTTCTTTTTCTTTGCAATATTTTTTTTGTTGCTCAAACAATTTGTCGCTAGATTTAAAACGAAAATCTTTGCACATACTTTTCGCTTCAACGAGAATATGATTTACCGAGGGGGACACAATTGAAGGGGTTCCTTTCTTATATTTTGCTTCTTTTTTTCCTGGGTCCTCAACAATGACGAGATTTTAACATTTAAATGTTTATTCCTGAGAAAAGATGTTAAAAAAAAGAAAATTGGGGAAATCTTTAACAAAGAAAATACTGTTTTTTTTCACGATAAAAAATGTTTGTAAAATAATAAAAGTAAATGATCAGATAAAAGCAATATAATATAGTATCATTGAAAAAAAAGAAAGAAAAAAATATATTTTAAAACAGAAAGAAAATTAAATAAACGTGGATCCTCCTGCCGTTTTTAAGGAGCGTTGACTATGAAGTGTTTTGGTTGTTCGAACAATTTTCGCAGCTCCTTCTTCCTGGGGCACCGTTGTTTGTAAAGCATTTCCATGCATGTTATCATCATCAATATGTGGTCGACGCAAGCTCCCGCGAGACACAAAGCTTTCTTCTCTTGTTATTGTGTATTCTTCGAAGATTGGCTTTTCTATAATTTACATTTTATTTTTTATTTTACAAGACATAACTACCTAAGATGCGTACACTTTTTTTCTCGCTGAACCTAATTTTCGCCGCTATTTTCCCCTCTTTTTTTCAAAGGCAAAGTCAATAAACATGACAAGAATTTTAAAAGCTTACAAAATGCAATTTAGGTTTGTTCAACTTAAATATTTTTTTCACTCAAGTTTTTTTTAAAAAAATAAACTTAGTTTTTTTTATTACGAAACTTTTTCTTTTCTTTTATTGGATTCAATTGTTATTTATTGCTTTGTAGCTTATAAACTTCTAAATACTTTGAACTATAAAACAGTTGATCTAATTTCTTCTTCATTATGTTATCATAAAAATGAACTATTTTTATTAGATAAAATGCTATAAAAAGTGACAGACCAGGACTTGGCGTAAAGTATGTTGGCCGCTCAATACGTTCCTGAAATAAATAGTTGCCGCCGCTTATACCCGAATGATGTTGTTGAAATGGATCAAATGTAGACGAATAATCAGTTGCACGAATAATTGGAATTTCATCTCCTAATTTTGTATTAGAATAATTTGATGGAAATGTACTTTGTAAAGCTGGAACATTTAAATTTTGTGCATCGGTTACTTTTTGTTTCTAAAACATAAATTTGATTACAAAATATTACAGTTTTTTACTTCTTTTTTTTACCTCATTAGACATTGGTGTAAATTGTGTTCTCCCTTCATTAGAGCGGTTACTTCTCACTAAAAATATGAATTTTAAAAATTTGTTTTTTTCTAATATGGAAGCAATATAACCTAATTGCTGAAGCTGCCATCTTACAGATCCAATTGGCCATGGATGCCAAGTTCGATGTGTTTGTACAACCTTAAAATTGTATTTCAATGTTTTTAAAGAATATTTGTACTTTTAACAAACTTCTTCTTTAAAATTATCGAAGAATGGTCGCATACATGCAAAATACATTACAACAACAATTGCACCAAAACCAAGACCAAAACCAAGAATTGTTCCAAATACAACAGCTAATTTATGAAAATCACCCCAATCAAATGCATAACATGGATCTGGTAGTAATAAAAGCAATATAAATGTAAAAAAATTAAGTGCCGACATTTTTTTGTTGAAAAAATAAAGTAATACTTTTTACATCAAATGTAACATTGGCAAAGCAGTTTCACTCCTTTTTTTTGTTGCAAAAACTGCAGAAACACGCAAAAATGACCAGTGGTCAGTATCCCTTCCTTCATCCTCACCGAACGTCGGGTTACCATAGATACACTCTTTGTGCCTAACGGGTGCAACAATGAGTTCAAAAAAGGTGTTCATTTTTAAAAAAGAAAAATTTAAATAATGAAAAGAGTTTTGGCAACTTTGCTTTTCAATCGATAATGTTTTATACAATTTTTGTTATGTCTGTGTTTTAGTTTTCCCTAAATAAGCTTTTGAAGAAAAAAAATTGAAACAAGAAAAATATATTTGAATCATAAGTTTTGAGAACGAACTCTTGACCATTTCTTGGTCTGATCTTGTAATGAACACTCATTTCCGAAAAAGAAACATCTCGTTTCTTCAAAAAACTGAATGCATTTCTTTTTCTTTATCGATGTCAAAGATTTTAGCTGTTCCTCAATGAATATTGTCAAGTATTACGGTCATCGAGAACCGGATTTGCTCTCGTTTCTGCTGCCAATGAGCCGTTTATTTTTTTTGTTACAAATATATTTGAAACAATGAAAGATCTGACATGTTTTGATTTTTTAAATAAATTTTTAGTAACAGATACATAAAAGGAATCAAAGATTATAAATAAAAGAGTTTCGAAGGATAAATGCGTGAAACAAAAATAAATTTCTACTTATTCATTTAAAGGGTGTCTTATTGCAGCTTTAAACAGATCACATTAAAGAAGATAAGCTCTTGTGAAAGCATTGTTTTATATATTGTTTCAATATTGTATTTAAAAAAGTGGTATGCCTCAAGCATTATAATGAAGAAGGGAGAGAGAACGAAGATTCAATCAAAGACAAAGATTGACGCTGAAGCAGACATTTCGATCTTTCGATAAAGCGATCCCCCTTCCATCTCTCTCTTCATTTATAGTTCGGACGAACAAGAACTAAATACTAAATAAAAAAACTTTTTTTGGTATTGTCCATAAATTTACCCCTTAAATGCAAGCATCGGTCAAAGTGTGAATTCAAGAGGCAATTGTGAAGCGCAAAAGTTGTTTTTCAGATAGCTCCGGTAAGAAGAAGAAGAAAAAACAGAAGTGTGTCCTTGCTGCTGAAGAAAGAAGAAAAAAGACTATCTTTTATTCTTTTAAGGCTTGTCACCAAGTAGCTTGTCATAGGCTTTAACGCTCGGTTCTAGAAGAAAAAAAGAAAACTATTTCATCTTTTTTTTTGTCTTGAAGATGAAATAAAAAAGAAGGTGGTCCTGTTCGGGCGTTTCGCCTTGAAATTTTTTAAGTCGGGATCGAATGGATTAAGATTTGAGGAAAATTGCATTCTTGATCCAGTCAGCTTGCATTCCCTATTTAGATTCCGGTTGGCCGCTTAATGATTTGTTAGAATCAAAAACGGCACGCTTTTTTACTGAAATCTTTATTAAAAAGGGAATTTTTAATTATTTCTTTTTCTTCTAATGAAACAATTTATTTTATTTACTTTGTTTGCTCATTTTTTATCTCCATCATTCGGGCAAATTAGTGCCCTTTTTCATAGTTTTACAAATTCTTTACCATTTCCTGCTTATAATAAAGTTAAGCCAGATCCATTATGGATACAATCAGGAAAATTTCAAGGTGATATTGATGGCATTGATTCCCGTATTTTAAATCATTTGGTTTGTTCATTTATTTTTAAATTTATTTCTGTTTAACAGAAAATTATTTTAGGGGACTACTGTAATGCTGAATGCACTTAAAAATAAACAATTAACATGGACAGACGGAAATGTACCATATGAAATGGACGATGCATTCAGTAAGTAAGTTTTTTCAATAATTTATTAAAAATTATGTTTTTTTAAACTTTTACAGCTCAAGGTGAAGTTCGTTTAATTGAACGCGCGTTTAACAGTTACAAAAAACGAACGTGCATAAGATTTAAAAAACGCATCGACGAAACAGATTATCTTTATATTACTAAAGGATTTGGGTAATCATTTGTTTTTTTTTCTTTGCAAAATTTTTGCACAATTTCTTTTTTTAAGATGTTATTCACAAGTTGGAAGAACTGGCGGAAAGCAAGAGCTTTCACTCGGAAGGGGATGTTTATTTCATGAAATTATTGTTCATGAATTAATGCATTCACTGGGATTCTGGCATGAACATTCAAGAATTGGTAAACTAATAGTTAGTCTTTAAAAATTTATAACAAACAAAAATTCAGATCGTGATGATCATATTCGAATTAAATGGGAAAACATCTTACCTGGAATGAAATCACAATTTGATATTATTTCTGGTGCATTACAAGATACCCTTGGAGAAAATTATGATTATCGTTCAATTATGCATTATGATTCTACAGCATTTAGTCGAAATGGCCAAAATACCATTGAAACCATGGTTGATGGTTTTACTGGAATTATTGGATCTGCAACAGATTTATCTGATTTAGATGTTGTTAAAGTAATTTTATTATTTTTAAACAAAAAAGACGTTGTTGTCTATTTTTTAGATTGGGAAACTTTATAAATGCATCAAAAAAGAAGAAACTAAAACTACTTTAACAAAAAAGAAAACCACAAAGCCAGCTTCTACAGAAATGATAACAAAAGCTCGAACAACTTTACCGCCATCTGATATTCCATTTTCTTCGTCCCCATCTCCGACAAAGAAAAAAGGTATTTAAAATATTTTTCAGCTTTAAAAAATTCATGTTTGCATCATTTGAAATAATTTTTAGGTGACAGTAATAAATGCAGTGATCAATTCCTTGATTGCCCAAATTTTAAAGATTATTGCAAAAAAGTTTCATTCTTTTTTGTTATGAAAGCATATTGTCCATTTACATGTAATCATTGTCGACGGGAGTAAACGTCATGTCATTGTTATAATATTATATTATTATTATTAATTAATTATAAATGAGCATTCAAAATGTTTTGTTTTTATTAAAATTTATTTAACATAAGATATATTGATGAAAAAAATAAATTAAATTGTTCATAACATTTTTTTGTATAATATCTGAAATTAATTATCTAACATTGAGTTAAATTTTTCTGTTTTTCCTCAATATTCTAAGACAACAGTTTTTGTAATCAAATATTCATTAAGTGCTTCTTCGCCCAAATCTTTACCAAAACCTGATTGTTTAACTCCACCAAATGGTGCAGCAACATCAGTTTTTTGATAATTATTTACGAATACAGTACCAGCTTTAAGTTCCCGAGTGATACGTAAAGCACGGCTAACATCTTTACTTAAAACACCTGCAGCAAGGCCATATTCAGTACGATTTGCGCGTTTAATAACTTCATCAACATCCCTAAAACAATTATTACTAAATTTTGAAAGCATTGGAATTAAATAATACCGTTCATTGAATTTCGAAATGCACATAATTGGACCAAATGATTCAGCAGTTGAAGCATAATTTGCATCATCAATATCAACAAGTACAGCTGGTTCAAAAAATAATCCTGGGCGATTAACTCGTTTACCTCCGTAAGCAAGTTTTGCGCCATCCTTGACAGCATTTTCAACAAATGATAAAAGTGATTCCAAATGTTTCAAATGATTTTGTGGTCCATGACCTGTTTTACGATCAAGTGGATCACCAATAACCATTTTTGCAGCATTTTCAACAACTTTTTTAATGAAAGCATCATAAATTTTGTCGGCAACAAAGATACGACCAGCGGCAATGCAATTTTCACCTTTATTAAAAAACACAGCATCACAAGCTTGACGAGCAGCTTTAGTTAAATCATAATCGGAGAAAATGATTAATGGAGATTTGCCACCAAGTTCAAGGGAGCATTTTTTGATGTTTGAATTTGCGCAACTAAAATATTATTGCCTTAGAAAATATGTTATGTGTTTTACCTGGCCATAATTTGTGCTCCAACTTCGGTGGAACCCGTGAATCCGACTTTACGAATTTTAGGATGATCGCAAATTGCTTGACCAACTTGACTTCCAGTTCCACATACAATATTAATAACACCAGGAGGGATACCAACTCGAGCAGCAAGTTCAGCAAATTTAAGAGCAGTTAAAGGAGAAACCTGTGCAGGTTTATGAACAACGGTATTACCAGCAGCAAGGCAAGCTGCCATTTTCCATGAAAGCATCATTAATGGATAATTCCATGGAGTAATAAGTCCAACAACACCAATTGGCTCTCGACGAGTGAAACAAAGATTATAATTTGGTCGAGCATCAGTAATTGGAATAGTTTCACCTTGAATTTTATCACACCATCCAGCAAAGTATTTCCAAACTTGAATACTCATTCCAACATGAGTTTTCAAAGCAAGGGTATAAACAGCGCCACTGTCAATTGATTCAATTGTTGCAAGTTCTTCCTTGTTTTCTTCCATAATATCAGCAAGTTTATTGAGCAGACGACCTCGTTCACGTGCAGACATTTTTCCCCATTCGCCATAAAAGTATGCTTCTTCTGCAGCCCGAACAGCATGATCAACATCTTTTGCAGTACTCTTAGGAACTTGACAAATAACTTCTTCATTTGATGGATCAATTGTATCCATAACATTACCCGATTCACTATCAACAAATTTACCATTGATATAATTTTGAACAGGGAATCGAAGAGTCATATTATTCTTTTCAATAACCTTGTCTTTGAATTCAACAACAATGGCATCTTCACCACGAAGTTTTCGGACAAGAGTTGTAAAGCAACCAATAAATGTTGGATCAGAATAAATATCAGCAGCATCAAGTTCAACACCGGTTGCACTTTTTGCTTCTTCAATTACACGAGTAAGATCAGCACTTGTTGCACCAGCAGCAAAGAAATCAGTGCTGTCATCAATTTTACAATTCAAAATTCCCTTCCATGATTCTTTTAATGGAGCAATGAATTTCTTTTCTTCATCAGTAAATTCAATTGAAGTGGATTCATCAGCAGATTGCCCAAACTGGCTGCCTTTAATTGCTTTTCCACTTTCAAGTTTTAAACTTTCAATGTTTACCTAAATAATAATAAAGAAAAGATAAAAAATAAAAAATAAGGAAAGAACACAGGCATACATATTTTCCATCAGAAGTTGGAAAAAGTACTCCACGATCATGAACATAAACAACGTCCCCAACAGCTCCCTTTGCTTCAACCTTTCGAGCGCTGAGAGGTGGTTCATCACGTTTCCATAATGAACTTCCTAAAAGAATAAATTTTTCTCCATTGAGAATAGTCCAAGCTCCAGGAACGGCATCATTTCCTCGAATAAAATTATGAATTTCACGTTGTGATTTTTTCCAATCAATTTCAGCAAGTTCTGGTTTGGTTGTAATGTAGGGTTCATAAGATGCTCCTTCTTCGGGTTGAGTGATACGAGGTGCTTTTCCTGCAGCGATAAGATTGACAGCTTCAACCTAAATTATTGCTTTACATTGACAAATGTTCATTTAATTATTTTATACCATTGCATTAACACCTTCAGGATAAAGGCTTCGCTTGTAGATGGAATTTAGGGTATCATTTTCTTCGACATCACATTTTCGTTGAAGTAAAATTGGTCCAGTATCAACGCCTTCATCAGCCCAAAATACGGTTAATCCAGCTTCTTCATCGCCATTAATAAGCGTCCAATTAATTGCTGATGCACCTCTATAATAAAAAAATAATCTCTTTTGTGTCAGTTTTGTAGCGTAACTATTTTTGGAAAATCAAAATAACCTTGAAAAACTTGAATTAACAGTCTGTTTTTTTTGAAGCAAACACAAAAATCAAAGAGCAAAAAAAGGAAAAGGGTGATTACCGATGAGCTGGAAGAATTGAAGGATGATAAATGATGGTTTTATGCTTTGGAGCATCAATTAATTCTTGTGGAATGTATTGAGTACAAAATGGAAGAACATTAAGTTCAGCGCCATATGATTTGTATTGCTCAAAAACATCTTGAACAATTTCAAATTTTCCTTCAGCATTCTTTTTTCTCCAGCGTGCAACTTTGATTACAGGGGTTCCATCTTTTTCTGCTACAAGAGCAAGCAAATCAGCTCGTCCATTTTTATCGGGTTCTGTACAGACAACAACAATTTCATGCCCAGCTTCTTTGAGACGTGAATAAACATCAGCTCCAAAAGCGGATTTACCAATAACGGCAAGCTTCATCTCTTTTTTGGTTTCTCGTTTTTAAACTATAAATCATAAAATAAAGGTCAATCATAAAAAAATGGTGATAAAAAAAGGGAAAAAAGCAATCACGATGTCTTTAAATTTAAGTCATAACATTTTTGTACCCCTTTTTCTCTCTTCACTTTAAATAGTCTTTCTTAAAGACTCAAACCTCGGAGTGTTTATGAGGCTACAGAAATCAATTAATTCAAATTAAAAAAACGAAAAAAAAACATTCAAATAAAAATTTTATTAAATTTTTAGTTGAACGGTGCCGCGTATTTCACAAAATACGTGTAGCCACGTTTTGAAGATAACATCCCCTCTGTTTTTCTGATTGAATGAATACTCTATCAAAATCGGTTATTTCTTTCTCTTTTTTTTTTGGAGAAAGGAAGAAGATACACGCAGTAAAAAGGGAACGACCATTGCACCTTTAAGACTTAAATCGCCATCAAAAATGGGTGTACAAACATGTGGTTATTGCTGCTGCTCTGTCCATTTTTCTTGCAATTTTTTTCATGATAAAGTCAAGAAAAAGAAAGGAAAAGAAGGTTCAAAACACGTACAAAGGTTGACAAAAATTAATCAATGATAAAATTTAATTTATTTCTTTTTTTTCATCTAATACAATACAATCAACTATTAATAGTCAATAACAACTAACTTCGGCTAAAACTAATAAATTCAGAAACATTTTGAATTTTTTCTCGTAATTTACCCAAAATTTTACCCATTGTTTTTTCACATTCATCAACATATTTCCAATCATTAAAGGTCAAATAAGGAACTTTTCGGTCATCAAGTCGCCACTTTGACCCTTTGTTATCTTCATTTTTCAGTGAATGCTGAGCAAAATCTTTTGCAATTTCATCGGCAACTGCTACTGCTTCACTTTGCGTCGTTGCAATTACACCAGTTGGAGAATGAGCACACCATCCAGTTGCATAAACTTTTGTCTTTTCATTTGGAACTCTGCACCAATCTTTCATTAATAATTTATTACCAGCTGATTCTAATCCAGGAAGTATTACATTTTCGTATCCAATTGCATAAATTAATAATCCACATGGAACGTATAATGACTTTTTAGTTATTGAATGTTCCAGTTGTACTCCTTTAATTCGATTTTTGGAATCTTTTTCAACTTCAACAGGTCTATGATGAAAATTTATAACACATTTCATTGGAGCATTAACATTTTTTGGTTGTCGACGATCAAGCATAAGTTGTAAAATACGTTTACTTGGTCTTTCTAATGATGGAATTAAATTAGTAATTTCTTGAGCCTCTTCATCTGTAATATTAGTCGATGTTGAACATTGATCAAGGTTAAGCAACTCTCTTAATTCTTTGATAGTAAATGATGCCTAAAAATAAAATTATAAAACATCTATGAATAGTGAAGATACCTCTCGTGGTCCACGTCTACCAAAAATATTAATATTTTTAACTTTTGATTGTCGCAAAATTTTTAATGCATTTTCTGGGATATCTGTTTGTGCAAGTTTTTCAATTGAAGATAATAAAATTCGAGAACAATCAAGAGCAACATTTCCATTACCAATAATTACAGCGTTTTCATTGTCTAATAGAGGAGAAAATCTTGACCAAGCACCATTGTACCTACAGAGTTAAAAATTTAAAAACAGAATAACAAATAAAAAAGTTTACCACGATACAAAATCACCTCCAGAAATACAATTTATTGCATCAGAGCCAGGAATATTCAATCGACGAGGTTTATTTGCACCGTAAGCCAGCACAACAGCATCGTAATCTTGACATAATTCATCAAATGTTAAATCTTTTCCAATATTAACATTGCAAAAAAGTGATAAACGATCTGAATTATCAGTAAATAATTTTTCAAACTGATTTGCACATCTTTTTACGTCATAATGATCCGGTGCCACACCGTGCTGTACAAGGCCATATGGAATAGAAGAACGATCAAAAACGTCAATGATGCATTCTGGAAGTCTTGAAACTAATCCCGTGCATGTGTATAATCCTTAAATACCGTATATAAGCAATAAAATTCTTAGAAGAAAGTTCTAACCAGCTGGACCTGATCCAATTATTGCAATTCTTGCATTTTTGAAAGACTTTACAGTAGAAAATGCTCGTCGAATTAACATAGAAACTATAATACCAAAAATATTGAATAAAATACTGTTAAAAGAAAAAAAATACAAAAAAGTGATATCTAAACAACTGTGTTTTAAAAATGAGAGATTTGAAAAAATAAAAATTTTTATTTAAAGAATTAGGCAGTAACAACACGAGTAATACGAATAATAATTTTGGAAAGCAGACGTTCAACAGGAAGTGAATCAAATTCATCAACTGCCATTGTAGTAGTTGTACCAACAGAAATTTTAATTGTATAACCCATACACGAATTTAAAGTATCGGCAAGAGCAACGGCACGTGGAATAGATTGACCAACAGCATGCAAACGAATACAATCAGTTTTTGTTTCTAATAACTTTTTAATTAAATTTATTTGAACAACGAATGCAGTTTTTCTAAAAAAAGAGTAAGTGATGCAACGCTTTTTTTAAATAAGAAAATATTAAACCAACTTTGAAATAAAAACATCATTATCACCTCCGTTTTTTATAATTGGATACGATACTCGTGTTGTATCTGCAGTTGATAAGGCCATAATAAATTAATGAATAAAAATTAAACAAAAAGTAAAACTCCAGCCATAAAAAAGCAACCAAGTGATACCCAAATACTCAAACGTTCACCAATTCGGGCACACTTCCAAAATATACCAGCAATTCTGAAATTAACGCTATAAGCTATAAAATAATACCATAACTATAATCATACCCAATTTTTTGCCGATCAATTATTTTTGGAACAATTGCACGGGTATAAGCACAAGTACAAATAAATAATAATAGAACAATAATTAAACTTTGAAGATTGAATATGGCAGACTAAAAAAATGTTTGATTAACAAGTTACACATTTATTTCATATAATTTTACTTACCAGTTTGGCGGTTTAGCACTCCAATAATGGAGAGAACAAGCTGTAAATGAATTAAAAAAGTAACCAAAGTATTGTGAGAAACTAAGGCTTTTCTTCAGATAATTTTTTTTTATTCTGCATTGATGATGAACACGTTCATCATTGACATTCGCGTTAGGAATAACACAAATGAAATTGAATTGTGGATAAAATACACTTAAAGAAAGTTGGTTCGTCAATAAAGTTGGTGCAGCTGACATTTTTTTCACCCTTTTTTCTTTCAATGCTTTTAAACGTGCCTTCAATTCTGGATGCATATTTATTATAGTTAATAAAAAGATGGATGAATCATTTGATTACTTATTTAAAATTGTATTTGTTGGTGATATGGGAATCGGTAAAACATGTGTTGTTCAGCGATTCAAAAATGGTACATATATTGAAAAGCAGGGAACAACCATTGGTGTTGATTTTACAATGAAAACGCTTATTATTGATGGAAAGCGTGTCAAATTACAAATCTGGGATACTGGCGGGCAGGAAAGATTTCGCACAATAACACAAAGCTATTATCGTTCAGCAAATGGAATTATTTTATGCTATGATATTACTTGTAGGCAATCGTTTGAGTCTTTAATTAGATGGATGGATGATGTATCCAAATTCGCAGTACCAAATGTCGCAAAAGTTTTAATTGGTTTGTGCTGCAAAATTATACAAACAACTCTAGCAAAATATTTATATTTTTAGCAACAAAAGCAGATTTAGCTGATTCACGAGCTGTTGAGCATGAAGAAGGCGATCAACTTGCTCGTTCACATAATATGGCATTTATGGAAGTTTCGTCCAAAAATAATTATAATATCGATAACGTATTTTTGGAATTAGCATCACAACTAAAATCACAGTATGACAGTGGCAGCTTATCTGAAGGACAATTTGATTCTTTTCGCTTAAAATATCCTGATACAACAGCGATCTCATCAAATTGGTTTCGTTGTTGTAATAACAACTAAACTAAAATTACAGTAACCCAAAAAAATTTAAATCATGCTTTATTACTTCACCCTACTTTAAACAAGACTACTTTCTAATCACAAACAATTTTTTAAAACGTTTTTTACGCAATGTGTATATGAGCTCCCAAAGAATAAAGATTCTCATGATCATAAAAATTTTTTATAAAAGTTTTATAATAATAATAAAACGACAAAACAAAATTAAGCAGATTCACAAAATTGCAAACAAAAATTTAAAGTAAAAGGAATACCGTAATAATTGAACAAAACCCGTAAATAATACCATAAATATTATTTTGACGATCAAATACATTCAGCAACAATTAAAGCTGCATCTTCAAGGTGATTTGCCGCAACAATGTTGGTTCCATTTTCTAAAGCCTTTTCTGCAGCATTTTTCAAAAGATTCACAGTAAGAGCTTTGATGGCAGAAGAAATAAGTAAAGGAGCACGCTTTTTAGGTGGCTTTTCAAGTTTATTTTTAACCATCATTTTGATATCACCTGATGAAATATATGTAGCTTGTTTTGGATTTAATTGAATTGGCTTCTTCTTTTTAGGCTTTTTTGAATTATCTGGTTTTGGTTTTGCCTTCTGTGGCTTCGGTTTCGGCGGCTCTGGTTTTGGTTTCGACGGCACTTGTTTTCTCCTTGTATTATAGTCTGACATATCAACCTACAAAGAAAGAGATGACAGTTACATTTTTTATATAAATCAAACTTTTACGTATTTTAAATGACTTGGAGGAATCATATCTGAAGGCGGTGGCGATACTGCACTTGATGAGCTTTGAACAGCAGCTGTCTGAGGTTGTTGTAATCTTGATACATTTTGTGGAATAATTGATTGTTCTGCATCTGGATGTAGTAATCTAATTTTGGAACCACTTGTAGATGGCTGAATTTGTCGAAGCGGTGTTTGATTCATATTCTTTATATCTTTCTAGAAAATATAATGATTAAAAATTAAAAAAGATATTACAAAATATACAAGATTTATTATGCACGAGAATAAAGTCGCAAAATATTCAATTCAAAAAATTTATGATTCTTTTTATAAAAATAGAAATATTGTTGGGATTTTTATTATAATAACCGTATAAGCAGACATACAACTTTTAATATGAATAAATTTATTTATTTGTCAAAACATCTAAACCAAGTAATAAAATATTTAATTGCGATTGTAAAAAATGACATTCACTTCGAACACGCTTAGAAACAGCTTTTAAATATTGAATTCGTCTTTCAGAATATGCAATAGCTTTAGGGATTGACATTTCAGCAAATAAATCATCTTGAAGTCGAATAGCAATTTTACTTTCAGAAGATACAACAGCCCTTGTAAAAATATCATTAGCTAATCCAATTAAAACTTTCTTCTTTTTTGATACCACCTGTGATTCTTCATCAGCCTACAAAGAAAAAGATTAAACTCATAGTTACTGTTTGAAAGATTCACTTACCAAGTATCGCTTACAAAATTGAATAATTCGTTTGTATTCTGTAATTTCAAGTCCCAATTTGTTATATTCTTCCATCTTTTTCATAAGCTCCATTTGACGATTTTGAATAAAACCTTCTTTTTGGATAATGCTGTCATTTAACATTGCCATCTTTTAAGTTAAAAGAGTTTAATAACTTATTTAAAATTTAAAAAGTTTAATGCTTTTTAGAAGATCCAAAAAAATGGATGAAAGAGTTGCTCGTAAAATTAAAAATTTTAAAAATGGTTCGTGCTAAGACTTCTTTGTAAAATACAGTATGCTAATGAGTAAAAATAAGATCAACGACATCCAGTAATTTGAGGGCAACATTATCTCTTTTTTTTAATTGTTTAAAAAATATTTATGAAAAATGTTCTAAAAACATGAATCGTAAAATTTTTGTTCCTTATGAGAAGTGTTTTAAAAGATGCAAGAAAATTTAGTTTAAGACTGGATTACTGTAAATATTTTTAATAGACAATTATAGAAATTTGTTTATTTATTCATATGTAATAAACTACATTATTAAAAGATTAAATTGTTGCTGGAAGTTCAAATACAAATAGTAATGGTTGAAATAAATCTATGACACGATTAACACTTGAACGAGTGACTTTTGTTTCATAAATTATCTTTTCCATATATTCACATTTTAAAAAATGGGGGACAAGACTAAAAAATAAATATAAATAAAGCATTTACAAAGATATATTACTAATTACCTTATTAATGTTCCTAAAGCTTCAAATAAATCTGGTTCCGATAAAGGCATGGCTAAAATATTTGAACAGGCATACAGTATATAATCTTTATATGTTTCATCTAAATGATGACAATTTTTTATGAGTGTTTTAACACGAGGTGATAAATCTTTTGAAATTGTTTTTCCCTGAAGCCATGTTTGTGAAGGCTCAATAAGTTGTATATGAATATGTAATTGAATCATTAATCCAGTTTTTAATAAAAATACAACAGTTTCCATATTTGCTGCACGAGGATGAAATCTAGAAGCATTAACAAAATATTCTTCTAATGTTACAACAGGTGATAAAAATTCTAATATTTCTGCTAAAATTGATGTTGATACTGATCTTTCTATTTCGCCATTTTTAGATATTCTTGTTGGATCCGGGAATAAATAGTTATAATATATAGCTAAATCTTCTAAATCAACTGCGCTTGGCTCTCCAATAGTATAAGAATTTTGTAAACAAATTGGATAAGATATTACAGCTCTACCCCATTGTATAAGATTATGAACAAATAACATTAATTGGTCCATTGTACAGCGCATATCAACCCGTATTTCTTCCAAACTATAACAAAAAATTATATCTTTCAGCAATTTAAAAAATTGGTTACAAACCTTCGCTCTGGAGAATAATATTCTAAAAAGCTTAACAATAATGGATGCTTATCTGGCGTAGGTCGTTCATCATCAACAAATATTAATGTATGATATGGTCGAATACTGTCAATCATTTTTCGAAGAGCTGTGCTGAAAATATAGGAATAAGGTTACGGTACTCATATTTCTTAAACACAATATTACTTTGTTCGTGGAAGTAAAGTGCAATACAGTAATGCTTGAGATCGTATACATACATTTAACTGAACATGTTTATCTAGATACATTACATTATTACCATGTACAAAAACATCTTCAAATATCCGCTGCAAGCTTTGAAGCATTGATGATTCTCCTAAAATTAATCTTTTTAAAAATCATTATATAAATTGTTCATACTTAGACATTCATCAAAAGGAGTAATATTTCCTCTAAGAATTCCTTCACTTTGTTGCATATCAATTTCTTCATGAATTCTTTGAATTAATGTTAACTGATTTCGAACGAAATTTGATGCTTTTTCTAATGAACAAATTGCACCTGATATTTGACGAGAAACAATTAAATATGAATTAGCAATATCTTGCGGGCAATGACCCGATAACACAAAAGCAATACAAATAGCTTCTTCAGAATCTTCGTTTACATTAAACCATGAACCTAAGAATCGAAGAGCATCAACTTTAATATTTATTTCACCAACATCTGAATGCTTTGGAGATATTACAGATCCTAAGGAATGCAAAGAAATTCTGTAAAAATATTTGCGTAAATTAAAAATGTTTGTTTTGAAAACAATAAATGCTAACCCAAATCGAGATAATTCTTTCCATGATTTATATGTTGGTGCTTTACGAGTTATTTGCATTGATTCAATAACATCTTCAATAGAGGACATTTTTTCAAGCGGTTGTTCTTTTGTGGGATAAACGAATAGCACTTGATCTTCTTTCCTATCCTTCACTGAAACAACAAATCCCCATGGCTGATCAAATGGCTTTCCAGTATCTAACAATGCCATATTAATAAACCTTTATTAATATTTCATTCAAATAAAATTTGAAAAATACATTTTATTATTTTTTTAACAAAAAAAAATTCAAGTAAACGTTGGTAATAAAATGCCAGAAACAGTAGCCGTTTAAAAATCAAATTTATGGTTTATAGACTATGGATTAATTCATGACAGTAATAACTTAAAGAAATTTTTTAACACATAAACAGTCTAAAAATAGTGAATTTATGTTTGTTAATCATTTCTTAATTACTTACCCTTGAAAAAAGACTCATATAAGCGAAAAGTTGCATCCACTTAGCGGGTGCACATATTCGGCTGTAACATATATATCTAGATTCCAAGTAACAAAGTAAAAAATGAATGTATTTTAATGAATTTTTTTAAAACATAAATAGCAATTATAGTTTAAACATATCTGTTGAAAATGCATTTTTTTGTTAAAAGTACAGATGTAGAGTTAGGTTTTTTAATATGCAATTTATTAAATCCAATAATGATTTTGAACTCGTCAATCAAAAACCCGCATTTGAAATTCACGATCAACAACCACTCGTCACATATTTTTAACTGTTAATTATAAATGAAATAAAGGATTAAGAAAATGTTTATTACTGTGTTAGCTATTTTGATATAAAATCATATTGAAAAAAAAGCAAAGTGAGACGCACTGATGTTAGTTTTAATAAAAAAAAGGATCGATCCATCTTGTATAAACAGGGGAAAATATTTGAGAAAAGAAGTAGTCTCATATATTTTTAACAGCTTATACATGTTCTAAGTGATCCACAAAATCAAAGTACAAAAGAGATCCTAAAAAGGCACCGAGATCCTACACCATAATTGTCCTTCAAAAAACACGCAAAAAATAAACCGATTACGAAAAAAAAAATGCTTGATATTAAGATCCTAAACATAGTTCTTCTAACATTCATTTAACCTAATAGCCAAACGTATGCCAAAAGCACCTAAAGAGGATGATCTTGTTATTTTATTTATCCATGCTTTGTTTTTGAAGGCATTTCGTTGTTTTATGCAAATTGCATGTTTTTTACTCTCCTTTTTTGTGAATGAATAATAAAAAGACTCAAACGAACGCTCTCGCTTTAGTTGGATGATTTTTTATTTAAGTTTAACGCCGCTTCAAATCATCGACGATAATGCATTATTTGTTATCATTGTTTATCTCCTATTTATCCTTCTAAATCTTTCAGGCATCAATTCAATCAAACATGCTTACTTTCAACACTGATAATATGGTTCAACAAAGTTTTCCATTTCCAGCACCAATTATGGATTACATTTTCAAATATATTTCTGCTTCACAGCTATTAAAGCTTTATAAGACTTGCAAATTCTTTTATGCCAAATTTCGCTTGAATATCATTGAAGATTTTGAACTTTGTGAAAAACAAAGTGAACAAAGAATTGTAGGAAATTCTATGGCAATCGGTCTTGATAATCCTGCATGGTCGAAATTAAATAATCTATGGGTTAGCAAATCATTTACTTGTTGTGAATATTCTGTATCGGAATTACCTCTTGAACCTCTTGAACTTGACTATACAAAATTTTCACGTATGACATACTCACTGCTTGTTATGCTTGGCGAATCAAGTGTAGCAGATTTTGAATTTTTGGTTAAGCCTGTTACTCTGCAACATTTAACTATTTATGGAGATGTTTGTTATCCTGGTACTGAAATGAGTCTTTCCGTTGAAGAAATTGTTGAACGTGCACCTCACGTTTCTACTTTTGAGTAAGTATATGTTTTGAATTTCATTTTCGTTCAACTGCTGGTATTTCTGTACGTTTTTAGTTTATCTAGTGGATATTTTCAACCTTTTCTTCCTATTGATATGACTAAATTACTTGCATACAATCGTCAAACAAAATTAATATCTTTACAAATTTGTGAAATCTCAAAGATTCCAGATGCTTTGCTTGTTATCGAATTTTTTAAGGTAAAGGAGGGATGAGAAAAAAATCATGCCCTCACAGGCACTAGCATTTTGATATTATATAATCTTTTATCGCTTTTTCAGAAGCATGCTATACCTAATATTGATTATTTTTTTGGTTTTGATATCGAGGATGATGATTACGATATTGTCAATGTTAAAAGATTTTACAAAGCTGTTGATGATGGTATTCGAGCATGGAAACTTTCACTGGAGCTTTCTCCTAAAATTTCAACATCTTTCATTAGTTTAACTGGAAAGACTGCTGTTATTACTGGCTTGTTTTTTTTTCATAATTTTAATTCAAATAATAACTTCTTTTTTTCAGGTGCATCAGATGGTATTGGAAAAGCAGCAACAATTCTCTTTCGTCAACTTGGAGCTACTGTAATTGCTGTTTCTCGTAATCAGGCTCAGTTGAAAAATTTAATTGTTGAATGTCAAAATATTAAAAATAGTGTATGTCATTGATTTCCTCAAAATTTTAAAGACTAAGCACTCCATTTTAGGGTTTTCTTCATATTTTTTGGTCCCCTTACATGAATGAGAACCTTATTCGCTTTTTTTTTGTTAGAGTTAATCACAAATACGATTTGAAATTTGATGTTTTGGTATTTACTTTAAATTTGTTTGTTCTGTTTTACGCAACTATTTTTAGGTTAATATTGCTGATACTTTTGAATGGAGCGGCGTTCCTGATATTGAGTTGGAGACTACACATTGTAATGATTTGCATATTAATGTTGAAATTCATTATTATCTTCTACAAGAAGCAAAATCATATTTGAAAAATTCAAAAGGATGTATTATTAACATCCCATATGAAGATGGTTTAATCACTGTAAGTTACTTTTTATTTGCAGCTACTGCTATCGGCTGCGCAAAGAAATCGCGGTACCGGTATTGTTGTAAATCGGCAAAACACTGCTTTTTCACGTTCTAAAAAATGGTTATTTTTAGCGACCTGATAAAGCTTTATCTATTGCTGAACGAAAGAATCAGATTAAAAATATTGAAGCTGAACTTGTATCTTCTGGTATTCGAATTAACGCTGTCAAGTATGTCTTTCCGTTTTTTTAGAATTATTTAACTACAATATGGTTTTAGTTCTAGCGCTCCTGTTTCTGATTTACCACGTCCAGCTGAAATGAATGACATTGTTTACAAAAAATATTTAAAAGAATCAAAGAAACTTCATGATGAACAAGCAGCAAATTCAATTGCTTTTCTTGCTTCAGATTCTGCAAAATTAATTACTGGTTCTACTTTGAATATTAATCCTATGAATAGCCTCTAAAGTCATTCACTTTCTTGTTTTCTTTAATTGAATTTGTCTTATTGTAAAATGTTTTTCTTATTAAAAATTGTTTAAGCATACTGTAGGATGTAGATTTTTGCTTAAAATGATGTTTTTAATACATATATGTTTTATTTTTTATATAGACCCATTACATTTACATAATATAGTATGGTAAAATATTAATTACTACCCAAAAAATTAATGAATTTTTCCCAAAATTTTT
Source organism: Panagrolaimus sp. LJ2400 (assembly GCA_024447215.1). Classification (NCBI taxonomy): domain Eukaryota; kingdom Metazoa; phylum Nematoda; class Chromadorea; order Rhabditida; family Panagrolaimidae; genus Panagrolaimus; species Panagrolaimus sp. LJ2400. The sequence goes on along the minus strand of JAMRYA010000009.1, from coordinate 8,623,711 downwards.
TCATTACCCAAAATATTTAATGAATTATACCCATAACCTCAATATTTAATCGCAAAGATTAAAAATGGCATTAGGCAAAATATTAATTTTTCCACTAATTTATGAAAAACTATTATTATTACCTGTTTAAGCTCTAATTCAACAAATTCTAAGTAAGTAACCCTTCTAGCTCAGTTCTGTAATTGGATAATTCTCAGCCCAAGCTAAGCATGGGCTCGCGAGGCCGAAGGCCGAGCGTTAGGCTTAGTCAGTCTTAGGGCGAGGCCGAAGGCCGAGCCTCTCAGGCGTATCTCATTTAGTATAGGTGTCACTTCATTTAGTGTAAGTGTCACCCCGTTTAGAGTAGCTGTCACTGCACTCAGCCGTAGAATCTTATCTCTTAAGGTTAAGCTCTATCCTACCTGGCTTTTTTTTAAAGCTTTGCTATCATATATTGAAGTTATGGGTATAATTCATTAATATTTTGGGTAATGAAAAAATTTTGGGAAAAATTAATTAATTTTTTGGGTAGTAATTAATATCATACCTATCTTAATAGATAAATATACACCTAATCATCTTATAAATGAGTGAGAGAAATAATCTTTATGATCCTTCTGTCTACAAAATTTGGATTTTTTCATGTAATTATTTCGGACAGCTTGTCATAAATTGATTCACTTGATTTCTTTTGCTTTTGCTCAACGAGTATTTAGGCAAAATATGGGACGTCAGTTGGGGACCTCTCTTGCCAGTATGAGTTTTTGCTTTTTCCTTAAATTTTAAATTTTCAGTTGCCGGCGTGGCTGCTAATGCCTTGCCCCAAGCTACAGCACTGATTTCTAAGTTTACAAACAAAAATATTCAAAATTTTCTATCGATAATTTTTCTGCAAAAAAACGACAAAAATGTCCCACTTTTTTGCAAACATTACTGCTTAAATTAATTTTTTAATATATAAATTTAACAAAAAAAGTCCGAAAAAAGGATATTTTATTCATAGCTAACAAAAAAATTGAACAAAGTTGTTGCAAAAAACACTTTGATTTTTAAGCACGCGATTTTTTGTCTGAAAAAGGTGCGAATTTTTAGTCACAAAAAAGCTTTTGTGTTGTCTTTAGTATTAATTCTTTATTTTTTTAGAGCCATTAAATTCCAAAAATCCAAATTGATTCCAAAGCTGCCTGTATAAAAATTATCAAAAAAAATCAAAAAATTTGGGCACCGCTAAAATTTGTTTTTTAGTCTGCGTCGCGTAAATTTGTAAATAAAAAATACATTTGAAAATTTTTATTTGAGATCCTGTTTTAACGCGAAAATACCGTGTCTTTATTTTTATAAAATTGTACTTTCTTTAAATTTTTTTTTCAGCAGCAACATTTTGTTAATTTTTACTCTTAGTAATCTTTACTGTTATACTTTTCTATACTCGTCATAATAATGCAAAGAACTTTGGATTCTTTTGTTAAGCGTGTTCCAACTCCTCAAGTTGCAAGACGAGCAAGCTCTTCCGATTCTGATGATTTGAATGTAAGTATTTTTTTTTCTTATTTTTGTGAATATTCTTTATCACTTTTCAGGATCCTGATAAAACTTCTCCTGGATATCTTCTTCGTGCTGAACTTTTGAAAACCGTCACCGATGATACTTGGTATAGATTTTGTGAACGCGAATTCAAGAAACCTTATTGCAAAACAATCTTTGATAAGCTTGCTCAATGTTATAAAAATGTGAGAATTAATTTTTCTTTGACATGCTTTTATACTTTTTATTTTAAGGGTGATGTTATCTATCCACCAAAACAAAATATTCTTCGTGCTTTTTCTTCTCCAGGCTTTGATGATATTAAAGTTGTACTCATCGGACAAGATCCTTACCATAATCCAGGTCAAGCAAATGGCTTTTGCTTTGCTGTAAATGATTCCATCTATCCACCTCCATCACTTAAGAATATTTTTGGTTCTATTCGAAAATTGCGAAGACAAGATGATTCCATCACTGGTAAAGAACGAACTTTGGAAGAATGGGCTGAACAAGGCGTTTTTATGCTTAATACTATCTTAACTGTTGAGTAAGTGAAACTTTTATATATGCTAGTATTATACATTTGCATTTAATTTTCAGTAGCAAAAAAAAAGCACTTTCTCATCGCTCCCTTGAATGGGAAAAGTTTACTGATGCAGCTCTTAAATATTTGGGTGATAAGCGTAAGGATATTGTTTGGCTTCTTATGGGACGTGTCGCTCAATCTAAGGAAAAGTATGCTGTTAAACAAAATTGCGTTATGGTATGTTTTTTCTCCGGTTATCTTTTACAGAGGTTGATATATATATTTTTAGTGTGCTCATCCTTCTCCACTTAGTGCTCATCTCTTTTTTACTAAACTACCATTCGATGAGGTTAATGACAAACTTGTTGCTCTTGGTAAAGAATACATCCGCTGGACTAAAAATTATTAATGATTCTTTTTGTTGAGTTTTGTTTTCACTTTTGTGTTACAATTTTATTATTTTGTTCAAGTTGTTTTTTGTGTTAAAAAGATTTTTTTGTTTTCGAAAATATATTTTTAACCTTTTATTTTTTTGAAAATAACAAATTCTCCAAGCGTTTACAACATGAATGCCTTAAAGAAAAACGTTTTTTGTACTTTACAGTATCAATGAGGGGTGTATTTACGGTGAATATTCTTGTATTTTGCTGAAGTTTGTTGGATAAGAATTGCAACGAATCAAAACATGTTTTTTGCACTTCAATTTTTACTTTTTCAATTGCATATTGCGATGTTTCAGCAAGGAAAATTACCGTAAGCATCTGAATATTTTGATTGGAAGCAATATGTTGACAAAGGAGTGGCAAATATCGTCGAAAATTTCTTTCAAATAGTGATGGATGAGATAAATTTATGACTAAATGATTCACTGAAAATTAGATGTATATGTCTATTACTATACTTATGGTTAAAATACGTACCAATTATTTTATCAAAACACATAAGTTTATTGAGATCAGGAGAAAGCAGTTGTACTTCAACTATCATTGTCTAAAAATTTATCGATTACTTTCCAGTTTTTTATATTTGTATTTTATAACCTTAAAAATGCAACTCTCGATGACATTACTGTAGGGCACTCTTTTATTGGGCAAATGAATGCATTTCTTTAATATTACGTTTAGACAACATTTTGTCCTTTGATGATCTGGAAAGGGAAAAGGCTCAGATAAAGTGTATTTTATCAATGAATCTGAAAAATGTAATTGAATTTTTGTATCTTTTCATCATTTCAACTTACTTGAATGTTTTTTAACCTTTAAGACATCATGCCATTCTCCAAATTGACAGTTGATTAAATCAATCTCTTTTTGAGGTAAGATTCTACGCTTTGAAAGACATAACTGCCGAAGCCTCTGAGAAACATGAGTTAATGTTTGTACATCTTTGGCATCAACAAAATTAATAATATAAATAAGGATTTCATTAGGAAGTTGAAAAAATGTGAAACATTTTTCTTTCATCATCGCCTAAAAAATTTTAAAACAATCAATTATCCCGTTTAATTTATCGCGAATTTTAAAGATTAATTTTTTTAATGAAAAAACTAATATTCAACAAAGCAGAAGAAATATGAAGACATTTTAATAACTTTGAAAAGTTAACTGATCAAAAGTTGACCGGTCATTAAAATGCGAGCATGTTTCAGCGTATTTCGAATCAGACGTATTTTGCTGAATAGGAAGAAAAAAAGTAATAGTCCTTCTTAGTTTGTTTCATTTATGTAATAATATTGAATCTATTGCGCTTTCTTTAAGAAAAGAAAAAGTCTTTGTTGTTTTTTTGCTTGTTTTTTAATTGAAAACAATGGAACGTTATTCTTTGATGAAGTTACAGAAAAATTCTTCAACTATAGCATTTTTAAACGTAATTACGTTGTTCTTTGAACCTAAATGACAGAAAGAATTTTGAATTGCAATCTTAACTGCGCGAGGCCTCTTTATTACATACTTCTTTCACTTTTTTATGTCTATGTTGAAAAGAAAAGTTTTTTTGGTTTTAATTAATATTTATTTCACTAATAACATTTCTTTTGTCCCTCTTTTCTTCAACACTGAACTTAGGTTCATTCAAAAATAATGTATTCAGTATGCCATTTTTTATTTTCATTGATACTGTGTAAATAAATTCATTTTTACACTTGTGACGGTAAAATGTTAAGAAGTTATACAAACAGTTTCAACTTGAACTTGTCTCGATTTAATAACTTGTTAAAGTTAATCTCATGCGCAAATTTTTTTTCATGCTTATTGAAGCAAAACATCCACACCCAATTGGCGCTCCTTTATTTTTCTTCTTTCACGTAAAACTTTAATATCATGTGTCGACCTCTTAAAGAAGTTCATTTCAGTTACAGTAATCTAAAAATTTGTTTTTTTTAATTTCACCGAATTGAAAAAACCATATTATTCTTTTTTTGATAATCGGCATAAGGCTTTTGTAATTGATCTCTTCCGTTTACTTTTTTGCATTTCTATTGAAATAAATATAAGTGAAGTGACTACTTCAATTGATTCATGATGTTCTTAACATACTTCACCTTTTCGCCGACAAAAGCTTATCGTACCATGCCATTGTTTTTTTTCATATTGTTTACCCATGATGAATAGGTTAATTCATGTTCCAAGTGCCGAAAATCAGAAAAAGACAACAAGAATTTAAGTCTTGATTAAACAAAAGAAAAACGGCAAAAGACAAAAGGAAAAAAATACCGGAAGTAAGATGATTAAACAAGAGATTGACATGAAGTTTTCTCTTTAACATATCCTTTTCTTCGATTAGTTCCCTTCTTTTTTTAAATTCTTGAGCTGCTTTACTTTTTATTTTCTGACTTGACTTGTTATCGGTTAGTCAAACGTTCACTCTTTTACGAAGGTCAGTTTTTAAGCATCTATTTTTAAGTAGCAAAAAAAGTTGATGCTGTCTGTAAAAAAAAGGAGGAAGCAAGAAAGAGTGAAAGAAAAGATAGTTAGAAAAGAGGAAAAAGAGACGCTTGCACACAATGGCCGTTGAGTTTTGCGCGTGTTTGCACCGGTATTTGTTTATTGGTAAACAAAAAAAGAAAAAAAAAGATTTTTTATTCTGTATTAAAATAAAGAGAAAAGTCCACTACAAATTCTCTTAACTTACTGTTTGACTGCAATTGGCTCAATCCCCTCTTTTCTTCTTCTTCTCTTTTTTTCTTCCCTATTTACTTGGTAGCGTTCTCACGCGTGTGTCATTTCTTGCTTTCTTTAGTATCCCTTAAAAAAGACATAAAAATAAATTTTCCCTCTCATCAAATTATTCATACCGTAATCACATTAAACGTTTGCAAGCAATGCATGTAAAGGAAGAAAATTTCTAACGAAATAAATGCATCACATAAAAATTATAAAGTTCATCTCATTGTGCAAATTAATGTCATTCTTTATTCCTTGATTTTGCCAAACTTTCTTTTTTGCTTCTTTTGTAAAAGTCGATAGATGCGCAAATATTCAAGCTATCATGTTACACACACTATTTTATTAAAGTTTGAAATGTCATTTTTTCAAAGAAAAGAAGAAATAGGATAAAAGGGAAGAAAAAGAAGAAGAGCGCTTGAACTTTGTCGGGGCCCAATGGGCGCATATGATTTGTATTGCTTCTCCTTGACAAAGTGCCATTTGCGCGGCTAAATATAAAAAAAAGACATTCATTTGCGGCATGTACCTTGCAAAATTTTGAAAATGGATATGACAGAAATGAATCACCGCATTTTTTTCTTATTCTGTTGTCAGTCAAAAAAACTTTTAAGTTTTGTAAGTCAAAAATGAGAGAAAAAGAAAATTAAAGCTTTAATTAATTTATTTTTTTCAACAATTGGCAATATAAATTAAATTTAATAAAAAATAGAGGTTGTTAATTTGCTTAAATATTAATAATTATTATAACAAAGTAATTTGACTCATTTTTCTTTTCGATAGTTTACAAACAAACAAATAATAATATCAAATAAAATTACAGTAATCTCAAAAAAAATATGAATATCAAAATTGCAAAAGAAGAAAAAATGTAACAATGCATATATAAAATACCAGAAATTTTTAAGACAAAATTGTATAAAACACATGACCAGAGATCGGCAAATCAAAAAAAAGAAAATTTAAATTGCCGATAATACTCGACATTCAGCGAGAAAGAGAGAAAGAGAGAGAAAGAAAAACATAATTATTACTTAATTTATTAATTAAAGGTAAAGAAAAAGTGACTACTGGAATGAAACTTAATAAAATAATATTTTAAGTTAAGATATAATTAAAAGATAAAAAAGCAATGAATGACCTTATATGGCCTGAAAAAGTATTTTTTAAACAATAAAGCTGTATTATGAGTAGCTGAGCAAAATATCAGATCTCTGTAAATTAAGACAAAATATGAAAATTATAAATAAAAAACAATGAAAAAAGATATGAACACCTATAGGCACTTATGGTAGATCACATATGAAATATCAATTTGATATTCAAATGCGAATATTATTAAGTTATTAATTTTAAATTAAAAAGTAGCACCAATAATTTAATTTCTTTTTAAAAATCTGAAGCTGCTCTTCCCTGTATTTTCCTTGTTTTTGCACCTTATTGTCATCCCTTCTATTTTCATGCTGTTTTTGGCAAAATAAAAGTGTTATAAGCAAAAATGTCAACACTCTGAAAACAAAAGTTTCAAGGAAGTAGATACCTGCTGCGAAAAAGCGAAGGTGACAACATCAATTTTGTATAAACAATGAGTTCATGCCACAACAATAACAAAAAGAAACATTGTTTGAGTTAAAACTTTGCGTGACTTGTGTCTCTAATTGAAATCGACACCTGTATGATTATTAATAAAAAATGTATATCAAATAAATATTGTTTTTGTATGACCTTTTTTCTATGCATGTAAAAGATTTTTTAAACAGGGCGATTTCAATTTCGGAATAGAGTCCTATTCTTATTCACGAATGAGAATGAATGAAATTTGTTTTGACCAATCATTTGAGAAAAAAAGCCAATCGTGAATAAGGAATGGTCACTCAAAAACAAAATTGCGCAAAAATAAAAGATTTGACAGAAGGAAAGAAAGGGGGTAGAATAAAGTCAAAAACTCTTTTTTGGTATGAGCAAATAAAAAGCGCGAAACTACCGTTTCCTTGTGGCAGTAGCGATCACGAGCGCGCATCAAAAAAGAAGAAAAAAAAGGAACAAGGAGGTAGCGCATTGCCCCCAAAGGCTTTAAAAAATGTTTGAAAAGAAAACGTGAGACGTTAAAAAATACAATAAAAAACACGTAAGAAATAAAAAAAAAAGATTTAATGCTTTGTTGATTATTTGTTTTTGAAGAAATAAAAAGGAAAACCCTTAATTATTATAATGTAATGCCCATAACTTTTCTAATTCAACCGCTGGAGGTTGATGACGTTGTTGTTGCTGTTGTTGTAGAGTTGAACGAATAAATGCATATGCTTCAGAATTTTGTAAAGCTTCACGAGCAATTCGAAGTTCTTCAGTTTTTTCATGAAGTTTCTTTTCGATCTCATTAAATTTAGCTTGATATTGATCACATGTAAGACATGTATGATGTTGCTCATTCTCGGTTGCACTTATTGGAGAAATTTTTTGAGGACTAAAATTATTTTTTTTAAAATGTGGTCACATTTTTGATATTTGAAAATTTACCTTGATGCACAACTTGAACTTGTTGCTGTGTCAGAATGAACATTCAGCATTTCTTCAGTTTTTTGTACAACATTTAATTTAAGCTCATTTTCATCTTCCATTTGTTGCTGCTGATTTGATTCATTTTTGACATGCAACAAACTCCAATGTAGTGCATATGCTGGAGCATTGGGATATTGTTTATTGCAAAGTGCACAAAATAGCCCTTGGGCTGCTGCAACTGCATTTTGTTGATTGACGATATTTTGTTGATTCATATTTAAAATTCTTTGAGCTGCAGTCATCATTAATAGCCTTTGTTGAGTTACTTGTTCATTTTGATAATGTGCCATAAGATTTTGTGCAATTTTACTTTGATCTTCTGGATTTAATTGTGTTGTAAAGAATGGATTATTGAATAGTGGAAGGGATGGTGGAGCAATAGTTCCTTCAGATGGACTTTTTTCATTAACCGCATTAAAAACAGATTGAAAAGGTGAAGAGGCGATTTGATTCTGTTGTTGTGATACAGGAATTTGAATTGGAGTATTAGACATTTTACGAGGATGAGAAATTGGAGTTGGAGATTCTTGTCTTGAAATATCACTCATTGGTGTGCTTGTACGAGTTGAGCGAGATCTAGAAAAAAAGAAAAGGTTCATGAATGTTTTTCTTAAGGCTTTGGAGTAGAAAGGATAAGGCAGTGAATTATTATGAAAACATACGATAACTTTAAAAATGTTTGAAAAATTAAAAACTTAGTTAAAAATTGATTTCAAATGTTTTTTTATAAGTTTGGTAATTAACTTACCCGGTTGCTCGTTTGCATTTTCCAAAATGTTCATCAAGAGAAATTTGTTTTAAGAAAGATTTGCCGCATTTACTACAAGAATGACCACGTTCCAAATGAATTTTCATATGGCGGTTCAGATCAAACTTAAAAATAAAAGTTTTATCGCATTGAGTGCAACGATGAGGTCGGCCTCCTTTGTGAATCATCAAATGTTGAGTAAGATGGCCTTTCTGAAAAAACAATTGTGTTTAATACTTAATCCGACGCATGGCATAATTCTATAAACATACTTGAAAGAATGCTTTGCCACATGTTGGACATACATGTGATCTTTCACCGCTATGCCACATATTATGTTTTTTAAGTAATTGACGTGTACCAAATTCTTTTCCACAAATATCACATTTATGTGGTTGTTCACCACTATGAATACGTAAATGTGTACTTAATTCACGTTTAACACAAAATACTGCTTGACAATGTTCACATTCATATTGAGGTTTATCACGATGGGTATGAGTGTAATGAACATTTAACTAAAAGTAAAAAAAAATGATTATGTGTAAGCAAATAAACAACAATAAATCATACTTGTCCTCGATCACTAAAAGCTCTGCCACAAATTCTGCATGAATGTCCAGCAATTCTTGCACCAGTAAATAATGGGGGTGTTGCTCCTACGGTAGAGCTATTTTCATCACCATCACTCATATTGGATGAATCAGAGCTCGTAGGTGAATGTCCAGCGATATGTTCTTCAATTTCATTCATATCCTGTAAAAAAACAAATCTTGATATCTTTTTTTTACAATAAAAAAGGTTTCACATTAAAAGCCGCAATAATGCAACGCTATCGCTGGCAATCCAGCAAGGGGGCAAATGGCCATTTCCATTATCCCAGGATACTCTTTTTTTTTAAAAAAAGTTGACCATCCCTCCAGGCACGCCATCGTTGTGACAGCCGGTGAGAGGAACGAATGAACGGCAAAAAGTTTTTTCTTGCAAAAAGAGTTGGCCTTTTTGTGTCCTTTGAAGAAAAAAAGAAAGTGAAATCAAGGAATAATAAAGTACACGCATTTAAATGGTCAGATTCTTCCTTATTCAAAAACTGTTGCTTCTAAATTTCAAACTCCTCCTAAGTGACCACGACTTTAATTATATTTTTTTAAAAAAAGGAGTCCCCGTAGCTTTCGGTAGTCAAAAGTAAATATGTTTTCATACTTTTTTTTCACTCAAATAAAGGCAAAAGCGGAGATCGCGGAACTTCTGCGTGCATCATTATAAAGAAATACTGAAGATTACTACTACTGCTACTGCTACTAGAGGCCTCTTCTTCTTCATCATCGTCTTCACGGACCTTTGATGGACAAAGTCCACGCGCTTGCAAGAAAAGTCTTGACAGTTTGTTTATTTGTCTCCGATCGTATTCAACGTCAAAAGGTGCGCAAAAAGCATATTTTCTTTTCTTTACTAAAAAATCCTAGTTCCTTTTTGCCTTTTCGGGAGCCGCCAAAAAAGATCACGGACATTCATTGCGGACACTGAATATAAATTTTTTCTTCCTCAAAAGGCCCGAAAATTACATAAACATGGTGAGATAAAAAAAACTAACCATTTCCATTTTAATTTCTTCTTCTTCTTCACCATCCATTTCAATTTTAACAAAGCTTTCATTACCTTCTTCATCAACTTCTTCTGCTTTGATTAAATTTACTTTTTTTGTTACATGATCAGAAGTCATATGATTTTCAAGTTCATCTAATGTCGGAAAACTATTTGGACATTCATTGCATAAATAGCAGCACTCATCCCGTGCCATGTTTTACCTCCTCTGATTTGAATGATTGGACAAAATCGTATTCAAATGTGGGATGAAAAAAAACACAATTAGGAACAAATCTGTAATTATAAAACGTTAGTCTTAAATTTCAGTGTGTCAAATGCAATGATAGCGTTAAAAACAATCTTTGGGTATTTAAGTCAAATAACTAAACAAAAAATCCGTTTTATTTTCTAAGCGAACAAACGTCAACAATCAAGGGGAAGTTCATGGGTCCAGTTCAGAAGGAGCAATCAATATGTGGGTAAAACACTGGAAGAATACACACAAAGGTTAGAGGCTGAGTTGAACAACGTCTCAAAGGATCAAGCAACAATCCTTTTCACAGACGTAAAAAAAAGTTTTAAGCATGTATGTCCGTGTTACATTTCATTTTACGAAATCCAACATAATTTGTGGCACTCAAAATAAAGATCAAGAAAAAAGAGAAACTTTTTCGTGTTTTTTTCAAAAAAGAATCACAAAATTTATTAAATCAAATAGCTAAATAGAAAAATGAGAAAAAAAGTTTCATAAGACTTTTAATCAAGATTAAAAAACTACTGATCCCTTTTGAAAAAATATTTTTATCGTAACATCTCTTTTGATTCCCAGAGGTCAAGCAAATGTTTGCAACAGCAGACCACCGGATCGGCGGCAATTGCCTTGTTTGTTAGCATAACAAAAGAAAAGCCATCACATTTCAAGCTTAACGCCCTGGACAACAAAGCCAATCGAGGTTAGAACCAAGCACTGCCAGGCGATCTAACTTCTTTAGCTTTGTTGAAAAATCCAAATCCTAAGGTCTGCGTCATGAGATACGGCCCGGCACAAGACATTAGGTAAAAAAAAGTTCAAAATTAGTTTATAATAAAAATGATTGTTTTTTAAAGAAAAATAAAAAACAAATGATTGAATACAATCCAAGTAACAACATCCAAGAAAAAAAACAAGAAAAAGGAATGGCCGCGTAAGAATGAAAAAAAAAACAAAGAAAAAACTTTAAATGACCTGACATCAAAGGAAAACAGAAAGAAGAGGATTTAAGGATAAGAAAAAAGAGGATCGGCACAAGTTTAGTACAAAAGTGCCAGAAAGACTTGATTCATTTTTTGAGAATAAATATCTCTTTCTTTGTTTAAAGCTTAAAAAAGGAGCAGACAATCACTGAGCAGAAACAACTGTCACTGACCTCTGGCCATGCGCATATTTAAAAGTTTTTTCTTTCAAAAGCATTAATGAGCAGTAGCAATCGGTTTTATTTTTTTTGTCTCTTTGAATATACATTCTGCCAAAAAAGATTCAAAAATAACACGAGAAACGATAGTGTCCGGTAGCCATTTGCTTCATGCTAGCAAAAAAAAAACTCCGCCTTGACCCTCAATCATTGGACTGCTTCCGCGATTGCGCGACTACCGCTTCAAACGGAAAAATGAAGAAGTGAAAGCTTCTTGCTTTATGCCAGGGCGGACCATTTTGCGCCAAGCATTGGTATTTGCTTGCTTCATTAGCTTAAGCGACAATAGCTGCTACCGCACAAACGTATTTTTTTTATAATGTTGTTTTGTTGAGTCGATCTTCGCGCACGTTACGAGTGAGCCCCAAACCTCAAAAAGTCTTCATCATGACGTTGTTGTCCCTTGACGGAGGTGCTCTATATATGAGTAAAAAGGAAACTTGACAATTGGTACTTTTATTTATACAATTCAAAAAAGAAGGAGCCACACAGTGGTCATTTATTTTTTCCTTTTTCCTCTTTTCATTTCATGCAAAAAAAAGTGAAAAAGAAAAAGGATCCTGGTATACGGTAGAACATGAAATGAAAAATAACTATTATTTTTGTTGTTCCTTAGGTGACAGAAAACATTTCTCGATTTGTGGTAAGTTTAATTTAGAAAAAGAAGAAAAGCAATAAATGATGTATTATTTATATGGCGCCATTGAAATTTAGTAAAAACATTTGCCATATTTGTCGGGTGGTGGTGCAATGAAATAAAAACTCATCTGTTTTCATGATCAGCATTATCGAGCAAAAAATACAACAACAAAAAAAAGGAAAACCAAAAGGGCACCAAAGAAATTTAATAATAAAAAAAGAGAATAAAAAGCGAAACATTAGAAAGGTGAAAATGTTCTTTGAAGTTGTTAAATTTAGGCAAAAAAGCAAGATGCCAGAAAAAGAAGAAAGTTTCTTTCATGAAGAAGTGAAATGAAAAAAAAGAGAAAGAAAAGGAAAGAGAACTTTAAAAATCATCATTTTTAGGGAGATCATAAACAAATTGGTAATCCCGGAACCGAAGTCTTCTTTTTTTTCTTTCTTAGAGAGACATGAAGAAACAAGTGACTGCACAAAAAAATAAACTAACTTTTTTTCGGCAAAACTACCAAAGTCTGCCCATTTATTGACGACACAAAAGCATTTGCCTTCATGCGCCTGCTGGAGGGGTGTCAAGTACTATACGAGAATTGATAAAGTAAACAATACGCTTCTTCTTCGATAATATGTTCAACAAAAATAAAAGCAAAGTTTTTTTTTATTTCATATCGCCTAGAGACAATTAATTAAACAAAAGCTATTAGAAAGGTGCGCAATATCAAAGAGGGACAAAATAAATTCAGCTTGATCGATTGTGGATCGGAAGCAACAAAAGAAATGCGTGTACTGCGCTTTCCTCGAGCTGTCCTTCGACCCAATTGTGCGTGGGACTTTTTGCTTGAGCATACCTAGTACTTAACGAATGAGGCAGTGCGTGTCGCCCTTTGTGTTTTTTCTTTCTTGAGTTAAAACGTCGCCACGCTGTCTGTTAAGTTGAATATATAAAAGATTAAGTTTAATCAAGGAAAATGATGAGGATGGTGGTTACTGTGAAACAACAAAAATAACAATGTTGATTATCCCCCCTATTTTTTCTCACTTATTTTTTTATGAAACAAAAGAAGTTCTGAATCATCCTTTAGGTAGTTGTGATGCATGTTGAGTCATTCCTTACAACTTTTTTAGCTTCTTTTTTAAATCAGTGATGTGTTTGTTCAAGCAAAAAAGAAAACAAAAAATTTAAAAACTTTAGATTATGTTTTTTTCTTTACTAAAATGAGATCATGCATTTTGACGTTCACAATAGAAAGAAATAAGACAGAAAAAAAGTTTATGCAATCATCATCACTATTGTCGTTTTTTTTTGCCGCGATCGAGCTATGAAGCGAGCCACAAGTCAAGAGGGATACTCGAGAATAAACGAATAAGGTCACACGGAAGTTAAAAAAGTGTGGGAAAGTTTTAGCAAATTGCGTGGCCAAGTTTTTAAAAATCGCATTTTTGGAAATGGAAAGAAGAGAAAAAATTGTAGATCGTAAAAGCAGATGCAAATCTTTGCCTTTGAAATCAACCATGTAAAAAAAAGAAGAAAAAACTTTGGATCACTTTTTTTTGCTGCTGACAGACTTTTTAAACCAAAAGAAACAATTTATCAAGTTGGCTATTTTTAAACAAAGCCATTGCGCATTCTTTTTTTTCTACAACATAGCATAAATGGTGTCGTTAAAAGCTAAAAAAAGACAGACAATCCGCTGATTCGTGAAGTTGAAGAAGGAAGAAAAAACATTATAACACTATGGAATAAGGGAAGGGCAAATGGCGTTCTTGAAGATATGCATAAAACATTTGCGCTTCTGTTCGTTTTTTTTTCGATTTCCAAGCAAAAAGAGGTGATTGTAATTTCATTGAGTTCCTTTCTTTTATTGGATCACAAGGATCATTTTAATCCCTGGCACATTTAAGATGAGTAACAAATTTTCTCCATGCTTATTACATGCCTTAAGAGAATAATCGTGCGTCATTAAAACGACTTCTGTCTTTTTCTGTAAAAAAAAGTAGCAGACGACACAAAAGTGCCTACTTGAAATAAATCCTTATTAAAAATAAACTTTGTTTTTTTTGTTGCATTTATTTTTAAAAGAGGATATTTTTTGATTACTGATTTATTGGTTTTGCCTCTTGATTGCAAGCATTTTCATAGAGGATCAAGTCTCAATTATCTCCCCGAAAAAGTCCAAACTGGCACCCTCCGGCACTGACTGACCTTTGCATATTTGCTTGCAAAAATAAAAGTTTATTCGTTTTGTGTGCCATATGTCAGCTGCACGTATTAAAAGGATTGCACTTGTTACTTTTAACTTGATCCAATAAATAGTTGAAAGCAAATGGAATAATAGCAAAAAAGAATCTGCATTTTTAATGAATAAAGAAGCAAAAAACTTCATTAATAAATTTCGAAAGAGATTTTTTTTCTTTGTTGACAGGCGATAGACATGGCATTTGTGAGGGGTAACTGACTTGTTGCAAGCAATCAAAAAAAAGTCGAGAGCACTCATCATTGTAAACTTTTTCATTTTTTTATGCATTTGTATGGCCGTGCCACAACCTAGGAGGTCATTGGTTGAAGTGAAATCAGCTACTGCTTCGTTCTTCAAACTTTTTTCCTCTGCTTCTCTTTTTTTGCCCTTCATTCATTCATTTGATTTCTTACAACGTTGAACATGAGGTTTAAAAACAAAAGACAAGTGGACAACACATGTGGTCAGTTGATGGCGCCTGGCTTATAATGAAAAATAAGAAAAGGAAAAAAAAGTTATGACCCTCGAGAAAGGGAAAAAAGCGAGATATTTGTCGTATTGGCAGCAACCTTTTTTATTAAAAGAGAATCACTGGCACACATTAAATTTGAAGAATGAATGAATGATAGCTTTCTGAACATGTGCTGTTGAATTCATTCTTTTCCTGATCCGGAAGGGGTACGGATCGGCACAAATTCCTTGTACTTCATACATACCGTAATGCTTTACTCCATGCATGAAAGCTAAAATTTTTTTTTAAAATATGAAAGTCAAAATTCTTCATGTTTTTGTTTTTTTAAACTAAAAGTTTGTTGTGATCGAAATTAAACCACAGTAAAAAAATTGTTTATTAAAACATGAAAAAAAAAGATTTTTGTTTTTGAAAAAATCTAAACATAAACATTTGATTCAATTTTTGTTGCAATTTTTTGTGTCGTAAAAATGGCGAAAGGAACAAAAATGCGATACAAAGTGTTCCTTATAAAAAATAATTTTTTGTTTGTAAAAGTTTGAAAGATCTTTTAGCTGCCATATGTAATTATGGAAAGCCGAATTGAACCTGCAACTTATACTTTACAGCTAAATGATTCAATTGATGCACTTTGTTCAGATGTTGATTTTAACAGAGTTGCAATTATTCAACGATGTAAAAAGGAAATGTCAAGTATGAAAAATTATCTCTAAAATTTATTTTTCATAAACATTGAGTAATTGTTTCAGGAAGTGCAACAGTTGTTACAATTTTAGAAGTTAAAAATGAGAAGCTTAGAGTTGGAGGTTCTATGTCTTATATGCTTGGAAAGTATAAACAAACTTCTCCGAGTTCAATTGCTTGGTCACCTATTGATGGTTAGTTTATGCAATATTATATTTCGTTTTTTAATTTCACGATATATTTACAGAAAGCATGCTCGCTACATCTACTCCATTAGGAAATATATTAATTTGGGATTTGATGCATGGAAAAATTAAAGGTTTATTGTTAAATTCCATACCAGCATATATTATAATTTGCATAACTTTTAGAAGATTTTGAAGGCACAAAAGCATATACAGCAATAAAATTTCATAATTTTGATCGTAATTTATTTGCAACGGGTTCAACTGATATGTTTTTATTACTTTATGATATGAGAGTTTCAAGACAACGACCTGCAACAGTTTTCTCAGGAAATCATATGTCTGTTAGAGATATAGATTTAGGGAAACATACCGATACAACGAATCAGCTGGTTGCGGTTGGAGATGGTGGAAATATTAAATTCTGGGATTTAAGAATGCCACAAAAGCATGTTAAAGAAATTCCAGCTCATAATGGCCAAATTATGTCTGTTACTTTAAATCAAAGACAAAAAAATGTACTTGTTACTGGTGGAAGAGATAAATTTATTAGAGTAATTACATGCCTTCCATATACATACATATTATTTTACATTAAAATTTTATAGATATGGGATTCAACAAAAAATGAAGGATCTTTGTATAGCGTTGAAACACCCTCTGCAGTTGAAAAAGTTGTTTGGACAAATGAAAGTAATTGGCATGTATGCAGCTTTTCATCAGCAATGACAAATCGTGATATATCTGATTGTGGTCTGTATTTATGGGATTATAGACGTCCATATATTCCATATAAACATTTTCAAAGACATGAAGATGTTGTTACTGGTAAAATTTAATTTGCATTTAATTTTATGATAACTTTTAATTACAAACATATAGATGTAATATTCCCGGAGGATGCATCAAGAGAAATATTTATTAGTTGTGATGCAAGTGGAAAAGTTCTACTTCATAAAACAACACAAGCAAATATTCCAATTCAGCAAACTGAATATCTTAGTATTGCTTGCTCAAAAACATACAATGAATGTGTAATTGCTACGCCAATGTATGCGAAAGATTTAGATCCAATGAATATTGTAACTCCTGAAGATTTTGCTCGAAAAGTTATTTCAAGAGTTACAATTGCAGATACATCTGAAAGATGGACGGATTCTGAAAAATTTGAATATCTTGCAAAAAGGTATTTTTGAAATTTTTAAAAAGCTACCGTAATCTTAAAAACATTTAAGGTATAAACTTATTTGTCCAAATAATGAAAGCCTTATTGATCTTTGCAAATATAATTCACAAATTGCAATTTCTGTTGGTGATTCAGAATTATCAAGTTCATGGGAACTGTTGGGAATTTTAGCTGGAAATGATCAAATTTCAACAAGTCGTCCAATGTTAGGCCAACAAATTCGTCCCAAAAATGAAACTTTACCTTTTTCTTATCAATTTTCACAAGATGATAATGGTAAAGTTCTTAGAAAATGAAATTTAAAAAACAGTAGTCTAATCTTTAGATAGTTCAACAGAAGAAGGTGGAAGCGGAAGTCAACAACATTCACCAAAAGACGAACCAATTCATTTAATAGAACCTCCTCGAGAATTTTGTTTTGATCAAGAATTGCTGGATTTTAGTGGAGTTTTAGAAGAAGAAAGTTGTCAAATTTCCGGCGCAGAAGAAATTGTAGCAAGCCGACCATTTCCATTTAAACGAAGGTTTGTTTGCATGGAAGTGTTATATGGAAGTTCAAAAGATTTTTTTGCTTTAGACGTTTTATTCCAAGAATGAAAATTGTTGAAAGAGAAGAATGGTATTCAACAGAAAATGGGCAAGACGAAGAAATGACAAATCCACCCAGAAAAGTTAAAATTAAAAGGATTCATCGATATTTTGGTGGAATCCGGCAACGACTAGCTGGTATTCGATTTCAAAATGGCCGAGATGGACACATTAAAAGAACTTGCATTAGTTTTGTTTTTGATAATTCAAAGACGACGAAAAAGGATCTCACTGGGAAATCAACGGGTCCCCAAACATTAGAAAAGATTAAATCAACGTATGATGAAAGAGTAGCAGCTCGAAAAAGAGAAGTCGCAGAAGCTGAAAGAAGAAAACGAAAAAAAAGTTTAACAAAAAGACAAAAAGAAATTTTACGTCAAAAACGAATGGAAAAAAGAATTAGGCAACAAAATATGAGATGGATTGACGAAAATAAACTTTTACGGCCTCCAAGAACTCCAACAACAGAAATGCATAGAATTATCATGGAAAGAACAAAAATTTATCATAAAAAGCAGACATCTATTGAAGCAAAAGAATTTCGAGAAAAGCATAAACTTCGTTAGGTTTTTTTTGTCTTATCATTTTATTTTTTGCAACCTTTTAACACTTTTTTTGCAGTTGGAGAAGGCTATAAACCAACAAAGAGAAAAGATAATTGGGAACAAATAAAACTTTTATTTAATTATTACATGGCATTAGATGATGTTCAAATGGTTGCATGTATGGCTCTTTGCATTGGTGAAAAAGTTACAATGTTAATTCCTGAAGCATCGGTCGATCGATGGTTCCACTTTTACACAGGTTTGTTTGAGTGACAGCTTTTTTTCTTTTTCTATTGTATTATTTTTTACCCTTTTTTAGACTTATTAGAACAATATTGTCTCTTTAAAGAAGCAACATTTTTTATGAAAGCATGTTATCGAGTACAAATAACCCAACGCAATTGTGAAGACAATTTTGTCAAGAACATTTGTGTTGAATGCGGTAATACTCTTATGAGCCCTATCTGTGATAAATGCGCTTATGAACACTTTTGCGTGATTTGGTAAGCTATTTACGTCTATTTTTTTGTTAGAAAAAAAAGTACGTCAATAATACTTGCAGTGAAAATCTTGTTTACGGATCTTGGATGTTATGTGTTGAATGCGGCCATGGCGGACATCCCGAACACATTCGAGAATGGTTTAATCAGCATGATAATTGTCCTGCAGCATTTTGTGATCACAGTTGCTTTCCCACAAAACGAAAAAATAAAGATTATGTCGCAAGACAAAAAACCCGTTCTGGTAGCCCTACTGTAACATATCACTTCCGAGCACGACATGGTGCATGGGTTGAAGATGCAAATTTTTGGAAGCATAAAATTCCCCCTCATTGATTTTTCTTCTTTTTTGTGTTATGTCTTTTTTTGTACTGATTTGATTTTTGTTACCGATTGTAAATATAAAAAAGAAATTTATTAGTCATAAAAAGAAAAAAATAATTTATTATAACAAAGACATTAATTTATCATTGCTGGGGCATTTCACGATAGAAATAAAAGAATCTTCTTGCATGAAAGATATTTGCAATTTAGGATTGCTTTGATTAATTGAAAGGTCTGCTGATAGTTCATCCAATAGACTGAAAAAATAATACCGTAAAAATAATATTTCAATAAGAAAGAAAAAAACGTTACCTTTCAGTTTGTGATGATCTGGGACACATAAATTTTACATTAATCTTTTTGGCTTTTACTTTGAATAATTTTAATTTAGAAATAGAATTTTCATTAATTTGATGCAAAATGATGTTTAAATTGCTGACTATTGCATGATCTAATTTAAAACTTGTTCCTTTATATTTTAATGGTCGATTGATGTGAAGAGTTCCCGTATAAATAATTGAATGTTTAATGTAGTCAATTGTGTCATCATCTTTTATTACGATGTCTAATGTACCAATATTACATGGTCTCATCACATATCGATGAGTCTGAACAATATTATTAAAGCCATGACAGGTACCTTGTACACTTGTTAAACTTTTTTCATCCAAATTTGAAAAAATTTTTACTAATAGCTCTGTTGGAAGAGAAGAAATATTTGTTGATGAACTAAAAAACAAACAA
The DNA here is from genome assembly GCA_024447215.1 of Panagrolaimus sp. LJ2400. NCBI lineage: Eukaryota > Metazoa > Nematoda > Chromadorea > Rhabditida > Panagrolaimidae > Panagrolaimus > Panagrolaimus sp. LJ2400. The sequence goes on along the minus strand of JAMRYA010000009.1, from coordinate 8,604,072 downwards.
TTTGCTTAGAACAAAAAAATTTGCAAAAGTTTACCTCTCAGAAGATTGAAATATTTTAAAACTTAAATTTGATACAGTTTTTAATAATGGAGTAAACATTGATGTAAATATTTCGGAAAACATTGTAAAATTGAATTCTTTTTCAAGACTTTTATAAAGAAAAAGCTGACTCATATAATTCAAGAAATAAAATAAAATTTTTGATTTGGGGGATGACCGAATTGAATCTCAATTCTTATCAAACACGCTCAATTTTTTTAGACGAATAATAATGTCAAATTGACACTTTGCAGTATTATTTTCTGTATTAATATATATGTATTGTTGATTACCCCTTTTTTCTTATTCTTTGAATTATTTGACAAAAAGTAATAGCTTTATGTTCTCCGCCTTCCTTTCTATTTCCGTTTTTGTTACCTTTTTTTGGTACTCCTCATCCTCAGTTACAGAAAAGGAAGAGAGGTTATCACAAAAGACTTTTGTATTCTAAGCCTTTTTATTTGAAATCATATTACACAAGCAAAAAAATAATCGGAAAAAAGTGTCAAAGCTATTTAAAATTATGATGAGATCATTAAATTATACGTCATGTTTTCTTGTTTCTTTCTTTTGTCTTGTTCTTCTTGTTTCTTTTCTTCTTCTTTTCTTTCTCTTTTACTCTGTATGCTCAAAAACAAATGCAGGGTTATCATATTTTTCATATTGTCTGTCAAGTATTCTTTGAAATTCTGTTTGAAGTTCCTTAAAGGTTGGCCTACGCTCGGGATAGCGAACCCAACACTTTGACATAATTGTGTATCTAAATAAAAGGCAAAAGGTTAGTGAATTCTATGAATTACTTTTTTTCAAAAATTAAATTACATTTCATCTGACGCGAACTCTGGTTTTGACGGACGATTTCCACTTTTAATTGTTTTTTGCAGTAAATTTTCTCTTACTCCCGCAAACGGTTTTTCCCCTAATGAATATACTTCATAAAGGAGCATCGCAAAAGACCACCTATAAATATTATCATGTAATGTAAAAAAATCTTAACATGACGAAGAAAAAACATTTCTTACACATCACTTCGATCAGTAAATCGTCCCTTCATTGCTTCAATTGCCATCCAATGAACTGGTAAATTATAAAAAGATGGTTTTGTTGGCTCAAAATCTGGATCACCGATAATGGAGCAATAATTGAACCCTGATATCTGAAACAAAATATTTAATTTATGGCTACAACGAATGGATTGATTACCTTTGCTCTAAGACCTGTGGTAAGTAAAACATTTGTTGCAGTTAAATTACGGTGAACCAATCCTTTTGCGGCTACATAACCCTAAAAATCAATATATTGCAAATTAATTTGCTGTCAAAACTTTTTCTCAAACCATTGCATCAGAGATTTGAACAAATATTCTCAAATATTGCTTCAATGGAAGAACACATATCGTTGAATCTTCAGTTCCAAATTCACAAGAATCTTTAATTTGTGATGCATATTTTAATAAATTTGTATGTGTTAATTCCATAATTGTGCATGCAAAATTATGTTTATTAAACCATCCAAGCAAATTTGCAATATAATCATGATGCTTTAATGTTTTCATTGCATTTATTTCTCGAAGTAGCTGCCTTTCTTCTTCATCATCATATCTTCGTGGAACCTTAAAACCATTACTGTAAATTATGCTTCAAAATAAAAAAAGTGTATTACTCTAACAGCAACAGCACAATCTTGAAATTGCTTCATTTCTGGTAGATTTATCCATTGGCAAATTGGTGCTTTTCCTTTAAGCTTTCCAAGATAGATAACATAATTATTATCTTCACCTAATGGAAAATCTTGATGAAATGTAATTCGATCAATATGAACTTCCCATGGCAAGCAATCATTCCTTAGATTTTCTTCAGGTTTTCTGAAAAAGAAAAAAAAATTAATTTGCAATTTTTTGTGTGTTTTGAAACTACGTGTAGTTCTTTGAATAAATGTTTGCATTTAAAAAGTGCAAAACATAAAAAATGTTTTATGTAGTTATCACTGAAACCTCAAAAATGCTATTTCAAAGAATTAAAGATACATTTATTTAACAGTAATACTTTTCCGAAGCATCGATGCATTCCTGCTTATGATACGGTAATGCTTAAATTTGACGTCCTCACAGAAATATAATACTTTAATATTTTGCTACATGCGTCCGCTAAATTTGACGTAACGTTTTTAAGATTTTTTAATCGGCTTGCATTACCAATACTTATTTTTAGAAAAACAAGCGTAAAAATGCTAAACATAAAACTTTATTTTTCAAAGTATTACAGAAAAGGCCTTGTCACGTCAAGACTTATTTGTTAAGAAAACTGCAAAACAAATTAAATAATTCAAAGACTTAATCGTTTAAAAAAAGTGTTATAGATTATAATTGTTTTTGAAAGAGAAAAAAAATAAAAAAATAAAACTTACAAACATATTTTTCCTTCTTTATACTCTTCCTGAGCTTCAGCCAATTGTTCAATGTAAATTTTTTTTGTAATACGATACAGAAAAGCTCCTGCTCCAACCGCAGTAACAACACAAAGAATGATAATAACAATAAACTGATCAACTGCAAGACTCCATGGTTCCCGATAAGTGAAGGTTTTTGCAAATATAAGCGGAGTATAAGGTGCAAAATTTTTGTTTACTGTTGTTGCATTAATAATATCAATTTCTTTTTCAATGAAATTTACATGAAATTTTGTCAAGGATTGATTCAGTCGATCATGCACTGGATTAATAAATGTCGTATAAATATCATTCCTTTCAGAAGCACTTTCAATTCGGAAAAATATTTGCAAATCCGGCTGTAAAAAGTTTAAAAAAAAGTTTTGCAAAAATAACCGAGAATAAAAAATTACTTCAATGCTAAGTTTAGAATTCATAATTTCTTTAAGACAATTGGGACATTTATCTCCAAGAATAACAACGGAACCATTTGAGAGAGCATTGTTGGCTAAATCGGATACTAATCTTTTGTAAAAATTTGATAATTCTGAACATGGTTTATCAGGTTGAAATTTTGCTAAAAATTATGTTAGTCATTATAACAATAACAAAAAGCTGTATAAACCTCTACTAATATCATTATTTATTGCTATAGAATAATTTGTCAAATGAAAAAAGTCAAGTAAACTTGAAGTAATACATTTTTCATAGAACTTTTGTGTAACATTACTAAGCCATGGAAGTAATATTTCTTAAAATTTATTTGTTTAAAAGGGTTAAAAGGAAAATCAGCATACGAGTATCTTTATCATCATCTTGTGCAAAATGTACTCTTATATAATCTCTTTTAATCGTTCCATTTGGATAAATATCTCTATCACCTTTAAGAATTTCAAGTGCCACTGTACGAACCATCCATAAATCTGAATGAAACGTTGCAGCATAAATATTTGTTTGACTTAATACGGGTACTGTATTTGGTACAGTTGATTTTTGAATATCTGTAAAAGGAGTAAAGTCTACAAATGCGCCACACTATTATGGACTAACTTATTTCGACGTCTTTGCAATAACTGAAAGAGCATTGATCCAATTCTTCAGCATCTTTGACACAAATGGTAAATGTATTGTTATCAAATATTTCTGTAGCATTATGTAAAGGAGATATTATAAAGGCTTGAGCATTTTCCTTAAAGAATAAATTTTCTCTTTAAAAATTTAAGAATTCATAACAAACATGTTGTAAAGCTGGAACATAATCTGTTAAATTTTCATTTAAATAATCAGTTATAATGGTAATTGTTTTTTTCAATATAACACTTTCAGGTCGACTGTTTTGATCGTCTAACTAAAAAAATGAGTTGTTGGTTGTTTTTCAAAAACTTTTAAAAACTCTTACATCTATTTTAAAATTTTTGAGAACATTTATTAAATCAATATCATAATCTGTTTGCTTTATTGCATTATTTTCTACTAAAGCTGCTAAATAAAGTTGATTAATATCTGCTGCAAGTAAATCCGATGTTAAATTGTTTGTTGTTATCGTTCTCTTGATATTACTACCAAAACGAATTTCATGTTTTATTTCAATTCCACATTTTGAACTAAGCTGCAAAAAAGAATAACATGAATTTTTATGACATTATTTTATTATCATTTCTAGTGCGTCATTGAATCATAAAAATAGTTGCAAAAAATTATACTTTTTGGCGACATTTTCTACGTTTAATTGTTAAATTTACAGTAAACAATAGAACTTAAACAAACACTGAACTGATAAAAAATTTATGCGGATGTTTTAAAGATTGAGCGCAGATCTTAAAGCAATACTTTAGCATTGAAATCATCTTTTTAAAGATAAAACGAAGTTTGATCGAACTTGTATTTTATAAAAGTTATCGAGGAATCAAGACATGTGCTAGAATTTTAATCTTTTTATACATTTTTAGGTTACTTTAAAGGAGAAGAACTATTTGAACATTCTCGAAAATTAAATCGACCGTGAAAAGTCGGCGAAATTGAAATATTTCTTAAGAAAATTGGAATTTTCCTTTAAACTTGTTATCTCAGTGCTACGAAATTTCGTCATTTTAAAATAAACAAAAAACGTGACATTAAAAAAGCTTGAAATCGAAGTACTTATAAAATCGTAAAATACACTTACTTTAGCATAAAAATCAAAGAGATCAATAAATCCATCAGTATTAGTATCAGGGGTTATGGTAATTAGAACATATGAATGAATTCCCATACTGGGACATTGTGAAACAGCAAATGATGATAAACAAATAAAATATACAGTAATAAAAATAAAAGAATTATACATAATTTTTCTGCTTTAAGTTATGTGTACTCGATGAGGTTCAAATTTTGACATAAAATGTTGAATAATAAAAACGCCATTAAATCACACACACACATTCAGTAGCAGACTCTTTGATTTAATACCATTTTTTCAGCTGAAGTTGTGTTTTTGATAAGCTACTTTTAATTCTTTTCCCTTTCTGGAAAGAAAAAAGTAAAAGCGAAACAAAAAAATGGGACGTACACGCTTGTTACTCAATAAAAAGGAAGCATCAATTGATCTGGGTTATCATGTACTTCTTTTTTTCACTGTCATCAGGCGGGTATTGTACTTTATGTTTCAACATGTCAATGACAATGAAATTATACACATTTCTTTGAAAAAAAATATGTTTATTATCATTAGCAGGCTATTAAGAGATCGCAGTCCAAAACTATGACAAAAAAATAATAGCTATAATTAAACATCTTCAACTTTTCCAAGTGAAATGTCAGCATAAAGTTTTTGAAGTAAAGCAGTTTGCTTCCAATTTAATGGATCTGGTGTATTAAGTAATGAGGGAGTTTGCGGTGGAACAATTGAAGCTCGGGATGACATAACTGGTGAAGCATTAGATGTTCGACGACTGTGTGATGCAGATTGAAGCATTTCTAAAAATTTATTTCTTTTATAAAAAAATATTTTCAAAACGTTTCTTTACTAATTTCTTCTTGAATTTCTTGATGAAAAACATTTTCTTTATCGGCTTCTTTCAATTGATCACCAAGATAATAAGAAATTGCATCAGCAACAAAAGCATCACCAAGAACATTAATTGATGTTCGCATTCGATCTCTAAAAGAAAATTTGTAAGCTACAATGCTAAAGCTGGTGAACAATATTACAGTAGCCAATCAACAGTAATAATCAAAGATACATCATTAATTGGTAAACCAACAGTATTTAAAATAACTAAAATACTAACAAGCCCTGCAGGCACGGAATTAAGGCCAAGTGATGCAATTGTTGCAATAAAGCTAACCGTAATAACTTCTGCTAATGAAAGTGTAATATTATTTAATTGTGCAATAAATATTACTGCAACAGCTTCATATAATGCATTACCATCCATATTAATTGTAGAACCAAGTGGTAAAACAAAACGAGCAATACGACGATCAACTTTAAGATTTTCCTCCAAGCATTGCATTGAAATTGGTAAAGCGGCACCACCAGATGCTGTACCGAAAGCTGTTACCAAAGCTTGCATCATACCTTTTACAACTCGCAAAGGGTTTCTTCGTGTTAAAAGTAAATAAACACATGGCATTGTAACAATGGTATGAAAGAGCAGCCCTGCAATAACTGTTAAAACATACATCAAAAGTACTGCCGCTGTATCACTCAAATCTTCCAATTCCAACAAATTTCCTGCAATCAAACACACAATCCCCAATGGAGCAAACCACATAAGCAATTCAACAATTTTCATAATTACTGCTTCAAAAATAACAAAGAAGTCAACAATTATTTTTGCCTTTTCACCAAATTGTGAAATAACAATTCCAAAACCAGTGCAAAAAACAATAATCCCAAGAATATTCATTCCTGGAACATGTGCCATTTGTTTTCGATAGCCACTTGGATGAGTATGGTTTGAGACGTTTGAATACTTATGTTTATATGGAACATATACAGTTTGAACCCTTTGAAAAGCTGCTTGAATAACATTTTCTGGAAACATATTTCTTACGACATCAAGAAAAGTATCCAGGGGTGAAACTTGAGTATGTTCAATATGCTGAATCATCCAATCATTTTTAATTGTTGGATCACCCGGATGTATAAGCAAAACAAGGATTATTCCCGTCTATAAATAATTTAAAAAATATGATAAAATGAAAAGCGTGCTTACAATAGTTGAAAGTACTGTAGTCATTGTATAATATCCTACTGTTAAAAGACCCATTTGACCAGATTCTTTGGGATCCATTTGTGCCAAAGCTTGAAAATAACGAATTAATTGCAGAACCCTATAAAACACAAAAATAATACTCACCTGCTACAAGCGACGCAAAAATCAAAGGTAAAATCATCAATTTTAAAATCTGCATAAAAATTTCGCCCGGAAAATTAATTAATACAATAGTTTCTTGTGTCAAATCTTGTCCTCTAAGAACAAAGCCAAGAATTAATCCAATTATAACAGATAAAATTGTCATGGTAAGTAATAAATTTTGTGCACAAAATTTTTTTATTTGCCTCCATGATGGGCAAATATTTCTTCCTAAAAGCTTTGTTCATATTATTTAAGAAAAAAGTTGTAAAACAAAAGCAACTATACTTTTTCTAAAAACTCTTGGAATACGCATCTGTTACAAATATAATTTCAAAAAATGAGTACAGCAAAAAAACATACAATTTTTCGATTTTTTTTTCGTTTAAAACTTTTTTTTGTTTTACGTCAATTCGAGATTATGTAAAAAAGTGCATTGCTTTAGTGGAACGCACAATGATAATGAACAAATGATTTTTTTATTGCAAGTCCTTGTATAGGATCGATCCAAATTTGCTTTATTTTTCACATTTAACGTTTTTGTGATTTTTTAAACGATTTTCTATTTTATTGACATTCATAAAATTTCCGATGTGGGGGTGGTTATCACAGTTGTTCGGCAAGACAGTGGGTCTGGACAAAATTTTTCATAATGAAAAGAAAGGAACAGTAAATGGAAAGTATTGGGCGACCATTAAAGACCATAATTGCATCAATTAATTAAAGTAACAACTATTTTTAAATGAGCAATGTTGATTAATTAATTTTTGATAAACAATGGGCTAATAGAAAAGTGTCACAAAAAGAACATTGCTTCTTTATTATTTAAAAATAAGCATTGCAAAAAACACTCAGAATTTTTTTAATTCAATGTGAATTTGAAGTGTCAAAACGACCTTAATTTTTTTAAATATTTATATGAAACAATATGCTTGCCAAAGGCGATTTTTCAAATTTAGTACGCGAATAAAATCACGGCAATGAAGCAAAGAAACCACCCGATAAAAAAAGTGTTTTAAAAGAAGATGACTAAAATGTACAACAAAATCTATGGAGACGATGCAGGAAAAGAAAGAAAGATCGTTTGAAACCTTTTTTTGTTCACAAAATCTAGTATTGATTCAAAGTATCTCATGTTAGACGCATTCTATCAGCAAAAAAACTGACGAAAGATATCCATCCACGTATTTTCTTTTTTTTGTGTTCAAAAATTGTCAGTGAATTTTAAAAGCTTTATATTCGTTGCTGCCTGATAATGTGTTTTCTTGGATTTTGTAAAAGCTAAGGTTTGTTTTTATTTATTTTTTCTATCATTAAATGACCACAAATATTTTTTCCTTTTCCTGTTTTTTATGCTCCCTCTGATGTCCTCTAATCTATCATGTTTACGAAATAGTGAGAATAAAGTAGCTAAACCACTTTTTATTATTTTTTATATGTATGCATGTAAACCCAAAAAAGGGAAGAATGACCACTTTAATCGTCAACAATAGTTGTGTTTTTGCAAGCCAAAGAAACATCTTCTTTTTTTCGAAAAAAATCTCCGCAAACTACCCAATTCTTTTTTTGTTCAAACGTGTTAGCGAGATTTTTGCGCTCCAAATCCGTCCAAAAACCGGCCTAAATTGCTTGCTTGCTTTTAACGATTGGCATCGTCTCTTTTATTTCTTTTTGAATCTGTAATTGTTTCTTTTTAGAATTTGACAAAAAATATGGTTAAATTTTGTTTATCCTTTTTTTATTTTAATGCTATTTATATTTTATCTGTATATGGACAATTACAATCAAATTCTCCACTACAGCCCCAATCGGCTTTACCCTTGCAGTCACAACAAGGTCCACCAATACAGCCTCAATCGGGTCCTCCGATACAGCCGCAACCGGCTTCATCTGTATTGCCAGCTCCTACACAAGTTAATACAGAACAACTAATTTCACCTTTACTTTATGTATGAACAAATACTTTTTTGTAGCTCAAAACATTTTAAAACTTTTTAGCAAAATACAAATCCATCAAATGCGGGTATTTATTTACGTTTAATGCCAACTGGGTTAGCATATTTACGTGAAATTGGAATGAAAGTTGTAAATGATGAAGTTTTAAAAATTTCTCTTCCAACGATCACGGAACAAATCGATGCAGGACAAGTATGGTTTTTACAGAAGAAATTGTCAGCTTATTTTAATTTTAGGTATCAATCTTTAATGCTTACGTTTCGAAATATTGGCCTCCAGTTGAGTATAGCCTTGATTTAGTTGCTCCAAACACATTTACATGGAGTATGTCAAAAATGCATTTACGTGCAAGTGGTGAATTTGAAGCACGAATTAATGGCGCACTTTTATTACCAACCGTTCCCATCAGGGGACAATTTGAAACATTACTGGGACATATTTCTCTTGCAATATCAGTGAGACTTCTCAGGTGAGTTCACTTCCTCCATTTTAATGACATACTTCTAATGAACAATCCTCAATAGTGAAGAAGCGTTCAAGGTGCTCCACAAGTGCAATCAGTTTATTGTAATACTCAAATTGGTTATGTTGATCTTAATGTTCGAAATACTGGAGTACTTACAGATTTCTTCATCAATTCATTTAAAGGTAATTCAAGATGATTAAAATAATCTGTTAAACCAACTTGAACTTTTTTTAGCATTTTTAATTGCACATTTTAAACCAACTGTTGAACAAAGAATGTGTCAAATGATTGAAAAAATTATTAATGAAGATATGAATGGAATTTTATCAACAATGCCATTAAAGGTTAATATTTTTTTATGAAACTAACATAAACCAGGCGTTTTAGATTCGAATTAATGAAAACAATTTGGATATTATTGGTCAAACATTCGGAATTGCACCAACAAATAATATCAATAAATTCTCTTCTAAAGGTGACAGAAATTTAACATTATTGAATTTTGTTAATCAATTGAGAGAACGTAATTTGGTTCTTGATTTTGCATTACTTGATGAACCAAATATTAATCAAGGTGCTATTTTGATGAAAGCACGTGGTGATATTTCATGGTACTGGTTTTAATTGTAATAAACAAAAACAGAATAAATTATTTTTAGGAGAGGATTAGGCGGTACACCATTCTTTCCTCCGAATGTTAATATCCCACCACCTCATGGTTTGTGCAAACTAAAATTTCAAACATGTATAATAGTATCATTTTAAGGAGTACATATGGTTGAATTTTACGGTACAGATTATATTGCTAATTCAATGCTTTATCATGCATTCCGACAAAAATATATGGATGTTACTGTAGGACCAGAATCGTCATTGCAATTAAAAGATTTACTTCAAACTAGTTGTCCTACAGGTTTTTGTATTGGTGAATATCTTGGCGCTCTTGGGGAACAATTTCCTAATCGTCAAGTAGAAGTTCGTTTTACTGCAAGAAAAGCACCGGTAATGGTATTCGTTGAAAATCGCGCAAGATTTCGTTTACATGGTAGAATAGGAATGTTTGTTCGTCCTCAGAATTCAAGTCAAGTCAAAATGGAGGTATTTAGTTGTACAAGATAAAAATAACTAAACTATTACCAAAACCATTTACAGGTTATTAGATCTGATACCACCATGACCGCAAACGTTAACTTATGGATTCAAAAGCAGCACATTGTTGGAAATGCATCAATTGAAAATTTGGATTTTAAACTTATTGAAAGTCGAATAGAAGATGTTGACCAAGCAGTATTTAATGATCTTGGTTTATTTGGTGCTGAATTCCTAGAAAAGCTATTAACAGAAATTTTACAAATGGGTTTAATAATGCCCACAATGAAAGGTGTTGTATTAAAAAGTCCAAAGTAAGCTTTAATCTTTTTAATTCTAAATAATTATAAGCTTTCTAATATATTTAGGTTAACTATCCATGACCGTTATCTCAGAGTACAAACATATTTTAAACTTGATGAAAGATATGCAGAAAGATTAATACAGGGAGCAGTTCGTCAAACATTAGCAAATGTCGGATAAATCTTGATTATTGTTTAGCAACATCGAAAATAATTTGCTTATAAGCTTTATTTTATATAGCTTTTCGCCACTATGTTTGTAAAAAGTGTTTAAAATTTGTTTAATTTATAAAGGAAAAAAATAATCTTATATTTATTATAAATATATATGCATTAAGTTGTCAAAGCCGTATTCAGGATTAATTTTCGGGGTGACTGACCTATGGACGGGGCATGCCTTTGATTATTTGCCAAATTTATTTTAAAAAATATGCTTGAATTCTGTATAAACCTTGCTGAAGGGAACGCCTTTATAAATTTAATATTTAAGGCAAAGTTAAAGCATGAAACAAATTTGATTTATGAAAAAGTCAGTTTTATCGATTTTAAAAAATAATTTGCCTTTTTGAAACACAAAAAGTGACAAGCAAGAAATAAATGTGTTGGAAAAAAAGTAATAAGAAACATAGGAATCTCGCTTTAGATTATTATTAAAACAGAAACGAATGACGTATCACAGAAAAAGAAGATCGATGGACTAAAATAAAATTTTTAATAGCAACAATGCAGTTGCTGACCAGAATAACTGTATTATTTTTTAAACTTCTATCTTTTACTTTTAATAAACATCTTTATTTAATAAAAAGAACAACAAAACAAAAATTTAAAAACATAAAAAAATTAAATATTAACGAGATACAGCAACTTCAGCGTCGAAACATTTGTAAAAAATAAAACCATCATCAGGAATATCATAATAGAAAGAACTAGAAGATTTAATTTCAGCAATTAAATAATCACTTTTATTAATTATTGATCGATGTTTAATACCCAAAATTACTTCTTTTTCAAGAACTAAATACCACGCAACATCTTCACTTTCTTTTACAGTACTTGGTTTTGATGGAATTACAAATTTTCCGTTCCAGTAACTATGCTTTCCAAAATCATAATTTAACTTTATTTGGCATCTGACAAATTCATAAATACGGAAGAAATCAATGAATCTCTATACAATCATTGTTTCATTTCGGCAAGTGATTTCGACTAAAATTAATATCAAATTATTAGGACAAGCTAGAGCCACCTTTAAAGTTTTTGTATTATTTATAGATCTTATTTGAAAATAGTTTTGCATTTTGAACATTTTTAATATCCTCAATAAACCGAAAATTAAATGTAAAAGATACTCTATGTTTGCTTTGAGCAGTGTATATAAAATAAATTTACCTTTAGTAATTGCACTTCATTATCTTTATCAATAGAAATAAGACCTTTTCCAACTTAAAAATGTAAAAGATATTAGTATACGATAGTTAATCATAGAGCCCAGAACTTACCAACATATTCAAACAAAAATTTATTACTCATATCTTTGAATTCAAAATGTGGAAGAATATCCTTAATTTGATGCAAAATAACTTCCTTTTTTTCTTCTTCTGGCATTTCATCATTTACCATAGCTTGATGTTTTCCCCATTTGTAAATCTAGAAAATGAAATTATACATATTAATCTACAGTCGAACCTTAATATTTTGTTTTTCAAGGGACCGTGTAAAAACAACGTTACAACGAGATGAACGTAATAACGAGGTCTATTTACAATGATTCCCTTTTGAAGGGACCAACCATAGGCTACGTAAAATCGAGGTACATGTAATAACGAGGTTCGACTGTATTTCTAAAGAAAACAAACCGCTTTAGAAAGCATTTCTTCTTTATAACTATAATGACCAAGTTTTGAAAGATAAATAGCTAAAGCTTTAATAGCAGATTTTTCAAGATTGACAAAACCATTATAATCAATTAATGTTGAAAAAATTCGGTGAAAAACATCTTTTAATCCTTTTCGAAATCCAGTCAATGAATATTTAATTGCAAATTCGATTTTTTCATAAAAATCTTTGATATTATCATTAATAATTCCAAGATAACGATATTCTGCAATTCCACCATATGAATTCCACCTTATTCCAGCAGTTTGTTTAATTACTTCAACTTGATGAATATGTGCAAGTTCAATAACAGGAAAGAGTTTATCACCATCTGGATGATAATCTTCGAAATGATTGAAACAATAAATACAACGAATAAATTCTTTGAATTCATCATATGTGTAATCATCGATTCGAATAGGTCAAGATTATCACGAGTTGGTCGATTTTTGATGAACAATTCTTTGAAGACTGGAGAAGAAAAAGCTAAGACATCTCGATGTGCATAAAGTTCCTGAAACGTAAAATCTCTTAGTTTTATAAAGACATCTTAATTTCAGAATGTTGCACTAAAAATTTTAGCATAATTCTATAAAGCTGTTCAAGCAACGGAGAAAGATATGCTCAAATTCCAGTGAAACACCCGGGAATCATGATATCCTTTTTGTGGAAGCATACCTTTCCTTGAACACAAATTTATGACCAAGATTTTGAACATGATAATTTGATGCAATTTTTCATGTTAAAGGACCAGTGTTTTCCCGATTCCACTTATTAGCGATTCCGATTCCGATTCCGCAAGTTTTCATCGATTCCCGACTCCAATCAATCTTCGATTTTTTCATAAGAATCGATTCTTAACCATTTCCAAGAATCGATGGAATCTGTTAAATGGCCAAAGCATCAAGGCAAAAAATTACTGGTTCATTTTCTGACAGCTATGGTATCTTTGATTTAATCCTATCAAATGAATACAAAGAAAAGCTAATTGATCGTGTTGAAAAAAGTGTTGCCTTTGGGATAAAAAATTCAGACGTCTATCAATTGCGAGTACAGTAGAAAAGGTGCAGGGCTGTGAAATGTGGAATTCAATCATTGAAATGAAAAACATTAAACATTGATTAGAATTGTTGATTACTTAATTGCTGAAATGAAAGAAATGACTGATGGTTTTACTCTTAATCATGAAGCTCATACTACAGTATTTCGTAAATTTTAATAATTTTCTTTTTGTACTTTATTTTCTTTATAAAACTTTTGGAAAGTATGACACTTCTTTATGGTCACTTCGTTATGACCTATTCGTTATGGACATTTTATTTCAGTTTGATAATGCTTTTTAAATTTGTGATCTAGAATCATTCAATAAGCAAGCTATTGAATTTGCTGATATTCAAGAAGGATAGGGATTTTTTCTAGATACAATGCATAAAAATTCTACTTTTAACTTTTGAGCACAAAGATAAACTCTGATGAGATGTACTAAAAAATGTTTCTAAAACTAATTTTGTCTTTTCAGTATTTTCAAACAAAAAAAAAGTGAACGGAACACTTTTCCCTTTTACACTATAGTCTTTTATTTGTTAGATTTAATTAAAACAAATCCCGATGTTTGCTTGCAAAAGTGCCTTGCAAAAATCGGTCTCTTTCAGACAAGACAAAAGTACATCTGCACAGAGGACCGTTTTATTTCATTTATCTTTCTTTTTTTGTGATTTTCGTGAAGCGCAAATATAAATTAACTTTAACACAACATTTTTTAGATTACAAAATGAATAACTATTTCTATGAAGCTTTTCTTAAACAAGATTTTAAGAATTACAATTTTGATGCAATTTTTTATGTTGATGGAAAGGTTTGTGAATTCCAATGATTTTATAGATTAATTTTTTTTGTTACAGGAACTCTACGCACATCGAGATGTCTTAGCTTTTTCTTCTCCAGTTTTCAAAGAATTGTTCATCAAAAATCGACCAACTCGTGACAATCCTGTTAATCGACCTATTCGAATTGAAAATTATACTTATGATGAATTTTTTCATTTTCTTCATTATATTTACCACACTGATGCTTTAGAACATTATGATCTTGATGATAACAAACTTTATTCTCTTGTTGAACTTGCGCATATTTATCAAGCTGATAAAGTAAAAGAAGGTGCTGGTGAAATTTTAGCATGTTGTGGTGGACTTTCTGCATATCATTTGGGTGTAGAAGTTGATAATGAAGGCATTGCAGATATTTTTGAAAGAATTCAATATGCTGTTAAATATTCTGTGAGATCATTTCAAGATCATTATTGGATTGGAGATTTCTTGGATAAATATTTTCATGATTTAATTGGATATGATCAATTTGGAAATTTAGATAAATCTGCTATTAAAGCTTTTGTTGCTCTTGTTGTTGAACATAGAGATGTTGCGGATTTAAATGAGCAACTTTTTAAAGCGGTTTGAATTTGTTTACATAAAGTAATTCACATTGAGGATGTCATTTTTAGGTTTACAAATGGGGAAAACATCAAGCTATGGTAAATGATGAAATGCCAGAAGAAGAAAAAAAAGAAGTTATTTTACATCAAATTAAGGATATCCTTCCGCTTTTTGAATACAAATATGTGAGCATTAAATTTTTGCGTGAATTTATTGGTAAGTTTTGAATTTTGTCATGATTTACTATATTTGATTTGTTTTTAGTAGAAAATGGTCTTTTGTCAATTGATGATGGAACTAAATATACAACTATTGAAGGTAAATTTTTTTTATATGCATTATTTTTTTACTTCAAAATAGTATTTTTAGTGTGTGTTACTTCTAATGGTAACACAATTAATGGTTCATTTGTTGATGGTTACGATATTTATGAATATATTATTGAATCTCGCAAACAATTAATTGGTCGTGGTGAAAAAAAGCGTTGCTTTTGGAATAAAAAGTTCAAACATCCGTCTAAACCAAGTACTGTAGAAAAGATGCAAGGCTGTGAATGGTATTTAATCATTGATCGAAATGGAAAACTTATTCTTAAACATCATTCATTGGTTGCAAGAACTGATTATTTGCTGGCTGAAATGAAAACTGAAGAGGGAGCTGTTTTTACTCTTGATAAAAATCATGACGCTTATGCTACAGTATCTCGTAAATTTTAATACTTATCATTTTGTGCTGTTGTTGTTAATAACAAATAACGTGTTTTTGTTGTAATTTCTCTTTTTTGAACAAAATATACGTAACATTTCTTATGTCTTGTATTTCAACTTATTCATGACATTACAACTCATTTAACAGCAGTCCATTTCACCGAAATCGACTTGACCGTCTAAATAGGAACCTAGTATAAACGTATAAAATTACAATTTGTTTTAAAGATTGTTAGCAAAAAATGCCTCCAATACTTAAAATGGTTAAACATGTTAACAACCTCTTCCAAAGTAATTCTCTCATTACTTATAATAGCTTTAATATTGGGGACATTATTTGCTATAAAGAGCAAAGTGATTTTCACTAAAAAGTTGCAACATTTTTTTCATCGTGATTCACATCTTACGTTAAAACTGTTATACAATTTTGAATTTCTTATATTTTTATCATTTTTATATCACACAAAAGTTCTTAAAAACATTTCTTTTTAAAATTACAAATGTAACGCCAAACGTCAAATTGTCTGATTGCAATTTATTTATTAAAATAACAGCGGAAAATATATTTTCGTTTTTTTTCTGATGTACTAAAAAGGATGTAACGACTTTTTTTTGATAATGTTTACGCTTTTTTGATCGTCTTCATTTTCCCTTTCTTCCAAATCCTTTTTAATATATCAAAAAAATGTTACACTCATTTATATTCGTTTAGCGCATCCAAGCTATTTTTCTGACACATCATAAAAAACTTTTTTTTATCACCCATCTTTTTTTTTAATAAAAAAAGAGATATTTGACTTTCACGTAATTCGGGTCAGCTTTTACTTTTATTTTTGCAATGATTAAGTCAAGGACATACGTCAAACTGTTTTTTATTTTGTACAGAAAAAAAGTTTGCAAAAAAATGACAGTAATAGATAGCAATAAATTAAGACAATAAATTAGGTAGGTATAGTTAATTTAAATTAATGAAAAGAATTGTTCTCGGTGAAAATCAACAAATTCTCTTTGAGGAAATGGAAATCCACATCTTACTTCAAAGCTGATAGTTTCATTTAGGCATTGTCCGCTTCTCCAGAAATATGTATCTTCATTAAGACGGGTAATTCCATAATTGAAAAACTGTGAACACTTGTGGTTATTTGAAGGACGTTTGTTAAGAATTGTACTTTCATCCGAGTTCATACAATTCAATGGACACAATGTACGAATGTTCTACAAAAATTATTGTAGAAGTTTGTTTTCAACATTTAAATTATTACCATCATTTTTGGAACAAACTCATTAAAGCAGCCTGCACCAAATTCTGAAATTTGTTGATCGCTACTTTGCAATGCACATTTTGCAGCATCATTTTCATCAGCTCCAGTAATCTTTTTACAAACCATTGTTCTTCGTCCTATAAAATTTTTGCCTCTCTTTTTTTATTGTTTATAAACTTACTCCAATGATAAGATACATTTTTATGTGTTGAAACATCTTTAACAGGAAAACACTCCAATAAAGTTGCAAAAACAATTAATAATAAAAGAAGAACAATGTTGTGACCTGTAACTCCAACCATGATATTTTTTTTATAAATTTAAGAAGATGATATTATTTTTTTATAAAAGGAAAACAGACAGCTGAGCTCTTTTTTTATACTAACCTTGCGGGGTCTCATCACCCTTCCGCGGATTTTACCCGCCTATCACTTTTTTTTCTTCAATTTCAATGCAGTTGTAAGACGCAAAAAAGGAAGTAAAAGCATTGAAATGTATATGATTCTAGGGTTAATAAGTCATTTTGCCGACAAAACATTGCAAAGACAACTTTTTAGTATAATAAAAAAATCCGTTGGTCAAAATTATTTTTAAAAAAGCTTCTTTAAAAACCGGTGTTGAATGTTTGAGAAAGAATTTGAGCCA
Organism: Panagrolaimus sp. LJ2400; assembly: GCA_024447215.1. Classification (NCBI taxonomy): domain Eukaryota; kingdom Metazoa; phylum Nematoda; class Chromadorea; order Rhabditida; family Panagrolaimidae; genus Panagrolaimus; species Panagrolaimus sp. LJ2400. The sequence goes on along the minus strand of JAMRYA010000009.1, from coordinate 8,586,532 downwards.
ACATTTTATTGATTATTGATATCTTTATTTAACAAAAATATTAATCTCAAAAAGTTTTTTACAATAATAGTAGTACCAATATTAAAAAAATACAGTAATATGAAAATCCAGACACGAAACATTTAAAGTAATTGGTTTTATTTCACTGACTGATATTTAAATATTTTTATGGCACTACAACATCTATAAAAGTGTTGGAAAATTTTAAAGAAAATTTTTATATTGTGTAATAATTATAAATGCCTTCAAGAAAAATATATTGTCAAAAATCTTAAAAGAAATTTTTTCTTCAACTTTGAGCTTTGAGTCTTTATAAATCTTATAAATTATGATTTTTTGATGTTTCTTTTTCAAAGGTGTTATGAATAATGCCCACAAATTGATTATGCAATGATGATATTGTCTAATAAATATGTGTGGTCAAAAAAATAAATGCATTTATGAATCACATTTTTTTGAGCATTGTATTACCCAAAAATACATTGCATGCGTATCCTCCTCTTTTATGCTTCTTGCTTTCATTTTCTCCATTTTTTTTGTCGGAAAGCGGTTTTTTCTTGCGTGCTAAAAATGTTTTCAATGCTTTTCTTTTTTTAATTGATATATAACTGGCATTTATTTTGTTTTTTAGAAATATTCGGCAGTAAAAAAAAGCTTTATTAGCTTTTTTCTCACAAAAGTGCTCAAGTGCTTTTACTGTCATCGTAAGGAACCAACGGTGTACTACCAAACAGAGATATGGCAATTCGTATAGGCTAAACTGTAAAAGTGAACGTGACTCAGCATTTTTGAATTAGCATATCTTTATATTTTGGATTAACAGTTTGTTGCCAAAACTCTGTTACCATCAGAGATTTGGTTCAATTTTAAACATTCACTTTTACAGTAATTTGGTGACTCAAACTTTTGAAATTTCTTTTGCGCCATATCTCTGGTCACTATCTGTTTAATAATCGGAATACAAAAATTTGAGAAAAACTGTTTTTGATTTTTGTTCTTTAACTCTTTGTTTTTTTTTGTATGCGATCCTCTAAACATGTAAAAAGCCTCTTTTTTTAAAAATCCGAAAAAAATCTACAAACAACAATAGACCAAATTAAAAAAAGCTCTGAAAATAATGTATGTGTACCGTTTTTAGTTGCGTATAAGCTAAATAATTTTATGTGAGCGAGATTTTAGAAGGCAAAAATAATAAAAAGAAAGTTGACAAAAGTCAAGTAAACTATTTTTTAAAAGGCCAATTAAATATACTAATAATGTGTTTCTCTTAAATACCAGCAAGTGAGCAGTTTTTTAAATCATTGCCAAATGTTAACTCACAAAAAGCGATAGCATTAAATGCATTTCCTTCCAATTGCCTATTAAGCAAACAACAGCTATAATAACCAGCCTTTTCCTTTTACTGCTGCTGGGGCCAAATCAATAGTTTCAGTCGCGCCTTGCCAAATGCGCATAAAGTTCTAGTGACTGCTTTGCCATTTCTCGAAAGAAGCTATTTATTCTTTTTTACAGCAGTAAAAAACTATTGAATGTTTTTATCTTAACAAATTTTTGTATTCCTATTAACTTATTTCTTACCATTACATTTTATAAGTTTTGATTAAATCATTTACAATTTTGGTGGAAAAATAATACAATGAATCCATCTCGACCACTTCCAAAAATAGCTCCTGGTCAGTTACCTCCACCAAATGCAAAAAGCGACAATTCATTGTCTTTACAATCTGGTAATCGATTAATATCACCCCTTACTTCTCCTAAAAAACCTAAATTAAATATTGCTGGAATTGAAGAAGTATGTGAATTTTTATATTATTTGAAATTATAATGCTAACCAAACTAAATACACATAATTTTATAAATTACTTTTAGTCGGATAGCGAAGAATCTACTGATGACGAAATGATTATCGTTGAAGATACTCCACCTGCTCCTATTATTCCCAGTAAAACCATACCCCCTTTAATACAGTAGTAATTATTTTAATTTAGATCCTACTGTCCCCTTTAATAATGATACAAGTATAATCAATGAGGAAGAAAAGCCAGCAGCAGCCGTTCAACAAGGACAAAAAAGAAAAAGTGATGAATTGGATAAAGGTGATCCATTTAATTTTAATGAAAGCGATTCCAATATTGGCTCCAAAGCTAAACGACTTCGATCTGAATTTTCTCTTTTAGCTCATAAACGTAAAGATATCTTTTTCTGTATTGAGAATAGAAAAATTTTAATATTTTAGAATCAAATTCCAAAGTTAAAAATGAATTATCAGCAGTAAAGAAGGCTCCACAACCAAAATATCGTCCAACATGGAATGATAAAAATGATGATGAAGATGAAGATGAAGAAATGCTATCTTTAAGTCAAGAAAGCAAAGTCTCAAGTAATAATGCAGCAAAAGAATCCACAAGCTTTACTCGTCACACATCTGCCCCATCTCTTGATGCTTCTCGTCCTAAGTCATCAAATCCTTCTTCATTTGTTGATCAACGTTCATTAAAAAGAGTTAGTCAAGCACAAACATGCTTAAAAAGCGGTGAACAAGAAGATTTTACACAAGATTTTGATTATTTCATGACTGTTATGGAGAAAGAAGGTACCAATGAAAATACAATCTTTCTTAGGTTTGTGATAACATGTTTGTAACTATGCATACTTATTACAAAAATTTAGTTTACAATCAATGACAAAGAAGGCTATCAAAATTGAATTCCGTAATTTTCTTCGTCGAAGAACAGCTCTTTCTCGAATTTTTAAAGTTATCACTTCACATCTTGATTCAACTCGAATTTGTGCTGTTGGTGCTGTTTTTATATATTTTATGGCAAGAGATCGTCAAGCATTTGTTGCTGATGATACTTTTATCCCACTCATTATGCCATTATTAAAAACAAAGCCTGAAATTGATGATAAAGCTTTCGATGGTGCAGTTAAAACACTTTGGCCAATTTTGGATGAATGGTCAAAAGTTACAGCAGAACTTATCAACAAACCAGTTAATATTGGAATGACAAAAGAAACTTTTAATGTTTCATATTTAACTTTGGAAGCTTTAGCATTGGTATGCATGCATAAACATGATAAAAATTTACAAAATCATCTTTATAATATTGATTGTCTTCATTGGATTATTGTTAAAGTTGAAAAACTAACAAAAAAGTTATCAAAGTGTAAAGAAAGTGGTGATGGAGCTGGTGGAACAATTGGTGAATTAAATCGATGCATGAGAATTCTGGAAACCAGCTCAGTTTATAATAAAAATAATCAAACATATATGATGACTGGTGGAAATTTCGCATTACTACAATCATGCACTTCGTTAGTTATTAACACTACATTTTATATGTACAATAACAATACATAGTTAAATTTCAGAGTTATGCAAACCTTTAAAAAATTTGTTGTCAATGGAGATGAAAGCATTCGAATTGTTACATTTGATTCAATGGGTACTGTATTACGAGTTCTTTTGAATATGACTCATGACAATGGTAATTGTTTCGTTAAAATTGCGGTATACAATTAATGTTTCATTTCAGAATTATGTTGCACAAAATTGGGAGATATGAATAATTTCCTCGAATTTTGTTTGAATTGTATCACTGAACTTAGCCCAAAATATGCTCCAAAAGATAAATATTTTGATATTATTTTATTGTGTTGTGCCCTTCTTGTCAACATTGCTGAAAAAAGTACTGCTATCCGATCTCGTCTTATTGAAATGAATCCAAGCATCTATGATGCTGAATCAAAAACAGTCAAAACAGACAATACCATCAATGCTGTTACAAATGTAAGTTATTATTATTCTTCCTAATACATTAACTGAAAAATGGTTTTTAGTTATTTATTCGCCATGAATCTGCTGCTCGTACTGTTGATGAAGAATTTGATAAAGAATTCGAATTAGATGATATTCCTGAAGATGAAGAGGAAACAAATACCGTTGCTGATGATGGTCGCTTACATCGTGGTGAAGATATGTCTGAATCAGATGCCCTTCAAGCAATTCAAGCTGCAATGACAAAAGCAGATAGCCAAATGGAAGATTCTGTTATGGCTTCATATTTTGGTATTTTACTTGGTTGTTTAATTCAACGTGATACTGTAAGCTTTTTTTGTTACAGTTTTTAGCATTACATTCATACATTAATTTTTTTCTAGCAAAATGCTATGAAAGTTCGTGATATGATGCCCAGCAAAACCTTCACTCCATTAATTGAACAATTAACCCGTTTTAAAGAATTTATGGAAATGACTCATAAAAAGACAACCAATTCTCGAACTATTGAACGTATTGTTGGTGCCCTTCAAGGATACAACGCATTATGAAATATCCCTGTTTTTTTTATTTGTTTTCACGGTTTTCCGTAATTGTTTTTTTTATATATTTCTTTGTATTTTTTTACGTATTGATGAAATAAAATATATTCAAACAGTTTTTCCTTTGAAACGATTCATTTATTTTCAAAAAATAACAAATATTATCAGGCATTTATTTTTGCGAAATTTTTATTTCAATAAAATTATAAAATGATTAATTCAATATAAAATTAAGTTAATAATTATTGCGATCATAGTTATCAACGGGATAAGTTGTTTGTCCTGTACGAGGAGGATTAAATTGACGAGTCTGAATAAATTTAGGAATTTGAGTACCGTATCGAAGGCCAAGATAGCGATGATAATTGTTCATACAAAAAAGAAAAATAAAGTTTACGATAAAAACAAAAAGCAAAAATGCCATAACATAGATGAGCATTGCTTCTTCATACTCATCATTACGGTATGTTTTATTAACATCCAATAATCGTCCAAGGATAACGGCTAAAAAGGAAACGAATTTAATGGGTTCTAAAAACGTCATGAACCCTTACCAAAGCCAAAAGCATTCATAAAAATTCCAACAATTAAAGCAATGAAATTTGGAACAACAAAAACCGGTCGATAATATTTAAAGGATAAGCATACAATAAACAATGTAAAAAGCCAGAAACATGCAAATGCAACGTACCATGCCATTGCAAGTTCTAACCAAGCTTCAGACCATATTGTTGGAACAGCATGAGGAGCTTTAGCTGTTCCCAGAACAGCAGCCGATGGAGTTGTCGCACCAGACCGAGGTTCATAAACTTTCCATAATCTATATCGATCTAATACAAGGCCAGTACTTGATAATGCAATTACAAGTATAATCATTTGCATACTTGTGGCAATACCGGCCGCAGTAATAACATTGCAGCCACAAACTCGATCAGACATGTTTAGAAGAAAAAAAAACTAAACCGCAAAAAAACTTGACAAAAATAAGAATTTATGAAAGAAGACTGTAAAAATTTAAAAGAGTACTTTAAACAAGTTTTCAATGTTTCCATGGAAAATTGTATTACTTCTTTGACACGGGGGATTTTGTTAAAAATAGTTAATGAACAATGTGGAAACATGAATAGAAAAGTACTGACTAAAAAACGAGCTTTTTTAAACAATGGATATTTGTGAAACTATGAAACTAGTTACAATAATATTATTACTTTTACAAAGAACTTTATTACTAAAAAGGAACAACGTTTTCAAAGCTTTTTTTACGTAAACCAGATAATTAATTGGTTAACAGCAGAAGAACGTTGAAATAAGATTGTGGGGGCTATTACGACTTGTTTTACTTTAAAAACTACAGTATGTCTTAACGTCTTTTTCAAAATGTCTTATTTTTAATTAAATGATTTTGATGTCTGTATGAGTATATGAAAAGTGAATCACATGGCGGCAACTTCTAAAATTACATATTTGTTAAGCAGAGTTTATAGCTATACATTTTTATACAGATATTGTTTTTCAAACGACTACTTTTATAACAAATCACATTCATTCTTGTTTATAATATCGTAATGATGAAAGTGATAAATAATTAAGTTTTTTATTGCTTTTCAATTTTCCTACCGTAATTTAAAAGGATTAGTTCTTCAAAGTCGTTTACTAAGCATTCGAGAAATTGATTGCTCCATTTTTGATCTTTCTTTCTTTAAAAAAAAGCAACACAGCCAGCTGATTGCTACAACAAATTTTTGCGTTTGTCTTTCTCCTCTTCTGTGCCTTTTTTCTTCTTTCATTTTTTTTGAAAGTAATAACACCTTCTTTCGCTGTACATGGATTAGCGAATTTTTATTGTATTTTATTCCTTTCCGACACATTATGCATTTTCACTTATTATTTATTATATTATTTACATTTTTAACAGTAATATTTTCATTTTCAATTACAGTCCATAATAAAACCATTGCATTTGAAGGACAAACATTGCCATATTTTGGTAAGTAATAAAAATGTTTTTTAAATTTTTGTAATTATTTTTGTTAAAGAAACCCCTGCCACAGTAATAGATAGTAAAGAGGATGATGGCAGTGATGAATCAGATGATTTTCGTCCCCATGAAGAAGATGATGATCTTAATCGAGGTGCCATTAATATCCGACCTGGTAATCAAGATTTAATTGATTCTGTTCCATCACTTGAAAAGGGATCTATTGATGAAGATCGTGGAAGGCCTGATGATTCAATTAGTTTTATTTCAAAAGCTTTTACAAGTCGAAAAACTTTTTCATGTCCTAAAACAAAAACTGATTTTGTTACGGGCAACAATTTGGCAATGTTAAATCCAGAAGATATTAGAATTATTGCGGCATTGGGTGATACTGTGGCTGTAAGTTTTGAAAAAATAATCTGATATAAATAGTTAAAAGTGACAAATTCAGACCGGAGCTGGTTTATGGCCTTTAGCTTCTATTGAATTTCGAGGTGCTGCTTTTCCAATTGGTGGTGATGCTTCCATTGATGGGCTAGTCACAATTCCAAATATTCTTCGAGAATTTATTGAACGACAATTACTTGGAGTTTCACATGGAATGGGTTCCAGAGATGAATTACCACATTACCAGCTAAATGTTGCAGAAAGTGGAGCGAAAACAAAGGATTTGCCATCCCAAGCTGAAGAACTTGTTCGTCGATTAAATAGAATGAAGGAATACAATATTCGAGATAAATGGATTATGGTAATTTTTACAATTGGAACTGAGGAAGTAAGATACAAACCAATTTTTAATTGCTATAATTTTCTTCTTTTTGAAGCTTTGTAATAACTGTGCAGTCCCACATGTTCCAGCCATCAAAGATGCATTAGATATTCTTAATCGAGGAATTCATAAAGCTTTTGTTGTTATCGTTGGACCCGTTCATGTTTCACTTGCAAGTGATCAATCACGAAATTTGCTGCTAGATAAATGTAATTGTACAAAAACTAAAACTGATAACTATGTTCGTCAGCTACTTGATGCATGGGAAAATGGTTTATCTGAAGTGCAAGAGCATGCAATGGATACAAAACGTGATACATTTGGTGTACTAGCTTTACCATTTTTAACTATAACATCTCGATATCCCGCTTCATTATTTGTTGGTAATACAACATTACTAAATCGTCGTGGACATAATTATGCAGCAAAATGGTTATGGAATCGTTTAGTTGGTGGTCCAAAATATAATTTATCAACAGCTATCCTTTCAAAGGATAAATATTTTTGTCCCTCCACAGGTCTCTTAACTAATTAATGCATGTTGTTTCTATGTTCAAAAATATTTTTTTAGGTTGTCCATATTTTCGAACAGTTGAAAATTTAAAATATTGTCCGATTTTACGACATGTTGATGCAACACCAGAAAAGATTGAAGTTGTTGGAACTGGTAAAAAATTACGAAAAAGTCAACGAACATTATATTTGACTGCTTTAATTGTTATTGGAGCAGCATTTTGTTCCGCTACACTTGGATGTACAATCTTTTATATTCTTTCTAAGAAACAAACTCATGGAAGATTTGATATGCTTCCAGTTGCAGAAGAGGGAGAATATCCGAAGCCTCGAACGAACACTGTTGCAACAATTAAGAAAGAAAATGAAAGCGAAAAACATATGCTTGAAGATAGCGATGCAGAATACGATACTGAAGATGAAAAATTCTTTGACAGCTACAGAGACGGTGGAAGTCAAATTTTACACAAATTATCGTAATGCTAAAGTGCACTTATTTTTTTGTTTAAACATTCATTTTTTCATGTTTTAAGCGTGTATTTTTATATAATTACAAATCTAAATCATTCCGCCATTGACGCCTTTAAAAGTTTATGTATGCAATATCATTTACAGTAATACTTGTTAAAACTTATGTCAGTGCCTTTTTGATACTCAAAGATGTTACTTAATTTAAAACAAAGACTTCTAATAAATTGATAATTTACAAAATTTTATCCCTGGAATACAAAAATAAATACAAAACATAGTTACTGAAAAAAAACCCGCACAATAAATTAGGCAGAATTCAATTTAAATAAAGTCATTTGTCTTGAAACAGAATTAAAAATTTGCGTTGATAATGATGGCATAGAATTTTCATCAGATGCATCAATAAATACTGCCGTTTCACGTTTTAAAGGTACACCATCAGTAGATTTAAGAGTTGGAGAAAAGATTTGCATAAATTTTGAGCCAGAATCTAATCGAAGTGGGTGTTGATGATTACCAATTCCAATAAAAACAATAGAAATTGGATACTTTGAAGCTTTTACAATTTCATCACTCGTATCTTTCAAAGCAGATGGATTTGAAACATTACAATTTGTCAAAATGGTAAGAACAAAATGAAGATTTAGTTGAGAACGTTCCGCAGCAATTGCTTGTCTAAAAAAATTTAACAGTAAAAAACGAAATTAATTCAAAAAAGATTACTTTGTAACATTTGAAATAACATTTGAGTAATTTGTTGGAGCAAAAAATAAAACAGATAAAGCACAGTGTCGATAATATTGTTCAACATCGATAACACTACGACAAAAAGGATTTAAAATATTTCCATTCTAAAATAAATTTTTATCATTTATAATAACAATATCAAATAGGCTTTACCATAGCAAAACATTGTGATAACTGCATGTCAGGGGAAACTTTTGCACCAAATCCAAGCAGAGAAATTTTAGACGAAGGGCTAAGAGCTTCTAATCCATCCGCAACAACTTTTAAACGATTACCATAAATGCTTCTCATATGTGGATGTTGATAATGCAATGATGTTGGTTCATTTTGATTACCATTATTTGTGGTAAAATCAATACCAATTGTAAAATGCAATTGAAGTCTAAAAATGCATATATATTTAAAAATAATAGAAATAAATATTAATATACCCAGCTGCAATGAAAGAAGGAAATGATGAAACAGTTTGATTTGATCCAATTTTACATAATTCAATACTCATTTCTTCTTTCTTTTTGCCTGCAGCACAATGTAGCTAAAAATTAAAATTTAGAAATTTAAAAAAAGTTTTGGTTGATTACGATATATTTATTAATAGCACCAGCACCACGTAAAAGCTGATAAAAAGATGTCGAAAATTTGCCAATTAATGAATCTTCAGTATTATTATTAAAATTATAACAAGCAAACTCCAAAATTCCTTCTGATGATGTTGAAAAATATCGAGTTGGTATAATAAATTCTTTCCACTTTGGTGTATTTTTATTGATAACTTCACTACGGTATAGTATTACCTAAAAGTTAATATGTTGGCGAAAATATTATTTTAAACAAAAAATAAACTAACAGGCATTCCGTTTCCTTTTGGAATTAATGATAATACAAAATAAGCAGCAACTTGATGTTTATTTCTTGGATCTAATGAATGACCACTAAATTGCAAAAATGTTCCATTCATTTGATCAGTACCACCTTGAGCTGTCACCGTCAAAATAGGAACTGTATTTAATGTAAAATTTTCAGATTTCATAATCGTTGTTAAAGTGCCAGATTGTTTAAGAACAGACAGTAAATTAATTGTTGCTTCTCCAGCTATTCGTTCAATATCATCAGAATCAGGACGATAAATTAATCTGAAGTAAATTATTTTAACAAAATCAAATTATGAATGTAAAACATACAAATGCACTTTATATTCTTGATTTTCACCAAGTCGAAAGAATACTTTAACCTTTTCATTAAATGTAATGCTGGATGTATCAAATCGTTTTTCAGTTTTGCCAACTTCAATATCTTGTGAAAATTGTGAAGCTGTTACTAAAATACAGCATCCTTGGCGTGATTGTATAGGTAATTGACTGAAAACAAAACCATAAAAAGTTATCAAAAAAATACTGATAAGATTCTTACTCGACTTTAAATTCCAATTCAATAATATCTTCAGTTGCCATGATAAAAAAAAGATATCTGAAAAAGAGAAACGTAAATTTTTAAGGGATAAACCGTGTTGACTGTAAATATTTAAGACCATATAGAAAACCGCGAAAATCAAAATATAAAGTAAAGATTGAAACAAAATAAATTTGGTCACACTTTCATCAACCTGCTACAACCCAATGATAGAAATTGAAAGAAGAAAGAAAAAAAGGTTTGCAAAATAGAAGGTGGCGTAATGACTCATCACAACAATTTCTTAAAAATTAAAAGAGAAACCTTGATCACGTCAGAAAAGAAAAAAAACAATTGTTTTCAAGAAAATAAATTTATTCAAGCATTTTATTTACAGAAAGAAAAGATGAATCAAACCATTACTCTTTCGAAAATATAATTGGAACCGTCAAGATTAGTCATGAAAATGCAAATTAGATGGATCTGAGTTCTTTCCTTGTTACAAGAACAAGAAACAACAATCAAGAAAGTCTTTGTTTTACACAAGCAGGAAAAAATCTTGGCACGAAAAAGCTTCTGAAAAAAAAGAAAGAAACGCTAATGTTAAATTTTTTATGTTTGCAGCACTTTGAGATTAATGCCATTCATCAAGGTGTTACTATTTTTGTTATTCTTTCTGAGGTTAAATAATTAAGAGTAATTAATGTTTTAGGCTTGATTATGAAGCTTCTTACAACAGGGATTAGCCGGATAGCACATATACGAAGTATTTGTAATTTATCAAGAACTCGTGGATTTCCTTTGTTAACATCAAATTATGATAAACTTAACATTGAACCTCGACGTGGTGTCTTGTTTAAAATGGGAAATCAACCTCCTGCAAATATAGTTGGTTATTATGTTGTGTAAGTGCATTTGCCTGGAGAACCTTAGATAATGATTATAATTTTAGTTTTCCTGTAATTCCAGATGAAACTGTTGAAAATAATTCTTTTCTTGCAAATATTGCTCAAAATGGTGATTGGCCAACTTTAAACAGTGCTACTCGTAAGTTTTCATATTTATGTTTAACAGTTTGCTATATAAAAAATAACTGTTTAGCAAAAGAAATGTATGAAGGAACAGTTCGTTCATTGATGGAATATGGTGCAACTGTTATGGAACATCTTGAACATTTGGAACAAAGTAAATATATACATAAGATTTAACTGTTTTAATTAATATTTTTTATTTTTTAGACAAGCCTGAGCAATACACATTTGATAATGTTGTTGATCCATTATTGTCTGAAGAATATGATGTTGATTACGCGTTTAACACTTTGTTGGTTAAAATGTTAACAGACTGGACCGATTGTTCAAATAAATCTTTCGATTCAGACTTTCATCATGTAATTTTATTTGTTTTTGAAATATTTTGTATCCAAAGTATTTAGATTAAAGTTATGTCTGCTCGTGACCGTATGGAAAAATTGGGCAATCCTGCTTTTCAGCTAGCATTAAAGGTGAATTTTATTAATAATATTGTTTTTTAATGGGATGCATTTTAGGATCTTTATCAAAGTGAATCACTTGATAACTGGAAAAAACGTTTAATTGAATGGTATTTACTTGAAATTCGTGCAAGTGGTATGGATAAAACAGATGAAAAAGAACGTAAAGTCATTGGATCATGGTCTCGGTTTGTTGATGAATATAGAACCAAATATTTGTAAGATTACTGTATTCTATTGCTTTCTAAACTGTTTGCTTATTTTCCTTTAGAACTAATATTTTATCAACGAATGATCAGCATGCTTTTACTGTTAATGAACGCGGATCCTTAAATGATGCTCCACCACATATTTTAAAAACTTTAGCTGTTGATAAAAATAATTATGATCAAGGTCCATGGAGAGGTCTTATGACTCCTTCATCAGTTCTTCCATTTCTACAATATTGTAATAATCGTCAATTGCGTGCTACTGCATGGGAACGATGGGTATCAAAAGCTAGTTTTGAACATGATTTTTACAACAATTCTATCAATATTGAAGAAATTCGTCATAACAAGTAATTAGGAATACGGTATCATTTACAAATCAGCAAACGTTATGTTTTAGTGATGGTCTTGCAAAGGCACTAGGATTTCCTTCCGTTGCTGAACATCGTCTTTCAAATAAAATGGCTGGTAGTGTTGATAATGTTCGTAAATTGTTAAATCCTTTCACTCGTCGTATTCGACCTGTTTTTATTGATCGTATGGAAGCATGGTCATCTTATGCTGCTGCTAAAGAATTGATAACTTCTGAATTGCAACCTTTTGATCTTTATTATATTTGCCGCAGAGAAGCTGAACATCATTTTGAGTATTGTTTATTTCTCTTTTATCGTAAATTACTTCTATGTTTTAGCGTTAATTCTTTGGATTTAATGAATCATTTTCCATTTTGGCCTACTTTTGATAATTTAACTCAAATATTATCTCATCTTTTTGGTCTCAAATTTCAAGTATGTTTTTGTTTTTTCTTTATTTTATTCACGCCTCGTTTTAGGATATTTCTGATTCCAATTTGGAACGATGTCATCCATCTGTTCGAATTTATTCGGTCGCTGATACTCATACCAATGAACATCTTGGCCGGCTTTATATTGATCCATTTGAACGTTCAAATAAAAGATGTTCTTGGACAACATTATTAGGCAGAACTTCCAATTCTATTCGTAATCTTGATAAAATTGTTTATCTTATTGGTGGTGCAAATGAACCAGATGCAAATGGAAATTCTTTTCTTCATTATACTCAACTTCAACAACTTCTTTTTCATACAGGAAGAGCTGTTCAATTATTATGCTCTCGTAGCCCATACCGTGATATTGCTATTCCTCAATCTCCTATGTATGCATCTGATTGGGATGCTGTTGATGTTTTCCCTGTATTTACACAATTTTTTGTTAATAAGCCAAATTTACTCGCTGCTCTTAGCAGTCCTCACGCGGTAAAAAATCTATAATCGGATTATTGTTACATTTTGATATCATTTCCCATTTTTATAGCAAACTGGTGCCACTCTTACAGAAGAAGTTGCAAATTGTGCATCGTTAGCTATTTCACGTGCATCTTTATGGGAAACATATCGTGTTCTATTTTGGTCGGATTTTGATTTAAGCATTTATGAAATGGAAGATCGAAAGTAACTATTCTACAAATTATTTTTATAACTATAATTTATTTAGAAAAAAATTCTGGCTTGATTTATACCGTGAGCTGTACAAAGAATATTTTCCTTTTAAACTTGAAAGAACAAATTATCAACCATGTTCATTTACTCCTGTCTTTGGTATTCAACCATTTATGTCAATGTATTACCGTAAACTTTGGGCAGAAGTAAGTCATTCATTCACATTGTTTTTTATTATTTTTTAAAAATTTATAGATGCTTGCCCTTGATGTTCATGAAACTTTTAATGATGAAGGAAATGAACAAGTCACAGGTGAACGTTTCAAAACTGTAATACTCAATCAAGGTGCAGGTGATTTGCAAAGTGAATTATACCGTAGATTTCAAGGACGTGATCCAAGTGTTGGAGCAATATGTGATTTTTATGATCCAGTATCATATCCTGAAGAAGAACAATCAACAGCAGTTTAGATTAGTTAAATTAGGATAATATTAATATTATGAATTAGGCTTGTTGTTTACGTTATTATTATTTTTTTTGTTATTGTAACTAAATATGTCGGGTTTAATTCTTCATAAAAGCGACTTCATCGTTATTATTACACAAAAAATGTGCTGCATTTTTTTTTTTCTATCTCTTTTAGTGTAAAATGATTAAAATCTTTAATTGAAAAGTATACGTGCACGTGTTCGAACTCCCTGCCATTAAAATTTATTTCGCAGTAGTACCTTGTTGCAATGTTGATTTTAAAAAAGAGATGGCGACAACATGATGAAGAAAATACATGGGTGAAGGAGTGTTTACGTGCATACACCTTTTACGCTGTAAGTGACTCTGTTATTTTTCTTCTCTTTTTTCAGCTGATTTGTGGCTTTGTTGTTGAGAAAAAAATTGCAAAAAAATAAAAGCAAAAATTTTCGGGGAAAAAATCGCTCCAGCAGCAGCAAAAAAAAACAACAGAAACAATCTTTGTTGATGAAACATGTTTAGCAGAAAAATGGGAGAGAAATGGAAGTTTACATGCCATAAAAAATTTTCCTCTTTCACAAGTTTATTCATTTTTTTCCTTCATTTCCATCAATATTATTACCCCATTTTTTGAAGGACAAAGTTTATTTTTTCAACAAAAAAAGAACAACACGGAGGAGAGAGATCCCGTCCCCCCTGTTTTTTTTCCCTTGTCAGTTGACTGTGTTTTTTTTGTTGCAAAAGAGGTTCGCAACTCTCTGTTTTTTTTACAAAAAAAAGACACGTTCAATGCACGTGGCATTTTACATTTTCTCTTCTTTTTTTATTGAAAAACAACCCAAATATAATGAGGCGGAGTTATTTTTCTTTCTTGGCTATCTTTAGAAAAAAAACAGCACGAGATGGTTGCTTTATATTTGCTGTAAACAGCTTCGTCAGGGGCGGAGTTGCTTCAAATGCCCTTGTCCATCCATATTTTCATGTATAAAAAGAATTGCTGAATAAAGAAAAAAATAAAAGTTAGCAGAATTATTCTCAAACTTTTCTCTTTTTTTGTTCTTGTTGTAAACAGAGATTCTTTTATCCTTAAAAAATGACTGACCAAAAGCCAAAACGTTCTTACGTTCGTCCGGATTATGATACTGATGTTTTATGGCGTCCAATGCGCCCCATGATGAACCGAACTCGAACAATTTCAACTGATTCTGCTGATTCTGATATTATGGCAGCGTAAGCGCTTTAATAAATTGTTAAAAAAAATAATAACAAAAAATTAAAATTTTAAAGAAGCCCCCGAGAACGTCGTTTCTCAATTACTGGAATGTTAATGGGTGCTTCAGCAGGAATTGGTGGACTTGTTCGTCAAAGTTCTAATGAAGTTGCTCCACCAAAGAAACTTTCTCTATCAGAACATGTTGACTTTAAAGAATTTATGCGTCGCCAAAACAGAGCTCTTTCGGATGAAGATGGTTTTCGAAGCAAGGATTATACAGTGTAAGCTCTAAGCATAATAAAATCCTTATTTGGCAAATAAAAATTTAATCATTTTTTTAGACCAAAGTAAGAAAACATACCATACTTGCAATATATGAACAATTTTGTTTATTTATTTAAAAAATGTTAATCCATTTCACATTATTCCTATGTATATTTATTTTTGTTACTGATTTTAAATAGTTCAAACGGTTACATATGTATTTAAACGTGTAAATAGGTTTTTTCATTCTTATTTTCTGAATAAAAAGTTGTATGATCAAAGAGATTAAAAAAACAACAAGCAATAAAAGATAAGGCATCAGCTGAAAAGGCATAACAGAGAGCATAAAGTTTACCGTGGTTGTGATAAAGAGAATTAAAAGTATCAACCGACTTAATACTTGCGTCAAAAATGCTTTTAAGTTTTTCTTTATCAAACTTATTTATCAAAAGTAAAGCGAAAAAAGGTAGAATTTGGAAGAAAACTCATTAGACTACAATACCGTTTCTGAATCATTTTTTGAAAAAAACAATTTTTGTCAGTACAAAATGTTGTTTTTACGAGTGGTGGCGAAAAAAAAGCGAGACTAAAGTCCGTGATATATATATTTAAAAAGTTTTTTTTGGTTTTTTTTTCAAGTGTTATTTAAAAGTGCTTTAGCGGTTGTTATCATCATTTTGGCTTACGATTCACAACTGTATAAAAATCAATAGTTTTGAGAATCAAATTTGGCAAAAATAGTTTTTTGAAGACAAAGAACTTGTAAATTTTGAAAACAAAACTTTGATGCAAAAGAAATATTAAAAATTTTACAATACTTTTATTTTACAAAAATCAAATGGTTTTGACATTTATTAGAAACGACAGCAATAACAAAAGAGAAAAAAAATTTGTTTAACAGTCACAAAAACGTCTTGTGTAGGCGGTAGATAAAACCAGTTAATTGATACAATCATACCCAAAAACAGTTATTTCTTTTGATTTTCCAATACGATAATTCTTAAGTTTTGTAAATGCGGTACGCCATTCTAATGTGATTTTGAAAATCCACATTGCCGTTAAAAGTTTTGCAATAAAAGCCAACATTATACCCCAATTTTCAAAGCCATTAAAATAGTTATACCAACAAATTTCAAGAATAGCAATCATGCTTTGAGTTGTCTAAAAGCAAAAAAGAACTACTGTCACAATGGATAAATATAGAGAAAATTAGCTTTCAACTAACCATAAAAAAGTTAACAGCACTACATGATTCATAAAAATGATCTGCAATACCAAGTGCAAGACAGGCATAAAAGAAGAAAAAAATAAAATAAATTAAGTGTTGAATAATATTGTAATAATGGAAAAGCATTTTGTACGAGATGACACTGTATATACTTAATGACGTACTAATAAAATGTAGGGTAAATGCGAAAACAAATAAACACCATAAATGATTAAAATGGGATTTTAAGCGATAATCAGTTGGATCAAAAGCTGATATAATCGTTTTCATATCAATAATATCAAATTTTGCAGACATATTTTTCTGAAAAAAGAAAAAGCTGTAAATCTTTTGACAAAATCATGAAAGCAAAAATCGCATAAGAGAACGCATTAATTATTCAATCACATTTTTTCCCAATAAAATTGAAAATCAAAAATCTTGTACAAGAGCTTTTAAAAGAAAGCATCATGGGAAATTATTATATTTACTGCATTAAAGAATAATAATTATGTTTACACATTTTTAATATATTGCTTAAGTGATGATACTTTGTACCGCTAAACACTGATCAGACATGAGCTTTTTAACGCAAAAAAGAAACGTCGGATTGATTTTTTTTGCATGAAACTGTATTAGTCATAACTGTCAAACGGACAATGCATATTTCAAATTTTTTACCGTCAAGCAAAAATTATGTTCTTTGGTTAAAAGATATTCATCAAAATGAGCTTTCGAGAATTAATTGTGCAAAGTAACACAAAAAAATAGTTTTTGAAGTTTATTTCCAAGTTTGTTTGAAATACTTCCGATGTTTTTAGCTCTAAAAGGTCAAACTTTTTCGAATCATTAAAATAACAGTTGCTGTAATTCCTTTTTGTTAAATTTGTTAAACTGCATTAAACCTGCTAAAATAGCTCTTGTAACTAATGGAGATAAACTTTTTGATACATTAAATAATATCATAATTCATGGAATCAGGAGTTAAACCTTCTGAAACAAATCTCTCTTGTTTAAATGCCCGATGTTAATATTTGTCAAAGTATTAAAGCTCTGCTTTCTTTGTGACATAATATTCCTTCAATTCTTTTAAAATCCAAATAGCATGTAATTTGCAACGTTGTCAAAAAATAGTTCAGATTAAGCAAGTTCACTTCATGACAAAAACTTAACATTTTTGCATGAAACACAAGAAAAAATAACCAAAGAAGAATTTAAAAAAAGACTCTGGAGCAGCCCCTTAAACTGTCAACTATTTCGTTCGTCTTAATCGAGCATCATTTTCTGTTAATTCGATAGGGATTTTGGTTATCTTCGTCCTCATATTTTTTGGTTTACAACAATGAACATAGAAAGCCTTTAATTATGAAACTTAATTAAAGGCTTTCTAAATGAACCAAAATTTTTACCACGGGCATAGTTATCTAATCTATATTAGCTTTGTAAGTTTACAAATTTGTCAAAATTATTCAATATATTCGATACGCGTTAACAAGCTTCCGCAAAACTTCTGCAAGTTTCAAGAACCTTGAAGGCCTTCAACATTCTTCTCGCACAACTTCAGAAAAAGCAAAGGGAAAAAAAGAATTTTTTCGTTGAAGTTTTGTGTGAAGATTGCTGACGCTTATCGGCTGTGAACGAATAATTTTCTTATGATATTGACGGTTAGAATGTGTCCGATTTTTGGAATGCTCTTACTAATTTATCTGTTTTTGGCTATTTTCCATTTATTGTTTTTTATCATTTTAAGTGTTGAGTCTATGCCACAGATTTATCACTTGTGTCAACATCACAATGTGTAATTCAAGTTTGCTGCTTATCGATGCATTTTTTTTTTGCTAAATCTTGTGTTTATGTTTACAGCTACCGTTAGTCTAATAGATTTGTTAGAAAGCAATTGGTATTCATTTGCTTAATTTTTCCATGTATAATGTTTTTAAAATCCTCATGAATTACAAAAGAACATTACAATTTTCATCAGTTTGTTCAATATGTACTATGAAAGAATATCATTCTTGAAAATAGCAATTCGAACGTGTTCATTTTAACGGGTGTACAGACCTTTATCCAATGCTCACCAAAATTACGGTAGTAGTGAATTTTTTCATTTTTTATGTTGCTTTTACTATCAAAAATGTTTTTATGCTGGCATACGGTAGATTCAAATATTAAACTCTTAAACATCCAAAAATTTTCAAATATGTCTAGAATGTGCTTTTAAAATTAGCACATGAATCAGTCTGCATTTTTTCAACAAAATATTCTATTCATTTTAAGGGAAAGAAACCGAAAAGCATTAAATTTTTGAGACGCATTCTAAATTTCAATGGTTCTTGGTCGATGGTTTATTCAATTTACCTCAATATAAAAGTCATTTGTCGTAAACGAAACCATAACCATTTTCATGTAATCATTGGGTCGTTTTTACGTATTTTCTCATTACATCAAGAAAAAAGTCTATCTAAAGAAATCTTTTTTTCTGCTGCTGCAGCTAGTGTTGAAAAAAAAACTTTTTGCATACATATGACTTAATCCATGCAAAAGCCTTTTTTTCTTAATTACTATTTAAAGTGAGCATCGATATTAACTCTGCCTTTTTCTTTATTTTTTGAAGCCCCTCTTTTTTTTCTTTTTCTCAAAGACTTACATTACTACTAGTACTACTAATACGTCATTGCATCCGTCGTCGCTTATCCGTCTTCCTCAAGACATCTCTTAGTTCTTTTTTTGCCGTCAAGAATGGATTTAATTGAAAGACTTCAGCAAAAAAAGTGCAACTTTTTCACTCTTTTTTCTTCTTTTTCTTTATTCTTATAAATTTAGAAGCAGTTTTTTATATTGACTGAAAAGAGAGACAAAACCAATTATAATTTAAATGATTTATTTTATTTTTATAGCATAAACTTTTTTATTTGCAAAAATGCATATAAAAACTAAAGTTCATTTTGTAATAATGTCGTAATTTTTGTCAAAAAAAGGCTAGTTGAGAAAAAAAGCAATTTAAAATAAAAGCCCCAAATTCATTTAAATAAAAAATAGAGGTGCCAAGGTACAGACAACTACCTAATTTCTATCGTATCACTTCTTCCTTTCTTTCAAAGCTTACTTATGTAACATTCAAAATAATAATTTTTGGCCTCTTTTAACTCAGTTTCTTTTTACTACAAAGTTAAATATAAAATTGGATTAAAATGAAAAAAATACGTTTGTGCCTAGAACCATATGATCAACTTTCGTCTTTTTTTTCAAGAAAAAATAAACTGCGAAGAAGAAATGTGGTTTTGTATCTTTTTATTTTCTTATTTATGTCGACGGCATTTGCGCGGTTGTCCTTTTCTTTTTTTTTAAAGATTGGTTTCTATTCAGTTTGCCTTTTAACTAATGTTAAAAAAAGTAAAACAAATTTCGGACTAATATATATTTTGCTTGCTTCTACTTTTTTGTTGCGTCTATTACAGTGGATTAATTTAGAAAAGAAGAAAAAAGCTTGACATTTTAAATTTTTTTTGTTGGTAAATGTGTTTAACACTTTTTTCAATTTTTAGGAACAAAAGAAAACGAGACAAAATATCTCAACAACTCACACCACACATTTTCGGAAATTGTTCCAAAAAAAGGTAAGTAAATTTTTACATTATTAACCGTACCTAAAAAGTTGATTTTTGTTTCTTAAATTTATGATTTTTTAATTAGACGACAAAAAGTACTCCTTTTTTTCCAATCTACGCATACTTTTTTACACGCATTGTCTTTTTTGGCAAAAAAGAGTTTTTTTAAAGTAAATAACTTTTTTTTGCTTATTGTAGCATAAAAAATTATTTCTTTAATTAGTATTTAAAGTCTCATATTTACAAAAAAAAGCAGTAAGTAAAAAATGTCATTGATGAGCAATGCTTCAAACTTCTATAGCGAAAATACATCATCATCATCGATGAATGTTAACAAAAAAAAGTTTTAAAATTGAAAACGAAAAAAAATTAAACATCAAAAATCTTAGAAAGTAACATCATTGTTTAATTTTTAAAGAATAATACATTTTTCGAAATATCTTTGATTGGTATTTCTTGAAATGTTTTGGTTTTAAAAGCTATTTTTTATCCGCAACAAGAACTGCAAAAGTTTTGGTCTTCTTTATCTTTGCTCTTTTTTTATTTAAGCAAAAAATACTGAGAAATTCAACGAACAAAAAAGTTAGGATAGAAAAATTAAATTTGTAGAAGAAAGATAATTCTAAAGGCAATTAAGCTTAATAAAGAGAAGTAGGGCATTTTTGATTGGAAGAGCGCTAAATACTTTTCTTTTAACCATTTTTTTTGTTTCTAACCGTTTTTAACCATAGCAATTATTACTTTTGTACAGGATTAAAAAAATGTAGATATTACTTTGCTTGAGAAAAAAACGTTTTGTCTTTTACACTTTTATCTTTGATTTTGTATTGTAAAGTCATTGCTCTTAAATCCGATTTTGTTTGTATTTTTAAGAACAACATTTTTTCCATTAGTTTAATAGAGAAATACAAAAATTTGAAACATTTTGTCTACGAAAAACTGTCAGCTATTTCTAAGCAAGCTTTTTTAATTGACCGGTTGAAAATTTTTGTAGTAAGTTTTTAAAAACTTTTTTTTAATAAATTCAAATGTTAAATTTTGTGCTAAAACGAATTTTGAGCTTATATCGGCAAGAATGTGTTACTGTATTTTAACCGCTTGTAAAAAATTAAACCATACTTTAATTTTTTCCAAATATTAAAGTATGCTTTATTTTCAAAGGTCACATGGATCACGTTTAAAAAAGATTTTTTTTATAAAAAGTCGTTTTTTGACCTTCTAAACTGCTCGATATATTTGCAACTTCTTATGCTTTTCCCTTAATCTTATCCGTTTTTTTTATTTCGTCGTTCATCATCTCATTTTCTCTCTTTCACTTTTAAACAGTTGCCCATGAGATTTTTAAGAGTTGATTGATCGCACTTTCAATTTTTCCTTTTTTCTCTGTTTCTTCTAATTTTGTGAGTAAAATCACGTGCTGTAATATGGCATTTTCTTCAAATTATCATTACCTTTAACTTATATCAGTATCTCTTATATTTTTTCTTGTTCATTAAATTTTTACGTGACTCTTATCATTGCTGAGATGGCTATACTTTTATTATAGAAGAGGCTTTTGAAGCTGCTAAATTAAGTTTTGAGCTTTTGTTTCTTGAATTTAATGGAAAAAATTGTGAAAAGAATCACTTCCAT
Source organism: Panagrolaimus sp. LJ2400 (assembly GCA_024447215.1). Classification (NCBI taxonomy): domain Eukaryota; kingdom Metazoa; phylum Nematoda; class Chromadorea; order Rhabditida; family Panagrolaimidae; genus Panagrolaimus; species Panagrolaimus sp. LJ2400. Next base: position 8,564,789 of record JAMRYA010000009.1, on the reverse strand, counting down.
TTTTTCATTTTTGAATCTGGTCAAAGTTGAAATTATTTAATGCACAAAAAAGGAGGTGATGAATTGTCATGAACATGTGAATGATGGATGATAGGTTTTTTTGCATAGAAACAAACTTTTTTCCCAAAAAACTTCATTCCTGCTAAAAAGAGAGCTATTCTGTACACGATTTCCTCTAAAATCAATTAAAAATAATTTCAACCTTTTTATGGGCTTTTTATATATTTATTAAAAAGGAAATTGAGAAGAAAAAAAACAAAAGACCATTTTTTCTGTTTCGTTATAGAGAGAAAAAGAGTGCTTTTAACTTATTTGAAGTAATCCAAAAAAATCTATCTATTTGAACAGCTAATAAATTGTCTGAGCTTTTTTTATATTCCATTATTTCGCCATTTGTCTGTTTTTTTTTGCATTAATAATGAATTATCTTTTCCCTCTTATTTTTAAATTAATTTTAATCCATTGCAACTCTCTTTTTTTTCTCTACAGTTTTTTAAAACATTTTTTTGCAATCATCTGACATTACCATGATTTTTCTTTTTTTTTGAGTCAAACCTGGAACCAATTTATTTTAAAAGAGAAAGAGAGAGAGATCAAAGATGTATACTTTTTCTTTTAAAAAACTTTGCTTAACTAATCTATTCTTTTATTAGCGGGAAAGAAATGCATTTAAAACAGCCGCGTCTTTAATCATTTTTTTATTTTCGTCGTCTTCTTTTTTTCTTGTTCAATAAATTTGTTGCAATATATATGTATAATGATAACATACAATATGAAACAAAACCTTGAAACCCTTTTTTTAAATATCAATGTTGAGAAAGAAAATGTTTGTTACGACAAATTTTATTCCATTTTTTATTCTTATGCAAAAAAGAGGGCAAAATTGCAAACCATGCTTCATGAATACTCTCTTTCTTTAGCAAACCGTATAATATAACACCTAAAAAAATTTATGGCTTTTTACAACTCCTTTCATTTCTTTTTACTTTCTCAAGCTTCTCATTGTTAAAACATTTATTTAAAAAAGTCGGAATATTTTTTTTCTTTCTTGTTATACGGTACCATACTATCAAAAACATAAAAATAGGCGCAGCATTATTGTTATTATGTTACAGTGGTTTTTTTTGTAATCATAAAAAAAAGCCTTAATGGATGATGGCAGTTGCGAATATTTTACTCTTGTCTGCAATGTCCAGAACACATAGCTCTACTGCTTTTTCATTTTTTCCCGGTTGCGTTTTAAATGCACGTGGTTGTTCAAAAAAAACGAGACGAAGCGCGCGTTTTTTTTTCTTACTGCCAGCTGGCGACTTTCTTATTTTATACTTTCTGGCATTTTTCGTCTTTTTTTCTGTCTCTCTATTTTTGATATCATCATTCTTTGCCAAATAGCGCCATTTCTTTGTCTAATGTTTTTTCTACAGTGAAAAGAAAAAGCTTCCAACTGTTTTTTGTTGTAAAGCAAACTTTTTTTATTACAACTTTTTCCTATCATAAAAAAATATTTGAAAATTATGCTTCAAACATTAAAGCATCTGGTGACCTGATCTGCACTGCAATAATTGTGCCATGTGCGTCCACTGACCTTTGAGCTCATGCCAAAAAGAAAGTAGCTTCTGTTGGCGGGATGTTGTTTGACTCTCTAGTTTTTTTTCTGGTGGTTGCGCCGCTGACATAACTATCATTGATGGAAGCCTTTTTTTGACTGACTACTTTTTAATTCTAATTTTTGTTAAATTACTGTAGCAAGTCTCTATGATGAAAAAAATTAAATTAAATTGAAAGACAGAAACGTTGTAACAGATGTCTTATTTAATCACGGAACCTTTTTTTTGCATTTTAAGCAGTTTTTTCTCCCATTACTTTTGTAGATTTTTGTTCTTTTATTTCAAAGCATTGTCACGTGAGAAAGTAAATGCTCTGGCAAGTTGCCCAACTATTAATATGAGCGAGCTCTTTCTTCTTCTCTTCCCTCATTTTTTACTCAACCATTTTTTAAGACCTTTAAAAAGGTTTTTCTTTTTTTCTTTTATCTTATGGCTACCTTTTTAATGACCCTCTTAAAATTACAATCTTGCCCTTTGCCGGCTTATTGCAAAAAATAAAAAAAAGTTTGTGCGCGCTTCGTCGAAGCCAATTGATCGATGGTGCTCTGTCCTGGAAAAAGTGCACTCACCGAGAAAAAAAGAAGAGAAAGTCTCATCTGACATTTTTTGACAACATGACTACGGTCAGGTTTTTTAGTTCAAAAAAGTTTTTAAAAATTTGTTGATTGTGTTTGTATCAATTTTTTACATGCCACATTTTTTTTTGCAAATTTTAACATTTTTACCTATTAAGTGAGGACAAAAAAGTCCCTAAAAGTGTGCTGTTTGCAATGTCATTTAGTCTTTTATATATGTTTCTTTGTTAAAATCGACCAAAGATTGGCCTCTCTCTTTTTATTTTAAGCCTTTTTTCCATTTCGGATTGAAAAAGATTTGACATTTTTTGCGCGCCCGTCTTGTAAATTGTCTTTGTCCATTTTTAACTTCCTGAAAAAAAGCGTCTATTATACACTTTTTGGTTTCTTTCTGTTTTTTATTACAACAGTGTTCCAATCTTTATTGGTTGCCATTCGTCTGGTGTATACGGTATTTTTTAATGCTGCTGCAACTTTTAGGGATTTCTAAAGCACGTTTAAAATTTCTTTTTCTTCTTATCATTTTGATGGTTGATCAATTAACTTCACATTTATCGTTGACACAGTCATGTTAAAACTCTGTTCATCAATTTCTTTTTTTGCTTGTCTTTTCATTTTGCTTTAACTTTAACGCATTCTCATTTTTCAAACAAAAAAAAGAGAGTGTGTCGTTTAGACGTCTAGTTTTTTTTGTCTCACCCTTATTAGAAATTTAAAATTTGTAGCTGTAAAAGTAATAACTTTTATGTGGCTAGTGACCAAAAATGTATATATATATATATTCGTACTTGTGCCGGCCTGGCAGTGTTTAACACGTATTTTTTCCCTCCTCTTTTCTCTCACTTTCTTTTGCATTTGCATTAGTACGTGTAGTCACGCTGGTTGAAGAGGTGGTTGCAATATTTGCAACTTTCATTGTATTCCTACAACTATTGATGTTCGACCAATTTGGATGCCTATGGTGTTCTTTGAAACACCCGAGACTAGCTGTCCGTCTCCTTCCGCTTTGTTGAATGCGACAGTAGAGAAAAAAAAAGAGAAAAAGAATAAAAATTTGGCGACAAATAAAAAAAAAGTTTTTGATGAATTTTAACGCTGGGTGAAATGTGAACGATTTGTAAGATAGTATTAGAACACGTAAAGAAAAAAAGGGGGAGGTAAAGTTGACAATGAAAAAAAATCAATGCACATCAAAAAGTATTCTTTTAAGCACTGATTTCAAGTGAATAAAAAAAAGAAAAAATGGTATTAAAGAAATTAAACAATTTTTTTTATGTTTCTTCAACGTTTTCCCCCCTTTTTGAATACGTTGAATTTTCATGATTTAGAAAGTTGTAGGGCTCCATTTTTTCCCTAAAACAAAAAATGTCACTCATGATCAATGAAACTGAAAAATGATCAAAATTAAAAGACAAAGAATTTCATTGATAGAAAAAAAATGTGGAGGGAGCCATTTTTGCACTCTATGCCTGTGGCTCTTAAAACTAAAACGCTCTTTGTTGTACTTTTTGGACCATGGTTTTAACAGAAAAAAAAATGTGGAAGAAAAAAAACGAGACAGGAAGAATTTAAGTTGACGTTAAGGGGCATGTCGTCGATGAATTGATTTTTTCTTCGTTTTTTCGGAAAAATTTTTTTTTCAAAGCTTTAAGTTAAGAAGTTTAAACGTGACGTTTTTCTTCTCTCGTTTGGGAAGAATTTTTTTAACGAATTTTATTATCTTCAAAGTTTTTTTTCTACGTTGATATCTTTTTCATTTCTTTCTGTTTTATTCAGCCATTTTTTATTCAATCTACACAGTCTGCTGCTGAATTAAGCGCGTAATAGAAAGAGTTTATTCATTCGTCTTATCAGACGTTTTTTTTCCTTCATTAATTCCTTTTTATTCTTTTAAATTTTTTTTATGGAAGCGTCTGCGTGTCTTCCTTAATTCTTTTGACCTATAAATCTAATGTAGTTTAATATTATTGAATAACTTTCTTTTTTTTCTCTTCTCTTTTTTTGTTAAATGACTATATTAATCCCTTTTTTTCGATTTTAAGATGTATTACGAGTTACGTTCATCTTTTCATTTTACATTTTTATAATTTTATATTGCCAGAAAAGTATTAGTTCTTTCATTTTTTTCAGATTAAAATCTTCTTTTGGCTTTGTAACTTAATACACACACGTCCTACGTGCATTAGCGCCAAATAGCGCAGTATTGAAGCCGTCGTCAATAAATACAATTGAAAAGTTTATTAGCTTCCTAATCATGGAAATTTAAATATTTCTAAAAATACAATCAATTCCTTTATTTCTTTTATATTCCTCCCGGTGAACTTTTATTTCTTCTTACTTCTAACATAAAACACTTCTCAAAGAATTCGTTTTTTTACATTTCTCAATAACGAAGAAAAGGTTACGTGCTGAACACGTGCTGCTGAAAAAAAAAGATTTGAAAACGTTAAGAAAATTCTTATTTAATATATAAAATCTTTTGATATGCCTTGAGGCTTTTCTATAGGTGAGTGAAGCCAAATATATTTTAATCTTTCTTTTTTGAGAATAAAAATGGCTTCTGTAATTTTTTTTATTTGGCCAAAAAAGATATTGAAAAAATGAAATTATTACTTTTATCTTTTTTTTTACTTTTGCAGATTACAAACGTACATGTGAGCAGTTATTAACCAATTCATTCATTGTATTATCTGGTTAAATCTTTACAAAATCTATTATATTTTTTATTTTATTGAAGAAAAAAATTTATTTGACACATACATTTTATTTTTCATTAAATTATGGATGAAAAATGTTTTATTGAAATGAATGCCATTTCTCAACCACAGAATGTTAGAACTGAGCCGCATTCTACTTCAATAGGGTTAGAAGCCACATCCTCTTCAGCACCCGCAACTACTTCTGTTCATTCTCAACCACAAGCCGCTTCACTTACCCAAACCGACAAAGCGCATCATGGGTCAACTAGTACAACCTTGTAAGTTTTTATAGAAAATTAATTTTTTTATTTAAATGCCAAAGAAGAGCTAATATTATTTTCTCATGCGAAAAAAAAACATTTACCTGTGTTGACATAATTTTTTAAATGTTAAAACAAGTCCTTAGGGAAAGATATAAAAAGTCATTCTTTGTTAAAAATCTTTAAAGGTGCTAACAATTTTTATAAGGCTAAAAACGTATCATCTGAGTTCATTTAGGTGTATAAAAATAATTTATGTCAATTTGTCTTTTTTGGATTTATTTCTTTTTGCCTCATTAGTGACCGGATTTCGTCTTTTTTATTTCCGTGAGAAAAAAAAATTTATGTTAAATATTTTGTGTGTTTTTTAAAAAAAAATAATTTTGGATTCAATAAAATTTTTTCCAAGGGTTTATTCTTAGAAAAAAAAGTGAAACGATTGAAATTTCACCGGAAATATAATCCATAGATATCTTTCTTTCGCTTTCATTTTTTTGCGTTTATTTTCCCAAAACATTGCTCTATTTTTTGCAACAATGCAAAAGTTCTTTTTTTTATAGCTCAACAGTTTCAACTTTAAGCAGTTCAACTTCAACATCTGAACAAGGTGGAGATTCTTCTGCATCATCATCTGGAGTTGCAACAATGTCTTCAAATGATCATATCCCATGCTCAAATATTAATGGTGCTAATTTGCTTACTTCCGGTTCCCCATCTTCATCATCAAATCCTTCACCGACTTTAGTTCCATTACATTTGGATACATTTACAAAAAAGAATTCTGGTTTTGGTATTGGCTTTTTTACCAATAGAAGTATAAGTCAAATTGACAAGAATGGTGAATGCAATAAAGCCCTTGAACCACCAGGGATTAGCCAAAGATGTAGTAGCCGAGCATCGTCTGGTAAAAATTCACCGTTGCCACAATTAACGTCACCACAGCCAGCTTCCGTATTTAGTGCAGAAAGTGCAAAAGAAATGATATGTGTACCCTTGCGAACAATGGTAAGCCAAAATCGTCGAAGATTTCAAAGTGATGGTTTCAATCTTGATCTCACATGTAAGCTTATTACTGTAAATTTTTCTTGACAAAAAATTTAAATAATTTCATTTAAGACATTACTGATCGTATTATTGCAATGGGATATCCTGCTGATACTGCTGAATCACTTTACCGTAACAATATGAAACATATTGTAAAATTTCTTGAAAAATTTCATCCTGATAAATACAAGGTCTTTAATCTGTAAGCACAATCATTCTTTTTTTTTCTTTACGAAAAAAACTATTTTTAATCTTTCTTTTTTTTCAGTCGAGGACAGTATGCTTATGATGAAAAGAATTTTCATTATCGCGTTGTTTCATATGAAATGAAAGATCATCATCCACCACGTCTTGAATTAATGGCGCCATTTTGTCGTGAAGTGCATGATCATCTTGAAAAAGATCCAACAAATGTAGTTGCTGTACATTGTAAAGCGGGAAAAGGTCGAACGGGTGTTATGATATGTGCATACCTATATTATATAAAATTTTTTGAAAATCCTCGACAAATTATGGATTATTACAGTATTGTTCGAACACATAATAATAAAGGTGTTACAATTCCATCACAACGAAGATATGTATATTATTTTGCCCATCTTCGTGATAAACAACTTAATTATCTTCCATTAAAAATTGAATTAGTTGGAATTTATATTGAAAGGCCACCAAAAACTCGTGCGCTTTTGGGTAAAGGTTCTATAAATTTACGAGTTGCCAATGGTGATATTGATGTGTTCCATGGTGCTGAACTTTCCTTATCTTCTGATGATTATGATAAAGAAGATGAAATGTGGCAAAAATATCCTAATATGATTGGTGAAGATAGTTATGATCCTTATAATCCACAATCAGGAAAAGAATGCATTTCTCGGTAATTATATTTTTTGTCATTTTTTTCTCTAACATTTGGATTTCTTTTTCAGTCGTTGCTATGGCTGGACAGTACCTTCCAATGCTCGAGTATTCCTTGAAGGTGATATTCGAGTTGATGTTGTTAAATCTCCTCCATTATCTTTTCTTGTAAGTTATTTTTTAAAAAGAACAACAAAGAACCTACGTTATAAATTTTTAGCCACGAAAACCTGATAAAATTGGTCATATTTGGTTTAACACAATGTTTACATGTCCATCATTCTGTGGTGGTGCTTATGTTCATGGTGATGAAGCATTCCCGTATCCAGATGATGGGGCAACAATTGTTTCAAAGGTTACAAAACAAAAATCTTCAACTGCTGATAATCCACTCGATGATATTCCCAAATCTAGTTCTGTTTCTGAACATCGCGTTCATTCTGCAACATCTTTCTCAGCTTCTGTTCCAAATTCCCCTCCTTGCCATAAATTAAATTTTTCACTTGGAATGCCAAATCGTGCTAGTGCTCCTGATGGTGAACCAATTGATTCTCCACCTGCAGTAGTACCTTCATCAACTAGAAGTACCTCAAGAACACCTTTAATGGGACAACATAAATCTTCATCAAGTGGATTAAAATTGAATGGTGTTGCAAAGAAATTCGCTGAAGCATTAGAACCTAAAAAAGCAATGCGGCATTCTGATCGATCTTCAGCAGCACATGACATAAAATGTGAACGTTGGTCATCACAAGATGGCGGAATTGCTCTTAAACGAAATGAAATTATGGATGCAACAAAACCTTCCCGAGCAAGCCTTGATTGTGTTACTGATTATGATAATAATGAAAATGAAGCAATTATTGTTCGAAAGCCTCCTGGATTAGATGATCATTGCCCAGAAGAATCTCTACAACACATTTATCCAAATGGAAATGCGCCACGTCATAATATTGAAGAAATGCTTCGAGTTGCATATCGAAAGAATTTAATCAAAGATGGATATAATGCTAGACGATTATCAGTTCCAAAAGAAGGAAATTTAATGCCAAAAGCTGATTCATCATGCCGTCCGCTAGTTGGAGGACCATTTTGTCTTATGCGAAAACCGGATGAACATGTTTCAACTTATCCTGTAATGGAAATTGATCGAGCATACAAGAATAAAGAAATAGATTGTGGTTTTAAAATTCATATTGTTACTCGATGCTTGAATACCAGTACACTATCAGATGTGAAACTTGCTGAAAATTTTATTAATGTTACCCGAAAAAAGCAAGAAGAAAAAGATGCAAAAAAGCATGAAACAATGAAAGGCAAAAAATATGCTGAAGAAGCAAAACGTTTTAAAGGAACTGGTACCGTAAGCAGTGAATCGGATCAAAATGATGATAATTCATCAATTGAAAATGCTGATATCAAAAATGATCCACATTTAAAAAAATTTTTCTTTCGTCAACGAGTAACTTCTGCTTCAAAACATCCAAATTATCGTTACAAGTAAGATTTTTCAAAATGGATTACTGTATAAACATCACATTCATTTTTTAGTTGTTCCTTGTATAAAACTGAAACAATTGGTGGAAATAGAGTTGCAGTAAAATCTGATCGCCCAACAATTGAAGAAAATTTAAATGAATTAAGAAACGATTCATTTGGGTCAAATTTGGATACAGAAAATTCTTCTCCACAAAGTGATACAACAATTATTCCAGCTGTTCATGGCCGAAGTGCAACAATTTCAACAACCGGAGAAGAAACTTCGAAACAATTGGAAGTCGCTCCAGTTAAACCAACTTTAAGAACTCGATCCGGAAGAAGTGCTACCATTGATAAGGTAATTATTATTGATAAATATGATGTTACGGTAACTGTTAAACATTTTAAGAGTATTAAAAAGCAATCAATGGCAAGTACTACAAGTGACCATACAGATGATATTCATCCATCAGATTGCAGTTGGACAAGTAGTTCAACAAGTTCATCTTGTCGAGTAAGTTTTTTTATTTGCGATTTCCATCAGTAATCAATTAATAATATTCAGAGCTTGGATGAAGCAGAAGACAATGATGCAAATTCATCAAATTCAGATAGTGCAACAATTCGACGACCCGCTGAAAGCTTTAGTGATGATAAACGCCAAATATAATAATAATTATTAATGTTGTTGTTCTTACTTTTTCGTTTATCTTAAAATTTTAATCATCTATCATCGGTTTATATATTTATGATCTACGGTTTAATCTTCTTTAACTACCCACGTAATAACGGTTATTCTTTTTCTTCTTCCTGTATTCTTTGAATCGGCTAATTTTTCTCTATACGTGTAATTTTCTTCTTTTATGTTGATATTTTTTTAAACGCGTATCCCAGTTTATTAACATTATATAATATATTTTTCGCTCAAACTCTTTTTTTCTGATAAAATTATTTACACACATCAAATTTTTCCTTTTATGGTTTCTTCTTTTTTTCCTTTGATAATTTATCTCTCATCGATTCCAAAACTGGTCTCAAGCAATGTAGTCTGTGTGATTAGGTAGCTAGAACAATTTAATAATTGTGGATTTTTAAAACAATCTTTTTTAAAAATTCTTTTAATATTTATAAACGAGTGTAAAATCATTGCTTACAGGGCTGTCTCTTTTAAAGTAAAAAGAAAAAATTCTTCATTGATCTTTATCCATTATCCTGCCCCAGTGTTTTATTTCATTGTGCTTTTTTATTACTCTTTTCTAAAAAAACAACACGAGAAGGAACATATTCAAGCTTTTTTATTACAATTTTTATGCTAATTTGCCAAAAAGCTAGTTTAATATATAAGTAATTATTCTATTATTAGTCATAGAAATTTTTTTAGTTTTTTACGTGGTAATTATCTTTTGTTTATTGTCAAAAAAATAATAACGGTGATTTTCGTGCAAATTTTGCAATGTCTTCTTTTGCATCTTTTAATTTACTTGTTCCGTTTTATAGCAGTTCCTTGTGTGCATTCCGTTTTCTTTTATTCTTGTGGTATATATAATTAATAAAAATGAATAATATAAATTTAAAAAACAACAAAAAATCAATGCAAAAGTTCTTGAAGACTTCAAAAATCATTTAACACATTGAAATCAAATCTATCTTTGCCAAACATAAACAAATCAGTTCTTTTTGCTTTGTCCTATTTTTCAATTCAAACAAATAAGAGAAAGCCTAAAGTAACATTATTTCGTAAGCATGCTGCTAAATTGATATGAGCCCAATTGATGCCAATAAATCAGTGATTCTAAAAAGTTACGAACAATCGCTGTGTTTTTCGATCAACAAATTTTTTTCTTTTCTTTTTTGTTCGTCCTATGTTCACGTGCCAGCTGTGAGTAAAATCTTTTTCATCTTTGAGACAAGCACCCTCAGTACAGCTTTATTTTTTATCTAAAGTTTCAATGGTTTTTTCTGTTGTCTACGATGGAAATTCAACAAGTTGCGGCACCGATGGCCGATGCCCTACCGGAAGTTTATGTGTAAGACCGGCATTGTAAGTAAAGATATCTTGTTGTTAAAACAATACCGTAATCGTTTTATAGATTTCATGAACCACATTTTTGTCTGGGTGAATCATATCGACTAGGATCATTTGCAGCATCACCCCAAAAATTATATTGTACTGAAATTGATGAGCCTCCACTTTCAACTGCTGTATGGATTTCATTGCTTTGGGCAGCGCTGATAGCTGGGTTTATTATTGGACAATTTTTGCGACTTCGTTCTGATTCTCGTGAAAGTCCAAGAGAAACACCAATGCGAAATTTGCATAGTCCCGAATATGAAAGTCCATATCGAGCTCATGAACATTATTGGAGCCAAACAAATTCAACACGGTAATTGATGATTCATTCACTTTTTTCTTTAATTGATAACTTTAGTAAACCAAGTGTTTAAAATGCTTCACATCCCCTTTCTATTTTCAATATTTTTTTTAAAAAAAAGGTGTAAATACTGTTATATTTGTATTGATGTTTTAAAATTTGATATAAATAAAATGCAAAATATGATTTTTAAAAGTTGTTTAAACACTAAATAAAATACTCTTGCATCAATTTTTTCTACAAGAATTATTTCAACTTTAAAAGGTTTGCAAAAACTTTCATTTCACTACTTCTTCTTGTCTTTTTCAACTACTGATGTTCAAAAGCGGCGCATTTTGAGCCTTTTTTTCTTTGTTGTCTATTTTGTTCAACTGCAACACATTCAGCCATAAACATTTAGTACATATGTGCACACAGCTTTTTAAAAAAAAATGAGGGGCCAAAGATCGATTGCGCGCGTGGCTGCTGCTTACGCAAGTATAAATTGCTGCTACACACCTATTCCATTTTTTTCGGAACTTTTCTCGCTTTTATTTCTTTGTTCTTCTGAAGTTCGTCTTTTTTTCTGTGATAAGTGAGATTAAAGATTTTTTAACCTTTTGTCCCAAAAGTATTGATAATTTTCTTTGATGAAAATATGGAAGAATCGCGTGTTCATTGTGGTGGCAATGGACTAAAATGAACAATTTTATACGTGTGAAAGTTTCATGAATATGTTTAAATTTCTGGTTTTAAAACCCTCATTGCTTGCAATATGACACATTTCTTCATTCTTTTTTCATTTTATCACATTTCAATCGTAAAATAATAAAAACTAAAATTATTGCTCAATATTTTCCTTTATTTTTTTTTATCTGTGATAATGAAAAACTGTAATTGAGGTTATTGAAGGCCCCCATGATGTTTTACGACTATTTTTTCTTAAAAGCGATATTTTTTATTACATTTTATGCTTATGATCTTTGAAGATTTAAAAGTCTTGTTTTTATAATAACTATTCTAAATTTCATATTTTAGAACACCTCAAAAATGCAGGGTCCTAACGAAGAATTTATGAAAGTTGCCGTTGAGGAAGCAATCAAAGGTGTAAACGAGGGTGATGGCGGACCATTTGGGGCTGTCGTAGTTAAGGATGGAAAAATTGTTGCCAAAGGGCATAATATGGTAATTGGAAATCGTGATGCAACTGCTCACGCTGAAGTAACTGCCATTCGAAATGCTTGTGATGCCCTTGGAACTCATGATTTATCTGGATGTCAACTTTATACAAGTTGTTATCCATGTCCAATGTGTATGGGTGCATGTTTATGGGCACGTTTAAATGCCGTTTATTTTGCTGCAACATCAACTGATGTAAGCTTTAAAATTATTCTCTGACTCAGTAATCAGAAAAAAAATTTTAGGCAGCTAATGCTGATTTTGATGACAGTCATTTTCATGAATTTGTTAAAAATCCTATCACAAATGAAGGCAGAATTTGGGAACAACTTAAAACTGATACATATTTGGCACCATTTGATGAATGGAAAAGAAAGGCTGACAAAGTTCCATATTAATTTCCATCGTGTCACTTATACATAATCTAATATCACAAAAAATGTCCATCTTTATATACTTTTGTTAAATTTGAATTTTAAAAACAATAAAAAAAGATTAAGTGAAGTTATGTGATATCTGCATTGGCAAAAATTATAATAACAAAAACAACATAAATTTTGGAAAGTTGAGCAGATATGATTTTCAAATTAAGTGATTAAAGCAAAGATCAATATAATCTGATAATTTCTTCAATTGGTTTGCGTTTAATATCAGGTACATGGGTATTATCAGCGGGATATCCAACAGGAAGCAAAAGAACAACCTTAAAATATTCTATATTAAAAGAGATACAAATTCCCTAATATAAACTTTATAGTTTTCTTCTTTGTTGCAAAATTTTGTAAAGATAACTTTCAAAACAGGTTTGTAATAATAGTACAAAGATTTTACAAAATTTGTAAAATGACGTCTTTTAAATCAAAAAAAGCATCAATCAAATTGTAATAATAATTTGATGCGTCTCGGATGCAAAAAAAAATTGTAATTAAAAGTTTGCAATCTTTTTACAATTTAATGCATACCTTTATTATTGATAATTATGACCCTTTTAAAAAAGAGAGCAATTTATCAAAAAAGAAACTAACTTTTTCATTTTGTGGACGTTGCAATAAATCTCTTATTTGTGTGCCAGCATTTAAGGGTGTCGTAACTACCGTAGTAAGGCCAACATTATGAATTGCAGTTAATAATATTCCTGTTGCAATACAAGTACTAATTTCATTGTAATAAGTTGGCTGTCTTTTCCCATCTTCTAGCATTTGATATGTCTAAAATTTTAAATATTTAATTCTTGCTCGAATGTACGGCTAAAAATATTTTACATGTTTCATGACTAAAATTAAATATGGCGCTTCTGTCAAATAGGGCTTATTCCAGTTTACATGTAAATGTGCTACATCCAAAACCCATTTGGCTCCCATTCTTTAAAAGTAGTAATTATTAATATTAGCATTGTATTATTTAGAGCTTACCGTCTTGAATAATTTATTTGTTCTTCAGCTTCAACAATTTCTCGTATTCGAGCTTTTAGATTATCATTTGAAACAACACAAAATGTCCATGGTTGTAAATTAGCGCCACTTGGAGAAGTGCCTTAAAAACACATTATTTATTGCTCTTCCACTTTGATGTTATAAAAAAAAGATGAACAACTGTTTTAAGTTGGCGTAATAAAAACATAATAACATGATTTTTTAAAGTTATCAAAAAAATCTTACCAGCAGTTTTAATAATATTTTGAATAATTTTAATTGGAATTGTTTTACTACTAAAACAACGAACACTTCGGCGAAGTTTCATTGATTCATAGAATAGCTGAGAGCGCTTCCACATAACTTCTTCTGGATATGATGGCCCTCGATACGGTATTTCTTTGACAGCATGAAATTCATCGTCATGATCATCCACAACATCAATACTGTCACCGACCTTAATCACAGCTTAAGAGATAGAAAAAAAGAGCAAACTATTTTTTACTTGTTTATCAGCAAATTCTTTTTGTTTGACTTCTTTTTGGCTGAAAGATTCATGCTGCAATTGTTTCGGCCTAGGACGGGCAATAAACATTGATCGAAATTGAACATAAACAAATACTAATACAACAACCGTTGAAAATACATTTAAATGCCATACTTCAATAGATGCAATAAAATGTTTAACATAACCCATAAATGTCAATTTTTCTTCTGACACCGCTGCAGTTGTTTCACAATTTTCTGAATGTGATTGATCTGCGCATGAACGCGCAGCTTTCTTTGCCGCCTCTGCAAAAATGCTCATCTGGAAATTTATCAAATTTCCGATTAAAAAAGAAACAATCAACGATGCTTGTGCGTTGTATTACACATATGTCGTTTGGAAGATAAGATTAAAAAAGAAAAAAAAGACTAACACGAAATAACATTGGCAGATTCGTCAACAATCAATCAATAATTTATATGGAATAAGAAGGAAACTTTTGTCTCATAGAAAAAAGTGCATCTCTGGAAGTAAAGTTTTTTAAAAGAGACAGCTGGTCTCAAGAAATTTTAGTGCCATCTTTTTTATCTCCGATCCAGCTTTGTCGCATGAGGGCTTAAAACAAAATTTGTTCAAAGAGAACATTACTAAAGGGAAAAAAACAAGAGTAAGGCGGCGGAGGTGGAGCAGACATTTTTATATTTAAAATGTTGTCAGAAATTGAGTTCGTCTTTTAGCCGGCTAATAACAGTGTTTTCGAACTTGATCATTTTCCGTCAAAAATTTGGTCTTAATCTTAGAATAAAAATATTTGTATTAACAGGTTTTAGGGACTCGGGTCAAGCTTATAAAAGTTTTTGTTGGAAAGCTCGCTGATTTTAGACCTGATTCAGTTAATTGACGAGCTACGAGCATACTGACGGTTGATAATTGTTCATCAATGAATGGGCGATCTTTTGGTAACGAAATGTTAATATGCCAATTTTGTGCTGAGACCTCAAAATTTCTCAAAAAAATTGAGCTTTTTTACAAAAAGATTTCATTTAAACCAGGGGATTGTTGTGGTTTGGGGAACAGATCTATATCACTTTCGAACTCCAATAAAACCTTTGACTCCATCTGAAACTTAAAAAAAAATTCCAAACCCCAAAAAATGATAGAAAGAATGGAAAATAGTTTAAAAAATTGGTGGAAAACCGTGAAAAATCGTGGAAAATTTAGTACGATTTTTTACGGTTTTACACGAATTTTTTAAACATTTTTCCATTTTTTTTTTGTTATTTTTGGGGTTCAGGGAACACATCTATATCACTTTTGAACCCCAATAATGCCCTTTGACTCCATCTAGAATCAAAAGAGCTTTTGCCGACAGCAGCAAAAGATCAAAAGAATATTTTGATTTAGGAGGGGGCAATTACCCCCGTTGCCCACCCCTAAATACAGCCTTGCTTCCAAACCCCGAAAAAATGATTAAAAAACCGTAAAAAATCGTGCAAAATTTTTTTTTACAATTTTCTATGGTTTTCTACTGTTTTTCACTGTTGAATACTAAAGATTATGAACTGAAATGATTGCAGCAAAAATTCAATGTTTTTTGAATTGTTCAAATTTTCTACAAACTACAGTATCTTATGAGCTGGCAATGTTCAGTTGACAATAAGAATTTGTTAGCAAAATATGAAATGATTACTGTAATTTTGAAAACACTAAATATAACAGTAACTATAGTTTTTAGTATTTGTACCTTTTAAAAATTAATATTTAATTTAATTAACTTTCGATGGCAAAACTGAAAGTTCAAAAAAATGTATATTAGTATCAAAAATAAAGTAATTTTTTATTTATAACTCTCACATACTATTTATTGACAATACAAATTTTATATATATAAAAAAGAATTACAAAGGACATCAAAATGTCAAAAGTTAGTAGCACTATAATCCGTCAAAGCTGCTATTACAAAAACATCACAGATCTAACTTAAATTGTTATAATATTCTTGTTGTGAAAGAGCCAAAGCTTGAGCAAGTGATTGACTTTCATCATCATCATCTAAAACAAAGTACTTTTAAAAAAATTTAATGAAAGCTAAAATAGAAGTATAATTTACCAAAAGCAGTACTTGCTAAAAGTTCTTCATACAAAGAAACAGGTGGAGCAGAAGAAGTATTATTTAATTTATCATCAGAATCAGTTTTTGCTTCAGGAACTTTAATTTGACCACGAATTGCATTCATATTATCGGTTACAGTAAGCTCTTTATTACCCGCATTTTTGTTTAATAATGTTTTAGTGCAAGTTGGTTCTTGAAATATTGCAGAAGGTGATGAAACACTTCGAGCAAGAGAAGAATCAGCAAGACCAAAAGATTTATCAAATTCAGAATTTATATTTGGCAATGAGACAGATGATTCTAAAAGCAAACTGTAAAAAAAGTTGAAAACAATAATAAAATAATACCATTCTTCTTTATTTTTGGACCATAATATAAATCAGAAGATTCTGAAGACAAATTAGAAAAACTGCGTTTTGTTGCTCCTGAACCGCTAGCAGTTTTGCTCGGAGCAGACGGCATACGAGGAGCTAATGCTTTCTTTGGAGGAAAATATAAATTTTGTTTAGAAGAAGTGTGATTTGGTGGAGTTCGTTCTTTTGTTTTACCAATATTTTCTAAATCATTATGCTTTTCTGAAGTTTGAGGCTTACGTTCAAGAGAACGAACAAAATCCATATATGATTCTTTAGCAATCTTAAAAATAAATTAATATCGTTGGATTAAAGCATTTAAAGGCGCACCTGTTTAGTAAGTTCATCTTCAGTTCCTTCATAATCTGTCATTTTCAATTTATCATTAAGCATTTGTTCTTCAATATGAGTTAATTCAGAAGCATTTACAGCATTTTTGTACGAAATACGTTCATGCATATTGGTATTAAGATTTGGAAAAACGACGGGATTGATTGGTGCATTTACAGGACGATAAGGATCAGTGACACTGTTATAATGGACATTACCATGATAAGAAAGCATAAGGGGAGGATGTTCTCCAACAGCATTTGCTTCAACTGTAATAGGATGAAAAGTAATAACAGGCTCTAAAAAACATAATTAATGATTTAACTGATAAATATAAAGTCGCTTACTTGTATCGTATTCGTAAATTTCAATTTGTCGACCATAAATTTCTGAAATAGCTTGAAGTTCAACATGATTTCCATGGACTTCAGCTTGACGTTTTCGAGTAAGATAAGCATCAAAATCTTCAGTAATAAATTGAGAGAAATGTTCACGATTACGTGCAATATATTCAATACAACTAAGACGAACATCCATATGTTTTTCTTCATCACCATAAACTTGAGCTGCTACAGCTCGAAACATACAAGCTCCATCACCTTTTACTTCTTTAATTTGAAAACCGCGAACATCATACAACCGTTGAGCAAAACGACGTTCAAGCTAGAAATGATAAGCGTGAATAAAAGATTTATTTAAAAAAAAACTTTCTCTTACTTCATCATTAAGAAATCCGCTACCGTATTCGTCATCAGAGTTACAAGCTTCAGCAGTTTCTTCTTCTTTGGTATTATTGTATTGTGGAGAAGATGGACGATAAGAAGATGGTTTAGAAGAATTGATGCCACTGCAACTCGGTTTTAATGCACATTGCTTACTGGATCCTGCTTGCTTTTCAAATGTTATTTTCTTTGCAACCTTTTTATTTTCAGTGGAAGTTCTTCTAGAAGTTCCAAAAGATGATTTCTTTGAATCGACAGAAGTATTTGAATGTGATGCACGGCTTGATCCTTCATTTCCAGCACTTTGTCCTGTATTGATTACATTTCTAAAAAGTATTAGTCATTAAAAATTTCACAACTGCAAAACAAGATTACCTGTTTCGTTCTGTTTTTTCACGATGACCGCTTTTCTTAGATTTTGTTGGATTTAAAACAGTCATGGAGGAAGCTGCAACAGCTAAAAATTAAATGAATGAGCAATAAAAAAAATAATAAGTCAATAATATGAATCAGGAATAAGTGCTCGTATGTTCTCGCAAAATGACAATTATCAACAAGCTCGTTGTTTTTCTGTTCCCTGAAAATATCGCTGTAAGAATAAAATAGCTTCAGCTTTTACAAAACCACAGCAATAGCTGTCTTCTAAACTACTATTTTCTCCACCACTTGTACAATCACAATATAATGAAAAAAGAACGGAGTGTATACATGACATATGCTATATTTTTCGTGGTGGAACTATTTTTAAACGAAAAATGAAAAAACTTTTTTTTATTAAAATTTGCATATTTAATTAGCAAATCATACTTTTACAACAATGCAAAAGAAATAATAAACATGTTTGATCCTGTTTATATATTTAAACGAATTATGTTTGATGGTTTCTTTGGTTGATTTAAAATTTCGGACAAAAATTGCTTTTTACTTAGCTACTGTATTTCTTAAATACTGTAAAAACTAAAGATTATTAAGGTGCAAAATAATTTCGTGTTATACACGGAAGCATGATCAATTTTTTTTCCAATTACTAAAACTTTTAATTTGACTTTAATATACTCCTGTTGAAGAAAATGGTACGCTTTTTGTACTGACAATTGTGAAACTGCTTTTCGTTTGGACCATTTTTTTTGATAGCCAAACATATTTGTAAAAGTAACTCTTCCGCAACGCCTTGCAACAAAAACTATACTAAAACTTTTTTTGATTTTTGACAACGGTACTTCTTCTAACTCAAATTTGTTTTAAATATGTTTTTAAAAGCAAAAAAGTTTTTTATACAGTAGTTACCATCTTTTCTGTTGTCATATGTAACAATATTTTTAAAACTTACAGTATCTTCTAGAAATCACCGATAATTATGATTTGAATTAAGGCTATCGTATCGGTCATTAAAGGATTAAAAGAATCGCTACGAAAGATAAATGACAACCTAAGATCTTCTGTGGTCATTTTAAATCTTTAATGTCACATCTTAAAATTTGAAAAACCCATAACTGTTTTTATTCAAAGCGTTTTACAACTTTTAATTTTAAAAAGTTAACACAGAATTATAATAAATGCAATCAAAAATCTTGTCAAATTTATTTATTACATTTTGTAAAAAACAACATCTTTTATTTTTTCTCCGAATATTACAGCAAAATAAATAATTTTATATTATAAATACTTCCCCAAATATAGTTATCAGTATAAATATGCGTATAAAACTGGTGTATATTAATTATGTTATTGTAATTGAGCTTACAGCACTCATGGATTCAGATGAAAGTGAATCAGGTGGGCTTGGCATTTGATACGATTGTGTATGAACTTCATTAATTAAATTTTTTTCCAGAATAACTTTTCCTTAAACATAATGGTGGGTTGTTATTTACAGTTTTAATAATTTATATTGCAAATACAAACCTTCTTTGTATTGTTGCTCTTCATCAACGGCAAATTCGTACATCCAGCCAAGTTTTGAATCACAAGCTTTACAATGCACATCCCTGACATAATGTTTTCCAGTCATCATATTACGTTGTTGCATTTCACCATGTTTTATATTTGCAACATTTGAAAAAAGATATGCAGCACCTGTTGCACCTCTAAAATGTGGTGATACCATTTCTTTCTGATTTGTAAGATAAACTTGACAGGATTTACATTCATAAATTTTTCGTCCACCGTGATTTTCATAAAACGGTCGACCCATGCTTTAAATCAATTGTTTTAAAAATAAAATATAGCTTTAAAAACGCCAAGTAATAAATTTCGATTTAACGAAATACATGTTTTTTTCTTTTACGGTATGAGTTTTAATTTTATTCTGCAAATATTATAAATCAAAGGCAATGACATCCATTATATCCTGAGAATTAAAAGCAACGAATGTGAGTATACATATGATTGAAATTATTTTCCGTCTAATCAAGAGCTAATACAGAATATACAATTTAGCCAAAACTATATTTGGATCAAGTGATAAGAAAACATAGAGAAAAAAAGAGATAAATCAAAAAAGGCAGGTTATATTATCTATGGAATATGATGTTTGGCGAATGAAATGAAGTTAATAGAAAGACATATGTATTTATACTTAAAATTGTGTAATAACTGAATATTATACAGTAATATCATCTTTATCGTTGTCCATAGAAGATGAGCTACTGGATGATAATCTTAATGCAGCACCATCAGAAAAACTTTTTCTTTCTTTAATTAAAGCCTTTTCAAGGATATAATTTCCTTCTTTATACTCTTGATCTTTTTTATATGCCATATCATAAAACCATCCAACTTTTTCCTAAAAAGAGACAGAAATTAGATACCTTAACAAAGTTTTTCAAAAAATCTTGCATTGCAATTTGTACAATATACATCTCGAACCATATGTCGTCCAGTAGTCATATCTCGAATATCCGGTTTATCCAAGTATACATTAATAACATTTTTAAAAAGATATGCCGTACCAGTTGCACCTAAAAATGTATTTTTATTTGTCCTACTAATTTAGTAATTACCTCTAAATGCTTTTGAAACTAATAATTTAATACTTGTTAAACAAGCAGAGCATCTTTTACATTCATAAATTTCACCTGAGTCGTCAAGGTAATCAAGAAATGGGCGACCCATTTAAGGCAAAAAATTTAATGAACAACAACAATGTACTAAAATCAGCGATCTCAAAAAAAGTTGTTGAATAAAAGATATCCATTGATTTGTGAAAACGCGTATAAACAAACAATCAATGTGACTTTAAAACATCAGAAATGAATCGCCTTTCTGTTTTTGCAATAAAATGCAAAAATCTAAGGAAAATTCGTCTAAAATTTAAGTGATAATTTTAAAATAAAACTAAACGATATATTAAACATTTAAATTTATACATCTTTCGATCTTTACATATAAAAAAATACATCAATGCACATGTTTGGGTTCGTCCCTGTCGCTTGCGAATGTGCTGCTTTTTTTTCTTTTTTTTTACTCCAAGCAGTCAGCTGAGCGACAAAAGCAATGACTAGTTTTGCAACAAAAAAAAATTTTAAAAGAACTTTTTCTTCACTAAACATTTATTACTGCTGTTTCAATATTTTTGAATGAAACAAGTAAATGCTACTGTCAAAAATGTGTCGAATTTAATGGAAAAAATAAATCATCAAATTTGACAATTTTTTGAATAAATTTCCCACTTTTGCAAAAAAAATAAAATTTTTTTTAATATGCTGCCATTGGTTTAAAAAATCGTTATTCTCAGATAAAGTAATACGTATTTCAAACATACATTTCATTTGTTACAATAAAAAAAGATTTATTTCTGCAAAAGCAAACGATAAAATACATTGAAGCATAAAACTTTGCTTGTTCAGCTCAAAAGCCAAAATTTAATAAAAAGCAGTACTCTTTCATCAAACAATAATAAATAAAATATTTAAAAAACAATACAGATTACAAAAGTTAACAGGCTAAACACAAACATGAAGGCGCCAAAAGATAAAGCAATAAAAAACAGAAAGAAATTAATAAGCTGGAGGATTTGTCATATCTTTTGTCATTCGATAAGAATGAATCTTGGTCCAATCCATTTTTGTACGAGTAACAGGAAGAGGACGTCGTAACGCTTTAAAAGTTTGATCAGAAAAAGTGCTGAACTTTTCTTGCATATTAGCCTGAAAAAAATACGATAAAAAATAAAAAAATTATGTGATATGAATTAAGATTTAAAGTTTTTTTCTCAATTGTTTCATAATGATACGAAGCCGAAAATTATATCTTCCCCAAAATTTCTAGCAAGGATAGACGAAAATAGCTTCTCGTTTAAGACGCGATATACTGTATTTAAAAAATGCAAAGTGTACCGTAATTTATGCAAACGGCAATAAAAATGCCAAAATAAACAACGGATATTTTCATTTTAACTAAAAACCAAATTTTTTTAAAGGTAAATTTTCTTAATGACTGAAAAAATTTGTCATAAAAGATCAAAAAGACTTTTTTACCGCTTAGCGTCTATACGGTACTTAAGTAAGCAAAATTTAAAGGTGTGGGTATGTCGCTCATAAAGAAAACCAAAAATTTGTATCATTTTTCTTATTAACCAAAAAATTCAAAAATTTCCAAAATTAAGAAAATCGATTGGGTTGGAAGGAATCCACGGTTTCAAAACAATTTAGATAAATCAAGTAAATTGTTTAGGTAGAATAAATATTAGATTTAAAACATACCAAATAAGATGATTCGGCTTCAGTAATATGCTTCAAAACTTCTTTGGCAGCAGCGTCAGTATCACTCTAAAAATTACCCATTTCATTTATTAAAATAAAGAAATTAAATTTACTGGAAATGCAACATTTAAAGTAAAATGCTTAGCAGCAGACATTTGAACATTACCATCTTCATAATAATGAGTTAAAACATTGATATTTCCAGTAACTGCATGAGTCGTATTTTTTGTTGAAAAAGCAGGTACAGTCCATTGTGAACACCATCTTCCATTATAGCAATTACGGCGTTGATATTTATGTGATCCAATGCAAATAACAGCATTTCCTTGGTAAATAAAAACGCATCCAACACCATTTTTTTGATAATGTTCATACATATAAGTATCCAAATGCTTTTGCAAAGCAGCACGCCATTCATCAAGTGCATTATCAACAGCATGGGTATTTGGAAAAACATCTTGAACAATTCTTTGAACATGATCAAAAGCAAAAATTTTATTTGATTTTGGTTCAATGTAATGATAATTTTCACCAGAAATTAGATTATACTTGGTTAGAAGAGTCTGAAATAAGTAAATATTAAGAATGAGATAACAGA
Organism: Panagrolaimus sp. LJ2400; assembly: GCA_024447215.1. Classification (NCBI taxonomy): domain Eukaryota; kingdom Metazoa; phylum Nematoda; class Chromadorea; order Rhabditida; family Panagrolaimidae; genus Panagrolaimus; species Panagrolaimus sp. LJ2400. Next base: position 8,542,022 of record JAMRYA010000009.1, on the reverse strand, counting down.
ACCTAAAAATTAACTAACATTTTGAATTTCAGCATGAGTAACAGGCAAAAAATTTTCATGATTATATTCAACTAAGGTAGTTTCACATTGTTCATTGAGAAGTGTCATATCATTATTCATTGTTCGAAGATCATCAAATACAGCATTAAATTCTCCAGGTGGAGATTGTTTTAAAATGCTTGTATAGATATGACGCTTAGTTTCTTTATCCAACATTTCGCTAAAACAAAAAAAAGCATTAAGAATCAATACAATGAGCAAACATGTGAATAAAGTGATCCGTAAAAGGCAATAAAAAGATAAATGATCTAAGTTAAATGCATAGTTAACTCGTTAAAAAATCAGAAAACTCAATAAAAACTTTAAAGCAATATTGCTTAAAAGTTATGTGTCATTAAAAATAAAAATTTTAAACAGCAAAATTTTTTTTCAGCTGTGTAAAACAAATAATTCCATTTAAGACACATTCATAAAAACACAAGTGGTACCAGTGTACGCACATAAAAAGATGCTCCCAGCTAACACATATGGGTTGCGCTAGCATCTTTTTTAAAAAATATTTTTCCAATATACTCTAAAAAGCACGCCTTTATGAAAAATGAATAACATATCATTTTACATTAATCTGTTTAATAAATAATCATTATCAGCGACCTTAGAACTTTACCTTTCATTCTGTCTTCAAAGTAATTTTTGGGATGCTTTAAATCGAGTAACTTGTCAAAACATTATTTACAGATATAGAATTTGCATAGTGAACTAAAGCTATGAAGCGCTATAAACTTTTTTCAGTCTTTGATTCTCTTTCAAGTTTCAAACGAAAATTAAACAGTTTTTTGTTTATGTTAAAATAGTTAACAAAATTTAATGCTTTTGATCTTCTTAGATTTTAATAAAATAATAATTTTTTGCTTTTTTCTTAATACAGATATTTAAAAAATATTTAAAGCTTTTAAAAAATGATTAATATTTTTAACTATTTAAAAGAGTATTGTGTTGGGGCTTGCAGGTTGCATTTTTATCACCTATGCGGCGTTGCACATTGCCAAAACAAACTCCAAAGCTATAACGAAAGCTTGTTGATTCATCATAATTCACTTTTGATCTATTAAAATCATCTTTCAAAAAAAAACAATCAGATTGCACAAGAAACACAAGAACACAGGAAAAAATAAACACATAAGCAGAAGCAAACGTTTGCGCAATAAAAATTCATTGTGGTCAAATTGTTTTTCTTTTCAGTTTTTTGTGCTTCTCTTTTTTTTCAGGTATAAAAAAATTGTGAGTAATTCAGACATTTCTTTCGTGGACAATGGTTTCTGATAAATAATTCTTTTTTTTTATTGATAATAATATAAAAAATAAAGTGTCTACCTAATTTGACCATCTTTATTTTAACTTTTAGTGTGAATAAAATGACATCTTATGGCGCTATACAAGAGCCACCACTTGATCAAAATAATCGAGATGACGATTTTCCTGTTGCTAGAAGGTCTTGTAAAATTTATGCTTTAAAAATATGTATTATAATGTTTAATTTAGTGTTGATCATTTATTAGTCACAACTCAGCAACGTAGAACTCCATCGTTTTTATTACCTGATCAACCTCGACGTCGACCGTATGTTTTTGATCGACATGCTTCACAAGTATCTTTGCATTCTTCAAATCAAGATTCTGCTTCAATTGCTGATTTTCATCGAGATCATAATATGGCAATTAGATATAGATTGTTTAACCGTCTTGATCCTGGGGGAACAACTTTGGTATTTTTTTATAAAAATATTTTCAAAAATAGAATTTGCTTTATTTAGATGATGCCAGATCATGTTATTCCACCTATGCTTTTTTCAATATTGCCTTTCGACGATTTTAAGGATCAAGAAGGAAAACAAGGAAGTATTGTTACAATGTAAGAATAGCACATAATATCCAATGGAATTTTAAAAATTAATTTATTATTTCAGTTTTTCAATATGGTAAATTTTAAATCTTTATATCAATTATTATTACTGTATATAAGTTACAAAAATATGGACATGATAAATGTCATAAAGGTAAAGTATAATCTAATAATTAAAATATTTGAGGAACACGATGATGGGAACCAGCTTATTAGCAATGCCATGGGCTCTTTATCAAGCCGGCTTAGGCCTTGGAATTTTACTTATGCTTTTTATGGCATTAATTGCATTTTATACTGCTTACCGTGTTGTTGAAAGTCCACAAGGATTGAGTTTGTTTTAATAAATATATTTTTAATCAGTTTATATTTTAAAATTTTAGCGTTGGATGTAAACAGTGCTACAGCTGATTTCTCTGATGTTTGCCGTTATTTTTGGGGAAAACCTGGTGAATATGTTGCAATATTTTTTTCCGTAATTGTTTTAATTGGAGGTGTCATTGTTTATTGGGTTTTGATGTCCAATTTTTTGTTTTATACTGGAAATATTGTTTACGGTACTTCATTTATCAAAAGAAATATATGGTTTTATAATTTATATTTTTTAAAGAGTCTTTGCAACCAAATAGTACAACTTTACCAATTATGGCAAATAAAACTTTTACATGTGATGTATATTGTCCAACAACATTAGAATCACAGCCATTTGGTTATTTGGATGGACAATGGCATGATGATGTTACAAGTTTATTACAAGATAACATTGATGCAAAGAATAGTTCATGGTTTAGTTATGATAATTTATGGAAATTAAGAGTAAGTCTGCAAGCATTAAAAAATACAAAAGTGCTTTTAAATTTTTAGGGTACTGTACCTGTATATCTCGCTATTTTAACATTTCCACTTATGAATTTTAAATCACCAACATTTTTTACAAAGTTTAATGTTCTTGGTATGATTTTTTAAATGTATTTTGTTTTCTATAGATTTTCTTTTTAGGTACTGTATCAGTCATATACCTTCTTGTATTTACATTTTCAAAAGCATTGGAATGTGGATTTAACTTAAATTTTTCTGATATTCATTCTCCAAATTATGCTGCGTGTATGAACTTGTTTTTTGTTTTTTTAAATAAGGCTTTATCATTTTTTAGTGTATAACTTTAAATTTCCTGCACTTACTGGAACGCTCGCTTTATCGTATTTTATTCATAATGCAATTTTAACAATTTTAAGAAATCAAAAACATCCTGAGAATAATGTAAGCATTTTTATTTTTACGTGAATTGTATATTATTTTTACATTTAGACTCGAGATCTTAGCATTGGATATGCTCTCTCTGCATTTTGTTATATTTTTATCGGGTTTATGTTTTATGCTGCCTTTCCTACTTATCGTTATTGTATTGCTGACAACTTTTTAAATAATTTTGGATCTGGAGATGTAATGAGCGCGGCTGCAAGAGTATTCTTATTATTTCAAATGATTACTGTACTTCCACTTTTGATGTATCTTGTCAGAGCGCAATTAAGTTGTTTATTCAAAGGCGATGTTTATCCAGGGTAATAACAAATTTTATTTATTTTTCACATACTTCATATTTTGTTTTAGATTGGGATGGGTTTGTGTTTTAAATCTTGGGATTGTTTCTATTGCTGTATTTTTTGCCATTGTTTACCCGTATGTTGGAAGCATTTTACGGTAATGCCACTATCTTGTTGATATTCTTATGTAATTTAATTTTAGTTATGTCGGGTCACTTTCTGGTTTAATTTATATTTTTTCGCTTCCATGTATTGTTCATCTACGACGTCTTCAAATTCAAGGAAGGCTTACAAAAGTGCAAATTATTCTTCATGGTGCCATTATTTTGCTCGGAGTTTTAAATTTGATATCTCAATTTGTTGTTTGATTTTATTTTAAAGAAGAGATTACCATATTGAGCTTATTCATTTCTTTTTTTTTATTGTTTTCGTTATTTGTTTTTATGGGTTTTTTTTTTTAACATTCCAAATTTGTGCCTTAAATTTTTAAATTAATAAATTCTTTTTTATTCAATTTTCTTACGCAATACAAAATTAACGGTAATTTGCCACTATTTTTTATTTTCTTTAGAATTTTTAATTTCATACTGTAATTTCTAATTTTTTTAGTCACTGTCAATGATACGGTGTCTTCAGTTATACACAAGGAAATGTGGTGTTAGAATTGTGTCTAATAGATTTTGTTCATCTGATAGTAATTATGTTATGCGTGTTCGTCAGATGGACTATTGGCAGCAGAGGTATCATTTTGTTTAGTGAAAAAGTGATTCATATACAGCATACAATTATAGTGATCAAGCACTTGAAATGGAATTTGATCGTGGAAATTTTGTGTTAATGGTTGATAAAGAACCTCTAATGGTAAAACCACCAACTTTAAAAAATACAGCTTTATATACTCCAGAATTAGCAATTTGTAGCTTTGGAGGTTTGCTTTTGAATAAATAATAATATTTTTAAAATATTGCTTTATAGACTTGAAAACAAAATTGCTAGATTATGGTCTAGAAATTGGTATTCTCAATTCTGTTTTATTGGATGTCTTAGATCCTACAGAACATTATAATGATTATGTTGATATTATTTGTGATCATTCATTTAATATAACAGAATGTTTTTAGAGACCATTATTTGGATGCGCTGTTCGAACAATGGAACCTCCACCTGAAAGTGGAATATCATTAAAAAGTTTGCGACAAGAATTAGGATCTTCATTAGGTGGATATTTTTTAAATTTAAGACTGGCAATGTTAACAATTCGAAGTGAAAAACAAAGAAATCTTTTGGCAAGAGTAAGAAATTTTTATAAAATACTGTAATTTTTTTAAAAAAAAATTGTTTTAGTTTCAAGCTCTTTATCGATGGCATATGATATATAGAAGATGCCCAACTTGTGCTTCACCATTAAAAGCTCATGCTTCCAAAATGTCTGCTACGTGCCAGAGGTGTACCAGAGTTTACTATCCTACTGTATGTTTAAAACTGGTAAATGAAATATGATGAATATTTATATTGTTCTAGATTTCTCCTGTAGCTATTTGTTTAATTACCGACCCTAGCAATGAATATTGTTTATTGGTTCGTCATCGTAATAGTGTTGGTTCTGTATTTACATGTGTAGCAGGATTTGCAATGGTATGTTTCTTTTTTTACTTCTACCGTATGTACAAAACAATATTTTAGGCTGGTGAATCTTTACAAGAAACTGCACGACGTGAAATTGCTGAAGAAGTTGGAATACTTGCTTATGATATTAAAGCATTGAATATGAGTCAACCATGGCCAATGCCAAATAGCTCTTTAATGACTGCTTTTCGCGCGGTTGCAAATATGAAAGATAAGATAGATATAGCACCAGATGAATTAGAAAAAGCAGAATGGTTTCCACGTGCTCATGTAAAGAAAGCTCTTGATCGTGTAATGGCTGATCCAAATCTTAGAGGTGTAAAATTTGATAAACCTGATCCAGAAACTAGGCAAGTGCTACGCTACATTCCTCCAAGTGGTATGTTTCTTTTCCACCTTCTACCGTATCTATGAAACAATATTTTAGGCGCCATAGCCCATCAAATAATCAAACAATGGGTTGAAGAAGGTTGAAAAATAGATTTGTTGTTTTGTGTCTTGTTGTTTATTATGATTAGATTGTTGCAACAATAAAAACATTCATAAATTTTTTTCTAACATTTGAATAATGAACAATATCATTATTGTAACAATATAATAATCTTGTTGGTGCAAAAAAATAATTTAAATATTTTCTATGTTTGGCAAAGTGTTGAACCTCTGCTAAACTCATTATGAAAATTTTAATGTATGTGGTTTAATATTCGACGATAATATCACTGTGTGTTTTTGAAGTCAAGAAAATGCTTCGCCATGGTTTATGGCAAGCATACAATGATTGTCGCTTACTTATACCAGAAGCTCTTGGTGTTCAACAATATCGTGGGCGTAAACGTGCTTTAAAAGCTGGTCTATCAAGACAGGAACGATTGGAACGTCGTTTAAAGCGTGAAGAACGTGAAGCTGCTCGTAAACAATATTCTTTTATGGAACGTATCAATATCAGAAGAATGAAAAATTTGTATGCTTTAGTTTGATTTTTGTTAAGGTCATTGTACTTAAATTTTAGATTATCACCTTCTCAACAATTTCCTGGAAGGCTTGTGGAGGAAACTGAAAAAGATTTAGAAGATAAGCCTGCTTGCAGCGTGTTTTTAAGAAAAGATGTAAAAACTCAATATTATTCGATTTCAAAAGCTTTAGAAATGCATAGGGAACTTCAACAGCCTGCAATGTTTAATAACCCTAATGCCCCAGTAAAGCTTCGAATGGAACTTAATATGGAAACTGAAAAAGCGGTATAATTTTGTTAAGAAAAAATTGATTCATATACAGTATACAATTATAGACTAAAATGATTTCTGCTTCAAGTGAAATTGTTCCTATTCCACATCCATTTACACATAAAGAAAAAAGAACTATTCTTGCTTTTGTAGCTGATCCTACGCTTCAGGAACTTGCTGTTGAATCTGGTGCAGAAATTGCTTTGGGCCCGGATGTTATTAAAAAGATTATTAAAGGTCAATTTCGCATTGATGATTATGATTTTTGTATTGCACATACTGATATGGGATCAAGCATTCTTCCTCTTAGAGGTATCCTACGATCCCGGTTTCCTACACGTATTAATGGTATGTTGTCTTGAATGTATACAACAAACTACAATTTCTTTTTATTTTAGGTGGATTAGGTGATGATATTCCTGCAATGATTGAAAAATTTAAAAGTGGTGTAAAAATTGATATCAAACCTGATCCAGTTTATCCACATTGGGGTTTAAGTGAACCTATTGTTGGTCGTGTATGTCTCGATCCTTTTTTTGCCACAATTACTTTTCTGTTTTTAGCTTTCTATGCCTGATGAACATGTTGAAGCAAATATAGAAGCCGTCATTGAAGCAGTTTGTAAGCATCGATCTGCAGCACTTGGTCCTTTTATTAATCGTGCTCTTTTGATGGTTATTCCGGGTGAAGCACATTTTGCTTTAGACATTCATAAATTTTTGCCAATTCCTAGTGAAGAAGAAATTGAAAAACTTGAAAAGCGTAAAACAGGAAAGAAAAAGAAGAAGGAAGCAAAAGAAGCTGAGAATGTCGATGAATCGGTTGATGAGCTTCTTGCACTTATGTAGAAATTAGATCTTCTAGGTTTATTATTGTTTTGTTATGTTCGTTTGAATAAAAATACTTAATTACAAAAAGGGTCTTTTTTCGTTGTTAAGAGTTTTTTGAACTCTATAAATATATTTTGAATGGTCCTTTCATGTCTTCCTTGATTGGAGAAGTTTTTTGCATTTTGTTTTTTACGACTTTATATGTGTGATGGTTTTGCTGTACTTTGGCAGCCACCATTTTTATCAGCTTTATTACGTGCTTTTTTACCGAAGCAATGATTAATCTATGGGCTGATTTTTTTAGTGTCGCGTTGCTACCTAATATTTTTCATAGTTTCTTTTTAAACTTTTTAGGTTTCCTTCTTTTTTTTAAATTACTTTATAAGTATTTTACCTGAAACGAAGGAAAGCTTTAAAAATGGGTCAACAAACATCAAAAACAGAATTCGATTGGTCATACACAGAAGAACCTCATGCAACTCGTCGTAAAGAAATGCTTGAAAAATATCCAGAGATTAAACAACATTTTGGAGTTGATCCTTCTTTTAAATACGTTGTCGTTGCAATGGTTTTATTTCAAATTTTTATGTGCTATTTAATTAAAGATGCCGATTGGTTACTTCTTTGGATTCAAGCATACTGTGTCAGTGGTACTGTCAATCATTCTTTAACTTTAGCTGTTCATGAAATTTCCCATAATATGGCATTTGGATATAGACATTGTCTTGCGGTAACTAGCTTTTTTGCAACTGAAGTTACTGTATTTTCGTTGTTTTCAGAATAGAATTTTTGGATTTATTGCAAATTTGCCCATGGGTGTTCCAATGTCAATTTCATTTAAAAAATATCATTTAGAACATCATCGAAATATGGGTGAAGATGTTATTGATACTGATGTTCCAACAGAATTTGAAACACGTGTTTTTAGAAATACCCTTGGAAAATTCATTTGGGTTTTTCTTCAACCTCTTTTCTATGCTTTTCGACCTTTTGCTATTTATCAAAAATCTATTACCGATTTTGAAGTTTTTAATGCAGTTTTGCAATTAGCTTTTAATTATGGCATTTATTATTTCTTTGGTTGGAAAGCAATTGTTTATCTTCTTGGTGGATTTTTCGTTGGATTGGGACTTCATCCTCTTGCTGGTCATTATATTTCTGATCACTATGTTTTTCAAGAAGGTCAAGAAACTTACAGGTATTTTTTTGAAAATGATTTTTCCTTCTAATTACTAACATGTTAAATTTCTTTCTCTAGTTACTATGGTCCTATCAATCTTGTAACATTTAATGTTGGACATCATGTCGAACATCACGATTTCCCTTATGTTTGTGGTTCTAACTTGCCAAAGGTTTTTTTATCATTATTCTAATAAATTAAAGACTCTTATACTTTTATAGATTCGTCAAATTGCTCCAGAATATTACAAAGATCTTACTGTTCATGCAAGTTGGGTAAAACTTATGTATGATTTTATTTTTGATCCAAATATGAGTTTATGTTCTCGTGTTAAACGTAAAGTTGCTCCTAATGCTGAATTCCATTTTTACGGTGTTGGTGCTTATTCAACTTCTCATATCTATAAATTTTGTCAATCTGTAAGTTTATTGAGTTTTTTTTCTTTCTCTCTATTATTTTTATAGGCTTTTTATTATACATTTGGATTTGGTCAACCTGCAAAAGAACATGCTTCCTAAATTTGAAGGATTGCTTCACTCTTATTTTTCCTTGCATAATATAATTCGTCTACCCATGACAATTATTTTCTTGCTTTTTTCACTGATTATTTTTCTTGCCACATATTTTGTATACCGGTTCGTATAATGTTTTTGATAAGAGATTTATTTAAATTCAATTAGGGAGCTTCCAGATCTGACGTCAGATTTTGGCGTTATTTTCCAATCTTCAAACACTTGTAGAAAATAACTGACTTATGCTACAGCTCTGAAATTTTCTCTACCCACCTATTTAGGGGGGTCATTGTGGGGACTGCCCGTTGTAGCTAAGCTTCTAAATGCTTCTGAAGCCATGCGGCATTCATTCGCATGTTGCCAAAATCTGACGTCAGATCTGGAAGCTCCCTTATGCTAGATTATTGAATAAAAAAATTGAATTAAAGTGGAAAAAGAGAACAATTAACCGGTAGTATTTGAATGCTGTAGTTAAAATATTAAAGCATTTTGGCAGTGAAAACGTTAAAAAAGTATTGCTGCAAGTTATTGCATGAGGCACATTACGAGAATTAAAATAAAAACATTGAATAAAGAGAAGTATGGATTAGTTGCTGTATTAAAATCTGAAGATACTCCAAGCCTTATTGATGTTGGCTTACTGACAGGACCTATTCCACCTTCATTAAATCCTGCGACTTTTATTGTATAATAATACATAAGTTTTAAACCATCAATTCTTGCAGAAGGTTTTCTACGATTTTGTAATTCTGCTTCTGTAAGAGTCAAAACGATAGGTCGTTCTGCTGTTTCAGATACATAAATAAGTATTTTGTATCCTCTTTGATGATCTGTAACATTATCATATAAGGAATTCCTTAAAGGAATTGCTGTCCATTCAATAAGCGTTGTTAAACTATCATCCTGTAATAAGTGAAATTTTAATAACCAAAAAAACAGCGAATTTAGTTTACCATTTCTTGTAACTTTATCATGGTTATTTCTGGTGGAAAAGGAGGAGCAGGATCAAGAGTTCGAGCGGATGTTGCATGCTTGCTTGTATTCCCATATCTACCATATTGATCGAAAGCTCGAACTGTGCATGAATATTCTGTACCAGGTTTGAGATCATGTACTAACCAAGACGTGTAATGAGCAGGAACTGATTGATTTATAGTTAAAGAATCCATATCCCATGATAATGGGGTCACCTTTTTTACAGTTATTGTTTCGTCTTCACTTGAATGATTAACAGCAAATGATGAAACTTCATTAATGAATGCACTGGTTTCAAGGCATTGAATATATGCTCCTATAATATTTTCACATCCACCTGCATTTTTCCATTCCCATGTCAAGTTTAAATGCGTTGAATTGACTGGAATTGCTAATAAATTGTCTGCATATCGTTTTGGGCCTTCAGTTGAAATTTGTACTACGGTATCCGTTGAAGTTGGTCCTGCTCCAATGTCATTGAGAGGTTGAACTCCAACAGCAATTGTAAAACATGATTCTGTGACATCTTCAACACGATTTTTATTCTTTTTAATTTTCTTTTTCTTTGGTTTATAAACTTTTATTGGAATGACGATATTTGGTTCAGAAACCATTTCAGAATGTGCAAAGGTATCTGTTTGAAACTTTGCCAATGCTGGAATTGATGGAGCTGGATCAGACCAACTTACATTATATCGAAGATTTGGCCCAGATTGATGACTACTTTCTACAGGATCCCATTCTAATAAAAGATGATTATCATCAATTGTTCGCCATTGTAATCTTTGAATTGGATCAAGTGGTGGAGATTGTGGAGTTTCAATCCATTCCGTATGCAAAGATGGAGCACTCATTGTACCATCAGCTGCACGAGTGCGAACTCGAAATTGATATTTTTCATTTGATTCAAGATTTTTGAGTAAATATGATCCAATTATTCTGTCTTCTGTTTTAAATAAGCCATTTGGAAATGGTCGCCATTGACGATTGCTTGCAGTACGGTATTCAATTTGATAGCCTTCCATTCGGACATTCTATAAAAATGTGTTAATTTTTTAAACAATTCTTTTAAAATAATTGCTTACCGTTCCAAATCCTCTTCGCTTTTGATTTGCAGGTTGTTTCCATGAAAGTTTAACATAATTTCGATTCACTTCAATAATCTTAAGCTGTGTTGGTGCAGAACTTAAAGTTTTTGGTTCTGTGACTTCACTTGATCCGCTTCCGTATATTGAAGTACAAGAAAATCTTCCAATATTTGCTGATGAAAATTCGGGTGAAACTTCTACTTGACTTAGTTGTCGAACACGCTTAACCTTTTTTCGTTTATCTTCTTTTGATGATTTTGTTGGAGTTTCAAAAAGCCATCTTGATGATCGAGCATCTTCATCATTATCGGTCCAATAATTATCAACTGTTTTTTCTTTTGCATTCACTTTCAGTGGAAGACCTCTTGTAACAACATGTTTTAATGAGTGATCATTGAATTGCCAATCAAACAATGCTTCGGGACAATCTTCTGGTAATTCACATGCAAGCTCAACTTCACATGTAATTTTTGCTGGAGTTTGATAAACTGAATTTGAAGCCATTCCAGATGCCAATGATGGAGGTCTCACAACTATTTGAGGTTTTGGCACAACTCTTACTTGTACAACACCTTTTCCTTCTCCAACACCATTTGTTGTTTCACAGTGAAAAATTCCTTCATCAGATTTTTCAATATTATCAATCTCTAAAACTGATATCGATTCTTCATTGCCAATGAGTTCTTTCTTTTGTCGTATTCGTGAATGTGGATCAATAGGTATTGCATCTGATGAACTAGCCGAATACCAATGTGCAAAGCCTCGCGGTGAAGCAAGATATAAACAAGGAAGAGACTAAAAAGAATCTACTTAAAAATTCCAATGATAACAAGAAACTTACAAGCTTTGAACCTTCAACAACAAAAACTCTTCGAGGAAAAATGTTTCCATGAAATTTTGGTGCAGCATCTTCAACTGTTAATCTTGCGGATGATGAAATAGATCCAACATCATTTGATACAATACATTGATAAATCCCTGAATCATTTTCTATCGCATTTAAAATATTTAAAATATTGTCATTTATTTTAAATCGCTTTCTTTCCGCTGCTGGCATCAATAACGGAGATATTGGTTGACCATCGTGAAACCATTCTATTGTTACTTGATTACTGTATTGGCTTACTGCAATGCATTCAAATGTGGCACTTGTATTTGTTGCAATTCTTTGATTTATTAATGGTTTTAACAGCATTGGCGGAGCTAAAATGTATTATGTTATTTTTTTAAAAAATTAATTTTTTTATATTTCTTACAATGAACTAAAAGTTGGATTTCAGCACTTTCTCTTCCAAATTCATTATATGCAACACATTTATATCTTGCTGCATCGTCTACCGTAACACTATCAATTTTAAGAACTCTTCCATAATTTAAAATTCGATGTCTAGGCGAAAGAGGTTCACCATCGACTCTTGACCATTTGTATTTTGGAGCAGGGCTGAAAAATTTCAAACATGGAAGCTATTCAAATGATTAATGGACTTACAATCCATATGCAAAACATTCAATAAAAACTGCTTGACCCCTTGTTGTAATTTCAGGAAAAATTTGTGGTTGAAATTCATCAATTTTCGGAGAAGACGATGCACCGGGCACAGATTGTGGAAGGATTAAGTTAAAAAATGGACCATAATGACCACTTTGAATTGATGGGAGGCTTAAACTGCATGCATAACTAAAAAAATAAAAGTATTTTGTTTTTGTCTTTTTTTCAATAATTTTTTTTATCTAACCTTGTAGCATCTTCTTTTTTATTGTATGAAAAATATAATGTTCCATCCATTGAAATAAAGATCCTTTCTGATTGTGAAACAAATTGATCTGTATGCCCACCATATAGCCATGTAAAAGAATACGATTCTACAAAGCTCTCATTTAGCATTCTAGTATTTTGAAAAAACCTTTTTCTATGTCATCATCTTCAGTGTGATATTGAAAATACTTTTTTTAAAAAAATAATTCTGTTCATAAAGACATTAAAACAAAAAGAAAAAAGAAGCTTTATTAAATGAAAAAATGTGCTGTGCATAAAGATATGACAATAAATAGTATACATAAAATTACAGTGTATGAAATAATAGTGTATAAGTGCAATCGTGCAAAAAATGTGCATATTTGTGTGCTGTTTGTGCTTCAAAAGAGAAATAAAGTGGAAATGTGCAAGTTTGAAAGTGCAAAGGGATACTGTAAGTGCAAAAGTGATGTTAGTAAAAATTTCACAGCAAAGTTAGTAAAATGTGAAACTGTTTGCAAAAAATCACAACAACAAAGAAATAATAAAGTGCAAGTATTTTCCATAGTGCAAAAATGTGTGCAAAATTACAGTAATCTAGAATAAATTTTTTTTAAAAAAGATAATGAGTGCATTTTAATTTATATTATAAGAATGAAGGTTGCAGAGGCTTCTAATAAAATACCGGGTTACAGCAAAACGTATGTTCATGTGGTAACAATGGTGGTGGTAGTAGTAGTGATATAACTTTTTAAAGAAATCATAGTGCATATATCTATATAATAATTAAATAAACTACGGTGCGAAAGAAAACTAAGGAATAACCCCATGATTTGAGTTGAAGCTAAAACGAATTCATTTTTTAAAATAAATTTGTTCAAATTTAAGCTAAAATATCACTGTCGCGAAAAACGCAAAAAAAATTTGTAACCAAATTAGATTATTCAAAAAGAAAATCGGATTAAATTTTTCTTTCTGGTTTGCAAACGATAGCATATATAAAAATTTTATTTGAAGTCTGTTTAGAAAAAAAGAAGTTTATAAATGATTTTTTCTAAAAATGTAACCAGTTTAAAAGATAGCTTCAAATTAAAAATAGAAAGAAAATTATATCAAATAAACCCTTCCGTTCATTTCTTTTTCTTTTCAAAAATTAGATCAACATAAAGCCGATTAAAAGATTTTTTTAACAGAAATTCCGTCGTTTATTTTATTTTCTTCGGGAAATTGACAGGAGGAAAACGAGGTAGTGACACCTCCATGAATGCAAAAAAATGCATAAACTTCGGGAGTAATAAAAAAACAGAATGCTTGGATATTGAAAAAGAATGCGCAATTTCAGATAAATATATTTAAGACAATGCAAATAATAGTTGCAAATAAATAAAACGAAAAGTAGAGGCTTAATGAAAATGGCATTTGAAATTTATTTTTAGGCCTAAAAAATAAAATACTCAAATCGCCAGCAGCAAAGGAAGGCATTAGTCTTGCTTTAAAAATGGCAAAAGAAAGATAGAAGCAAAAGAGCCAATGAAGGCAGAATCCATTTTCGGTAAAAGCAAAAGAACTACCTAATTTTGGCCCATGGACTTTATGGAGGAAGAGAAAACGAAGATGCTTGAGGCAAGAATGGCTCAATGTCGAAAAGAAAAATTGAATTAAAATTTTCTCGAGGTGCGAAACTTTTTGCCTAAAAAGTTCTTGAAGCTTAAAAAAGGAAACGAAATTGAAGAAGTCCATGACAAAAAAAATGAAAATGATATTAAATGTGCGTGTGATTGACACATGCGAAAGCGACACTTCTTTCGGAAAAAAATAAAGGACAGTTTTTGTGGAAAATAAAAAGTAAGCTGAGCGGAAGCAGTGGTTTTGCATTTCAAAAAACGTAGAAGGCTTTTGTTTTGCTTCATTTATATAATTGCATTCATTAAAAAAAGAGAAGGAATACAATCTTCTAATTTGGGTCACAGATGCGACCTTCAACTATTTTTTTTATCTCTGGGTTTTGTTTTTTTCCAAGTATTTTTTTTATTGAAAACGCTTTCAATAAAATTTGAAGAACAATTGCAAAAAAATCTGACAAATTAGTCCGCTCGATGGTAAAAATAGGTGAACGGGAACACAAAAATTTTTGCGTTCGTAGTTAATCAGAAATAGAGACAGAAAAAAATAAAACAAGAATGAATGTCAAGTTATATCACAATTTTTTTTGAAAGTGTTCACAAAAACAAAAGATTTAAAGCTTAATAAGAAGAAAAGGGTTTTTTTTTCTTCAGATAATTTTGACAAGCATTTTGTCAAGGTTTTGGTTGGTTTGATGATGAAAATAAGAAGAGCACAACTGCCGTCTGTCAAAAAACACAAAAACGTTGGAGGCTTTAAGAACATGATCAATATTTCATTGTCTTTGCGGTGTGTTAAATTGTTTGGAAAAAAACATATATGAAGAAAAAAAGAACTAAGGCATTATCAAAAGAAATAAGCTAAATTGAAGAAATTCGTTTTAGAAAAATTTTTAACAATCAGTTATTATTACATCTTAAACGAAAAAATAGAAGAAGCGTTTTTAAGAAAATTTTCAAATTTTAGTTCACTCTGAAAGCGTCTTCTTCTGACAACCGCAAAAATGAATTTTATGATGATTTTAAACTCAACTAAAAAAGTAATAAATTGTTAAAGCAAGTAGGCAGATGGGAAAAATAAATCAAAGGATGCTATTAAAAGTAGTGCCCTTTATTGCAAAACATTGAATACACATGTTTTTGATTTTATTACAAATAATAACGTATGCCACGTTAAAGCTTATAGTATATGCCAGGCAGAAAAGTGATTGAAACGAGCAGATATAAAAATAAAAAAAACACTGAAACCAGAATTTATTTATCAAAATAACTGCCTTAAATGCGGACAAAAATCAAAGTATTTCATTTTAAAACTTTAAAAGCGAAACTAATCGGGTCTTTAAGAGGATTTAGAGATGCGCAATTTTTGACCGCCTCTTCTCTAACTAATTTTGGACAACTTTTTTTGCCCATTGAAGTGTCTTGATTCAATTTCTATCTTTTTGGTAATGAATAAAAGAAAAAAAAGTGTTGATGAAACTTCAAATAAAGTCAACAGAAAATTTAGCGTTAAAGGAGATAAAAAGAGAAGCAGCGTAACTTTTATGAATAAGGATAATCAAAAATGAAGAAGAAGGAAAAAAAAGTGCGATGAAGATCAGCAAGATTAAATTATATAAAAGTGCGTGACATTAAGGCTTAACGGGGTACTTAAACTCATTTACAAAATATTTATCTCACTCATTTTTCGATAGCCAGCTATCAATTTAGTAACAAAATGAATGAAAAAATTCTTTTTTATAAAAAAGTAACTTGCCAGTTTGGTTACCAATTTACTAAATGTAAAAAAAAGAAACAAAAATAAAGCTAGATTTTTCCCTTAAGAGTAATAAAAAAATATTTTGGCAAATTAAAAAAGCGTTCAAATAACACACACTGAATATGAACCTTTGAAATTTAAGAAAAAACAACAGATAAACCCACTTGGATAATGTTGTGGTGTTTGACATTCAATTCTTGTTCCGGTACCTTTTGCATTTAAAGGATATACATCAAGCCTTGACTTTCGAAAAGGTTCAATAAATGCTGATCGAACGATTGTTGATGGACTTCGAACAGTTCCATAAATATTGGTTGAAGTGCAGTGATATGTTGTACTATCATGAGATTCTTTATTAATGGGGATTAATAGCGAACCTCCAGATACAATATAGCTTGTATTTGTAGAATCCAAATCAATCTACAAATTAAAGAAGTGTAATGTTTTTGAAAAAAAGATCCCTGAATTCAATACCTCTTCAACGCCACTTTTAAACCACTTAATTTGTGGAACAGGATTTCCAACAGCTTTACACGGGACAGTTACGAAATAATTATCTGGCCTACTTGCATAATGATAAGCTAATTTTGGTTCTTCAACAATTTGAGGCATTCCACGTGGAAAAAGGGCTTGCTCATATAGCAAAGTTTTTCGAGTAAGTGGAAAAAGTGAACATAAAAATGGATATGAACTTGTCGCAGCTACAGTAATTCTAGAAAATATTTCCGAAGGTCGCAAAAGTGTTTGTTAAAAAAATTACAATTCAAAATGTTTATCAACTTTTCTTTGCAGTGCTAAACTTTTATCATGTTCATCTTCAATTTTCGTATACATCCATAAATTATACGATAATTGTGGATTTTCCAATACAGTTTCCATTCCACCGACGAGCCATGTAAGTTCTGTTATTCCAGCCGCCAAGGGCTCCTAAAGTTTATTTTTTGAATTTCTTGCTAAATTTTTAATAGTGAATTTACGTTGATAAGATCAGTTAAATCATTAATTAACGATTTGTTTTCTTGTTCATTTTTAACAATATTTACAAGTTCTGCTCCATGCATTATACATTCTTGTTTAGCTTCATCTGATGTGGCAGGATTAAAAAATGATCTAACACATAGATCACCGGCAGATTGCCATCCAAGTGGACAAGTTGATTGATCTGAAGAAAAAAAGATTTTTTCATGTTATATTTGTTTCTTCTTTAAAACCCTTATTTCCTTTTATGTGCAATTTTTGGGTAAATTTTAAAAGAGCTCGTTTTAACTGAGTCAAAATAAAAATCATTTAGTCAAAAATTGGATAATCATAGGGTTGAACGATTTCTTTTAGCTCTTCTTCTTTCTTTTTCCTCCCTCTTTAGTCGATAAATATACTCTTATAATCTGAGCTTCTTCTTTTTTTATATTGAAAGAAAAAATGCTCGAGATTAGCAGTCAGTTAAAAAAGTGCTTGAGTTAATTGAGTAAGAATAAAATAAATGTTTGTAATTTTTAAAGTAATAAAATTTGCCTATCATTTGCTTTTTTTTCTTTTTTAATAAAAGATGAAAATTAACAATTTTGTAAAAATAAATTAAGCCAAAACCGATTAAGTTTCAAATAACAATACCGAAGAAGCATTTGATATTGCCATTTTTTTAAGTTTCAGTTTTCTTTCAAGAAAAAAAGATTTGAATAAAGCGAGCTCCCAAGGTCAATTGAGTGACATCTTGTTTTCTCTCTTTTATCCTCAGTTTTTGTTGTTAAAAAATGAGAGAAATTTCAGGCCAAATGCTATTATAAATTTGTCTGAGATGATTCAAATTGCGGCAAATTGATTGAGAAATTGAAAAGTCAAAACAGTTTTGTCTTCTTTGATCTTTTACAAATAAAATTGTTACATTTTGCACTTAAATAAATCGCGCTTCTTTTATTTTACAAGATTTACGCTATTCGACAGCTAAATTGCTGCTAAATAATCGTTTTTTTGCCGCTTCATTGCGCAGCAGCACTTTTTGTTTTTATTATTATATCTTCTTTATTTCTGAACGCATCCTTTGCCGCCTTTTAAGGTCAATGCTTATGTAATTGATGGCGGCTATTTTGTAACACCATAATGAAAGAATAATAAAAAAACAAAGTGCGAAATAAACATTTTAAAGTTGAAAAAACTTACCAAGTAGGATTGATTTAGTCTCACGCCTTGGCTTTGAATTTAAAGCCTCTGGAATTATCATAAGAATAATTAAAAAGGATAAAATATTTGAATGGCCTCGACATTGCGGCCTTAAAAGTTGTTTAAAAACCATTAGAAAATAAAAAATATAAAAAATAATTCTAATTTTTAAATATAATTTTTCTTCGCATAGCGTTGAATATTATCTAAAAAATAGTATTGTGAAGTTTTTTTCAGTTTCTATAAAAGCATGTCAAAAACTTTTCTTTTACGTAAAAAATGTATATCAAAATTAGAAACATCTAACAAAGCTCGAGGGTCAGGAAACAATACTTGACTCAAAAAGTAAAAAAAATGGCCAAAAAACGGAAGGAAATTTATACTTAAGGAATTTTCAAGCATGTCCAAAAATGGACTACTGTGATTAAGAAAAATGGGAAAAAAAACTAACTGACATCACATTTGACATTCGGAAACAAGCTATTACATATCAGTTAAAAACAATCCAACATTTCTAGTAAATAATTTACAGGACAGAAAAAATTTTGAGCCTCCGTTAAAAGTTTGAAAAAAGAAAAAGCCCAGAATCACCCCCTTTTTACTTTGAAAAAAAAGTTAAAGCATAATAAATAAACGCTGAAAAAAGAATACATTAAATAAGTTCATAGAGTACATTAATCAAAAAAAGGAACAATAAAAAAAGAGAGTTACTGCAACGGCTTTGTTGCCGACAAATGATAGCTCATCATCATCAAGAGAAAAAAAAGGAAAGAGTTTTGTGATCGGCACGCGCAAGATGGTTTGGGCGCGGCTTTGAAAAAAAAAAGAGATGGAAAAAGAAACAGAAGACTTCGCGCAAGATGGAAAAAAATAAAGAAGGATCCAAACAGTGCTTGTCTTTTGCTGCTTTAAAATGACATAGTTTTTCAAGCAAAAAAAAGAAGAAAAAAGAGGGGGATTATAACCATTTAACGTTCATTGGCTTAAACATATGATTGTCTTCGGCAATTTAGGACAATCGGCGGCATCAAAAACGCATTACTAAATGACAAATTAGTTTTGTGATAAACGCAAATGTATGAAAAATAGGAGCAGAAATGCAATACAAAATATTTGTTTGTTAGCTCCTTTAAAAAAATTCTTAAAGTATATCTCATTGGATAACAATGACAATCTTTTTTTCTCTTCATTTTCTTCATCATCATCTCTTCTTTTTTCTAAAGCTATGAAAACTTTTGAACATATAAAATAAACAAAACACAGTCGAAAAATCGCTTCCTCTATATATATTTTTAGTGCCAAATTTAACATCAAATGTAACGTCCGTCTTTTTTTTCATGGAGTTTCAATGCCTGGGAATCTTTTTAGCAAAGGCAAAAAACAATCTCAATTAGGAAGCTTTTTTAAGGTTTTACGCATACAATAATAGTAAAAAAAACTACTATTGTTAAGTATATTTTCAAATATGACTTTTTTAAAAAAATGTCTTATAAAAATAATAAAAAACTTAATAAAGTGAAAAAGTTTCCTAACGGATGTTGATGGAAGCTTAATGGGAGGAAAAAAAGTGTAACCTCTTCTTTCACATGTCACTGACCAAAAGCATCGATAAAAACTATTGTCATTTTAATAGTGGTCAATGTTTTTGACTTGCTGACAGCTGGTTGACTGGTTTTCATTCAATTGGGTTCAAATCTCGAGCATTAAAAACAAAAAGAAAGTTTAATGCCAACGCGCATTTCATCTTTTTAAGTTGACTTTTAGCACCCGCGTGTTAAAAGTCAACTTTCTCTTTCTTCTTCTCCCTCACTCATTCAAAGAGATCATCATTTGCTTTATTTTATCCAGCATTTGTCAATGGCTTCAAAATATGTGTTTGGTGGAAACTTTAATTATCTTATGGGGTAATAAATTAGCATAAAAGACTAAAGGATATTAGATCATCATCAACACCTTTTCTAATAATGAAAAGATTTTTCATTAATTTTTAGAAAAATCCAAATATAAAAAAAGCTAATATTTTTACGAAAATTTATAAAATAAATTTCGTATTAAAAATCATTGCCAAAAACAGCTATTTAAGCTTGAAAGCAAACGAAAAAAAAGGCTTGAGAAAAAAAACACACGGACGCGCATCTAACTTAATCGGAAGTCAAATCCTCTTTTTTGTCTTTCTTTTTTTCTTGTCTTCTGTTTTTGCTTTAAGAAAACGGCTGAAGACAGATATGTTTTACACAATTGCTTAATCCTATTCTGTTGCGCAGGAGAGAAAACAGTACTCTCCTCTTTTTTTCTTCTTCTTTTGTGTTATGGAATAAAAACAAGCTGGTCAAAAAGAATTTTTCCCAAGCTGCTTTTTTCCTATTAAAAAACAATATGTCAAAAAACCAAATTTAAGATATTTGCCGAAACAGAGGGGAACAAAAAAAACTTGGATTTATAATGATGCAAAAGAAAAAATGAACAAAGATACACATTTCTCGAGAGTAGCAAAAAAATGGCTAAACCTGTAACAGAGAAGCGCACTAAAACTAAGTAAGAGCTTTAATACGGGAGGCATCTGCAAATAGTGGCTGCGGCTTTTTAGGGAGGTTATAGTTGAAAGAAGCGAAAGATATTAAACCTTGTTGTTTTTTTATATGCAAACAATTGCAAAGCTCTTAAATAGACAAAAAAAAATAAAGCTTAGCTTGAAAGATAAAAAGAGACAGATTTTTGGTCTATTTTAAATTATGCTAAAATCTCTGAATTTTTTAAACCAAATTTTAGGGTTTTATGCTATCTTTTTTCATTTAACTATAAATAAATATGAATAAAGAAAAACAAAAAATATTATGTACACAGATATATCTCACCCCTTCTTTTTCCTCTTATAGCGTGAATAAGCGGAAACATAGTTTCGGTTTCATATCTTCTTCTTCCGATATTTTCATCAAAATCCAAATAAGCTAAACGCAATATAGCAAGCAGAAAAAAAGAAGAGTGCGCAAGAATCAGGTGTAGAATGACTTATAGAAGGACTATACTCATTGGAAATTGTATCCGAGTGTTAGCGTGTCAAAGCACTTTTAGTACTCTCTCATCTATCCCTCCTTCTACATTACATTCATCATAGTCGTTTTTAAACGGATATCTCAAACACTCATCCCCTTCCTGTTTGACGCTTTTATAACAATAATAATAATTTTTGAAAGAAGCATAATAGACAGTAAAGAAAAAGTGACAAAAACTGAGGTAAAAAATATTTTTTGTAAAAACTTGTCAAGTGATGATGATCCAAGCTCTTAAAAAAATACTCAACAACCTTCATGTAAAAAACATTGTCTGGAAATGCTATTCTAACTAATAGTATTGTTTTTTGTACAAAAAAAAGATCTTGAGATCATGTTATCTCGATAAATTTTGTTTTAAAGAGAAGTGATAAAATAGATGAATCTTTTGTGATACTGTATTTAACAATTAATATTTTATGATTATAATATCCTTTTTAGTTATTGACACAGATTTCTCGTAAAGACTTTCCTATTTATAACTACCGAATCTTTTAAAATGTATTTCCCATCGTAATTTATTGATATTTAATTTTTGGATTTTTAAGACGGTTTAAAATTTAAGAGTTTAAAGGTTCTCTTAATGTTTTGTTGTTTTTTTTTCAAGAAAAAACGATAAGAAAGGTTATTGAAAGTTTATTTGTACGTCAAAGATTCATTTGTTGATAAAAGAAAATATAGATGAAGAGAGAAATATAAATTTGTTTAGCCGCGATGCATAATCATAGGCCCATATTTGGCTGCATATAATTTTGAGATCATGTGGGCGCATTGATTTTGTGAATAATCATGTATGCGTTTTTGTTCTGTTACGCGTTTAAGAACATTCAAATCAAATGGAATTGCGTCAATATTGCTTGCATCAGCAATTCTTTCTTGAATCCGTTGAGCAAATTTTTCTGATGTTTCATTGGCATTTCTTCTCATGGGCGGTAAATATCGAACATTATAAATAATTCCAAATGAAGTCATCAATCGAAATAGGTAAGGCATGTAAGTATCTTCTTTCCAGAAAGCGTCACCTAATCTACAAAAAGTTGTTTTTTTGTTTATTCATTGTATTTTTAAAGAAAAACAAAAACTCTTACCGTGGGTCTTGAGATATTGAAATAGGATAAAAGTCAACATTTTCGACAAAACAGGCTTTTCGGAATTGTGAAACTGCTGTACCATTACTACAGTACCCTTCGGGAAAAAGCAAAATAGGATCTTTTGTTTCATTTGAAGCATATGAAATTATTGATTTCTAAAAAATTAAATTATTGTTGTTGTTGTTTTTCAATGTTTTAATCTTTCAAAACTTACTTGAAATTCTTTTCTTTCATGTGCATTTGATCTTTCTAACCATAGAGTTGAACCAACCCTACCAGCAGTTTTTTCAACCCATCCAATAATTCCTTTATGTTTTTGCCCAGTTACAGTATACCCCCAATCATGAGTATCAGCAAAAAGTAATTGAATGTCATTTGCACTTAAATGATTTGCAACAGAAATTCCAGGAGCTTTTGGTTGATTTTTATTACCATCAATATAATTTCCAATTACACCAATTGAAGCACAAAATAGACGAGAAAATACTTTGCCAATATAAATAACTTGATCATGACTATATTGATGAACGAACGAAACAATTGCTGCAGCTGTGAGAAAGATGATTGAAGCAGCTAATAAGCAAATTCTAATTGGAAGTAAAAATAGAAATCTAAAATAAATTTTTTTCTTTAACACAGCCCCCAAAAACTAATTAATAATTTCGTCATACCTTATTCCCAAACTACTTAAATATAAAAACCATTGTTGCATAGACTCGTAATTGTTATAAACGCTTAAAAATGGAGTTGACAAAAAATTCCAGTAATTAATTGGCGAAAATTCACATGTGAATAATAAATCATCCTGCAATTTATTTCCTTTTTATTTAAAGTGTCAATCAATCAAAGTTTAAATTCTTTTAATGTTGAATAAAATAAATTGCATTGTTCTTTTTTTCTTCGAGCATTTTTACCCCCCTTAGTTCATGAGTACTTTGGACATTTTTTAAACACTTGTTTCTTATCACATTTTTTTACATTCATAAAAAAGGTAATAATGCTCAGACAAGTGATTATGGCTTTTATGATCACTTAACCCCTTGTGTTTTAAAGCTTTTTTTTTCTAAGAAACAACAAAGTTTTTTAAGCGTAAAGCCCTAATAAAAGAAAATTCTTGATTGATAGTTTTTTATGTTTTACTCGAATCTTTCGTTATCAACCATTCACGTGGTAGTAGTAAGCAACATGGCACCACCACTTCCTTTCATTGTCTCTTTCGCATATTTTTATAGCTAAAAGTTTGAAGTGACTTTGAACTTACTTGAATGATTGCTTCAACACCAGCTTGTAAAATTTCTGCTTGAATATCAAATAATTCAAAATTTAATTCTTCTTCAGTTAATTCAATAACATTATTATTTTCGTTAGTAGTAGTAGATGTTTCTTTGAGTGTTTGGCAATATCGTGCCGCAATATGATCCATAAATCTTCCACAATGTCGTCGTTCAATAATTTTTTGACGTTTTCCGGGTGCAATTTCTTCATCAAGTTGAATTCCAAAGTTTTCTTGAAGATAAATTACAAATGCAGCATAAATCTTTGGGATATCACCCCAGCTTTTGCCCAATAATATACAGGCAACTGTAATTGCAACAACAAATGTAATAATTGACGAATAAATACAAAGTAATGCAGAAAGCATTTCGTTTGTATTTTCTTCGAGATGGAAGAATTTACCCTATAAAAATAATTGTATTTTAAAAGGCACAAATTTTTATAGTTTAAAAACAAGAAAATATAACGGTATTTAAAGCACGTTTGAAAAAAATAGATGAACGAAAAAGATCGAACAAATTACAGATAAAAATATGGTAAGCTGTTTATAATGGGGAGGAAAAATATAAGGGAAAACATTTTCTCTTTCAATAAATTGCTTAAAAGGGATGTAAAAATAATGGGCGGGGAAATGAAAAACCAAGAAAACTGAGAGAGAAAACACATATGTAAAAGTCATTAAACTAATGATAAAAAACACAAAAATTGGTTTGACTATCCATAAATAATGGTATCAATTTGAGACAGTACCAATAAAATTGCTTCTGAAAATTAAAACATCTGTGAAGAAAATTCGAGCCACCGCAACAACATGATTAAAAAAAATGTTGCTCTCACTGGCGTGAAAAAATGATGTCGAAAAAAAATAAAACAATAGAGTGAAAAAATCAGTTGTTTTTAAATTGAAAAAAAGGTAGTCAGTCTTTGGCCATGTTGAAATCATCACCCGCACCCATGCTTAATTTTTATTGTTATTTTCTTTCTTTCATTTTCGTAAAAAGGTGTAATTTGTTTAAGAAAAATCTTAGTCATTTCGAAACTATTTTTTTTCATATTTTATCTATTTGAAATGATGCATGCATCACCAAGTGTTTCAAAAATGTGGTCACACACTGTTAAGCTTAAGCTTGAAAACAAATAATATCAAAACCAAAAATGGCGTTAAAAGTTTGCATAAGCACATTCAAAAGTTTTTGCTTGAACTTGAGCATACCTATTTATTTCTTCCGGTTTTTATAAAATTCACACATTTTTGTACGTAAAAAGTTGTCTTAAAAATGTGGTTATCAACAGTAATTTTTGTTGTGATTATCCCGGGTTTGTTACATCAATTTAAAGCTTTGTAATTTCTTTAATTTTTTAGTTGCTTTTGGAATAAGATGTAATAGTGGTTGTATAAATATTGCTGGTTGTCCCGCTCAAGAGTCTCCATGCGTCAATACATACTGCTATTTTCGTATGTTACCGTATACCTTTGAGGTTTTATTTTAATGAAATAGCTTTTAGTTCGAGAAACAACCATTCTACCTGGATATTTAAATAGTAGTTTAACAAAGCGAAGCTGTATTATGGAAAATTCATTAAATTACAATCAAAATTTTCCACCTTATACATTAATTAATACTTGTTCATCAATGTAAGTTTCCAGTACTTATGATAATACGGTAAAAAAACTTTTAGCGTAATTGATAATGTTGATTATCATATAAAAATATGCAATGACAGAGACTATTGCAACGCTGATTGCTTCAATCCACAACCATACAATCCATATACATCATCAACGACATATTATCCTCCACCAACAACAACCAATTATTATCCTCCCCCTACAACTACCAACAGTGCTTCTTCCATTATTAATATTTCTCTCCCACTTTTTTTGACTCTACTTCTTTTTGTTTAATACAGATATAAAAATTTTGCTCTGTAAATTTATCACAAAAAAAGCCCAATTTAAAAAAAACCATATAAAATAGCAACTTTCCAGAAAGAGGCTAAGATTCATAATAAAAATAAAATACAAAGAATAGCAATAAAAAAATGAAACCAACTGACAAAATAAAGAGAATAAATAGATAGAAATAATTATAAATTCAGCGGGAATACAACTTCTACATAACAGATTTTGTAGAAAGGAATAAAAAGTTTTACAAAATAAATTAAAAGCAGAAATGTGAACGCGCCACTAGCATTAAAATATCAAAATAAAGAAGTTTAAAAAGGAATACAACAGCACAGGAGATATCAATGGAATCACAGCATTTATTCATTATCTTCAAGACTCAAATGAGTTATCTTGGTGAAATCAAATTGTTCTGTTGTTCCACGTTTGAAAACATCTAAGACATCAGCGCTTGTTGTTTCAAAATGAGTGGTTGGATCATATGATTTGGTAATGAAGACTTGTGATTCTTCCCCAAGATCAACAGGTTCATAAACATCAGATACTCTAACGAATCTAAAATATTTCATTTTTAAATTTAACATAAAACAAGATATGACAGTCACTTACTTCTCAGCAATAGGTCCCAAAAGTTGAAGACCAGGAAGAATTTCAGCTTCTGGATTACTTGTTTCAACAGTAGTAGAAACCATAGCAACATACCATCCTTTAGGAGCAACCATGTTAGCATTTGAAACACATGAAATGTAAATATCAAAATGACGTCCAACTTGCTTTTGTGGAATGATAATTTGACAACTTGCAGCATCATTTGTATTTGGAATTGGATGATTAAGAATGCAAATAGCACGAATAACTTGACTAATTTTCTTTACACGATCAGAAACATATGAAGGATCACAGTAAACTTGTTTGCACTTAGCAACTTCATCACCGCTTCTAACTCCAACGACTTTGCCATTTTCAAAAACAATTTCATCAACTTTTTTGTCAAGCATGTAAGTACCACCATAAATAGCACTAAGACGAGCAAAACCTTGAGGAAGTTCACCAAGACCATAAAGTGGATATAAATATGGAGATTTTCCATAACGAGCAAGAGAATCGCTGTATAAACGAATTCTTTCAACAGTAGCAGGGTATGGTTGCTGTTTGTATAAATCATCACGATAAAGAGCAAGTGCATGACCAGTAAAATCAGCAGTATTTTCATCAAGGCCAAACTTTTCATAAACTTGTTGCATGGTAGCGACTTTAGGATCCAATCCTTCCCATGTTTGTTGATTATTAGGATCAAAGGTTTGAGCCCAAACAAGGAATTTCTTGAAGCGACGTTTTTCGAACATTCCCATAAGACTAGTAGCCAAAGCTTCCATTTCATCGGCAGGTACTTTGTAAACTTTTCCACCTTTATAAACATATGATCCTTCAATAGATTTGAATTCAAGATAACGTGTAACACCAGTATGAATAAGAAGTTTGACCAAACTGCCATTTGCCATTAAAAATTTAGGAATTAAATCGACATTCCAATCACGACCACGTCCCATTTCAGGTGCAGGCTTCTTATTTGCTCCAAAAAATTGTTCATAACATTGTTCAAGAGGTGTAAGTGAAGCACTTTCTCCACCGTAATAATTATTTCGGTCAATATGAAGAACTTTCTTGCCAGAAACAGAAAGCATACCAGATATAATACATTCCTGCAAAATATAAATAATGAGATTAAAAACTAAAAAATGTAGCAAAAACTAACCTTAAGACCTGTACCAAGAACAATAGCGTCGTATTCCTGATCCATTTTGTTGATAAAAGTAAACTAAGCGAAACAACAGCAACTCTAACTAAAAAATGAAATTAAACATAAATTGAAATTAATGAAAGAATAACTACAAAGATAAAACAGCAATAAAGCTGCTATCTGTTGCAATAACAGATTTTAATAAAAAATCAAGAACAATAAAGGCACATTCATTTATACTTTTTCACATCAAAACAAACATATACATAAAAATCTATGAACGTTTAGCAATAACCGCGTAATTAATAAGTTCAAAATTAGACCATGACCATCTATTAGTTGCTGGATTATAAACTACTCCTAATGGTTTAGAAACACGACAATTTCTTTCTTCAAGACCGCGCTGCAATTTTTCAGGTTCAACAAGTTTTTCCCAATCATGAACACCAGGTGGAACAATTCCAAGAACATTCTCAGCTAGCCAAATTGCAAAAATTCTACTTGTAATAGTTTTATTAATGGTTGTAAAAAATAATGGGGCACCACGCTTGCATAATCGAACGCATCCATCCAAAAAAGTACTCAAATCAGATACATGTTCAATAATTTCTGAAGCAACAACTGCATCATATTCTAAAAAAATGAGTATTAAATATTGCTACAAATAATAACAGCGCTTACTTCCTTGATTTGTAAGTGAAAAATCTTCTACAGTTGCATTATGAAATTTTAAATTTTTGCCAATATCTTTTAAAGTTTTTTTACATGAGTATTCTGCAACACGAAGAGCTTGATGACTTAAATCAATACCATCAACTTGTGCTCCAAGACGTGCAAGAGGAATTGACAAAAGACCACCACCACATCCAACATCAACAATTTTAAGACCTTCCAACGTTTTGGGAGCAGTGTCCTAAAAAAGAGATAATTATTTTTTATGTTAAAAAAAAACATACTCTACCCAATCCATTCACAATCCAAGGAACACGTAATCGATTGTATGAATGTAAAGCTTTAAAATGTCCTTCTTCATCCATCCATTCATGAGAAAGTCTTTCAAATGTAGCAATTTCAACAGGATCAACGGTTCGCGAAGAGGTAGATACATTACGACGACTCTTACACTTCAATAGCTGACCGGTTGCATAGCAACGAGAACGAACTAACATATTTACAGAAAAAAAACCGTTCAAATAAAAACTAAGTACATAACCTATCAAACCTAAACGATAAATAGTGATAATGAAAAAAATTAAGTTGCAAATGATAAGTAATACTAGTCGATGTTACGGTTGCAAAAAAATGATAAAAAATTTGGTTCGATTTTTTACTTTAAAAGGCACCCAACAAGCTATCACATAAAAAATATCCTATATAGACTTGAAAATTATACAAAAATATTTCTATTCTTTTTGAGTAAGGAAGCGAGATAAGAAATCTTTTGGTTTAGCTTCAACATTTTCACGGAAGAGGAAGTTACGAACATGATCTTTGTTATAAAATTTATATTCGATGCTCTTCATGTGCTAAAAATTATAATAAAAATTTAGTCATAAAAATTTTTATCCTAACCTGATAGCATTCTTCAACTTCTCGATCAATAACTCGAGCATCGGTTAAATGAGCCTTTTTATCGAATTGTTTCTTAAGAACAGCCCGAAAAACAGGCAATGGCATATCTTTCATATCATAATCAAACCAAAATCTTGGAGTAATACGTTGCCTGAAAAATAAAAGCATCAAAGAATGTTCAAAATAAAAAAACCAAGGATGATGAATAACCCAAAAAAAAAACAGAAAAAAAGACACAGACGTGGTAAATTCTGTCATTATACAAAAAAAGACATACACGAACGTCGGTAACAAAATCCGGAACAATCAATAAGGGAGCAATAAAAAACTGCGCAAAATGAACTGCGAAATGGTCATAAGGTTGAACCGGACTGACGTGTAAATAGAAACGACCAAAAAATGTTTACAAGAGAGAGAGACAGTGAACAAAAAAAGCCAGGATAAATCTGCTAGCAGAGATAAATAATGATTTTCAACGTTGGTCTTTTTTTTAATTTTTTGAAGAACAATGAGCATGCGCGTGTCAAACGTAGTAAGAATAAATGCAGAAAACTAGCACTACCCCTTCAAGCCATGTTGGATTCGCTTTTGGCACAAATAAAGTCGCACATTTTGTAAGGGCAGTCGTGCTCTCTTCGTTATGTGTTGTCGACGAGTTAGTTCTCTTTTGCTTCCATGCAGAGAAAACCACAAGCAAATTTTTTTTTCTTTTTTTGCAAACGCATTAAGGATTTTTTAAGGCAAAACATAGAGTAGTAATGAGTTGAAAAAAAGGTAGAGTATAACGTTTTGCTTCTATGGTATTGACATTACTCTTATAAGTTATATGGATAGCTTAGAGCAAACAAAAAAAACAAAACACAAGATAACAAGCAAATTTTAAACAAAACTTACAATTCTTTATAAACAGCTAAAACACGAGCACGAGCTTCTTCACGAGAAGATGAAATAATTGGGGTTACATGACGAGTTAAAGCTTCAGCGCCAGCTTTAGTAACACGAGAAGATGGACCTGCCATGATTATTGCAAAGTTTCAACGTGAGAACTCTAAAAAATAGGATATATATTAGTAAAAACGACAAAATTTGTATTAAAAACTTACCAAAGCTTCAAGAAAATCTAACTGACGTTCAACCTTTGAGATAGCGTCGTCAATTTGTGCAAGTCGCCCTTTGCAAGAAACTTCTAAAACAATTAGTAATGTAAAAAGACAAAAAAAGTATTGTAAATTTTACCGAATTGAGTTAAAAATTCAGCAATATTTTTGATATTATCAGAAATAAGTTGAATATATTCGCGATTATCCCAATCTTCTTTTAATTGTCGTTGGACAGAAAGCTGAATGTTTCCGACATTCATTAATAAAAACTAAAAAATAAAAACAATTACCGAAGCAGAAGCTGCAATGATGATGAATGAGAGCGGACACGAAAGATGATGATCGAGAAAAACATTCAACAAACAACTATAAGAATTCTCAAAGCGAATACATGAATGCATCGATTAAAAATTGCTGTTGTTTTTTTTGTTTCTGTTTTTAACAAAAAAAATTTGGTGAACATTAAAGATGCTTTTTTTAATAAAAAAATAAATCGTGAAAAAATAAGAATTTTTTTTTGATTTTTAATAAAATAAAACTGCAAACCTCTAATGTTCGCAAAATAAAGAGCATTTTATCTTGGAAAGTAATTTGAGCTTTTTTAAATAAAATATTTTAAAATGGTAGACATCATAAACTGTCTTCCAATTTACGAGTGTTACATAAACTGTGCGGTAGCATCATTTCAGCATTTTTTAAACATTTGTCTTGTAATTGTGTATAGATAGTTGCTACAATGCGAACCGCATTAAAACCGAAAAACAACACATAATAAAGACTAAAAAATATTTTAATTTTCTCAATTACATACTGTAATAATAACTAAGCGATAAAAGTAATCGAAAGAGGTTTTATCTGTTGAAAAACCATTTTTCATTTCATTTTTTAATACATAACACTATCATGATTATATATTTTTTTCAATAACAATAATTATTTTGTTGCTGGGTTACTGTAGCATGAGATTATAGCGTTGCTAATTGGAAGACATTTGAATACATCAGTCAAGCAATTTTTTGGGGGAGAGACTATGGTCATAGCTATGGACTTGTGCTTCCTCTGAAAATAAAAAAATATCTTTTTATCTTTTATCGCTGTCGAGTCAAACTTTATACTTCGGTGAAAATTATTACTCTGTAGTTTTGTTTAAATACAATGGATATGGTATGATATATGGAGATATTTAATTTTTATGCACTAAGCTTTTTTATTTTCACTATTTTCTTACATTTTAAAACGTCTGTCAATGTATTTGGTTATAATTTTTGAATTTGTATGTACTTCATTGGTTACTGTATCTAGATGTGGTATAATCTTTTTTGCTTTAAACGAAGTACAACAACAGATTCTTGAATTTTATTTAATTATAAGTCCATTTACTGATTGAATAAATTTGCTTGTTGCAATTTTTTTAAATTTTGTTGGTAGTAGATATAGCCGTTTGCAACCCTTATGACATGAATATTTCAATACTTATACAAGGATAAGTTAAGTGACCTTTTAAAAGTTTTATTATAAATTAAAATTAGCCTTATTTTTATCACACATTTAAAACAAAAAAGTTTATGACCAAAAGGAATGTATTTATTATTACAAAAGAGAACACATCATGGATTTTTTACTTGGCGGAGTGCTTTTAATACTTGCAACACTGGTAGTTGAAACAGGTCCATTTTGAGGAGGAATTGGTGGTGGCGGCGGTGTTGGTTTGTTGCCATTTGTTTGTTCGCCAGCATTTGTTTCTTGTGGTGATGGTTTTATTTCGTGTGGTTTATGTGTTACTTGAGTTTTAACTGATACAGTATCATGATTTTCTTCAGTTATTTCATTGTTACCATTACCTATAGAATTGAACTATTAGTATTTAAAAATATGGTGAACAAGAAGCGACAAAAAACGGCATTTTTTATTGAGTTTATGTAATTGCCTCTTTTGTTTTAAGTCGCTTTCGGCCGCTTTTTGTTCACTAACTTTGTGATTGGTGTTCTTTGTGTTGATATGTGGAACGCTACCTACTTGCATAACTCGATGCACTTTGTATGCGTTTTGTTCGGCGTTCTTGACGAATTGTCATATTTGCAGGAGTATTATGTAAGCAAAGTATAGGTAGTTGAGCAGTTTCTGTAAGCAAAATAAGAATTCGACTTGCATCATTTGAAACAATAACATTCGAAATTTGTCGATGAGTATTGAAGGAGCTATACATTTTACTTGTTTCTGTGCTCCATGCTTCTAACCATCCATCTTGATCAGCTAAAAAAGTTTTTGATGTGAAAATATTTTTTCTATTAATTTACCTGATAAAATTAAACTATTATCAAAAGTTATTTGAACTGCAGAAATTATCGATCTTGCAGTTATTGAACGTTTGACAGCACCAGTTTGAACATCCCAAATATAGATATGTTTATCTTGACCACCACTAATAACAATTTTTCCATCTTCTGATACGCAACAACATGTCACAACGTCATCATGTCCAACCAAAATTTGAGTTAAAAATCCCGTATCAATCTGCCATATTTTTAATGATTGATCCATTGAACCTGTCACTAATACAGTACCAGATTTATTTGCACAATAGCAAACAATTTCTTCGTTGTGATAAACTTTTGTTTTTACAGTAAGTTTGTTTTCAATTAATGACCAAATGTTCATTCTAAAATATTGTTTTTTAAATTACTTATCTTTAACAGTTTTCTTACTCTTTTAGATTTTTCGCATTATATCCTATTAAAACAGAATCATTTAATCCGAGATAAAGAGGTCCCTTTATATTTGACATTGTTGCAATGACATCTGCCATATTTGGATCATCACCGTAATATAAATTCCAAATATGCATTACAGCTGAATCATCACATGATAGCGCTCTTGTTCCATCAACAAATGTACATATTGATTTAACTTCTGCTTCATGGATTGTAAAGCTTCTCATCATTGTACCATTTGATGCTTCCCACATTGAAATAATGCCTTGTTTTGTTCCACTTATTACTACAGATGAATCATAGGTAAAGTCTAAAGCTGTTATGGCACCAGATTTTCCTTGTGTTGTTGACCATAAACATCGACAAAGATCCAAATCCCAAAATGCAACAATTCCATCAATTGTTCCACAAGCAGCACTCTTTTCATCTGGTGCTAATTTAATGCATGATAGTTTACTTTTTTCATTATGTGGCGCACTTCTTTCTATTGAATTCATATTCCACATATGAATCCTATCCCCACATGCTGCTAAGACAAATGAATTGTCATCAGTTATTTTTAAAGATGTTACGGGTAAATTTAATCCGCAGTCAAGGGTTTCAAGCAATTGACTGTTATGAATATCATAGCATAAAACTTTTCCTTTTGTTGCAGCAAAAAGTTGACAATCATCTGCTGAAGCTGCTAAAGCATTTACCCTTGCTTCATGCCCCTAAAAAGAAAATAAAAAATGCTTTGATATCTTTTCGAAAAAAAAATTATGCAATTAAGCTTCTTACAGTTAATTCATGAAGTTCTTGTGATGATACCATACTAAATACTCGAACTGTTTCATCTTCACATGCTACTGTAAGAAATGCGTCATTGCTTGTTATGGCTAAACAGGTAACAGGTGCCATTAATCCTCCCATTTTAACAACAATATCTCCACATTGAATATCCCAAACCATGACAACGAAATCCCCGGAGCCTTAAAAATGTCAGTTATTTAAACGTTTCATTTTTATAACGCTCATACCTGTAACAAGGAGAGTATTATCCGAAGATATTTGTAATCCGACAACTGGGCCAGTATGATCACGAAAAGATCGTTGTACTGTTCCACTATCAATATTTATAACTCTTGCTGTTGAATCCAATGATCCAACAACAATAAATTTATCATCACTGCTTAGCAAAGAGCAAATAATTTTTGTTTTACAAACTTGAAGAGTTTTTACACTTTCACCTTTTGAAGTTGCAAAGTTCCATACTCGAACACATCCATCATGACTTGCACTAGTAAAAAAGCTTCCATCTTGACTCGTTCGAATAGAAGTAATTTTATCGGTATGTCCGGTGAAAGTTTTTACGAGTAAACTACTTGCAATATGATACATAAATATTTGTCCAATTGCTGCATCATTACCGCTAATTAAAAGGTGTTGATGATTATGTGTTGGATGTACAACAGTTCGATTTGATTTCCATTGTGGAACAGAAAATGAGATAACCTTAAAAAAAAATAAAAATTAGAGATGTTTTTAAGGCATAAGTTTTACCTGTTTCATTTTAGGAGGATTTATCCAGCAGCTTAAAGGCAGTAATAATGGAGCTCGGCTATATGTGTCAGCAAAAGTCATCAATTGTTCTATTACAGTATTTAAGCGTTCACTATTTTTATTACTTGTAAATCTAAGTCTATTTAAAACTTCGCAAACAAGCTGTTCCTTGTCACGAATAAGTGTTGGGATAGCTGGTAAAAGGACTTGTTCAAAAAGTACTAAAATATCATGATCAAGAATTTGTTGTGAACATTCTTCAAAAACTGAAAGTAAATGTGCAATTCCGCATCCTCGAAAACATGCTTCAAGATAATTGAAATTGCAAAGAGTTTGATCTTTTAGTTGATCCAATTTTCCTAAAAAAATTACCGTAACCTTTGTTTTTTAAATGAAACACAAACCTGCATGCAATAAATAATACCATTGAAAACGTACTCGACGCAAATTAACTGAATTATTTTCTCTGCTAATTGGTTGCGGAAAGACAAGATTCGATGTTACAGGATCATGTTCATCTTCAGTGCTTGGAACACTTGCAAGTAATTCAGCCATAACTTCATTAGCAATTTTAACTTCACCAATTGAAGGCAAATATTTTTGTTTAATTGCTTGTGCAACAAACGCATGTCGAAAAACCCAAACACATCGTTTATCAGTATAGACATTGACAACCATACGACCTAAAAAGTTTTTCAGTAGATAATAAAATAATTTGTATGCATACCAAGATGCTTCAAAACAATTTGTGGATCAGGAGTTAATACATCTGGTGCATCAAATGCCATTCCAGAATTACGTTTACATAATCGATAACCATCCACAATTTCAAGCGTTGATAAGCCATACGGTAAAGTACATAAAAGTTGACAAACAATTCTAACAGATTCTGCACCAACCCTTCCTTCAATTCTTGTTAATCGGGCATCTAAATCATCGCTTGGATCTGTATAGCCCTCAACCAATTCATCGTATTGAATTTCACACATTATTATTCCACCATTGGATTTTTTTATCTATAATTTTTAAACATTGAATAATTACTTAAGAATATTTTAAAGTAATAACCTTCTGTCGAATAAGTGCAAGTAAGTCTGCTTTGATCTTTTGTTCATTATCATTTGTAGCTTGATTCTTTAAAATATGAATAATCTGATCTTTTGAAAGTTGGGGAATTTCAGTTAAATCTGGTTGAGTAAAACATGATAAAATTTGTGTTGGAAGTGCGGATGTAAAAATCAATGACAATTTTGGAAACAATTTTCGTAGCGGTTTTTCCATATTCCCTAATGTTTTACCAAATTTTAGCAAATGGATGTCATCAATTAAAATGAACAAGGGTCGATTAATTTTCTCCGCAATAGATTTGAAATGTGCCAAAATTTCGGTTAAATGAAATGATGAAAGCATTGAATGGGCTGGAATTTGAGCCGTGTCACAGATTTTTAAAAGCAAATTTTTCATTAATTCATTGATAAATACAGAGCAATCTGTTAAATGACTAAATCGAATAAAGGCATAACAATTTTGTTTTTCTAATAATTCCATCAGACGACAAAGTAATCCTGTTTTTCCGCTTCCTGCACCACCATGAAATTGAACAAAAACAGATTTTGCTAGTCCTTGTTCAATAATTGCTTGAAGCTTTTTATCCAAACTATCACGTTCAGACCAGATTTTTGGGACAGTATCACGAAAAAATTTGTCATGAGTGTAATGTTCTCGTTCAGAAACATCCATGGGACCAACGGCATAAATGGAAGATGAAGTGCTTACGGTAGTTGGCAAATTCAATAAAGATTTAAGGCTATCATGCAATTTATTTCCGAGCTCTCGTTTATATTTTTCTGCATCTTTTGTTTTAAACCATTTTGTAGGATCTGCTGAATTTGTATTGCATATAAATGGAACATAATTTGATTCTGCAACTTTTGATGAAATCGTATTTTTTAAATTTGTAATTGATGTTTGTTTTGTTCCAACAGGTTCCATCCATTTATCATGAGTGTCTGTTGTTGTATAATTTTGAAATTTTCTTACAACAAAGAAATGATTTGATGGATTTGCCAACATTGCATTTACAACTACTTCAATAAAACTTTGATGAAATCGTTGTTGTCGCTCTTCATTCACTTGATGAATAACTCCATCATCTTTAGCTCTTTTAGCACCTTGTTGTAACATTGCTCTTAACTTTTCTACAGTATCCTGTCCCCATGGCGTTTCCCGTAATCGATATTCATTTGGTTCTTTTGTTTTATTAAGCACGTAACATTGCTCCAAAAGTTTTACATCTAAAAAAGTGTCCAGCCGTTTTTTTGCTTCTCCCACTCATTTAATAAACAAAAAAAGAACCTTTAGAAAATTCAAGAGCAGCAGATTGTATAGCATTAAATTCATCTTGTCGTATTTCAAGCGGCAAAACAGCTTCGCCATACTTATCACCGACAAACACCTGCAAAAAAAATAAAAGTTGTTATTCGTTTTTTTTTCTTCTTTCTCTTTTTTTGCAGATAAAAACAAACCAAAACATTTGCAGTGCCTTGTTCAATGCTGGATAATAAAAAGCTTAATTCACCATAATCAAAATTTGTTGAAAAAAATGTTGAACATTCAAGGTCAATATCACGATCACAGCAATATTGTTGAAGATCGGGTAGCACTGATGTACTTAATACTTCACGTTCAGGTGCAAATTCTGCAAAAAATAGATGTTTTAGTTAAATGTTTGAATAACCAAGTCACTTACCTTCAAGTGTTGGAAAAACAACAAAAAGTGTTCGTGAATTATTATTACTTGATAATTTTGGTTTTTCTTTTGAGGAAACTTTTTTAGAAGTGGGAAGAACCGTAGATTCTTCGCCTTTTTTGTACATTTCTTTATACGTTTTTAAATTTTTAAAATATTACTATCTAAGTACATGTAAATACCGGTGTTGAATTTTCTTCATTGCAAATAATAAAAACTGAAATAAAAGGTTAATATAGAATGCATTTTTAAAAGAATTTCTTTTTCTCGAAAGGTGAAAAAATTTTTCAAAGAAAAAACGAAAGAGTTAATGCCTTTTCAACCTTTTTTTTCTGCTGCCTATAATTGGCTTGTTGAATAAATTATTTTAGCTTTCACTTTTTTTTATGCCGACAGCTGATGATTAATTTTGAGGTTTGTCTTGCCTCTCTTTCTTTTTAAAAACACGATCATTACGATTTTTGGGAAGAAAAAAGAGGTGCAAAATGAAAGACGGCTGTTTTAAAGATAAAAAAGGGATTTTATAAAGAGGGGCGGAAAAAGCATCATGTTTGTATCGAGGAAAAAAATCAACGTAACAAACTTAAAAGAGAGAAAGGAGAGAGAAAGGAGAAAGAAAAGTAATGATACGAGTAAAAACTGAAAGATATAATCCTCTTGCAAGTGTGCCACCTTATTTCAAACTTTTTTAGTTGGTGACAATTGTGTGATTGGGGAGAAGTCTACGGGTTGTTATGTTAAGCCAAATTCAACGATTGTTTTTATTTATCTATTACTTTTTTTATAATCTTTTGAAGTAAGTTTTATTTTGGCAATTTTTTTCTAAAAATGGAAATAAAAAAAGAAATTAGGGGCGAAGAAATGAGTGAATGTATGGAATTGACAACAGTGTTTAACAATTCTATACATTCGCATAACAAAATTTTTATTCTGTCATCTACCTAAAATCGTCTACCACTTTCTCTTTTAAAAGAAACTTTGCGTTAGAGCTCAACTATAACACCTGGAAAAATTTGTTAATTATCCTTGTGTGCCTAACTACTTATACTACTTTTTTCTGCCGAAAATGAAAAGAGGTTTTAGTTGTATTCAATAAAATTTTCAAAGGCGTGAAATAAAAAAGCAGAAAATGTAATGCTTTTTTGCCCTTTACATTTTCATTTTAGGCTTAGAAACAAACGAGCGCGAAATGCTGCCGTTTAAATTTTTTTTATTCTTTCTTTTTTCTCCTCTTGTTTTGAAGCTTTTCAATGTTGTTAAATTTAACGACTTACAAAGAAAGATATGAAAAGTATGCCAAAATTTAAGATGAATTTTCATTACTTTAGTGGAATATCTAATACAGCAAAGAAGGAAGGAAGGGGAAAAATTGAAAAAATTAATTTTATGGGCATTTGTTTCAATAATTAATCATAAACCAAAATTACTTCATGTGCTTATTTTGTTTCAAAAAAACACAAAAAGTAAACCGAAAAGTCAAAAAGAAGAAATGAAGGATGAATAATTAGTAATCATCTTTCTTACATTTTGCCTTTCAAATTTTTTCAATGCAATACAAAACAATAATTTTTTATAAAGTTCACTTTTTTTAAACACCTTGTTTTAAACAAAGAAATATGTAAAGAATGAAACAAGGAAAAATGCAAAAAAAAGTACTTTCATCAAAAGCAATTGCAGAAGAAAAAAAGAAGGAGAAAAAAGGATTCGTGAGTAAGTGCAAGTAAAAAAATTGTAAACTCTTTCATCACGCGCATGCCCAAGGCGAGAAAGTCGTCGTCTTGAACAACATCTTTTATTGATGTTATTCAGCAGCAAAAGATGCTAATGTCATAGTTTTTAGGTAGTCGTTGTTGTTGTATGAATAATACAAACTAAATACTATTTGCATAAGTAATAGCTGCCGATTTGTAAGAATAATATAAAAAAGTAAGCAAGAGTCTATTTTACGATAAACAGCAAGAGCAACTACTTGAAAAAAAAAGAAGTCAGAAGAAGAGAGAAGTAAAAAAAAGTTGAAAAAAAGAGCTTCTTTTTTGAGGGGCCCATGGCATAGCTCTAAGTTTGTAATTAAACGCGTCCAAAGCTCAAATTGCCCCTGCGGCAAAGCAACTTTAATGATTATTCATAAATGCTTGTTTAACGAAAAGGGATGGATACTTTAAAAAAATAAAAATGCAACAACAAATTTATTTTTATTTATAGAGGAAAAGAGGAATGGAAATGTGACAATGACGCAGAAAAAAGGCCAACAAAAGCTTGTTGTACTCCAGTACAACATTCTTTTGAACATAACCAACAACTAAATTTGAAAGAAAGCAAAAACTTTTTATCAACTCCTCGACCATATGTGGATCCATTAAAAAAGTCATGGTGGCAATGGACAAAAGACTTGGTTAAAAATGGATGGCAAAAGTTAAAGAATGCTTTTAATTTTAGTAATACCCGTTACTCATCAACATTTGGAAAATGGTTAAAATTTATACCTGCACAACTTTGGCGAGCTGCTAAATGGATATTTTATCTAATTCTTAGCGGTTTAGTATGGATCCTTCATGCTTTTATGCAGATTTTTAGAAGCCATGAAGCAACAAAAACTGAGGAAACTCCCAAGCAATATGTTTATAAAAAGATCGAATCACCTCGCGATTATTTAAATTACGAGGATTATGAGCCTTCATTTACTGAAGGAAATAAGAATGACGAAAAAATGAGTGAAATGGTAGAAACAAATTTAAAAAATGATGCCAAAGATGAAATTACTTTTGACAACATTCAAAACGCACCCGAAGAAGCAATTATCTCTCCACCTCAAGTATCTTCTAATGCTGCATCAGCTCTTTCACATGGACAAATTACAGCGCCGGAAAGCCATGCTAACCAAGAATCTCCAATATCTTTTTATGCAAGACGAGTATCAATTACGTCTTTAAAAGCTGGTGAACAACAACAACAAACAATTCCAGGTTTTTCGTCTCCTCCACCACCAGCACCTCCACCACCACCAAAAAGTGCAATAAGAATTCCAACAACAACCCCTACATCAACAACAAACAATGAAAATACAAAAGAATCAAATGAAATAAAACCATCAGAAGCATCAATAAAAGGTGGAGTTTCGGTTATTGTTCCGGGATTAATGGATGCTGCAAAAGAATCAATGGAACGACGAAAACGTGGACGCACACTTTCTCCTGAAAATAAAAATAAAATAATTAATTCTGGACCAACACCGTATCGAAGTCCAAGTGTATTTGGTCCGTCTTCATCTGCAACTAATGCAAGCAATCGAATAAATACAACATTAACTAATCATCAAGGAGTTGTAACTCGAATGAATACTCAAACCCCAACAAGTGATACATTTCTTTTTCGACCTCGTAGTCAAACAGCAAGAAATATTGATACAATTCATAAAACATCTGAAGACTATTTTCATCCTGATAATCGTCAATTTCAACAACAGCAACAAAGAATGTTTTCAACATCTCCAACTCCTTCTGGCACTTTTTTATTAGGTCAAAGTGTTTTTAAGCCCGTAAATGAAGTTGAAAAAATTAGAGATAATTTTAATCGAAAATGTGAATCAAGAGGTGCATCCGTTGCTGGGGGTGGTTATTCAAGATCTCCTTCAGTTATGAGTCAAAGTTATCATGATGGTGCTCGTGATTACAATAGTTACACCCCTTATAGGTACTTTTTTTTTATTAAATTTAAACAAAAACACATTATCATCCATTTTAGAGATAGCACGTATGATTCAAGTTCACTTCGTCATCGTTATCCTGTTCACACCGTTGCAACAACAAATGATTATCCAACCCCTTATGGTCAAACAACAAATCATAAATGGAATATTCGAAACAATACAACATCTGATGATGTTTTTAATCGGCTTCCAAGCGGTGCTACAAGAAGTAAGAAATAGAGACTAATTCAATTCATTCTAAAGCATCATATTTCCTTTTTTCTTGACAAAAAAAGGAAGGAAAAAAAGTAACAAATATTAAAAATTGCGCATTAAACATTTTATTTTACAGTTAGTTGTTAGGCACAAAAAAGGAGTAAAAAAATGACTTTAACAAAGTAGTATGTGAGAGTTAGGCTCCAATTTATAAAAAATTTTAAAAAGAAAAACTTTAGGTATGCGTGAGAATAAAAAAATTGGGAAAAATAGAAAACAGAAAAAGAAAAACTATTTGACCCCTTAGAAAAAAATAAACAAAATAAGCTCAAGCCGATATAAGCATGTATTTGACAGGCTGTGACTTGCCTGGGGCAGATTGTCTTCCAAAAATTGCGTAGGATTCTTTGTTTTTTCAAATTCTTTTGTTACATCTGAACGGATAAAACAATATAAATGCTTTCTTTATTTTTTAAATATTTATTTTACAAGTAAGAAATATGTTATCAATGCTTTAAGATGTTCAATTTCTTGCTCTTCAGAAAACTTTTGATTTATGTGGCATTATTAAGTTTTCAAAAGATTTTTTTCCGCATGTCTAACAAAATTAAAAGTTAACCCTGTCTTTTTTTAAAGAAAAAAGAACTAAAGCGGATGCATAGTAGTAGTATGGTTGAGAATAAATAAAGCTAAAAAAAGAGAGAAAAAATATATACACACAAAAGCATATCTCTTAAAAGCGATGATATCTCGGCATTTTAGTAGTACAGCCTATATTTTTGTTTTTGCGCTTTCTTTTTTTTGCTTCTTTTTGAAATAAAATGGGTAAACTCAGAAGCGAATACACGTAAGAAAAAAAAGGGCAATAGGCTACTGCGGCAATGTGTTTTTTAGCTTAAGGCAAAATACACATTAGAAGTTTATTTAAAAATGAAATAACTTAAAGTTCGCTATTTTAATTTCTGATTATTACCAAATAGGATTTATTGTAAAAAAAAGAAAATAAATTTCAAACAAAAACAACAAAAAAATACTTTTATAGAACATCTTTTTTAGGAAACAAACAACGCCAAAAAATGTTTGACTTGAGAAATGAGAAATATAAAATAAGCCTAATTTTGTAAATACTTGAAATGAATAAAAAAAATGAAAAAGAAAGTCAAAAAGCAATGGTATAAAAGTTTATAGCATTATTTAATGTTTTTTTTACTTTACTTTAAATTACGTTAATGCATTTTTAAGTAAAAAGAGCTAAACATTTTGCAAGTATAAGTTAATGCCATTTTGAACTTTTTCTCTTCCTTCTTTGTTTCTCAACAGATAAAATAAATTTTAAGAAAAATAAAGCAAGCTTAAAAGGAGGTATTCAAGAAAAAAATCTTTGATGAAATTTCAATTGAGAACAACTAAATAAAGCAGTCAAAAAGCGAAAGAGAAAAAAGAATTCAAATTTAGAAGCAAAATAAATTGAATAAAAAGAATGGACAAGTATTTTTACAGGAGTCAATGAGCTAAAAGTCACTGAAAAGCATATTGAAAAAGATGTTGATGGTCAATTACTTAGTGGATGGCGTGAACAAAATTGGATGGGAACTTATGAACAATTTGAAAATCCTATGTTATAATAGCTTTAAATAAATTTATAATTTTAAACTTTATTTAATTATTTTACCCGTAATTATAATGCTGTGGATAAAGTCAAATAAATAAACATTTTCAAAAAAATAAGCAATGTAAAGAAATTACAGTATATATTTTGTCAAATTTTTTTAAAGAAATAAAGTTACAGTTTTTTTATCACAAAATGTCAATGTTGTGAAGAATTGTTTTAAATGTTTCTGTGTCTACTTTTTGCTCTCCGTAACTTATATTTTTATAGATAAACAGAAAAATCATAAATTCAGTGACATTACATCATTTATATAATTAGAAAGGCTTTTGTTTGATAAAGTAAAGCGTTGTATACTTTATTATACAAGCCTCCAAAAATACAGTTCTTTTATTTAATAAAAGACTGTGCACTAAACACAAAACAATTCATAAAAAAGTTTATAAAGACATATAATAACAAGAAAAGAAAACAAATAAAATAAAGAATGTTAAAATTCAAATAAGACCCGGTAAATATAAAGTAAAATAATAAAAATAAAATTCTAAAATAAAAATAAATAAACAATATAAATATATAAAATAATGCTAAAATGCAATAACGATGAGCAGTATAATTTGAGAGTCAAGAGATAGATTTCTTCAGCTAATTCAATTTTTCCATAAGTTTTGTTTTTACATCGGGTTTTTTCTGAAATAAATAATTTTAAAAAGTTTATCACAACCTTTACTCCCTCTTCCGCTTTCATTTTTCGAAAATAAAAAAGACAAGGAAGTGTAAAACTGTAGAAAGGTTAAACAAATAATTTTCGAAAATCACATATTAAAATAATAGACGATAATCTAACAGCTGTTATCTCCGCACATAGTGAATTATTTATGTTTTCATTATTTTACTTATAATTTTAATATTGAGGAGGCAAATTTTAGAGAAAAAGGGAAGGTACGGTGTGCTAACAAAAAAGAGAGAAAAAAAACCTACAGTAAGAATTTCTTCGAAAACATTAAGTAGTTGATCGTTTGACATTCCAAGTAAAGATTCTTTTTGTCCATCCATAATTTTTTTACCTTGTCGAAGCCCTTCAGCATACGCAAAATTTATAAGTTCCAACACAGCATCCATTCTTTCATTTGGAGAAGCATTTGAAGTTGTTGCAGCTGATAATAATTTTGATTTTTGTGATGAAAATGAAGTATTTTGCGGATGTACATCATCAGGAAAACCATTAATTGGAAAATTATTTGGTGCCATTGGAGCTTGATAATAAATACTTTTTTCAACATTATTTGATGAAAATAATCTTTCAGGGTAATTCATCGATAATGGCGTTACAGAAGAAGCACGTGATGCTAAAAAAATCAGTTACAATAGAAAACTAAAATGATTCTACACAAGTTTAGCTCTTAATAAAAAATATTACCATTTTTTGGTACAGCTGCTCTGCGGTAGACACTAGCAGGTATCATCGAAGGTTTTGTTTGCCATTTGAATTCTTTTTCAACATCTTGCTTGACTGGTAAAATATTTTGTGGAAAAGGATTGAAAGACATTGGATTGAAAATGCTGTTAATATTTATTGGCTTTGATGGACTGGAAGTATCAGAGCTGCAGCTATGAATTTGTGCTGAATCAGTGGCAGAAGATAAAATAGGAGATTCAGTTCTTGATGAAGTGAACAACGGTGAATTAGGTGCTTCAACAAATTCTTTTAATTTTTCCTCAAGTAAATTCAATTGTTCATAA
The DNA here is from genome assembly GCA_024447215.1 of Panagrolaimus sp. LJ2400. NCBI lineage: Eukaryota > Metazoa > Nematoda > Chromadorea > Rhabditida > Panagrolaimidae > Panagrolaimus > Panagrolaimus sp. LJ2400. Next base: position 8,497,879 of record JAMRYA010000009.1, on the reverse strand, counting down.
TAATCATTATTAGAAGCTAATCCATATACAGTCCCTGAAAAAAAACAAGTATTTTAAAAATTGCTTTTAGCTGTAAACACAAACCATCACTTGCTTTCATCATTATAATATTTTCAGTTCTGTGATAGCCAGAGTTTTTATAAAATTTTATTTTAATATTATAAATACTCCTTCGATTAAATAATTGTATATCAAGATATTCATTACAATTATTGGGCTTTGATGCTATTACAGGACCAACAAAATCTTCTTTTGACCATTCACCAGTTTCTCGTAAAAATTTAAATACAGCACCCAAAGGAATATTAACAATTGTTTCACCATCGGTATTTGAAGTTGGATTTATGAATACATCAACGGTAGCTCCAAAATCGGCAGACATTAAAAACCCGCAAAAATGTAGTTATATATATTTACAGTCTATTTTTATATGTGAAGCTCTTCTTCGCATTAAGTTTGGATCATAATAGATGTGCATGTAAAAGCATTCGTTTCAAGATTATTTTGAATCCATGCTTTTTTGATCAACCTTTGACTTGCTGCTACGGAACAAAAGGTTAAAAGCTTATTTTTTTCTCTTTCAAATACAAGGCTCAATGTGGTGTTAAAACTGAATTTTATAATTTATAAATGATCCTTTTTTTAACATCTTTAATATGGTGTGTACAAACTTTTTTAAAAAAATTATTAAAAAATTTGTAATAAGCTCCAAAATTTTGCATATTAAAAGACCCCATATTATATGTTCTAAATATGCAAAAACTACTCATATTCTACAGCAAGCAACAACAGCAATCATTTATTACTTTCTATAAGATTCATTTATGACCTTTTTATTATGTCGATTTTTTTACCTTTGCATTTTACCACTTACTCAAAAAGCGTTATGATGTTGATGTCACTCATTTCTCGACTTGCATAAGAATTTTTGATCTTTAATTTTCGACTCTTTTTTACGCATGATTCTTTTGCTAATCTTTATTATTTCCTATTTTATATATGCGTTTCAAAAAAATGTACCTTTTTTGTGGTAAAAATTATTTAAGATTTTCTATTTTGTTAAAAATTTCATTACTTCATTGCTGATCTTCAGTTCAATTGTTAAAAAAACTAACCTCACGCAATTTTATTTCTTCATCCAGACAAGCCCGGACGCACGCCAATAGTAACAACTGAAAAATCGTTCTTCTTTTTCTATCACATATGTCCTCCTTTTTTCTTTTCTAACAACTTTGTCCCAGCAATGGGACAGCGGAGAAGACCGAGTAACATACACTCATGTTTATCCATGTCTCACAATTTAAATGCCAGAGCTCTGGTTTCTATTGTATGCAATTTTTTAATTCGTCTTAAGATTTGCCTCATTCAACAATTTTACTTGATCTTTTTTTCTTATCCCATCCTTCAACAGTGTTACATAACCTAAACACTCTTTAATTTATTAACTTTTGTCCTTTTTATATCCGCGTTAAAATTGATCTTCATCGTGTTCTTTGATTTGTATTTTGTTACCTCAATAAAAATCATTTAAAAAAATGTTTTTAGGCTTTTTCCAATCCGTCTTAAGCCGCAAAGATGATGCGGGCTTCTGGCTTCATTCGGGCACAAATATGCCATGCTTCGCGTCGTGGGTTATCAACAGGTCCCCTTCGTCGTACTCCCGTTACTGCTGCTTCCAGAAGTGTTATGTCAGAAGGATTTATGAATGGGTCATCCAGTATATATATCGAACAGATGTATGAAAATTGGCGCAGTGATCCAAATTCAGTTCACAAAAGCTGGGATGCTTATTTTCGTAATGTTGAAGCAGGTGCAGCTCCTGGGGAAGCTTTTCAAGCACCTCCAACATTAATTCCTGGAAGAACTCAACAAGCGGTAACTTCTGCTCAAACAAGTACAGCCGTATCAACAACCGGTGATGTTTCACGTGCAATTCAGGATCATTTAAAAATCCAATTGCTTATCCGTAGTTATCAGGTACTTTTTTCTGATAAATAACTTTGAAGTTTAAACATTATTTTATAGACTCGTGGTCACAATATTGCTGATCTTGATCCTCTTGGTATTAATAGTGCTGATCTTGATGATACTATTCCTCGTGAATTGGAACTTGACTTTTATGGATTTACAGAAAAAGATCTCAATCGTGAATTTGTTCTTCCACCAACTACTTTTATTGGCGGTGATAAAACCACTTTAACACTTCGTGAAATTATTAATCGGTTAAAAGTTAGTTTAATTGAAATAAAATTTCTTAAATTTAACAATACAAAATTTAGAATATCTATTGTTTACATACTGGTGTTGAATACATGCATCTTACTAATTTTGAACAACAAGAATGGATCCGTAAGAATTTCGAACAGCCACGAGTTACTGAACTTACTCCACAACAAAAGAAAGTTCTTTTTAAACGTCTTATTCGTTCAACCAAATTTGAAGAATTCTTAGCTAAAAAATGGCCTAGTGAAAAACGTTTTGGTCTTGAAGGATGTGAAGTTTTAATTCCTGCAATTAAACAAGTCATTGATCGATCATCCACTTTGGGAGTTGATTCTGTTGTTATTGGTATGCCTCATCGTGGTCGTCTTAATGTTCTTGCAAATGTTTGCCGTCAACCATTAGAAACTATTCTTTCACAATTCAGTACTCTTGAAGCTGCTGATGAAGGATCTGGTGATGTTAAATATCATTTGGGTGTTTGTATTGAACGTTTTAATCGTCAATCACAGCGCAATATTAAAATTGCTGTTGTTGCAAATCCATCTCATTTAGAAGCTGTCGATCCCGTAGTACAAGGAAAAGTTCGTGCTGAAGCATTTTATGGTGGTGATACAAAATGTGACCGTAATCTTGCTGTTATGTTACATGGTGATGCAGCTTTCTCCGGTCAAGGTGTAGTTATGGAAACTTTCAATCTCGATGATTTACCTTCATATTCTGTACATGGCGCTATTCATATTGTTGTTAATAATCAAATTGGCTTTACAACTGATCCTCGTTTCTCTCGATCTTCTCCATACTGTACAGATGTGGGTCGTGTTGTTGGATGTCCTATTTTCCATGTCAATGTTGATGATCCTGAAGCTGTTATGCATGTATGTACCGTTGCAGCAGATTGGCGTAAAACATTCAAGAAAGATGTTATTATTGATTTAGTATGTTATCGTCGCCAAGGGCATAATGAACTTGATGAACCAATGTTTACTCAACCATTGATGTATCAAAGAATTAAAAAGACTAAACCGGTCCTTGAAAAATATCAAACAAAAATTATTGGTGAAGGTGTTGCTGATGAAAAATATATTAAAGTTGGTGGCCTGAATTTTTTAAAATTATTTTATAAAATGCGTTTTAGGATGAACTTGCAAAATATGGGCAAATTTTAGAAGATGCTTATGAAGCTGCTCAAAAAATTACACATGTACGTAATCGTGATTGGCTTGATAGTCCATGGGATGATTTTTTTAAAAATCGTGATCCTCATGCTTTTGTTCCCACTGGAATTGAAAAGAATGAACTTAATTCAATTATTGAAAAGTTTTCATCTGTACCTGAAGGATTTAATCTTCATCGTGGTCTTGAACGTACATTGAAAGGTCGTCGCCAAATGCTTACTGATAATTCTCTTGATTGGGCATGCGGAGAAGCTTTGGCTTTTGGTTCATTACTTAAAGAAGGTATTCATGTCAGATTATCTGGACAAGATGTTGAACGTGGGACATTTTCTCACCGTCATCATGTTCTTCATGATCAAAAAATCGATCAAAAGGTTTACAATCAGCTTAATGATTTATCAGAAAATCAAGGAGAATATACTGTATGCAATTCTTCTCTTAGTGAATATGCTGTTCTCGGTTTTGAATTAGGATATTCAATGGTTAATCCTAATTCTTTGGTTATATGGGAAGCTCAATTTGGTGATTTTTCAAATACTGCTCAATGTATTATTGATCAATTTATTTCATCTGGTCAATCAAAATGGATTCGCCAAAGTGGTCTTGTAATGCTTTTACCCCATGGTTATGAAGGTATGGGTCCAGAACATAGTAGTGCACGTCCTGAACGTTTCTTGCAAATGTGTAATGAAGATGATACCATTGATACTAATCATGTTACTTTGGATGAAACTTATGCTGCTCAACAATTGCATGATACTAATTGGATTGTTGCAAATTGTACTACACCTGCAAATTTCTTCCATCTTCTTCGTCGTCAAGTATTGTTACCTTTCCGTAAACCATGCATTGTTATGACTCCAAAATCATTATTACGTCATCCACAAGCTCGTTCACCTGTTGAAGAATTTGTTTCTGATACAAGTTTTAAACGTGTAATTTTTGAAGATGGTCCCGCTAAAGGTAATGGATCCAATGTTGAACGTGTTATATTCTGTACCGGTATGTTTACACATAATAGTCTTTTAAAAATTATAATGAAATATTTTTTTAGGAAAAGTATATTATGATTTAATTGCTGCCCGTAAACAGTTGGGTTTGGAAGATAAATTTGCCGTTACACGTGTTGAACAAATTGCTCCATTCCCTTATGATTTAATCAAAGAAGAAACTAACCGATACCCTAATGCTGAATTAATTTGGGCTCAAGAAGAACATAAAAATATGGGTGCATGGGCATTTATTCAACCTCGTTTGAATTCATTAGTTTTGAGGTATGTTTTTGTAATTTTCTAATCTCATTTTAATATTTTGTTTTTTAGTGATAACCGTGGTATCAAATATGCGGGTCGTAAACCGAGTGCTTCTCCTGCTACTGGCAACAAATATACACATATTAATGAACAAAAACAATTATTAGCTCAAGTGTTTAATGTCCCTAAAACTAGTTTGTAAGTACTCACATTATTAACATAAATTAGGAGTGATTGAATAGAGTGGTATAACTTTTTTGAACTAACAATTAATCCATTTTTAGCTAATTCAATGTGTGATAGGATTAAATGACGTGCAACGTGTGATGTAATTGCTACAGAAATTCTAACGTTTCTTGTTTAATAATCATTATTGGAAATTGTGCGGCGTTTTACTTCGTATGAACAGAAAATAAAGATTGTTGAAATAATTACTGTGTATCACTATAAACATTTAAATTTTGAACTATCTGTAAATATCGATTTTGTATATTTTTATTTATTTACTGTTCCTGTGATGTACAAAAACAGTAATCTCATTGAAATATGTAGATACATGTGTTTTTCAATTTAGTTTTTTCTTATCAAAAATAATAATTTTTGTTGTTTTATTAATGCAACAATTATGGTAAAATTACTGTAATAAACTTCAAAAGTTTTATTATTTTTAATGCATAAGAACTTTAATAAAATCACCAAACTCAGAAAAATTTTCCACCATTTTTTTCGTTTTTGTAGTATTATCTAAGCTTGTACAAATTTCAGCCATAGTCTTATATAAGCGATTAAAATGTCCCAAAAAAATTTTTTTGAATGCTTTCTGACTTGAGTTCCAGCGAATAGGATACTGTAAATGATAGAAAAGTCAAAAAATTTAAAACTTAAGAAACATTAAATTTTTGTTAAATTCTATTATCACCACCATTTTTCTAAGTGAAAAAATGACAAAATTTAGAAATTTGTTGGCTAAAAGGCGTTCCCTAACTCTGACTCATACAAATTATCTTAAAACTTGTGATAAATTCTTGGCGATTGATTTAGTTGATGATTTATAGTTGAAAGTGTTTTGAATGTTTTTTGAAGACAAAATAGTCGATCTTTATTTGCACATTGTTATTCCAGTAGTACCGTAATCCTTTTCGCGCTTTCTTTTCATTTACCGTATCTTTGTTGCCATCTATTTTTCTTGCTTGTAAAAACTGTAAACTGTCCTTAATTTTTCAGCAATGTCAAATGCGCTAATATATTTAAAAGCCATTGACTTGTGTAATTTATTCACGGATGCCGATGAAGAACAATTTTATTCTCATGCTGGTTGGAAGCTTATTGAAATTTTAAAAAGGCGTTATCCTTTAATTAAATGGATGTTATTTTATACTCCTGCAGCTTTGTTGGCATCATTTTCTTCTTATTTTCCAAATCAAAGTAAAACTGCGTTAATTGTTGGTGGAGGTTAGAGAGTGATCACATTTTAGAAGCTAACATTAAGGTTTTTAGCTTCTTTATTATTTACAACTTGGGCTATTCAGTTTTGTGAAAACTACAATGTCAAGAATTTTTATGAATGCATAAAAATTTTTTCCAGTAGTGATGCTACAATTAAACAATTCATTATGGATTTACAAGAAAAAGAAGTTGCTTTTTTTTCGTAAGTCATTTTTTTTCTTAAAAAACTGTATTACTGTGTTTTACATTTAAGCATGGGAAAATCTGATCATGCAAAGGTTTGTTCACGTTCAGCTCGTATTATGTGCTTAAAATATCTTCGCAAATATGCTGATAAATGTATCGCTGTTTCACATTTTCTTAAAGGTGAAATGTAAGTTTTTTTGTTTTTTTAAATTATTTTTTTGGACGTTTGCTTTAGGGATTATCCTATTTCATTGTGCTATGAATCACTTCCTCATAATCCAAAACTTCTTGCTTTAGCTGAACTTAATGGTCCTATTCGAGATGAACATATTATAATGGATGCTTTAAGAAATATGTATCAATTTGTTGTTGTTTGTCGAAGTGAAATGTTGCATCTTTTTATGGTTGATGTCATTTACCGTAACACTTATGAACGTGACGAAATATTAATCCAAAAATTAATGACAGTTGCGGAAGAAATTGAATTTCAAGGTTTTGTTAAAGCTTTAAATTATCATCCAAGTCATCTAAATCATGCACAAAATTATATTAGACGATTGCAATCTGTTCCAGTACAACGTCGTATGGCTTGTATTATCCAACTTGAAAGTCTTCTACACCAGTAAGAATTTTGTTTATTCAACTTAGTATTTTATTTATTTACATTTTAGATTAAATTCCCTTGAATCTCTTCCAGATGATTGTTCTCAACTTATTAAACAAATTAATGCTATTAAAAATATTTTGACAATTCATCATAGAGAAGAACTTGCAAAACTTATTAATAAAGATCCATTTGAATCTGATACACCACCTGATATTGAATTTAGAAATATTAATGAAAATGCTATTAAAATAGATTCAGATGAGAATGTAGAAGATAATACCAATTGTTATCAGGTCTGGTTTTTTATATCCTTTATTTAAGTCATCATTATACACGCAATCATCAATTATTGATGCATCAAAGCTGCTTCTATTTTTTATTGCAAAAATAATAATGAACACTATTAATCGTTTATTTTCAGGTTTTTGAAGCGATTCCTGGAACGCGGGACAATGAACAAAATGAAGAACATGGTGGTGGTAATGGCGGTACGAAAGAAACATTTAGTGATGATGATAATACACAAGTAAGTTCTTTTAAAGTGGACAAACATAGGTCACACTGTTTCAAACTGGTTTATTTTTAGGGTAGTATTTCACCACGTAAGGGTGGTGTTGTTGTTCTTGATGAATTACGCACAAAATTGCAACCACGAAAGGAAATGGCGTTGCAAAAAGAAAGAGAAGCAACAGCGAAATTTCGAAAAGTCCCTATTGATGAAGTTCCATTGGAAGAAGTACTTCAAGATATGAAACATTCTAAAAAATCAATTGCTTCAAATGAAAATGAATGGCTTGATAAACCTTATATTGGTAAACAAGTTAATATGGGTCCACCGACGTCATTAATTTCTCAAATTGCTCAACGTCGTAAAACTACTGAAACAGCTGTAATCGGTGATACATCGGATTCTGAATAATTTAATATTGCAAAAACCAGACGACTAACAATGATCTCATTTTCTGTTATATGTTTTTTATACAGGTTTTCCTTTATATATGTAATTACTTTGAAAAATAAAATAATTATATAAAAAATACTTCATTAGATTTGGTTTAATTGCGCATTAAATAACCTGTTAAAAAATGTAAAAATTATATAATGTAAAAGGGGGGTAAAAATTCTACTATAATAGTTGATCATTAATCGGTATTTCTTTTTTCGAATGTACAAATATCACTTTAAAGAAAGCTGTACAATGTAATAATCATTGAACCAATGTTCTTAAACTTACAATGTACTTGAAAGAAAATGTTAAAAATTTTAGAAAAAAAATGCGTCAATTACATTTGAAACATTATCAAAAACAAAAAAAATAGAGAGAAAGAAAACAAAATATTTAAAAAAAATTAAAGTAACTTCAAAGAAAAAGGAGGTGGTTTTAATTGTTATCAAAATTTCAATTAAAAGACTAAAATATTGTTATATATGGATGGAAGAAAAAAAATTAGAAGAGATTGAGGCCAGCATTGAAAGCAAAAATTCGATCCCATTTAATATTTGGTGGAACGTGACGAGTATGACGTCGATAAATTGCACGACTTTTCAGGGAAAAGAGTGTACTTAATTTACGCCATTGTGAACGTGGTGCACAGAAAATAGCCTGAAAAAAAGAGTTTGATCTTTGAATTATAACAACAGTTAGTCAAAAAAACACAACAAAACAAATTCATAAAAATGGTTGTTGAGTGAACTATTTTAAAAAGAAAACACTCGTTGAACAAGAACATAAAACATGTTCAAATGGGAAGTAAAGAAAACGTCAAAATTTTATGAATTCTTACTTTTTTTGCTCTTGATTGCGTCATTTGATGGGTCATAAGGGCATCTGCAATTTGTTGACTATCAGCATAAAGGGCAAGTACATGATGATCTGCTTTTGATGAAACAATGTATCCAACAACAACAACGGCACCTTCTTCATTTTCCCGCCGGGCAATATATACGATAGTTTGTGAAAAAAGATATTTAAGAAATGCTGCACGATTATGATTGCTTAAGGTTTTATCAAATTCAAGGATATCATTAATATCTTTTTCATTTGTTAATTTTAGCGGAGAAATTGTTACATCTGAAAGAATAAAAATAAGAAGCGATTAAAAACTTTAAAATCCTATTTTATAATTTTGTTTTCAAAGAACCCGTTTATTTTATGCATTATAATATTTTATTGTCGCTATTTTCATGCAAATTTTTAAAGTGATTTTTGTATCAAAAAATATATATTAGAAAAAATAGAATATAAAATCAAACGTTTAAACGTCAGATAATAATTTTTAACCGGTTCCACAAAGCTCATTAAATAATGAAAAATTGACTCGTCCACTCAAAATGATATGAAAAGAACCAGCGGGTCGTCGTTGTCGTTTTTGTTATCACTTAAACCCTCTCTCTCTCTTTTTTATAATAGTCTCATTGTTAATGATCATTATCGGACTTTTCATTACTACCACAAAATATTACATTGCGCGCCAATGTTTTGCAGCGTCATCAAAAAATGTTACAAAAGACAAAAGGAAACTGCCCAAAAAATTAAATTCCCATTGGACAGCGCAAAAAAATATTTGTGGGGTAATCATTGTTACACACAATTTACTTTCATTTTCACTGACCGGAAAAAGAAAAAAGAAAAGAAAATAGCCCAAAAAAGGCATTTAAAAAAACAGGATTTATATCCTTTAAACAAATTTAAAAAATGAGCGAATAATAATATTACCTTTAGCAGGCTTTAACATTTTAAGCAATTCATCAGAATCAACTGAAATTTGATGAAGTTGAAGGCGATCTGTTACAATAAATCCAGCATTATCACGAAGTCCCCAATCTGCATCTGAATCAAAAATATCAATGGTAACATTTTTCTTTAATTCCAAATTTGTTCGGCCTAATGTTGTTTCAGCTAAATGATCAACAAGATGTTCAACAATGAGTCGCTGAGGAGCATTATGATGCACTTGAATGTAAATTCGTTCTAAACGTAAATCTGGAAGTTTATCTTCAATTGTATCAATTTTGAATTTTCCATTCACTGCATCAGTGCAATCCAATGTGATAGCTTTTTTAGAAAGAGAGTTTTCAACATGCTGATAAATGAAATATCCTTGATTTTGTGCAAATCGAACTATCGCTGCAAGCGCTGCAAGTCTACCTAAAAATTTAAAACATGGTTTAATGACGTTGAAGTCTTTCCTTAAAAATTCTAACCATCTTGAGAATTAATTTGAGCAATTGTTGTGCCAGGGAGTTGATTGAAAGGAAAAGGAGATTGAACAGGTTGAGCTTGAGCAGAAGTTGTGACAGTTGTTGGTGATAATGATAGTCGAGGTGATGTACCCATTATGATAAAAGCGCGTTGAAGTGATCAAATAATAATTTCACACAAAAAAGGAGTCTTATTTTGCGACAGATTTGTCTCTTTTTTTCTCTTCTTTACTTTTTTGTTGTCAGCTCCACTGGAATTGGTGCTCACGAACGATATGCGCGGATTGGAAAGACACTGGAAGCAAAAAAATATATGCACGGAGGGGTTTATTTTTGTTAACGATGTTGGCGGCGTTACGATAGTGAGCCGTAGGGTTTCTTGAAAGGTTTGCAAGCAAAATTGTTAGCGGGCAAAGTGTGTGACGAAGAATATGCACAACTCCGCCTTCCACCAACTCTGAGAATATACACAAAAGAAATTCCCAGTAGCAAAAAGCAACGGCGACTGATATGAAGAACGGGCGTGAAACAATTGCCAAACCTGAAACATATTTGTGCGTCGATCATTTTTTCTTTGTCTCTGATTAGAGTGTTAAAAATCACGAATAGTAACAAAATATAACAAGAATATATCAGTGATGATTCAGAAAGGAGAAAAAAAGCGTGAAGTTATTCTTAGTTAGGCAAACAAAAAGGCGGTTTCGAAAAAAAACAGAGGGAGAATTTGGAAGCAATGATAAATTGTGGATAAAAATTTATACATTTCGTTATGAAAAAAGAAGGATTTAACGGCGGATAAATTTAAAACTCAATATTTTTTCAAAAAAAAACAATAAAAAGGGAAAAAAGATATGAGGTTAATCCATGCTCAATAACCTCAAAAAAGGCTAAAAAACGCTGGTCAACGCGTCACTGACACAGTTCAATGACAATACAAAATTAAAATCGTTTCTTACAGTTCGTCGTATGTCCTTGAACATGGTAAAAACCTATGTCACAAAATTTTACACTGACAAAATTTGAAAATCCTTTCTTTTTTTGATACAAAAAGACAACACTTGTATTACGTAAAAAAAAGAAGCATTCACGGTAAAAGGAAAGCTGTAAATGTTTTTAGGCCACATCAAAGACATCTTTTTTATCGCGTTAAAACGCATAAAACTAATAAAGAAGAAAAAAAAATGGAAGATGCGTGCTCTGAAAAACACCCACAATTTTGAAAAAAAAACTTTCAAGAAGGTACAATTGAACTCATTCGGCGACCCATAATTCATTCGTTTTTTATCGTACTCTTTTTGATTTCCTCAAAATGTTTACGAAACTCATAGATGTTTGATCGAAAATCATTCACTTTTTAAGTTTGCTAAAACCCCGGAAGCAAGAAAAGTATAAAATTAAAATTAATAGAAGAAAAAAAGAGAGAAAAAGGTTTTAACAACAATACATTTTCTGAAATGCCCTGAATTTATGTTATTCGTTCTTTTTTAAAAGAGAAAAGAAAGAGAAAATTATTTGTATCAAAGATGAATCGCAGAAAGAATCCGTATCGACCTTCTAGAAAGATTATCCGAAAAGCAGCAAAATTCGGTTACAATCAATTCAAAAAAAAAGGTTTCAATAAATTTTTAAAATCTATAATCCATTCTTAAAAACACCTGAGCAAAAAGGGAATATTAAGTAAATGAAAAGTTTAAATGACCTAAACAAGTTTCCGGTCAGCTGTCCGTACAAATAAGCAACAAAAAAATTGTGCAAAAAAATTCCCTATTTTGAACACGCATGAGTGATGAACTATAACGAAGAGAAAGTTATGTTATGAATTTGATTTTGTTGTAGAAAAATATTTTTTTTCGACTGAAACAAATCTCAATTTTTAACAAAATAATACTTTTTTCTGTCATCTATCTCAACATAAAATGAATAAAATCGATCAGAAAATGAGAAAGATAAAAGTAAATTAAATTCAGCGAAAGAAAAATTCTAGTCAATTTAAAGGCCATTTACAATAATCACAAAAATTTTCATAGACATTTCGGACTTTTCATTTTTATTGTTGTCATCAATGTCTTCTCCTTTTCTACTTTCTTTTCCCTTTCTTAAAACCACAAAAATATTGTAAGAAAAAGAAAGAAAAAAAGAAGTGTAAGTGATTGATTGTAAATGAAAAATGTAATGTCCACCCTAAAATAATCAAATTGAATTGTCTGGTCATTTGACTTAGGTGACCTGAATTTCATTTACGTAGAAAAGAAATTTTAGATCCAGAAAGGGTTATGACTTCTTTCTTCGAAATGACGCGAATCCTGCACGCGACAAGTTTTTTTGAAATAAGAAGGAACGGAATAATAGGATGGAAACATCTCTTTTTTAAAGGTATACTTTTATTTTATAAAAAATGACGAATGATGTCTTTGTTCATCAAAATTTAGGTTCACCCAATTTATTTTCAAAAGAAAAGAATGTGTTCACATTATTAATTGAAGAATATTTCCACAATTTTAGAAACATTATTAAGGGATACTTTAATGCTTTAAATTCAATAAAAAATTTTTATTAACAATAACAACTTTTTCAAGAAAAAATCAGCAAGCATTACAGTACATTAAAAATCTCGAAAAAATAAACATTACTCTACCAAAGCACAATTCAATGTCGAAATTCCATCACTTTCTGAGTATTTCAATAATACACCTTTCACTTGATGACCAACTTTAGGAATATATGGAGCATTTGATAAATCAAAACGAGTTATAATACCACAAGTATTGCCAATTGCAAAATTATCTTCAATCTGTACAATTTTTGATTTGAATGGATGAGAATTGGAAGCTCTATAAATATATGCGATTTAATAAAACGATAAAACTGTAACAATAAAAAGTGTTTTTTTTTCTAGTTTGTGGAAGATCGGAAAAGCTAATTATTTTTTAAAATCGCATTTTTACCATTAATATTATGAGAGGAAATATAAAAGTGTTCGTCAAAACAATGAAAAGACTAGCGCATTAAAAAATATTTTTAGGTTAGATAGCTCAAGCTAGGGACGATGTGGTTGGGCGCGTCCAGTTTTTAGGCACTCGCCTGGGCTATAAATTTTCGAAACAAAAAATTTTCAATAACTGAAAAACTATCAAATGTTTTATTTAGTGCTCAAAAATGTAATGATTTAGCTGTTACAGTATTTTAAACTTAAATTTTTCCCAGGGTTACGGTAATTTTATACGTTATTTATCTATAAAAGTAAAATAAATCAAAAAGTCCCGAAAGCATGCTTAATTGACAAAAACAGAAGAATTAAGAATAATGTTAGACTTTCTTCAGAAAAAATTAATATATTCGCAATTTTTCAGTTCGGGCGATAGGTCGCCCAGACGCGTCAGATTTTTAGATCTTGGGCGCGCAATCAACCCTAGATAAAGCTGTGAAAGAATTTTGTTGAATTATGTTAAATATCAGTTAAATTTCGTGTTACATTCGAAATGATTCTATTATCATTTGAATTTGTTATATCCCCAATATTTTCGCTTAAACTGGTAACTCAAGTTATAGGAATACATAAAGCATTGTACAGCCTTTGGGCACTAAAAAGATCGAAAGTAAAATATTCTCAAAGTACTTCAAATAATCAATTTTTCCAACCTTACACAAATTTAAAAAAACATTTAATTCAAACTTACTTGAAGACAACAACATCTACAGTTGCTGTAATATGAACTCCTCCTTGAGTACTCTTTGTAATTGTTGCAGGATTAATTTTAATAGCTCCATGATAAATAATGAATCCATCAACACTATAAATAACAAAATTGGTAAATTAATTGAAAAACAAACAAACTAACTGTCGATTCCATCTTCCAAGGCTTCGTTTCACGGCAGCTAGACAATGGTGCTTTCCTCTCTTAAATTTATGTGGTTCAAGAAATAAACTGAAATCAAAATTGGCTGATACATAATTCTGTTTGTCTTTCTTTATCAATTCTCTTACATCTTTTTTTTTTAGTGCTCTAAACATATTTGCACCTGGAAAAAATCGGTTAAAAAAGTTAAAACATCAACATTAAAAGTACAAATGTAAAAACAACCAAGCATAGCACGGTATAAGTGATTCGTAACAATATTATAAACGGTTCAAAAAGAGGATAAGGATATTATATTATAGCATTTACGGATTGTGTTTTTGTTATTTTAAATTGACATTAAAATTGTAATAATTATTGTTTTTTAACATTTTAAAATTCGAATCAAATATTTTCTCAAAATTCTTGAAGCGCTTTTACAATAGTTAAAAGTCACTTATACAATGCTTTCCTTTCTTTTTAAAATTTATTTGTGTTTTTTACATTGTAAAACTCTGCAGATCTGTTATAGTAACAGTAATCGTTTCCGTTTATTTTTAGTTAGAATGGCCCCAAAAGAGAAACATATTCGAATGGAATTGAGTAGGATAAAAGATTTCGTTAATCCAAAAGAAGATCGTGAACAATATATTACAAGTATTGAAGTTGCAAGTATTTTCTTTTATATTGTTTTTTTTAACATTTTTTATTAAAGCATTTTAGTAAAATGGTTAAATTTGGTTTATACAGAAATTGGAATTGATGAAAAGATTGTTGCAGATCTTGGATGTGGTACTGGAATGCTTTCATGTGCTGCATTAGCATACGGTGCAAGGTATGTTAATGAAACATATTTGGTATTTTTTCAATGTTTTAATTTAGGCAAGTATTTGGATTTGAATTAGATGCTGATGTATTAGAACAAGCAACCGAAAGTATTGATGATGAGGATTCTTTTGTTCCTGTCAATGTAGACGTTGAACACCTTGATCCAGAAGCATATCCAAAATTTGATATCGTATTATCGAATCCTCCATTTGGTACAAAAGAAAAACCTCGTAAATATTTTTTGTTTTATTTATTATATTTTAGTTTACTTTTTTCAGATATTGACTTTGCTTTCATTGAAAAGGGATGTAAATTATTAGCTCCTGCAGGTGTGTTGTATACTCTTCACAAGACGTCTTGCGTTGATGCAGTTATTAAAAAGGCTATGTCACAGATATCAGGTGTATCAGCAACAAAAGATGCGAAAATTAATTGGGAACTTTTAAACACTTATAAACATCATAGAAAAAAATCTGTTGATATTGATGTCACTCTTGTATCTTGGCGTTTTTCGTCATCTTGATTACGGTAATTGTTTGTTGATGTTTAAAAACTTTTATTGTTTGTTTGTTACAAAATGTTCATAAAATGTATTTTAATTAAGCACCGTTTTGCAGAAATCGTGGGATTACACTTAAATTTTCAGAAGATATTGCACTTTTGCATTCTTTGACTAACTTTGCTGCCGCACTTCCAGCTGAAAATACTGTATTTATCACAAATTTGTTATCATATAATTTTACCTCTAAGTCTGGAATGATGTTCTATTGCTGATGTTAAAATTTTCATATTTTCAAGAAGTTGTTGTCTTGCTTGAGCTCGAAGCTGATGCTGCGCCACCATATCACGATTTAAGATAGCTAAACGGACGTAATGCTTTCTTGCTTGTGAACTATAAATTTTTGTTTAACTTAAAAGACACAAAATAATTTTATGGCTCATACGTGTTTCTTATATTTAATAAATCCTCTGCTATAATAACACATTCTCTTGCAATATTCATACGATCAGCCCAATCTGCTTGTAATTTTTCGTTTAAATTATATTTTTCATCCATCTTAAACGAAATAATATTTTAAAGTATATTAATATTTATAATTTCTTACTGTAGCAATAACATTATCAACAGCATCTGCAGATTGTGGAAAATGTGCTTGACTTGATAATTCTTCTACTTTTAAAAACTGTATAAGTGATTGAAGGACATTTCCACAAACTTCAATATCATCATGTTTTATCTCACAATTACCTGCTTCATCCATTGAAAATCGAAGGCCCTGTTTTTTTGCAACACATATGAAACAAAATTCAACTGTCGGATTTTCACATGCAGCTTCAATTTCTTGCTCCCTTTCACCCAAATAAAAATTATACTGTAACCATTTAATGATCTGAAAGTTTTTTATAAAAATATTAATAATTTTTAAAATGATACTTACATTGTCTGGTCTATAACCAAGGCTAAATTTAACATAGCCTTCAGGTTCTGTATATAATTTATTAACCATTAATAGCGTTGCAAATCTAATTATTTCACCATTCACTTCAAAAACATGCATTTGCTTACTGTAATAATTTCATTAAAATTAATTTATCATCATCTTTTTGTCCTTACGCTGTGGATGAGCCAGCAAAAAGTTTTATATGTAAATCGGTTGCCATTTGTCGTTGAGGAAAAATTTGTGTTGTTAATCCACTTTCTTCGGCAGTTGGATGTCTATGAATATCACATTATTATTTACATATGTACATCAAACACAGCACTTACATTACTAAACTTTCTGAATCAAAAACACCTTCTGCAAAAATAACAGCAGCACGAATAGGAACATTATTGGTCAAAGAAAGGGTCAAACAAAGTCCATCTTCAACAGTGCAATGAATTGCAGATTGTAAGCTTGTTCCTGAAGGAATAGCAGCATGATCAATGTTAATAATATCCGGCCTTTCATAATTCTTTAATTCTTCCATTAAATGATGCTTCTTTTGTCCATAATCACGAATCAATTGTTGAACTTGATCAGGTGAAACTTCTTGTACAAATTGAGTTCCGATAACTATAATCAAAGTTTTGTTAACAATCGTCTTTTTTTACATTTTTCAAACCCTTTCCATTTGTAAATGCAAGAATAAATTGAAGGTTATCTGTTCCATTAATATCTGCGAGGAAGGCATCTGCTACTTCCCCATCATATAATGCCTTTGCAACAATTTCGCCAGTTGCACGCAATCTTGCATCAACCTTAAAATATCCTTCTTATCTATTTGTATACGGTAGCATAAGAATGTACCTTTCCGCTTTTCCATACACAAACAAAGGTATTTTCAGTTGGATATTCCAAAAAACAAACTACGTGACTTTTTGATTTAACTCTCCAGTGAAGCGCTTTATTTTCATAATATCCTAAGGTACCACTTTTAAGAGCAAATAAGAAACCAGTATTTGATAATGTTTTTACAGCTGATACCGGATCACCTTCAGTAAATTCAGATAAAAGTGCCAAATTTTTAAGGACTTTTATTTCAATTCCATTTGTACCAATGATAAGTTCATTTTTTCCATCTCCATCAAAATCACATAGAGTCAATGAATTAATGTCATCTCCAAGGGCAGTCCAAAAAACATCTGAACCAAATGCATCAATACCCCAAATTGTTGAACCACATGCACAAATTATCAAAGGATTGACTTGGTCATCAACTACTCCAAACTGTGAAAAAATAACTGTTATTTGATAAAAATAAATATTTAATGTACCTCAATATATCGAATTCCTTCAGGCATTTGTCGATGAAAAACTGTTTTATTTTTATACACATCATAACAGATAAGACTTGATGCGGTGCCAATCACAACAACATCATAGTCATCAGTACTTGCAAATTTACATGTCCTCAAACAAGTTATAGCTTCATTGATATGAAATATAGCTTCTAAAATACTTTTTGATTGTACATTTCCTTATTTTTTTACAAACCGCTATTTTGAAGGACAACTTTATTTGTATTTGTTGCAACAACAAGTTGAACACGTCTTGAATCATCAAAAACTCCAAAGGAAGCACAATTTGGTAGTATGTGTTGACTGAATCCAAAATTGAATACTGGTTTAAACGACCCTTTTAAAGGTGGAGGATCCATTTTTGGAGAAGAAAATTATAAAGATTTGCCAAAATTTGTTGAAAACCAAGGACAAATTCTTTTAGTTACTATGGTTACAGCAAAGAATTTTTTTCAAAAAATTAACTCTCTAGAGAGCTCTAACAAATTTGACATCTGCTCGTTCAAAAAACAAATATTGCCATTTTTTGCACCAGCATTTAGTGTATGAAAAGGAACACTGTATTTGTCATGTAATAAAATGTTTAAAAATTACACAGTAATATATTAATCAGTACAAAAGCATTTATTATTACAAACACCCGTTGTTTTTTACACTTTTAATCAGTAAAATGTTAGTAAAAGACAAGCTCAGTACAAGTGATACAATTATGCCAGTTAAAATCCTATAAATTTATGAGTCCTATTAAGCTTTATGTGCATGTGAAGATGAATTTAGCGTAGTTGATGGATCAGAAGAAGTTTGAGATGCAGTTGCTGTTGATTTGGTATTAATTTCATCAGCAGGTGGGCAACATAAACAATCAGGGGATGCAGAAGGATGAGGTGCTTCCCAACGAAGATCATGGCCATATGTCATTAATAGATCAAGAATAACACCATTTGTCCATCCAAAACCTAAACTGGTGTAAAAATTAAAATTTTTTCATCACTTTTAAAAATATTCAGTTAACAAAAATCGACTAGATACAATAAATTAAAACTGTAAAACATACCTTCTTGTAATTCATATTCTCCACCGCCTCCTTGACTTTTGTTACATTGAGTAGCAACATTATATTTTTCAAACATGCGTCCACCACTATGCAACCACATCATATAATTCTTTCGAATCCATTTTTCAGCAATAATTCTTGCAAGATCATTCATACCTATTTTTCGTAATCCTTGAATAACCACCCAAGTTGTTGGAGCCCATGCATTTGGAAAATCCCATTGTTGACCTGATGCAATAAGTGAAGTTGGAATACCTCCTGGGAATGTAAGAACACCAGATTTTTCAAGATATGATGAAATTTTATGAGGATCGAAATCTTCATGAACACATTCAGAAAACATTGGGAAAAAGTTTGTATCAAAATATGTTGTCACGTGTTCTTTCAGAGATAAATCGTAATCTGCAAATAAAAACGATCAGATACAGTATAATAAAACTGTAAAACATACCAAACCAGCATCCCATTTCTTCATTCCAAAATATTTGTTTAATTGCTTCTCTCATTAATGTGAATTGTTCATGACTTTTTGCAGCAGCTTCAGGCATACCAAGAAGATTGTAAAAATGTGCAAATGTTTTTAAATTTCCACAAATTATTGAATTGAGATCAATTGGAAGAATAGAGCTTGTACGAGTTGATCCCATTTTACCTGCTTGTGGTCCTTCATTATGAAACCAACGAGCACTAAAATCTCTTCCACTTTCTGCAGCAGCCATAATATCACCCCATAACCGAAGTTTTTCAGGGATATCAGGAATATGTTCAGCACATTCCACATCTTCACGATAGCTTTCAGGACGTGGCCCCCCTGCAACAACATGGTAACGGAAAAGATGAGATTTCCAGTCTTCTTTATGAATGCATCGGTTACGTGTAAAAAATTCCATTTCTTTTTCTAGCCATGCCATTGAACGACGAACAAATTCAAGGTCACCAGTTCTTTTAAAATATGCATCAACACACCATGTAAGTAATGGAGGCTGTGAACGATTTAAATAATAAACTCTATTTCCATTAGGAACATATCCAAACATTTCAATTAAATGTCCCATATTTTCAATCATACCACGAACTGTTGAAAACATTTCAGAAGCAAGAAGTCCTTTTATTGTAAAATATGAATCCCAATAATACATTTCTCTGAAACGTCCACCAGGTACAATAAAAGGATTTGGTACTGGAATAAGAGAATATTGCTGAGGATTAGATTGTACTTTTTGTGCAACACGCCGACATAGCGTTGGCCATTTTTTATGAAGATCTTGTGCCCAAAGACGATACGATTCATCATCAATTGCTTCGAAAGCTTTTACTTCATGTTGAAAGTCAGTAGGTTCAATTTCTTCCAATTCTCCACCCGGTTGTTCAAAATGTTCTTGAATGAATACATTCAATGAAGCAGGATCAACTTGCCCATTTTTAGCTTCTTTAATAATTTTATTCCAATCATTTAATGTCACTTCTGAAATATTTTAAAGAATTAATAAAAAAAAGTTCCTAAAAAAGGATTAAATTCAACTACCACTATTGTCAATAAAAAGTATACGGTAGAAAAAAGAGAGTTCAATTGCAGGCAAACAGTCGTATTCTATACAACTCTTTGGAGGACAACTTAAATGTAAGAAATAACTCACCAGCATCAAGTTTCAGTGGCATATCAACAAAATGTTTACAATCGATAAATAGGTGAGATGTCTGAACAGCTGCGAGCAAAGATCCATGACAGTAAATTTCATTACGCAAAGCATTCAATTTTCCTTGTCGAATTAATGAAGGATCTTCTTCCAATGGTGTTCCAGCAACAGCTGTATGAAGTGGCCGTACACCTACAAAAAAGTTACAAAATAATATTCACAAAGCTAATGAAAAAACTAACAAATAACTGTAGCCAATGTAGCAGGAGTGAAACGACGATTCGAACGAGCCCAATTAAAAAAGGCAGAGCTGGTTGAGAGACCAATAAATTTTGGTGCAGTATCGATAATATTTTTCGTTGCATTATTTATCGTTAAAGAAGATTTAGCTTCTGAACTCATTGATCTTTGTTGACGAGGTTTTTGACGTTGAACATATACATTTTCATTTTGGCTAATTTCTGCCACAGGATGGAGCAATAAAGGTTCCCAAGTTGTGCTTGTGCTTGCTTGGATTTTTGTATCATTTTCCAACAATTTTCCTTGTGAAGACGAAGATGAACAAATAATTCCAGAATAAGCACGTAATCTATCGACAGTTTGAGATCTCCTTATAATATGTTGAACACATCGAGAATTGAATTGTCTGACCATTTTGAACAAATTTATAGGAAATCTAAAAATGATACAATTATTTTCAGACAACGTCATCAAGAAAGTTTTTTACGAAGAAATTTAAGGCAAGGAGGAAACGGTAGCGCAATAAATCCACAATAAATTAAATTTATTAACTATTTTTTCTAATTTAGAACAACGAAAAATCAAGAGTAAAAATCTTGTGTGACATTTGTCCTTTTAAAAAACAATAACGGTAAAAATACAACGACCGCATGAATTTATGAAGAAAAAATTCACAAATTTTAAGATCAAATTTAAACAAGTTAACATAAAAAACTTCAAAAAAAAAATGATTTTCAAGAACTTTTGAACTTCACGTGTACTTTTTGTGATAACTGCAAGAACATTTAACTACGAAATAAAGAAGTCAGTTGGTACTATGATACTGAGTGGGATGACCGCACCAGAAGCAATAAACAAAAAAAAGTCTAGCAAAACCAACTTTTAAAAAGTTAAAAGCATTCAAACTTACATAGGCAAATTTCTTAACAAAAAAAAGGCGATAAAATTTTATAAATAAAGATAAATGATTTTAAAAATCAGGAAAAAAAGGAAGGAATAATCACGAAAAACGTGGGTAAGCTATTTCAAAAAATATTTTGCGGCAGGTTGGCCTTTATATGCATCCTTGAAGAACGTGACAGTTGATACGAAGTTCAAGGAACAACTGTTTGTCTAAAATTATCATCCGAATAACGCGTCAACGAATACGTCTTCTTAAATTAATAGTGAAAGAATGCGAAAATGTCTACCACGTGGTCGCGCGTGATAATCTCATAAAAAAGATTGGAAACTTATATAATTCGTTATCATCGTAATAGTTGCAACAACAAACACACTTTTTTGATTGTTTAAGAAAAATGGTCAAACAAACGATTTTCTAAAAAAAAGAAGGTAATCAAAGACACACAACAAAGGTTTTGTCTCGACAAATTTCATACACCCATTTCTCGTCTCGTTGAACTATTTCAAAAAGTAGTTCTCACAAGCAGCTCATAAAATGACGTCAAACATAAAATGGAATAAAAAAGCTATTCATTATTTTTTGTTAACTAAACTTAAAATAATATTATAAAAATACAAAGAAAAAAAAGAATAAATGATGAAAAAAGAGAATAGTGCTGTCACCTCCATTGACCTTTCTTTTTTATTCCAAGCGACCTTAAATAAACGAACGGCAAAAACAATACAAAACTACAGTGGTGACTAGAACATATAAATAAACCATTTTTTATAATTACCCAAACATTATTTGTCAACAAAGGTCATGTAAAACGATTGCAAATTTAGAAAAAAATCGAATATTTTGATGTCAATTCATGCTAATTTTAAAAGAAAAATCTTGAAGCGAAAAACGTCTGGCCAATTTTAAAAAAGCAAAATTTTGCTTCTAAAAATTAATGTTTGCCACGTTTGTTTAAACTTTTAGTTGTTTAAAAGTATTTTTAACTCTTTTAAACATAACCATTAGCTATGAATTCTATTTTTCAAGGATTGCTGAAAGCTAAGCCACCTTTACAAAGAGCCTTTTCAACGTCTTCAAGTAACTTTTTTTATTATATATTTTTTTAAAAACGCTTAATCTTTTTCAGTAAATTTAAATGCTTATCGTGCTTCTCTTGGAAAAATCAGACGACAAAAATATATTAAAGAATATGAAACAATTATTATGTATGCAGATGGTTCAACTGCTCCTGCTCGTACTAGAGAACCAAGACATTTTATTCAATTTCCTATTAATTTAAATATCTTATCTGAAGATGAACGTCGACAACGTTTAGCTGCAAGAAAACCAAAAGCTAAGAAAATTAAACAAGAAGTTATTGATGATAATTTTGATCTTGATAAATATACATCTATGTTTGCTAAAAGAAAAACGTCGTAATAGTATATAGTTATTTGTAGTTGTTTTTATTGAAGATGTTAGAAATAAATATAATTTTTCAAATTTTGTTGTATACTGTTGGATTACGGTTTAAACCTTATTTATATCTTTAATTTCGTTTTGTTCTTCTTTGATTATTACAGTTATAGCGATGGGAACTGATGAAAAAGTTGATGAAAAACCTTTGGACGACACTGTCCCCGAATATTCTATAATTTTGCCAACTTACAATGAATCAGATAATCTTCCAATCTGTATTTATTTAATTAACAAATACATGATCAAAACAAATAAACCCTTTGAGGTTTGTACTGTTTAATGTAGCTGTTATTTTCTTTGATTTTTGCTTTGTAGGTTATTGTTATTGATGATAATAGCCCTGATAAAACTGATGAAATTGCACGTCGATTAAGAAAGCATTACAAATTTGTTCGTTTACATTCACGTCCTGGCAAACTTGGTTTGGGAACTGCATATAAAGCTGGATTACAATTAGCTCGTGGCAAATTCGTTATATTAATGGATGCTGATCTTTCACATCATCCTAAATTTATTCCAAAAATGATGAAGCTTCAAGAAACACAAAATGTGTGTTTAATATTATCTGAAAAGAATTAATTCAAAATTGGATTTTAGTTTGACATTGTCACTGGAACACGATATGCTCAAGGTGGTGGTGTATCTGGCTGGGGTATGCAACGAAAATTTATTAGTTGTGGAGCTAATTTCCTTGCACAAACATTACTTAGTCCTGGTGTATCTGATTTAACTGGCTCGTTTCGATTATACCGTAAAGAAGTTCTTACTAAACTTATTGAAATTTCTGTATCAAAAGGATATGTTTTTCAAGTTTGTTATCTATGATTCACTTTATATATTTCCTTTATTGTATTTTAGATGGAAATGATGTTCCGTGCCAAAAAACTTGGATATAGAGTTGGAGAAGTACCTATAACTTTTGTTGATCGCTTTTTTGGAGAATCAAAATTGGGTGCTCAAGAAATAATTGGCTATGCTAAAGGCCTTCTATATTTATTTACTCGAGTTGAATAATGCCTTCTTTGTATGCTTTTATTTATTGGGGTTTATTTATAATATCTGTTAAACTAATATATATTTTGTATACTTTATTTAAAAGTTGTTTTTGAAAAACAGCCTGTTACTTTTTGTAATAAAGGATTTTTTTTCCAAAAATTTGTAATCAGTTGACGATAGAAATTCTTTAAAAACATATGATAGAATAACAAGAATATTAAAATGAATTTTTACAGTATTTTTTCTATGCTGAAAGAAACTGAAATTTGAAATGCTTTTACGTTTACTATTCAACAGAAATTTTTATACACATATAGAAATAATAAGCGTCTTTAACAGCAACCCTAACATGATAAACTAAATTAGTTACAGTAACCCAATGTAAATTGTTCATGAGTAAAGTCTTCCATTTAGTTAAGCAAAATTTGAAACAATTGTTCTTTGTTTTATATTTTGAAGATACAATGGGTGACAAAATGTTGAACTCCTTTTCTCTTATTTATTCTATTTTTTTAATTAAACAATTTCTAGAAGAATGAAACTTTTAGAGACACATCCTAGATCCATGTGACATGGATCTAGGATCTATATCACTTTTGGACATCAATATACCCTTTGACCCCACCTGGAACCGAAACAAACTTCCAAACCCTAAAAAATGACAAAAAAATGGAAAAAAGTTTAAAAAATTTCGTGGAAAACTGTAGAAAATCGTAGAAAATTTTTTGCGATTTTTCACGGTTTTCCACGAATTTTTTAAACGTTTTTCTATTTTTTGTAATCTTTGTGGGGTATATTGATGAGGTCCAAAATTGATATAGATTTGTTCTCCAAGTCCGTATACACATTTTTTTAAAGTTTCATGTAATTTGTCACTCATTGTAGCAGTGTATTTAAAAATTAAAAAGCGCTGACGCCAAAATATGCTTAAACAACACAAAAAAACAAAAAATTTATAGTGATGCTTTAGTATCAACACGATTATATTTTGTAAATAGCTTCTTAGTCGTTTTATTCTTATTATAAAGTAAACTTTTTGTGATAAATTTAATGCATGTATTTTTTTTTCTTTTTTAGGTAGTAAAATATTTTTATTATTACAGTATATAAATAGACATAGACAACAAGGAACTGTATTTACAAAAAAGGAAAAATAACACATTATTCTGTTTTTCATTTAAAATATAAATTTCTTTTTATAATTTTAAATTAGTTTAAAATCTAAAACGATGTATTGAAAACAACTGCAGATATTTATTTCTGCATCATAGAATCCGGACAAAAACAAATTTTCTTTTTTTATTTTTTTCTTCAGATGCTCACCTGATACTCATTTGTTTCTATCGATATTATTATTCTCATAGTACTATGTTTAATAATGATACAAAAGATAGAAAAATACTGTAATCCATCAATTTCTATACATTCATTTTTATTTCGTATAAATGCGTCACCCGTTAAATTTAATAATTTGAGCGTTAAGGTCTATTGTAAAACATTAAAATTTATGAAGTTTTGTACCAGCTATTAACTAATTCACCAGATTGATCATACCATGCAATATATCCACATGTTGCCTGACCGGTTGCATTAAACATTTTAATTTCATCACATCGTTGTCCGGCGATAAGCGAAGAATCAGTTGCTTTCATTTCAAAATGATTTATTGAGCATGTTAATTCTCCACATAATCCCACACTATTATCATATCGGCAATAAGTATTATAAGCGGTATTTGCTCCCATCCAACGGCCACTCCATGTGCAATCATTCGGATCACTTCTATAATAGTTCAATTAGGTAAAAAAATGATACTTTAAAACTTAAAAACAACTTACTTGCAACAAAATCTTTTGGTAAAATATGTTCCTAAAATTGTACTACAAGGTTCTCCAAAGCTTGGATCAGGTTTACAAAAGAATGAAAACCAAAAGCTTGAACATCGGCCATTATGTGGTCTAATATAATCATAATCAGATGGACAGGGGAAGTTACAAAGTGGTGCAGTTCCAAACCATTTACATCCGCCCCCAGAAGGTAATGGATGAAACGAAGTTAAATCCGAAACGGCTTTAGCAGTCATACCTTAATTTTAATGATAAAAAGATATTTTTAGGAATATAAAAAGTATTTACCAATCATGCCCGTGACAACAGCAGTAGCAACGGATGCCATAACTGCTTCACGTTTTTTTCGGACAATTTCTTGTTTCTTTGGAATTTTTTTAGTTTCATTATCAGTGAAATTTTCAAAAAAGTGATAATGTTGAGAAAATTTTTCTTTAGCATATTGTTCCATTCTGCTTCTCATATCACTTTCTTCTGACCAATGAGTGACCAAAGGATTTCCATTATCAACCACCTCAGCAGAAGATGACTCTGGTATTGTTAAACAAAATACAGTAATTACAATCAAAAGTAACATCAAAACAAGGAACCTTACAATCATTTTTTTATTCAAACAAATATATATTTATAAGCCTGTTAGTTTAGAAACTGTTTAAATTAAAATAAAATAGCGAGAAAAAAGGAGTGAATGAATTGATGACGCAAAGGTTGATCGACAAACTGCTTTGAATGTATTTCAAAGTGTACAAACGATTCAAACAAAATAATCCGCCCCATTTCGAATTGCAAAATGTGTTTTCATTAAGTGTGTCTCTCTTATAATCATTCACTCTTTTTTTTTGAAAGTGGAGAAAAAGAAAAAAATCCATCCGAACATGAATGTAATGTATAATAAAAAGCCAGGTGCCACAAGCAAAAAATAGAAAGTGGCTTACAATCGCAAAATAAAGCGATGAATCATTCTTAAAAAAACATCATTCATCAAAATCAGTTGTTGTTGTTGCTGCTGCATTGGTTCTTTTTTTATTCTCCCCCTTTCAATTTTTTACTGCAAGTAATTTATTTTATTATCTTGTTTTCTTTTCATTTTTTTGTTGTTATAAATTTCTAACACCTTTTTCAATGCATTTAAATTTATTGTTTTTCCATGAAATAAGTAAATTGAATAAATGTTTAACAAATGTTGACAGCTACACAAAAAGTAAACGATAAACTTAATAAACCAAAAAAAGAGTCATGTCTCAGACATTTTTTCTTTCCGAGAAGGTTTTATCGTGAAATTGCATGATGACAACAAAAAAGACAGCATCAGAGCCGTGTTTGTATCGACAACGTGTCACTTACTAACGGCATTGCCGACAAAGCTGCATTGATCTGGCAAGCTTTGGGCTACTTTTTTTTTATTTCTTTCGACCGGAAATGCATAGTATTTTAAAGATGAATAAAAGCGAGAAAAAGGGCGTGAAAGAACGTTTCACAGAAAATATAAGAAAAAGAAGAAGCAAGCTAAAAAGAAAAGGAACCTCCAACTCGATAGCTTCATCCGGGCATCCTTAGTAGCCGATCTATGAAGCGTCTAACATTCCTCCCCATTTTTTTGTCGTCAGACAAAAGATGAAGAGGAAGAAACTACCAAATGTTTTTGGGAGAAAGAAGCGTATCTTCTTGTCTTCTTCTTTTCTTTCTTTTTTTTCTTGAAACGGTGGTGGATGTCGCAATCGAAGAAACAATGCGCATCTTTTTTTCTTTAGTGTTAAAACAAGAAGTCTGTTGTTTTATGCCAAGAAACAAAAATACTACGAAAGCAAAGACGCACAGGCAGGAAAAAAAAGAAAACTCCTGAGAGCCAAAAAATGGAAAAGGATACAGCAAAACAGCCCTTAAGAGGCGTAAAACGATGCAGCCTAAGGGAATTTTTGTTTCCAATTGTTAAAAGTCGAAAAAGTTGGTTAAGAAGAATGTAAGACACTCATTTTTTACATGAACAGTAACAACAATAAATTTCACCTACCTATATATATATATTATTGTTTTTCTTTGACTCTTCTTTCTTGCTTATTGTGAGTGTTACTATGATACCGTAATATTCATTCATTGCTTGGAAAATGTCTATTAGTCTTGAAGTTTCTATGAATTGATGATGCCCGTCTTTTTTCAATATTCCGTTGTCAATGGTTTTTTTATGTTATAAAAGACTTTAGTTTTTTAGTCATTCAAACATATTTATTTCACATAAATTTTTCTCATTAACCACAATTTTTTTACTTTTTTTAAAGACTTTATTGTTGTAATTGCTTTTGGATTAAACCATTTTTGCACATTTTCTTTCATGTACTTCACTTATGCATTTTTCAGATGGGTGCTCAACTTTCATTGCCTGTTAAATGACTCTTTTTATTTATCTTTTTTAAATCTTAAAAACTAACATAAATAGATGTATTTATGGTATATTAAATGAGATTACACTTTAACAAAGATTAAATATATTGCTTTTTCATTTGCTTCAAAGCATATGTTTTCCACCACTTCTCATTCGCCTTCGAACCTTTTAATTCTTTTGCTTTAGCTGATGTGCCTTTTTTATGTTTTTTTTTTATTTTGTAATATACTAAAGCTTTTTTGAGCTTACAATCTAATGTAACACCTTTTTCGTTTTTTTTTGCCATTTTTCTATTCATAAATATAAACATAAAATAAGTAGTTTTTTGTCACCGGTATAATTTTAAAGGCGGGGCTTTCTATCACCGATATGTCTTTTTTACGTGTAAGACGACTATATGACTTTAATATTTACATTAAGAATTTAATAGTAGTAGTATCTATTCTTCTTCGCTATAAATATTGATATTTTACTTTACAGGTTATTATAGGTACTGCAAAAGAACAATTTTTAAATCATTACGATATTTCTTATTAACATATTTTACTCCTTATTTTAATTAAACCCAGTACTGTCCATCTGTGGCAAAAAAAAAGATTTATTAAAGACAATTTTTAAACATAAAAGAAAAAATTTTGTCGAGGCAATTTGACCGCATTGTCGGTCATTTGCCTTCGACCTTCTTTTAATTTGCGCTGTATCAAATAATTTTATTACCAAATTCTTCTACAATGGAATCATTAAGCGCTATAATATTCCTTATTTTGATATATTCAACTAATATTGTTGAAGGTAATTTATTTTTTACTTAAACTTTTAATTTTGTTTCCTCATCACTGAGAAAAAGGCGTGACGCATTCATCACTTTTGCATCACTGGCAGTGACGAAAAAACCCTCACTGGTGACGAATTCATCACTGATAGTGATGAATTCGTCACAGCTTCATCACCGGTGAGGTTTTCTTCGTCACTGCCTTTTTCTCAGTGATGTGCTTTAACTTTTGCTTTTAAAAAATGTCATTAGGTGCCTTCTTTTTTCTCTCTCCTTTTTCTAATAATAAAAAAAGAGGAGGTGGATAAGCTACTGCCAATGAAGTTTTTTAAAAAAAGTAATTTTAAAAAGCTAATGCAGTTCTTGTTTTTATGAATTTCACGCGGAAGTCATTACTTTCATTTTAATTTAAATTTCGAAAACAACATTTCAAAATTATTCTTTTTACAAGATCAGAATAAGCAAAAATCACAAACATCTTTTTACCTTTACGTCATTAGAGTAAGATCAATCAATCATTATGAATTTTTTTCCAAAGCTAAGAACATCATGTTAATGTAAAAATGTGGCATAAGTTATTGACATCTTGTTTCAGATTTTTTGTTTTTAAAAATAACTTGAAAAAAAGATTATGAAAAAATTGTTAATCAGGGATAAGCTATCATATGAATTTTTAAAAGAAAGAAATTCGTAGCAAATTCTATTTAAAACTGCACTTTTTTTTCATCAAAGCTAAAACCAATATTTTTCTTCTGTCATTTAAAACCAAAAAAAGAAGAGAGTTATAATCACATTTATCAAAAAGCGATCAGGAAAAAATATAGTAGCTTTGTTTTCCTTGACGCTTACTTTTTTTTCTAAAGAAAGGAATGTAACTTTGAACAAAAATAACAGCACACTGACTTCAGTCCGTCACTAAAAATGCACCATTCAAACTCCCATGGGATACTTTGACTTTAACCGAAATGTGTAAATAAATAGAATATTTATGGAAGTCTCTTTTTAGATATTTTTTATCTTTAAAAAATCAAAAATAGGTTTTAACACAAGAACAATAAAAATTTAAGACGACAATTATTATTTTTTAAAACATTATGTAAAAGAAAAAAGCGATTAGATTTTCTTTCTTTGAGAATTCTATTTATAAAAAATGAAATATTTGAATGATTAATTTTAAGAAACAGAAGTTCATTTGTAAAAAAAGCACCAACATATGTGAATTGGGTATCCTTGTTTCTTATAAAATTCATGTTAAATTTTAGGTGTTTTTCATATGAAACATAAATCTCGACTAAAACCGGTAGAATTAATGCATAAATCTCATTCATTGGAAGAAGCTGGTGTACAAAGTACGGGTTTAGATGAAGATGGAATGGAAATGTTTAATGATCCAAATAGTAGATTACTGACTTTCATAAAGTATGGAAAAAAAGATACATAAGTAAATATTAAAAAAAATATTTGTAGAAGAAGAGCTCGAGCTTATCGCAGACCAGTATTACATACAAATGATTGTGTTGAAGTACATATGAGAGCAAGCTTGTATCAAATAGTTGATCTTGATCAAAGAAATAATTTGGCAACTTTAACTGCATATTTTGATGTATGGTGGAACGATCCATTTATTGCATGGAATGCATCAGATTTTTCTGGTATCTCAAAGCAATTTGTACCTTTACGATGGCTATGGAGACCAGAATTTTATCTTTATCATTCGTAAGCTTACCGTATATTAAAATTGCAAATGATAAACATTTACTTATAGAATACAAGGTCGGGTACCTGACGTTGCACCAGATATGAGTGCAGAAGTACATGAAGATGGTCGTGTACGGTCTTTTCTGCCTATTACTGCAAGAGCTTTATGTCCTCTTAATCTTAAATATGCCCCATTTGATACACAAAATTGCTCATTTTTTGTAAGTTTATTTTTTACACCTTTTTAAAAATAATTTCAAAGCAAAAATATTAACGGAATAAGCGTCATTGGAAGAATACAATTAAATGCATTGGCTTCAGAAGATTGTTTTGCTTTTTCGGCTTCTGATTCAAAAATAGGAAAATAATTTGCAACATTTACACATCTTCTTTTCATTGAATAAACTTTATCATGAATTTTGAGATTTCCAGTATAGCATAAATTTGGTGAACTACAAGTTGTTCGATTTGTTATGCCTGGAACGTCATGACTTGAATCATCTTTTTTACCACCACAAAGGGAATGCTCTGGCTTTTCTCCACAAACAGCACCAAGAATATTTAAGCCTCTTAGTTCATGTTGAGGATGTTGAGCATTAATCCAAAAATGTTGAGATGAATTAGGTCCTTTTGCATCACAAAATGGATCAACATCAATTCCAATTTGGGCATCTTTATAAGCCGGATCCATTACCATTAAAATACGTGGGCGTACAACAGTAGTTTCAGTTGAATTTGATGAAGTTGAATTATTTTTTGGATCTCTTGTTATAAATCGTACACGGAATGGTGGCTTTGCAGTAGAAGCTCGTGATTCAACAATAAACCTTCGAGATTCCGCATAATTAAATGGAGATCGTTTGAGATAAATATATTCAACAGCGTACCATTTTTGTGGATTTAAATTATGTAAAACAAACGTTGGATCAGAGCTATTTGTACTGCAATATAAAGATTTATTACAGTAGGAATGTAATATTTTTATATAAGTTTACCCAAATATTTGACTAATTTGTGTTGCATTGCTTTCATTTTTTGCACCCTCAGGTAATTCAATCGCTTTAACATCAACAATTGCATCTTCAGCGTCACTGGTTTCAGAAACATTTGTTCGAATAATTAAATCTCCATGGCTGACATCATAACTGAGATATTCTCGAATATTTGTTTTTGCCGTAACAGGTTCAATATTTCGGCAATCACTGCTAATTGCATGCCCAAAATGATGGCTATCAAGTACTGCCATTAAACTAGTATCCCAACAAATCCTACAAATATTTTTAGTTTTACAGTAATCAACACAAAATTTTACCTATGACAATTTTTGGGTTGAATGCTTGCAACGATTTCTCGGCTGGAGTTTCGATTTTCAGTAATATTAAAGCTGTTGTCCAGTTTTACTTCAACAGATTTTTCGCTTTCTTCATCAGCTAATTTTAATTCTTTATATCTAATATGATCTTTGCAATGAAGGCTTATATTGGCAACAGCTTGCAAATTTGTTCTAAAATTTATTTTTTTAAGTTTTTTTTTGAAACTGTTTTTCAAACCTGTATTTCCGAGGCAATATCCATTTTAATGTCACCAATAGATTTTCAATACTTTTTCCTTTTTCATTCATTCTTTTTGTTGTTACTTCCATTGGTGGAACTTTAAGAGCTTCTTCTTCTGAATCAGCCGAAATTTCTGGGGATGGTAAAGTTCGAACTAATTTTTCTTCAAAATTTAAATACGTTTCTCCACCATGTGGTTTTTGTTCACTATAAAATGCGACACCATACCAAGTAGCAGGGCGTAAAAAATTTACTGTATATCTTCCTAAAGCATTTATTTTTTCAAAAAGTTATTGTAAACCGAGTACGGTACCTCTTGTAATGAGTAATAAAAGTCCACTAAGATTCATTGCTGGTTGATGCTGACCATTTTCAATATCAATTACATCAATATAAATATGTAAACTTTCAACAGGTCCTACTTTTGTTGTGGTTATTATTATTTGTGATGGAGTAACATCAACGGTTTCAATTTTATCAACTTCCATTGCAGGTCTCATATATTGTTGAGCAAATGAATTAAAAGTAAATAACAATAAAATCCATAGAATTACAGTGATAACAGCCATCTCCCTATTTTTTTAAAGCAATAAGAGAAAAAGAGGAAAAGGGTACTACAGAATTATATTTATTTTTTGTACTAAAAAATTCAGTGAAGCAAAAATCCGGGAGTTTTGTTGCACAGCAAAAGCACTTTTTGGACATTTTAGGATTTCTTTATAATCGTTCTTCCCATTACATTTTTTGGCATTTTTTGAGAGCAATTTTTTCAAAGGTAGAATAAAATTGGCCGTTTTTCAAACAAAACATTAGAGAACAGCAGAAATTGATGGATGAAGTTGTGGAAGCAGTTTTATGCTTTAAAATTTTATTTATTTTCAATGTACAATAAGAGAAAGAGTTAAAATAGAACTCCTGCAGTTTAAAAAAGAATTATTATTTCCGGGTACATTTATTGTTCAAGAAAAATTTTTATAATAGTTTTCAGCAAGACAAAAAAAAACAGAAGAGAAAAAATGGCTTAAAAATAAAATTAAAAAACAAATAATAATTTTTTGAAGGTTGGCTCATGGTCATATCAAGCAGATTATGTTCGACTTATGGCAGATGAAAGAGATGTATTCTTAGGAGATTTTTATGATAATCAAGAATGGTTATTAGTTGATGCTACGGTAGATAATGGAACACTAACGTATCTTGAAAATGAAACATTTTCAATGGTTCATGTTAATATTATTATCAAAAGACAATCATTTTATTATGTCTTTAATTTGGTTTTTCCCACAACATTGGTAATTTAAAAGAAACAAAACAGAGAAGAAATAAATAACAAAGATAACAATTTAGGTGGGATTAGTTGCGGTTGTTGGATTTCATGCTCCTATAAATGCAACTGGAAGAAGAGAAAGTAAATTTCGTTTAGGAATTATGACACTTTTATCATTATCTGTCATGCTTTTAATGCTTGTGGATGAAATGAAATTTGCATTTGAATCTATTCCTGGACAAAGAGGATCATTTAGTGAAGTACCCGTCATTGGTAAATTATATGCAGTATACAGTAATAAAAATTTTAAAACATTATAGGAATTTATTACATGTCATTAATATTTTTAATCAGTGTCGCAACTTGTACTACCTCAATATTTGTCCATCTTGAAAAATATGCTTTAAGAAATCAGCATTTTACAGTATGTTTTTAAAAAAAATAATTTTAAAATAATACACTTTAATAATAAATTTAGGCAATACCATGGGTTTTACGTTTTCTTGCTGCAAAGAAACTTTTTTGTTGTTATGTTCCTCGAGGTTTAAGCTTCAATAAAGGTGATGAAACAAGACGAAATAAAAATATACAAATGCGATCAAATCATTCAAGTCTTGACAGTGCTGCATTTAGGACATTAATACCAACACAGGTAAATAGAAAAGAATACATACAGTAATTTCTAACGTAAACATTTTAGTTGAACTTTACTGAATATCAACAACAAGCTCAAGAACAAATAATTACTGAAACAGTATTAAGTGCTCAACCAGTTGTACCCCCACAAGATAATCAAAAACTTGATTTATTGATATCTTTGATGAGAGAATTTTTACAAGTTAAACGTGAAGTTCGCTCATTTCATACTTTACCCGTATATTGGGAACGTGTTATTAAAAGACTTGAAAATATTTCATTATGTTTTTACATTTCCCTAATTGCTTTAAATCTTTTAATGTTTCTTTTTCCAGAGTTGTGGTATTGATTTTACTATTATAAAATTAATTTTTGTTCATCGATCTCTCAATAATCAAATAATATCTGTGATATGTTTTTATCGTCTTTTAAATAAAAATAATAATTAATTGCTGCCAATATACTATGGTTTTTATCATTCTTCTTTTCTTTTTCTCAAATCTTTTATTGTTTTTATCTCCGGTGATTTAATTTGTTATTATAGTTAAAACATTCTATTAAAATAAATCATAGGACAAGAATAAACCTGAATCAACAATGAGCACAATGTGACGTCTTTATCATTCAATAAAAAAAAATTGCGCATTTCTTTTTATTTTTTTGCAAACATATATTGATCACAAACATTTAAAAATGCAGCGTTGCGGTCAGTATTTTATCTTTTATGCAATCGCTTGGATTTTATTAATACTTTTTATTGACAATGATGATGCTTACACAATAACCCAATATGATCGACAATGGATTGATGCATTGAGGCATACTTCATTGGCTTATGCGAATCGAGCATGGGAAAAGAGAAAATGGAATGAATTTTTAAGAGCTTATGCAGAAGATCAGGTAAAAATATCACAGTATTTAGAAGTTAAAACAAAAATCTTAAAATATTCAGGCACAAGGTCGAAAACAAACTGAAAGCATATTTGGAAGCAACTATACGGTAAATCAAAATGCAAGTTTCATCAGCAAAAGTAAAATATACCATTTTGACCACGACATTCAAAAATGACAAATTTTCAATGATAGTATAAAAAATAAATTTTCTTTTATAATATTTCTTCATAAATTAATCGTTTAATCAAACTAAATGTACTAAAATAAAACAATTGAATAAACCTATGTATGTATTTTCATTTTTTGAGATCATTTAGAACCAGGTCCACGAGGATTAAGAACTTGTTGAGCCACCGATATTGCATGAGCTTCATCGAGTCTTTGTGGTTTATAATGTTCAAGATTGGCCAATACGAAAACAGGATAAGCAAAAAAGCTAACAGCATAATATCCACGAAGCAACATCATTCGCTAAAAACACAGATATTTACAGAATACAAAGGTGACAAAACTTACAGTTGGACGTTCCAAATAATACCAATTCATTTTTAGTAAAAAATAATATTTACAGATTCTTTTAAATAACTAAAATATAATAATAGTAATTTGTAGAAAATAACTATAAATAAGTATAGAACAAGGTTTCAGCATTGTTAGATATTCTTACAACGAAATAATGCAAGCGGGAATGGACCTCTTTCAATTCAATAACTCTTTGGCTCTCATGAATGGCAACAAGTCTTGATATTTTTGTTTAACTTATTTTATTATTTATATGTACATATTTTACAATGAGAAGAACTACATTATCTTTTATAAATAGAAAGCGGAGTGTTGATGTTATCAAAGATATGGAAACTGATCCCTTAGCAGAATGGAGAAATGGATTTCTACTAACACCAAAGCGACGTTCATTATCGCAAAACGAATCACCATCAAACTTTAATGTTAGGCGATATTTTTATTTAAAAAAAACTAATGAAAAAATTGTCTTTTCAGGGCTCAACTCCTGCACCGCTTGCAACACTTGACGAAGACGAAACTGAGAGTAAAGAAAATCAAGCGAGTATTGAAGAAGAAAATGGAGATGAAGCATCTACTTCAAAAAATATCGATACACCACGAACTCGCTATCGTATGCGTCGATCTCTATCCGTACCTTTAGTAAATAAAAGCCATGAAAGTCCAAAAAGTAATAAAAGAACTGAACATGATTTTCCTTCAAAGCTTTCATCATGTGATACTCCAGCTACACAAAATCACTTTTCTTTAAATCGAATCGACCGCCGTCCGCATGTATTTGAACGAAAACGAGTATTTACAAAAACTGTATGCCATATTTGTACTTCAAATATTCGGTTTGGTATTGAAGCTATAAAATGTCAAGGTTTGTTTTTTGTGAACATTACCCGCCTCATGAGATAGAGGAGGATTCAAATAAATTCAGGTTAACTTAAAAACATAAATTTTTTCCTTTAAATTCTGTGAGGTCATATTTTTACAGAGGGGTTGCTATCAATGAAAGCACCTTTTGCATCAAAAGTCATTTAGAAATACGTTGTCAAATGGCACTAAAATCAGTGTATACTTCAGATTGTCAATTTCAGAAATGAAAATAGTGGTGATTCTTCCCAAAAACCATGGGAAGCTATTAGCTGTAGAAAACGTTTTTTGATTTACATGAATCGCCCTGTATTTTTATTTATTCAGAAAGAATACTGTAAAACAAACTTGATTTAACAAAAAAAAAGGTTTTCAGCGTGTAAATTGCATTGTCATCAACATTGTTCTCGTCGAGCACCAACTCTCTGTATTCCATGGTGTGCTCCACCAAAAGTTATCAATGGTCGAATTCGTTTGGGTGATTATTGTGCTAGTAATGTTGTGCCAAAGCTACCACATCTTATTGTTCGATGTGTTCATTATTTAAATACTGAAAAGCTTAGTCGTGGTCTTTATACTAATTTAGAGTATGTTTGGCTTTTTAAACATTTCTGCTTGCGTTTATTATAATAAACTTTTAGTTATTCATCAGAAGCTGATCTTTTACTTCAACTAATTCTTCATGAAAGAATTCCACCTGAACTCAAAGGTTATGGCCCTCAAGCAACTGCTCATTGTCTCATGAAATTTTTGGCTGATATTCGTGTAAGTTTTTTCTTTTTGCTTCTATGCACTCCTACAGTAGCCTTTATTATTATCGTTTCTAGGAATCACTTATACCTGAATCATCATTTAAAGAATTTTGTGATGCAACAAAAAAGCCAGATAATTTTGAAATAGAAGCAGCTGTCTCTGAACTTCCAATTGTTCATCGAAATGCTCTTGCTTATCTTTTTATTCATTGGAAGTTATTGAATGAACATAGTGAAGTTAATGGTTTAACTGCTGATGTACTTAGCCGTGCTCTTATTCCTGTTATTATGCGTGGTACAAATACTAATCTTCCTCCATATTTACCTATATTTTCTCGTCTTCTTTTATTAACAAATGCTTTTTGGGAAGGTATTATTGAAGAAGGTATTAAATATTTTGCAAATACTCCTGTTTCACGGTCTTCATCGAAGGTGCTTAACACTAATATCTTTGTTTTAATATTGATTATAATTTTTAGAAAGCAAAGGCAGATCTTTCTCGCTCGATTACTGTAGCTAAGTTACAACAGACTGGAAGTATTCGCCGTTTTTGAATTGGTATTTTTATATTGTTTTTTTTTGTATTTGATTTTTACAATAAAGTGTTTATCATATTTATCAAAAATTTTTGGCTATCATCTGGCTTTTTAATCCATTATTGTTAATACAGTCAAAAAGTGGAAATCCAAAAAGCGGCTATTTTAAAATTACTAGATAATGACTCTCAAATAGTGATCGTGTTCTTTGGGGTAAGCAATGGAAAGGGCCTAAGAAGCCCGATAAAGTTCAGGTCTAGTACGCAGTGGGGCGTGCTTAACTCTAGCAGTTAAGGCTCACCGACTTGTACTTGAACTATTTTGGAGTTTTTCAATCATGTTATGAAAATAAAATGTAATAACGGAAATATGGATACAGTAGTCTAAACAAAATTTTACCTTACTAAAAGTTCAGATGAAGCTTGTCTGGTTTATTATTTGCGGGCTCATGTTAAGCCGGGTCTTTAAAAGGTAGGCCCATTGCCATGCTCTTCAAAGCTGCGTTGGTTCTAAACTACAATGGGTGCTAAAACTCTCTGCACATTTTTGGCATGTTTTTGCATGTTTTTGCATGTTTTTGCATGTTTAGTCATTATGGCTTAATTTGTATATAAAAATAGCATATTTTGACTCAGAATTGTTAGAAAATGTATGAGGATTCATGGGGAATCGAAAAATATGTTTTTAGAAGTCTGGTGCCTTCAGAATCCTGTGATTCTGAAGGCTTACTTTTTGCATGTTTTTGCATGTTTTGTCATGTTTGCTATATTCAGCTTAATGTTGATCCAAAATGTTATATTTTCAGTAAGAATGGACAGAAAAACTTGGAGAATGTATGGGGAATCAAGAAAAAGTGTTTTTAGGATTCAGATGCCTTCAGAATCCTCAGATTCTGGAGGCCAAAAATTTTTTTTCCTTTTTTAGACGTATGAAAATACTTTTCAGGGTAGAATTTTATGGAGAATCTGAAAAAAATATTTTTAGAATCATAGCGCCTTCTGAATCCTGGGATTCTGAAGGCTAAATGTTTTTTTCTTGTTTTTGATGTATCAAAGCACTTTTCAGGGTAGAATTTTGTGGAGATTCTGATAAAGACATTTTTATCACTTTGTTGCCTTCAGAATCTTCAGATTCTGAAGCTTAAGAAATTTTTCTTTTTTTTCATGTGTAGAAACACTTTTCGGGGCAGAATTTTGTGGAGATTCTGATTAAGATTTTTTTTATGATAATGCTAATATGACATTTATATTTCTAATACAAAATTTTTTATGGTAAACAGAAAACAAAGATCAATAACCTTGAACAAAAATAAATTTCATTTCAAAAGAAAAAACAAAAAAATATATTTTAATTCAAAAAAAGAACAGACATGATTAATTATTTTTGATAAAGAGATTCACGTGGTGTATCTTTTTCGTGATTCAACCCATCGTAGCTGTTTTTGATATTGTTGATTGAATGTTTAATATCATAAAATTCTACCCCGAAAAATGTTTCTATACAAGAAAAAAAAGAAAATTTTTTTAAAGCTTCAGAATCTCAAGATTCTGAAGGCAACAGAATGACAAAAATGTCTTTATCAGAATCTCCATAAAATTCTACCCCGAAAAGTGCAGTGATACATCAAAAACAAAAAAAAAGCTTTTAGCCTTCAGAATCTGAGGATTCAGAAGGCGCTAGAACTCTAAAAATATTTTTTTCAGATTCTCCATAAAATTCTACCCTGAAAAGTATTTTCATACGTCTAAAAAAGGAAAAAAAATTTTTGGCCTCCAGAATCTGAGGATTCTGAAGGCATCTGAATCCTAAAAACACTTTTTCTTGATTCCCCATACATTCTCCAAGTTTTTCTATCTATTCTTACTGAAAATATAACATTTTGGATCAACATTAAGCTGAATATAGCAAACATGACAAAACATGCAAAAACATGCAAAAAGTAAGCCTTCAGAATCACAGGATTCTGAAGGCACCAGACTTCTAAAAACATATTTTTCGATTCCCCATGAATCCTCATACATTTTCTAACAATTCTGAGTCAAAATATGCTATTTTTATATACAAATTAAGCCATAATGACTAAACATGCAAAAACATGCAAAAACATGCAAAAACATGCAAAAACATGCCAAAAATGTGCAGAGAGTTTTAGCACCCATTGTAGAACTTCTGGTAATCGGATGTATACCTTTTTTCAAAAAAAGCGGGAACGGGACGTTAAACGTAAAATATGTCTTTAATCATTTTTAAGCCATTTTGGATTTATTTGCACAAGTAGGCAATAATTTATCACAAAAATATATCATGGCGTATGTGTTTACGGGAAAGTTTTGCAGTGTAAAGGGACGTTCTTGTAAATCCAAAATTGCCACGGGACGAGATTCGATCACTATTGGGTTTTAAATTTACACCACAACTTCCAACATTTTTATCATATAATTTTTTGACAACCAGGGATGATAAATGCAGCGAGGTGCCATGGGTCAGCATTTTTAAAATCACCAGCTTTTTTGAGTGACCAACTATTTTTTGTGTGTTAGCCATGATTTTCGGTTGGTTTTTCTTATCCTAGACACTATTAGAAAGCCTTTTATAAATTACTATAAAAATTTAGAAAAGAATCAGTTCATAAAAATATATTTTTTAATTGAGCTATGCGCTTTTTTAAATTAAAATTTAGAATGTTTTGTAACGCATAAATTTATATTTAATTATTTTGATAAAAAATTAGTAATAAATTTACCTTCATAAAATAGTTTTGTTATTTCACATTTGATTATGGGTAAATTGGTAAATTTTTGCAAACTGCATACAAAACGTATCAGCAGCTGCAACACTGTTTTCCTTGTTTTCGTGGAGGTGTTAAAATGTGGGCGTTGCGTTCTTTTGAAAAACCTCAAAAATCGAATAAATACTTTGAGTGTTCTTTTTTTTCGTTCACTTTGCTCCTTTTTTTTATCTGTTGATTTACGACATTTGATGCCTCCTTAAAATTACTTTCTGCTTACTTTTTAATGTCTTATGAATATCTTTGCTTTGCATTTCACTTATAGATGAGCAGACAAGAGTTAAGCTCGTTGATACGGATTCTTGCTAATAAAAGATGAATTGTTTTATTATTTTTCAAATGACAAAACGTTTTAATGTATTTTATTGGACATTGATAATTTCGTGTGGATGTATTTATCACTTTTTTTTTGTCTAACTGGTAATACTTCGTGTTTTTGTTATTTATTTTTCTTCACCTTCGCTTTACGTGTATTTAATTTATTGTTTACATGCTTATTGACTATCAATGAATGCCATATATTTTAGGGTACTGTATGGCTCCACCAACATCTGCCAGAATTTGTACCACATCATCTGAAAGTATTGGGCGTCAATATGTTAATAACCGGAGTCATATTAACTCTCTTTTGAATGATAACACTGAATCGGGTATGTTGCTTTTATTTTTTATTCTTTTTATCATATTAGCTTTCAGATGTTCTTCAACTTCTTGATTTGCTAGAAAGAACCCGAAAGAATTGGCAAAATTGTGAAGCTGAACTTAAAGATGTCCGAAAGAAATGGCAACATTGTGAAGCTCGACTTGTTGAATTAAAAGATATCAATGACAAATATCAACAATGTAAAGGTCAACTAGATGAATTAATGGATGTTAGAGTAAAATACGAGCAATGTAAAGCTGAACTTGATGAAGTTAAACGTCGCTTGAAGCCAATGTCAACAAATCTTAAAGTAAGCATCTGTTTACTATAATATTAGACGTCTTGCAAAACCTTTATGAACCTGCGACATCTTCATTGTACTGTGATTTCAGAGACTTTCTCCTCCACCTCTTGCAACACTTGAAGAAGATGAAATTGAAGCTGAAAGTGAAATTGAAGGTAAAGAGAATGATGAAGAGAGCATGGATGAAGCTTCTACTTCAAAAATTACGGATACACCTAAAGCTCCCTATCGAATGCGTCGATCAATGTCTGTACCTTTTGTTAACAAAAGTCGTGGTAGTACATCAAGTGAAGATGGAAATGGATGCACTTCCAAGAATACATCATTTGGTTCCCCACCAAGACAAGGCAGCATTTCTCCAACTTCTCCAAGACCAATTAACATCTCTCCAACTACACCAAACTTCGTTCGCTTAACTCAAATTGAAAGTCGTCCTCATGTATTCGATCGTAAACGCATTTTTACAAAAACGGTATGCCATATTTGTACTTCAAATATTCGGTTTGGTATTGAAGCTATAAAATGTCAAGGTTTGTTTTTTTGTTATGAATTTATCCAAGTGTAGCCGAAATGTAGAGGTAGCATATGCTAACTGATACCGCAATGGCTGAGGTAAATTTGTCAACATATTTTTTTGACAATATCAGAGCTGCCCCTGTTTTCCCACCATTTCTGCTTTTTAATAGCGTCTTCTTATTTTATCACACCTGGCTTCTATTTAACTGTATTTGACAAAGATAGTTTTACATAATTTTTAGCTTGCAAATTGCATTGTCATCAACATTGTTCTCGTCGAGCACCAACTCTCTGTATTCCATGGTGTGCTCCACCAAAAGTTATCAATGGTCGAATTCGTTTGGGTGATTATTGTGCTAGTAATGTTGTGCCAAAGCTACCACATCTTATTGTTCGATGTGTTCATTATTTAAATACTGAAAAGCTTAGTCGTGGTCTTTATACTAATTTAGAGTATGTTTGGCTTTTTAAACATTTCTGCTTGCGTTTATTATAATAAACTTTTAGTTATTCATCAGAAGCTGATCTTTTACTTCAACTAATTCTTCATGAAAGAATTCCACCTGAACTCAAAGGTTATGGCCCTCAAGCAACTGCTCATTGTCTCATGAAATTTTTGGCTGATATTCGTGTAAGTTTTTTCTTTTTGCTTCTATGCACTCCTACAGTAGCCTTTATTATTATCGTTTCTAGGAATCACTTATACCTGAATCATCATTTAAAGAATTTTGTGATGCAACAAAAAAGCCAGATAATTTTGAAATAGAAGCAGCTGTCTCTGAACTTCCAATTGTTCATCGAAATGCTCTTGCTTATCTTTTTATTCATTGGAAGTTATTGAATGAACATAGTGAAGTTAATGGTTTAACTGCTGATGTACTTAGCCGTGCTCTTATTCCTGTTATTATGCGTGGTACAAATACTAATCTTCCTCCATATTTACCTATATTTTCTCGTCTTCTTTTATTAACAAATGCTTTTTGGGAAGGTATTATTGAAGAAGGTATTAAATATTTTGCAAAAACCCCTATTTCTCGTACATCCTCTAAGGTATGGTTCTTTGTTATTTATTGTCAAATTTTATTTGCTTCTTTTTAGAAAATGCAAGTTGATGTTTCTCGTTCGATTACTGTAGCGAAGCTAACACAGGCTGGAAGCGTTCGTCGTTGTTAATGTGTTTCTTGTTAGTCCCTATAAATTATTTGTGTTAATTTATAAATAAATTATTTCATTCAGTATTTGTTTGGTTTTTTTAAGTTTGATTAAAATTTAACATTAGGGAAGCGGAATTTCACAGTATCATATGTACTATTTGGAAAAGTTGCTGTTATTATTTCTAGTTAACATTTTTCTTTCTGTATTTTAATATAAATTATAGAGAAATAATATTTGGAAGACTGTTGTCGACTCAATGAATAAGTTTTAACACATTATAGCGTATTCTGATTCAAAAATATTTTAGCTTTAAAATTTTTATGTTGCAGCATTGTATTCTAATAATTATCATTATTTGTTTCTTCATCGTTTTTACTACGAATTATGTAACAAGAGTCTAGAAATATTTCGCGAATTATTGAAAATACTCGAGATTGTGTCACCCATCCGATCATGTTTGTCATTACCAACGCTGCTATTTTTTTGTTGTCACGGTCACTTCTTGACCTAAATTATTCTTTCTCCTTCATCACCATGTTCTTCCTTAGAAGTTCATAAAATTTTGAACAAAATATTTAAAATATTTTTAAGCCTTTAATTAACCAAAAATATTAAAATTATTGTTTTTTTTCGAAACTTAAAAAAAGAAACATCAAACAAAATCTTTTTCTTTTACTTAATTGCTCTGAATGTATCCTGTTTTACAGCCATTTTCTTGATTTTTCTTTCTATCGTGCCTTTTTAAAAAAGGTTTTTGATGGAATTTTATTTCACAGATTCGGATAATATTCGTGGCGTTATTTTTAAGTTATACATCCGCAGCAGCAGTAAAGCAGCGCGGATGACCTAAAGTGTCATGCCCTCAGCACTACTTTTTTCTTTGTCTTATCGGTGTTACAGATCTGAGTGAATACCTCATTTTTGGAATGCGCCCGAAACTCCCGACTAATAGATTTTCTTTTGCTATTATTGTTAAAATGCATGTTAATAAAAATAATTTTATCTCTCTCTCTCTCTTTATTTTAAAGATGAAAATTTTAATGTTTGCTTAGGATTTAAATTTGTTTCAGTTTTAATCCGTATATCTTCCTTTTTAAACTTTTATTAAGCCGTTCTGCTTTTTGCTTGTAGCCGTTTTGTTTTATAATTTCTTATAACCCATTCATTCATTATTAAACATCTTCATATCGTTTTTATGTGAAGAAATTTTGGTTTCTAACACATGGCTTTCGAATAATGAAGGCCATTATAATAAAAAGAAAGAAAAAGAAAAATTTCTCTGCGAGCCATTGTGTTGATCCTTGCTCGGGATTGACCGAACGCTACCTTCTTTGTCAAAAGAGAAAGGTAGTGGACATGCCAACAGTTTTTATGACGGCAATAGATGTACATTGCGCCCCCGTGATGTTCCTTCTTCTCCCCCTCATTGAACAGGTCAACAGCAGGCAAAAATAAAAGGAAATGAAAAAAAAAATATTCATGGGCTCTCGGTAGTTGTGGTGGTCATTTTTGCTCGTCCTCCAAATAAATTTTTTTTTTATAATCCAACAACATCAGTGTGGTTTGATTCCCCCCTTTTTTATACATATATGACAAACAATCGTAATTAAACTTTAAAAAAGTTTTTTTATCCATTAGAAAGTTTTAACTTTTCTCAAACGATCCGTTCAAAATTTTTCATGCCCTTGGTAACTAATATTCTCAAAATTTTCACTGAATTCATATTTTTTACTTGTTATTACAAATATATTCTTTAAAAATCTTTTATTTGAAATTCCTAAAGAATATTTATTTAGAAAGAAGCTTAATTACATAATAATCTTTTTTAATGTTGCCACATAATATTTAAACCTAAGAAAATGAGGTTAATCAACACGTTCGAGGTCATTTTTTAAAATAATATGTTC
Source organism: Panagrolaimus sp. LJ2400 (assembly GCA_024447215.1). Lineage (NCBI taxonomy): Eukaryota > Metazoa > Nematoda > Chromadorea > Rhabditida > Panagrolaimidae > Panagrolaimus > Panagrolaimus sp. LJ2400. Next base: position 8,453,022 of record JAMRYA010000009.1, on the reverse strand, counting down.
TTAAGTGAAACTGATCGGGGGCCGTCTTTTTATGGACATCCGTCATGGCATGGCTACTCTCATATTTTTTTTTGAGTTTTTAGTAATACCACGCGTGTGCAGGTGTCATTTTCTACTTTTTACCTCCTTCAGCCGTAGTAATGATGATCGGAGAAAATTTCATTGAATTGTTGCTATACCTCACTACATTTCTTTTTTTTTTGCCGTGATATTTCAGTATTACATTCGTGTGTCATTGCGCATCTGTCATCACTGCATTTGTTGCTCGTAACGCAATAAATGCATGCCAGAGGCTTATTATTGTATTTCAGAACAATGATGTTGGAATACAAGGAAGAAGAAATAAAAAAAAAAGATAGATGAAAGGAGAAAAAATAGAAAGGAGAGAGAAAATCTGTTTCTCTCTTATGTTGCACATTCCAGCAGTGATTCTAAGAAGCAACTTTTTAAGGAGGTGCTTTTTAACGTTCTTTTTTCGACTTGTTTTTTTTTGTTCTTTCCCCATCACTTTTAATTTTAAAACGAGGCAATTTTTATAACAAGCTTTCAGAATTCTATATTGTTTTTTCCCATTTTTTTCGTTTTCAGTTACAGTCTTGTTTTTTTTCGCTTTTTTATTTTACTTTCATACCATTTCCGTCACTCTATTGTATTACTTTTTAAAGCAACTTGTCATTGCTAGTTTTTTTTGTTGAAAACTTAAGAGGCGCCAATTTTGATAGAACGACCTTCGGCATTGCTGTTCAACGATCCATTTTTGTCTTCTTTTACACGATTTTTTTTCCCGAAATGTATAAGAAAGAAAAGAAATATTGAAAAAAAGGTATAAAAATGGAAAGCTGAGCTCTCGATTCTTCTTTACTTTGATGCCATTGTAAAGTAAACTATTCTCTCTCTATTCGATCCTCTTTTTTACCGATCGTTTTTTGTATTTGTTTATTTACCTCTTCCCTTCAGTTATTGGAGATGTTCACGCCTTTGCCATTTTGCCGCATTCAAGTGAGGTCAATTGATGAGACCAAATTCATATACTTTATTTAGAAACACAGGGAAACACAAATTTTTAGCCCTAAAAAGTTTCATTCTTTATCGTCCTTTTTTTCAACTGGTTTAAATAATTATTTAAATCTATTATTTCAATAGAAGGCAACCAGCTGAACTAATTGCATGTCTTCAATGATAGAAGGCATTTGACGGTTTTTTTTCTTTTCTTTTAGCTCTTTAAGGCTGAACCCATTAGTTTGGTGAAATTGAAACCCCTGCCGATTCTTTTCCTTTTTCTATTCCTCTTTTTTCACTTTTTTGGCGCGTTTATATAAAATCTCATTTTTTTGTGTGAAATCAGAATAGCTGCCAGCCACAGCCTGTCTGTCTTTAAATTGCGTCGTCGATTCCCTATAATTTTCTGGAGGCCTTCTTTTGCCTCATCGTTTTCGATTTCATTCAAGCGATGGATGATTCCTTATAAATCGACATTCTTATTTTTATTTTTTTTCTCTGTTTTGTCACAAAAAAATCCTTTTTGTTAAAATACGAAAATATATCGTCGAAGAAAAGAGAAAAAAACTTAATCGCGATATCGTTAAAAAGTTATTCCCTTTTCCTTTCTTTTTTCCCTTTGTCTGTTGGTAACCTTTCCTTGAGGCAAATTTAATCAACAGACTTCTTCATCCATCAATGTAAAATTTAAAAATATTATTTTGTAAAATTGAAAAAATTGTTATTTTTTATTTTGAATGAAGTAACTGGTTTGATCACATTCCTTTTTATTGTGTTATCTTAAAAAAATGACCATAAGCGAGAATCCGTGGCGAGTCAAGCCTCACTTTTATTTTAAAATAATAAAACTAAGATTAATTCTGTTTCTTCTTTTTTAGTTCGTAATTCTATGACACATTCTTGGCGGCCGTCGTCGGTGCCCCGACGGCGATCAGTTTTTAATTCAAGAATGTTGTATCAATTTTTACTTATCTTTGGCTTTATTTATGCCACATCAGGACTTTCGGCATTACAAAAATTTAACGATGAAGTATTAAATGATGCTGAAAGATATCGGCAATTACGATTGGAACATATGCGGCGTCATCGTCGGCAACAACCAAAAGAAGTTACCATCCAGGTGTGTTATATTTAAAAAATGCAAAACCAAAACCAATGTAGATTGATTTACATAATTTTTATTTTTTGCTCTTGCACCTTTATTTTTTTGAATTTTTATTAAAACATGGATCAACGTTTTAAGGTTGTTTTAAGCAGTTTTTGTTGCAGGCGTTTTTTAAAGTTTTCAAAAAAATTCAATGAGGTAAAAAAAGATCAGTTTCAACGATAAGCAGAAAAAGAAGGGAGATTCTGTATAATGACCGAGATTTCGCATATTTGCGGCATTGTTTTGGTGCGCGATTATTTGGTGCTAAAGGAAGCCTGCCTGCTTGATGCTTATCTAAAAATGTCAAATCTGCGACCTTATTTATCATCATCTCTTGAGAGAGAAAAAAGATAGAAGGAAAAATATTTTATTAATTCAAAAAATTTCAAAACGGAAGAAGATAGATAAATGAAAAAAAAGTTTCATTTATTTTAGAAAATAATTATCAATTAGAAGCTCCAAAAACAGAGAGGATAAAATGCGATTTTGTCAAATTAAAAATTTGCAAAAAACAAAATTCAACAAAAAAGGAGACAAAACTGTTTTAACAAAAAGCCGGTTTAAAGTTTCAATTAAAAAATTTACAGGTGACAGCTCCATTATTTTCAAGTAGATTATTTGATTATGGAACAGAAGCGGGAGATAAAGAACTTCCGGCTGGACTTGATGCAGGTCTTGAAGTAAAGCTTCAAAATCCATTGAAGTTTAATGGCGATGAACATCAATCAGTTTATGTTTTAAGCAATGGTGGAATTGGATTTGATTATAATTCAAGAAGTTATCGATCGAATGTTTTCTCAAAAGATGCTAATTCTATTCCTCTTATTGCGCCATTTTGGAATCGAAATGACCTCCGAAATGGAGGACATGTATGGTATCGTGAAATCACAGGTTTATAATGTTTTTTTTTAATTCTTGACCTTACTTTTTTTTAATAGGTGGCCGAATTATTGAACGAGGACAATCTGAAATTCGGTACCAATATGACAAAACTGTGAAAGTTCTTTCCTGTTTACTTGTAACATGGGAAAAGATGCAACCACTGGGAAGTCAAATCCTTCCAGATGAAAATACAAATAGCTTCCAAGCTGCATTCTTTATGACCGCAAATCATACATATGCAAATTTCATCTACAGTAACATCGGGTGGACTCAAGGGGCTGAAGCAGGTTTTAGCACAGGACCAAGCGGAAATGATTTTTCACTTCCTACTTCTGGAACTGCAAATATTATGTATTTGGAAGAATATGGTAATACTGGTATTCCGGGTGAATGGATGTTTGAACTTCAACCTCAAAGAGTTGTTCGATGCAAGACTGGATTTAAAGGGGATACTTGTGATGAAGGTATTATTGTAGTAATTATTATCAAAAAGCTAATATCATTATTTAAAATTGTTTAGTTTGTGCTCATGGTGAATATGGTGAAGATTGTGCTCAATGTTGTCATTGTGCTGGAAAAGAAACTTGTAATGCTATTACAGGTCAATGTCCAAATGATACTTGTGCAGAATGTTATTTTGGACCAACTTGTCGTTCAAGTAAACAAATGTTGCAATTTATAGTTGTCCTTATAATTGTTATTATTTAGAAACCAATGAATGCAATGAAAAGGATAAAAATTCATGTGCAAGAAATGCAATAGGATATTTTGCAACAAATAAATGTGGTGAACAAGTTGCTGAATGTAATTGCCTTCAAGGTTATACAGGTGATGGACGCGTTGAATGTGTTGGTAAGTACTTAAGTAATTGTTGCAACAAAAATATTATCTTCAATTCATTTTAGATATCGATGAATGTCAACAACCAGGTACTTGTCATGAAAATGCTATTTGTACTAATACACCTGGGCATTTCTTCTGTGAATGTGCTGAAGGTTTCACTGGTGATGGAGTGACAGAATGTGTCGCTTCATTCCTTTACCCCCATGAAGGACATGAAAAAATTAAACCCAATACTAAAGCCCTTTATAAATTCGATAACCCACTTGTCATATTTGGTGAATCTCGAGATCGCATTACTGTATGTCTTACAATGTTGACCTTATTGTTTAAAAAGTTCTTTCTTATTTTTTAGGTAACCTCTAATGGTCTTATTATTGTACAAGAAATGAATAAGGTTCATCCAGATGATACATTGGAGAGTATGAATATCTTGGGTATCGCACCATTCTTTGGACCTATTGATTTATCAAGAAGTGGTCAAATTACTGTTGGAGAAACTCGTAATTCAGATGTTCTTGCAAGAGCATCTCAACAAATCAATGAAAATCTAGAGCAACCAAGTTTTATTGCAACAAATCTTGTTACTGTAACATACATGAATGTTAGCACTTCACGTTCTCGTTCACCTAATACATTCCAAGCAGCTATTGTTGGAGGTCGAAGTAAAAGAGGCGATGAACAAACATATGTAATGCTATTATACAAGAATTTAATATGGAGTGAAGGAGCAGAAGCTGGAATTATGACAGCTGAAAAATCGAATTCTATTCATTTACCTGGATCTGGTCGAGAAGGTATTGAACAATTAAGTCAACTTAGTAATGTCAAATCTCCTGGAATTTGGGTTTATCGAATTGATCAAGATGTTGTCTTCCCATGTATGCAATTAGATCTTCAACCACCATATTGTGATGCCCAATCTCCAACACTTGTTAATAATCCACATCTTTCGCCATCAACTCCAAAACAAAATCATATTGGCACTAATAATATTCGAGTCAGCACTGGACAACGTCAAGATAATGAACCATTTACAAAAGAAACAGTTGCACCTCTTCCAACAAATGCAATTCCAAATCCATTCACTTCTGGTGAACTGCCATCTTCTTCTCGTACTCGACCATCAACACAACGTCAAAGTACTCAACATCGTCCTGTTGTTTCAATACATCCTGATGAATTTACGAACTTACCTGAAGATGCCTTTGAAACTACAGGTGGAGCTCCATTTGTTACAAATATTCCTAAGATTTTCGACTCTATTGAAAATCCATCTTTGTCTACTGATGTTGAAGGATCACATGGACCATCTTCATTGCCCGTAACTCCATCTCGCCCACCAACAGCTCCAGTTCGAATTCCTGCATTTATTGAAACATCAGAGCCTTCAAGTGCTGCTACTGTATTACCAACCGAAGAACAGCAACAACCTGTAAAACCAGAACAACCAGAAATTGATTTTGTTGATACCGAAAACAATAACATTATAGAATTTTCACAACCTATTCAAACAATTATTCCTTTCACAGTTCCAAGCATTAGATCTTCATCAAAAGTAATAGTGCATAAATAATTCAGTTTATAAAATAATATTTTAGGTGCCCGTTCCTGTAATAATTGATCCCATCCCAACTCCATCTAGGGAATTCCCTACCACAAGAAGCACTACTGTATCAACATCAGATTTAGAAACAGCTGAAAATTCTACACCATTAAGAATTTTCCCAACAACTACAAAAGCCATAAAACCAACCTCCAAGCGTCCCAAAATTGTTATTGCAACAACACCTGTTCCAACAACATCAGATAATTCAAACGTTGAATACATTCCATATAATCCAAATGAAGTCCTTGAGTCTAATGGAACAACAAGTAATATTTTCTTCCCCCAAAAATTAATTAAAACTCTAAAATTTAAATTTAGAAACTCCTATTCTTATTATCACTGCAATTATTGTTGTATGGTTGGTCCTTTTAATTGTGATTGCACTTGGAGTATGTTGTAAAAGACGTCGGGAAAGAAATAATTATAATGCAACATTTGGGCAAAATTACGGTATCCGACCCATTGCAACTGGTTATGCGATGCGTAAAGGTTCAAAAGGCTTTGATATATCATATGAAGATCACATGGAAAAAGCAGCTCGATTAAGTTCAGAAATGAATTCATATAATCCGGTAAAATTTCTTACAGCTACTCTATATATCTTTGCCAGCTTATAATCCTTTTTTTTGTCCGGTGCTTTTTTTAACTATTTGTTTGTTTATTGTTGTAGCATGGACGAATATCCCTTTATGGATCATACTGGAATTTAGCAAATAATAATTGTGGAACATTACCACCAGCAATAACAACAAATGTCAGCGAAATTTTAACAGCTAGTGATCATAGTTCTCCTGTAACTTCTGCGACATCTGCCGCAAGCAGCAATACCAGTAACGGACTAATTCCTAATGCTCATCCTAACAATTATAACATACCATCCCAGGTGGGAAATGAATTAATTAATGCTTTTACATAAACCCTTGTGTTTTGTTTTTTTTAAACGTAAAAAAAGTTGACCCAACTAATTCATCAAATTTTTCAGCGTTACTCTTATGGTGCTCGATATTAGAATGTTGTCATATTTATCATATTTTTAAAATATCCCATTATACATTCCAAAACGTTGATCACTTTTCATCGACACAATCATATTATTATTATTACTATTTTGTTTGTTTTTATGTTTACTTTTCTTCGTGCCATTACCGTATACTCTATATTTTTGGAATTATTGTATTAAAGAAAGCTATTTTAACAAAACCTTTTTTTGCTCACTTTTTTTGCATTAAACTTTTTTCTTTAACTATTAGCTAAAGAAAGAACAAAAAAACAAGGATATGAGTGTTACTGGTACTTAATCAAAAGATGACAAAGTATTTCCTGTGTTTTTTTAAAGAAATCATTTTTATGTCTTCGTATTAAAAAGTCTTCTTAATAAATCTTTTTTTCTATAGAATTTTTGTAATAATATGTTTTTGTTTTCAAATTTATCTATGTTGTCGACGTGCTCGTTTTCTGCGCGCTGTGCAGCATATCGGGTTGTTTTTCTTCTTTTTGCCGCAACAGTTCTTTTCTTCTTCTGTTTTTCAATATATTGTTTTATGCAAATATTGTTAAAAATCAATAAAAAAATTAATAAAATATATTTTATCTTTTTTTCTTCATTAAGTAAAGATATATCTAATTGAATTAATATATACAACATCTAAGGCGCGAATGAGATCATCGCTGGCCCGTCAAAATAATAAAAAATAAGTACACTTTTGTTTTGAGAGACAGACGTTAATGAGGTGAATATTGAATAATGTGTGCGCTACACTGTTTTCTTCTTCAACTAATTAATTATTTGATGAATATTTTTGAAAGAAATTTTTAATAATATTTAATCGTATAACGGTTGCCGCATTTGTTGATTCGACAGAAATTGAATGAGGTGAAAGAAAGTTTGAATCAATAAATTCTGGATCACCATGAAAGATAAGAAGAAATTCAGGTAATATTACATTAGAAGGCATATCAGTTTGTGGATAAAGTTTTTCAAAATCATTTATAAATGAAATGCCAGGTAGTTTCCCTCCACCAATATGTGACCACAAATGAGTCATTAAAGCTAATGAAGAAGTAATAAATGCAATCTGAAAATTACATCCCTCAAAATTATTTTTACATTCTCGCATACAAACCTTTGAATTTAAAGCTTTTTCACCATTATTAATTTCCTGAGTATTTAGCAATGAACCACCCAATAATTCAATATATTTTACTAACATTTGTTTAAGATAATCTTTTTGTTCAGCTTTAACTCTATCCATTCGAATTAAGCTCCATAAAATACCCGTTTGATATACAAAATCAGCAGAAGTAAATACATTAGTTTCATTTTTAGCATTAAATATATCCGTTAAAGTTCCAATAACTTTATCAACAATTAGCTGAAGGTCATCCTCTTCTCCCGTAAATGCTTTTTTTGAAAGTTCAAGAAAATGTTGCACAAATGCCAAACGTTCCTAAAAAAATTTTGGTCGGATTTATATGATGAGGAATAATGAAATCTACAGAATAAAAAATTGACTGAATCACATAAGCAGTTGCTGGTGACAGTTGAAAATAATATTTTAAAGAAAAAACCCTTACAATATTCGGATCAGCATCATGCCCATTTTCAAATGGTGAATTCAGTAATGATAAAAGTTTTGATTCACAACCGTTGAAAGGTTTGGCAGTTGTTAAAGCATGACAAAATAGAAAAACGGCATTAAGTAATTCAGATGATTCCTAAATTTAACAAAAAAATTAAAACAAACTACGAAACCAGAATCTCCTAAAAATATTAAAAAATATTGATATGCACCTGTTTTTCATCAACAGCTGATAAGCGTCTACCAAATCGCCGTCGTGCCAAACTTCTCCTACGCGAGCTCTATAAAAATGCACATTTTTGATTTCATAGTAAAATAATTATTTTGAAAAGCATTAGTTTAAAAAATGGACAATTTAAAAAATTATTTTGAAGTAGCATTTTAGTTTTTGTTATTTTTATTATTATTAAGTTTAAGTTTGTAGTAAGCAAATTGGTAAAAAAAGCAAACAAGTTACGCGCACAGGGATAGATAATAGCAAAAAGAAACATATAAGCGACTAATGACATGTTAAACATTTTAGCGAAAAAAGTGTTAATCAAATATTACCTTATATGATGCAACAGCGCCCATTTGATTTAAAGCCGTACCATTTTGTGGATCAAGGACAAAAGATAAAAAATAAAATTTCAAACTTGGATTATAATCTGATGATCCCAAAATCATTGATTGATATCTTGCTAAATCTCCATGCCAACGATAAGTATTTCCAGCAAAAGTTAATAAATGCTAAAACAATAATTGGTAAAATTCACCGTGTTTCTAAACCTATACCTGAGAGACATCTGTTACAATCGTTGGCGATGAAACCAAAATACCTTGAGTGAAATCAGCAAAATCTGTATTTAAAACAGCTTTAACTAATTCACCAATATGTTTTTCAAATTCAAGTTGCTCTGTTACTGTAGCAATGCTACTTCTTATCTAAAAAAATCTTTAAATTACATCTGCAAGGATACAGCAGTTATTACCAAAGTTATTAATTGCATTACAATATTTTTTCCGAATGCTATAATTTGCATTTTAACTCTTGAAATTAATTTTTGCCATATTGCTTCAAATGCTTCAATTAATTGATACTTTTTTGCCTGTTCCAAATCGTACACAATCAAAGCAGAAACTACAAAAAGTGCTTTCATGCTGAAATAAAAAGTTGCAAAAAAAGAAATGCAGCAAAAAATAATCTTACGTGATATCTGTGACAAATGTAAGTACATAATTGTTCTTTCTAACAGCAAGGAATGGAACAGCTTTTTCAGCGATCAATCGAACTTTCATTGCATCAAGTGCACACTTTTTAAAATCTTCATTATTACTTGGAAAATTTGTTTTTAATAACATTATTTTATTTACAGAATCATTGAAGCAATCCGACGAATCTTTGAGATAACTAATCATTTCAGATTCAGTAATTTCAGGTACATTATTTTGTCGAAGAACAGTTTGTAATTTTTCTTTTAACTGATTTAAACAATTTATTGACTTTTGAATTGAATATCTTAAAGTAATTGATTCTGCATCACTATCATCAGCTTCAAAAAAGGATGGCTTAATAATAATTTTTTCATTGGAATATTTAAATTCTGTTTCTTGTCGATTATTAACTTCTGCAAATGGTTGCTTTTCTGTTGCAGTTGGGGTTGTAGGTGGCTCTTCTTCAGTTGAAGTCGAAGGCTTAATATAATTTTCATTTTCTTTTGATTCAAGCTGTTCAATCTTCTTTGTTAAATCAAGAATTTCTTCTTCTTCAACGGGAGATATTTTTTCTGCAAAAAAACAAAAACAAATTTATGTGATTTGCTTCTTTTGATCTCTCTCAAAAATCTTTTTTTTCTATTGTTTACTTACCATCATTAGTACTAGTACTTAATAGCGGGCGTTGAGACACTGTTGCATTTCGATCAATGGTACTTTGATGATCAACAGAAAGCTTACGAGGTGTACTTGCTCCTGTTCGTTCCGATGATAAATCATCTTCTGAAACGGTAAAAATTTTTTTTAAATTTTTATGTAAACATTTTATTATCCGATTAAATATTGATTTACCTTGGTTACCATTTGAATCGGTTTCAGGTAATTTTGCAAGTTGACTTGCAGCTCTTTCTTCTTCATCTGCCATAAGATCAGCCCAATCAAAACTTTGAATATCTTGTGATAATAAAGATTGTATTGAAGGATTTCGGCTATTAAGTTCAGATGCAAATCCATTATTATAAACTGTTGTATCGGTTGAAAAATTTGTTGATGCAATACTATGTGTATCATCATCATTATTACCACCCATTTCACTTTGGGTATCTGAGGGGAATTTATTTTTATTTGGGCGATAATTATTTTGTTTTCTCCCAGAACGAACAGATCGAGTATCAAAATTATTATCTCTTGGACGATATCCTCCACCACCTCTTCCTCGATTAAATGTTCTACCAGGATATCCATTACTTTGGCTGACATTATCTCGATACGGTCGATCTCTTGTTGTAGGTGGTAATGATCTGTATTGGGAATTATTCTAAAAAAGTTGTTGAATTTGTTACATAAAAATGTTTGTTTTAATATTAGTTTACCCTTTGATTTTGATAAAATGGTTGTGCACTCGTCTGATTTTTTTCTTCTTCTCTTTCACGTTCTTGTTGTCTTCTCAATTGTTGTTGCAGACGACGCTCTGATGGTGGTGGATGATTTTCTAAAGATGGCCACTATTCATATAAATTAAAAATTTTCAAAAACAAACCAGGCCTTGGTTGTGTTTGTGTTAAATCAATTCCTCGTTTAAACATTCCAGGCCTATAAATAGCCTGGTCTGGACGCCTTTTTCCTGGATGATCATCATTATGAGCTCCATCTGCCATAATCTTCTCTTCAACTATAAAAAATTTAAATCAATGAATTATAAAAAATGGAGATGTGACAAAATGAAGAGCACAACTCGCTCGCGACTAAACACATCGAAGATTGTCTTTGCTTGTTGTTGATGATGATGAAGGGGACGCTCAGGGGAGAGCATTGATGGCTTGAAAAATACCACTGCTGGCTGCCCCGCAGCAAAAAAAAGAATGGAAAAAAATTGCAGGTAAGCTTTTATACTTTGCGTAAAGGTTGAAACAAAAACTTTTAGAGAGAGAGAGAGATAGCGAAAAGAAGAAGTTGAACAAAATGTTAACAAGTTCGTTAAAAAGTTGCGATATTTTGTTTCCGAGTGATTTAAAATGAAAGGGCAAATAGAGAAAAATAAAGAAATAAAAACTAAACCAAATAAAGGAGAAATAATAATAAATCAAGATAGGGAAAAACATCAATCCCATTAAAAAAACAGGAATAATTATTGTTATCTTTTTTTTCTCAATAATTTCACCTCATTACTTTTACAATATTAATAATACACATCATTATTAATGGAAAAAGAAAAAAACTGTGATCGCTTGAAATAGTTTTTTTTCTTTTGCAAAAAAAACCTAAAAAAAGATTAGAAAGCACGAGGGCATCGACACCTTTCTCAAAAAATTTTTGTCATATAATCTATCTATGATTTTTTTTAAAGAAAATTGTCAAAGGCAATTGAAGGCGTGAAAAACCATAATAAATAAGTGTGAAAAAAAACATTGATATTATGGCTTCTTGCCAAAAACGGATTTTTTCTTCTCTTTTTTAAAACTTTTTTTAAAAATAAATTTATTAATAAAACAACAACAAAAAAAACAAACTATTTGTTCGATCGCTGTGACACAGATTTGAAAGAGAAAAAAAAAAGTTTTGGTAGATTTTTGTATGAAAACTGCGATTCTTTCTTTTCTTTTTTTTATTTTAGTTGCCAAACGCAAGAAAGGAAAGCATGGAAAATGAAGAGCTGCAGCGGCGGTTACGCACGCGCATACCAAAAAGAACGAAAGAAATTTTTTGGCTTGTTACACTGCTGCTGCAGTTGTCAAATGTCTCATCATTTTGTGAACTATTATTTGGTAGCAAAAAGAATACATAGTAGAAAAATAGAATGTATCAGGCCAGTCGATGAAAAAGTGCTGCTGCCACAGTCAGCTAAGAAGACCAGATGGGCAAAATTGAAGCATGTGTTTAACAGAAAAAAAAATTGAACGCTCTTTTGTTTTTGTTTCTTCTATCATTTTTTGTCTTCTGTCTTAAAAAAACGAACGAATTTCTTAGTGATTTTTTATTATGAAAAACTTTATTTTTTTTTAACACGTAAAAACCTGTTACCATGGTTTAAATCAAACTTCATCCTTCTTTTTTTGCGTATAAAAAACAAACATTTAAAGAAAACAATAAAAAAAATATACAAAACAAAATGCACAAAACCGACCAGTAAAAGGCAAGCAATTTTTCATTTGTTTTTTTTAAATAAAAAGCTTAATAAAAAAGGAATTATAATAATTAAATGGATTGTGTTGAAATCATCATAAAATCTAACTGATTTAAGCTTATCTGTGGAGTTATGTTTTCTTCTTCATCCACTGCACAAATTTCATAGTCATCTGTATATGTATCTTCTGAAGGAGTTTTATGATTTAATTTTAATGTTTTTTGTATTCTGTGTTCAATATTTTCTTCATGTCTTTCATTTCCATTTGTTAATTTTTGTTTTAATTCTGCATTATTTATTCTTTCATTTTGAAGTTGTATTTCCAATTCAAGAACTTGCTTTTCAAGTCTTTCACTTCTTTCACGCTCCTCATCAAGCATTCTGCAAATATTTATATATATAATAACCCTATTTGTTGCAAGCTGTTTTACCTTGTCGCCAATTCTCTAACTATTTCTTCATCATAAAGAGCTCGTCTTTCTTCGTTCAATAATTGCGTCAGTCGCTGATTATCACTTTCAAGGGCTAACTTCCATGAAGAATCTCTTTCTTTTCCCATATTTTCAGGCCTTTTTGAAAATTCTTTATCAAATTCATAAAGATCTGATTTATTACGGTAATCAATTACAAGATTCATATCTATAATTAGTTCTTATTAATAGGTATTCAGTATTTCTTTGGCAAACCTGTTATCCAATGTTGCCTTTGTATTTCATCAAAATGACCAAATTGATATTTTTGTTTTGAAGTATACAACTGCCATGTAAATCGATCCTCTTCAAATGTACCCATCTAGAAAAAAACACATCTTTTTTGAAAAAAAGTTAAAAGTCAAGACTTACATGAACCATCGAATTTGAATCTAATTCAATTGCTCTTCGATTTGCAACAGTTGTTTTTTTATGTAATGGCCAGAGAAATACAGTACCCGGTACAAGAGTACACCAATAACTTTTCCATGCCTTTTTTGATTTTTTAGTTCCACAATTTAAACTACTAGGCATTTTTCGACACATAACAAAACCCTATAATAATAAAGAATAAAATCTTTTAAATTTGTTACTGAAAAAAAACCTTATAGACAATTTGTGAGACATAACGATCAAAAACTCTATCCACTACAGGTTCAAGTTGTTTTCTATCAGGAAAAACTAAATCACATAATTCAATAAGTTCTCGAAATGTAACACGTTCAGATTGTTGTGGAATTTGAAGGGTAGAACATCGAGGCCTTATTAAACGAAATAATTCATTGATAATAAAATGTGCTTGTGTAGCAGAAATATATTGAAGTGCACGATTTTTGCTTGTACCACTTATTGGAGCTTTTATTGATGTATCAATCGGTTCAGCAAATAATAAAAATAACCGAAATAATCTTTGAAATAATGGATCAGAAATTAATGAGCCATCATCTTCATCAAGATGCTTCTTCATTTTTATTTTGGAAATATTAAAATTTGAAAGCGATTTCTCTCGGGAAACAATTAATACAATCAGAAAAGGAAAATAAAAATCGTTCGATATTTAGCAATAATAATACTGATAAATGGCATAAGTAAAGTCGCCTAAAAAATCGTACAATTTATTTCAGAGATAAAAAATGATAAAAAGCGACATCAAAATTTTGCGACGCGCAACCCAATCATTTTCTTGTTTAAGAAAGAATGCTTCAAGGAATTAAATTTTTTAGAAATTGCAAAAAAGTGGTCAAGCAAAAATGAAAAAGAAGAGAAAAAAAGTAAATCACATCAAAAAAATGATGGAAAAGTGTGCAACACAGAATTTAATTTAAAAATTTGGTGATAATTGAGTTCTGACCAAACCACCAAAAAAATGTAATAAAAAAATGCCATGGCAGGCGATAAAAATCAAAGAGAGAAAGTAACAAAATAATTTTAAGGTTTTTCTTTTACTTTCTCAATCGCAAAAAAGAACACAAAATAAAAAATTTTCTTAAACGATGAAAAATAAAGAAACTTGCCGCAAGTCAGCGTGTTCGTGGATATATTGCATTGCATTTTTCTTCTTTACATGTGCGTTTGCTCATTTTCAAGCTATATTATAGACAAAAGGCATAGAAAGAGTTAGTTAGCTGATCAATGTCGATGGCTTGTTGTTAAGTAATGCAATGCCTCGTGCAATAATCTTGGATCAAAAAAATGTGGAAAAGAAGGAATGAATATTTTAAAAGGCCAAATATATTTTAAACTAACGGGAGTTAAAAAATCAAATGATTTGTTATAGAAAAAAAGCAGAAGGGGATCAAATCATGCATGCAATGAAATATTTCCGGCCCATCGATTAAGAAGACATGAAAAGAAAGGAAAGCATAAAAGAAATTGCTTGAAGACAAGTAAAATATTTTTAAAGAGGTAAACAACATAAACGAGAAAGTTAAAAATTGAGTGGGGATCAAAAATGAGTGTGTCAATTGTGAATGAGAAGTTGTCGCCTTTTTTTCCTTCTTTCTTTTTCAAAGAATGCGCTGATTCAAAAACAGATATATTTGCTTGTCTTGGGCCTCACCTCAACTAGTAACTTTCAATAGATTTGACCGTGTCAGGCGTAAAAATAAAGAACTAGCAATAATAAAATAATAAAAAAAGAAGAAATTTGCGCAAAAAAGGTTTCAGTAAAGGTGTAAGTTAAGCCAAAATCCTTTTTTCATTCAAACCCAAAAAAAGGGAAAAAAAGGCAAAACAAAAATGTTTTAAAACAAGTGCAAAAAATCACCTCTTTTTTCTTACCAAATTTTTGCGAAAAAAAGTCATCACCAAAATCAGCGTCAACTAAGAGACTCTCTTCATCCTAGGAAAATGAGTCAAAGCGGTTCCTTTTTCTTAAGTTAAGCAACAACCATCAAAGCAAGACTGGACGACTGTGTCTTTCCCTCTTTTCGAATGTATCAAAATTCCGGATTGTTTCTAATCAAAGCGGAAAAGAAAAAAGGATTAATAAAATTCGACAGTAGAAAAGAAAAAAAAAGAAACAAAAAAAATTGCAAAATTTATTTACAAAAATAAATGACATGTATTTCAGAGATATGTTTTATCTTTTTCGATTTATTTCGTTTTTGTGTGATGGCTTTTAAGATACATTTAAAAAATTTTATGAAGTGAAGCGTTCTAATCTCTGACATGCTTGAATGAAGCTAACTATGTATAAATAAGAAAAAGTAATAATATTTTTTTGAATCAAAAAATAAATATTTTTTTATTTTCCTTGGCAATTATACAAAGGGAAGGTTGGTGATTGGTATTACACATAAATATATTTCTCATCATTTCCATTTCCAGAAGGAGAAGAAGAAATATGCGGTGGAAAAGCAATCGTCGAGGTAAACGATTACTACGTCGACGTCGTCAAAAAAGCAAGGTTGCTATTGAAGAAAGAATTAAACAACGGGCAAGAATTATGCAAAGAAATGAATTTATTCTTGTAGCAAAATATCGTGAAATAATTCGTCGAAAGTTATCTGAAAAGGAAAAGTATGGGGTTTTTTTTATTATTTAAAAAAAATAAGATGGATGGGATTGTAAAACAAAATAATTTTATATTGCTTTTAGATTGAAGAATGAATGTTCCGATTTACAATTGAAAACAATCAAAAATGAATGTCAAAAGCGTTGCAATATGCTTCGAAAAAATAACAATGCCAATATAAAAAATCTGTTGGAATATTTAGATAAAGTATTGTTTGCTTATTTATTCATTCTGCAAACTTTCACTTCTTTCTTACAAAAAAATTTATAGGAGATTATTTTTAGGTTGAAATTAACCTTAACTCGTTACATTCTCGATGGAGTTCAACCTTTGTTTACGATATTGAAGAAACAATAAAAAGTTTTCAAGCTTACTTGTTAAAACGTTTTCAAACATATATTTCTGAACTTGATTTGTCAGGATTTAATGTTAGCGAAGAAGAAATTGATTCTCAATGTAAGATTGATAATGAATTGGTAAATATTGAAAGAAAAGCATCGCTCATAAATATTATGGAAATTGACGAACTTAAACGAAAGCTTAAAATGTTAAAGGATGAACTTGAAGAGGTTTAATAATTGTAGCATGAAACTCGAACTTGGGGAAATGTAAAAAGAAGGAAAATTCCTCATCTTCTGCTTCCAAAATAAGGCGAAAAAACTCATATGTATCTAGTCTTTTTCATAAATTTTGCAGAGAGTTTACTTCTCAGTTTTTCCAAGTTCTGGGACATTCTGTACCTAATATTACTATACCTTATTTAACAAAAATGATTTTTACAGGAAGAAATTCGTGAACTTGCTTGTGTAAAAATTCGTGAAAGAGAAACTACTAAACTTAATTCTGAAATTGAACTTCTTCGTCATCAAGTTGAAATGATATCTATGAAAGAAGGTCTCAATTTGAGCGATTTGTTAAAATAAATTACAATTATTTTTTTTATTCTGTACAATAAATAAATCAAAATACAAAATGTTCAAGGCAAATGTAAAGAAAAAACCGTCTAAAATTTGGGGAAATACAAATTATAATAAAATAAAAAAAGATTTAAGGCGATAATTTTGTTTGAGGTTTTTTAAAAGAAATACAAAAAATAGAGTAACTTTTAATTTAAAAAAAGTTAAAAAAGAACCCGATAGCATTTGTTTTTTTCTAACTAAAAACACAAAGAAACGAGATGCTTTGGTACTTTTGTATTGCGATACCGGCAGGAATTGGAAAAAGGAAGAATGTAAATTTTAAGAAAAGGATGATAAAACAATGGTTTATAATTATTGGGATCCCATTGGAGCATTTGCCAAAGCACTGAATTTATTGTTTTGCAACACAGAAGACTTTGCACTTCGCTAAAAAAAATTTCTCAATGAAAAAATATGAAAATTAAATAATTACTTTATTTTCTTTTTTATTCTTTTCAGACTTCTTTTTATTTGGTCCAATTGGTGTTGGAGGTGCTGACATTGAATCGGGTTTATTTGGTTCTTCTAATTGCGGAGGATTTGTTGTTTTTTCATTTGAAGATGTATGTGGTCTACTTAATGGAAGAGAGGGAGCACGTTTTTCAAGACCATTATTTTTTGCTTTGATTAATGCTGCCTTTTGATCATGTTCTGGTAAAGCTTCATTAATAGGCAGTTTTTCTTCAATTCCTTTTAAGCCTTCATTGGTATCATCCAAAAAAACATTTGAAGCACTTTGATATTGTGGTGTAGAAGCTGATGATCTTCGGCTAACAACTGGATTATCTGTTGAAGGCTTTTTAAATTCTCCATTTCCCAATGATTTTTTTCCGGTATGCTTTGATCCAAAGCTATTCTTTTTTCTTGGACCATTATTTTTACGCACGGGTGAATCTCGTCCTTCCCATGAATGCCGACGATGTTCATCAGTTATGTCGCTAAATAAAAGTATAAATTATTTATGTTTTTTGTTAATGAGATATTACCTTAACCTTTCATTTATACTATCAACCGAATCCAATATGCATGGCAAATCTGTTGACATCGCAGAAGACATTTCAGAGCCAGAATGTGCAGTTACAAAACTCATTGATGAATTAGCACTATTTGGTCTCTTTAATGAATTATAAGATGGTGAAGATCTTGGACTACTTTGTGACATAGCAACTGTTTCATGACTAACTGGAGCAGATTGAGATTTTTCTGTCTGAATTGTTTCAGATGCTGCTCGTTGATCTATTGATGATTTTCTTCTACTTGGCGGAGCAGGGGGCAAGCTTTGATGACTTGTGTAATTATGTGAGCCTTGATGTTGTTGAATATTAATTGAAGTAAAACCATTTGGAATGTTCGAATAATTTGAATGCTTTCTGTTATGTGGACGTTGCTTTTTCTCTTCATGCTTTTTAAGCATGGGTGGAGGCGGCTTTGATACATCAATTGTTTCATCTCCAAGCTTAAAAAAAGTAAATTTAGAAAACTGTATCCTCTCTTTTTTGTTCCTTACATTAACATGATTGGAATAAGGAATTGACGGTTGTGAATTTTGTTGTTGTTGGGGTTGTTGATGATATGGCTGCTGTGGTTGATGCTGTTGTTGAGGAGGTGGAGGGAAACGGCGAGAATTTGGGTGATGAGGTGGTGGTGGTCCTGGATGTCTGAATTGTGAATGCTGTGCATACATGGAATTTGTAAACTGCATTTGACCATTCTGAAAGATATTATTTAATCTATTGCATCTTATTAGATATATTTACTTGTGGTGGAGGAAGCATTCCTTCAGGTCTTTTTTGAATTTTAAAAGTACCAGGAACCATTTCTGGAAATCTTGGAGCATTTGTAGGTTGCTGTGGCTGTACCATTGGTGATGGTGGTGGAGGAGTGCCTTTTTGTTGTTCAACACTTTTTTGTGCTTGTTCTTGGAGTATTGTTAAAACTTTTTTATCTGTATTAACTGGTTTTGCATCTCCAAATGGATTATTTTTAGGTGGGTTCCTTTGAATTACACGCTTTTGATTTGTAGTTGTTGAAGAAGCAGGAGAAGGTGGAGGTTGTTGACGTTCAATACTTTGTTGAGTTTGAATATATCTCGGATTTGAATGTTGTTGTTGCTTTTCAGAAGGTTGGTAAGACGATTGTCTGCTAATTGGATAATTTCCCCCATATTCAGACATACTTTTAGCACTTGTAATACTATTTATACTTTCAGTACGTTGTCTATTACCTGGTCTTAAAATTTGTTCAACTGCTTGTGTGGGTTTATTCTTCAGAAAAAAACTTACACTGAATTTTGATGAGCATATTGTGGTTGACTCATTCGGACATCGTTGCTGTATTTTTTGACTGGTGGCATTTGAGGATTTGATATAACACTTTCCTAAACAACAAAACTTATTTTTTTGTATTTTTCACGATTAAAAAAACCGTTTCAAAAGACTGAGCATTTGTATCATCCATATCATTACCAAAAAGTTCTGATAAACTACCATCTTCTAATCTTTCTGAAAAAATTTTTTTATCGTAAAGTATTCATAACTTTAAAAGTTAAATAATTTACCATGACATTTCTCAAATGCACCACTAAATGGAATCATTTTTAAATCAAAATCAGTATGCTTTTGATTGTGACTATGCAACATTTCTATTTGATATTCAAAGAGAATTAAAGCTAATCTTAAAGGCTTTTCTTTAAAAATCATATTTTCTTTCAATAATGCTTCAATTAAATGGCCTTTTTTTCTAAAGCCAAAGATAATTTCTCTTAAATCTCGTCTATACATGTGACATTCAATCTACAAAATGTATTGTTGTTTATTGTACTGCAAAAATTGGTAATCTTACGGCTCTTTTGCCTCCAAAAAGCATATATAACTCTTCTTCAGTGACCGCATCAGGTAGTTCAAAAACTAATAAATTAAATGGAGGTTGATCAGGAACTTGACAAAGTGTTAAATCACATCCTCTTACAATTGCTAATTTATATGGATATACTTCTGGTGCAGCAGGTAATGGTGGCTGTTCTGTTGGAGCAGGTGGTTGTTCTTCTGGTCCACCATTATCTAACTAAAAATTGTTAATTTATTTTTTAATAAATATTTACAAATTTTATAATAATATAAACAAACAGTTGGAAGATCTTCTTCAGCTAAAACATCTGCCCAATTTCCAAGATTTTGTGCTTCATGAGCTAATATCTCATCAACAGTTTCACTTGGATGTTCGTCAATACTTTGGCTATTATCTTGTGAAAAAGTTTCATTATCTGTATGTTGATGTTGCTGCTGAGAAAATTCGGTTTCAGATGAATTTTGCTCCATCATTTTTAGCAAGCATAATACATATATACTTTTCTTCCGTCTGTTAAGTGAATGCAATAGTATTCAAATAAAAAATATACTATTGAATTTTTAATATTATAATTAATACTTGAATTTAGTGAAACAACAAAATCCAAACAAATCAATCTAATAATCACTGAACTTGTTTTTTCTTTTTTATTCCTGACAATAAAATTATGCGCAGAATGGCAAAACGCCAAGCGTTATTTTGCATAGCTACAGTACGACGAATAATAAAAAATGCAGGGAATTCGTGATGTCGTACAAGTTTTAAATTTCTTCTTTTTGCTTTGTAAAAAATTTTTTAGCTTGTTTATGTTTTATTTTTTGTTGTATTAAGTTTAGTTTTTTGAGTTCTAAGAATCACTTGCAATTAATATTATTTATTTAATAAAATTCTAAATTTATATATAATTTAAAGATAAAACAAATCTTTGGCAATACATCGGGAAATAGTGAGAAAATATGAATACCTGTTTAAAATCTTGCACAAGCCAAAAGAAGAGAGAGATATGAATAATTTTTTAAAAAAGAGAAAGACATTGGAAAAAAAACAAAACCACGTTTTATGTATTAATAACAGAAGTTAATTCATAAATCATCCTTAAAGATAAGAATTGAATCAAGGATATCAGCAGTGGCGCTGGACATAGGACGTTGGAAGGGATCTTCATTCTCTTCACCATCACCTGCTTCAGTACCAGAATTATCAGCATCATCCCCAAAGGTATCATCCCATTTATTTAGATCAACAGTTAACCATGGTACCTTAAAACTCAAACTATGTTACATAAAAGATTTTTTTTATAAAACAAAAGACAACCTTTTCTTCAGTTTTTAATAAACGAGGCCATTTTTGAGGTGTTCCTTTTACAAGCGTCCATTCAATTTTTTGTGATGTTTCACATTTACTATGTGAATCAGCAATATTATCAAAGAGATCAAAAGTAATCTCATAGATTTTTTTATCATCTTGGTCGTAGACACTAAAAAGTTGTCAAGAGTTTAGTTGACTTATGCAAAAAAGCTTACTGGCAATAAAATTTATTTCGCCCAAACATAACATGAGTTTTACGCAATTTATCCATTACAATTCCCAATGTTATGCGATCATTTGTTTGAGCCCAAGTGATTAAAGGATGAACGGGGAATGTTGAAGAGTATGCCATGATTAACAAAAACAAACTGAAAAAATAACTGTTTAAAAAAACACGTTACTTTATTCCCAACAACACTTTTAACTGAGATAAAAACCTTTTTTATAGAGAGTAAAAAGCAGGAAAAGGAGAAAAGGATGGAAAGTGTTAGTCATTACTAAATGGACAGCTTGAACAGCACCGCGGTCAACTATAAAAAATATGTTGATTTCAAAATTTCGGCAAAACGCAGAAATAAATGATTGTAAGCTTCTAAAAAAAATCAATAACATAGAAAAAGTGAAAAGGAGGATTGAAACAGTATATCATTCATCATTACTTATATAGAACAACAAAAACAAAAGAAAGATGGACATTCGCACATGGACATTTTGCGCAGATGGCGCGGCATTGGCTATTTCTTGCCGCGACCACTAAGAAAGCCAACGCTTGCATCTACAAAATTTTAAACAAAGATTCTGCAGTAACTAAGTCTGGGGTAACGTCTTATCACTACAGTAGACATAATACAGATTTAACGTTTGTCTTTTAGCGCTAAAAAGTAGATTTGAATTTCCCGCGCACACTTAACTTTTTGTTGATGACTTTTTAAAGTTTTTGTTAAAAGTATTTTTTCAGCAATGTCTGAGCCAATGGATAGATTTTATGGTGTAATTCATAATTATGTTGTTCATAAATATAATGGTGGAGTAAAAAAGATTCCACATCCTTGGGCTAATATAGATGAACAATTAGCTATCGTATGTGATAGATTACAGAAACAATTTCCTGGAAAAATAGATAACGTTGTTAATACACTTTTTAACAATGAATTATCTTTTTATGCAGTAAGTTTAAATACAGTAATTGTTAAAAAACATTTTTAAATAATTTATAGTTTTTGGATGTATTGGATAAGCTTTATGGAAAAGCATATGTTTTGAATTATCCTAGGGCACTTGGAGCAATAATCGCCTGTGGGGTATATGTCAAAAAACTTTCTGAAATTGAAGAAAATGGAGAACTGCCACATTTTTACCAAAATTCTGCCCGTTTTCGTAATCAAATTAATCAAACAGTTTTATATATGAGCAAAATTCTTGATGCCCAAGCTGAAAAACAATGGAACGGCGAAAATGAATGTACATGGGAAGGCTTCTTGGAATATGTTGCAAGTAATGCAAATGATATAGAGAATCAAAATTTTGTTGAACCAAGAATAAATCATCATCCATTAATTTTAGTAGCAACTGTTGGAATACTTGGAATTATTTTTTATCGATATATGCTTTAGCTTCATTCACAGACTGAACAATTATTGCAGCAATCTATAACCTTACAATCTCTTGTTTGTTAATTAGAATTATACCAAAATATTCATTTTCCTACGTATTATGCATTATAATCCTTCTACCTCATTATTATTATCCTACTTGAAAATGCCTTATTTGTGTGTAAATAAAAATGAGAGGTTGTAAATTTTGTTTACATTTTATAACAAAAGCTATTGCAAAAATTATTGACATCGGTAACATAATGTTATTTGTTTTTAGTTTAACTGTAATACATTCGACGATTTTATATCATTTATAGAAAATAATTTTGCTTTTACAAATCTGTAGTAAGAATTTAGAAAGAAAACTTTAAAATCTGTAAAATACTGAAATGCATAACTGTCTTCTCATCTTCTTTGAATATTATCAATTAATCAAAGCAGGAAACTGGAGAATGATTCTATGATTTTTGCTGGCTTAGAAACATATTCTAAGGAGCTGTCCGAATATTATGTAATACAAAAATCGTCATTTTAACCACACTTACCCATCATTTGTATTACGTAGTATCTGGACAGCCTCTAAATGCAATTAGAGCTGAGAAAAATGTTTTAAATTGAAGTATAAATTGTCCACTACTTAATGTATATTTTAGTTACAGTAGTATGTTAAGGATGAGGGTTTGGCCGCAAACTGTCCCATAACTAAACGAGTATATAAGCAAAATACGGGGACTTAGCTCGAATGGGGGCCTCTGAAATCAACAAGAATCAAAATTATTAAAAATTTTCAGAACAATAACAAAACTTTATAATTTTTGCATACAAAAAATTTGTGTTAAAAAGAGACCATCGTATATAAGTTAAAGTTGTAGATGATAAATAAAAATAGAGAAGACACATTTCAGCTATAAATAAATTAAGACATTTTCTTTTGCATCAAAAACTGAAACCGATTCAACAATAAAAGAAAATAATTTTAATCATTCGCACAGTATTTATTCTATACAATACGATAAAGACTATCAAAAACATTGATGAAGTTGATAACAATAATAAGAGAGCATAAATAAACTTAAAACGATATAATAATAAAATGTGAATTATGAGATTACAGGCAAAACTCAAGGCTTAGCACGATTCAAAACTTTCAACCATTCAGTTGCTTTTTGACGGAAACGAGAATGTAAGAATGCCTAAAATAATCAAAAAGATATTATTAAATAAAATAGTTGAATATATTACCTTTGAGCATTTGATATGATAATGCAAATAATCACGAAAAATGTGAAGAAGATTAATGGTATTATCTCGATTGGCAGGTGTAAGATGACGAGGAAAGAAAACTAAAATATGATACAGTAACAAAAATAAATTAATTTAAAAACAAACTCACTGAAAGTAATGTATCCAACATTTTCTCCAACAAGAGCATCTTTACAATCTTTAAGTTCATTAGGAGGTTCTCGAATACGATAAAGTACTTGTGGAGCAGTTTGACTTGAGCGTCTTCCTTGTTCAAATTCTTGCAAAAATAATTTACCAGCAACTGCATCATCTTCTTTAAAAATTGTGCTGTAAATTACCGTAACACGATCAGATTTTGCATCAATAAACCTTAAATTGTATTATTATTTTAAAAGATGGAAATTAAAAGATAAAACTTACAAAGTTTCATCAGGACGATAATGAATGACAGCACGAGTATGATTTGCAGATTCACCTTTTTCTAGTTTTCCTTGAATGTCAAAATACTTGTAAAATACTGAAGCAAAACAATTGCGTTTTAAATGTGCAGCTTTAAGCGCCAATGCATCAATATCATCAGGTAATTTTGTAAGATCAAATACTAGAGATACATTTGAGCCTTCTTCAGGAGTATCTTGAATATATCCAGAATAATGAGACCGAAGAAATGCATCACATCCATGACTTTCAAGTTCTTTGTAATAGCGAATATTTAAACTAATCTGAAAAAGAAATAAATATGTTATTATAAGCAACAAAGAAGAATATCAACTAACCATAATAAGATTTTTATCGTCATTTTTGTTAGAAATGTAATACTGGCCTCCATCAAAATCAGGGATACTATTTAAAACTCTTTCAGGATTACCACTAAAATAGATAGAAATAAGACGAAAAAAAGATAAAAAAAAGTATATAATTACCCATTTTTAGCATTTGCAAAATGACGCTGTAAAAATTCATATACATATACGTTATATTGTTGAAGAATAAACATATTTCCGGTTAATTCTATTACCCTAAAGATATATATTTTTAAATATTAAAATTTCTATCTAAAAATAAAATACAGAAAAAAGAAAACCCGCGATCGATTTGTGACTAATCTTCAACATAGAAAAAAAGTTGACCAAGCAAAAATTGTGCGCGCTTTCGGGACAAACACTAAACAGTCAAATTCCAGTCTTGGCAAAATGAAACACAAAAAAATGCAAAAAAACTAAATTTTTAAATTTTTACCAAAATATTTTAAACACTGTTATTACTAATTACAAACTATTTTTTTCCACTTTTTTATAAAAACACCTCTGAAAGTATATGGACAATGACGTGGGTTTGCAAAAAAGGGGAGACGAACTAAAAACAGGCACACATTCGTTTGATGATTTTTTTGTTTGTTGCTTTCTTACAGAATGATTCATCTTTTTTCCTTGAAGTTATATTTTTTCAACGTAGGCATATTATCTTTGAGAGTTCGATATGATAATGCAAATAAATACAAAAAATATTTATTAGAAAAGTGAAATTGCAAAATAAAATTTTCATGCTTCTGAATACGGATTCTAGATGCATAGAAAGGAAAAATAATTCTTCTATCATTATAATCTACTCGTCGAGACAAATCAAATGACACCCCATTTGTAAAGTTTGAAGAAATTCTTTTCTCGGATTTTGAGACCTGAGGATTCAGAATTTTCAAAAAAGTCAGTCACACATTCGATGATAACCTTTTTTTTGCATCTATAATATAGATTCTATATGAAATGTTTTGATTGCTCCATTCTCTCAGAAAAATTTTTTAGAGATTTTGTATGGAAAACAAATACATGATAAAAAAAAGTCAAAAGAAAAGCTCATAAAGAAACACCACACTGTGGCTCTAGATTTTTTCTTTTAGGCAAATTTCATGTTTTATTCTCTTTTTTTTTGTAAACAAAAAATATAATCGGGCGGACCAACCAAACGAAGGAAAATTTACATAAACGAACATTCTTCATTTGCTGAGAGAGTTTACTCACTTATTGCACAAAACGCTGAAACTGCATTTTTTCAAATGGAAATGGATTCAGTTGCTATGCCTGAAGGTGATCAAAAAGAAGTTGGGGGTGATGAAGCGCAAATGGATGTTGAAATGAAAGTTAAACAAGCTGTTGAACAAATTTTATCTCTTCAAAAAGAACTTTTATTTCAAAAGAAGCATAACGAACAAATGTTTGAACATCAACAGGAATATATGAAGGTCAATCAAGAATATGCTCAACAGATTGATGATTTAAATAAAAAACTTGTTACTATTGAAACAATGCCTCCAAATAGTAAAGAAAAAGAAAATTTTACACTTGTTATTACAAAGCGTCAACTTGATATGGCAAATAGTGAAGTGCAAAGATTGCGAAAAATTGTTGATGACCAAAATGTTGAACTTCATGAACTTGGTGTAAAAGCTTTAGAAATTTTTGGTCTAAAAGATACTGTTAATGAATACGAAAATAAAATTGCATCATTGGAAGAAGAAATGAAGATGTTAAAAGGTAGGCTTTTGCGAATCCTGTTGAATATATTTAACTTTATGGTTATAGTATCAAATAATACCAATAATAAAGCAGTGCTTTTAAATCAAAATGATGAGAATTCTTCTAATGCTCCTTCAACTTCTTGGGTACGTTTTTTTACTCTTTGTTCGGGCTATAAATAAAAAATACATTAACATTTAGGCTGATAGATTAAAGAATGACTATAGAAAGATTGCTCGTGAACGACCAAAGCGATTATCAGAATTTATGAATAAGAATATTGGATGAATTCAAAGATAAGAAGTTTAAAGTTTAAATTAATTTTTCTTGATTTAATTAAAGTTTTGTATTAATTATTTTTTTTACCATAGACGTTTATTATTGTATGCTAATCATTATTTGTGTGTTATAACTAAAAAAATTACATTTATAATTTTTTGTCAATTTATTTTATTGTAGAATTGTATTATTTCTAGCTATATAGTGTTATTGTTTCCTTAAATTTTTATCCACATCTTGTTAGCCTTTTTTTGAAAATGATGTTGATGAACGAAATCAAAAATAGCATATGTTTTCAGATATTTTGACGTTGTAATTTTTTAAATTCCCTTTGTGCGCACAAATTTGTGCATAGTCTTCTGGGAAATTTTATCGGTACTGTAATTCCTGTTTAAAAATATTGTTTTCTGAAAGTAGAATTTAAAGTTCAATTGTTTCAAATTTTGCTTACCTAAATAAATAATTGAAAGTTCTTTAAAACTTATTATGAAAGACGATGGTCTTGGTGAACTCTGCTCATTTGAAAGAAAAGAAAATTGTGGTGAAGCTAAAAATGTGCTTTTTTTCTTTGCAGCCAACAGCTTAAAAAAGAACTAAAAAGTAGAAGTTGTTGTGTCTGTCAAAATTTTGTTCGTTTGAATTGTTTTATTGCAGCAGCTTCTTATTATTTTTAACACTTCAATTACTCCCGCTTTGTAATGGAATATTCAATATTTCTTTTTATTTAGATTATCATAAATTATATCCTTTGTTTTAACGATTCTTAAAAAAATATTAATATAATGTCAGAGTTTAAAAAGATCGAATACAAAAATATTTCATTGTAAGTTTTTGTTTGCTTTTAAAAATTTACAACGAATTTTGTAAATGTTTCAAAAAATTTTTATTATTTGAAAAATTTTTTAAATAAAAGAAGAAAAAGTTCATTTTTTAGAGCTGAAGTCCAGAATAATGAAGAATCATGTTTGAAGGATGTTATTAAACCAGAAAACATTCAAGCTAAAACTGATTGGATTTCTATTTACGTTGCTGGAACATTAACATATGTTGGTGCAGTACAATTTTCATTGTATATTGCTTCAATATGGCCCTATTTGAGAACGGTAATAATTTAGAATTTTAGATAATTTTTGAGAATTTTGTAATTTTAGATTGATTCAACTGCAAATGAAACATTTTTGGGTTTAATAGTTTCAGGGTACAGTATTGGCCAAATGATCGCATGTCCTATTGTCGGATTATGGAGTAATAAAATTCGAAAAATTTCACCACCTTTGTATATGGGGCTGAGTCTTATGTTTCTTGGAAATTTACTTTATTTTTTTACAGCATTATTCCCTTATGAAAGAAAATTTTGCATATTGGCAGCAAGGGTCATTATTGGCGCTGGTTCAGGTTGATTTTGCTTAAGCTTTATTGTATGTCTTAATTCATTTTCTTTATTTTAAGCAAATATTTCTTTACTTCGAGCATATGCCGCTACTGCTTCTATAGGTTCAGATCGTTCAAGAGCAATTGCCTTTGTTACTGTAACTCGTTCAGGTGTTTTATCTTTTTCATTTTGTTGAGTTTCAGGGTGGCATGGCAATGGGAACGATCACAGGCCCTGCATTACAATTAATATTTGTTCCATTAGGACCTAAAGGATTTCATCTTTACGGTGATCTCAATTTTAGTATTTACACCGCACCAGCTGCTGCTGCATGTATCATTGATGTTATTGGAGCTTTATTGGTGCATTTCTTTTTTGTTGAAAATATGATTGGAGTTTCATTCAAGCCCAAAGATAAAAAGGTTTGATTCGATATTTGAAACAATAATTTTGTCATTGATTTAGGAAGCAATAACGCACGCTCTGCCACCTTATGATAAAATTGCCGTTTCTATTTGTTACTTTACCAGATTTTGTCAACTTTTAGTTATTACAAATTTTGAAGCGTATGTTAAAAAAAGATATGATTGCTGTTATAACGAAAAAGTTATACTGTTTCAGAATTGGTACACCACTTGCAATGACAATGTTTGCTTGGAATGCGCCACAAGTGGTTCAATACGGAGCAATCGCGAATTTTTGTGCAAGTATTCTAGCTTTTGGCATTTATGCTGTTTACATTAAATTCAATCTTGGTCGGATTATAAGCAGCAGAAAAATTACAATGATATCATTAGTTGGCCTATTAATTTTATTTTTGACAACATATTCATGGCCTTTCCTTCCTGGACATTTAAAAGTTTATAGTGAAAAGGGTTTGCTAGGTTTGTTCAGATACTTTTTTTCGTTTTTTCTTATTTTAAAAACTCTATAGCAAATAATGTGACCCACCAAGTTGGCTGTAATACTGATAAATTTACATGGTGTAATATAATTAAACCAGTAAATGTCTATTTGTATTATTTGTCATTCATATTTTTTACGGGTTCATGCTTTTCAAACATTAATATTTCACTGAATACATTATTTTCAAAAATTATTGGTCCGAGGCCCCAAGCTGCACAACAAGGATGGCTTCAAAATTCTGGTGGGATTGCAAGAGCTATTGGGCCTGTTATCATTAGGTATACTTATATTAGAAATAGCTTGAAAATTAATTATTACTATTATAGTAAAATGTACACATTATATGGTCCAGTATGGTCATGGAATTTAGTTATCATTGTTATAGTAATAACTTTATTTTTTTGGATTGTATTTAGGAAAAGGATGGTTGCAATTTCTTTGCCAAAAGAATTTGCACATTTTCAAGATATAAATGACCCAGATTTTAAAAAATCTGATGAAAAATAAATTTGTTAATGAAAATTGTTTTTCAAATTCTTCATTTTCTAAAGTTTTTGCCAACAGATTAATTAATAACCAAGCATATCATGTTCTATCAAATCTTTTTGTTATGAATGTTATTTTACCAAAAACCTTTGGCTTTTTATCTTATCCCATTTCTTTGTTGTTGTTGGTCTTTTGGTGACATCTGGGATTTGATTGACATTTTACTTTTCTCATGTTATTATTACTTGAAAAATGTGTTTTTGTTTTCATTCAAAATTTTAAGTTTAAAACAATTTTACTATTTCTTTTTTCTCTCCAATATTTTGCCACTTTTATTGGCGTTCTTTTTTAAGTCATTTCCTTTTATTGTCGTCATGCTTTTTCCTTTTTTTTATTCAACATCAGGACTTATGTTATTCTTTTTTTACAAGCAGCAACGAATCATGTTTTTGAAAGCATAAATGGCATAAAAGGCGAACCTTTTTTTTATTAAAACTTATTTTTACGGAAGCTTTTTTTATCGTTTTTTGGCATAAAAAAGAGATAAAGCTTCCATAAATTTGATCAGTGATGCATCGAATAATTGAAGAAAAAAGATGTTTGTGTTTGAAATATAGTCTTCGTTTCGAAAATGCAAGAGAAAGGTTTTTTTGTGGAATTACGTTCTTTAAATTAGTAAATAATTTTCTAGTGGTCTAGAGGGAGTAATAAAATGTCTTTCAACCTATGCGATGATTTAAAAAAGTAGAAAAAAAAAACTATTTGTAAAGTATGCACTTGACAATTTTAAAGTCGTTAACACAAAGAAGTGTTACGCTGTGAAAAGCTTTCACAAAGTACTTCACGAGATAAAGCTCACAGGCAAGCATTTCCGATTTATATTCTTCTGTGCGGTAACCATTTTATAATTCTCATTTTAAATTGTTTCAGTTTTATTCATAGCTTTTAGTATCTTTTATCTTTATATAAAAAAGCAATTGTTCATTTTTATATGAATTATTTTCTTATGGCTTTAACAAATCCCAGTGGTGCCATTATAAAATATAACTATATCTTCCTGAAAGGCATCCCCTTTTTAAAAGAAACAACCAAAAATGCAAAAAAAGGCTACATTTTTCCAAAAATGTTTGTTGTGATTTTTGACTTGAACGTTTTGTTGTGTTCATTCGCCTTTTTTCCTTTTATGTGCTATCCTTTAAGTTAATGCGTTCTGGGAGCATAGCCATCAAGTGCTGCTTATCTGCAAACACATTCAGGAGGCCTCCTCCTTCGCAAAAGCTGTTCATTTTTTTTACTTTTTGCATGAAATAAAAAAAGTTTCCCTTTTTAGTGTGAACGAATATGTACATTAAAGGTTTTCCTAAAAGTGTTTTTTTTTATTTCCCAAGAAGCTACTGCTTTCTGAAAATTTGTTTATTTTTAAAACAAACCTCTAGCACCACTTTTAAGTGAGTTTGCCAAAACTTTTTATCATTTTTTTTATTGAAAAACAAAAGAAATGCTTTTATCAAGTTTACACTTAATGCATTTCTTAAACTTATTTGTACAATTCTGAAGTTTGTCAAAAAGCTTTGTTTTCTATTTTCTGTTTTTAATTTTTTCTTCGTCTTCAAATCTACTTTTTTCTTTTATTTTTGGAAGGTTGTTTCTTAGTGTTCTCCCAATTGTAAGAGTACTTGAACCAGTGATCAAAGAATTAAAGTAAAATTTTGAAACCTTTTGATTTAACATTGCTCTGAACAGAAAGAATCAAACTACTGTATCTTCTTTAAATGTTAAAAATAAGCTCATGAAGTTTTTTGCAATCCATAAAACTGAAGGTTTTAAAGCTAATTGAATGTTAAATCTATTAGTTTTACAGCTAAAATTATTCACTATTTAAGATCTAAATAAAGCTAAAATTTTAAATCTTCTTATTTGGGAAACAAAAGCTTATTGCATATTTAAAGATCGGCCGCTTACAAGAGAGAGATAAAGAAAGGCACTGAACGAAGTCAAAGGGGAGCGCGTTTTTAGAAAGCGCTTCCAGACAAGGGCATTATGAAACGTTTTTACCTGCTCTTAAGACATATTTTTCCAAAAAAGAGTTATTTTTATACCATTCAGAATGTTCCACAAAGAGTTTATTTAACCAAAAAACAAAAAGGCAAAAAGTAACCTTCCATGGAATACTTGAAAAAGACGCAATTTAATGTTTCAAGAGTGAAGCAATAAACTGCATTCTTTTTTTTGCTCTCAATAGCCTAAAAATCCATTTACTTCAAAACGATATTTAACGGCAAAAAGCCCATCTAGATTGTTTTAAAAAATAAATATTGTTGGTGATTTGTAATAAAAAGAGTAAAGTGTTAAATAAATGCTTTTGAGTGTGTCTCATTTATGTCATACACAAAAAGAAAAAGAAGATAATTGCAGAAAAAAAGTGAGCAAATAATTTTTTACTATTTTGTTGCATTTTTTATACGCATTTTTGAATGAAGCCCTTTTTTATTAATGAAAATCCCATTCCTTTTTTTACATTTGTCACTACTAAAAAACTTGACAAATATATTTTTGAGTTTAGCGTTTTTTATAGAAAAAAACTTTTTTTTGACAAAAATAACATTGCCATAAGCGAAACCTCTAATCACGTTATTCATTGATGCAACTTTCTATGGCATCCTTTTGAAAAAAAGTAAAGTTGTTTTTTAAAATTTTCTTTATAATTTGCATTTGATTAATTGCTTAAAATAAAAGTGATTGCTTTAGATTATTGTTTCATTGACTTCATTTAATGCTGCTGCACACATTTAATGTTGTTGCCACAATTGCCAGGACATGTGTTTTTCTCCGCTTTCTTTTTCTTCTTTGTTTTATCTCGTTTAGACAATGTAAAAACAAAACGAGAATATCCATTTTTACGGGATATATATTTTTTTCTTTTGCATTTTTACCCTCTTTATTCCCACGAGAGCGCTTATACTTTCGATGTATGCCTTTTTATCTTGCTTCCAGAAAAATGACTCTATGCGTGATAGTGACGATGTCAAAAAAATATTTTTTATGCCAAACTTTTTATTTTTTGATTAGAATATTGTATTTCTGAATCAAATTTAGTGGTTTTTTAAATCTAAAATAATTTTATACTTTTTAGATTGGTTACGAGGATTAAAGAAGGAGTTTTAACAAGAATTTATTTTTTCCTTGACTTTTTGATCTTATTTTTCTGCTTTTAGTAATGTTTTTGTTACACCTGAAAACACGTTTCTTTTTTTAACAGCTACCATAAAACTTTGAGGAAGTAGTTTTTTCTTTCATTTCATGAGCTACTTTCTTTCCTCATGATTTGCTTAATCGTCGTTCCCTCAAAAGTTGCAATCACATTTTTCTTCTGAATTTAAAGAAAATGTATTTTTCTCCATTAATTGAAGTTATCTGTCTTCATTTACATCTCCATTTTTTCCTTCTTCATCTTCTTTTCTTTTAGTTGCTATCAAATGTTTTAATATATATTTTGTTGGTCTTCGGGGTTGTTTTTTCATAGTCACCAAGCAGACAAAGTCTGAAATTTGAGCGTGTGCCCACCGTTGAGTGAGCGGACTTTAAGGAATGCAATGGACTTGCGCCATTTCGTTGTTGCTGGCATCTTTTGGCGGCTATGTCCAAGAGTTATGGCATAGTTGTGAATAAAAGAAAGAAAAAACATCTTTGCCTTTATGCTTTTTACCAGTTCAACTTTTTTTCCTTGTTGTTTTTACTTCCGATTTTTTGAGTTTTTCCTCTTTTTTACTTTATTCTATGTTGCTTGGAGTTAAGTATTTCTCTTTTTTTCTTTCTGAAGCACCAGTATTTTATACGTTTCAAAAACGTTGCAGCAGAAGATATACATTGTTGGCCTTAAGAGAGAGAAGATATTTGTCTATTTTATGAGAATCTTTAAAAACAAAAAACAAATTACTTTCACATTTTTTGAGTCTTGAATGAATTGATCTTTCTAAAAAAATAATAGTAGTAAAAAGTCATTTTAGAAACATAAGTACACTTTTGTGTTTAAAAAAAAATTCACCACATTTGTATGCCAATGAACAACAGCTATTGCTTTGCCCATTTTTGCCTCATTTAACAAAAATATGCCGTTTTCATTTTTCTCTTTTGTTGTTTCTTGTGTAAATTTTGGAAAGAAGCACCTTCATTTATATTAAAATACAATTGTTTACTTTTCATCTTTAGTTTTTTTATTAATTGATTATGTGACGACAAAAATGACTGACTACTTCATTCATGTAGGTACATATTAAAAAAAGGGTAAAAATAAATTATATCTAATATTTTTTATCCGCTTTTTGTGCTTTCCTTCAACTTTTTAATAAAATTTTTTTATAGAATCTCCTCTTTCTCTCAAAGCATATTCATTTTTTATTTTGAAATTATGCTCATATCTTTACAAAAAAAATGTAAAAAATGCTTCTACTTTTTGACTCAAGCTCTTTCTTTTTTCTTCTTTGATGAAAAGTTCCGACAAAAAAAGAAAGTAATAATGACATTTTTGGTGACATTCATGTCGCAAAAGATAAAATTATGGCTTTGCCTTAAAGCTGCATAAAGAAAAGAACACAAGCTGCGATTGTATGGAGTCAAGAACAACAACAAAAAAGAAAGAAAAAAAAAACTCCTGACGACATTTTGACGAACTCTTTTCATATTCTTCGCATATTTTTTTTATTTCTAAAACTTGATCACCCTTTTTTATGCCGCCATGAACGTGGAAAACGGCAAAAAATAATAGAAGAAGGAAATCTTGAAGCTTACCGCTTACATTTTTTTCTTGTTGTTTTCAGTAGGCGGATTCTTTCTTTTCTTTTTTTTTGTTAAGGATTGCATTTCTAAAAGCACTGAGTCCGCAACAATTATGCCGTCAAAAAAGCGGATTCAATTTGCGCGCATGCATTTTTTCTTTTTTTTTCTACGGCATGGTCAGCTACTTTGTTCTTTTTAACTTTCCAAAGAAGCGGAAAATAACTACCCAAAGTTAAAAAAAAGAGAACGAGAAAAGAGACAAAAAACAACAAGGCATATTTGCTGCCACCAGGCTTCTTTTCTTTTATCTGCGCATCTTTGTTTTTTCTTTGTTGCTCGAATTTTTTTTATTAATAATTTCTGAAATAGGTATCATAATTGAGCTGAAATTAAAGTGATGTGAAGTTGATTTATTAAGAAGAAATTTATAAGAACCAAAAAATCACTCATTTTTGTTCTACCTTATAAGGTGGGTACAATTATAAAAAGCTAATTATTATTAATTTATCGATGTTGATTTAACATACGCATTAAAAGTTACATGTTTTTTCTTGTTTTCAAAGAAATCGAAAACAAAAACTAAGAGTCTTGTTCGCCGTAATCCGATATGTCACTAGCGTCTGCTTGTCCGTGATTTCCTTCCTGTTCAGTTTAAACAAAAAAAACACCAAAAGATAATTTCTTTTCTCCTTTTTCTTTAAAAAAGTTGGCAAAAAGTTTACCATGGATATGCTATAAGTTCCACCCTCAACTTTTTCATTTTTTAAAAATGAGATGTATGTCAATGAATGACCAATAACCTTGCTTTTTTAAAATTTCTTGCATTTTTAAAAACATTAATGATAAATCTTGCCTTTTGTTTGTTATTTTAAATAAAAAGAAAGCATCAATAAAACTCACATTTTTTTGTTGTTTTCGAACGCGTAAACGCACGTTTTTTCTTTATAAAATTGTTGTTGCTACTTTAAATGCTTTTTACTAATTAAATAAATATACTTTTAGATTTAATTAAAACGATTCTTGACGGCATCAAAAAGCCTCAAGAAGATTGTCGAATGGACCACGGCACCACCGATGATATTTTGTCGTTTGGTGCCGGCTACAGTAACATATGATTCAGCGCTTCCTGAACGCGCCTTCACGCGTTCAGTTATATTACATTTTTTTCTCCAGCATTTATTATTGCTACAAAAAATTCTTTATTAAATTTTAATTTTGTTTATTGTAAAAGAAAAATACTTAAATAAAACAAAATGCTGCAAGAACCAGTTGCAAAAGAGCTTCGCTCTTTTCAATCACTTTCCAAATTTGCTGATCAAAGAAAACGGTAAATCATTAAAAATAAAGTTATAAAAATTTTAAAAAATCCTCTTACAGGTCCATGGTTAGACGACAATCACTTGCGAATCGACGACATTCGTATACTAGAAAACGTCTTAATACAGGAACTTCAAGCAATGATGGAAATAGTGTAAGTGTTCCATACTTTTTCTATTACTTTATTTATGTATATCTTTTGTGACATTTAACGAATACTATCTAGCAAACTTCATTCATTTATAAAATGTCCCAAGGAATAGGAAAAACAAGTACAACGGTTTTTATAAATTCATTTTATTGAACTTTTTTGCAACAAAAAAAAACTGTTAGACACGCTTTTTATTATTTTATTGGTATCACACTTTTTGCATAGCAAACTCATTGACCATTGAAAAAGCTATTTTGCCGCATACCGGTTCTTTTTTTAGCTAGCTTTAAAACATTTTTATAAGCATACAAAGTTTTCTGTGAAAAAATAAACGGAAAACTTTTTCTGTCTCTTCAAAGTAACTATTACACATGTATCAGGAGAAGAACTTTCAATTATGTTGCGCGTTATTCTCTTGAGGTTTAAGTTTGTCTTCTTTGCAATATATTTTTCATAATAAATATCTATCCCTTAAATGTATATTCATATTAGGTTTTAGATTATAACTCTTGTCAACAGGAGAAGAAAAGACAAAAGTATAAGAAAGAAAATATCTGTAAAAAAACTAAAGTAAAATTTATGTTAATATTTCTAAAGCTTAAAATTAACTTCCAAATTTTTGATTTTGCAAAGTGCAAGAAAACGTCAAATGCCATTTTTTGTGTATTTTTTTATAATAATTATTCTAGTTTTTAGTCACATAAAGTTTTTTTTTCATTTGCTTTTTTATTTTATCCTTCTCTTTTTGGGGGGTTTCGTTTGTCAATTCTATTTTTTAAAAAAAGTACTCCAAAAGTGGGGTTTTCTGCCAAAAGATAAGTGGTGCAAACTAATTTTTGTCGGGGTTTTTACGCTTTTCCTCTTCTTTTTTTTGTTGGTGTTGTTGGGTAATGAAAAAAAAACTACTTCACCATTGGTTGCCATAAATACTTTTTTTCCATTTATAGTTTTGATAACCCTAACATGCAATTTTGTCTTTCTTCTACTTTTTGACGTTAAAAAGTTACTTTTTTTTATATTTTTTTATATTATTATGTCACAATTTGTTCATTGCCCCAGGCAATAGGCCATTTTGGCACTTTGTCTTCTTTTCTAATTCCATGCAGTATTTTTTTGAGTGTAAAAAAGAGGATTTTCTCCTTATGGTCTAGAAAGCTTAAAGCTCCCACACACATGTTTTGAAGTAATCAAACATTCGCTTCAAATTTTATATATTTCTTCAATGATTTCTTCTTACTTTTTCTTACTCGCCTCTTTTATTCTGCTTGAAAAAAAAGATGGAAAAAATTAATGGAGGAAAAAATCAGTCCTTTTTTTCTCATACAACTTTATTTTCTGCTACTATGTTTTTTATTCACTTAAAAGACTAACAAATTGGCTGCTGGCATGCCATGGATGCTACTATCATTTTTACTTCAATGACAGCATTGGAAATGGGTTTTTTTTTCATCAAGGCAAAATCTTTTCTCGCGCCCAAGACTTTTTTTCGACTTTTTTTTGTTCACCATTTCCTGCTTTTTTTTGTTGAGTTTCCATCCAATTAGGATCTGTACCGAACAAAAAAAAATGAATCCTCTTTTTTGATCACTATTTTTTAGCGTATGTTTTTTCAACGAAGAGCTTATGATAATTTTAGACTGTAAGAGTTTGAAGAAAAAAGAGTGTTAAATTATTAAATAAGAAACGCTTTGTCATTTTTTTAGTGTTTTTTTTTCAATGTTGCTGCTGTTGCAAAGTATAAATTAGCGTTTTTTTTGAAAGTTTCTAAGTCTAAAACGGCTTTTAAGGGGACTTTTATTCAGAAAAAAAACATTTTATATTCCGCCTCTTCAATATTTATTTTTATTAATTTAATCTTTTTTATGCAATTAAAAATTTATTTTTACTTGTAATATTCTTATTATTTCTTATTTAGAAACATGTTTCATTTAATATTGCCCAAAAAAGGATGAAGGAAGAAACTCAAACTTAGATTTAAATTTTTATTTTGAAAGATTATTTCCCCCCATGAAATACTTTTTACCTTATTTAGCCTCCAAAATTGCCCTTCCCTTATATAAAAAACAAAAAGTCAAATGGCGTAAATTAATTGGCCTCGTGCCTTTATTTTATTCTATAAAAAAGAAGTGTTTTTTTATTTGCTTCATCTAACATAACCTGTGTTCCAAAAAAATAGTCTCCTTTTTTAACATTTCACTTTTTTTTCAAACATTTTCTTTTTTTTCTAAAACAGCTTTTGCATTATAAATTTTTTTATTTTCTCTTGTCATTTTTTATGATAAATAAATGAAATAAATTATAGATCAACGATTTGGCGGTTGCCGCGGCGAGCAGCAGCAACGCCGGTAGCGGCGGTGTTGCATTTCACCCAATGCAAAACGATTTACATCTTCAACAGCGTTCAAAACGCTATTCATTTAGTGAAGATCCCCTTCATCCATGGTCAGATATTGCTAAAAATGAAGAGAATGAAGCTGAAAAAGAGCAACGTCGTACTGGAAAGCCATCACAAGTTGAATGGGATGATGAAGCTGATTTTATTATTGATGAAGAAGATGATCTTCCATATCCAGGGTAGGCATCCTTCTGTTTCTCTTTCCCTCTTTGAAAAAAAATTGATTAAACGGGGGAAATTCTTTTTCTCAGATTTTATAAGTATTTATTTTAATAAACTTGAAAACAGAAAGTTTCGAAATTTTTTCAAAAAAACAAGCTTTTCAGATTTGTTGAAAAAGCTTACGGCTTTTTACCCCAAGATAAATGGCCTCGAACATGGGCATTACAAATGGTTACAAATCAGTGGTTTGATCGGATTACAATGGGTGTTATAATATTAAATTGTATAACTCTGGGAATGTATCGACCTTGTGAAGATGGTGCTGATTGTCAAACATATCGTTGTCATATTCTTTCTATAATTGATCATGTTATTTTTGGTTATTTTGCTGCAGAAATGGTAAATTAACCAAAAAACAGCAATTTTTTTAAAAATAAATGTTTAAATTTTTATAGATGATTAAAATTACTGCACTTGGATTTTACGGGGAAAGCACATATTTATCAGATACATGGAATAGATTAGATTTTTTTATTGTTATGGCAGGGTAATTATTTCTTTTTCCATGCATATAAATAGTATTAATAAAACATGTTTTTTTCTAAATTTAGAATTGCCGAATATCTATTACAAGAATACTTGGGTAATATAAATTTAACAGCAATTCGAACAATTCGGGTATTAAGACCTTTGCGAGCAGTAAATAGAATTCCATCAATGAGAATTCTTGTAAATTTATTACTGGATACATTGCCGATGCTTGGGAACGTGTTATTACTGTGCTTTTTTGTATTTTTTATTTTTGGAATTGT
Organism: Panagrolaimus sp. LJ2400; assembly: GCA_024447215.1. Classification (NCBI taxonomy): domain Eukaryota; kingdom Metazoa; phylum Nematoda; class Chromadorea; order Rhabditida; family Panagrolaimidae; genus Panagrolaimus; species Panagrolaimus sp. LJ2400. The sequence continues at coordinate 8,414,039 of JAMRYA010000009.1, read as the reverse complement.
TGGGGTTCAATTATGGGCTGGCTTGTTAAGGTTTTTTAAAAAACTAATAATTTATTATTTTTTTTGCCTATAAATACCATTTTTTAGAAATCGATGTGTAATAAATCTTCCAAAAACAAATTTTACCGCTAATATGACGGATATTGCATTTGCAGATATATCACTTACAAGGTAATAATTATCATATGAGTTATTTTTTGATGAAACGTTTACTGTATTTGTAGGTATTACATTCCTGAAGATACGTCATTAGATTATATATGTTCACAGCCAGATGCATCTGGCATTCATACATGTCATGATCTACCACCATATACTCAAAATGGTGTTAAGTAAGATTAAGTTTTCTAATAAATGATACTATTTTCAACATCTCTTTAGATGCAATTTAACTCTTGAAGAATATGACAAAGTAGGGAATGGAAGCTGCATAAATTGGAATATTTATTACAATGAATGTCGAGTTATGCATAAAAATCCATTTCAAGGATCTGTTTCATTTGATAATATTGGTTTTGCATGGGTAGCAATATTTCTAGTTATATCACTTGAAGGATGGTCTGATATCATGCATTATACCCAAGATGCGCATTCATTTTGGAATTGGATTTATTTTGTACTTTTAATTGTAATTGGTGCATTCTTTATGATTAATCTTTGCCTTGTTGTCATTGCCACACAATTTGCTGAAACAAAGCGTCGTGAAACAGAAAGGATACGGCAAGAAAGAAAACGTATGCAATCATGCGCATCTTTAACAAGTAGTGAACAAGGAGCAACAGCATCATCAAAAAATGGCGGAAATGATAGTGTTTATGCTGCACTAGTTAAAATGATAGCACATTTTTCTCGTCGAGGAAAACGCTATCTTATTAAAAAATGGAATAAATTTCGAAAACGAGATATTCCAGAGCCTGTTAAGGCAATTGAAAGTGGAAGAAGAAAATCACGAAATCGTAGAAATAGTCATCATCATCATAAAAAGGTTAATGGAAGTATTAAACGTGAACTTGAACCAATGGAAATCGATAGAGAAGATGATAGTGATGATGAGAGAAGTGCCGATGATGAAGATAATGGTGGAAGATGGTCAGATGGTTCATGTGAAAATGAAGGAAAAATTCGACGAAAGAACGAAAAGCATGCTCCTGCAGCTGCTTCTGCACCGTCAAGATTTAATCCATTAACATGGTTTCGATCAAAAGTAAAAAATTTTGTTGTATGTGATCATTTTACTCGTGGAATATTAGTTGCAATTTTGGTGAACACATTAAGTATGGGTATTGAATATCATCAACAACCTGATTGGTTAACATCAATTCTGGAATACAGTAATTATTTCTTCACAGCATTATTTACATTTGAAATGGCATTAAAAGTTATTGCGGATGGATTATTCGGTTATTTATCAGATGGCTTCAATTTATTTGATGGCGGAATCGTAGTATTAAGTGTGCTGGAATTATTTCAAGAAGGCCGTGGAGGTCTTTCTGTCCTCCGAACATTTCGTCTTTTAAGAATTTTAAAACTTGTACGATTCATGCCAGCTTTAAGGAAACAACTTGTAGTAATGCTAAAAACTATGGACAATGTTACAGTATTCTTTGGACTTTTAGTCCTTTTTATCTTTATTTTTAGGTAAGTCATCGCACAACCGTCCATCCACCCCAAAAAATTATTAATACAAGATTGAAAAATTTATTTCTTTTTTACACTTACTTTTTTTCTACTAATTAATTGCCAATACATTCTAATAACTCTTTTTTCAAACTTCTTATTTCTTTCAGCATCCTTGGAATGAATCTTTTTGGATGCAAGTTTTGTAAAGTTGAAGAAAATCCTTTTGGACGAGAAGTTAAACGATGTGAAAGAAAAAACTTTGATACACTTTTATGGGCTTTAATTACCGTATTTCAAGTAAGTGTTTGTCGTGAAATTTTTTCTCCCATCTTATCTTGTCTTTTGTTCTTTCTGCACGTATTAATTTTTTAATTTTGTGTTTGTAATAGATGTTCGATTTTTTGATATTCATTTTTTTGTTCAGCGTTCTTGGAATGGAATTATTTGGTGGAACATTTTGTAATCATGTTATCACTGGTATACCATGTACATGTGAAGAACGAAAAAACACTCCAGAACTTTGTGAATGTGATCGTACAAATTTTGATGGGTTAAAAAATGCTGTTGCAACTGTCTTTCAGGTGTTGTCTTGTTTATTTTTTTATTTTTTGTTATGCTTTTGATTTATGTTGTGTCACAATAATTTTTTATGTAATCAAATTTTTTTACAGATTTTGACACAAGAAGATTGGAATATGGTACTTTTTAATGGTATGGCACAAACAACCCCATGGGCAGCATTATACTTTGTTGCATTAATGACATTTGGAAATTATGTATTGTTTAATTTACTTGTTGCTATTTTGGTTGAAGGATTTCAAGAAAGTAAGGATGAAGAACGACGATTACTAGAAGATGAAGCAAGAAAAAGAGTTGAAGAAGAAGAGAAAGAACGTAGAAGAGAACTTGAAATGTTAATTGCAAAAACTACTTCACCAACTTATTTGATGCATAATAATGTTCATGCAGTTCAGTGTACATGTGGAGCAAATAATATTTCCACAGCTCGAATACAAATTGAAAGGCGAATATCCAATGCTTCAAGATGTTTAGATGATAACATTGCTTCAGGCTCACAATCACCAATTGTTAGTACTTCTCGAAGTATTGGACCCTCACATTTACATGAAGAACATCTTAAACCTCGTGCATCCTTATGTGGAAATCTTCAAGCGCAATCTTCAACTCGTCCATTAAAATTTAATAAATCATTACCGTATGGTCATGATCAATCAGATTCTGATTCAGATGATGAACAAAAAAAGTATGTATCCCGGTTAAATCGGCATACTTCATTAGTTTTACCAAGTGCTCATCGTCTCATGGATGATATCAATGAACATAAAGCAACTCGACAACGACTTAATAGTTGGGGTGGTCTTCACAGTCTTTTTAATCCGCATTGTCCAATTCATGGAAGACGAGCTTTAATTGAAGCATATACACGTGACAAATTAATTAAAGCAAGTCAAGAATTGCAGCAAGCTTTAGTTGAAGAAGAAAAACGTGCAGAAGAACGCAAAAATACATGGATCCGACGAATTTTAAGAAAAACATGCTTTTATTCTCGACAAGATTGTGCTCTTTTTATTTTTAGTCCAAAAAATCGTCTCAGAATTCAATGTTTACGTTTAACACAAAAGAAATGGTTTGATTATACAATTCTTGTTTTTATTGGAATTAATTGTGTTACACTTGCTATGGAACGTCCATCAATTCCACCAAAAAGTTTTGAAAGATTATTTTTAACTGTTAGTGGATATATTTTTACTTTCATATTTTCAATTGAAATGAGTCTAAAAGTTATTGCAAATGGATGCATGTTTGGCCGAGGCGCATATTTTAAAGATGGTTGGAATGTTTTGGATGGCATTTTGGTTATTATAAGTTTAGTGAATGTTGCAATGGAATTATTTGTTAGTGGTGATTCTCCAAAAATTTTTGGTGTTATTCGTGTTTTGAGGTTATTGCGAGCACTTCGACCTCTTCGTGTAATTAATCGAGCGCCTGGTGTTAAACTTGTGGTTATGACTTTAATCAGCAGTTTAAAACCCATCGGAAATATTGTACTTATTTGTTGTACATTTTTTATCATCTTTGGTATTCTTGGTGTTCAACTTTTTAAAGGAATGATGTATCATTGCGTTGGACCTGAAATTTTAAATGTTACAACAAAAGTCGAATGCTTAGGAACTAAAAACAATCGATGGGTTAATCATCGTTACAATTTTGACAATCTTGGACAAGCTTTAATGTCACTTTTTGTTCTTTCAAGTAAAGATGGTTGGGTATCTATTATGTATCAAGGTATTGATGCAGTTGGAATTGATCAGCAACCTATTGAAAATTATAACGAATGGCGAATGATTTATTTTATTTCATTTTTACTTTTGGTTGGATTCTTTGTTTTAAACATGTTTGTTGGGGTTGTTGTTGAAAATTTTCATAAATGCAAAGAAGCCCTCGAAGCAGAGATGAAAGAGAAAGCACGCCAAAAAAGACTTGAACGAAAGCTTAAAAGACAGCAATATGAAACACAGTACATTGAAAATAAGAAGAAGAAGAAAAAGCGTAATGAAGCATATTGGGAAAGTTACGGACCCTTAAGGCTACGAATGCATGGAATTGTAACTTCAAAATATTTTGATCTTGCAATAGCTGCTGTTATTGGAATAAATGTTATTTCAATGGCAATGGAATTTTATATGATGCCTGCGGGATTAAAATATGTTTTAAAAGCTTTAAATTATTTTTTCACTGCTGTTTTTACATTGGAAGCTTCAATGAAACTTTATGCACTCGGATTTGGAAGATTTTTTGAAGAAAGGTTTGTTTCACAGGGAATTAATAATACAAAATTAAAGCAACTTTTGTAGATGGAATCAGTTGGATATGTTTATCGTTATTCTTTCCATTGCTGGTATCATTTTTGAAGAATTCGAAGCTCTTGAACTTCCAATTAACCCAACCATCATTCGAGTTATGAGAGTCTTACGAATTGCACGAGGTATTATCTTTTAGAAATAATTTTAACAACAAACCAAAAAAATTTTTTAGTTTTAAAATTGTTAAAAATGGCAAAAGGTATTCGTTCATTGCTTGATACTGTAGCTGAAGCATTACCACAAGTTGGAAATCTTGGATCTCTCTTCTTTTTACTTTTTTTCATTTTTGCCGCTTTGGGTGTTGAATTATTCGGAAAACTGGAATGCTCAGAAGATCATCCATGTGATGGATTAGGTGAACATGCACACTTTAAAAATTTTGGCATGGCATTTTTAACACTTTTTCGCATTGCAACAGGTGATAATTGGAATGGCATTATGAAGGTATGTAGTAAAACAATATTATCTCATTAATTCCTCTTCAAATTATAGGACGCACTTCGTGATGATTGTGATGTGTCAGATCATTGTCAAACTAATTGCTGTGTAGATCCCATCCTTGCACCATGTTTCTTTGTTATTTTTGTTTTGATATCTCAATTTGTTCTTGTCAATGTCGTCGTAGCAGTTTTGATGAAACATTTGGAAGAAAGTAATAAACGCGATGAAGCTGCAGAAGCCAATGCCGCTTTAACGGATACCGAAGAACTCAAAGCTGATACAGACATTGAAGATACAGATGCAGAACGAGGAGAATTAGTTCGTTTAATAATTTTATAAACCTGTTTTTATCAACATAAATTTTTAGACACTTGCAAATCTTGAAAAAGATTTAATTGAAGTTGAAGAACAACTTGCCGAAGAAACATTTGAAATTCCAAAGCACCATTCTGCAGAGAATTCTCCAAATATTGATGATCGACGATATTCTTCTGCTGCAGGAAGTTTTAGTCGACGTCGTCTTGGTTCTTCAAGCATTTATAATAAGGATCATAAAGTTGCTCGTACATCACTTTCCTTACGGTCAAAGCGTGATTCCTTTAAAGAAGCATTAACCGGACATCGATCAATATCACCTGCCGGAAGAGATATATATCCATTAGCAACGTTATCTTCAAAAGATGAAGACTCTAATGCAATTGATTTAGATAGTAGTCAAGATCTTGCTGAATCGTATGTTTACTGTAATCACAGAATATTGTTAATAAAATGAACAATTTTAGGAAAACTGAATTATGAAATCAATAATGCTATTCCATAAGTAACCAATACCCATATTCTCCAACATTTTTTTTTCACTTCACAATTTGCCTTTATTCACTTGAACTTTATATTACCTTTTTTTCTAAATACAAAGTGCCGATTTCCTCTTATTTTAAAAATTTTATAAGATCATTACACGGTCGCTAATTTCATCTTTTTTATTCTTTTTTTTATATTTGTAATTATCCGCTTAACAATCAGTTGGTGGTCTTTTGTGCGTGATACTGGTATAAAAATATATTTTTAAAAAAAAATAAAATTTAAAAATTGTTCAATTTTTTAAATTAAATTTTTTTTAATTTAATGCTCAATTTTTTGCAATCTAGAAAAAAACAATAAAGAGACAAACCTTTAAAGAAAAATAGACATTTTTAATTAAAGACAAAAGGTATCAAAAAAGAATTTATTGATGTCCTTGCTTGTGGCCACAGAAAAATATTACAATTTTGTCGGTAAAAATCTTTGATCATCTTGACAATTCTTTTAAGATGCGCGAACAAGTCGCGCCTGCCGAATCCTTGCTGTATCACTATTAAGAGACAGAGATCCTACTTTTATTGCAGCAGTTTAATGTGCACATTTGCCGCTTTGGTGTAACGAATAAAGATAGAGATATACCTTTTAATTATAGTGTTCATAAAAAGAGGTAAAAAATAATCTCATGCTGTCAATTCTTTTTTTTCGACCAAACAGTCTTTGCCCCTTGATGACATTATTTTCTATCTGTATTATCCCTTGTTTTTTCTTTCTTTTCTTTTAATCGGCCATGTCAGTCCAAGGACCTATGTTAATGTTGGCATTATATTTACACAGATCGGCAGCCTTCTTTGCGCTCTTAATCCGACTACAATTTACACTTAGTTTTAATTACAAAAGAAATTCTGCTGTTGATGATACTGCCAAGCCCATATTTGATCAAAAGAGAAAAAGAAAGAAAACAGTCGCACACTTTTTTTATTTGAGCATAATAAAACATTTTTTAATATAAAAAAACAATACAAAAATTAGATAAAAGAAGAAGATTTGCGAACAAACATAGTAAAATAAGAATCAAAAAAGTAAGTCATTTGACGGAAGAAAAAAAATATATAAATGCGTTACAGTCATGTCAATGAAAGAAAAATATTTTTTGATGTTCTTGTCACTTTCTTTTTGCCCTCAAAATATACACAGTAAACTTTTACTACTTTATAACACAACTGACAATGATTTTAAAAAGAAGACAAAAGAAAAAAAACAGAGCTACTAGCTTACATACTTTTTTCTTTCTTGGCAACAATAGAAGTCAACAAAAAAGAAGATGAGCTTGATGTAAAGAGAAGAAAAAACTTTTTTGTGGACATGAAAAAATGATGAATTACCGCGGTATCCGTTTGACAAGCATTTTTAAAATCAATAGCAAAAATAAATGGCATCTTTTCTATGAAAAATATTTTTATGAAATACTACCCCCCAAAAACAAAGAAAAATATATGAATTGTGTGCAAACATGACAGCGGTTAAACTTTTTTTGTCAATAGTTAAATTAAGATTAATGAGAGATGAAAGAAGTCAAGCAAAGAGAAAATAGAGATAAAAAAATAGCAGCTATCGTATGCATGTGCCATAACTAAAAGAAGAAGAAAGTTTTTTGAGTTATAAAAAATGTTGTTCTTTTTTTATAACTTTGTATATTTTTCGGGATTAGGCGCAAGCGACCAATGAAATAAAAAAGAAAGTAAGAAAACAATGACAGTTTACTGTAATGCGGTTTTCATTCCATCAAAAAGAAACTTGTAAAATTTTATAAAAAAAGGAATGAAGCATATTTTTGAGGTCAAAAAGACTGATAAAGTGTATATGAAAATAACAGAAGAAACAAAGTATATTAAATGCAATGTGCTTTTTTTCTTTTATCTTAAAAAAATATATATAGTTGCTGCAATTAATCTGATTTAATGAAATAATTAACTAGTTATACAAAAATTATGAGTATATCTCTGATGTTTGTATTTTTGGATAGTTTAAAGGAGTTAAACAAAAGAGAGAAGGAGGTAAAAATTTGTTTGGAATATAGCAATATGGATTTTCTTTTGAATTTTGCCGCCAGGTGATCAATCATTTTTGGGGCTGTTGAATATCGACGGTTCCTTTTCCTCTTTAAATTTTTGGGGTTGCCACACAACCACAAAGAAAGAGAAAAAAGAAAAGCTTCGAGGATTATCGAGAATATAAAAAAGCTCGGCACCATTTTTAAAAATGAAAACAACAACCGAAAAAAGAAAAAAAAAGAATTTATGCAGATTTTTGAATAGTTAATTATTTCGTTAAAACATATTAAAAGCAACAGTATTTTTACCCTGATAGAATTGACAAATATATAAGATAATTTAAAAAAAATATAGTAATAAAATTGAGCTAAGCGTAAAATAGACAAATAGAATGGTCGCCTAAGCGGATCCCGTTTTGTGAGATGCAGAAAGAGAAAAAAGAAACAGCATTTGAACAAAATAATAAAAAAGATTAGAATCGAAAAAAATTGGATAATAATTTGCGTATTTAAAGTGAAATGATGAATTTCTTACTCTCCACGATAAAGTATTTCACCTAATTTTGGTGATGATTCTGGTGTACTTAATGAACACGTCGAGCTTCCCCCTCCATCAGATAATGAGCCTGTAGAACCATTTGATGACCATTTTGGTGGATTACTTTGTAATAATTGTTGATTTGATTGTAATTGTGGTTGTTGATGATGATTTTTCTTTTGTGAAGGTACAGGAACATCCAAAGTTTTAGTTAAAAAATCTTGTTCCTTCTTTCTCTTCTTTTCTTTCATTCGACGATTTTGAAACCAAATTTTGACTTGTGTTTCATTAAGATCCAATTGTTGGGCAATTTCTGTTCTTCTATTACGAGGCAAATATTTGCATGTATGATATTCTTTTTCTAATTCAGTTAACTGATGATTAGTGAAATTTGTTCGATTTGTTCCATTACTGTCTGTATGCTGAACAGCCTTTCTTCGAACCACTAAAATTACTATATCAAATTTACCATAAAAAATTTTTTTTTGTTATTTTGCTTTCAAAATTAATAAACGTTTTTTTAAAAAAAGAAACTTGTTTTTCGTTATGCATCAAATGGTTTTAAAAAGTAGTGACTGGTTAGGCCGTTATCAGCCACCACAGAAAAAAGGAATGCAAAGAAATATCATATTTTTGGGGAGTAAAACGCGCGCTCATTTGCTCAATCTAATTTGCTATTAATTGACCGTACACCTGACAGAAGGAAAAAACCAAAAGAAAGAGAAAAAACGTTCATCGCATTTTTTTAGGTGACGGATTTACGATTACTTAAATAAACGAATTTTAATTTCCAAGCAATCGAGTGTGTCTTCCTTCCAAAAACATAAGGTGAAAAAGTTTGTTGAATGGGCCCTTTCGAGGTCGTCACCTTTTTTGAGTGATTTACGATAACCCTGGCAAAATTATAGCTTCTGGCGTTTTTTAAAGATGAAAACAAAAAAAGAAGAGAAAGTAATTTGCAGGTTAATTTCCCAAATATAAAATATTGTTCGTTTTTTGTAAGCTATTTTTTTCTCCAAAAATAAACTTCTTTTTTATTTTATCTTAAAAGCAGGTGTCACTATTTTTATGAAAGTGATTGATATATGAAATCCACGCAAGAAAGTATGCAGCAAGTATAAAAATTCTCTTAACAAAACAAACCTGGAGCTTTAACAACCGCACGTTTAACTTCCATCCATTTATATGTATGTGCAGGTTGTCCATCAGAATTTGCATTGGCATTTGCACGTGATCGACGGGTTTTAGGCTGTTGGGGTGCGGGTGTTGGCGGAAGTACAGCACTTGCAGAGGGCTGAATATTGTATACAGGTTCTGCTTGTGGCCATGTATTCGAACTTGATGTACTTGGATATAATTGTGATGAAATATCTGGTTGAAGGGATGCAAGTTGCATTAAACTATGTGGAGGTGGCTGTAATTCACATTGTGGCATATTATTTGTTTGTGTTGAAATGAATGATGTTGGAGTTGAAGCTGATGGATAAGCATTTGAAACAACTGAATTGGCATATGGTGAAGACCATGACTCGGATGATGTAAATCCACCATTTTGAACATAACCAGAATGATTATGAATTGGTTGCATTAATGTTGGTATATTTTGTGGGGAATGCATTTCATGATAATACAAAGGCGGGTTCGCCGGTGGCGCAAATGAATCTGCGCAATTCATTTATAATAATGATGATAGTAATAAAATAAATTTAATGATCTGTAAATGTATGAATGAAAAAGGAAAAATTAGATGAATCAAAAAAGTAATAACAATGAATCAAAAATAAATATAAAAAAAGTAATAAAAAAAATTAATCAAAATTGCAACAACAATACACGAAAAAATTTAATGGCACGAGAAAGAAATTACTTATATGAGATTGATCGGTTTTAGTTTTTTAAAAGTTAAAAGTTAATGAGATCATAAATTTTATTTGTTAATGTACCTGTCGACGGCATTGGCGGTTGTCCAAAATGTTAAAAAAAAGAGAAGAAAAAAGTTGGCAAGCCAATTTATTATAATAAATGAGTATTTGGGACAAGCAAACGAGCAATATAGATATAATAGACCACCAATAAGAGACAACAGAGAAAGCATCAAAAAAGCTATGTGTAGTTAAAAAAAGGATGAAAAAGGCGGGTTTTTAAAACAGCATAAAGTTTAGTAAGTCACTTAAAATGTAGAAGGCGGGGCATTGCATTTTGATTGGTAACATCAAAGCTCTTCCCGACGAACAATTCTTTCATGCGTTTCAAAGGCGATTAACTGCCGATAGCAATATATACTCACATATTTTCTTCTTTTTTGTGTTCATCTTCTTCCTCTTTTTTTTAATAAAAGAAAAGCGTTAAAATGTGTATATCGCAACTGATGAATGAATGCCGCTATTGTCTATGTCGATAGTGTGCTTTTTTATGCACGATTAGTAAAAAAGACAATCGTTAGACCGGGCAATATTAAACGTCTTTCAAAGTATTTGGACGAAGAAAAAAATCTTTCAAAAAAGCTTAATTTTAAAAATAAAGTTAAGAAATAGAAGAGGAGCAAAGAAAAGAAGAAGTGCGTCGCAATCAGAAACGACACACGTATAAACTTTTTGTGAAGAGGGAAAGATAGAAAGAAAAAAAACCCCGGACAAGCGCAGTCTTGCCTCCCATCAAAATGACTGTCATTTATTTGACGCGTGCGTTGAGCAGATACCGTAATCTATTTTCAAGGCTCTTTATTGCCATTAGGCAAAAAGAGTATTGCAAAAGAAATATATAATTCATATTGCGCAGTAAAGGTTAAAAATCCCAAAGTTAATTTTAACAAAAAAAACAGTAAAAGAAAGAAATGGAACAGGGATTTATAAAGCCATTCAATTTTTATGACTACTTTAAGGAGCAAAGTGCACGTGCCAAATTGCCTCTCGATTCTTAGTAAACAGCAGCAGAAGAAGAAGAAAAAGAAAAAAAACGAGCGGCAAAAATTGCTTTTTCAAAGACGACAGCAAGAAAATTTATGGCCTCAAAATTGTTGCGATCTTCTGTTTATCGTCCCTCCAATGTAGCATTCTTAAATGCAGCTTAGAATTCAGCTAAAGTAAGGTTGGAATAAAAATATATCTTTTGTTTTATTTCTCTCTTTCAATATTGACTTTTAAAAATGAAATGTTGATAGTGATAAAAACAAGAAAATAATTTTGATCAATTATGATAGGTGTTTCGCTAACCAATACAAATTCACATTTAACCTTGGTTTTGAGCATAAACGACATCCATGATTGATTATTGTTTATCTTTGTTTGATCAACTTTTATCGTTTTTTTTCACCCTACAAATATGAATCCTTTTTTCTCTCCAAAGGCGGTTAACAAAAAAAAGAAATCTGCGCGATCATCTTTTGGTAATTTTGGCAGCTTTTGCACATATTGTTCATGCATTTTTTAAAATAATTTTTTTGGGAAAACGATAATTTGTTATTGTTATCTGCTCTTCTTTTATTTGATGATTTTTACCCCCTTCTTTTTGTAATGATAATAATTTTTTCAAAAAAAATCGGTGTATTTCACATGCATTTTTTCGATTTTGAGAATTATGCGAAAATTTAGCATTCACTATTAGGAAAAAACAATGAAAAATTGCTTTTGTCTTGTGATGCTTTTTTGCTGCTTTGCACAAGGAAAGAGGCAAACAAAAATTTTTTACTGAAATTTGTCAATCGACATTTTACCCAACTTTTGAAGAAGAAGAATGAAAATAAATAGAATAAGGGGGAGAGAAATGTCTTAACATTTTTTTGTTTAACATATTTATATTTCTATTGGTATACTTTAAAGCACTCCCTGCTCAAGAATTTTTTGCAGATATTTTCATTCTTTTGTGTTCCATACCTGATATTGTCTTTATTTATTTTTTGATTTTTCCATAATATTTATGTTTTAACAAAAGACCTTATTTACCCGTTGAGATAAAGTATAATCCGCGGCACTTAGGAGAAAAGAACATAGATAATCATATTTATGAAAACAAAAGTTTAATAAAAACAGTAGCTCTATAAAGTCATGCCGCATTTCTTTGTATTTTCCGCGCATTTATCTCTTAAGCATTTTGGCGTCATAGTGGCGGCATTTCAGTTGGCTCTTTAAATGTCAAGCGGGTTGCCCCCCTGGCAAAAAGATTAAAATCTCAAATGGCAGTCAGCCATTCAAAGAGAAAAAGAAATAGAGGAAAAGTAAATGATATTCCTTTTATGAGAGTATATGTGTTTTTGGTGAAAAAAAGTCATAAAAAATCTTTAACAAAGGCTTATTTATATGAGCCGAAACCTCATAATCGCCAAAATTATGGTCATAAAAAAGCAGTTGTTGCAGGAAGAAAATTTTAGGGGAAGAGATACAAAAAATACATTGAAAAAAATTGTTGCCATTGGTCTCAGGAGAATGATTCATGACGTTTTTTTTATATTTTACACGACCCATTAAAGTATGCCCTTGTTTGGAGACATTGCGCATTCGTTTTTTTGTTACTCTTTGCCGTTCATTCTTGCGGAACCTTTATTCTTTCTTTCGTTTTTTTTTATTTTTATGAAGAAAGCTTTTTAAGGTTCACAGAAACGCCCGCTAATTTTTCAGATGCATGGATCATTTTGTGGACAGCTTTAGATGTGATTGATCATCTGAGCTTTTTTGCGGCATATTTCAGGAAAAATAAAAGCAAAATATGCCGCGCGGAACGCTTGCTGGGAATGTTTTTGGCATAATAAAAAATGAAAAAAAGAGAAAACGAACTATCAATATTATGTATCGGATAATCCAATTATGTAATTTGGTTAGAAAAATAAAAGATGAACAGCGCGGGGATTAAATCACAGTGACAAAAGAAGCGCTTTAAGACAAAAACGGAAGAAATCAAAAATCCATAAACTTTTTTTTAAACTTTTTCATCGGTGGCCAATTTATGAAACATATTTTTCTTTCTTTAAAAACTATTAGACACGTAATGGTGCTTAAAAAATCATAAAAACGTTAATTTAATGTGATTTTGCGCAGCAAAAATAAAGAAGAAAATTTTTTCACGAGCCCGGAAGCAATACTGACAACCAATTGCGGACTCACGAGGATCGCTATCATTTTCTTTTGCGATTGGGAGTGTCAATGACGACTTTTTTTTATTTATCGAAAAAATTTCTTTTTCAGTTACAGTATATTTTGTGCTGAAGTATGTCAAAAACATCACATTACATAATCTTCTTCGACAAATGCTTTTTGAGTTGAAAAAAAAGGTTGTCAAATAACATCATAGACGAGTTTTTGCATAGTTTTTTTTTCTTTCGATTTTTAAATTTATTCTTTATTTTTTTCAATAATTAAATGAACTCAAAGATAGCAATGACCGTAATCAAAAATAGCAAAAAGGCGGGTAAAGATTTGAAAAACGAAATATGTTTATTCTACCTGAGGGTAGCAATACCTCCATCAGCAGCAACAAAAGAAAGAGCATAGAAAAAAAGAGATTATATCGGCTTTTTGAGTTATATATTTCTGACCAATAATGCTTTTGATTTTGTTCAATCAAAAAAAGTTTTTAGCATAGCAAAAAAGCAAGAGACAGGAACAGCCTTGTTTGCCAATTTCAACTTCTTTTTCTCCATCTCTTTTTTTCGTAGTTTATTTTTTTGTGATGGGCGATTGTCGCAATATTTACAGCGAGCTTCCAATCACAAAAAAGCAACAGTTGTTTCCAATATTTTTTGTGTGTGAAGCATTTTGGAAAAGATTTATTTGCAATATTGCTTTCTCAATACAAAAGAAAAAATATAATAGATTTCCTGCAATGATTTCGTATTTTTCTTTTTTTCGTCTGATCAATTAATGATAGTAGTAGCAGCACCTATAAAAATGCGCGCAACACTAAGTTCTTTTCGTTTTTCAATATTGGAGGTTAAATGGGGCCAAGTATAAAAACAATGAAAGAAAGGAGAGAAAAAACATTAATCAACATCTTTTTATTGAAGAATTGCAAGACACTAGCTTTACTTTCATCAACGACAACAGATGACAATCAGAGGAGCCTTTAAATGTTCTTTGACAAAACTTAGTTTTGCTTTTTAGATTGTTGCTATTTTGGTTACGATTCTTCTTCGTCTCCTCCATTTTCTCTCTCACAATTTAAAATTTTAAAATTTTTTGTGTGCTATCAAATATATTTCTGGTATCTATACTACTTTAAGTTGCAAAAAAACCTTCTCTCCAGGGGTCAACCATTTTTCATGACGATAAAGAATAAGAAAAAAAACGACGTGATTAATGGGCCTCAAAAAGGAAAAACAAAATGTTTCCGTTTCTCCTTCTATTTTTCCTATTCTTATTCTGGTCAAGGAGATATAGCCTTCTGCGCATTGAACGCTTTTACAGTTTTGCATACCAAAGTATTTCTTATGGTTTAAAATTTTCATTGTATTTATTTTATATGTCCTTGAACAGGATTGTCTTACTGATTTGCATAACAAATTATAAAAAGAAACAAATACAACAAAAAAAACGGCTTTTTTGGCTAACACAATAAACACAGGTTTTTTTCATTTTCTTCATTCCTTTAAAAGAGAACAACAACAATTGCTTTTTATTTTTTCTCTATTCTTCATCAGAAATAACACATATTTTCTCATTCACTTAAGTCCATTCAATTTTTCTTCATCTGTTTCTTCTCATTGATATTGATGCTCCTCTTGCTGCTGCTGCTTTACATATTTATTCTTTAGACGTTTTGTTGTTGATTTTAATGTTGGGGGTTTTTTCACATTTGATTCTTATTTTTTGGTATGAAAGAAAGAAATCAGTGAAGGCGGTACAAACATTATTTTGCCAATAACTATTAAACAGAGACCAACTTTTTTTTTGAATGGACAATAAAAAATGGGTAAAACAGAATTAAATAAAAAAAAAGGTCGATGCCGGAGCGGTCATAAATCTGCCTCAGTATTGCGCACATGCTCGCTTCACAGCCATCGATGAGGAGAATTTTGTTGTTAAAAAATTGGAGAGAAAAGAGAAGAAGAAGGCGGTCGTTGCCAACGGCGCGTTCACGGATGTCGATCACAGTTAAAGAAGAAAAACCGAAAGAGCTGAGATTGAAAATTCTGATTTTCTGTAATAAAAAAAAACGAAGCAAAATATAGTCTATTTTTTTTATTTCTGCACATTTTATCGATTCTTTTGAAAATAATAATTAAAAGCAACACCATTAATTTTTATTTTTTAAACGCTTTTTTTCAATCATAAAAACCTTTTTCATCTTTTTTTACGCATTTCTATCTCGTCTTTTCTTACTTCAGCCACCTATTTTTCTCTTATCTAACAAAAATTCTATTTTATGTTTTATTCAACGGGTTTCGCTAAACTTTTTGTCCGCCTGTTTTAATGTAAAAAAGCTTATCACACAATTAGCGAGAAAAGTACTAGCATTATTTTGACTCAATTTTTGCTGGTGCTACTGCTGTTGAATTGAATTGCAACAATTCACATCTCTTTTTTATTGTTTGATTACCCAATGAATTTGTTTTCTTTTTTATTGCTTTTATTTAAAAAAAAATTTTCCTTTGATCTTTGCCATTCCGAACTGGTGTTAAAGCTTGGATAGAAAATCGTTTGTTCTTCTTTGAGGATGAAAAATAAGTTTCAATATTTTTCTTGCCAAATGACAACAAGAATGTCTTTTTTTGTGTTTTAAAGGATTTTTCACTGAAAAAAAAGAAGAGAAAGAAAAAGTAACGGACAATAGAACGAACAGAAAAAGATCTTTGTCGGCTTCGAGTTAACAAATGTTCAATGCCAGATGTCATTGAGTTACTGCGCATCTTACAATTTCGCTTACAATTGTTTCTAACACATTTGACAACAACAGTTCTTTTTGTTCGTTCTGTTCTGTTTTGTATTTATTTGTTTATACTTTTTATTTTCAATTTTAAGATTTCAACAAATGGATATTTATATTTTACTTTATTTTAACTAACTGAATATCTACCCCTGTAGCCGTGCGCTTGTATTATTATTTGAGGATATAAGCTCGCTTCTACAGGCCTAGATTTTGGTTTGTTGTTTGTAAATTATATGCAATGAATTTATTACAAATCAATCTATTATTATCTATAAATGACTGTCAATGTAAGTTTAAAATTTAATGCTTTATAGTATACTACATTATTAAAAAAACAATAAAAATCAAATTGATGTAAATATTTGAAAACACTGTAAAAACTGCATGCTGTTTTCTAACTTGAAAAAATTATTGTATGTTTTTCCTAAGTTATCTATGAACCGCGTCACTTATGTTATTTCGAAGAGGACAGTTTAGATTTTAATTTGCAAGATACATGCAAAACATTTAGTTCTTCTGATTTATAAATAATGGTGTCGTAAATCAAACCTTACACTACCCGTTAAAAAAACCAGAAAATAAATCCTTATGACTCACAAACCATCTTCAAAAGTTACAACCAATGTTGTTGCGATTCCGACTCTAGGAGGAGTCGATTTTCTCAAAAAAAAAAGATCAAAGAAAAAGGTTAGCCTTTTGACTTTGGATTTTTTAGAAATCAGGGTTACAAAAAATAAAATGTCATGGAAGCATTTTTCACAGCTTCAGAAGTCATTCAGATTATTTTTAATCATTATGTAAAATTGCTTTAATGCATCATCGGTGATGACACTTTAATGTTAATATCATCACAGGTGGGGGTGTTTTGCCATTGTCAGTAATGCAAAAATAAAATAAATCAGAGTTGTGTAGAGACAGTAATAAATAAAGAATATTTATGAATCAATATTTCGCCGTAAATACAGCATCATCAGGATATGATGATGCTGTATTTATTATTTTTTTTTTATTTTATTTTAATGTATGAGACTGATAAAACACGTTAATTACAAAGTAATGCAAAAGTAACGAAAACATCACGGGATTTTTTTTTCAATTTTTTGTGCATCGAGGCAGACATAACTTTTCGGATTGACTAATTTTATGAAACCTTTTTTTTTTATTGCTAGCATACAGACAAAACTTTCTGAAAAAATGGATTTTTTAAAACTAATTTTTGTCTTTCAAATCAACAAAAACGTGTTATTTTTTTCTCAGCATGCGCACCTTTACCCCAAATAACTATATCATTTCACTCTGTTTAGGGAACATCCAGAGCTGACGTCAGCAGTTTGTGCATGGATCAGGGCTGTCCGGGGCTAACTTTTTTGTCCGGTCCGGGATCCCGGACAACCTCCGGGATCCGGGTTTTTTAAACTTAATGTAAAACTTAAAAGAAAAAATTGAAAAAAATTAATTTTTTGCAATTTCTGAAGGAATAACGTCACAAAGAATCGAAAAATGGGGTATTTCTTTTCAAAAAATGAAGTTTTACAGTTTTTTCTCGAATCACTGAATAATTTGGAAAAAAATTTCAGTTTTATAAGTCAGAAATGAGTAAAAAAGTCAATTTTTAGTGATAAAAATCCCGGATTTTCAGTCCCGGATCCCGGCCAAAAATCCGGGATTCCGGTCCGGGGCAAAAATCCCGGAAAAAGTGGCCGGGATCCGGGATTCCGGTGCCCCGGATCCGGGATCCCGGACAGCTCTGGCATGGATGGGTTTTTAGCCAAACTGACGGGGCAGCTTAATTGCGGCAAAGATCAAAGAAAATTTGCTGATGGAGGCATGGATGGGGTAAAAAATTTCAGATTTTTTGCTGACGTCAGCTCTGGATGTTCCCTTACGTTCTTGGTAAAATAAAGATTTTTGCCTTCACCTAGAGCGCAAGCAATTAACATAGCCATGGATGAAAGGGCTATGATAGAGGAAACACAAAACCAAAACTCCCTTCCTCTTTGTCTAACAATTGTAGGCCATTGAAAATATATTGTTTCCAATATATTTGTAAATAGAATATTCACATTTCTATAGCTGAGGAATATGTATATCTACCGTAAACTCTCTAATTGAAGCGCGTGCTTTTATTTTTCGTTCAAACTTTTCCTGTGCTTTAAATAGAGAGGCGCTTTTATTTTTCATACATTTGTAAAAAAAATTTATTCATACAAAAATTTATTTTTTTCAATGGATATATCTGGTAATGTCTTATTATCATAAAATAAATTTAGTAAATCGATTAATTAGCAAAAAATACATCCTTTATTGCTTATTATACAAAATCAATTTTAATTGTCAAAAATTTTATTTTTTATGACCCCTATACCTTATGATGTGCTTCAATTAGAGAGGCGCTTTTATTTTTCGTTTAAACTTTTTTCTGTGCTTTAATTAGAAGGCGCTTCAAATAGAGAGTTTACGGTAATTAAAAATAACTAAAAAAATTATAAATTAAAATCATCAAAATCATTTCTAATACAGCAAGTTATCAGCAATTGGTAAAATTAGTTAGATATATGAAAATAAGCAGAATAATTTAAAAGCGAGTTTTTGTTGAAAAGTTTTAACTTGCAGATTGCTTTAGTATTGAGACATCTGTAAAGAAATTTAGTACATTTTATTTCTATTTTACAAACATATGAAAAGAGTAAAATACTTTTTACTCTTTTCATATTTACAATCCAGCATACTATGAATTCGTTGGTTACAATGATCAAGTATTTTATCATCCTTGATGAACAATAAAAATCTTATTGTTTATCAAGGATAATAAAAAAATCTACAATAAGTTGTTTTTCTGAATCATATCATTCTTACATTCCATTTAATAATTTTCAGTTTCAACTAAGATCGGCTTCATTGTCTTATTACAATATTCGAGACCAAAATAATATTAAGTGTCCACACACGTCTGCCTTCATTATCTTAATTAAATACCTTTATTTATCAACTGTTGTGCACCATCCTGTTTAATTAAAAGCTGAATTCGATATCTCGTTTCTTTATATAAGTCTAAACTCAAAACTTTCCTTTAATAAGATTCTGTAAATTTTGAATGAATTTGTATGTTTGATATATTTGTAAAGTAATGGTACTGTACATAAAATTTTACAAAAAATTCAAAAAGTTGTTTTATTGGAAATAATAAACTGACAGTTTTGAAAGAAAAAATAATATATAATTTTTTGATAGAACAAATAAATTTCAACAACAAAATGTTGTCGGCACATTTTCAAAAAAGAAATTTGTATTGATTTACCATAAATGATTTACACAAAAAGTTTTGAGGCACTTGCTTATTTCGAGAAAATATGAGATCGTTAGAATACTGTATCCGCTGTATTTAATATTTGTGTATTACCCTTTTTTTGCAATATTTTTTTGTCTTTTTATTATTACATGTTATTCCTCGTCGAAAGATTTGTTGTCATTTACAATGCGGTACTGTTACATTATAAGAAAATATACCTTTTAAACTATAATATTTTTTGCAACATGTGTTGTTTTATATTAACAGATGCTATTACGTTTTTTATTAAAATGTTTAATTAAAAATAAACACATGCTCTCTTTTAATGACATTTAGATTTGAGAGATGTTTGTGTTGCATTATTGACGAGAAAATAGCACAAAAAGAAATACAACTCTCATTGAACTCTTGATTCTATAAAAAAAATTAAATAAAAAAGAGTGAACATTAACAAATTAATTGAATTTTAAGTTAAAAATTTTGTTATTACAGGACTGAAAAAAAGAAACACACAATGGCTGGGTAGCTTTTGCATTCTCTTCTTCATCTTTTGTGCTTCTCTTTACCGTTGATCCAACATCTATAGCAATTTATTATTGATATGGTTGAAAATTTCATTTTTATGAAAATCCGGGATCAGAATAAGCCCGCTCGTTTTTGCTGACAAAAATGCGAATGCTAAACAGTTTTTTCTTGGAAGAAACTTCACCTTTGATTTAAAAAAAAGTAATACATCCAAAATATATCCTGACTACCGAAATGCTAATAATACTGAATCCGACAACAACAGTAGAAATCAAACTTCAATAACAAAATTCTTTTGTAAAAAAAACAAAAAATTAACAAATAAAAAAGTTACAAAAATGTAACAGAACATAAAAACATTTTAAACTAAATTAAAAATTCACTTTTTCAGTGAACATATGAAAACAATAAATCAAAATTACTTTTTTGGAAAATAAAGTTCTTCAAATTTACTAATCATTTCTTGGACGCCATCTTCCAGTTCTTTTACAGCTGCATCATAGGTATCGCAAATATTTTTGATATCATCATCTCTTGCTTGAAAGAGTTGTATAATGCATTCAGCAAGTCTAACATTTAATCTTTCTTCAGTTTGTGGATGCATGTCTGGAGCAAGTTTGCTTTGGTATGAATTTAAAAGTTTTTCATATTTGGTACTAAATTGATCATTTGCTTCTTTAATTAATGATGTTTTCTTTTCTTCAAGCTTTTGTAATCCAGCATTTAAAGCATCATTAATCTTCTTCTTATGCTCTTCAAGTTTAACATGTTTTGCAGCTATTAAATTTCTTTTAACATCCTAAAAATTATTCATTTTTACTATCGAGAGTTTATAGTTATGACAAACCTTTTTACTATATTTTGCAACAACTGGTTCAATATATGTTTGATCTATGGTAGACGTCTAAAAATGAAAAGAAGTATATATAAATAAATGAGAGGAGCATAAACATACACTTGTTCCAAAAACACTATGATCATTCTTTTTAACTTTTTTGCTTGAAGCTGCAACAGCAGGTTGATTTTGATTAGTCATTTTTGAATTCTAAAAATTATAAATATACAGTATTCCAGAAAATCTTAAACGCGTTCTGATCAAAAGTGGAACTTTGAATACATCGTTTGTTTCACACTTTTTCTTAATCAGTTTTAGCAGTTTTGACGCATTTGATTTCAAAAATTTTCTAATTACACATTTTGAGCTTAGTTATTAAAATGGTAGTTTTGAATGTTATCTTTCTACCAGAATTATCCTATCTACCGTATACCAAAATTTTTATTTGTCTTTATGATGTTTTTTCGCTGCAAACTTTGCAAAGTTACTGAAAACTGAATTACTCTCGAAAATATCAGCTAACAAATTGTTTTTATATTAGTGTCTCAAAACAATTTTTTAAAAATCACGCAGTAAATTTAACTAACAAATCACCAGTAACTCACATTTGTATCAACATTTGGGACGGGATACAAACCAGGAACATGTTGATTACCATTTTGTTGAGGTCGTCGCTGTTGGCTGTAGCTTCGTCGTGGTTGTTGTTGTCGTTGACCAAAACGTTGTTGAGGTTGGACACTGTAACTTCGTTCTGGAGTATTTGCTGCAGGTCCATTATTTGGTCGATGATTGTTTGAATTCTAAAACTCAAAAAAATATAAACAACAAAGTTTACAAAATCATAAACTTACATTTGTACCAAATCCTGATGCACGATTAAAACCTTCACCTTGAACATCACAAAATCGTCGAGGTTGTTGTTGATGGCCAAAACTTTGTTGCTGGCGTGGAGTAAAACCTGTATGTGATTGTTGTCGATCGAAGCCTTGTCGTTGACGAGATGCATTTCTTTGTTCTGTAGTACGTGGTGTAATAATTCGAACTCCTTGTTGTTCGTCATAACGTGGTTGTTGATGTTGATTACGATGTCCTGCAAAAGCTACAAAAAAAATAAAATGGTAAATGAAGGATATGTTCTAGTTTTATTGAGCCTTCTCAATGCAAAAAAAGGAGGAGAGAGGATTAAATTATAACAAAAAGTACCATGAAATTGTTGATCATTATTTTGATGTTGTTGTCTGAAACCATGGTGATGTTGTTGTTGATTATAACCATTTTGAGGTTGATGATGACCATATCTTTGTTGATGTTGTCGTGGAGTAAAACCAACATGAGGTTGTTGTCGATCAAAGCCTTGTCGTTGCCGAGATGCACTTCTTTGTTCAAGAGTACGTGGAGTGATAATTCGAACTCCTGGTTGTTCATCATGTCTTGGTTGTTGATTACGACGTCCTACAAAAACAATCAAAAAAAGGTAAGTGAAGAATACGTTCTAGTTTTATTGAGATTTCCAATGTAAAAAAAAGAGAAGAAAGTAAAAAAAAGTACCATGAAATTGTTGATCAGTATTTCTATGTTGTTGTTGGCTGAAACCATGGTGATTTTGTTGTTGATTATAACCATTTTGAGGTTGTGGATGACCATATCTTTGTTGATGTCGTGGGGTAAAACCAGAATGAGGTGGTTGTCGATCATAGCCATATTGTCGACGAGAAATATTTCTTTGTTCAAGAGTACGTGGAGTAGCATCTCGGACTCCTAAAAACACAACATGAAAATCAAAAAAAGGTTGAAGAATATGAAGGATTGGTTTCTTCAAGTTTCGGAAAACTATATTGTTGTATAAAATTATGCAACAAAAAAGGAGGGGTTAAAGCAAAAAAAAACACACCTTGATCTTCTCGATCATCTTCTTGATGACGTTGTTGAGCAAAACCGTGTTGGGGTTGTTGTTGTTGTTCTTCTTGATTAAAGCCTTGTTGTCGATGAAAACCAATTCCTTCATTTTGATTATGAGGAGTAATAACTTCAGCTCCAGGTTGTGCATGATCACGTCGTTGTTGCCCTTGTGTACGTGGAGTAATATCTAGTATTCCTATAAAACCAAAATGAAGATAAAAAAGAGGGAAGATTTGTTCATATCAGCTGTACATTTTTAATGTAATAAATCATACAATAAAAAGGAGGATGGAAATAAGTAAGTAAGTGAAAAAAAATACCTTGATCTTCTTGATCATCATCTTCATAAAGTTGTTGTTGAGTTAAACCATTGTGAAGTTGTTGTTGTTGCTCTTCTTGATCAAAATCTTGTTGTCTACGTTCTTCACCAGGTGGAGTAACAACTTCAACACCTGGTTCTTCTCCATCACGTGGTGGTTGATCTTGTCGACGTCCATGAATTGGTTGACGCGAATAACGATAAGTACTTGGAGGTGGATGAAGGATATCATAAATTTCATCAGCTGTTAATTCTCGCATTTCTTCACCATCATATCGCTCTTCCATATCTTTAATATATTCTTCCATGCCTTCTCTTAAACGAAGTTTAATAACCTTGTCAACATTTTGTAAAGCTTCAGTGATAACAAGGAAAGTTTCAACGGTATCTTTCAAAGCTTTTGTTGTTTTACGATGATCAAAAAGTTGAATCATTTCCTGAAAAAATAGAGGCGTTAATAAATTATACAATGGATGATTTACGTGACTTTCTTTAACCGCTAACATAAGCGAAAAAGAGCAATATGTGGTCAAAGAAAGTCACAAAAGGTTGTCCTGATGTCACGTGGCATTCGGACACCCTCCATAACCAAAATACTTACATCTTGATCCAAACGAATACCGAATTTAAGTTCATAAGCTTTCTGGATGTCTGGGTATTTAACATCATGAGTAGTAGAGATACCAAGATCACGACAGCAAGATAAAAGACGAAGTTTTGCCTAAAAATAACAATATTATAAATGGTATATATACATCAAAAGTATAAACACGTACTTCAAGAGGCGTGTATTTTGATGCAACAGCAGGAAAAAGATAAACACGTGCTTCATCTTCTGCAATAGCAGCAGCATTGTTGTCAGGTGGTGGTGGAACATAACCAGGAGGATAGAATAAGCTATCATCTGAATCTGCAGCAGATGCCATTGTTGCTGTAAATCAAGGAGATATAAATAAATAAGCAAACTAGAAACAGTTATACAAAAAAATATAAATTCAAATGTTTAAAAATGGAGAAAAAATAGGTACTTTTTTATAAAGGGGAAACGAGAGAGAGAGATGTTTTGAGCAGAAATATTTTTGCGCGCATTTGAATTTATTTGTTTGAAAAAAGCAAATGTTTTTTGCACAGTATTTACAAGAGCCTGTAATGAAAATTATAATTTGTTGAAATATGTTTATTTGCTCGTAAATATTTTCTGCTTACACTCGATTAAAACCCTCATATTTTACCTATATCTTTTTTTAGTTATGAGATGGTTAATGATGGTAGGGTATGACAACAGCTATTCAATCCTTATTTTTAGGATTGAAATAACCAAAGAAAAGAATAGTTCCGAATGTGTTGCCATTTTAAATCATATAGGTGGTTTTAATCCATCTCATTTTGCCTAAAAATTAAAAGTTTACGAACTGCGTATGATTTAAGGATTTATAAGCCACATGTTTTATTGAAGGGGTTGCTTTACTAGCCAGATGATATTTTTTGATTGCACATTTCAATGTATATTAAAAATCCACAATTGAGCACTTGATGGATTTCCTTTTAACAAACTTTCGCGAAATATACAGTATTATTGGTAGTTGAATTCTCTTCCTTTCTTAATTTTTTTTTTATTCTCTAGCTTTATCCCTTCGAAAATCTTATATGAACCTGCGAAAAAAACCATTTATTAAAATTTTGCTACTAAAAGTCAATTTGTGCCCTCAATTAGCTTTGTCACAAATATTTTGATTTAAAACAATCGCATCTCTTTTTTTGCTTTGACTGCGCGCCGCTTATTTCCAGAGGCGGTAATCCTTTTTTTTCTCTCTCTCTTTCTTAAAATAAATGACAGAAATCGCATCAGTCTTGATGATGATCAAAGTTTTTCCTTCTTTCTTTTTTTTATTCTGTTGCCAAACTTTGCAGTTGTTCATTCTACCACAATATTTTGCTTACTAGCAATATTAAAAAATGATTGAATACAAACAATGGCGGCACAATTATTTATGTGGAGTTGGAATGATTTACAGCTTTCTCGCCGACCTTTGTTGACCTTCTCTGATTCAAAGTAAATCCGCTCTTGCCTCATCAATAAAGTCGTCGTACAACTGTGTTTTTGCTAATCTCTTCTTCTTCTTTTTGTTTCTACAAATTCTGCATTGGCACGATAATATCAGAAAGAGAAAAAAAAACACAACAGGAGAGAAGAGCAAAAAAAAGAATAAAGAAAGTGCGCAAGTGATGATATTACATCATTGACAAAAATTAGTGTTGCGAAAATATTTACTTCTCTTTCATGTTAAATTTTTTTTGAACGAGTCACACTTTTAAGACAAATTACTAGCAATTTGATATTTTTGCGGCTCAGTTGTGTGAAAAAATAAATTCAAAAGAAGGTGAAAAGAAAAAGAAGTTAATGAAGTTTGAGTTGATTAAAGGATACGATAATGAAAAGACTTTTGTTTATTGCCGACGGAAAGCTTACAAACAAGCGGTTGTAAAAAATCAAAAAAAAAGTTTTTTTACGAAAAGTTCATAAATCTGTCAAAACAGTTTTCATATGCGCAAATTTAGTTTTGTCATCTTTTTGGGGATAAATTATGATTTTTTGCTTAAGCATTTTTATCCAATTTTTAGAAAATATGTAACAAAAAATTTGTAATTTTCTGGTTAACTGTGCTTGTTTTTTTATACAAATTCTTCTTATTTTAAGCTACCGCTGCCACCAATGATAAATGAGTTCTTTTTTTTCTGAATAAAAAAAGAAGATCTTGGAACGGCGATTTATAGATGCTGAAAGTCTGTCCCAGTGATATCTTTCAAATTTAGAATTGCCAATATTTCTTTTGTTTAAAAAAAGTAGTCTTAGTTTTTTTTTTCTTTTAAACATTTATACCCAACTCTCGATAGAGCTTGGATTTGTCTTGTTTTTACTCACAACCGCGAACTTTTTGGCGACCACGGTTTTGCCGTGTGCGACGTAGGAACGAAAGAAAAAAAGAACTGACGTGAATATTGATGATACTGCGAGCATCAGTATATTTGATCTTTGCCGACAAAAGGCGCGTGCCGCCGTTGCATCTTTTTTTTGCTTCCTAGAGGCAGCATCAAGAAGAAAAAAAGGAGAAAAAAGAAGGAGGAAAAACAATAAAAAAATTACAGGGCGTTCGCAATGGAGCCATTAACTAATGGTTCATTTTGGCAACTTTTTGAATTTATTATTATGAGCTTCCATATATTTTAAAAGAAATTTATTAGGTGCTGGTTTTTATTGTTCTTTTTTCCTTTCAACTTTTTCTTCTGAATAAGAAATTCAAATTTGACATTTACGGTAGCACAAAAAACTAAAAGTGTACGGTAGTTGGCATTTTTCTTTTTTCTTAAAAATTAAACCTTTTGTTCTTCTTTTTTTTTTGCTTAAACATTTTCTGCTATCATTATCTAAACTATTGTTTGTAAATGAAACAATGAATTCAAATTTGGTCACAAATTCGCGCCTTAAAAGGATTTGTCTCTTTACTCTTGCCGCCAGCTGGCTGGTTTGAAACAAAAATAAGTCGGTAGTAGCATCTTGCGACATTGACATTGTTTCCTCTTTTCTTGTTGTCGTCGGCTCATATTTTTGAAGAAAGAATAAAACTTGTCCTCGTAAAGATTGCCGCAAAAATGCTTCTGCTTTTTATAAATATATATATGATTTGTGGGTAAAAGCTTGAACATCGAAATTTGAATTATTGCAAGTCAAAAGATTTTATAGATGCGCGGCATTTGTGGGTGTTAATTTAGTTTAAAAATGTCAAAATTTTAAAAGCATTACAAAAGGCTTTGCCGCTTCTTTCTTTCTTTTTGTTGTTTCATACGCTATCCCTTTTTCTTTCATGATCTAAAAGCTATAAGTGTTAAGAAAAAGAAATTTCTTTATTTTAAAAAAATGTTACCGCCTTCTTCTTTATCGATGATTCCTTATATTTAAAAAGAATGAATCAAAAAAGTGGGTGGAGCAGTATTACTATTACTTCTTCAAGTATCTTCTTCTTCATCTCCATCTCGAAGCTGTGAACGGTGAAAATTTATTGTGGTCAATTTTTCAGATGTTGCAATGTGGAAGGGCATAAGAAAGATGCCTTCTGCAGCAGTTGCATTCGGAAAATTTATGTTTGCCATTTAGGCTGATAAACGGCTTTTTTTTGAAAAAAGATGCGCGTTCGCAACTGCTGCCATTACAGTACTTTTAGTTTCTAAAAAAAAGAGGGATATAAGCAGCAGGAAACGATTACGGTAATGCAAAAAAACATTTCAAGGATTTACTTTTGCCGTTGCTTATCAGATTATAAAATAGCTAAAAAAATTTGCAGCTGTTCTTTTTTTTGTTTTAATGCATTTTTACCTGTGATATGCTTCAAATAATATTGACTAATTATCAAAAAAAAGTTCTTTTTAAAATTTCCTGATTGCTGTCACCTTTGGAAAAAGCATAATTTTTTTTAAAAAAAATTGGTGCCTGCTTTTTTGCCGATACTTGCGCCTACTTCTGACCATTCTATAATTTCATAAGAAAAAAGTGAATAAGAAACTTTTTCTTTGTTCTTTATTTTCAAAAACGTCTTCTTTTATGGTTATGCCCTTTTATTCCCTTTGCAACTTAACTACAGTAATTTCTTTCAATGGCGGTTTAAGTTTGTTCGTTGCATTTCTTCTCAATTCATTTTTAAAAAAAGCAACTTCATCACACTGCTTGTGAGCCTTTATTTGATTTTCACTTGAACATAATTCTTTAAACTTGCTTTAAAGAACGGTAGATAAAAAAATAACTACTACTTTTAGGTGAATGCACATTGTGTATCAGGTTTTTTTTAGTATTTGCAAAAGAAAATTACTTTTGAAGCTCTTTCACATTAAACGTAAACGTGTGTTGCATGATTGATGTGATCAAAAATTATCTCTATAGTACCCTTTTAAAACACTTCAAACAAAAATGTATTCAAGTTTGTTTAGTCTAAGTTTCAATTATACCGTAATTAATTCAAGTCAACCATCTTACTTATTTTCACTCACCAACTAATTTTTAAGTTTTTTATATAGCTAAAAATGTAGCAATGCAAAATTCTTTTTTGTCATTGCTTTCTTAGTATTTGTATTTTACTATTGTAAAAAATTTCAAATTGAATGACTGATTAAATTTTGAACGTCAAATCTTTTCTTTAAGGGACGGAAAAACTTTACTGAGTTAGTTATTTGCAATTTACCTAGCTGACGATTTGCGGTTCTTTTAAATCGCGGACACTCTAAAACTGCTTAAATTTGTAAGCTTACCAACATATACATTTTAAGATTGTCGCTCTTTTTTCTGCATTTGATGTAATAATTTGCATTTGATATTTTTAGAATGATAAGTGAAATATCAAAATGGTAAGCGCTTTTATGCTAAACGAATTACCAGCACCGAAAAAGGAATGCCGCAATTAATTCAAAAACCTTAAAGTTCAACAACTAGCTTGGATACTGTCAGTATCTACCAGCTTTTTTGAACAGAATTTTTTCATTCACTCTAAAGTCTAAAAAATGTTTTATCAGCCCCTTTTTTATCGAAAGCTTTTAAATATATTTTTGGAGTCGTTGTGTTAGCTTTTTTCGATCAACTGTTTTTCCCACAAATCACCATTTTTAATCAAAAGTGAATTAAAGCTCTATAAAATAGATACCTTGAAAAAAAGTGCCATATTTCTTTACTTGAAGATAAGTTGCTTTCAAAAAAATATTTTATACAAAGGCATTTATCTTCTATAAACCTATAAGTTTGTAAGAGATATCATTTTAGAGGTAGAACAGCTGCCAGTGGTATCTGGCACTTACAAACTTGTTATCCCTTAATATTTTGTCGTACAAGTAATTTTTCTTTAAATTTGACTTTTGTCAGTTTTATTCATTTCTCTTCTTTTTTTATTCTCTTCATTTCTTCTGATAGCTCTTTGGAAGAAATAATTTCTAAGTCATTAAAAGTAAATAATTATTTGTAATTTCGGTTTAGTTCATTAGTTGTGATTAACGAGGACAAGTTTACAATCGTGGCAAAAATGAAATATATTTATTTTTCCTTCATATCATCAAAAATAATTATCCTAAAGGAAATGGTAAAGTATATTTTTCTTACTGCTGTTTTTTTAATTCAAATCATTCTTGTCGTGTGCATTAAATTATATTTGGTGTCAGATTTTTTTTATTAATGTGCGTATGACTGATTCCTTTGAAGTTGAAACTATCTCTGTCTTTCATCTCTAAAAACTTTTTGGGAACCCACCTTTTTTATTATTACAAAAAATATCTGTAACTTTAACTTTCTCAAACATTTATCACAAATTCATTTTGAAGTTAGTTTTACAAAATTAATGACCCTATTAGTGCATTTTCACACGCCATTTATAATCAAGAATTAATTGTCGCTGAAAAAAGTCGCAACTTTTTAATGCAAAAAATTTTTTTGCGTCTATCATTTCATCAGATCATTTTTAACTTTTTTGGAATAATTTTTTATAAACGTGTATTTTCATGTTTTTACTTAAAAGACGCTGCGCAACTTTCTTCTTTTTCTCCTTTTCACTTTCAAAAGTAGCCGATCCCGGTTGTCTTCTTTTATGTTTCTATTTCGCATCCAATGACTGCTTTTTCTTCGACCCCGCCCTCTTTTTTAACACTTGATATTGACGCCGCCTCTTTGCCAAGCGACTTTTGAGTCAATTAGCCAATGAACAATGACTTCCGTTTTTCAGAGTAGAGAAAAAAATATTAGACTAGGCACGGGGGGCCTAAAGAACTGCTGCTGGTGCGGATGCTCCTGCTTCTGGACATATAACTGTGTTTTCAGAAATACAAGAAGAAAAAAATAAATAAGGAAGGGGGACATAGTGACACAGAAGGGTCGATTTTGACTCTTATATTTTTGGAAGTCGTTGGCATATTTCTTTCTTTTTCTTATTTTTCTTCTACTTGATACTTACTTGAAGACATTCAATTGGATGTCGCTTCTCTTTTTGTTTTTGCCGCGGGGTTAGTTTTTTGCAGGAATATGCTTGTCTGACAGGGGCGTCTTTCACAAACATGCATAGTTTTTTTTTGTTATTCTTATTTTCACACTGTCATTTTTCTTTATCAATAGACGTAATTATGTATGATTGTGCGCGATTTAAACATGAAAATTATTTTTAATTTTTATGATTTTATTTTCTTTTTCCTATTATTATTATTGTTTTCTTTTCATTAACAACAAATTTTTAAGCAAAGAGTGAAAAAAAGAAAGGAAAGGTTTTGACAACATTCATTGCCGTTTGATTTGTAATTTATCAAAGTTGATCGTTATTTATCGCATCATAAAAATAAAGGCATAAAGAATTGATTTAATTAAAGTGCTTTTACCGTTCGTATGGGAGCCGATTTTATTAGAAGCAGCAATTTGGAGATAGCTCAAATCTCACCAAAAATGACCTCACGTGAAAATGGTAACAATATTTATTCAAATTCTGTTCAAAATGAAGAAAACTGTCAAATTCCTGTACAACCAACAACACAAAGACAATTTTATTATGATTCCACTGAATCACATTCACCATATTATCCAAATGGCTTAGCTACAGCAGTAACGCCAAATTCAGGTGTTTCTGTATCAAATGGAAATCCAACGGGTTCAAATGATAATAGATATGGCGGTGGTAATTCTGGGCTTTCAACAGCCGGTGACACGGTTAGTCATTTTTTTGTATTTCACTGCTTTCTTTTTCTTTGGTTTTCCGCTTTACTTAATCGCGTAAAAAAACCGCCATTTTTCATTTAAAAAATTTGTTGCATTTTATTTCAAAGATATTTTTCCTACTGCAAAGACGGTGCATAATTCATTTTTGACCAAGAAATAATCGAAATCAGCATCATTGAACGCTCCCTTTTATGATTAATGGCGTCGCCGTCGGCGTCCTTCCTCGTTTTTGAGGAAAAATATGTATATATATGAAAATAAGACAGCTTTTTCACAGTACTGAAGAGAAAAAAAAATAACAATGAAGAACAAAAAAGGAGTAGAATGCAAGCATTTGAGGTTTTGATTAAGGCAAATAATTTTACATGGAGGCATTTCAATTATTAGAATCATTAATCAAAAAGATGAGAAAATATTTTTAAAAAATATAGTATTAAAACGTATAGATATATTTTTGCTGATTTTTTAAAGAAAGAAAAAATAGTCTACTGTCATATTTCGATCAAAATTCTGCTATACGTCAACATCGATCTTTAGTATGCGCAAAAACAGCATTTCTATCTCTCTTTTTTCAAATGCTTGTATTCAGTTGTCAATAATTTTTACTTTTTTAAACTCAAGTCAAAATCCTTTTTGAAACCTCGATCAGGCAAAAAAAAAACTTGAATGGCACCAACTTGTTTTTTATACTTTGCTTTTAACCGTCTTTGTGAGGCATTTGTTGAAACAACGCCATTTTTTTATTCAAGCTGTTTTCTCTTTTTCTCTATTCTTTTACTGGCTCAGCAAGCCTAACTTTCATTCTCTTCATATTCCTAATGCTGGTTTGGCTACAGAATGATTAATGGACGTGGGCAGTTTTCTTTCTCTTTTTCAACGACGCCGCGGTCAGGAGTATGAAGAGAGAGAAGAGGAGCAACCCTCGTTGCTCAGAGGAGGATAGAATGTATAACAAAAATAAAAATATTTTTTTGTCATTTCACTATCGCTGTTTCTCCTCTTTATTTTCTATATTTTCAAGCATTTTTAAGATGCATTTTTAAGCAATAGCTCATCTTTTGAGACCGCTAACAGCAAAATGCATTTAAGTCGGTCATCTGAAGAAGATCTAAAAGAATGAAAAAAAATAAGAGGACAAAGAAATTGAAAAAGGAAGGTTGACTTTTGATATCATTTGCCAAAGCGGTTGTCAATTATTTTCAAGGATAAAAAAAGCGAGATTGCAGCTTAGCGTTGATTTGATAAATGAGAAATGAAACACAAAGGGAGTGATCAAAGAGTCTAAAACAAATATTAATTAATTTTAAAAAAAGTAAACAGAAAGCAATAAATTATAATAGTAAAGATATTAATAACAAACAATTCAAATTATTTATTTCTTTTTAGAAAAGTATTTGCACTTATGGTGGTCAGTCATCTTCAGCAGGTCCAGATTGGCCCGGTGATTGCAAAAAAGAAGATGATGATTCAAAAATTGCTCCCCTTTATCCATGGATGACCAGAGTTCATTCAAGTACCAGTAAGTTTTTTTTTGAAAATTTAGTTAAACGAAACATAAACATTTTTTGTTGGTCAAAAAGTACTAAATCATCTCAGTCAAAAATTGCTATCACTTTTTTTCATCAAATCAAAATCCTTTTAAGGTGTCGGTTACCGTAATCCTTTCGTTGCACAAGAAATTTTTAACTCCTTCGATCAGACTTTTTTAAAAATTTCTTTTTGCTTTTTATTGATTTTTAGCGAGGCAAACAAGTAAAAGTGCGTCAACAGCATGTATGATAAGGTTTTAAAAAATAGACTGAAGCAAATTTCTGATGAAATTGATTAAACTGATAGTGCTATTTAAATATGATTAAACCAGCAACATCTTCACTTATTATGGTATTTTCTTCTGAAGCTTTTTTGTACAAATTTTGTAGAACATGCATATAAAAACCCAGAAAAAGCTTTAAAGCTAGTTTTATCCCTCGAAATTGTTTATCATTACAACCAAGCTAAGCCCTTCTTTTCGATTTTGTGTGCTATAAATAATTACAACAAAAAAGTCCTTTGTTTTTCACTCAATATTCCCCCATTTATTGTATAAATATTATTTTTTTATTCTTGCCAAGGCGTCAACGAGATATCAGTGGCATCTTTCACTGCGATAATTTACAAGCGACCCGCTCTCCCTTTTCTTTTTCTCGCTCTCACTTTATTTTGATTTTTATGACTTTACGAATGAGGCGGATATCATCTTCGTTGATACATTTACGGCTCGGATGCAGTCATTGTTTTGACAACAAGTCACAATAGTAATGTTTATTATCATTGTTTTTTTATTTTCATTTAGTTTAAGTGGCCTATTTTACAACCTTTTAAAAAATCATTGCTGAAGAAAAATTTTAACCGAGGTCAATATCTCTCTTCACACCTGATAGCTTTTTCCCCCCATCTATTTTTAAATAAATTTTAAAAGCTTTGTTAAAAATGAGCAAAATAACTATTCACCGTACCATTGTTAGAGGAAAAACAAATGTTTTTAAATTTATGCTTTTTTTCGTATTTGATCGGTTCTTTCCTCTTCAAGATTCTTTCTTTTTGCTTCTCTAAAAACAAAATAGAGGCACACGCCGAAGCATATAAATCCAACGCAACGATTTATGGCCGACAAAAAGCTCTGCCACGTTAAGGCCATAAATTGCAATTGAATGTCAGGAGCACTGTTCCTCACTTCTGTCAATGCTATATTCTTTTTTGTTAAATGTTGCGAACAAAAATAACCCTAAGAAAATGCAGCAGTCGGCTGGAAACAAAAATGCTACGGTTGCTGTTTTTCAACTCTTTTTTTTAAAAAAAGCAAAGCGAAAAAAGATAGACATTTACACAATATTCGGAAGTAACTTTGAAAAAAAACGACTGAAAAAAATCAAAAAAAGAAAAAAAAGTTGACAGATCCTGTTTTTTTCTCTCAATGATCTGTGATTTCAATTCTTTCAAAAAATTTTAGATTCTAATCGAGAAAAGCGTCAACGTACTGCTTATACCCGAAATCAAGTACTTGAACTTGAAAAAGAATTCCATTCAAATAAATATCTTACAAGAAAGCGTCGAATTGAAGTTGCACATCAGCTCATGCTTACAGAACGACAAGTAAAAATATGGTTTCAAAATCGTCGAATGAAATATAAAAAAGAAAATAAAGATCAACCAGGAGGAAATCCACCAAATATTCAATCATTAACACCTGCAACACAAGCAAATTTTATTAATCAATATCATCATATAGCTGCTGCAATGCAATTACAGCAACCATTCCCTTATGCATCATTCCCACAAAGTTTTCTTTTACAAAAAACACATGTAAAAGAAAGTTTAGAATTTTGATAAAGTGTCTCATCATCATCATTTTTAAATGAATGAATAAAGCATCTCCATGATTTTCACTTTAATCCCTTTGATGATATTTGTTTGTTTCTTCTTTTTTTCGATTATCTTTTTTATTCTTCTTTGATGTTTGTAGTGAAAATCTCAGTTTTTTGCCGAACTTATCCATTCTTGTTTTTAAAGTTTTGTTTTCTTTTTGTTTTTTCTAAGTCGCAACAATCTCAAAAAAAAAACATTTATTTGCATGATTTTCTTTTGCTGGTTTTCTTTATCATAATTGGCAGAAATGTTTTACAAAACGTAATTATTTTTATAAAAAAAATTTCTTTAAAATTAACTTTATTCATTCTGACAAATACCTTACAGAAATAAAAAAAAAAGAAGCAAACAGAAGACTTTGGAATTAAGTCTCAAAAATTTATCAGCATTCATGCTGAGCTCATATATACGGGCCCTTCTTCTTTATATTGATAATGTTTGAACTGAATTTTTTACTGTAAATTTTATTTTGCATTATTATTACTATTATCTTCAGCAATATGTCTTTTTCTTTGTGCTGTTAATTGCTTGATATGACTGTAAGATTTCTTTGCTGTTTCGATAAATTCTTTCTTTCAAAGTTTTTTTTTACTTTTAGAATTTTAATTGCATGTTTTTCATAATCAATAAAGTTTGGTTTTGCTATATTGCTTTTTTAGTTAGTGGTGAATAATTAAGAACAATTTGCATGATGTGTTTTTGATCAATGAAATGTTAGCATGTTTGTCAAATGTATCATTAGCTAAAAAGGAGAAAGAAAGAAAAAAGCAAAATACACAGAAAGAATAGACATTTTTTTGATTGTCAACAAGCTTCAAACATTACATTCTAAAATGATTAAATACTTTTGTCCTCGACAACTCAGTCAATGACAAGAAAGTAACCTGAAGAAGAAAGAAAAAGCAGAATACTTATAAAATTATTTCTGTCGAAATTGAATGCACTAAAATAAAATATATGAAGGGACAAGCAGTAGTTAAATCAAAAATGCATATATTGAAAGAAAAAGGAAACGGGGTTACGGTAATCGATATGCATGAAAAATGTCATTTTCTCAAAGGTTTTTTTTAAACTTTTAACCGTCATTCTAGTGATAAATGGGATCGAATCAGAAGGAATATTTCATGTTTTTTGCGTTAATAAATTATTTTTAACAAATAATAAAAGTTTTTTCTCAAACCAAAAAATCTGGCGTATATTTAGAAGGGGAATTTGTATTTTATGATAATAGAATTTATAAATGAAAATTTTTTTCAAGTGTTGAAAAAGACAATCTGCTCATTGTTAACAATATGACAATATCGCCATTAGCATCATTATCGTAATCCAAATAATAAAAGAAGATGTTTTTGTCATGTTGTGACAAACCTCTGTAAGAAACATATTTGCGGTGGTTAATTTTTATCGAACAATATCATAAGTAATTGCAATCGACGTCTATTTTGTTTGTAATACTTGTAAAGAAAAAAGACAAACAAAATTAATTTTTCAATTATTTAGTTTTCGTAGATACAGTATTATTTTTTAATGAAAAAAAGTCTTTTAACATTATGAATATTTTTAAGGCGTGCAAGCTTAAAATATGATTGAAACCTTTTAAAGCAGCAAGGATACGATTATAATTGTTTTCCAATTTTAGTATTAAAGCAATCTTTTGTTCTCAAAAATGAGTTAAACGATCGTATCTGAACTTACAATATTCTTCTCATTTGCAGCTCAAGTCAACACTCATACAACATTACATAATCATGATAAATAAAAACAAGTTATTCCACACTTTTCTGAAAGAAAAAGAGTTCCACTTCATAAAAAGATATTTCATTTTTTAAAAAAAATAGCTTTCAGCGTCTATATGGACTATTCTTCAATTTTCGGAATACGGTAGGAGTAATGTTGCAAATGGCGTCTACATAGAAACGAAAGAAAAACGCATTCATTTTTTTCAAGCTGTGCTGCTTGCACACAGAGATGCATAAGAAATATACCTCCTGCTGCCTTGTTCGGCGCAGCTCATCGAGAGCCAATAAAACTGCACATAAAACTAACACGCCCTTTTTTTCTTCCTTCAAGCAAATGAAAAAAAATTGAAATGATAAAAAAAGCGTTGAAAAGATCAATAAAGGAAAATGGTAACAGAAAAATATATATTTTTAAATGCTTAAAAATTTTTAACGATTTTTTTTATCAAAATGTGTTAGTTAAAAGCTAAAATAATTGATATATTAATGTTACTAAACGAATTTTATAATAATAAGAACGTTAAAAGTGGCTAAACCTTTAGCAAAACTTATTATTGACTGGGTGATAATTCACATAAACAATTTTTTTTATATTTATTTAACTTTTAGCTTGAATGCAGGATCCCACTGAAAATATCTTGTTACACCTCTGGTACTCTCAAAAAAACACAATTAGCTTTTGCCTAAACCAAATTACAAACGGAAAATCATATAGTTACTCTTAAAGCAAAAAAGAGTAGTATTTGTGGAAAGCGATACAAAAAATTTTTAAACGATAGTAAACTGACCTATATCTTACGATAATAAAAATTTATTAAATTGAAAATTTTACCAGAACTTTTCTTGATTTTTTTTCTAGAAAAGCTCTGGTAAGGATAACTGTAATACAAAAAGTCTAAAAATAATAACATAAAAAAAGCTCTATTGCATTTTAAAGAGAGTATGACGAAGGTAAAACTTAGAAGTGAAATGAAAAATTCAAAAAATAGTTACAAAATTAAAGCTGTATGAAAGAAAATGTTAAAGAAAGTTCTCTTCATATTTTAGCATTTTAACTAGTTTTTAAACTAAAAATTTAGATTGAGCCTTACTACTAATAAAAAAATCTATAAGAGTCGCGAAAAGCTGAGAAAAATTTTAAATAACTAAACAAGTTGTGAACATGCTACAGTTTTTTAAAAAATGAAATGGATTAGGCCCAAGAGAAAAACAAAGAACTTCAAAA
Source organism: Panagrolaimus sp. LJ2400 (assembly GCA_024447215.1). NCBI lineage: Eukaryota > Metazoa > Nematoda > Chromadorea > Rhabditida > Panagrolaimidae > Panagrolaimus > Panagrolaimus sp. LJ2400. The sequence goes on along the minus strand of JAMRYA010000009.1, from coordinate 8,376,882 downwards.
TCCAAATATGAAATAACCAACAAATGCAGGAATACAGTATCCTTCTAAATTGCAAAGACAAATTTTGCTCAATTTGCATAATTATGCCACCGATGAAAGCATATGCTCCTTCCTTTCAAAAGGTCTTAAATTACTGTCCTTCAAATAATCGCTGTCCTTCAGAAAAAAAAGAAACAAAAACTCAGAAAAATTTTTATAAAAAAGCTGGCATGTATGAAAACTAGAAATTTTAAACCCAATTGCAAAAATACGATGAAAAAAAATGAAACAATGTAAAAAAAAGTTATCTCAGCTCTTCCATCGTCACTGCTCCGCCTAGATTTTCAATGTATTAAAAAGCAATAATTCTTTTGATGGCGTCTGCGCGTTGCCCGTATATCATTTGTCGCTCTTTAGAATTGCAACTTTTGGCAAAAATAAAAGAAAAATATAAAAAAAGAAGAGAAAGATGCGCACTCAAAATACGACAAGCAATAAAACCGATCGAAAAACAAAATATCGTTTTGTGAAAAAAAGTCTTTGTTTTCATTTATATTTATATACTTTTTTATTGCAGTTTTTGACCGTTTAATAGTTTTTCGATAATTTATTGAGTTTTTCTAACCTGATTTTAAACATAAATAATTAAAAAGTAAATTAATGAAAAACTTGATTATTTTTTCTGAGGTTCTTCTGTTTGTTCATCATCATCGTCTTCTGCTTCACTAATAAATTCTTCTTCTTCATCATCTTTTTCAGTAGCAGCTTTTTCATTATCTTTTTCTGTAGCTTTTACAATAAAATTTGAATAAAGCAAATAAAAAGCAAGTCCAATTATTTGAGTAATAAGAACACCACATCCAACAAGACAATAATGAATAAAACCTTCACCAAGTTCTTCCTAAAATGAAACATTTGTAAACGGATAAAAAGCAAAATATGTGAGATATTTGCATTCTCAACTTGTCCAAAAAACTTGTGAAAACGTCACCGCTGTCTAATATTGTAAAGCAAAGAACGGCGATTTTTTTTGAAAAACATTACAAAAAAATTCAGCAGTTTTTTCACATCCCTTTAAAATCACTTTTTAAACTTACTAGACTTGGTTGATATCGATTTTGATTTGGTGAAAGCAATTTTTGATATGCTTTAAATTGCATAATTTCTGGTGTACTTGATTCATTGTTATCCATTTGTCGCGGATATTCGAAGGGATTCTGTAAATAGCATAAACATGTCAGACTTCTTAAATGTCTAAACTTACTTGTAATTTTGGTAAAAAATCATCTAAACTTTTTCTTTCTTTTGATTTTTTCAATGGATTTTTGTTTAAAACTTCAATTGCATTTTCATAAGCGGTAATATGAAGTGAAAGGGTGCTGTTTTTTGTCATATCTGAATCACCTTTCATCCCTCGCTTTTCATCATTTGCATTCTTCTTATCATTATCATACAAATTTGAACCATTCATATTGGTTAAAAATGAACCATTATTTGATTTTCTCCATGATTGTAAGGTTCTTTTCTCTTGATTATTATCAATTACACGACAATCTGATTTAACTGTTACTGCAGTCCGACAAAGCCATTTTATTTAAGAATTAAACAGTAAGTTTCTTTTACCGTAAATTTTTATTTAACACTTTTAAACATATTTTGCAAAACTGCTATATTTGAACAAAAACTTTTCGTGACTTTGTAAAACTGCAGTTTAGTTTACCACGACTTTTATTAAAGCTTGATTTTTTATGAGATTGAACAGGAGATAAATCAAGATGTTTTCGATTGTGGTTTAGATTTAAATTGGTAAAACTGACATTGCTATCAACGATGAAGTGATCTTTCCCAAACAGCGTGTCAACTTTTGTTGTCATCTAAAAATATCAATTAAAACTAAAAACATCCAAAGACTTTAATGAATGCAAAAGAACGAAAAACGACAAAATGTGCTTTAATAAAATATAAAATTGCGACACCAAATATTTCAAAAGCTTCGCAAGAATGAACATGTCGTAAACAAACGCGTTTTGAAAATGTCGGCAGTGATATAGATGTGAATAGTATAATATTTTTTATCGCCATGAGCGCAAAATGTTGAAAGAATTTTTGGTGATTCAGCAGTGACCTTTAATAAACTAGTGAAAAAAATTTTTCTTGGTCGTGAAAACTATTATTTATGTAAATCATTGTTGCTCATTCACAAAGTTTAACTGAAAAAGCTCCTTATTTATTTGGAGTCAAGCTTATTAAGGTTTTTCACGATGTTCCACCAATTTTTCAAACTATTTTCCATTTTTACTGTCATTTTTTGTGTTTGGAATTTTGTTTGGGTTCCAGATGGAGTCAAAGGGTATATTGGAGTTCAGAAGTGATATAGATCTGTTCTCCAAACCACAACAATCCCCTGATTTAAATGAAATCGTTTTGTAAAAAAGCTCAACTTTTTTTGAATTTCGTAATCCCAAAACAAAAATTTACATATAAATACATACATGGGCAAAGGGTCCGATTGGGTCCGACAATCGAAAATCTACAGGTAGCTAGCTACCTATTAAGGATCGCGCATTGCGCAACAGTTTTGAAAAAGAAGCACTTGTAGCTACCTGTTAATTATATGGGGTCGCGCAAGGATAGCGCAAAATTCAAAATTTTGTCGGACCCTTGCGCCCACGTCTGTATAAATACCGTATATTTTGTTATTAAAAGATAGCCTATTCATTGATGAACAAGTATCAACCATCATTATGCTCGTAGCTTGTTAATTAACAGAATCAAGTCTAAAATCAGCGAGCTTTCCAACAAAACTTTTATATTTGTTTAAATTATTTGACAATGTATTTATTTGCTTATATGTTTTTATTCATTTGTATTATTGTAACAGCAAAAATCAAAAATGAGTAGTGAACATGTTACGAAACAAAAAAGAGAAAAATACAATATTTTTTAGATAAAAGTTTAAGTAGACCAATAGCTAATAAACATCGTTATTATTAGCTTAGAACTGAATATATTTCTCTGGCTTGGATTATTCTTTCACTGTTATAAAGAGAAAATCTTTAGTCTATCCCACAAAAATCTTTTTTTGCATTTTTATAAATAGAAACGCGGAACAAGCTTTTAATTTTTTTGTATTTGACTTCCACAAAACTTGAATTGCCTTCTTTAAAAAGTAGTAACTTTTAAATGGATTAATTTTGTCGCATTTTTTTGCACTTTTATTACTTCATGGATGTCATAACAGATTTAAATGCAAAATTTTAATATGTTTTTAGAATTGCTTTTGCAAATTCAAAAGAATACCTTTAACTACCGTTTTTTACATTCACATTACTTTAAAGCCTTTTTTTGAATACTTACGGGTTAAAAAACTAACTACTTTTTTAAATTTTTGTTTGATATTAAAAAATGCTGACGTTTTCTTTAAGCTTTTTTATTATTTATTTTTTACATCATTTTTTAAACACATTATTAATGAGAATAGCAGAAGAAAGAAAGAAACAAGGGATATAAAAATCTTTGAACATTTAGCTACAAACTTTTAGCAGCTTTAATTAAATACAAATTTTGTAATTTGAAGCATTGCGTTAACCCGTATAAGTGTTTTTTTAAATGAAGGAAAAAAGGATTATTAAGCTTCAGAATCAGTGTCATGCCAAAATTCTTGTTGAAAGCTTGCACGATTTCTTGAATTTCTTTGTGAAATATTTTCAAGTAATTGAATACTATCGTCTGGCTCTCCACGAATTATCGTTGGAACATCATCTTGTGAAACCCCTCTTGGGCGAGTTTCAAATGCTGTACTTGAACTTCTTAACGCGCTTTTTGGGAATTGTTTTGGGCACATTGAAGTTCTTCTTGGCTTACAAATTTTATCTGAAGTTGTTCGATGTACACTTTTATGTTGAAGAGATTGTTGAGTATCAGATTTTTCAGTTTTTTCATTTACAGATGAATATAATCCATTATTTGTTGTTAAATTAGTCATGCTATTTGCTTTTAAATGTCTAAAGCAGCAGAAGCATGTTATTCTTAAGCATGCCAGCACACTTTTACGTATATGTTTCATACGTAATGCGTAAATTAATGGGTTAAGAAGTAATTTAACCATAACCTTAAAAATGAAATTTTTTTAAACATTAAATATTATATTTTTTGTTTAATATATACTTACCAAAAAATTAACGGTTGAATTCAATAAAAATCCAACTTGAAAGCTTACTGAATAGCGATAAACAAAAATGCATCCATCAATGCATACAAGAACAAAATAAAGTACGCATAATCCCCATGACAATGTAAATGTTGATAAAATTAGTAAAGTTGTCCAAACTAATTTAAGTTTAGATTTAACGCGTCGACGATAATTATCATGCATTGATCGACTAAAAATAGAAAATATTTTGTTCAAAGAAAAGAATATTTTTTACGACAACGACATACCGTAAATCTGCGTTGCACTTTGCTTTTGCTTTTATAAGCGTAAATAGAATATTCGCATAGAGGGCAAATGTTGCCAGTAATGGCACGATAAAGCTTATAAAAACGCTTAAGCGAAAAGGTAATCGACCATAAAAAGTTAGCTTGCAAGTTGGATGTCGAAATCCATCATTTGGAATAGCAATAAACCAAGTAAAAATGAATGCTAATGGCACTGTCCAAAGAATAAAGATTAAAAGACGTTGTCGGCGAGTTGTTAAAATCATTTTATATCGTAATGGATAAACAATTCCAACAAATTGATGAACAGCTAATGCAAAAATATGCAAATTAGATGTTAGCATTCCAGATATTCGAAATATTTCAAGAAATGCTGCAAGACATTCTGTTTTTTTGTGCACACCAATAACCACTGGCAAATAACTATTTACAATTAAACCTATAATAAGAAAGATATATTTTTTAAATTATTTTAGTTTCATTTGTTTGCTTTGAAATTCATGCTTGCTATGTTTTTTTAAATATTTTTCTTCCGCATTTAAGATAATAAAATAATAAATTAGAATAAAAAACTAACCCGTAACAAGAAGTGATGCAGCCCAAGTGTCTGCGGCTGCGAGACTCACACATAAGCGATGATATGGATTTATGGGTCGGGATAACCAAGGAGCAGATATAACAATTAGACCGTTTCCAATGACTGCTATCTAAAAGAGATTTATGTCGTTCAAACTATAAAAGATTTTATCAAAATATACCGTTAAAACAGAAACCATAACCGGAACAAGCCAAATATAAATTCTTCTTGCATAAGCAATATATGGATGCACGGTTGGAATTGTTGTTACTGGTGATATAGTGGAAGAAGAAAAATTTGATGAAAATGATGCAATTGATGCCATTTCATTTGGAAATAAAGATGCCAATGGAATAGGAGTTGTTGAAATTATATCAAATGATGAAGGCATGAATGATGTTGATGTTATCAATGACGGCAACATAGTACTACTTAACATCTTTCCTTCTTTTGTTTTCTTTTCTAATATTTAGTTTTTGTCTAGCCTATTCATTACAAAACAAACATAATTTTTATAAAAAAACAATAAAATTCACCTAAAAATTTAGAAAACGGTCATTTACTTACTTATAGAAGAATTGAAGCACACGTGATAATATCAAATAAGGGGGGAAAGAAAAATTGAAAAAAAAAGTATAAACATCTGCTTATAATCAAAAGAGGGAAATTTTATGAAGTAACAACACTTTTTTGACACTTGAAAAAAATAGCCAAAATCATAGCCTATGGTAAGAAATATTGTAACAGAGGCATAGGGCAATTACGTGCTTTAAATAAAAAGAGACAAAATTTAAAACAAAAAGCCAAAGATTTTAATAGAAAGTAAACTATTTTAAAAGAATCTTATCTGTCATCATCGGGCATCATAAGAAAAAGAAATTTAGCTAATAATAATGCGAAAATTCTTATCAAAAAAAGGATAAAAGAAATTAGTTAAATTAAAAAGGGGGCAAGCGGCACAAGTTTCTGAATTTACGAAAAAAAATTTGGCAAGACAATTTGAATATTGTGTTTGCCTCTTTCACCAATATTAATAACTACGACAAAAAAGTAGCTTTTACAAATTCAGTGAACCTTTGTAAAAATATATTGCCCCTTATTCTTTTACGACTTGTAAGCTTTTATTTCAGAAACGACGACTTGTTTTAAGAATAAATGAGAAAAAGTTGAAGAAGAAAAAATTGACTCTGTAAAAATGACCGCCTTATGGTAGTTCTAAATTACTAGGTGTCTTGAAGGAGAAGAAGAAGAAAAAAGTAGAAAGTAAAAAGCTGTTATTTGTTACTATTTAAGATAAAAATATTAAAGAAATCACACGAATGCCAAAACAAAAAAAAAGTTACTTTTAACATATGTTATAAAAAAAATAAAAGAAAATTGTATCTATACAAACATTCAAAATGATAGTGAAGAAAATAAAAAGAAAGGTGGAAGCCAAAGATTTTAAAAATTTTTTCTGCTCCTTCAATTCCAAGTAAAACAAGTAAAAGCCATAAAAAAGGGTAAGCAAAAAACATTATGTTTTCATGATCGCACATTTAAATTTTGAATGCACCTGTTATATTTTTTTATTCATTTACCAATCAAAGCTTTTTTATATCACTTTTTTCAAATTAGGCTAGAAGTTTTAATAAATAAGGGAATGCAAAAAAAAGAGAAAGAGCTAACAAATGCAAATTGCAAAAAAGCTGTTATACATTTTTGATATAAACCATGCATAAAAATAAACCTAAATGATGAGAAAAAACATCATATATGATAAAAAAAAAGGTGTTTGAATCCACGCAAAAAAACAAAAAAAAATTAATTTTTAATCTAATTTTATAACATTTTATTAAGAGATAAAGCTAGAAAGATACAACAGTCAGACATGAAATCAAGGGCATCCAATTTTGTCTAATGTCTTCTCTAAATATTAAAATTAATTTTAACAAATTTTTAAAATACGCTTTTCTGATTTTTAATATAAACATTGAAGCGAAAAATTAAAATACTAAAAGTTAATCTTTTTAATAAAAATTAATATTTTATCTTTAAAATATGTAAAAAAATCTCAAAACTAAGTTCCACCTTCTTTCGAAAATTGAATAAAAATATGTTCTAAAATAACGACATATTTTATTATTTATTACAGGATATAAAAAATACAGAAACAGTAAGACAATCATTCGGATTAGATTTATCAAAGATGAAACGAAGCAGAAGAGATAAAACTAGAGAGAGAAAGAGATGAAAAAAAAATGTTGAAGTGGATAATGAAAATGAATATTCCATTTTTAAACTCTTTAAAATTCCTATAAACAAGAAGTCTCAGATTTTTTTTTATTTCTTTATTTGTTTTTATTTTCTAAAATAATAAAATATATGAATAATGAGAATAAGAAATGCATCATAATTAAAGAAAAAATGGCAATTTTTGCATCTTTCTGTTTAACTTGCTTTCACTGTTTTTTTTTCTTATTCTCTTTTTTTTCTGGAGTTGGAATGGTCTCAAACGTCGAAGAAGAAAAAATATATATATTTTACTCAGACAAAAGATATACTCTTTAAAGAAAAAGAAAAGAAACAAAAAAACATCTTTCAATTTGTGCGGGCAAAAAAATATTGTCCTTTGGGATGAATATTTTTTAGTTAAAAAAATTAAAATGAAAGAGCAAAAAAATAAAATAAATTATACCAAGAAAGTTTTAAAAGGAAGTAAGTTGCAATTTTCATCATACTTTTCAGCTGCAACTTAAAAAGCAATATCATTGTTTAAAAGAATGAAGAAAGAATTAAGGAACGAAGAACACGAACTAATCATGAACGGACATATATGTTATTAAAAAAAAAGGGATAACAAGACAAATTTGAAACAAAAAGCCGTAAGTTTTTTTCAAAATTTTGGTTAAGGCTTCTTTGAACTTAAAGGCCAAAGAAATGAAAAGAAGAATTTGACATCTTTTTAATCTTTCGAATCTGGCTTGAAAAAAATTAAGATATAAAAGTTTACAAAAATTTCAGGAAAAAAATGAAAGATCCACTTAAAAGTATGAAGAGGAATTAAGCTAATAGGGGGAGTTAATTAACTTCTGTTTAGTTTTCTGTCTCAAAGTTTTTTAAACCCTTACAGAACGAGAGGGAAAAATGAAGCAAGGAATAATAAATCAAGAGGATTAATGAGTAATTAATAAGATGACTGCAAAAACAGATAAAAAAGAAATATCACATAAAATGACTTTTAAAATTTGAACATTTAAAATTCTAACAATGTATGAATAAAAAATATTTCAAAGAGAAGTTAGAGGAGCAAAAAACATGACTAGTATTTCATTTCTAAATTGAAATTGAAACATTCAAAAGCAAATAAAACGTTTTTTATTATTCTATATTTTTTTGTTTTGAAAAAAAGCAGAGCTGTGAGAAAGTAATCTCTTTGTAACAAAAAAAGTCCAGTTTATTATACTTTTTTTTTAAAAAAATACAGCAAGAACAAAACGAACAGTCAAAAATCATTGTTTTAAAAAAAAGTTGTAACATATTAATCTTAATATAAAAATTTTAAAAATACATACATAAATCCGTCAGGGAAGTAAAACATACATAAACTATAAAATCTTAAATGAACATTCATAAAAAAAAGGAGGACAAAAATTTTATATTTACATCATTACTGGAAGAGGTGAAAAAGAGATTTAAAAAATTTATGAGATTCTTTCAGAGAACAACTATTAATTTTGTACAAATGGAAAGAGAGATATTTTTAACATACAAAAAATGCTAAGAAGATAAGATGATAGTAATGGTGCAGAAAAATAAAGAAGAAATGAGGGGGATCAGAACAAAGCTGCCTTATAATATATTAAAAAATAAGGGATAATAAAATCTATTACTTAAGGGGCCAAATGATGTTTACAGATTGGTTTCTTCTTTTTCTCTGCTAATACAATTTAAAGTGTGAAGATTTTTCTTAAAAGTAAACATATGAAACCTTATTTTTTTAATACTCCGAAAGTTATCCTTTTGATGACTGCAGCGTTCACAAAAAGTTCATCATCACATTCCTTTCTTTGTCATCAAATGGTTTAAAGAGAAAAACATTTGACACATGTTATTTTGATAAATAAAAAGTTTGATAACTTAAAAACAAAGAAGCAAGCCAGTGGCAGAATTAAAAGATGAATTATCTTTAGTTTGATGGCTTTGGTTTACGACAACGTAAATTTGTTGCCTTTGTTTTTGTTGACTCCACCCTTTTCTTATTCTTTTTCTTTTCCATTCGAACATTTTTTACAAGAGATTTTTGAGATAAATGAGATGTTTTTGTTGTCATTTTTTTAGGTGTTGCTACTTTTCTTTTTAACATATCATCATCATTGGCATTCATTTCCTTTTTTTCAATTTTTTCATAGCATTGATCAGCAGTCAAATCAACTTCTTCAACATGTGCTTGACTTTTTGATGACGTTATGGGTGAAAGAGTTTCCAAGATCTTTGAATAATTATAAAACGCACTAAAAACATGTTGAATTCTTCCAAGAGAATGTAATGCCATTTTATGAGGTTGTGAAAATGACGACGAAGTATTTTGGGATGCGCCGGTGAAATCCACAATTACTGCCGTCTAAAAAAGAAGTTCTTTCTTCATTTTTTGCTCTTTTTAATGCTAAGAATTCAAAAAATAATTTAAAAAACTTTAATTTCCCATATTTTATCATTATTTATTTCAAAAAATTTTTGAATGCTCAAAATTTAGCCAACTTTTTTAAACTTCCGCTTATGTTGTAAAATTAATTTTTTACAATTTATTAGAAATATTTTTAGCAAAAACAATTTTATGCGTTTTACAGCTTTTCTGAAGTAATAAAAAGTTTTGACGTTTTCTTTTTTAATTTTATAGCAAACATAACTTTTTTTAATAAACCATGATAATGGTATCCAAGAATGAACCCTATAAAGTAACATTTTTATAACTTCTATTTTTGGCATTAAAAAAAGCATAAACAAGTTGTGTTTCTAAAAGTAGAAAGGGTAAGAAACGGAAGCATCTTTCAAAAAGTTTTTTTGGTCAATCCGAAAACCTTATTAAATTTAAAAACGTAATAAAAGAAATAACAAACTTGATGATCATGATTCGGTGACGTTGAAACCACGTCAAACCTCCGTGTTCCAACTTGAAGGACAATTTTTCCACTTTTTAATAACAAAAGTTTTCCAAAAGGCTGAGAATTTGAAAATCCTGCAAGTGCTAATGGTTTTTGAAAGTTTCGTCGCTTTTGTTGAAAAAGTGTGTCAGCGTCATTCTGAAATTGCATAGTTCTATCAAAAATGTAAGTACAAATAATTCAGCTCATAATTTTCCTTAATCTATTCATAATTTAAATACAATTATTTTTGCTTTAAAAAAATACAAAAATAATTGTATCTGACATTTACAGTAAATAGACAAAATACAATATGCACACAGTCTCATAAACTTACAATAAAATGAGAAGAATTCTGTTTTTCAAGATGTATATCTCTATCTTCAAATTCTTCAACATTTTGATTATTAAAAACTCGCAATGAATTTGGAATTTGCATACAAAAAATTCCATCGTAATATTTTTCTACAAAAAAATTCGTTAAATTATAACACCTACAGTACCCTCACTTTGTTTAATAATATCACCGAGAATATTTCCAGCAACTTTTGAACATGCATCGCTTCCATTAAAGTGCTTACTCATAGGAAAGCTGGAAAACATCATTGGCCTACAAAGATACTGTAAGAAACGATTAATTAAAACAATTTTTTTACCCTCGATTACCAACTGTTCTAAAGGCTGGTTTTCCAAGGAGGCTTTTATTTGAGATAAATTTATTTAAATAATGCATTGGTTGTGCCCGAGGAATTGGTATCACTGAATATGGCTTCTTTTCTGGAACTTCAAATTCTTCTTTTGTACTTGATGCTTTCTCTTTTAATGCTTCTTCCCATATGTTTTGATATCCGTGAATATCATCATCTAATTCTTCATCAGAAGATACAATAATTTGTTGAACTGCAGTTCGCTTTATTTTTCGATGTACAGGTTGATCTTCGCTTTCACTGAAAACTTCAAGAGAAGGTGATCGTCGCTTTCGCACTTTTTTCTTTGGTTGTATCGGCTCTGGAGTTGGGTCATCTTTTTGAACATCTTCAAGTACAACAATATCTCCTAATATCTCTTCTGTGCCTAAACATTTTTCACTGTTTAATTCTGCGATGAATATATTCAACAAAATGTTTTTACCAGTTTGGATTCGCCGTCTTTTAGTTTCAATTGGTTGTGATATAATTCCTGATAAATTTGTTTCATCAACAGTAATAATTTCACCATATTGATGTGGTTTTATCGGTTTTCTAAATTTATTTTTTAACTTTTTTGATGGTTGTAATCTGTAAATAAATTGAACATTGAAAAGAAATATATTTGGCAAAGATCCAAACCTCTCAGCTGATTTATCAGGAATATTGGAAATAGTGCTAGGCTTTATTATTCGAGCACTTTGACGTTTTAGTTTTTCCATTTAAAACACTGTTTCACAGCTTTTAACTTTAACATTAATAAGAAAAATATTTTCCGGTGTATTGTTTTATTTAGAGTTTTTCAAGATTATTTAAAATTTTTAAAATCCGTTTGAGAGTATCTTATAGATGTTAAGTACCATCAACCGATGGCAAAATTTGACAAAAAAGAAACGTTAAAATTATGTTATGATTGCTCTGTAAACATATTTTAAGTTTAAACATCAAAATAGTTGTAAGCAACAAATGTCCCACATGACACATGTGGTTGGAAAAAGAGAAAGAAGCAACTTGTAAGCTCCATGGACTAATAAATCAAATTGACCAATGCATGTTTGAAAACTTGCAAAAAAAAAGAATGCGACAACTTCATGGGATTTTGAAAATCCCGTTTCAGGTGCAAACTAAATTTCGACCTGCAAAAGAAAATTCTTTTCAGAAAATGCTATATTTTTATCTATTTAAAACCTAAGGAAATCAACAATAAAACAAACAACAAGGAAAATTAACAATTAATCATTATATCTCTATCTTCTGCACAATTCAGAAATTCAACTTTACAGTTAAAAACTGCTTCTAGACGTGAGCAAAGATACGGTAATACAACAGGAACAGAAACGTCTTTTGATAATTCTTGTGAAATAGAAGTTGATTCTTTTCCTTCAATGCCGCAAGGAACAATATTATCAAACCACCGTAAATCAGTGTTACAATTAAGTGCAAATCCGTGACTAGTAATACCATGACGGACTTGAATACCGATAGCAGCAATTTTACGTTGTGATTCTACCCAAACTCCTAAAAAATTTATTTATTACAAAAAACGTCTCAAATGTTTCACCCGTGTCTGCAGTTCGATCAACAGAAGAAATATTAAAGTCACGGGTTAATAATTGTATAATCACTTCTTCCACACCGTTGACAAAATTTTTAACACCAACTGTTGTATTATTTACATTATTAGCAAAACGGAGTTTCAAATGATTTAAAACACATAAAGGATATGCAACAAGCTGACCAGGACCATGAAAAGTTATCATTCCACCTCGTTTTATTCGAACGAAATCTGCTCCTAATTTCCTTAAATTATCTTCTTCTTCCTGTGAATATAGATGCCCTCGTAACCCTACAGTATAAACCGGATTGTGTTCAAATAAACAAACATAATGACTAAAATAGAATATCATGACTTTATCAAAAGTAACACAAAAAACAGAGAAAACAAACTTATTAAAAATTCCTTGATGTTTATTATTGTTAAGCTTTTCGAATAATTTTTCTTGAATAGAAAGACCGCTTAAATAAGGTAGTCGTCCAAACCATAAAGCTTTAATGACAGACGACATTTCTTTAAATAATTCTTATTTTCGTTTAGGAATAGGAGCTGCAGTTTCATGTAAGCGATCTTCTCGTGTCCTAAAAATGTATGTAGTAAAAATTCTATATTATAAGATAAAAAAAACCTAGTCTGGAATTCCAAAGAGTTAACAGTAAAGATATTTTGCAATGTCTGATTATCAGGACCTTCTTCTTTGTATAAGCTTGATTCTCGACGGCTGTAAGAATCAGCAGCTTGCAATTCTTGGATAGCCTAAAAAAAATTTCTGTCAAATTAAAATTAATCTCTTTTTTTTACCTTCTTCTCTTTGTTAACAGCTTCCAAGTCAATAGCTTGTGTATATTGATAAGAATATTCTTTTTGAGGATGCCAAGCAGCAACAGTACCGTCCTTTACTGTAACAATATGGCAATCACTAAAAAAATTATTTAAACAAGCATTCTATCAAAACAGTAATCTTACCGAGATTTGGAAGACAATGCTCGACTAGCAGGCTTAGACAACAAAAAAAATGAAGAAAATAGTTTCATTGCATAACATTTAAAGTATAAATATATGAATGTTACTACTACAATAAAAAAGTTTAGAAAAATTTTTAATATCGTAAAACTCGTTGGCATTAAAAGTACTTTCGCCAAACAAATCATTACTTACAATTTTCATTCAAGGTACTACCGTAATTTTATATAAATGTGTAATAAATATGAATCGTCACTGCAGTATGAAAACACAGATAAGTTATATTTCAATCACATCTAAGACAAAAAAATGCTTTATTTTTAAAACATTGTAACATAAATTTAAATTATAAAAATAAAAAAAAGAGAGTGAGGTAATACAATAGGAACAGATACATTTTTTGATAATTCTTGTGAAATAGAAGTTGATTCATTTCCTTCATCTTCTTTCAAGAATTATAAAAAGAGACAAAAATCACAATTAAAGAGTAAAAAGAGCATAAATATATGTTACAAGAATAACAAAAATAAATAATTCAATTATTAAATAATGGAGCAATCATAGCCACACCAGCAACAAGTTGTAGATAAAAAGCAATCAGTGTTAAGCAAAATATAATCTCAACAACCTAAAAAAAGTTCATTAATTGTTGATGGTAGAAAAACATAGTCGAAAGAGAAAGTTTAGCAAGATGTGTTTTTTCATTCAACATTATTTTAATACAGTAATAAGCTCTACTACAGATAAACAAAATAAATTAAGAATGAAGTAAAGCTTAAATTTTAAAAACGTTGTTTTTTGAATCAAATATAACATCTGACATCAATTATAAAGATCAAATTTACGAAAAAAATAATAAAGGTGTGAAAATAAGGAACTCATGAACAACGTACACGAATGCACTGCATCATCGGAACGATGTAATAATAATACAGCTTCGATGGGAAGGATCATAAGGGACAGGAAAATAAAAGTGAAGATGAATCGTTTTATCTAAAACAGATAAGCGATTTTTTAAAAAGTGGACGACCATTATTTCATTCGAATAATGCCATGACTCCTAAGATAAGAGAGGGTCATACAAAGAATTCGGTATAATAAAACTTTGGGCAGAGGTTCATCAATGCATAATCTTTTTTCGGTCTATAAGAAATAAAAAAAACAGAGGCTTTTCATGTAATTTACTGGCTAAATAAATTAAAGTAATCTCCAAAACGCCATATAAAAATAAAAAAAGGGTTCAATGTCCTTTTACCACTTTAGCAAGCAATCATAAAATTCAGCATTACGTAAAAATGACCTCCGTAGAGAGCTGATAAAATTTATTTTTTAAAGAAGTTTTTGCTACGTTTCGTTTCCATAATAACACAAAAGGAACTCACTCGATCATTACCATCTAATCTTTCAACAATCATTTCGTAATAACTTTTATGAACAAATAATTTTCCTTTGCCAGCAAACAACTGGGCATAATTAGGCCAAGATTCAGTTTGTCCAACGCCAGCAACGGCAATATCACGATCATAAACATGACGAGAAACAGCTTCACGAACACTTGACCCATCAAGTTTATGAATAGCACGTTCAAGTTCTTCCAATTGTGTAGCTTTGCCAGTATTTAAAACATCACGACCAAGACGATCAGCAAAGCGGGTTGAATCATCGGCAATTGAAAGAAGTTCTGCCTTAAGCTTATTTTTGGCCCGATCAACTTCATTGTCGGTAACAGATGTTGCAAGATATTTCCATACTTGTTGAACTTCATCAACCACTGCATAAGAGCCATAAATTAATTTAGCCTCAGCAGTGAATTGGAAACCAAATAGACCAGTATTATTGTAATTGATAGAAAACGATTGATAGCTTTTAAGAGCAGGAAGAATACTAAGCTTTTGAATAATTTTTAATGGAGCATTAGTTGTAACACTTTGAGTATTTTCCCATCGACCAACAAGTGCTGAAGCAAGTTGAAGAGGAAGAGCATCAGAATGTGAATTTGGAACACCTTTCACACCAAAAGCTCCATAAGCTACTGTGTCGGTGCTATACAAATAATGAGTAAAGACTGGAGGAATAGATGCAGAAGAGAACATGCTGCTTTCAAAATTGTTGCTAATATCACCGAAATATTTTTCACCAAGACTTGCAAGTTGATCATGATTTACACCACCAACACCAGAAAGAACCATACGAACTGGCTTGTAATGATCTTCAACATAGTTAAGTAAATCTTGACGAGTAATATTTCTAAAAATTAAAATAATAAAATGATTTAAATTAAATAAATGAATATAAAATACATACTCAAGTGCTCGAACATTACCAAGAGGAGAAAGGCTGAATGGAGTGCTGCGAAATGCAGTAGCATGCAAGTTATCAAGAACTGCATCGTTGCCTTCAGCTTTTCGAAGCTTACGAAGAAGAACTTGACGTTCGGCATCAATTGAAGATTCATCAAATTCGTAATTACGAAGACAATGTGCAATAGTGTCGACAACTGCAAAATAACTTTTATTGCAATACAAACAACAACTAACAAACCTTCTTCGACTTCACCATTTGGAACTTGAACAAAGTAAGCTGTATGTTCGCGTGAAGTGTATGAATTAAGACGGGCACCAAGTTTGGCTAGTTTTAATTGATAGAGACTACGTGATGAAATATCCTGGAAAGATATGAAAGATAAAAGTCATATTATTTAAATAAACATCATACATGATAAATGAGATGTTCAGCAAAAGAAGAAATACCATTATTTTCTCCATTTTCATAACGTGAACCTGCATTAATCCAAACACCAATCTATAAAGCAGATATGTTAAAAACGTAAGCTTATTTATTTGCAAAAAAAGTTGCTTACGGTTGTTAAGGGACGATTATTTTCAACACTTGCTACGCGGAATCCATTCTTTAATTCCGTTAACGAAGATTTGTGGTAAGTTGCAAGAACATCTTGAGCACTTGCCCCCTTGGCGCTCTAAAATATAAAAAAATGTATAGTATTAAAACCCAAAGTAAAAAACTTACAGCATGACGGATTTGACTCAAAGGTTTCAAACCAGAAGCAAAGCGAAGAGCCATGGTTTCTCCCTGCAAAAAAATAAATTAAATTAATAAGATAAGAAAAAAATGTTTAGTGTATTGTCGTTTATTATTAGAGAAAGAACAAAAATGCTGTCGACTCGCGTCTCCTTCAACTAAAGTAAATTGGCTCATTTTATGGCAAGAAATGTTGGTGAAGGGGGACGAATGCAAACGCGGGGCGTTCAAAAATTCCTTGCTGCTGAATTTTTTCTTTTCCTTGTTTTTTTGTTTAGTTTTTATGACACTGGTTCGAATCCTACGAAAAACATAAATCTTTTTTTAACATCCTACCACTAAAGCGAGAGCGTTCGTTTGTTCGTGTCTTTTTATTATTCATTCACAAAAAAGAATAAAGGAAATTTGCATAAAAAAATGAAATGCTTTGAAAAACAGAGCGTGAATAAGTAAAATAACAAGATCATCCTCTTTAGGTGCTTTACGTTTAGCTATTAGCTTAAATGAATGTTAGAAGAACTATGTTTAGGATCTTAATATCAAGCATTTTAGGATCTTTTTGCGTTTTCAGTTTCTTTTTTGCATGTTTTTCGAAGGAAGCTTATGGTATAGCCAATATACCGTATAGGATCCCGGTGCCTTTTTGGGATCTCTTTTGAAGTTTAGTTTATCGGATCACTTAGAATGGGTATAAGTTGCTAAAAACATATGAGACGCAACATAGAGCATTTAGGATCTTATTTACTAAAACAATTCAGGATTTTTGATGAATTTATTAATATTTAAAAGAAATAAAAAACTGAAAATTAATCAAAGAGTAAATATGAGACTTTTGGCGGAGATTTTATGTCAGCAAGAAGAAAAAATCTATAATTTTTAGTCAGTACGACCTTTAACACGGACTGAAAAGGCAAATAAGTTTGCGGAAAGGTGATTATGATTCTGTAATTGTACATGAAGTTTCGGTGACCACCCCGAAGGGGTGGGTCACCACTAGTTATATATATTTTTAAGTGATTGTCATCCTTTATTGTTACTGTTTATGACAGTTGCATATTTTTGAGACAGAAAAATGTGTTATTTCTTTAAATAATTTCTATTTAATTTGTTTTTAGTGATTTTTATACATGATATTCAGCAGAAATTTTACAAGGCAAACCTCGCTTCTTGCCGTTACACTTATTGAACTTGATAAATATAAAAATGATAAGAATCATCTCAATGAATCTTATAATAGCAATAATTATCAATACAAGAATCTTAGTTTAAATCAGAATAAAAAATTTGAAAATAATACTGTTTTACAAAAACCATCAAAACTATTAAATGTTGCACCACCTAAATATGATTTTTTATCTCCCTCTATTGACAAAAATATTCATTGGAATCAATCATCACAAAATCATTGGTGTAATGGTGATTTGCTATCTGAAAAAATTGGATACTTGAATATTGACCATAAAGATGATAGCAATGACAAAAATTGTTGCAATATTTACAGCAGCACCATTTCACTTCATATTAAAGCATACGATGATTCCATTGAAAGTAAAAGTTGTGAAACATACAGTAATACAAAGGTATGTATATTAAATTTTCGTCTAAAACAAAATAAGCAGATATTTACAGAATACGATTAAGACATGGAAAGATGTTATTTCAATATCAAATATTACAGTAGGATTGTTCTTGTCACTAAACCCACAAATGTTTATTTTTTAGAATGCATTTGAATTCCCACGACAAGAAGAAAATCTAGCAACAACTCCGGAATGTGTGCGTTTTTAACGCCTTTCTTTGCTTCTTTCTTTCTTATCACAATATCCGCATTTTTGGTGATTCACCACTCTTGTATAAAAGAGTGGTGGATTACACTTTTTTCTTATTCCTTTTCTCATGTCATTGTGATCAGCTTCGGCCGGATGCTTCTTTATTTTAAATAAACTATTTTATTAAATACCACTAGACACTTTGCACAACACAGAAAGTTAACTCTTTCTTGATATGGGGGCTCAGCCGGTGAACGAAACCGTCCTTATTTCAACTTTTACTGTCACCTTTTTCCTTACTTTGGGAGGGAAAGCAACCAATTGTTGCATTTATTGTTATTAAAAATTATTATGTCAAATTATTGTTATTTATGTTCCACTGACGTCAAATATTGCTAAACCAACAAAAAATTCAGCTTTATTGTTATTAACATTATTATTATTATTATTACAACCATAACTCAAAATCAACTTTCGCCTAAATCAAATTCTTCTTACCCAATTATGCAATACAAAGCACCACAAAAACTAAATATTCCACCTCAAATTTCACCATCACCATTACCAAGATCCCCATTTACCCAAACTTTGCTCAGAAAAAGTATTCAAGAAGGTAATAAATTGCATGAAGAAATCGACAAGTTAAAGTTGGAAAATGCAGAAAAAGATGAATTAATTCAAAAACTTCTATCTGAAAAGCATCGTGATAACACAAAAATTGAAAGGTTACAAAAAACTAATGATCAATTGCAAACACA
The DNA here is from genome assembly GCA_024447215.1 of Panagrolaimus sp. LJ2400. Taxonomy (NCBI): domain Eukaryota; kingdom Metazoa; phylum Nematoda; class Chromadorea; order Rhabditida; family Panagrolaimidae; genus Panagrolaimus; species Panagrolaimus sp. LJ2400. The sequence goes on along the minus strand of JAMRYA010000009.1, from coordinate 8,357,996 downwards.
AGTTAAAGACATGAAAGAAGAAGCAAAAATAGAAGAATACAATAGAAAACGGTGGGATAACAGACAGCTTATACCAATGGATAAAATTAATTTGGTGATTACAGCAAATCTCAAAGAAACAAAATTGTCAAAAATCAATGGGAACAATTGTTAGAAATTTATGACGAAGATTCACCAAAGGAAATTATTCGAAAACTTTATTATAATTATGCACAAGAAGAAGGCGGAAGAAGATGTTTAACACGACTTGAAACACTACATTTTATTAAAGCAACGAATATTTCATACAGTTCATTCAGAAAAGTGAAACATGAGCTTATAGTACATGGAACATTTCAAGAAATATTTGCTTCAGTTCGGGCAGTTGATGAAGCACGTCTTAAAATTCATAAACTTTATGAAACTGAATGCTTTATTGCAAAAATGAAGGATACCATTGATGGCTCCTTGAAAGATGTTACTGTAATTATTTTGGCATGGATTAAAGATGTGCTTCAAGAAAGCATAAATGACACATGTAATGCTGGAAATTATTTTAAAAGATTTTATAGTGGAAAAGAAGAGGTATGGTATGCCTTAACTGGTGATAAAGGTGGTGATTTGTCAAAACTTGCATTCATACCTGGAAATACCAAAAAGCCTATTAATTCACCTTTTAATTTGATTTACCTTTCAATGTTTGGAGCAACGGATTCTCAGTTCAATGTAAATGTTGCCTGGAAATGTCTTTCTTAAAGCAATTACAGAACTACAAGTTACAGAAAATGGAATGACACGTACAGTATCAGTTAGATTTTTCAAAGTTTTTGATTACAAGCTGCAAAAAGGTGAAGCTGGTATTAGAGATGGCAGATGTGGAAATCCATGCGTTAAATGTGTTTCAAAAGCTGATACAAATTATAAAAATTTTGAATATGTTACTTCACGGGTTGCAAGAGTAATAGGCGTTGATAAGTTAGTTGTATACTTGAAGGTTGTTTTTCATCTTTGTTTAATAGAGCAGTATGTCAAGATCATCTTCCTGTCTTTGATTTTGTTCCCTTTTCACATTACTTACCACCTCCTCTTCACACCACCATTCATTTTGCTGGACATTTCTTTGAGCTAATACTTGGAGTAGCTACATCAAAAGATGCTGCAAATTATAGATGCAATTCCTTACGCTGATTCCGAAAATGCCATTTTCGAAAAAGTTTTTTTGGCACAAAAACGGCATTTTTTTGTGTTTTTTAAGGAAAAAAAGCAGGTCTTAAGCGGTCTAACTCTAAATTGTATATTATTCGATAGAGAATTAAATTCTGCATCTAATGGTATATGTTTCCAGTGCGCGAAAACGAGCAAAAAAATTTCTTGGCTAAAGAACGGCATTTTTCAGCTTAAAAAGGTTTAGAAAGTCGTTCAAAAAAAAGAGAAACGAGGCAGCTGCCTGTGTGTGTCTTCTTTTCTTTTGAACCGGCTGCGAGGAAAAAAAGAGAAGGATGCACACACAGAAAAAAGAGTGTCAACACTCCCTTTGACTTTTTTTGTCGACCTTTTTTTTAGTTTTGCCCTTTTTTCATTGGCAAAAAATTAAGCCTTATCTTCGGGAGGTAGTAATTTTAAAAAGCTGGGGAGCTTTAAAGATGAGATCCAATAAAGAATGAAAAAGTTAATGCAAATTGTTGGAGAGTAAAAACATATGAGTGAAAGTGAAAAAAGAATGCAGTGAAAAGAAAGTATAAAAAATAATTTGATTAAATGTTATTAATGTGAAACGAAATTCTCGTTAATCATTAGTTGAAACCAAAAATGTCTTGTTGAAAAGGTGAGCGCTCCTAACTAGTGAAAGGCAATTCGCTTCGCCGAATTGGATTCGCCTATTCGCTTCGCCTGATTTTCCAATTCGCGTAAAATTCGCCAATTCGCTGCGCATAAATTTTCAATTCGCATTTTTTCAAGCATTGTTTTAAAGATGCTTTTTAAATGAAAAACATTCTTCATTTTAATCAGATCCTTTGAATCGTACTAATTGTTGGATCCAGTAGCATAAAAATACATTTTTTAAGCATTTGATCTTAAAATTTTGTTCAGTTTTTAAAATTCGCCGAATAATTCGCTAATTCGCTTCGGCAAATCCAATTCGTCAATTCGCTTCGCCTAAATTTCGGATTCGCATTAAATTCGCCAATTCGCTTCGCATAGATTTTCAATTCGCTTAAGCAATTCGCATTCGCATTTTTGCCAGGCGAGGCGAATTGCCTTTCACTACTCCTAACAACGAAAATTTTTACAACTTTTTTTTGCAAACGGATAAATTTACAATTTGTTTTTATAATATAGGCGTCTAATAAAAAGTGAGGTTTTTTACTAACAAAATCAATTAACTTTCAATATCATTGATATTATCCATGTTACCGATCTCATAAGAAGACGTCTGTTGATCAAATTAGGGGGTATGAATACAAATAATGATGACATATTGCAGAAGCAACTGGTCATCATTATTGGCGATGTCAACAGTAAGTTGATAATGGCTCAAACCAAGACGCTAATTTGTTAATTCATTGTCAAATGATTGCTTCATCATCCTTTTTGCCTACTTTGAAGATAACAATCCCTCTTTATGGAAATTGCGAAAGTTTAACTAAAGTCTTCGAAAAAATGTTTTGTAAATTTCATATGTAAAAAACCCGGTTGTGAAAATTGCCCGTTTTAAAAACAATTTGTAAAAGGGTCCATTGTAAGATTTGTAAATGTAAATATACAATAGCCATGGCAAAAAAAATCTAATGAAGTTTTTACAATTAATGATGATCGGTGATAATACAAATGATATTCGATTGGATGAAGTTCTTTACGATAGCATTTTACAACCTCTTACACTGATTTAAACAATGTAATCAATGATAAATGTATTAACGATGCAGTTATTGATTGTGTAATTTATAAAGATCTTATATGTGAACATGATGACAGGATTTTAATTAGTGCAGTTGCTTGGGATAATACAGTGTCTGCGCCTGTTTATTGGGGTCCAGATCCTAGAAGACCAAATCGTTTACCATCGCTTCCAAGATATAATGCTATATTTGAAAAAGCTATAATTGCTGTTAATTTTAATAATCAACATTGGAGTTTAGCTATTTTGGATAAAGAAACAAAAAGTTGCAAATTTTATGGCATTTTGAGATATAACATTTTTTTCACGAAATTATGCTACGCAGTTAGCAAAATTGAAATTAATTTGTTGTTTGCTTCTTGATGGTGATGGTGAAGATGGTAATGTTGTTGTTGCACCAGATAATTCATTTTTAGTGCAGGGTGATGGTATTAATTGTGGGCCTCTGATTGTTATGCTTGCAGTGAGAATCTTTAATAATCAACATTTATTTTTTCGACAAGTGGAAACTGATGAATTTAGAAAATTTATTTATTCCACTTCCGTTATGAAGTAATTAGACGTTTTTGGGAAGCAATTCCGGAAGTGGAAGTTCCTAAACACTCCTCCAAGTACAGACACAAAAACAACTTCAATAATAATGATGAAGTTGAAGTTGTTTTTGATAAAGAGAAGATGATAAAAGAAGCTAAAACTGAAGTTTTGGATTTGTCATATGAAGCAACTGAAATGATTAAAAAATTTATAAAGTTGCAATTGATGGAAATTTACAGAATACTGTAAAAAATATAATGGAACCAAAAAAAGGAGCAAAAAAATCAAGCGACATCGATTTTTAAATTAAGGATAACAATCAAATTTTATTAGTTTCTGAAATAATTTTAAATTTTTAACAAGATTTTTTTACCGAAATATTTGTTTTAAACTGTTATTTATTATTGTTCTTGCTAAATGAGTAATTTTTAGGTAACACATGAATAAACTTAAATAATTAAACATGTAATTTGTTAAATATTAGTAAAAAATGAGCTTTAGTATTTTTTCTTTTTTTTTTAAATTTTCAAATGCTGTTGAGTTCATTTTTCTTTTTGAGCACTATTTTCTATAATAAAGCTGGAAATAAGAAGAAAAAAAGAAAAGTTCAAAGCAGCTGGCATGTTTGGCTTCTTCGTGGTTAAAGGCTTGCCTCTTTGCATGCACTAGTGGTGGCAATTTAAAAAAAATTTTATTGATTAGAAGACAAGCTATACATGCCATAGGCTTTGACAAAGAAAAAAGAAAGCTATGTGTGACTATGGAAGGGAGAGGGAGAAGTATGCCATTGCGCGTGTGCGCACTTTTTTTTGTTAAGCATTTTTTTCCTGTTAGCTTTGAGAAAAATGTCTCTTTTTTTGTTAGCCACATAATAAAAAGAGTTTTTCGTTTTATCAATGGCACTCATGTATTGAAGTGTTTATATATGCCTAAAAATGATATGCATATGCATTATGTTAAACGTTTTTTGAAACATTTTTTACGTTCAATGTTTTGACATTGTGAATATTTTGTCATCTTCATGGCTTATGAATTTATCCATTTTATGAAAATGTGTTTTCTCTTTTATTTAGTTGAACATGAACTATGAAGTCTTTCAAAGGTCATGAGATACGTGTGTCTACGCTGTTTTTAAAATTCATTTTTTGGCATTTTTATTGAAATACAGTATATGCGTTGTACATTATGCTCTTAATTATCGTTAAACTAGTATGCACAGAGTATACTCATTTTTTATAAGTGAGAGAATAAATTCTATATAGAATAAGATTGCATTTAACTTTACAGTTTCGATTTCGCAATATTTTTCAAGTTCCGGGTTATGTTCCAGTTTGTTCTATATTGGGGTTTCCTTACACAAAATGCGTAGCAACAATTCAACTTTTTTTTAAATTATTCCTTGCTTTCCCCTCCCCCTTAGTTTAAAGCTCACATTTTTAAAAAGCATTTTGGTAAATGTGAGGTACTTGAGTTAAACAGTATGAATTTTAAAAACACCTTTTTTGTTTTTCGTATTCTTACAACAGTGTGAACCTGTGAAAACAATTTTCTTAAAGCAACAACATACATAAATTTTTTAAAAACACCTTTTTTTCTCAGATGTATAAACAAAGCTTTGTCATCTGTATGGAATTAATTAATTTAAAATTCTTTGTGGCTTTTAATTTATACTTTAAAACATTAACTTTTAGGACTATTTTACAGTATCTCAAAAAAAGAATGGCAATAATTTTCATTTGCTTATCCGATAACAATCCAAAAATATATTTTTTACTCTTTTCTTTTTTTGGTTAAAACTAGCTCAAATCTCGTTAGAGTTAAACAAATTTTAATTGGCTTTTTCATCTCAGTTTAAAACGCTATCTCTTTTTAAAGTCTATTGAATGAATGGACATATGTATTAAAGATATATGTGCATTACTGAGAATATCTCAATTCATTCTTTTATATAACTTGCGCAAAAAAACAAAGTGCTATCACAGAAAAAAAATAGGATCTTCAAATGTGTAGTTGAGAGATGCAAAGAAACCACAAGCGGAAGCATTTTGCCCTCTATCTATATTTCTTTTCTTGACGTTATTGCTTTATGCCTTTCGTTAATGCTACTTTTTTAAAGCCCTTTTTTCCCTTTGGCATTTTTTGACACTTGCGTGTGATTTATATATTTGAAAAAAATGAAATTAATAAAAAAATATATTATAAAAAAAGTGAGGGGAAGGAAGGCACTTTTTCTGCGAAATTAGTTTTTTTGCTTTAAGCTTGATGTTTCTAATTAGCATTTTTTTGTGGACACTGCTTTTTTCTAAATTGCCAACATTTTAACTTTAAATTAATGAAAAAAATACTAATTTTATGGCTACTATTTTTCATCAATTAACACTAATATTTTTTCCTCATAAAAAAGCAGGATACTGTCAGTGTTACGACTTATGAATAGAAACATTAACGATGTTGTTGTATTTTTTTCTCTGGAGAAAAAAGATGAACATGAAAAAGAATGGCAGTAGCTTTTAGCCGCTTTTCATCTCTATTCTTTTTTATAGTCTAAAACTATGTTTCTTTTTCAATTATACCCGAACGTTACTTACTCTCTTTCCTTTCTTTTTTTTAGAAACTAAAAAACGTCGCTGTCATCATCACTGCTCATTTTCTTCTTACTTTAAAAATTAAATTATTGGTGCTATAATTTAATTTACCTATTTATTTATATTTTGTGTCTTATGATCTTCCGCTTTTTTTTGCTTAAATATGTGTTTCAAAAGTTGACAGATTTCAGCCATCTTTTTTAATTTTACCAAATTTATTTTTATTATTATTTTTCGACACAAATTTCAAACAAAAAATATATAATTCTAAAAAACAAAATTTTATTTTTGTCACAAATGATTTATGCTTGTAAACATACTTTTGTGAGAAAAAAAGGTCAAAAATCTGTTGAATTCCAGGAAAAGATATGAGAGAAAGAGTAAAGAGAATTTTTTTTCTCAACATATCTCTCTTTTATAATTTGGTTTTTCTTGGACTTTTGTGTTCGCTGACTACTATTAATTTGTTGGGTTAAAAAAATTTCATGTTTTTAATTCTTTTTGTTATTTATTTATTTCAGTAATGTCAAATAATGAGAGCTTTTTTTCTTCTCAAAAACAAAATCTTTAGGGTGAGAAAAGATTAGGTTGCAAGAGCAGCGTCAATTGAAAAAGTAGCCATTGCAATGCTATTTTCTTATTTGTCATTTATAGTAGAAAAAAAATTGAAAATTCAAATATGAACCCCCTTCAGCAGCTCCGACGACTCAATTGCGATGAGTGAGGACCCGATTTTTTTTTGAGGTTAATCAAGACTTTTGTCGTATTTTATTGCCCTTCATATTTCTTTAAGAAGGCCGAATATTTTAGCGTTTTTTTATTATTTTTTTTCAAAAGACGGAAATATAGATGCATGAAAGGAAAAACACATAACTAAAAATGGACGACAGGTTGTTTGTAAAAAAAAGTGGAGGAAAAAGCGACGGGTGATCAAGCTATTTTGGTTTTAGCATTCTTTATTTTCTACTACCAGCTTTTTAAAATCTCGACTTATGCAGCGGAAACGACAATTTCTTTTTACATTTCTGAAAAAAATGCCTTCAAAGTATAGACCAAAAACTATTTTTGAAAAACACGTTGCGTGCTTCCTTTGCTTAGAAAAAAAAGATGGAGAGAAGGTGCTTTAGCCTCATATGAATCCTCTTTCTTTCTATTTTTTGTGTCATAGACTTTTTTTGCCTCTGCCAACTTCATTTTCGTTTTTTCATAAAATATTCATCATTTCTTCTTTTTTCCTTCCTTTCTTTATCAATACATATTTGCGTGGTTTTTTTAAAATGAAAGGAGAAGTCTAAGACAATAATTATAAGCAACAATTTAATAATTCTTTTATTATCATTTTTATTATTATTTTTCAGCAACGACAAAATTGAAGATCTATGTCGCTGTTTGCTCATTTCGCGGTGGTCTACATTGTCGCATGCTTATTCAACTTTAGCTTTGAGGTAAAAAAAAGTTTCTTTTCTTTCACTTCCGCATTTAAAATATTTTTTGCTTTTAAAAAAGCCTTTTTAACGCATATGTATGAAAATAAATGCAATCTCTCAAACGTGTCAAATACATTTTTTTAGGAAACACTCTCATGTGGCACAAATCAATTTACAGTAAACTTTGACGACCGCCCGCGTAGTGCTGAGGGTAGCCTAACAACTCATTATCATTTTCGTACATTGGATAGTATTCTTACTCGTTCAGATATTTGTGATTTTATTACCAATTATAATGACACTGCTACAGCATCATTGCCAACCCCGCTTCCACATAACGGCATCGAACAGGGCGCCGTTCCGCCATCATCTCATTCATCCTCTTCATCACACCATGTTGGAAGTAGTACAACTACAGAAGAAAATGTTATAACAAGATGTGAAGCGTGTCAAAGATGCCCTGAAAAGATGAAAACTTTTCATGATATTATGTCAAAATGGGCAGAAGAAAAGGATCTTTTATCATTAATAATAATTGTTCATAAGTCATTAGAGCATACGACAAATGTGGCATCAAATAACAATGTAAAATTTGTATTTTTGGAAACTTCATCAAGTGAAAAATCTCCTATTGAAGTATGTGAATTAGCGGATCAAGAAAGTGGGGATGCATTACGAAGCTTTTCAAAAACTTCAGTAAGCACAATGATGTCATTATTTAACCGTTTTTTGACATGTTTTTCTTTTCATTCTAGGTTTTATTTGTCAGCATTTCATTTATTATTCTCATGGTAATTTCGTTGGCATGGCTCGTCTTTTATTATGTTCAGCGGTTTCGTTATGCGCATGCAAAAGACAGAATGCAAAGACGTCTTTTTAATGCAGCTAAAAAAGCACTAACACGAATTCCAACAAAACCTGTAAAAGCTGGCGATAAAGAATTGGATGCAGATTGTCCGGTTTGTATTGATCCATATCGAGCAGGTGATATTGTTCGAATGTTACCCTGTCGTCATGTCTTTCATAAAACATGTGTTGATCCGTGGCTTTTGGAACATCGGTATGTTTTTTAATTTTAATTAGAAAAAAATAAAACAAGTGAAACAAGCGGTCTAAGGTTACCGTATTCAATGAGTCTTAAAGCCAATAATGACATTGTAATCTTTTTTAGAACATGTCCAATGTGTAAAAGTGATATTTTAAAAGCTTTTGGATATCAAGTTAATATAAATAATAGCCGAAGAAGGGCACAATTTTCTGGACAAATTAATGATCATCATGGTGGAATTCATGTAGAAAGTGATCGACTAAGTAGTAATTCAACTGCATCTGAATCAAATGCTTATCCCTATCCAGTTGTTAGTGAAATTCATGATCCATTTAGCTTTACTCCGTCTACGTCACCTCAACTCATGCAGGTATAATAAATATAATTGTGTCATGTAACAAAAAAAGTTAATTATATTTTTTTGAAGGTCATGAATGAGATGAACGCTCGCGCATTTTCAATTATTCCTCTTACCGTACATAGTTCAAGCGGGAATGGTGGAAATTCACAACCAACTTCATCAAATAATCCATCATCATCTGGGGCAACAATGTCAAATGATCATTCAAATGGTAATGGAAGAATTTTACGCACAGCTCCAAGTGGTTCATCAAGTCGAAAAATGCGGGGCCATGTTGTCAATCTAGTACATGTTCGTTCACGATCATTAAGTCAATCACAAATTCCAACAAATGCCCAAAATAAAATTCGAGAAAAAGCTCAACCTCGAACTGATCGAAGGCCATCCGCATTAATTCGTTCAAGTAATATTAATAATAATCAACAGACGGGTACTGTAACAATTGAAGTGATACCATTTGAACAAAAAGCTTCAATACCAAAAATTGAATCAATTCGAGATAAAACTGAAACCCTTGTTCAAATTGATCCAACTCCAACATCATTTATTCGAATGGCTGTTTCGGAAGAAGATATGGCAGCTTCAAATCCACATAGCGTTGTTTCACAAACAATAACACGAGGACATTCAGTTAAAACAATGGGAGCTCGACAACAACCAAATAAAAATTTTTGCCGTCGAGTTTCTGGGCAACCTTCAATTGGAGGTTTTCAAATGTTACCAACTGTTGATTCAATTCGTTCAACGCCTGCAGCAGTTGTAAGTGATTCCAATGCTCAAAATCCTCGAACTGTTCCACTTTCAAGTGCAATCAGCATTGAATCTTTATAGTTATAAGTATTTGTAAAATTGTTTATAGCACATTTTATTATGTGCGCCTTCTTTGTTACGGTCATCTTTTTTGGATTTGCGTGTCAGCTACGATCTTTTTCTCTCTTTCCTTTTATGTATTTAAAAATCATTACAATCATTTTAATGCAAAAAATAACTAGTCACATTGTTGTCTTAAAACCCGTTGTTTAAAAATTTAAAAAACTTGGTGAAACATTTTCCTTACATAAGATCTCAAAAAAATATTAAAATTTCTTTTTTTTTCACAAATGATAGAATTGTTAAATTTCAAAGTACTACGAATAAAGTTTAATATAACCAAAGTTAAAATGACATCACAAAGTATCAAATTTAACAGAACTGATATAAATGAAAAACTTTCCGAAAGCAGATACTAATTTTTCTTGCATTGTTGGGATCAAATTTATTCATACAAACGTTCATTGATTAAATTATAGTATTATTAAAAAAATAATTTGAGAGAAAAGCAACGCGTTTTTTGTAGATCATACTGTAACATAAAATGTTATTCGACATTGCTTTTGCGAAAGGTTGGACAAAATTTTAAGAGTCAATATATGATATATCATACTATAGTAGGATATATCGTAGCTACTATACTATTACAGTAGATTCAGTAATCATGAAATAACAGCTGAAAGAGCTTCTATCTAAAACAATTCTTTTTTGCCATTTTTTGAAAAAACTTTTGTTTCGGCTTAGTTTTTCCTGGCTTATTTGTTTTCCATCAATACTGTATTTTTTTAAAAATCTGGACAAATTTCAATAACATAATCTTGACAATTTTATTCTATGGAAAACAAAAATGTGCGGAAATGAGATTTTTAAACGCAACGGAAAAAACTATTTAAAACGGGAATTCCAAATTAGCTAAAATTGCTTTGGATACATTTGCATTTTTTAAAAAAATAACTTTTACGGAAATGGAAACAAAAACGACTCTGAATCCCGTAAAACCGAAAACGACATTCCACGCATCCCTGATAAAAAGAATCAAAGTATTTTAAAATTCTGGCAGCAATTGGAGAACTAAGCATAACTCATGATAAAAGAGGACTTCATTTGCAAAAAACAAGTCATGTATAATCTTTAAAACCGTTTTTTGTAATTACCTTTATTTTACACATCTATATTCATCATACACATATTCACACGATAATCTATTCAACTAACGACCTTTCAATTGCTTTTTGAATTCATCTTTGAATGTATTGGAGAATATACTTATTCGACGAGAAATTTTTGAATCTTCAATTGCAGATCGAGTACGAAATAAACCAGAGATAAATAATCGAGCAGCTTGCCGCATTATACTTGAATCTGCCATCTAAAAAATATATCATAATATCCAAAATATAAATAAGCAGAGAACTTACTTGTTGAATAATTTTTTCATTATTTAAGAATTGTCTAATAAAGCGATGAGGCATAATGAATATATGAATATGTACAATAAGACTAGTTAAATTAATATAATAAAGTATATAGAGAAGAAATGGAAATAAGAAAACTTGCGTAATAATGGCACTTGATGATCATTTCTGTTTCAAAAAAATCGTTCTAAGACTTTTTAAAACTAAAAAAACTTTAAAAATTAAAAATGTGATTAAACAAGCCTCTTAAGAGAGCCGCGTTGCGGCTCTCGCATTCTTAGTGTGGCATAAGATTTTATTCATTCTTGGTTTTTCATTTACTTTCATTTAATACCAAACATGCCGCAATCAACACAACGCATTTACGCATTTATCCGTCACATTTCGACATACCTCATTGCTTGCTTTTCCTCATTAACAGCAATCAAAATATCATTAAACATTTTCTAGCACTTCAAAAAAGTCGTTGGTTCCTTCGGAACCAACGACGGCGTACTCATTCATTTCTCAGGCATTTTCAGACCTCATTCGCATCAATAAACATTCTAGCATGCATTCCCGGCATGCTCATCTTTCATCCCATACTACATGCACTCATTCATTCAAATATCCATTTTTTCATGCCATTTTACATATTCCCATTCTCATAAAACATCTTCCCAATGCATTTAGAAACTTTTGCCCCAGCTGGGCATTGAACCCACAACCTCTTGCACGTCATCCCTCTGCACTCACCACTGCGCCACACGCACAACTCCTTCAAATGACCACCTCCGGAGCTCATTTAACATTTTTTCATACTCCATTTTTCATGCTCTATCCATTGATACCACACATGATGCAAAAAAATGAGATGCAGAGAATCGGTTTCATTGCCAAATAGCATATTGGGCGATTACGTGTGCGAAAAAAATTAAAATTTTATTTATGGATTTAATAGTACGAAGTTGTAACATCTTTGGCATTACCAAAATGAAAAAAGAACATTGCTGAATAATAGCAACAATGATACAGCTTTGAATAAGAAAACAAAGGTTAGCAAATATGATTCATTTTTTATGAACGCTTTTACTTTTTCATTACATAAAAATCACAATTGTTGATGTATTTCTTCTGTCTTTTTTGTATGTGGTATAGTTTAAATTGTGAATGACTAGTAAATATTGTGAAAATTAGTTTAAAAAATGATTAAAAAATTGCACAAGTCACAGAGAAGACAGAATCTTTATAAAATTTCTTAATCAACTAGCTTAAATTTTATGTGAAGAGGCAGAAACAGGAAAATATTTCAAATCGTCAAACAAGAAATTTACATTTATTGTAATTAATCAACAACAAAAATACAGAGAAAAACATGCATTAACCAGTGCTAACAGTACATTACATGATTATGATTCAGAAGCCTTATAATTTTGATAATACATAAGAGAATTTTCATCCAAGTGAATGGCATCAACAGTAAGTTGATAGTCAGTTTTTAAATCATCAGAAAATTTCTTGAAGCTTGAAAGAATTTATGACTTTTTTAACAACTTTCAGTAAATATTTAGATTTAAATGTTACAAAGTACTGTAAATGAAAATCTGAGTATTAATATACTTTAAAGTGAAGGCTAGTATAGTAAATGATAAGCCAAAATTTCGAATATAAACTTTGTTTTTGAGCTTACTGTACAACTTTTAAAGATATAGCAGTTTTGAAGCTAATTTTCACAAGGCATTCACAAAAAATGTGGATATTTTTTTTCTAAGTTGCTAGTTTGCATTAAATTTTAATAATCATATTACTTTGCTTTTCTTTGTACTATATTATATGGCTCTGAAATGCATTGAATGTCAAATAGAAACTGTGGTCACAAATTTGCCGCTCTTGTGAAAGCCATAAAAAAGTTCAAAATTGCTTTGATTCTCATTATGTTTTATCTATCTTTCTTTTCAAGTCAGTTTAGGAAGTGATAATATGTGCAAATTGTGAACTTGAAGAAAATAGTACACATTTTCTGAAACAATTTTATTTTAAATATTTTTAAAACAAAATGGAAGAAAAACTATTTCGTAATTTGTTTTATCGTTTTATAAAAGGCTATCAAAGATTATTTTTTGAAACAAAAACAACAACCTTTGTCTTCAAAACCTATGCACATGCTGACTCCAATGTTTAATCAACCATTTTGTATTAAATCAGAAAAACAAAAATATTACTTCTCATTAGAGCTTTGTTAACGACGAACATTTAAATTTAAATGTGCCTTCTGGGATTATTTACACTTTAATGTATTAAATAAAAAAAAGAGATTTTTTATTATTTTTTGTAGCCCTCATGTAAAAATAGATGAAAGAAAGTATGCCATTCATATTATTTTTCTTGTTTATAAGACTTTTTCGTTGTTCATTTGTGTGCCAAAATGGATTGTAAAATCCATTAAAGCAAAAGCGAAAAAAAGAACTTCAACATAACTCTATAAAACTTTAAGCAAAGCCATTTCCTTTTATTTCTGAAGAAAAAACTAAAGTATAAGTAGTTAGAGCAAAAAATCATGGAATAAAAAGTGCTATTAACCTTTTTGCAGTCATTTTGAAAACTTTTTCTTTGTTATTACCAAGGCACCAATGCTTCATTGAATCATAAAATTGCATTTTTGTTGTTATGCATGAATTAAAAAAGTCATAGGACATAAAAAATTGATTTATTGAGTTCAATGTAAAAACTGGATTTTTGTAGAAAAACGAAATTTGAATGAAACTGGGTACGGTAATTGCAGTCAACAAAGATGATTTTTAACCATAAGCTTAAAAACATTAAAATTTTAGATTTATTACTATTTCATCAACTTTTTGCTTTTTTTCTATCTGCCTCTATTTTCCCTCTCAGTAAAATAAATTTTGGAAATTTAAATGGTATTGATTGGTTAGTTTTCAACGATGTCGCGTGCAACGACAAGCATCAACAAAGAAACTTAGAAGACCTATCGCTCAGCTGTTGTCTTTTTCTTTTACCCCTTTTTTTTCTTATGTCATTTTCCTCATACTACTTCTTACACAGAAGCGGCATCTTCATCTTTTTTCTTTCTTTCTCTCGTTTTTCTTTCTTTTTTTATTGATGTTATTATTTGTACAGTTGAGAATATTGGTTACGGCAGAACATTTTAAAAGTTTTTTTTATATTTTTTGTCATGTGCGTAAGTTAGTCTCCTATTTGTCCCTCTTATAAAAATTTTTCCCTCGTATGTTTGTCAGGTCGGTCGCCCCCGGAATAAGGCAACATTTATAAACGAAGTGAAGCCCGAAAGCGACACACTGACTGACATTATTTCACCCTTTTTGCGTATTCTATTTTTTTGCATATTATTTCCTCGAGCTTTTTCGGTGGAAACACACTGTGATGAAAGAAAATCAATGTGTAAAAGAAAATAATGTGTTCAAGAAAAATAGAAAACAAGGCAAAAAAAGGCCATGACGGCCATACTACTATTTGTTGCAGCACCACAACAACATTAGTGCATTGCTTCAATGTATCGTAGCAACAAAAAAAAATGGAAATGAAAAAAAAGCGAATCTGATAGCAATTTTACAGACATACTTAACTGACTGAAAGAAAGTATGTTTTTAAAAAGCTTCAAAGCTGACAACATTGATCGAAACCAAATGTGCAAGAAAAAACCATAGATAAATCATTTTTGTTCAAAAATTTGTTAGCATAAAATTGTTTGGAAACAAAAAGCAAAAAGCATTTTGTGTAAAGTAAGCATTAGCAAATCAGTTGTAGATTCTTGCAGAAACGTCGAATAAACTTTTGCTTTGAAATGTAGCAAACAACTTTGATCAATTATACATTCAACGGTTAATGACGCGTAAAATATTACTGTAAAATTTGACATTGTATTTTATTATGCTTATTATGTTTCTTCAGAGTTATTTTTAAAAAAGTTTACTGTAATTGTTGTCGAATAGGATATGTATTATGCTTAATATAACATTTATTATTATTATAATGGTTGTTAAAATTTTGATATATATCTCCTTACATTTTTGACTCAAATAAACACGTGGCTATTTTGAAAAAAAAATTAAAAGAGAAAAATGGAAAACAGAGGAGCGCGAAGCAACATCATCAACACAACTACTGCTACAACACAAAAAAAAGAAAGAGGCAGCAGCAGGAGTAACAGCAAAAACGCGCTCACAGCCATTTTCCATTTCTCTCCATAATAAAATGGAAATAGCCCGCCTTTCTGTCGATACATCGTTGCTCAAGCACATTGTGAAAATAACTCCGCCTACAGTGTCGTAAACATAGAATGCCGAATAATAGCGTAGTGAAAGATGCACATTCTTCTCCGCGTTCATATAAATAGGACGAAGACTAGTCAGCCCGTTTCAGTTCCCGAGCGCGGTCCGGTCAGTCAGGAACATCAGTTTAGGCAGGCTTTTGGCGTTAAACTTAACAGAGCGCATAACGATAATCCATATAATATTTGGCATTTTGAAGTGCCATTAAATTTTGTAAAATAAAATACTGTATTTGGTAATACTGTCAGTGTTTTATGCACTAAAAAAAGTGCTAACAAAAAAAGTACTGTGGTTAAACCTCATCTCATCCTGTAGCTGTTATAGCCGTAAGGTCATTTTTCCAGCACTTACCGTATCAGCTGAAATATATCGTAAATCTTCAGAAGGCCAAAAATTTATTTGTTTCTAAAAAAGGATAATCGTAGTTGCCTCTAATAAGTGTTAACTCAAAACCTATTTACTTGCTGTTCTATAAATATATCTGTAAAAAAATTCTTAAAATGACTGAAGATAAATTTATTCAGGAAACCGCTCCGTTATTCGAAGCATTACCTCAATCGTCAATTATCGTACCTCAACAAACAAACCACAGTGAACTGCCGAGATTATTGCAGTCACTGAGGGCCACCAAATCAGATAATTTTGAATCTTACTATGGGATCATTGATCGTCAAGCAATGCAGTCAACTTCAATCACGGATTCCAAAACTTGCAAGAAACGCGATTCAACCTGCAGCATTCGTCATGGCTTCATAGCTAAAAAAGCTTCACATAAAAAACAATGGTAAGTCTTTTATATTCCTTTTTTGAGGGGTGATAATAAGTTGAATATCAACAACGGTCAAAGAATATGAGCACTTCTGACCTCACAATCATATCTATACATCGATAACAAAATAGTTGATTGCCATGGATTATTATAAAGTATCCCTCTGCGCGTACATTTGCACTCATTTTTCGAATACCCCTTTTTAGTGGGCGTGGTTCTCTCTTGAAAAGAAAGACACACAAAAGAAAAGAACAAGACAGCGGCCTGCAAAAATTTCGCAATAAAAAAGGCAGCGATATAAAAGACCCAAACAGCAGTCAGTTATTTCTATTCTGTTTCCTTGTTCTCACAAGCGGTGCGTTTTTTTCCTTCTCTTTCTATTTCTTTTGAAATAATGCATTTTTCTTTAAAATCTTTTGATTTTGATAATAAACTTTTTGCTAAAAAGAAAAATTCTTACAAAAAGTATTCTAGAGTTCCAGCTTGGCAACGCATTCGAAGCGCTAAAAAATCTTTTGGCAATTCTAATGCAAGCTATGATCGTTTTAGCAATGGAACATCATCATCTCGTGCTGCACCACAACGAATTCTCTGCCCAGATGCTCCAAGAAATACTACTTCATTCTTGATCAATGATATGGAAGAAAGACAATGTCGTGATGTCAGCCCTCCAACACCTTCTGTAAGTCCAACATCACGGGCTCGATGCTGCTCAACTTCTGCTTCTGATCCATCTACAAGTGAATGCCCAATTGCAAAGTTATTACCACATGAAGAAGAAGATAAAACTGATGATTACTATGATATGGTTGATACTCTTAGTTGGGAAAGATTTGATGGCTTACCTCGTGATACAATTACTCGTGAACTTATTCATGTAGAAGAACATAATCGTGATCTCATTTTTCATTTTACAAAATTGCGTGAAGAAAATGATAATCTTAAACGACTACTTGAAGCTAATGGTATTGATGTTCCTCAAACAGCCGCCGCAGCCGCATCATCTTAAAAAAAGAACTTGCCATCCTGCATTTGCCAAAAATGAATGATCTGAACTTTTTTCACTTGATTTCATAACCCAGAGTTTTAATGTTGTTTTTCATGTAGTTTCTTAATTGTTAGCTTTTTTGTTTCTTTTTTTGTTGTACTCATATATAAAAGATTTTTATTTTATTAATCTGTGTATTTGGATTTTATACAAGCACACATTATTTTAAACTACATATTAATAGATTTTATTTTCTTCAGAATTTAATACAAAATTGTAACATTTAGTTTAAGCTTTCTTTGTTGGAAACAAGTTTGTTTTTGCTTTTGATAGTAATGAGGGAATTTTTCCGAGGAAATATAAGTTAAAATTGAGAAAAACAGGGTTGTTTTTGATAATGCATAAATTAACTGTTATAGACTTGTAATTTTTGTGTTTTTTCCGGTATCAGGATTCTCGAATTGCAAATATCCTTGATATTTTTGATTCCTCCGGAATTTCAACGATCACTGCAATAATGTTTTACCTAAACATTTTCTTGCCAAAAAATTAACCTTTTGTAAATATTTTAACCCTTAAATTTAAAAAAAAATACGGTATATGATCACATTTTTTAATTCTATTCAAGAAAATATGTATTTCATCAACCTTCGATAGATCATGTTACTGTTCAATGTTAATTCTCTTGTGGATCCATTGTTTGCAAAACACTATACATTTATACCTTTATTGTTTTTCTTTCACAATAATATAAAACGTTATACTACTATACTTATACAATAGCCTAAAGACGCCACCAACTCATTCCATAACGAACTTGAGCATAATTAGGCCATGATTCAGTTTGTCCAACGCCAGCAGCAGCAATATCACGATCATAAACATGACGAGAAACAGCTTCACGAACACTTGACCCATCAAGTTTATGAATAGCACGTTCAAGTTCTTCCAATTGTGTAGCTTTGCCAGTATTTAAAACATCACGACCAAGACGATCAGCAAAGCGGGTTGAATCATCGGCAATTGAAAGAAGTTCTGCCTTAAGCTTATTTTTGGCCCGATCAACTTCATTGTCGGTAACAGATGTTGCAAGATATTTCCATTCATGTTGAATACCACGAACAATTTCAATACAATTTTCCATATTATCACCATCAGCAGTGAATTGGAAACCAAATAGACCAGTATTATTGTAATTGATAGAGAACGACTGATAGCTTTTAAGAGCAGGAAGAATACTAAGCTTTTGAATAATTTTTAATGGAGCATTAGTTGTAACACTTTGAGTATTTTCCCATCCACTAACAAGTGTTGAAGCAAGTTGAAGAGGAAGAGCATCAGGATGGTAATTTGGAACACCTTCTACGGCAAAAGCGCCATAAACAAATGGATAGGTATCATCACGGTAACGAAATTCAGAACCAGTAAAACGAACATTTTCATTTTGAGAAATTTTACGTTCATAATTGTTGCTAATATCACCGAAATATTTTTCACCAAGACTTGCAAGTTGATCATGATTTACACCACCAACACCAGAAAGAACCATACGAACTGGCTTGTAATGATCTTCAACATAGTTGAGTAAATCTTGACGAGTAATATTTCTAAAAATTAAAATAATAAAATGATTTAAATTAAATAAATGAATATAAAATACATACTCAAGTGCTCGAACATTACCAAGAGGAGAAAGGCTGAATGGAGTGCCTTGGAATGCAGTAGCATGCAAGTTATCAAGAACAACATCATTGACATTGCCTTCAGCTTCTTGAAGTTTACGAATAAGTACTTGACGTTCAGCATCAATTGAGGATTCATCAAATTTGCTGTTACGAACAGCATTTGCAAGAATATCGACAACTACAAAACAATTTTTTACTGCAATACAAACAACAACTAACAAACCTTTTTCGACTTCACCATTTGGAACTTGAACAAAGTAAGCTGTATGTTCGCGTGAAGTGTATGAATTAAGACGGGCACCAAGTTTAGCTAATTCAAGTTCAAGTTGAGAACGGTTACGTGAAGATGTACCCTGGAAAAATACAAAAGATAAAAGTCATATTATTTAAATAAACATCATACATGATAAATGAGATGTTCAGCAAAAGAAGAAATACCATTATTTTCTCCATTTTCATAACGTGAACCTGCATCAATCCAAACACCAATCTATAAAGCAGATATGTTAAAAACGTAAGTATATTTATTTGCTAAAAAATTGCTTACGGTTGTTAAGGGACGATTATTTTCAACACTTGCTACGCGGAATCCATTCTTTAATTCCGTTAATGAAGATTTGTTGGAAGTTGCAAGAACATCTTGAGCACTTGCCGCCATAGCACTCTAAAATATAAAAAAATATACGTAAAAAATTAAAAACAATATAAACAACAACTTACAGCATGACGGATTTGACTCAAAGGTTTCAAACCAGAAGCAAAGCGAAGAGCCATGGTTTCTCCCTGCAAAGAAATAAATTAAATTATTAAGATGATAAGTTTGTTAAATAGAGAACAAAGAAGCTGTCGAGCTTAATGCAAAATACGACGAAGATGTATTCGTTTATCAACAATGAATTCGCTTTAAGACCGAAATGTTTTTTCAATGCACTTGTGTTGAACATAAAAAAATCTTTGACGTATAAAAGAAAAATTTGCAAATTAATTTGTTTACTTTTTTAATTTTAAATGTATATTCAAAATATCAAAAGTATACAGTTTTATTACATCATTTTAATAATACTACATACAAGTTAATTTAGTTCATGGCTATTTAATGTTGAACCATAAAATAGGTCCTATATAAAATACACATAAGAAAAACGAAGCAGAGATCTATTGTATAAATGAGAGACAAAGCTCGTAAATTTGAAAGCATAGAAAAATAAAATGGTGCATTAGGCAAAGTTATGGTTGATAGGCGTAATCAGCTTTGTTATGAAGTACTAATCGGTTATCCACAAAGTAAAAGCTATCGGAACGAGTTTCAAATGGTGCATCAATCATTTCTTGAACTAAAAAAAGATGAAAGACATTAATATGCTTAATAGTCTTTTTTTATTGTAGTCTTACTTAAATCTTCTGGTAATTCAGGAATATTATAAATATGTTCACAAGTATTATGAGAATTTGGAATACAAAATCCAAAATCAAAGTCGAAACTTTTAAGCAAACGATCTTTAAAAAAATGACGTTCAATCATTCGAAATTTGTTGATTGGTTGATCTCCAACGGTAAACTCAACGGATGCTCCAATATTTTTAAGTTTAAGAAAATATGATTTAAAAATGTATCGGACATATCTTGGATTTCTTCTTTTTTCTTCCGATTGTTCTTCATCTTCAACGTCTTCCTCAGCATCTTCCTCTGATTCTTCAGTTTCTAAATAAATTTTTTAAAATTTATGTCTTATAGATGAAAAATTATATCAGACCTGGTTTCCCAAGTTCCAATAATACAGTACCAGAATCCATGTCACGAATTTTGTACTTAACAAATTCTATATCATACGCATTACCATTATATAAATAATCTATAATACATAAATTTTATAAACACATTTATAAAATTCAAAAACCTTTTGTATAAGTTGTCAATCGTAAAACATCTTCAGGTGTAATAAATTCTTTCTTTTTTAATTCTTCTTCGGTAACAGGTGGAAGCTTTTTAGCATTTTTTTGTTGCTGCTGCGGCGGCTTGGTTGTTGCTGGCTCCATTCTTAAATATAATTTTATTTTAAACAATAGTCTCTAAATTTAATAAGAAAAATTAAATTCTATTATCACGAAATAATAATGAAAGAATGTGAATGGCACAATCCGATGGTGACATCAAATGTTGCCATAACGACGACTTTTTAAAAATAGTTTTTTTATTCTGGAAGCATTCATTTTATGGCAAACATCACAAAATAATATTGTTTTGTAATCAACTCTCTTTTTTAGCCATAATAACTGATTTAAACAAAGTTTACTGAAAATTAAATGAAAAAAGCGGTTTAAAAATGACGCCAGCAAATGTCGCTAATAGGAAATTATTTTCTTTCAATTATTTTCACATCTTATTTTACATTTAATTAACAACACAAAAGCACTTGAAGTTGAAAAAGGGGATTGAACTTAAGATTTTTGGAAGATTTAAACAGATGCAATCTTGGACATATGGATATTTAAATCCATATGTTCATTGTCCTTTTATATTCAATGGCGCAACGCCAACTTCTAATAATGTTATTTTTTGGCATTTTTGGAGAGCTTCTTGTTTTTTTGTCTAACAATTTTTAAAACTACGTAATTCCTTTAAGCAATAATAATTATTCCTGATTTTCTGGCAATAAAAAACGATTTTAACGCTTGAAAAAAATTTTTAAAAAGAAAATATATACTTTTGAACTTTATTAATGAGATCAAAGAAAAAAGAACATTGATATTTTTACAGTTTTTACAACAACACTTTTCTTAAATAAAATAAAGACACTATTGGTTTATTAAGTAATAACATATGAATTAATCATATCCTTGTTGATATCTTGTTCACATTCAGAATCAGTATATGATACAGAACTTCCACTTAATTCATCATCAAATGGGTCTGGTGCAACATTCATTGATGGTTTCATTGTTATTGGTAGACGGGTATCCGTTATTCTTAAATTACTATCCGGAATTTGTTCCCATATTTGTTCAATTGGAACAATCATAACTTTAAATTTGAGACAACCGATTTGTATTGCTGTATCATTTTTAATATTTATCCGCATTATTCTATTACCAATAAATTTTGCCTTCCGATATTCTTTTACACATGAACATACATTTTCAATAGGAGCAGTTGTTGATATGCCACCATAAAGATAATTATCAATTACAGTATACCCAAGTGGCTTAACATAAACACAACACTAAAAAGTTAAATTTTTAAAAGTAAGTGTTAATAAAAAAATTTTACATTTGATTTATCATACACAAAACTGCAATGCCTTTGACGAATAAAGTTACAGTATGGTGCAAGAATGCTAAGATTGATTGTGTCATCACTTGTATTTCCAATATTGCATGTTGGATAAAATATTGGAATTGTAGCAAATGAATGATAGGGATGAATGATAAATAATGAACCAATGATTGGTAATGATGGAATAACAAATCCTAAAAAAATATAACTATTTTTGCATAAAGGAAATTTGTAATATTACGCTTATCCAAAATATACTCTCCAACATTGACGTCATCAATGTTCTTTTTTATTTCTATTTCACTGGCTTCAATAATTCCATAATTTGGCTTCCAATATTCATGACATCTTTTCTGCAGTCTTTCATATTCAGAAATTGCAGAAACAACATTACTGTAATTTGTTACACATTCTTCACCAATCATTGGATATTTAAAGTCTGCTGCAATCAGTTTCTCTTGTTCTTGATAACTTGAAAAATATGCCAAAACGAGATCATTATGTGTCATTCTTGAAATAACGAGAAAAGAGCCATCATTTTGCGGCGCAATTAAATACAAAAAATGTCCAACTTTTCGACATTCTAATTTCATCAATTTTGTAAAATCAAGTGATGAAAGATTTTCAAGTTCTTCAGTAAGAGGTTGTATAATTTCAGCTGCAGGTTTTGGAGAAGGTTTCGGTTTCTTTTCTTGGAAGTTTTGTACAGGACCAATAATTGGTGGAGGTAAAGAAAGGCTTCGAAGAAATTTTGAACTATTACTAGATTTTGAAGCCTTGCCACTAATCTTTACAATTTTACCGATTGATTTTGATCGTTTTCTTATTACAGAAACCAATCTTGGCTCAGATGTTGCAGAAATTTTATCTTTTGCGCCCTTTCTCTTCTTCCTTTTTATTACTTTATCCTTCTTCTTTTTCAACACTGATACAATTTTACGTTTCTTTGATTTACGTTTGTGTTTCTGCTCCCTTAAATTCGCAGTTTCAAGAATTCGATGCTTTTCGAGAGTAATTTCTGGGACGAGTTCGGGCATTTTAAATTCGTCTTCCATTAGTTCCGGATCAGTTTCTGGAGTTCTCGGATTAATTTCCATCTTTTTAAGTTCATCAGATTCATCTTCGGGTTTTTGTGGGGTAACATCTTTAAGTGATTCCATGATTATAGGTTCTTCTGTTCTTCTGATAGATTCTTTTCGATTTCGTCCTCTTCTACGTCGTCCACCTCTCCTTACTGCAGGTGTTGTTGCTACAAAAAGGGGAATACTTTCACCACGTTTTGCTGCTTCAGCGATTATCTTTTCTTCCTCTTCTTTTCTTGCTTTTGCTGCTTCTTGTTTTGCTTTTCGAAGGGCTCGACGATATGCTGGTGTTTCAATTATAACTACTTCACTATCACTTTCACTGCCTTCTTGTTGTTTAGATTTTTGTAGTTTTTCAACACTAACGCTCTGTTTTCTTTCAATTACAGAAATATCCGGGGCTAATTTCTCTTTTGGAACTTTTTTCATTTGTTTCATTTTTATATTATCCAATTTTTTCATCAAATCTTCAGCATTTTCTTTTTTGGATTCTTCATTTTCTTTTGATATTTCATCAAGTTTTTCATTTTTATCTTCAACCTTCTTTATATCCATTTTGATTTCTTTTTTCTTCTTTTTCATCTTTTTTGTTTTTCTTTTTTCAATTTTATCTGTCATTGTTCCAGTTGAATAAAAATCACAACCAGCATCAGAATCATATTCAGACTCAATACCAGATGAATTTTGAATAACTATCCCATTTTGAGGTGGCATTTCTTCCGATGTTTCTTCATCTTCCAAAGACAAAACTCGTGTAAAAGTTTCAGAAGTTACAATAATTGGTTCATCTTCGGAAGATAAATGAATATTTGACAATTTTTTAAACAATCCAATAATTTGATCACCATCAGTGTAATATTCCACAAAGTATTTGGTCTTTCGATGGATTTTAACTGGGAAACAGAGTTGTCCATTAAAAAGTTCAGCAACACCAAGTAATTCCATTAATGGAATTTTTTCTTCTGGCACATTTCCTTCTGTCACATCCATTATTTCTTCAACCTGTTGTTGACGAACTGATTCCGACTTTTCAGCAACTACTGGCTCTTTAATGATCGAATTCTGATTCTCTTTTTTTGTGGAAATTGAAGGTCCTGCTTCTGACATTTCAATATCCTCTGCTTCGATAGCATCTTTAGTTTTCACCAATAAAAATGGATATTTTTGCATAATATCTCTTGCAGCTTCTTCAGCCAATTGTGTTTGAGTTTCACTAAAGTATAATGATGGATATATCAATCGTTTGTTTACAAAATGTCTTACTCTTCTGGATAATATAAATCTTCTACTGGAACATGTATCATATTTGTGCTATCCCGTTCAAGGCCATCTGAACCAAAATAAGAACCTTTCGCATTCATCAATTCTGGTGGATAAAATCCATTTTTTTCAACGTATTTTCTTGGATTTAAATATTTATAAAATGGTTTTGAGGATACTGTAGCTTGATCATTGCAATCATCTGCAGCTTCATACTTTGATGATTCAGCTGAAATCAATTCCATAAATTTTGTTTCTGTTATATCTTCATCTGAACTGTCAGATTGCGAGGGGGACGGTTCAGTATCTTTGAAAACAAGTTTATGTCTAAAATTTAGAGAATTTAGCTCTAACATTTTCAAATTTTAACGAACTGTTTAACAAATTTCCAATTAATTACTGTAGGAACATCACCACTTTGTTCCTTTTGTTTAGCACTTTTCAGTGGTTCTCTTTTAACTTTTCTTATAAATTCTTTCCAGGTTTTTTGTGGGTTAACTTTTGCTCGACATTTATTCCAATGATGCATACGTTTAGAAATGCCTGTTGTATTTAATACAAATCGATCCTGAAATGGTGTTCAATATTTGTAATAATTTTCTTTGGCACATCTCCTTACTATCCCAATTTCACCGTGTAGAGGACACATCCAAAATTCATTAAAAACTTCTGTCATCGGTGATTCTAAGCAATAAAGGTGAAATTTTGCTGGACAATAATCACATTCAATCGCGGGAGAATTTTGTGATGGATGTCTGTAAATATAAGTGTTTAAAAAAATTAATTGAAGATTATGTGAATTACTGTTTGCATGAATAACAAAATGCATCCTTCGAGCATGCTAATTTGCGGGGAATATGTTCCATATATGGCATATCGACCAAATGATCCAATACATCTTTTGGCATTGTAAAGCCTCTAGGATTTGCTAACCCTGCAAGTACATCAAATGCTTTTGTAAGAGTCATTTCTTCATCTGGGATTTTCTTTAAAGTTTCTTCTACCGTACTAATATATCTCTCCTCTTCCTATAAAAGTTTTATTAGCATACCGTATTACTTTAATGCAATCTTACATCAAAAGGCAGATTTTTTGCTATTCTTTTTGGTTTTTTAAGAACATCTTGCTCATATCTACATCTTTTGCAATACCATGGCTCATATGGACGTTTCTTGGAAGGCATGGCTGATTCGATACAAGAAGGATGAAAGGATGCTGGACATCTTACACATGATATTAACTCTTCACCCATTTCCTATAGCGGTAACGGTATTTTATTAAGGATATTTTAGTTTTTAACCTACATCACAAACAATGCATTCATTAACATTACGCCATCGAGGTTTTGCTTTTACATATTCAGCTCGTACAACTTTATAATTATCTTTTTTAAATGAGGGATCTTTCATCTCTTTAATCTCCTAAAATATTTTTACGTGTTTTATCTATCAATATTAATTCACTTTACTCACATCTTCAATACCAAATTCATCATAATATCGAACTTTGTATTTCTTTTTTAAATTTTCACCATAAATAATATATTGATGATCTTCATCTGAATCATCACTACATTCATCATCAGTAATTTCTTCATCGTCATCTTCATCATTAATCTTTTTCTTTCTGGACTTCTTTTTTATTTTCTTTTGTTCATCACTTGATCCAACATTTGAATCAATAGAATTTCTTCTTTCTAATGGTTTCTTTTTATCCAAATTTTTTGGTGATGAATGAGAATTTTTTCTTTTTGACCGAGTTTTCGGTCCATGTTCAGCCACTTCAGCTTTTGCTTTAGCTCTGGAAATTGGGGCCATTTTAAACGAATATAAACGTATAGCTAATATAATAATTTAACATCCAAAATGGCAGTTACAATACGGATATGGTCGAGTCTGTTTTTAGCGTTTAATAGAAATAGCGATGTTCACACTATGCCAACGTTGATGCAAAAAATGTTATTTGAATTAATTTTAATTTTACAGTAGTAGGCCTTATTGTGTGTTTTTAACTCATGTTCAATATGTTCCTTTTTTGTTGCGATATTATAGTGAGGTTAAGCATAAAGTCTTCTATTTACAATATTTAAAAAATCAACTGGTATTGTATCTCATATGAAAAGATTTTTGTTCGAGAAAACAAAATGTTTGCTTTGCTTGTTCTAGCTTTTAGCATTTACGTTTTTGAAAAAGCGTTCGTTTCTAAATTTAAATTTGATTTTTAGAAGTTAGACACAAAAAAAACTTTGCTACACAAGTTTCCTGATATTATATCATTTTGTTGACCAGGATAGTTGTCGGCTCCAAAAATTTTTTACTATTATTTTTGCCGCTTTTAGCGTATTTTTTTGAAAAAATAAAAAAATGTTTAGCTTTTAGGTGGTCTGGAATAGTTGCTATTAGTTTATTACCACAACTTTTTTTCTGCCTGCGAACATTATTTTATGGACGCTGAAAAGCCCGATGTATCGTCGGATCAAGCAAACTATCAGTTTTTCAGAAATCATGATAACAACTGTTTTTGTTGCAAATTTTTCAACGTTGTTTTTCATTTTTGTGCAACTTTGAATATTAACTGATTTGTTTACTTTTGATATTAACTTTTTACATAAAAATACTCATTAACAGTAAACCTATATTAACTTGGTATACTGTATTTTGAAGATTCTTTCTTTTGGAAAAAAAAATAATTGTTTGGCTTTGCGTTCTTAATTGTTTTGAACAAATTTGCTTCAAATTTAAATTTTAAATCTTTTTATTAATTTAAACTTCAATTTGTAAAAATTATGGATACAAACAAATTACTTTCTTCTATTACACCACATGATTGGTTCACTTTGAGCAAAAACAAAATCTATGAATCATTTTACAAGACGGGAAATGCTGAACTAGATCAATACTTTGAAGGGGGTTTACCTGTTGGAAAGCTTATTCATATTTATGGCCCTTCAGGCGTTGGAAAAAGTCAATTTTGGTAAGTTATGTTAATTTTTAATTTCTTTGTATTAAGAATACATATCTTCGATGGTTAAAAATTTTTCGTACAGTAAGACCTTTTTTGTTAGAACAGAAATTTTGCGATAAATAACGCGACTTGATCGTATTAAATGTTTTAAATTTTTAGTATGCAACTTGCTGCTAGCATGTGGAAACAAGAAAAAGCTGTTCCGTGTTATTTTTTGTCTTTCTCTAAAAAAGAATTTATTACTTCAAGGTATCTACAGATCTGTTATGAATTCAATATTGAAAAAACTGAAAATGAATTGCTCTCAAATGTTTTTATTAGTGAATTAACGTCTGTTGATCATCTCATTGATGAATTACATAAATTAACTGATTCTGATACTGATGTAAGTGAATTGCTTTCTTTCAAATTGTAACATGGTATTGTTTTAGGTTGGTTTTGTATCTGTTCAAGGTGTTTTTGATTACTCAAGTCATGATGAAGAAGGAGAACATTTTGCATTTTCTGAAGCTTTAGGCCAAGCATTATTAAGTTTAAGTGAAACGAAGAAATGTTTAACAATTTTTGTTAATCAAGTCAGAGCTTCTCTTCAAATGATTCAGTCGTCTGATATTGTTCCCGCACTTGGACCAAATTTTTATTATCATGCACTATTTCGAATTTTTATGGATTTTCAATCTGATGAAAGAACTGTAAGGAAAATAGAACTTACACGTTGGACATTTACTCATAAAGATCCGTTTCTATTTACTCTTACTGTAGGTTTTTTTATTCTTATGTTTATTGTTGCTTTTGTTATTATATATGATCATATCATAAGTCTAATTTATTTAATTTTTAGAAACGTGGTTTAGAAGCCTGGCGCCGACGCTAACTCTTATACTGTATTACTGTAGATGTAATTTTGTCATCTTTCTGTTCCTTGTTAAACATATAAATTTTTATTAAATTTTTTTGAAAATAAATTTTTTTCTCTACAGCTTAAAAGAAAAACACCAGCTTGCATATTTAACATAACAAATATCTTAATTGTAACATTTTTTACATTTGATCTGTATTTTGCTTGAGGGAATATTTTTTTTTCACTGCAGCTCAAGGTCTGACAAAGAAAGTTAAACATGCAAACATTTTCGTTCAACCATTTTTTTATTTCTGCATATCACATTTGCTACATATTTAAAAAATTAAATTGATATAAATCACTGATATTAAAAATGAATTAAACATTATTTTGTCCGTGTTACGTTTAAATGCATTTTTTCTGTTTTGGTGATTTGAATATCTTTTTTGGCGCGATAAAACTGTGTTTTTTTTTGTGAAAAGGTTTACCACTTTTTTTTGTAAACTTCTATTCTCCTTTTTGATGTTAAAGCTTTCTGATATTCCTTTTATCACAACGTGCCTAATATCACTTTTTAACATATGTTGTTAAGTTTTCTTTATTATATCAATTTCAGGATTGTGGCATAGAAAAGATGCGTTTTTCTGCTACTATTGATGATCCAAAATCATTTGAGGATCTTACTCGTATGTTTTTATCTTTTCACATGCATATAGATAATTATATATTTTTAGAAGCTGCTACTACTGCTGCTTCTTTTTCACAAGATGAAGAATTAACTCTAAAAATTTTACCTGATGGCGTTTCATTTGTTTGTGCTACCGGCTTACATCAAGGATATTTTATGGAAATTAAATTACTTGAAGTAGGCACATATTGTTTTTATTAATGAGTTATGTATGTGGTTATTTTAGCAAGAAATTTTCTCTGCATTTAGAATGGAAGGTATTTCTGATGAAAAGAATGTTATTGTTATGCAACTTCAACGTGCACAATTTATGCAGATCTTTCGGATGACTGAAGAACAAGTCAAAGTTAAACTTGTAAAAAGAAATAATCAACCAAAATTAACTGCTGAATTTAAGAGCTCTGGTCTTTTAAAGACTCTTCCCGTTAAAATGGTAAAGAATCATTTCTTGGCTGATTACATGACTCCAACTGTAAATCCTGCAATTGTTGGACTCATCGTTAGGCCCATGGATTCTTTTGTAAAGTTGTTCAAAGCTCATACAATTTTGGAAATGGAAACAACTGTAAGTGTTTATACTTTAAAAATCTTTATCAAATCTATTTATAGCAAATGCGACTTGTTGGTGATGGGAATCTTTATATAAAAGCTCGAAATCCTGATGGCATAGAATTTGAAGTGGTTATTGAAGATCTTGAATCTGTTGAAGATGTTGAACATCATGGTGATACTGAAGTATTTCGCGTTAATATTGAAGTTTTAAATAAGTATTTTAATTGTCTTCCTCATGAAGCAAATAGATGTGAAATTCGTATGTTTATTTTTTTTAAAAGAATACTGTATTCATTGCTACTTTTTTCAGGGGTTTCTGATCTTAATCAAATTGTTATGAATGTTAAGCATTTTAATGTTGATCATGTTCTTTATATGAGTGCATTGCGAGATGAAGCTTTTGAAAATTAACAATATTCGTTCAATATATCGTACAAACTTATTTGTCCTTATTAGTCTATGTCTTTCATTTGTTATTATTATTATTTTTGTTGAATTTTCTTGTATTTCTACAGTATAAAAGTATTAATCAAATTTCAAATTTTAAAAAAACTTTAAAACTAGCGGCTACGCCTGAATGTAAGCCTTTTCACTTTCATTCGGGTTGAGAAAAAAAGAACATTGTCAACACAGTTGCTCATCTCAAACCGTTGAAGGAATGAATCAGCAGCATAGCAAAAAGAAAAAAAGGACACAATTGCGCGCGCAACTTTAAACTTCCTTTTTTCCTTCTTTTTCTTTAGAACTTCTTGCCTTTATGTTAATCTCCGCACAATAATCACGCATTTTTTCGTGAAATCGGTTTTTTTCATTTTTTTGTTAATCGGAATCCACTGTCAAGGTCGTCAAGTTTAATATTGAAACGTGTACATCGTGTTGTAACATTTGATTATGGCTTAAAAATTATAAAATAAAGCATGATTTTTTAGTAAATTTGAAAATGGTATCAGGTACAAATGATGACCATCTTGCAGACTGCAGAGAAATATTTTGTTATTTTGATTCTAAAGGGGATGAAAAAATAAATGTTGCACAAGTTGGCGACGTTTTACGTGCTTTAGGACAAAATCCAACTGAAGCAGAAATTCAAAAATGTTGTGAGCATTGGAGTGATCCAGGTTTTGCTATTTATTATTTAATATATAAATAATTGTATAACTGCCTTTTAAGAATCTCGAATTACATTTGAAGAATTTGTTCCCATTTACCAGACAATTAATAAAAATCGTTCATCTCATACCCTTGATGAATTCATTGAAGGCCTTTCACATTTTGATAAAGATGGAAATGGTACCATCAATGTTGCAGAGCTTCGGCATTTACTTACTACTCTTGGTAACTATTCATTATCCCCCTCCTATTTGCAGTTCAAAAATATTTTTTTTCTTTTTAGGTGAACGCTTAACTGATGAAGAAGTCGATCAACTTTTAAGCGGACATGAAGATTCTCATGGAAATGTAAATATCGCTGATTTTGTTCGCACAATTATGCAATCATAAACTTATCCAGTATTGAATTTAAATCATAATTTATTATCTCTTTTTCATCATGATGGCCTTAAACAAAATTTTGGTGTTTTTATTCGTTTTTTAAAAACTGCAACATGTTGTAATATTTTTTCTTTTTTCACTTCGATGCAATTTTTTTATTGTCAGCAAAAAGATTTTTTGATTTTGTGAATCAATAAAATGTTTTCTTTTGCTTAAAAAAAGAATTTTTTATTTTCAATAAATTCACTGCAAACAATAGTACCATAAAAATGCATTGTTAAATCTCAAAGAAAGAGACAACTCTTGGCACGAATTATTCAGTACAAATTTTCAAACTTGCAAGTTCAGATTAGCTTTTGATACTCATCCCTTTATTTATTCCATTAATTTATAAAAATTTTTATTTATTTACCGTCTACAAATATGTCAGGTCCTTCTACCTCTGCTTCATCCAGCTCTACAACTAAACGCCCAAAACTTACAGCAGAAAAGAAAGCAAAAGGTGGAAAAAAAGCTGAATCAGAAATTCACGCTGGCTCTTCATCTTCAGCAGCGTCGCGTATGATAAGTAGTAAGTATCATATTCAAAAGTACATTTAATTAAATAAATGTTTAGCCGGAAATACAGAGGAAAAAACTTTTACGCTTGAAGAGCGGACGGCTTTAGGTGTTCGTTACTTATTAAATGAAATGAATATAAAAGCAGACGAATCATCTATGGAAATGTTAGGAGAATTAGCTCGAACGCTATGTACAAATGTATTAAGTGAAGCAAGAACGGTGGCAATTCATGCTGATCGAACGGACGTTCAGCCAGATGATATTAACTATGCAGCGAAAAAATACAGTAAGCTTATACCATCGTAAAAAATATAAACTATTTTAAAAATATTTACTAGACATAAAACAACAAAGTCGAATGGAAAGATCAGAACTTGCAAAAGTAATAAATAGTCAAGAATTGCCTAAACTTCGAGGAAGTGGTTTACATCTTCCTGTTGATCGATATTGTATAACTCAACCCACATTCCAAACGGCTGTTGCATTCAAAATGCAAGATAATACAGAGCCACAGCCTCAAACTTCATCGACTGGTCAACAAAAACATGGAATGGGTAGTAGTCAAGTAACGTCCATGCTAAAATCTCAGGAAGATGCATATGATTAAACAAATTACTATCTTTTTTCTTTTTTTTTTCACTGACAAATTTTTATATATGAAAATAAACCAATTTTCAAATACAATCTCAAAATAGCAAAGACAGAAAATGATGAATACACGATGCTCTTATGTCGAGTTAAAGCTAAGGTATCAGTCCGAAAAATATATGTTAGTCATAGATAGAATAGTTAAAAAATATTTTAAAGAAGGTTATTTAGACTTATCTTAAACAAACAAAAAAACATTTGAAACAGCTTCTACCAATCATAAAATAGTTAATCATAATCGGTTGATAAAAATGCTTTAAACATTAATAAATCGGCTGATCTCGACAAGAAATTTTGTTTTGTGTTTTTTTTAATGCTTTTACTGCTTGCTGCTGCTTATTTTGTTGCTTTTTCATGTGTTCTGTATAAAAAAGTATTTAACGATTTATCACAATATTTAAACATGTTGGAAGAAATATATTATTTATTTTTTGGTCCAAGTATTTATGGAAAATTCACAGATGATAATTACGAGATGACTACAATAGAATATCTGGGTTCAAATTTGGTAAAATTTTTTAGAGGTATTCGAACTTGTGCAACTACTCTCTTTCCTATTACTTTTTATTGGTATTACAAACAAACACAAGGCTTTACAAATATTACATCTGTTGTGAATCATATTTGTATTGTATTTATCTTTTATGGACTTCGAACACTTGGTCGCGCTTTGAAGTAAGTTATCACTTTAAAAATGCAGGTTAATATGGTTATGAATTTTAGTGGCGAATATTGGAAAATGATTAAACTTCTTCTCAATCATTACAAAAATCCTAAAGACGTTAAAATTTTACATAAGCTCCTTGCTTATGATATTGATGTTTGTTTTAACTTTTTTAAATATATTGTTTATTTTTTCTTTATAGATTTCTTGCTTATACGGTATTGACCCTAAACCAAATACCAATTTATGGTTTCCTGAAAATCCAATGCCTGCAGAAGGATTTTCTCCTCGCGCTGTTCTTGCCTATATCTGTGTTAATACTTTTGGGCTTCGTATGGTTTATCCCGGTTCTGTTTCACTTTTATATGCTTTATGTGAAGGCCATTTTCATGGATGTCGTCGTGAAATGTTTAGGTCACGAAATGTTCGTAATTAAAAATGTTTCTTTTTTATTTTACGAACACTAAATTTTAGATTGAACGTGTTGAAAGATATCCTGTTTCTACAGTAGATGGTAACATTATAGATGTTGTGTTACTTGCTGATCGCAGGAATAAAGGTAAATGTGTTATTGTATGTGATGGAAATGCTGGTCTTTATGAAGGTTTTATGTCAAAGAGTTTTGCTGAAGGTGGATATGATGTTATTATTTGGAATCCTCCTGGGTTTGGTCAAAGCACGGGTGTACCGTATCCCTTGCAAGTAATGAATGCTGTAAATGCTGTTTATGCACTTGCTATAAATGTTTTAAATTATGATCCATTGGTTTACGGATGGTCAATTGGTGGTTTTCCTGCTACTTGGTTGGCAGCAAATTATAAAATTCGAACACTTTTTATTGATGCTTCATTTGATAGTTTGCTTCCGCTTGCAAAAGCTGTGATGCCAGATTCTATGGAAAATGTTGTAGAATATGCAGTTGGACGATATTTTAATATGCCTGTTTCTGAACAAGTAAATCTGCATTTTTTGTTTTTACGTTACAGTATCCTTTTTTAGTTATCTCGGCATAAAGAAAAAGTTGTAATTTTTCGACGTCGTTACGATGAAATGATTGTAACTGATCGTTCATCATTGGAAGCATCTCTTTTATCAAATCGCGGTAATTTCTTACTTCGGGATTTTCTTCATGCAAGATATTCCTTCATGAAATGGACTGCCGCAGATGATTTAATTTTGTTTAAATATCTTCAAGCTACAGAAGAGCAAATAGAATCAAGTGAAGAATTTCAACATTCTGATTCTATGCCAGAAACACAAGAAGAATTAAGAAATTTGAGTGCAAAAGAACGTGCCAAGCTTATTTGTGCTCTAATATCATTTCATCTTCGTGACCTCGATTTGGGACACAATGTTGCATTACCTGTTGCAGCAACGTCCCAACCAGTTGAAGTTAAAATTCCAGTTGCTTTTCAATCAGGAGAAAATTAAATTGATGTCACATCTAAAAGCAGCTAGCTTATTTTTTGTTAACATAAATTATTACGATCTCCTTATTAATTGAATTCTGAGTTTTTCACTTGTTTGTAATTTGAATAAATCTATTTTGTAAGATATACTATTTTTTATATCTTGTGGATATCCATTTATTATTTTTGAAATTTGTAATTGCAAAAAGAAAAGCGGCTCCTGAAATTTTTTAGCTCATTGCTTTTTTCTTTTTCTGCTTAGTTTTTAATCATCATCAAAACAAGCACAATGTATCATTTTTGAGAGCGTGCGCAGTCATGATAAAATTCACTCTCTCTCTTTCAGTCCCTATTTCATAAATGAAAGTTATTAGTTTTTTATGGTCTTATTTTCTAGTTATCATTCTATATTTTGATTTGATCTTTGACTTTTTTTTGTCAATGCCACTGACCCGCTTTGCTTTTTGCAATTTTATCATCCTTTTTTTCTTAACCTTTCCCCCTTTTTAGACAGACATCGTTGATACTTTTAACCATCCTTTTGCTTTCTGTTTCAAATGCGTTTTTTGTTAAAAAGTACAAATCGCTTACCATTTTTTTTACTCCAGCAAAGAATGTCATCACTCCTTATCACTGATTCAAAATATTCTTTTCTTCGTGATTTGGGGCTTGATTCAAATAATGAAGGAGTATTCAATGGAGAATGGAAAGCCAGTGGAAAAACAGTTGAATCAATTAATCCAGCTACCAATGAAGTTATTGCCAATGTTCGTGTAGGTACAACTGAAGATTATGAACGTGCAATTGTTGCTGCTCGTCAAGCTTATGAACAATGGAGAAAAGTGCCACCTCCACAACGTGGTGAAATTGTTCGTCAAATTGGTGATCGTCTTCGTAAAAATTTAGACAATCTCGGAAAATTGGTAAATAAATTTCATAGTATTATTTCTTATTGTAATTTTAAATTTTAGGTTTCACTTGAAATGGGCAAAATTCTTCCAGAAGGTATTGGTGAAGTTCAAGAATATGTTGACATTTGTGATTTTGCTGTTGGCCTTTCTCGCATGTTAAATGGCAAAGTTATTCCATCAGAAAGACCTGGTCATGTTCTTTTAGAACAATGGAATCCTCTTGGTGTTGTTGGAGTTATTAGTGCTTTTAATTTCCCATGTGCCGTTTATGGATGGAATAATGCTCTTGCACTTGTTTGCGGCAATTCGTTATTATGGAAACCAGCTCCAAGTACCCCTCTTGTCTCAATTGCTGTTACTCGTCTAATTGAAGGTGTTTTGAAAGAAAATAATATTCCTCCAGCTTTATGCAGTTTAATTTGTGGGGAAGGTGATGTTGGACAAAATCTTGCTAAAGATCCTCGTGTTGATTTACTTTCTTTCACTGGCTCAACTGAAGTTGGACGTATTGTTGGACAACAAGTTCAAGCTCGTTTTGGCAAACATTTACTTGAACTTGGAGGAAATAATGCTTTGATTGTAATGGAAGATGCTGATCTTGATATGGTTGTTCCTGCAGTTGTTTTTGCTTGTGTTGGTACTGCTGGTCAACGATGCACAACCACTCGCCGTGTAATTGTTCATGAAGCTGTTTATGATGAAGTAGTTACTCGTATGAAGAATGCTTATAAACAAATTGAAAACCGTATTGGTGATCCATTAGACAAAGGAACCCTAATTGGACCTCTTCATAATCCAACAGCAGTAATGAATTACAAAGCAGCTGTCGCTGAATCTATTGCATCTGTAAGTTTTTTTCTTTTCTAAATTTATTGTTCTTAATCTTGCTATTTCAGGGTGGAAAAATTGAAGTCGGCGGCAAAGTTTATGATGATCGTAAAGGAAATTATGTTGCTCCAACAATTGTTACGGGTTTAAAACATGATACTCCAGTCGTTGTTCGTGAAACTTTTGCACCTGTTGCATATGTTATTAAAGTAAAGAATTTGGAAGAAGCTATTGCAGTTAACAATGAAACAAAGCAAGGACTTTCAAGTAGTCTTTTCACTCAAAATATTGGAAGCATCTTTAAATGGCTTGGTCCTGAAGGAAGTGATTGTGGAATTGTCAATGTTAATATCCCAACAAATGGTGCTGAAATTGGTGGTGCTTTCGGTGGTGAAAAAGAAACTGGCGGTGGACGTGAATCTGGTTCTGATTCCTGGAAACAATATATGCGTCGTTCAACATGTACTATTAATTACAGTAAACAACTTCCTCTTGCACAAGGTATCAAATTTGAATAAAACTCTTAGTTGCATTTTTATTATTACTTGTATTTGTCATATTATATCATATACTCCGGCTTTGAAAGCTTAGGTTTAATCATAATAGTTAAATAAAGAGATAGATATTTAAATTATTGTGTAATATTTGCCACAAGAATCATTGCATTGTAAAAGGTATACTGTATGAAATGTGTAACAACTATTTATTTCTAATCATGGTTTAAAAAAAGCGATGCGTTGTTTGTAGAGAGAATTCATATGCAAAAAAGAAAACATATCCACCGATACCCATCCATAGCGTACGGGGAACAATACCAGAAAAGAATGTTGCAATTCCTTCATTACGGTAAATTTTCGCAAATGTTGTTAATATAGATGGATGTTTGACGCCTTCATAAAGCATCACTCGAGTCTTCACTACATCTAATGGTGTCGTAGCTGCAGCAGCAAATGAACCAGCAATGCTACCACAAGCAGCAGATTCAAAAGGCTGACATTTATCTCTACCCTAAAAAAATTTCAATTACCATTTTCCTAAAAAATAAAATTTCTTACTATATATGCTGCTAATTTTCTTTTCAAAAATTCCCATAATGGAAATTCAATAAAAGAGAACGGAATTTCTCTCGTTATTGTGGTAGCATACCCGCGATAAAAACCCGAAAATCCATTCTTTTGATAAATATTTCTTGCAATCATGGATAATGAATGTGCAGAACCAGCTTGTGCACGTTGTTTAATAATTTCTGTTGGAACTCGAATTAAACATGCAGCCATTTCAGCAAAACTTGCTCGAAATGCATCTCCCCATGGCGCTAAAATTACAGAAATAAATATTCTAAATTAACCATATACTATATTCAAAAAGACATTACATTCAGTTTTGATAATCTGTTTTCCAGCATAATAAGTAGTAAAAAATAAAGCAGCACCTGGAGCCGATCCAACTGCAACTGATCCCATTCCACGATAAACATTTTTAAATCCACCTGATTTAATAAATCCTTGAGAACTTTGTAAACGAGTTTTTATAGTATCAATCGGATATAAGCTGAGATCAACAGAAAGTCCAGCAACCGCACCAGAAATTAACCAACGAATTATGTCAGCATAACTATCCATATGACTATATTAATCTACCAATAATTAATAGAGAAATGAAAGATCAAGGAGTTTACAAAAGGTTGTAATAAGAATTTTGTAATAAAAGATAAAGTTTAATTTTTAACATTATTTTAAACACAGAATTCTCACACAGAAAAATCCAAACTGGCAGTTCGCCAAAAGCATATAATAACGTGGAATAAAACGCTATATATTATATTTAAAACTTTTTACCGTTCTCACTTCTGCTTTAAATCGGTAATAAAATGGATGTTGTAGAAGAGGTAAGTACGACTGCTTTGAAATTCATTTCTTAAGTTCACATGTATCATTTTTAAGGAAGTAAATACTCTTCTCGTCCAACCTCATTTTGATGCAGTTAAAAGTTTTAATGGTTCAAAAGTAATACAAAATGATCCTGCTAAAGCCCTTCAAATTGTTGATAGAAGATTAATACAAGTACAAGCAGAATTATTAAATCGAAGTACTGCAATTTCACCGAATGCCTTGTAAGCTTTGTCTTTTCTTTTTTAGTTTCCATTATTTTTTTGCAGATCTGAAAGTATAAATGAACTTGGACGTACTTCTGAAAGACTTGAAGTAAAGTTACAATCAAATTTACGTATTTTAAAGTTAAATGAAGGTTTAATGTCATGCACAAATTCTATTCTTGAATTTGATACTTGTAAATCACGCACCGATACATTGGTACAAGTTTTAAAAGTAAGGATATTTATGTACCGTATCCTCAACTAATATGTTATATTACTGTAGGCTAAAATTTTATGGTCTAATACATTCAAGGAACTTCAAATGATTGAAAAAACTGAACGTAAAGAAAAATATCAAAGTTTAGTAACTCTTCAGCAATGCAGTGACATTCTTTCACAGGTTTGTGCTACAGTAACCTCTCGCATTTGACTTTTTTTCTTTTTTTAGTATGCTGTTGATGAAGAAAGAACAATAGCATTTGAAAAGGCAAAAGATGAATTTTTATCATGGGATGGATCTGCAACATTGTTCGCTATTAAAGATAAAGATTTTAATAAGCTTAATGAATTGGAGGAACGATATCGTTCTTTGAATAGAATTGAAGAGTTTCAAAAAACTTTTGGATATTTTGTTCGTAATGAACTCAAAGCATACTTTGAAAAACGTGGAGAAGAAGAATCACATCTTGTTTGGCAAATTTTTGATAATATTTTTGATATCTGGAAACATGTTGCTATTATGGAACAATATTTACGTAGTGAAACAAGTAAACCGTTTGAAGTTGTTACCAATAGTCTTTATGAAGTGGCAAAACAAGAATGGCCTGAAGTTAAAAAGCATGCATTTTTGTACTTAGTTTCTGCTGATGATCCATTAAAAACTGCTAGAGAAATTGCAAAAGAAAAACAAGCTATTTCAGCTGAAATTGAAAATTGTTCTGATGAATATTTTGTTAAATTGTTAGCGGATTTATTTGAAGATTTAAATCAATCATTCATTGAAGCCTATATTCAAGTTGTTAAAACATCTTTAATTCGTGTAGTCAATGCTATTGAAATGGTACGTTTCAGTTGCCCCCATTTTGTGAATATAATTTAGAATTATTTTAGCCAGCAAAAGGATCAAAGAAGAAGTGCACCTGGCTAGCCATTCAGTTAGAACCTTTACAAAATGCTATGCTTGATATTGTTCATAATGCTTACGAATCTTTTGATGAAAATGTTTCATGGCTTGCTTCTCCCTTTGAATATGTTTTTCAAGAATTGCATGCAAAAATGAGTAACAATGACTTTTTCCGTTTAAAGAAATTTGAAAGTGAACAACAACAACAGCAAAAATCTGTCTCTAAAAATCCTCATGAAGATGCAGAAAATAATTTATCTTTTATTATTGCGATTGGAACTGTCATGCAATTATATGATACTGTCAATAATACAATTCAAAATGCTACAAAGAAAAAGCAAAAGAATGCTGAAAGTGAAAGAATGTCAAATCGTAACATTCTAGAAAAGTTAAATAAAAAAATTGTTCAATCAAAATCTGCCAATCTTGCTCAACTTGTAATTGATCCTATGCTTCAAGGCTTAAATGAAATGGTATCTTTTTTATTTCTTTTTAGCATTAGCATATGATAATTTTTAGAAAACATCTAGCAATCCTGTACATGCTAGTGCAGCAAATCTTCCTAGCTTCAGTCGAGCTCCACATAATTATATTCTTAATGTTGGACATGGACTTCTCAGCCAAATGAATATTATTAGTTCAGTCAGTGGAGAATCAACATTTTTAATTTCAATAATAAGCGCTGCTGGTGGTAAACTTAGTGCAGATAAAGCTGATGTTTGGCTTTTGAATTGTGTCGCTGAAATTATTATGCGGTCATACTGTAATGCTGTTGGTGATGTTCAAAAATTGCCTCTACATGTGCGTGAACAATTAAAAGCGGACCTTGGTAAGATTTTAACTTAGCTAATTAACTAGCTAACATTCCGTTTTAGGATATTTTATTGATGCTTCAAAAGATTTACGTTTACAACCAACACCTGAATTAATTAGCCTCCGAGAAGCACTTTAAAATTCTTTAATTCAAAAGCAATTTGTTGTAATTTAAAGAACTAATTTATTGGGGTATAAACATTTGAATTATTAATTTAATTTTTTATAAGGGTAATATATATCATATTTGAAATAAAGATAAAACAACTATAATTTTGTACTTCAAATTTATGCGTAATATCAAGCATTAAAAACAAACAATTATTTATGAGCAAAAAATCACCAGAATCTAAAATTATAAAAGTGAATACAAAAAAAAGCTAAGCGTAATTATTCTTCAATAATTTAGGAATGACTGTGAAAGGCATTATCGGAGTACTTGATTCTAATTCTCCAGCAGTTTCAAAGCATTCTTGTGCTTCATCGTATCGTTGTTGTCCTGCAAGTACACATCCAAGTTCATGCCATTGTTTGAAATGTAAAGGATCTACAGTAATCATATCTCTAAAACATAAAATTGAAACACAATGTTTTCTATTTATTCTTTAAAAACTTACCGTAACATTTTTTCAGCTAAAATTAAATTACCCTCGGTATGATAAATTGAGGCAAGACAATGAAGAGATGGTAAATGTGTTGGTAAAACTGAAAGTGCAGCAAGTAGGCAAGATTTTGCTTCAGAACGATATCTTTTGCTCAGAGAAGCATTGGTAGCTTTGTTACCACGAATAATAAAAAGTCGAGATTTCAAATAAAGAGCTTCATGAGAATTTGGAAAAATATTGCATGCTTCTTCAACGCAAGCTTGAACTTCTGTAGCACGATCAAGTTCTATAAAAAATTCAGCAAGTTCTACCCAAATATTAGCCTAAAATATAGTACTTATTATTGAAGAAATAAATAAAATAGTAATACTTGAATTCTGAATGCAGATGCAATGGAATAAACATTACTACCAGAAGACATAATTCCAAGTGACCCTGAAACAGTTGAAGCAGCACCACCGAATTCTGATAAATTAGCAGCCGTCGAAGCAAGAACTGAGCCATTTTCTGCAATATCCAAATTGCTATTTGTAAGTGAAACATGTGAAGCAGCGGCAATTCCTAATGGAGCAGTAAACATTGGAGTAACAGGAGCTAAAGCATCTTTACTACTCAATTGTACGACACTACTTCCTGGTTTCAATGCAATAGTTGATTCAGCTTTCTCCATAGTACCATTTTGTCCATCATTATCTTCTTCAGTTATGATATGGTTAAAAGTGATGGGTAATCGACGCCAAAAACTAAACAAATTTTTAGAAGTATGCAGCACTTCATCTAATCGTCCATATTTTGCTTCAAGTTTAAGTCGAAGTACAAGTAAACCATAATGATTTGGATAATCAATAAGAGCATTTAAAACCAGTGTAAGCGCACTTTTAAAATCACGATGAGCAGTAAATAAAAGTGCCATAAGCATAATTGCTGATGGTTGTTCATCATTTATATTTAATGATTCTTGACAGCAATGCATAGCCTTTTCAAGATCACGGCCTTAAAATTAAACATAAAATATCTAATTAAATAAAGCAGAAATTTACTTACAGCTAGCATACTGTAGAGCAGTATAAAGATGAGCAAGTTCATCATGTGGATCCAACTCAATTGCTTTTTCAAAATGTTTTATTGCTTCAGTCATTAAGACTTTTCTTGTTTCAAATGAAGATACAGATTGAAGTTTTTGACTAAAAGCTAAAGCATAAACAAGTGTACATCGACTACTTTGCCAATTCTTATTACATAAATTTAATGCAATTGAAGCATGTTCCATCGCTAAAAAATAATAATATACAAAAATTAAATGTAAAAATGAGTAATTTTACCTAAATCGTAATCACCCAAAGATTCTAAATTTACTTTTGCAATCATCAAATGCTCTGCAACATTATTATGATCAGAAGCTTCAAGTTTGACACAGTGTTCAAGAATTTTTGATGAACGAGCATATCTGCCTGAAGCCATTAATGAAAGACCAAATTGAAACCACATAAATCTATCTTTATTAGCAAATTTCATTGCACGTTCATAAATAGAGGCAAGTAAATTGTATTGGCGTAAATTAGATAAAATCTAAAAAAATATTAATACTGTTTAACAGAAATGGTTTTTTTTACAATAATTTAACAAAAAAATGATTCCGAAAAAAGAATTCTTATTAAATATTCGTAAAAGCTTGACAACTATTGCAAGAAAAAAAACCAAAGAAATGTGAAAGAAGGAAAAGCATGCACAAGCAAGCGCCTTTAAAGTTTTGTGACCTTTCTTGCAAAACAAAAAAAACAAGCTTTCGTGTCTCAAAAAATAGTGTTAAAATAAATGTTATAAATAAACTTACAATAGATAATAAATTATGAACTTTTTTTAAATTACGAATTAATTGAACACGATCCAGTACTTCATCATCGTTAGTATTTGTTGCTCTAATATTTTTTGATGCTAATAATTCACTAATAAGAAGTAATAAAATTGTTTCTTCTGCCCGAGAAGCAGGAGCGAAATAATTTTTGGAACCCGTATAAAATCTAAAATTTCTAAATTATTTCTTTCTATTAAATAATTAAAACTTAATTTAAACTGGCAGATTTTGAGTTTATTGCAGCAGAATCATATCCAACATCTATCATTCCTCTCATTAAAACTTCAGCAAGTTGTCTACATAAACGTTGATGAAGCTTCATAACAACTAATTTATCGCTAAGAGCAATAGCTATTTTTCGATACCATTCAAGTCCTTCTAAATCCCATCTTCTATCATTTGTATTTCGTCGAAGAGATAAATATGAAACTCTTTCAAGGGCAATTTCTAGTAAACCTCCCATACGAATATTTCGAGATGGAATAATAATTGTGGAGCCTAAAATAAAACAAATTTTAAAACTAAAATATCAAAATTTCAAGATCATACTTGATGATGAATTAACATTTTTTTCAAGTTCAGTTATATATGAAAGTGCAAGCTCCGCGGATTTTTCAAACGAGCTAAGAACTCTTTTATACATCATATCATTTTCTTTTCGATCTTTTGGAAGCGTATGCTCAACTGCAAGGCCTAAAAATATTTAAGTAATCAAGGTCATAACAGAAATAGAAATATACCTTTAACAGCATATCCTTCAGCAGCAAGTTTCAGCGACCTCAAAGTTGTAAATTGTGTTGTAGCTTTATCCATCTGACTTTTTTCAATGCTTGATAATGCTTCATTAAAGCTTGCGCAAAAATAATATAATTTAGCAAGAAGTAAATATGCTTCCATAACAATTGTAGGTTCACCAGGATTATTCGTAATTGCATTTCGAAGTTGTCCTTCAGCTCTTCTAAGAAAATCTTTATGTTGTGCTCGAGGTTCAATTCTATCTAAAAGCAAAAAACATTAAACCAATCATTTTAAAATAAATTTCAAACCTTGTGATCCAGCATGTTTTTGTAAAAATACTTCTAAACTTAATTCACCATCTACTAAATGTATTAATTTTTCAGCTCCAGCGCCTTTGGTACGAATATTTGTTATCAAAAGATTAAGTTTTTCCCAATTGCATTCACCGCGACATTTATCTACTTCAGCTTCTAATTTACTCCCTTTTAACTTAATTGTTGCCATTGATTATTAAAAAAACATTTGTGACATCTACAAAATTTGAAACTATAAAAACCTTAATTAACCAGGTTAACTAATAACATCAATAAAAATGATAAAAATAATTTGCGTAAACTTTTTAAATGAAAAACACTATAATCATACGAAAAACCATGATCTCAACACGAAAAAAATGAAAAGTTTAAAAAAGGATTCTATTTTGTGATTTTCTACAACATTTTTTTGTAAATCAGTTGTTATCTGCCACGTATAAAATTATTTTTCAAAATGATACTGTATGAATTTATTGGAAATATTTAAAGTTTAATGGTTATTCAAAATCATGACATTCCAAAAATATGCAACCTCTGATGTCAAAGGTCGGTTTATTCTTTTAGTTTTGCTTTGAAGTCTGCCTTAAACAACTATATTCTTTTTAATAATTTTTGTAAATTTGCATTATTTAATTCTGAGTTATCTC
The DNA here is from genome assembly GCA_024447215.1 of Panagrolaimus sp. LJ2400. NCBI lineage: Eukaryota > Metazoa > Nematoda > Chromadorea > Rhabditida > Panagrolaimidae > Panagrolaimus > Panagrolaimus sp. LJ2400. The sequence continues at coordinate 8,313,845 of JAMRYA010000009.1, read as the reverse complement.
AATTTTTGTAATTCTTTTGTTTAAACGTTTCAAATCGTTTCATCTTTTTTTGCTGATACATTTTTATTAACATTAGGTTTTCATGATAAGATTTTTTTTGTCATTTTTTCTGAATTAATGCTGCGATAGAAGTACATTTTTGGCAATGCTTAAACAGCGAGCTTTTAGTAGATCACGTCTTTTAGAACCTTTTTAAAACGAAATTCGGTATGTACTTTATAATTTCACTAGGTTATGAACTTCATATGTGCGACACCCAAAAAGCTTCCAAAATATTTTTGTTTCGGAAAAAGAGGCGCAACGAATTTGATAATGAAATGTAAGGTTGATATCACAAGTCTTTAAATTTGCCACAAACGTCAGAAAAACGGACTCTTTCAGAAGAAACCCCACACAAAATTTTTTTCGAAAAAATACAGTAGGAAATTGAATTTCTTTTCAAAATATACTGAAAATCAGCAAGCATGACAACTTTTGAAGCTTTCTGCTGTAAAAATTCAGTTTTTTTGCTGTTTGTTGCACCCCATGTATGTATGTGATACCTGATATTTTTACAAAAAAGACAATATTTCTGGGCATAAGCTAGATGCTGCAAAGATATTTAATTATATCATGTTTTGATAATTGCTTCCAAAACTCATCATACAAATTTTATTAAAAGTTAAACACACGTTTATTTAAAAACAAAATCAACAAAAATGAGTATCTTCATTACAAAAAAAGTAAATCCCGTATAACAGCCTTATTTGCGCAAAATCCCGTTAATAAGTGAGGTCAAAAAACAATAAAAAAAGCAAAAGAATTCATCGCTTAGACTACAAAAATATTACTAATCATCACATATATATTTTTCTTGAAGAAGAGGATACAATTTCATTTCTTCATCAATTTCTCGAATTTCTTCTTTTATTTCACTTTTGATATAATGATTGAAAACTTCATTGATTCCCAATCTATCTTCAACATTTCGAAATTTGTTAGGCACTTCTGCTAACTTCTCAGAGAGCTAAATATATTTATCATCACAAAAAGCTTTTTATATAGATTATAAAACTTACATATTCTTCCCAATGAAAATCTTCTTTTGTACTGTACTTTCTATGAGATTTTTTAACATACTTCTCATATTCTTCATAAATTTCATCATAATTGCTGCATGGATCAATATTAATAGGTGGAGCACATGGTAAAGGAGGTAAATCTTCTGGTGTTGGAATATGAGCATAAACAAATTGAGAAGCTCGATCTTGCATATGAGAACCACGTCTTTTTCTTTTAGCTCCATTAATACTGCTAGGAAGTGGTGCATCTGTTTCATCCATTGGAATTGGATAATCACGCATATTATGAAGTAATTGTTTACGAAACCATGTCTGAAAAATCAGCAACATAAAAGAAGCAAAAAAATCTTGCAATCTTACCGCTTCACAAAAGACACCAAAATCAGATTTAGGTTTTCGACGTGCTGTTTTGGTATTTAATTTTCGAACTTTTAAATATTCCAAATCACGATCTGTTGTTCTTTCTCCACGAAGTTCACCCTAAATATTTACCATAAAAAAGCTATCAAAAAGAGATGTAAGCTTACAGATACTCGAACAGGATTATCACTTTTGTATAAGTCTGATTCAGCAACTTTACGAATAATACGTTTATTACGAGAATTAATTTCAGCTTCGCGTTTTCTTTTCAAAAATTTCATTTTACCATTTCTTTTAATAATATCATTTTTAGATTTCTTTTTAAGTCGTTTAAGTTTATCTAAGCCATCTTTTCTTTTTAATTTTGTTGGTACATTTTCTTTATCATCTTTTGATTCACGTTTTCTCTTTCTATTAGGTTTTGATTCTTTTGTATCTTCTGCTGATGGTGTAACTTCTTTTGCTTCTTCTTCAGGATTTTCAACAACATTTGCAACAGGTGTTGGAGGTTTCTTGGCAGATATAGGATTAGGACCATAAGCATCAGTCACTGATGTACTTGTGAATGTTCTATAAAATGTTTATGAGTCATAAAACAACAATAAAAGTTTTTGAAACATTTCGCTTTTTAGAGGCTTAGAGCTAAGGAGAGGTCAGCTATATATGACGCCGCTTTTGCGGCAAAAGATCAAAGGAAAATTATGACAGACAAGTTCAGAAAAATCAATTTTTGTATGACGTCATCTTACAAAAAATTATAGAAAACGTTATTTTATTTGTCAAAATGTTTACCTTTGATCTGTAGAAAATAAACCTCCAGGAGAAGATTGTATCATCATTTGATGTAATGCTACTGTTTCAAATTGACCAGGTTTTTTAATTTGTAATCCTTTAGTAAGTGCTGCCATTGGAACAAAGCTAGGTGAATTTGCCACTGCAGCTTCATCAATTTGTTGAATAAATCCATTAAGTGATTTCATGGTTGTAATGAATTGATTAGTACTAAATATATAATATTTAAATGAAACTATATTACAATGCCGTACCTTTTTTTCGAACACTTTTTGCTCACGCACAAATAGACGAATAAAAAAATTTTTTTTGTGTTCAAAAAATATTCATTTTAATTTTTCACACAAGTGAATAAAGAAAACATTTATTTTAATTTTCCTTTTACTGTTTTCGCTCCAAGAATCAATTTTTTAGAATGAAGTAAACGAAAAGCAAAGTGTTCGAAAAATGTGGTACTGAATTGTAGAAAAAAAAACCAACCTTCCACAAATTTCTTCTAACTGTTTTGTAACATATTTTATTGAACCATTGTAACAACTAGCAGGATCAGTAATTTTTCGATCATAAGTATTCATAGGAAATGTTTTTGCTGTAAAACTTGCAGGAATACCATTGTTAAATACTTGATTCTTCCAATATTTCGGTGCAAATTGAGCAGCTTTAAATGCCGTTGGTTTTCCAGTCTATAATATTTAAAAAAAAATAATTGCAATAAAAAATTTGATAATACAAACCATCTTATAAAAAGCATCTTGTGTTGGTTTTAATGCATTATTCAAAGCAGTTCTTGTTGCTTTTCCATAAACACTTTGCACTTTTTTATTTAATCGAGCATATAAAGTAGCTGGTCGCTTTTCTGCAGCAGTTTTTTCATCCATTGATAGTCCAAGAGGAGGCGTGCTTCTGTCACTTGATTTATCATCTTCATTTATTCCAAAATCAACTGCCTCAGAAGTTGACGGCATACAATCTGCCATATCAACAACCATCTCAGCAGAAGGCATATCATCATTCAGTGTTGCTAATTCTGGGGTAGTAGCATGAGTATAAACGTGCATTAAAATATAAATAAAAAGCTATAAAATATATATAGCGCCGACTTAACGTAGCAGCACAATTGTGAAGAGCATTGATTTGTTGTTATTGAAAATGCAATATTTAGATTATTGTAGAGGTTATATGCTAAAAAAAGGTTTTTGGTTAAATAAATCAATATTGTAACATCGCTATCATAACATTTATCTTTTAACGTAAAGTATTTCAACACGCATAAAAAAAAGCGCGCTTACTGATCGTATGAAAGAAAGAGAAACACACACATACTTCTTTCATATCTCTCTTTTTTTTCGTCGACTGCCTCTCTCGTTCAGGCAAGCAAAAAACGAATCGTTAATACGACGAAGGGAAACAACCATATTCTATTCTATTAGAAGACAATCGTTATAGGAATACTAGCCTGCAAGAAGAAAGTGGACCAGACCAGTGAAAGAAATTGTGGCTGTCAGTTTTTTGTTATTGTTTGCTCCTTTAATATTCAATTTTATAGCAAAGATTAAAACAAAGTGCTTAAATTTATAAATACAGAAATTTAATAGCTGGAAAAAGCTTAATTGGATGATTTTTTTGTAGCATTTAAATGCAAAATAATCGTATGCATATAAAAAATCCTTAGAAATGCTTTTTTATGATGCTTTTTTTGCCTTATGTTAGTTATACTTTTGAGTGTAAAAAACGGGATGTAAACAATCGATTTATTATTACATATTTTTCTTTGAAACAAGAATAAAAATGTCGTCATGAATGATCAATTTGAAGGAGCTTTCTTTTTCATCAATGGACATATTGTTTTGCTAAATAGTTTACTGTATTTTGCTTTTTATAATATCTCTTACTTTGAGGCAGTTCAGGAGTTGTTCTTTTGTAAGATGGTGGCACCGAAATCTTCTACCACCAAAAGAGTATTCATCTGCATTTAATACTCCACCTTGTATCTGTAAAAATTAATTAACTTTTATTTTTTCTTTTAATTATTGCTTACTAAATATCCACCATTTTTAATAAGACTTGTTGCATTTTTGACAGCATTTTGGTATTCTTCAAGGGTTTCACTAGCATATTCTAAACAAAATACAGTAGTTACAACATCAAATTGATTTGGAATTTCTTTTTTGTACTCTTGATGCTGATAGTAAATTTCTTGAATTACATTATCTTTATGTACGTTAACAGAAAAAATGCCTCTCATTTTGCTTCTGGCTAATTCTTGCATCATTTTTGGAGATTCATTTGTTGCTTCAATATTTGACAACCACGTACAGACATTTGTCCAATCAAATTCACCTTTACTTTCTATCCAATTTTTTAGAGTTTGTCTATTAACCTAAATATTTGATATCAAAAAAGTGAAAAAAAGCTTATTCAAAAATGTATAACATACTTCAGCATAATCTGATGTAAAAATGTTTTCTGCACGTTTTCTCACTGCAATTGGGATATAAACTGTCGGACCTTAATATTAAATTAATGTTATTAATTTATACATGATCTATAAAAGTTACAGTACCTGCTCCAAGATCTAACAAATTTTCAACTTTTTCTGGCAATCTATACAGTACTCCTGGAAGAAAGAATAATACAACTTGCATTGCAGTATCTTCTTTAGCAGTCTTATAAAAACCTTCCAAATATTGTTTTGGATCAAACTAAAGCAATATATTATATTATTTGAATATGCTTCAAATTGTTTTTACCTGGCTATCATGATCTTTTGCAGCATAAATAGGATCCTTTGATACATTAGGTTCGGCATCTTCATTAATAGTAACTTTATCTAGTTTCTTATTAAGTTCTTTCATAGCAACAATATTGTTTACACTGATCTCATCTTTGGTGGTGGTGCTGTCTTTTTCTTCTTTATTCTTTTAGAAAAGCTGGCTTGTTAAGAGCTTTTTCTCCTTTCAATTGCAGTGAATGACAGCAGCAGCTTTTTTATGCATTTTTACCGCAATGAAGATATTTTTAAATGGACAATTTTAGTGATTTTTTTTAAAAAAATTTATCTTTGTGTAATACATAATTAGTGGACTAACTAGTAGGTAATATTTCGGGTTTTTTATACAGTATGGTGAAAATCCTGTCGTTTTTTGAAATTGCATTAAGAAATTTATGTTTGTTTTAAACTGTTTCAATATAATAAAAAAGGCACAAAAATACTGACATTTTTTAAATAAACTAATGGTAAAAAACGAAAATACCAGGTGCACATACAATAAATGATTCAATTAAAAATCAAAAGGTTGACAACGCATTCAATCCGCATTTATTTTTGGCCAAAAGTTAAAATATTGTATTACTGGTTTTTAATTGGAAGAACGAAAAATATTTGTAAAAATATGACAGTATCTTTAACTGTTGCTCAAGTCTTAAATATTTAAACTGTTGAAGAAAAGTGATGATGGAAAAAGTTTGACTCATTATTTATGTAAATAAAAAGCGCAAATGCTCTATGCTTCCTGTCTAGTGCAACAGCATAACAGCATTTTCTTGTCTATTCATGTTTTAGATGAAGAAACAAAAAAAATTTGAAAAAGAAACTTGTTGACGATAAGCTGGCTACTATTAACTTAAAAAACTGTCAATGAAGTAACTCGACACCGCACAACTCTGTTTTAACTCTGTCGTTTTTTGTCTAAGCCGCTTTTGTTTAACATTCCTCTTCTACGCATCATTAAATCACGATCATCATCAGTCAAGCTCAAACTTTATTTTAAAAAAAAACTTGCAAAAAACATTGCCAGCCTTGAAAAACTTCTCAAAATGAGTGATTGTTTTGTAACCTTTTTTCTCTCGCATGAATGAAAAATTTAACTTTTGAAAACCGCTTTTTAAGTGATCTATATTTTGCACGTTACAATACTTTTGTCTTTGTTTTGAAACTGTCATCAATTATATATTCACTAAAATTTTTTTGAGTGTTAACGTGCGCAAGAGATTTTTCTTTCTATTGAAAATTGTCTTTTCTTCGGCCTTTATTTGTGAAATCTTTTATCTTACCAAAAGTGAGAAATGAACCCTTATTCCCAAAAATATGATCTTTTAAAATTATTATTTATGTATTACGAATCAATAATTAATGTAACACATTCCTTGAAACAAACTTTTTAAATTGCGTTTTTGAAACAAATATTATTTCTATTTTTAGTTTTGTGCTTTTTTTTTTGTGTTTCCGAGTTTTTTTCCTCACTACAGCACAGTTCATCAAGAGACATCACCTTTATTTCTCAACAAAGAGATTCAACTCTCTATTATTGCTTGCCATTTTTGTTTGAAATAATATTTCTCTCTTATTATTGTTTTTGATATGTTCAAAAAGAAACACTAAAATGAATAAGCTTTTTAGTCATACCAACATCCTTGGTTTTTTTTACGCTTCGATCCGGCTCTTGTTCATTTCAGATTGCTTTAAAATTTTTTTTGTTGCAAACACTCAAACACGTGCAGCTGCTTTTCGATAAAAAACCAAATTTTTGTTCTTTTTTTCAGGAAAGATGTGCTAAAAACAATTATTTGTTTTTCTCTTTTTTTTGAACATTTTAATGTAAAAACAAGCGTTCATACAAAAAGTTTTTTTTTGTTTTTCCTTTAGCGCGAGAGCTCCATTTCTTTTTACGTGAGAGAAATCACTAGCTAATTGCGAAAGAAAATTAGATAACGTTCTTCACAATTTTTTTTTGGCTTTCTCTTTCTTACGTTGCTTTTTCATCACTAAAAATGTGAAATAAAAGCTGTCATCATAATTTAATTTTGGATACATTCTCAAAAAAAATTATTTATTCAAATTTGTTGTATTTTCTTGACACGAAATACTGGAATTCTAAATCGTCTTTAACAAGCTCGTGCTTCTTTTTATCTGAAGATATTCATTTCTCTCTCTTGTCAAACATATGTTTCTTTTTTTGTTTTTTATTTTCATATCTGCAACTTTTTTTTATACCTTTAAAGCTCTATAGCTTTTCCTTGCCACATATTTTGTATCACACTTTGATTTCTTTTCTTTTTACAAGTTTTGCACGTTGAAATCTCTCTAATAATCAACAATTTTTTAGCTTGATTTTACGGCTTTTGCCGTCAACTTATTTCCCTCAATTTGTTATTTATACTAATTTTTTCTTCTTCGTTCCGGTTTTATTTGTTACGGGTGTTATTAATTTTTATTGTACAATGGTTACTTCCTTGTTATACCGTCTGTTAGTGCTAACTATTGGTACACTATTTCCTGCTTATCAATCATACAAAGCTGTAAAAAACAAAAATGTCAAAGAATATGTGAGATGGATGATGTATTGGATAGTATTTGCTACATATATTGCTGCAGAAACGATATGTGATATGTTCTTTTCATGGTTTCCACTTTATTATGAAATTAAATGTATTATGATAATTTGGCTTGTTAATCCATGGACTAGAGGAAGTTCTGTATTATATAGAAATGTAAGTTTATCAAATAAAGCTTTCTACTTTTTTACAATACAACGTTTTAGTGGGTTCATCCTTGGCTTATGAATCATGAAAGAGAAATTGATCTGCTACTAGACTCATCCAAATCAAAATTCTATAATCAATTTACCCAATTATTTTCTCGTGGATTACTTCTTGCGCGAGATGTTGTTGCTACTGCTGCTATACGCAGTAGTGAACTTAATTCGTCTCAAACGCGTGAATAATGTAAACTGTTATCGATAAATGTTTTTGTTACCATTGAATTTTAAACCTCATTTATGTACATTGTTTTATACTCGGTTGATTTCCAATATATTATCTTTTTTGAAAAAATGAAATTTGTATCATTGTTTCTTTTTTTGAAGGGGATGTCATCCTCCGACGGTGCCACATTAAAATCAAATCGAAAAGCCTGCCATCAAGCTCGTGATTGGTTTTTTGAGTGTTTCGATAAAAACAGCGGTAATCAGAATAAGTGTCGACTAGAATTGAAAGAATTTGAAAAGCATTGCCCAGCTTCTTGGGTTCAACATTTTATGCGTAAACATAAATTTGAAAAATACAAGGAAGAACTTACAAAAGAAGGACTTTTATCATCAGATAAAGATGCTCCTCCACGTAATTAAATATTCCTGTAGGCCAATGAAAAATATTATTAATGCTCAATTTTCTTATCATTTATTTAATCAATTTATTAACAGAAGTAGTTATAATTGTATATTTAATAGATTTTATGCAGTTTATGGTAACAGTAGTGTAAGTGTTATCCATTTTCTTAACAGACTACAATCAAAGTCATTGTTTAGCTCAAAGAACATCGACATGCTCGAATTATTTATGATATTGGTATTACCAATGATGAAGAACCTGATTCTTTTGTTGATATAAAAACATTTCGTCAAGCTGAAGCACAAAAAGAGGTATCATATACTCTTCGTGATTTTAGCCAAGCAATAAATTCATGTTTGCAACTAAAAAGATATAAACTTGGTGTTTCAATTGTTGATTATTTATTAGCTAATGATTTTGCTTCTCATCGGGATATGATTAATATTTTCAAGCTTATTTCTGAAGCATATACTCATCAAGCTATTTCATACGAAAAGGGTCAAGAAGTTATTGAAAAGTTAATGCCTGTAGTTCAAAATCTTCCTCAGCATATCTCATCTCAACTACATGAAACCGCAATGCTATTTTCAAAAAAGAATATCTGTGATACTGTTGTTAATAATCAAGACGGTGCTGCTGTTATTCCTGAAGAAAAATTATTTGTTACTTTATTAACTCATGCTATTCGGCGTCGTGATATTGATGAAATGCGAAAATTAGCTATACGGTATCCTTCGTTATCGGCTTATAATACACCTCTCTTTGATGAATGGTTTACATGGGTTGAAGAAGTACCATCACAAGCTACAGAACTTGTTCAATTATTTATGAATTCAATGACAAAGAATTACTGTGAACTTTCAACAGATTTTTCGAATAATTTTATTAAACGTTACAACGAGTATGTTTTTGATTATTTTCTTTTACACAAAATTTTTCTTTTTAGTATCCCACATTTGCCACACTTTGAACACGTTACATTAAATGCTGATCGCGATTGTCCTAATTGTTTATCGAAATTTGATTCAAAGCCTTCGTTTACTGATGAAGAGTTTGTTGAATTTTCAAAAGCTGTATATGAATACGCAAAGCATGGACTGATTCCTGGAAAAGAACTTGAAAGGATTGATCTTACATGTAAGAAACTGCTAGCATGGAAGAAAAATAATTCATTTTCACTTCCTATTTGTCTCGCGGATGTTCCCAATATGATCTATGGCACCACTTATGTTGGAAATGTGAAATTGTTAAAAATTTTTGTTGAACAAATGCTATCGAATTTTTCTGCAGTTGGATTAGTTTCAAAATTTAATTTGCCATATAAAATTGCAAATGAAATTTCACAACTGAATAAGGTTTTTTATTTCAAAGCTCATAGCACCAAGTATGTAACTTTTTTTTACTGTTATTGGTTAAATATTTAAATTATTATTTTTAGCTATGATGATGATACATTATTGCTTTTAATGTATACAAAATGCGGTAAAGACACATATTATGTTACAAACGACCAGTTTCGAGATCACTTAAATAGATTTGAAGAATTGAATTGTTCTATTCCAAAATATCGAATGCAGAAAATCCTTGAACTTCGAAGTCTTCGAATGAATAAAAGAGCTGGATTTTTAGAAGTTTGTTTATTTTTGCTTGATTTTGTTTTAAATAATTAAAATTTAGAAGCCAACTGAAATTTCTCCATTTGTTCAAAAAACTTCCTCTGGATTTCATGTTTCACTTCGGCATACCTTTGTCACCGCGAAAGAAAATTACGAGTATTACTGTTGCCATAAATTGTTTTAAAATCTTAATTATTGTTTTATTTGTTGATTTTTTTTATTATTGTACTGATTAAATTTGTGATAATAAATTGAGCATTAATATTACGTTTTTTACATTTATTTAAAATATATTTTGCGAATTGATAAAAAAGAAAAAACTATTACAAAACTATTTACTTACATTAGAAAAAAAGGAAAGGTATACTGTATAAAAAAGAGAATATTTATTATTTTCTTGCACGAAATAAAAAAAGGTTTATAGAAAATTCTAAAAAAAGGTTATTTAAATTGCGCAGTGTTTCTTTAAAATAGTTATAGTGAAAATATAGAATAAAAAAATGGCTCAAAATTCTAAACGATTTTGACTATTGGATCACAGAGCCAACTGGCAGTGATGAACATGGTCCAGAAAAAAATTGGGCAGAATAGTATTACAAAAAAAGAGAGCAATAAAACAAACTACCGGAACTAATACATTTAATTAATTGAGAAGAGAGAAAAAGTACTAAAAAAAGGATAAAAGGAAAATAATTTACTGTAAAAAAAGGAAGAAGAAAAAAGATGAAATTAACCGGCGAATTGTTTTTTTGAGAAGTTTCAGAATTTCTTCTAAAAAATGGGGCAAATTTTTTGGGCTGAATTTTTACTTTTTTAAAAAAAAATTAAAACTCGTCAAGTGATTTTTTTTATAGATAGCTATTTAAAAAAATAATATTTTAGAAAAGAAAGATAAGAGATTTAATTTTAGCTGGTTTTTCTCTTTGACAAAAAATTATCAGTTTTTTTAACGAGCAAAAAGTGAAGAAAGTAAAAGAATAACCATGGAAGGCAAAAGTGAAGTGCAACTGCTTAATGGACCTGTTTCGGGTTGAGCCTCTTCCTGAGAATAATGATCTGCTTCTGATGACATATCTTCTTCTGATGCAGCAACAGCAGTAGTTGGACGTAAACATGTAAATTGGCAATTATGAAGTTTGTCAGTATGTAATCCTTTAAACATATTAGTTAAAGATCGGCACATAATTTGTGATGCTCCATCATCACAAAGTCCTGCCAATGCATCCATATATTCTTGAAGCTTTTTATTTACTTCTGTGCAAACTTGATCATCAGGATGTTCAAGGAATTTTTCACTTAAATATGTACCTAAAAATTTGAAGAATGAATTAGATTGGAACAGATTACGGTAGAAAAAATCACTAACCAGCAGAAAGTGTCATTTCACCAATTTGTTCTTTGGAAAGACAAGTTCGATGTTCATTCAAAAGTTCTTGACCTTCTGGTGAACAAGCATAAGTGAGAAGATAATAACTTTTCAAAAAACTTCCAGAATTCTTCCGATGTGTAAGAAGATCACTGACAGTGTTTGATGCAGCAACAATTTCATTATGATTACATTCATGCTGTTCTGGTCCATCATCCTATAATAAAAAATTTGTTAATCTTCATCAAAAAACTGCATTCAAAAAACTTTTTAGATCCCTATTGAATGAGTACCGAATGAAAGGATGGCTTAAATAAGGGAATTATTCTTAAAGAATTTAAAGGCATCCATTATATTTTCGGGCTTTTTCTTTAAAAAATAGTTTGCTAATTACCTCTTGGCGGCGCCATGTCGGTCTTTTTCTTTCTTCGACATCGGCGCCATTATGTCGGCATTAATTTCAAAGATAATTACATTTTATGGTATATATATGTTCCTAGCAATGTATGTAGCTGGTAATAACAATTGAGTAAAACTATAGCAATTTGCTAAGCACTCCCTCTCTAGAGTGAACATCAAATTTTTTTCTGAGAGTTTACATCAAATTGGAATTGCTTGGTTGTAAATCTATTTTTTTTTGTTCATACTTTAAAACACTTCTTTAATCATCAATGATGCCTTTAAACGCATTAACAAATAACAAAAAAGTCTTTAAACTTGCCGCCAAAAAGCGATTTTTTATTCGAATTTTTATTTTTATTTTGTTACAATGGAAGTTTTTTTATGTTCCGTTTTTTCACCGTTTTTGGCATTTTTTTGAAACAAAAAAAGAAAATGCAAATATTCTGAGAGCATAAAACATTTGTGTAAACAAGTCTTCCATAAGTGTTAAATTTCAAAAATTGAAATATAAAATTTGCATATAAAAAGAAAGAAAAATTTCTCACCTGAATACATTTATCTAATTGTCTTAAATGTTCACATTGTTCTGAATTGATTGTAACAACATTGTCACGGAGTTCATATAAAGTCCAAGTCCAATCATCCAAAATATTAATAAAGCATTTTACAAGTGTAACATAGTTGCAATTCTGTAACAGTATATTGTAATAAAATTTTTAACAGTAAATGTTATGTGTTGCTTTTATAATGTTTCATAAAAAGAATCACAAAGCAAGCGCTTCTCTCCTTTTTGAGTCATTTTTTTTGCAGCTGTTTCCTTTTTAAAGTAACAGCTGTAAAAAAAGAGCGCTAAGGCATGTTTTTTTTCTTGTTACTTTTTTCTATTTTGCTTTAACACAATTTAAAATAAAAAAGCAACAAAAAGTTTTAAATGTAAGTTTGAAGCAAGTGATAAAAAAAAGTGTTCTTCCAATGTTTCCTTTGGGAATTTATTTTATGATAAAACTTGTTTTGGGCTTTTATGTCATGGTTGAAAATTTTGATTTATAGGGTTTATGGCAATGCCAAAAAAATGAGATGAGATTATTTGATGAAATTTTTAGGGATATCAAAAAGATAAGGAGTGTTAAAAAATAGATATGTATACAACAAACCTGAGCATAAACTCCACTTGAAAAGAGGAAAGTAGCTAATATGAGCAATTTCATAGCTTTATATTATATTTGTTGAAAAAATTATGATGAAGAAGAATAAAAAAAGCACACACAAGGCAACAGTATGAAATAAAAACGCGCAATTGGCGCTGAGAAAGACTTTGGTGGAGTCGGAAGTCTTTTTCCGGATAACTTTGATTTGGCTAAAAAAGAACATAAATTTAAAAAACTGTTTTTATTTCCTAATTTGTATATATATATATTTTGTTATCATCACGTCTTTAAACAAAATAAAAAATATATAAAGTTCTTTTTTCTCAACAGTGGATAAAAAAGGGAAAGTAAAAAGCTCTTCATTGGGTCATCGATTTATAAAAGCGCCAAAAACGACAACAAGCTTTGATGGCGACGATGAAAAGCCATAGAAAATAAACGTATGGAAGCATGCAGATGCAAAAACATATAAAGCATTTAAGAATCTTTTTAAAATATTTTTTTCTCAAGGATTTTTTGAAGTATGCAACAAAGTTTAGTATTAAATTTAATCAATTCTATATAAGATAAAACTGGTTTTCTAAAAAAGAAAATTAAGGGATACTGTAGAAAAAGAATTTTTTGACACTAATAGATCATTCAAAAAGATAGAATTTGTTTCAACAAACAAATAATATGCTAATAGTGGCACCAAAGAAAGAATAAAAAAGACTTAATGATTGTAAACATAAGACAATTTAAGAAGGCACTAAAATAAAACAACAACAATCTCGTAAGCTCTTTTTCCACTGCCTTCTTCAATTTTTTCCAAACAAGCTTGGCTCATTTGCGCGCTTTTAGTGAAGTGTCAACGCTTTCATACGAGAAAAAAAGCAAAAAAAAGAAGAATTTTTTAAAGCAGTAGCCGCGTGTCGTCTTTCCTCCCAAAAAATACATCTTTTTCATCATATGCTAAATTCAATGCTTTTAACGATTGTGAAGGTTTTTGTGTTCTAAAATCAAGGTAGGTTTCATGGAATGAATATTGAATCAGCTGAAAAATCTTTTTTGCGTTTTTACGCAAAAACAGAAGGAACAAAAAAGCTTTAAAGCGTGTATGCTTAAATGGGTAGAACAAAAAACACATTTAACAAGCATCGAAAAACACAAAGCTCTCTTTAAAAACCAAAAAGACCGTTCATCATAATGAGAAAAAAGAAGAAGCAAGAAAAACAAAGGAAAGCTGGAGAAGTAATTTGAAACTGTTAACCTGTACTTGAGAAAGTTGACATATGTTTTTGTCAACTCACATAACATCCTACTATTTACTATCCATCATTATTATATTGCAATGTTAAAAATGAGAGGTCAAAAAAAAGAAGAAGAGTTTAAAAATATACAAACGACTTTTAATATTTAAAATTGCCGATTGATAGTCACTAAAAAGCCCTTTTAAAAATATGCTAAAAGAATTTTTTTCGGATGTTTTTTCCCGAGACCAAAGCCAAAGTCTGCTGCTTGTGCCAAAAGAATGTGAACGCTCTTTTCCCCCTCTCTTTTTTTCACGTCTAAACTGCCAACGGGAATTTCTTTTTGAGGGACACGCGCGTGTGGCAAATATGGTAAAGCAGTAGCAGCCGAGTGTGTGAAAATTCCTGGATGCGCTCCTCTATCTTGGAGGCTTGCAGTCGCTTTTTGGGGCGTTGCCAATCCAAAAAAAGCTTATTTGCAACCACTTATAAATGTATGTAGACACGTAGTAGTAAAAAAATAATGCGCATTTACTAAAAAGATTGCTTAAATCTCAAAAGAAAAAAATAAATAAAGAAGCAAAAAAGAACTAATTTGTTGCTAAGCGTGTATTTGCCCGAAGTAGAAGCTGAAAAAATTTGGGAGAAAAAAACAGGTGTAAGTTTTCCCTTTTTTTATATTCACTAAAAAGCTACAGAAAGGTTTTTAGGTTTTTTCTTTGCCTATTACGAAGCTTTAAAGTCTTACTATAAAAGAAAAAAAAATCAATTGAAGAGTTTACTATATTAGTGAAATCAAAACCACAAACATTTTACATTTGTGTTTGGCTTCCAGTTTTCAACCAATTGACTTGAAAATGCGAGCCTAATTTGCTTCAAGTCATGCCTTCTTACTTGCAAAAAAGAGAAGTCTCCCGGAACGCTGTCTTAAAGTTTGCCAGAGTTGACTTTTCCGCTTTTGTCAAAATAAAAATAAATTTGGATGACAATGGAAGAAGAATAAGAAAAGAGAAGAAGAACGCGTGAATGCTTTAAACTTTGGGAGATTCTTTCTTCTCCTTTTTCTAAAATGACATTCTTCCAAAAAGTCAATCATAATAAAATTTAGAAAGAAGCAGTAGCTCATTAAAATTAGATAAGAGATAATATGTTTCTTTCTTCAGTTCTTTGCTACTTTAATGAAAAATATTGATAAAAATGCCAAAAATCTTTTTTTTCAAATAGTTCATAAATAACGGCACTTCTTTTTTGGCCGTCAAGAAAAATTTGTCGTTTGACTAACTCAACTAAGTAAGCATTTTTCTAAACACAAAATGATGGCGCTCAGCTGTAATGTCAAAATATAGTCAGAAGTTTGTGGAAGAAGGGGGAATGCGCGTAGATTTTGTCATTTTAGATAATAATAAAAAAATTTCAAAAAATATATAAAAGGCCTTTTTATATCAATGGGAAAAACATGGGTCCTGTCGAAACTTTTTCTTTTACCTCTCATGGGAGATGTTATTGAATGGAATTAAGTGTAAATTACGCGAAGTTCTTAGTCGCCCTTTTTACGATGTGTCTTGCTTCTTCTTATGCCCTTTTTTAAAAGATGATAAAAAAATAAAACGAAAAAGCAGAAGCTTCATCAACACTCAACTTTTGCATTTTAGTTTGAGAATAAGTTTTTTTTCATGTTAAAATTGGATTTATCGCGAAAAAATTTTGACACAAAAAATATATGCAAAAAAAAGAAGAGATAGTAAGTAAAAATAAATAATAATATAAAAAAAGATGAAGAAGAAAAAAAAGAAGAAGAAGCAGATGACAGACAACCAAGCAACCACTGTTCTTGTTGTTGCCCTATTTAAGTCATAACTATCTATTTCCAAAAAAAACCGGATGATGATGATTGTCGGCATACGTCAAAAGAAAGCGTTCTCCAATTCATTAGCTAAATTTTGGATCGGATGGTTCTGTTCTTCTTCTTTTACCGCAAATATACTCTTTATTTCTTTTAAAAACAATATAGACAAAACCAAACAAGAAAATAAAAAGTAAAAAAACCCTTTTTTTTTTGTAGGTTCTTCCTCGAGACTGTTCTCCACAAAATGCTTGACTTTTGACGTTACCAATCAAAGTAGTCAAAGCTTCCTGGCTAAAGCGCGCAAAAAAGCAAATGTTCGGTAGACTCTTCTGTAAATTGATACAATGAATGAAAAAGAGAATGGAGGAGGAAAAAGAGCTCAACTAAAACAGCTTTGCAAACGTCGGCAGTTGCTTCTTTTTTACTTACTTAAAAGTTGCAACAATATTTTTTTATGGTTTTCGAAAAAAATATTTAGATAGACAAAAAATGACTAAAGCCTAAAAACTGTTGATTTTTTGAATGAGATAGGAGAAGAAATAAACGCGCTTTATTTTCTTTTTGTTTTTTTTGCCAGTGAAAGTGCGCAAATTTTAGTTGAATATTTTGTTTTTTCTTCTTTTCTTTGTGTACAACACTTCTTGCATCCACGAAAATGCTTCCGACTGTTTGCAATTAGAAATTTTCTCAAGCATTTTCAATGAAAAAATAAAGAAATTTGAAGCTCAAAATCTCTAAGAGTTGTTTAAAGAAAAATCAAAAAATAAAGTTAAAAAGCGGAAGAAGAAAGTAAAGCAAAGAAAAGAGCTAAACTTATCACAGATATTTAAAAAAAGTGAAACGTGAAATAATAAAGCAAAGAAGAAAAAAAGAAGAAGCAATGGGTCATCAAGCAACAAAGCCTTCAGTTGCTCCGTAATACTCTTGAAAATCATTCTAGTGGAAAACAAAAAGAAAAAGTAAGAGTGCCAAAGGAAAAATGAAACTGTCCTTAGCCACTGAGTTACCAAATAAACTCTTGCCTTCCATCTAAAACATTTATTATTTTTTGCCACCCTTATTTGATGGTCAAGTGGGTGCGATATTGGATTGCACAATTGTAGACTTTTGCGCACTGACAGCAAAAAATAGAAGAAAAAAAGAGAATAAAAAGAAAAACGGTTTATGGACAACCAAGGTTCTGTATTACGGTTTGAATCCTTTCCTTCCTCCATCTTTATTTTTCTATCGCAGTTTACTTTCCTTCAAACGCCATGGGTGCCGCCTTCATCGAAGCAAGAGAAGCTCATTTATGCTTCAATGGCCCTAATTAATAAAGAAATCACTTTTTTTTGAATCTAACCCATCGCATTATTTTTTTTTAGCTTCAATGGACTGCTGAGCTTAGTTGACAGTCACTGTGCTGTGTTTTTTTTAAAACTGAAATAATCGTAAATATGGTAATAAACAGCTTGCAATTTATAGGAAGCAATAAAATGAAAATCATCAAGTAGCATATTTCAATATGGGGATAAGAATTAAACTCAACAAAATTGGACGTATTAAAAAACGGTAATTCGTATGTTTTGCCTCAGTAGGAAGCCATTTCAATCCGAAAATTAAGCCCAGCATGGCCTCTCCCAATTTCTTTTTCCTTTATTTATTTTCAAAGAAAATAAAATATATATAAGCAATGTGAGGGAATGAATTCAAAATACAATCTAGTGTTGTTGTATGCCGATGGGTCCACCCGTGTTCTCATGAGAAATGCGCAAAATTATTTTGCCTTAGACCAAAAACGGAAATTGCATTCAATGGCAAAGAAAATGTTGCAAATGAACGAACGAACATCGAATGGGTCAACATAAAAAAGAAAGGAAGAAAATTATTTCGCGCATTTTTGTGAAGTCGTAAATAAGCTAAGAATAACAAGCATACAAACATGCAGAAACGAAATGAACGATGATTATAAAAGGGAAAAACTAAAAAAACAGAAATAAAAAACAAAGTTTGTTAATTTAACCGTTCGACAAAGTCTTTAATTACAGATTAGCCAGTAATGAATGAAGATGTCAACAAAAAAAACGATGGCCCATGTCCTTTTTCGGCATTTCAAAACAAAAACAAAGGGGAAACGGTTTAAAGATAGAAAAGTGATTACTGAAGCGTAAAATGACAAACACTAAAACGACTTCTTTTTTTCACACGACAGACACATGAAGTAGTAAAAAAATAATTCTGACTACAACAATATATGATACCTTCAAGAAAATAAAGTACTTTAAAAATAACAAGAAGAAGAAAAGAAAATGGCATACTTTTGCATCAAGCAAACTAACATAGAGAAAAAGAATCTACTCTGTTAAAATAATACATCATCAAATTTCATGGAAATACGATCTAATTTCTACCAACAAATATAACTGAAATTCCAAAACAAAAGCCCCATTTAACAATAAAGGAAGTTTCCTTATTTTTCTATTTTTTTTCTGGAATAAAAGATTGCGAAAAAACAAATATAAATATATATTACCAATTAAAAAAAAGAAAAGCTTTCAAGAAATAAAAGTTTTTTGTTTACTTTTAATTAAAGTTAAAAAAAGTTTTTTTAAAAAAGAATTTTTTATTCTTGATTTTTTTTACTTTGGGAATGCCGGTAATTGATCTTTTGAGAAGAAGCAGACATGTCATGCACACGGAAAAAAAACGCAAAGGTAAACGAAGGGAAGAAAGAAAGAGAAGAAACATGTCTCTGCGGATAAGCGCGAAGTTGACAACATATGTCAAAAGCTGATGAGATCGAACGAGTTCTCCACACCTTAAGTTAAAAAAAACGATTCAAGAAACAATGGCATGGAAAAAAACGAAAAAACAAATTTGAGCTAAAAATACTACTTTTTGGCTGTCAAAGAAAAAATGTATATTAAAAAACGCTTTTTGAAGAATAGTGAAATATGAGATATCGTGCCGAGCGTAATCAGACTTTTAACAAACAGTTAGTCTTTTAGCAGCAGTAGAAGGATGCGGAGGGTGTGTAGCGCTGCTGTTGTTTTTTATTCTGGAGACATTAAAAATATAACGTGAATTTGACTCCACTTTTCTCTATAAAAATAAAGCCCATTCCAGACATTATAGAATTTTTTTCCTTCTAACTGGTAATTATTAGTTGTTAAAAAAATTGAAGGAACAGCATCATCGTTCATTAAAAAGGATTGAAATTTGCATCCAATTGTCAAAAAAAAGAGAAACGATTGGCTTTTTATTCTGTTCTTATATTTTTCTTTATTTCTTTGTTAAAGAGACTCGAGACATCTGCTGACATTAAAGGTTTTTAAATACCAAATTGGCAAAAAAGTATATATTTTTAACGGAACAAAAAAAAAGAACTGTTGACTTAAGTTTTAAGATTTATATAAATCTTGAAGGGCAATGTCAAATAATAATACTCAAGTATGAAAGTGAACAAAAGATTGGTGTAAGCACTTATCAACTAATCTATACTTAAAAAATCGAATAACAATAAATTATGATGTTGAGTGAAAAAAGAGATGCATAAAAAATAGTATTTTAAAGTTATAAATGTTTGCATAAATGGTTCGGCTACTATTCATTTTTTTGGGTAGCAAAAAAAGTTTAATCCGACTTTATTCACGCGATTTCCCACAGTGAAAATTTTCAAAGATTTAAAAATATCCTTTCTTAGGTCAAATAGCTTAAAAAAGTTTAATCCGGATTTTTAAATTAAAAATGCAATTTAGACATTTATTTTGGGAGATAATGATGGGAGGAAAAATATGACAAGCAACTGTGAGTCAACTAGCTTGTTTCTTTTTTTTTTGTTCTTCAAAACCTGGACATTATGTCTTCGTTTTTGTCCAGGTTGGCAAAAAAATTAGGACCATAAAAAAGGAGAGCAAAAGAAGGAACAAAAGAAAAAAAATGAAAGCATCACCCTGGGAAGAAGAAGAAATCTGAAGCGGAAAACTAAAGAAATGTTGTTCAAACTTTTACTTTACACACTTTTTTCCCGGATGACCTCTGTCGTCGCGCAACAGTTGGCCGAGTCAAAAGCTTATATTAAAGGCATAAAGAAAAAAAACTCTTCATTAATATGAGGCTTTTTTTCATAAAAAAATATTGGAAAGAATGCTGAATCATTAAAAAAAAGCATTTTTACAACAACCAAAAACTATCCAAAAATGAGTTTGTATCATCTATTTCTTCCGGCGGAGGGTCACTTTGTTGCAAAAAGAAGCCCCGCAAAAGGAGGGGTCGTCACTCAACATCATAATTTTTTTTCTTCTTCTTGGCTTGCGCGGAACCGCTTAAGGAAACGCTTAAAAAGGACGCCATAGTCACAAAAATAATAATTTATTTGTTTTAGGGTGTTTATGAGAACAGAATAGAAGATAGATAGAGATAAATAGACCAAAAAAGGAAAAGAAATAAACTTGAAAATAAAAAACGGATATTAGCTTTTTCTCTGGAAAATGCCGGTTACTGATCCGTAACGTTTGCATTTCACTTTTTTTTATATTTTTAAACTCATGGGCAGTTTTTTTCACACACAAATAAATATTTCAAAAAATAAATAATCGCTGACAGAAGCAGATGAGATGAGACTACTTTTTTAATGGCTATTTGGATGTGAATTGAAAGAAGGGATAAAAAAGAGAAGAATTTTGATAGAGAGATATATATGTCTCATTGGATTATGTCACTGAAGGTGTTCCGCGCATTCACCGACCCATACATGGATCTATCTATGAGAAGCATAGCTGCATTCGACAGAAAACGTCAAAGTTATTTTTACAATTGCCATAGACGGCTAATGGCTTTCACTCCTTTTTTTCGTCTTCCATTCCTGTTTTTGCCTTAGGTGGCTCAACTAATTCATAAAAACAGTCACAATTTGTTGTTGTTCATTGCTTAAGGGCAAAAACTCTTAAGAAAGCAATTATCAAAATCTTCCAAGCGGCAACGAAATTCTCCTTTATTTTTTCTTTGCCTTCTTCTCGATGTGCCATTGCTTAAGGTCAGTAAAAATGAAAGCCATTTTTGCGCACGCTAGCTTTTTGAACAGTTCCGACTGAAAAGTAAAGCAAGCTTTAAGTAGTAGTAAATAATTTTTTTTCAATAAGCATAAAATGGACAATTACTTGTTTCCTTTTTTATTTTCATAAAAAAGCAGAATAAAAAATACATATAAAAAAGAAGACCGGAAAATGAATCAAAGAGTTTATCAACTGTGAGTTAAATCAAGCTCAATTAATTGCATTCTCGGCAAAAAATAATAAAGAAAAAACAACATCGAATGATGAAGTCAAGCATACTTGACAGTGCGCGCATAATTAAGAATCTTCCTTCTTCTTTCATTCACTTTCCTTGCTTTTGAGCTCTTTTTTTCCCGCACTCAAGTACAAAAAAAACCACAGATGTGACACTTATTATTACCACAACAAAAAATTTCACGATTTCCAAGTGTTTTGAATAAAAACATATCTCTCATATATGCTTGTACTTGAGTGTTATGTTTCACAACAGGAGTCTTTCTAGTAAATTCAAGGATTAGTTTTTTTAACAAAAAATATTCAAATTTGTTAAATTAATTATGCAAAAGCTTTGCTTTAAAAAATTCGGTATCTTACAAAATAAAATTTATTTTTTTCAAACAAAAAAAGAATGCAAGGAATAGTTTAAAAACTTTGAATAATTAAATATTATTCCGGTCATTCAAAGACAGAGTTCTGCATCGGTGAATCTTATAGTTGATTATGCAAATCATCTCCTCACCAAAGACGGCATACTTTAAAGAATCTCAAAAAGAAGGAAGAAAAACAAAGCCGCATTTACACTTACTTTTTTTGCCGATCTGAACAAAATGACATAAAGAAGAAAGAGAAAAGAGTGAAAGCAATCGGATTTCAATGCCACTGTCATGAAACCTTGTCCTTATTCTTTTTTCTTTTCGGAAAAGGTGGCAATTTGTATAGAGGGATCTGTTAGGTATGATTTCCGGATAATGTCTTTTTTAAAAAAAGGCTCACCAAAAAAACTGTATCCTTGGAAACACTTTTGATTTTTTTGACTTAAATATAGGCATGTAAAGGTTGAAGCAATTTTTTGCAGGATTATGTATTACCTGAAATAATGCACAAAGGTTACAGAAATTTCAATTTTGACTTTTAACAAGTCAACGTTTTTTAATAAAATGAATCAAATCAAACATGATTCATTGGGAATGATACAACAATTGAAAGAAATGTAACAGCTTTTTGTTTTTAAACGTTTTTTGCTATTTTGGTTTTCTTATTTTTATTAAAAGTTTGTAAAAAATGGCTTTGTTTCATTCTTATTTTCTTGTTTTACTTTTATTTTTAAACGTTAAATCAGAATACGTGGATTCATGTTATGAAGGAACAAATTACTGGTCTGGAAAAAAGCATGGGGCTAAAAAAGACTGTGATCCTGAAACAAAATATTGTTTTATTTTAATGGGATCTTCTGCAACTTCCCCGACAAGCAACCGAGGATGTGCTCCTGATTACATTGACACATATTGTGATGTAGGGTTTTGATATTTATGACTAACTTTACAATATTGATCATTTTAGAAGTATCGTTCAAATCCATCATCTGCAACAGAATTCTGTTTCTCCATCAATACCTTTGATATGAAAGGCAAATTGTGTTGCTGTAATTCACATAGCAATTGCAATTTTACTGCTACTACTACAGTTTTATTACCAATTATCTTCACATTCATTTTTTATTTGTTAATGTTTTTTAAAAGTCACTGAACTAAGGCTATAATAAATATAAGTGCAATCAAAAAAATTAATTCAGTTAAAAGGGTAAAAATAAAAAAGGCAGTTGTGTTGCTGCTGTTGCACCTAATTTTTAAGCAACATGTGTTATCCTTTCTTTCTTTTCTTCAATCTGCTTTTAAAAAATCTCTTGCAGTTTTTATATATCTATTTTATTCCTCGCTTTTGAGTAGAAATTTTCTTTTAATGTAATCGCGCTATTTTTCTTGTTTTCAATCAAAATCTGTCAATCCATTATGAATGTTAGATTAGCATATTTTTATATTCTTTTTACATGCTTTTTAAATTTTTGTCATTCAAAAAATTTTGACCCTGAAACAATTGCAAGAAAATCAGTTTATAATGCAGTTGAAAGAGTACGAAATAAAATTACAACCACGCCAACCACGTCAACATCTGATTCACGGAATGATAGAACAATCATAAGAACAATGTCAGTAATTGAAGCAAAAAGTGCTGAAGGGCGTGTAATAATACTTTTTTGTGATATTGATTGTGAAAAAGAAAGATTAAAGGTATTCATCTTTGAGACATTGCAATACTTTAATAAACAATAATATTTTAGATTCCAATATGGATTCGTGAATTTAATGCAAACAATGATATTCCATCAAATGACGCAATTGGATATCATTTTCATCGAAGAAGAACAAAATTTGGTTATCACAATGTTGATGCGCTATTAGATAAAAACCCAGTCGTTATTATATATTTTATTGCAGATAAAACATTTGTATATGAAGGAGATGTCAAAAGTCAAGTTTGTTACTTGTTTTATCTCTTTTAAGAAGGATGTCAAAAAAAGGATGCATTATTTTAGACAGAATTTAATGATTTTCTAATGAGCTTAGAGAGGCAACCCATTCAAAAGCCACAAAGTTCAAAAGATCTTGATGAATTTATTAGTGCTGCATCTGAATGTGATATTACACAAAAATATGTTTTAAAAATTCATAGTTTTAAAGATTGCTTTGATGAGCTTTGGAATAACGTTGTACGAAGTTTTCATAACTCTAAAAATATTACATTTATTGAACTTCGCCGCCCTTTAACCCCTGAAGAAACAGTTATAGTACAGCAAAGACTTCCAATGCTTCGTCGAGAATGTCAAATCTTAGCTGTACTTCACAATGGAGCATACCAAGAAATTGTTGACAGCATGTTTCTCAAAGAAGTAAGGGCAACCATGTTTCTTAAAAAATATGATGAATTACAAAAAATTTTTATGACATTTTCTTTCAGCTCAATAAAAAAATTTCAAATTGGTCAAACGAAAATTGCTCGAATCCACAACCATATGCAATTAAAATGCCATTAACTGAAATTCAACTGGATTACCTTCGTGAAGAATTATATATTAATGGCATTGTAACAAATCCAACATATATTATTGTAGGGCTTATTGGTGGTATTGCCGTTATTGCTCTTGCTATAAGTATATTTTGGGGTCTTAATGGCTCTTCTTTTGTAACTAAATAAACCTTTTCTTTTTTTCCACATTTTCTTTTGCAATTTTATATTTGCATTTTTAGAAAAAAAGACAGGAGAGAAAAAACGATAAAAGAAAGAGTTAACTGTCGAAAGGCATAATAAAATAGAGGGAAATTCCAGAAAGATTTATGTTACTTACAAAATTGGTTTTGCATTCTTAAATCCTTTAATAAAAAAAGAACGGTTTTGTAAAATATTGCAAAAGCAATTCTAATGCTGAAGCAATAAATAAACAAAAAAGGCGGTATAAATGCAAAAAATGAAACATGTTCTGTTCAGTATTTTTTTTTTCATTTTCTCTTCAAACTAACTACTCTCATCCTCCATTGGAGTCTATGGTAGACCAAATTTCAGTAACTCATTATTGTTCTTTTTTGCCTTCAACTATTGCCACGACATAAAGTAATGCATTCATTTGTGAAGCTTTAGGGAATATCTTTCAGACATTTTTCCGGTAACGATTACCGAAATATGCATGCAGTAAGAAGTAAGGAAAAGTTGCACGAAAACAGGCATGTAAAATTTCATTCATCTTCTACTATCCTCCCCTTTTTTGAAGTTTTCCTTTTTTCGAATATTTTTTTTGTTAAAAAAAGCTAAAACAATACTATTCCTTGAAAAAAAGTTTAGATGAAAGCTTGCGCATAAAAATTATTATTTTGTTCAGCTATTTGCCACTTAGTATCAAAATTCAAAGGGGGCGAGACATTTTCGATTGAGCAAGATCGAAAAAAATAATATACATATAATGCAATTTGAGCCGATCTAACTTCCTTCAAAGTCGACAAACGTTTCTCTATTTTGATACAAATGCTTTTTTATTTTATTTTTTTTGATGTTGTTTTTGAACGTAATGTTTTACCAACTTTTCTAATTCACTTGGAACAAAAAAGGAAACTGGAGAAGAAAAAACAAAGGTTGATTACGTGAATCATTAAGTTTAAATTTTATTCATTTACAAATGAATGGTCATTTCTTGGTTCATTTGAAAAAGCACAACTTGTTTTGGTATTCTTGCCCTTGCCATAAATGTTATTGTCCGATAACAAATTCTTTTTTTTTGACATTATACTGTCCTTGTGAGTTTGATTCATTATAAAATGCTTACATCGTATTCGTCTGATTCTTTTTTTCATCTTCCCATTGTATGGTAATTTTTTTTGACTATTTTCATTCAAAAAAATTTTTTTAAAAAAGGAATAGCTCTTTTTTATAAATATAAAAAAACTTTTATTCTTTTTTTCATGACCTCTTCTTCTTCCGCAAAGATGTAAAAGAAAAAAATCATTTTTGTAAGTGTCAAAAACCTTAACGAATAACAATTTGTTTACTAATTTTTTAAAGAGAGATGTTGTGTTAAGAGCAAACAAGTAAGTATAAGAAAAAAAATAAGTTAACAAAATTTTCCCTAGGGTTATCGCTTCAAAAAGTACTTCATTGTTGCGGCGACAACTTCGACATTTTTTTTGCTACAATTTTTTTTTCTTATGGTCCATTTTTGGGTCTTGGGGGTGAAAAGAGAGACAAATACCATCATGTTCTGACTCAAAAAAAATTTTTTTTGACAGTTTTTTTCTTTTTTTATTTATGGTCATTTTTTTCTCAAGAGAAAGGAAAAAATAAATAAATTTGTAAGGAAGGATTAAAACGTGTGTGATCCAATAGCTTCTCTTCTACTTAACTTGCAAAAACGATCCGTAAGAATGTTTCCCTTTCTCTCTCCTTGTATTCATTCCCTTTTTTGTTGTTGCTTCTCTTGCGGAAAATTTTTTTCTGCTGAGATTTTTTTACTTGAAACCTACCACCTTCTCATCTTCCCTATTCTTCTTCTTAAAAACGTCAAACATAAGTGTCAAAAAGGGCCATAAGCTTTTTTCCTTACGTAATACTTACGGGCATGTTTTTGTATGTAATAATATTCAATAGAGAAAATATTATTTTTTTGTACAAAAAAAGCGGCTTTCTTTTATGAATGAAACGGGAAACCGCTTTTGGCTATTTTTTAAAAATAGTTATATTGTTTTTTTCTTCTGTAATTCACTTTTACTGCCATTGTTATTTTTGTACAAAATTTTTTTTATTTAGTGTGTTAAAAACTTCCTGCCTTTTTTAGCGAAAAATTTGATGAACGATGCATGAAGATGAAACTTTGATGGACCAAGATGGATAGTACTTTATTAAAATTATTATTATTAGGAACTTTAGTTGTCCTTCTTCAGAGTGAAGAAGCAAATGTTTTCGTAAATAGAGTTAAAAAGCAAAATTCAATATGTGATGTAAGTAACTCAGTTTTTTTAATACCCCTTTGCTACAGTACCCTTTCCATTTTTAGCTCTCTTTAGCATTAGGTGATTGTCAATTTAATATTACTCGATTTTATTATGATAAAAATACAAATCAATGCTATAAATTTTTATACAGGTATATTATTTCATTTCACTGCAAACTGCTTCATAAAATTTTTAGCGGGTGCAAAGGTAACGGTAATAGATTTATCTCCGATAAACAATGCCGTCAGCGATGCCATCAGGAAAGAAAAAGAAATTATAATGCCGTTTTAAATGGTAAATTGTTTGAATAAGCAAAATAAGAATATTATAAACATTTAAGGTTTTTAGATCTTATAGAGCCTTATAAATCAAGTTTTAATTTAACTTGCGAAAACTGCCACTCAATTAATGGTATTTGTGTAGACAATAAATGCCAATGTCGTATGGGTTATCAATTAATAGATTATAAATGTTTGGATGTAAATGAATGTTTATGGACAGCATGTGGTAAAAATGCTGTATGTGTTAATAGTTTGGGATCATTTCGTTGTGAATGTTTACTCGGTTATGCGGGATCAGGTTTAAATTGCTCAAGATCTCAAGATATTTGTGGACAAACTTTTGATAAAAGATATGAAGAAAATTGTAATAATACTGATCCACTATGGCAATTACGGTATTTTTATAACTATACTTCAAATCAATGCCAACAATTTCGTTATGGTGGATGTCAATTTGAAGGTGCACAAAATATTTTTCGTGATTTACAAGCTTGCCAAACTCATTGCCATGGATTTCATTATTTATATGAAACTAAAACCAATGCTAATAAACCCAAATATGATTATTCATATACCACTGAAAGTACTATACCAGGTAATACATTAGTTACGTATTACTCTAAAATATTGCTAGTTTAGATTTGTGTTTCGACACTTTTGATCAGACAAAAAGATTTCCTTGTACAGAAGGAATTTGGAAGAAGCGATATTTTTTCGATAAATCTTCAATGAGATGTTCAATGTTTTGGTATGATGAATCATGTGATCAAAAGCCACGAGCTACATCTTCAAGAAATATATTTGTACATGAACGAACGTGTGTAGAAGTTTGTGAATTAACAGCTGGTCGAATGTTAGAATCTCAAAAGCAAGGGATATCTGGTGTAATTCATGCAATATTTGATCATGACTGGGATGGAGCTAAAATAATTAGAGATAGACTTCTTACAACGCCATCTCCAAGTTCTACAACTACAATTACAACGACTGTTGAAACATCAACTGTACCACTTTTAACAACACAGCATGGTATTCAGCTATTTGAGAATGTCATCACTCCACTGCCGCTTCCTGAAACTCCTTCACCCTTTACGGCTGTTGAAGTAAAATTAGAAGAAGCAGAGAATATGCTAATTGATCAAAATATTATTAACGATGACAAAGAAAATGAAATATTGATAATTAAAACTCTAAATGAAACATTTGATGAAAAAACAAATTACAGTTTAGCAGTAAATTTGCCAGTTACAACTGCTGGTAAGTTTAAATCAAGCATGACTAAGCTTAAATCATACTTCTTTTTAGAAGAATGTTTGGATAAGTTTGATCAAAATCTTGCACATTCCTGTCAACAAATCCCTAATTGGAAGACTCGGTATTATTTTGACAGCACATCAAGAACATGCAAAGCATATTGGTTTGGAGGATGTTGGAGTCATTCAAGGAACAATTTTGAAAGCTTAGAAACGTGCAAATGGAAATGTATTGGAGAGCATTATGAACCAATATCTCGTATGTAATTTTTCCGCTTGGGCTATAAATAATTTGTTTTTCAGATAGCTGCTTGGATAAATTTGATAAAAAATATCTCGAAGATTGTCGGAATGGAGTTTATGAAATACGGTACTTCTTTAATCATAACACCAAAAGATGTGAATCACTTTATTTTGGCGGTTGTCAATCACAGTCTAGAAATTTTTTTGCTGATCTTGGTCAATGCCAACAATATTGTGAAACTGTTCCAAAAGATTTATCAAGTAAGCTTTATCATGGAATAAACAAGCTAATCGAAAAATTTTGTTAGATTTTTGTCTTCAAGCTTTTGACCCAGTTTACCAAAATTCTTGCACAGCTGATGGCTCATGGTCACAATATTATTACTACGATTCTGCTGCAGATTCATGTAAAATGTTTTGGTATGGAAATTGTAAATCAAATTCACAAAATATTTTTGCTACCCTTGAAAGCTGTGAATGGCTTTGTGAACGAAATCGTGAAAGTAAAGTACCACGTATGCAAAGGAGTCGTTCAACACAAAGAAATTAATAAGCTAATATTTTAGAACATTGCTTAGACAAATTTGATCATAGTTATCGAAATCCCTGTAATGGAGGAAAATGGCAAGAAAGATATTATTTTGATCATACAACTGGAAGGTGTCGAGCATTTTGGTATGATGGATGCATTGCTGAATCACAAAATATTTTTAAGAGCCGAGAATCGTGCAATGGCCTTTGTGAAGCTCCATGTTTGTTAACATCTTTTTTAAAAATATCTTTAAACATAATTTTATTTAGCAATAACAGCTGCTACA
Organism: Panagrolaimus sp. LJ2400; assembly: GCA_024447215.1. NCBI lineage: Eukaryota > Metazoa > Nematoda > Chromadorea > Rhabditida > Panagrolaimidae > Panagrolaimus > Panagrolaimus sp. LJ2400. The sequence continues at coordinate 8,284,755 of JAMRYA010000009.1, read as the reverse complement.
ACTGTAGCTCCAAAATCTTCTACTCCTCCACAAACAGAAGCAAAATGTGAACCTACAAGATGTTTGAAACCTTTACTCGTTGGAGATTGTAAAGAAACGTAAGTACTTAATTATTTGCTTTAAATCATACATCTGTTTTCTTACATAATAGATTACCTGCATATTACTATAACATTGAAAAACGGATTTGTGAACCATTTTCTTATTCTGGTTGTGGTGGAAATGAAAACCGGTTCCTTACTTTATCCCAATGTGATCAGACTTGTGGCAATTTAAAAACCTTGGACGGTAAATCATTTGTCTTCTTTGACTCATAAAATATTATTGCCTGTAATTACAGCTATCGAAACAAATTGCTTCCTTCCTTTAAGCATTGGATATGGTCGTAAACGGAAATCATGCATTAAAAATGCTGGATTTGCTTTTTATTACAATTCAAAAGAAAAAAGATGTGGTCGATATTGGTATCTTGGATGTGGGGGAAACGGAAATCGCTTTAGTCATGCAAGTGAATGTGCACGTGTCTGTCGAAGAAGTCATTCTATTCCTATTAAAGATGAACCATTAAAACCTGTTTCGGCATGTTTCTTAGAAATAGACAATGGAAAATGTGAAAATTCAAGAATTTCAAATAATCTTACTCGATGGGGATATGTTTCTGGAACAGGTAAATGTGAAAAGTTTGAATATGCCGGTTGTGAAGGTAATGATAATCGATTTTCAACTCAACATGAATGTCTTAAACTGTGCCAAAATCTTATTGCGCCAAATTCAAGTAATTAATAATCGTATTTGAGTAAAATAATAAAATTGATTTTAGTGCAATGCGCTCATTATCCTGATTGGGGTCCATGTAATCGTTTAAGATACATGTGGTTTTATAATTTGACATCAGGAACTTGTCAACAATTTTTATATGGTGGATGTAATGGCAATGAAAACAGATTTCCAACATTTGAATTATGCCAAATTACATGTGAAAAACCAGGAGAAGGTACATTTAATCGCATAAATGTAAATAAAGTGTAATATATTTTAGCGCCTTCTGATCCATGTGCTGAAAAGCTTGATCGTGGAAAATGGTGTGAAAGCATGTCAAATCGCTATTATTATCATGCAAAATCAAAAACTTGCAAAGGTTTTCATTATACGGGATGTGGACAAAGCAGAAATAACTTTTTGCAACTGGATGAATGTGAAAATGCGTATGTATTTATTACATAAAACTTTTGATAAAAGTATAATAAAACTTTATTTTAGATGTGTTCATCGAAAGAAGGATTTCATTCCAGCCGTAGTAGCAGAAAATAAATCAACAAATGTCACTGGAACAAAATGTAAGTTTCTATCAAACAAAATAGAAATCTCGTTTCATAAAACTGTTACTTTCAATTTAAAATTTTAGATGCTTCTAAAAAACCATCTGAGAATAAGCCAATGCAGAGGCATCAAATTTTAACTGAAAGTGAAAAACATTACTTAAAAACAGAAGGTCAATGGGTGGAATATGGGCATTGTCTTGGATTTCGATACAATATTTCTGGACCTCATACAAAATTAAACAGTTTTATATGTTTAATGGAAGAAGGCGGAACATGCCAAATTCAAACTTTAACTGATACTGGAGGTGAAGAACGATGTAGGGTTATTCGGCCATGGTTAAGAGGATCTCATCTTTATTCATGGTTTTTTACTATTGAAAGAAGAAAAACTCCATGGCATACAACTCCAGAAGAACTGAGTGAAGACAAAAAAAGCAAGCGAAATGCCGTTAAATTGAAACCTCAAAAAGCATCGGATACAGTGGCTTCGTTAATAATTTTACCGCTAAATGATTGTTATAACATTTGTTAATTTGTTTTGCTTATCTTGCTTTTCTTATTTTAAAAAATAATACACGCTAAAAAGTTGCTAAAGATAAATAACACTTAAAAATTGAGCACAAAAAATTCCTATATTTGTATTTAAAGAGAAATCAAATATAAGTTAAAAGTGTTTTTATTAATCATAATATATCTTTTACCAGCTGCACGTTAAAAGAGGAAAAATTTAAACATTAGACATGTCACTGAGGATGTTGTTGCTGTAGATTGTGTGGATCAGGTTGAAAATAATTTGATGATGAAACCCAATTGGTCCATTCTCCATCGCTATTACGTTGAGTATGTTGTGCTTTCATTGGATATTCCCAATGACCTCCTGTTGCATCGGTTCTAACTTGGAATCTTGTCCATTCTGGTACATATAACCGGAAGCAATTTAATCGCCGAATATTTACAGTAACGTGATCATCATATTTTTGTCGTCTTTGAACAGCATAATCAGGTAAACAAAAATCATAACAATCTGAGCAATATTCATCTGAAATGTTATTTTTATTGATAAAAAATTTATTAAATAATTAAAGTAAAACCTTTTGTGTATACAGTATGTTTTAAGAAATACCATTTAACATTTTCACAATCACGAATTCTGTCACGAAATTTACTTTGAGCTTGATTGGCATCAATTTTTTCTGGTACATACTGCCAATATTCTTGCCATCCAAATTGTGTTCGAACCTCTTCATAGCTGGAAGCTAATCCATCCTGTAGAACATCCATACTTGGCAAAGCAGTACGATCAAGTTCCATTAAGAAACACGTTGTATGTCTTCCATTTTGATCAGTTAAAGCATGATCAGCAATGGCAACATAACCCTAAAATTTTTAAAGAACAATAAAGCATAAAATTAATTGATGAAATAAAATACCGTATCAAAATCGACAGCAGTAAATGAATTACTTTTTAATGGCGGATTTCCGATCATTTCGAAATGTGCTTGAGCAGGACTGTAATAATGAATATAAACTTTACTTGGATCACGATAGCTAACAGCTGATGGATTCTTTTTGAAGCATTCTTCACACACTGGTGGATACATGTATAATGAACGAACAGAATATGGTGCAAAAATTGAATTTAAAATAAGATACAGTATAAAAATCAATAGAAGTAAACAAAGAAGAAGCAATATAAAAGAACGAACAGCTCGAGAAGTCCATTTAATATTTCTAAGAAAGCAAGTTAAGTTTAAGCAGAAAATTCTTAATTTAATAAAATTGATACCTGATAGCATCGTAAAGATTTGAAAAGAAATCTTTGAATTTTTGCCCAAAACCTTTTTCATCTCTTCCGCTTTCATTATAAGCCCATTTTTCTTTTGAGCCTTTGGTTATCATTGTTGCATTTGATGATGGCTAAAATATAAATATTTTAGGGAAATAATGTTAACGCAAACATACAGCGTAAACGGAAGCATTTTCAACTTGATCTTGCATCTTTTTGTAACTATCTTTTCTGGTAAGGGAGCTAAAATTCATTGATTAAATTTGGCATTTCAAAGATTCACAAAACCTCATTTCACTACTCATTTTGATTCTTCCCCAACAAGTAGTAACAAAAACCTTAAAATGAAATAAACGATTCAACTTTTTCTCTTTTTTTGCAAAGAAAACTCAAATAATCAATTTGTTTTGTAAACCATTAAAACTACTATTTGTTTAAGGAAGCGTCAAAATGCGCGAAATACATGACTAAAAATATGCAACAAAAACCTCACTTCTCATCTGCTGCAAATCTTCTCCAACCTTCATCTGAGCTTTTAAGGATTGAATGTAAATGATCTGAATTACTTCCACTAACATTGGCAGATCCAGATTTAAACCCAACTTCTTTACTTTTAGCACCTGATTGATTATGAATTGTTGTATCTAAGCTTCTATCATGCATATAAAGGGAAGAATTTGTAATTTTTGGCGATACTTCAGCAATTCCACTTCCATGTGACTGAACAATTCGGGCACCACCTTCTGTAAAAAAAAAGTTTTTTCTTACATTAAATAAATCAATAATAAACGGATGAATACCAGAAGTGTGAACTTCATGAACATCATAGCCATAATTATTAATACCACCGGGGTTTCTTTCGGGGGTAGAATGAAGAACAGGAGGAGGTAAATCACGTAATCCAGCTGCAGAATGATGCAAAAATGATGGTTCACGACTAAAATCTCGTTCACCAGTTAAATGAAAACGCCTGTCATTTTCGTTATATGGTGCGCCACTTGCAGCGGTGGTTGTTACAAAATTTTCTGAAGTTGTTCGATATTCTGTTGATTGAGGTATATAGCCACTTATAACTTCTAAAAATAATAAAAATTTTTAAAAAGATTGTCACAATTTAAATAAAGGAAATCAGAAAAGATACAATACCTGCTGAGATCGGCCTTCTTCCTTCTGTCACGCTGTGCTCAATTATTTCTATCTGTTCTACATGTCTAGCTGGTTCCATCACTGTAATAAAAAAATTTTGAATGAAAAAACGTAAAAATTAGCTAAATCAATACAAAACGATAAAAATCTTTTACTTTAATTTTTTAAAAACTTTTTTTTTTGATTTTTCATTGCAAAAATGACTCTTAAGAAAAAGAAGAAGAACAAAAAAAACAACAACAACCGGTTTCAGGAAGACGATCAAGTTTAACAACAAAAATGTAGCGGTGAAAAAAAGAATCTGACCTCCAAAAAACAATGCTTCCTATGGCGCTGTTGCTCATTGAGAAGGAGAAAAAAAATCATTGCCTATCGGTGTCGGAATGGCTTTTTTAGGCGTTGGCAAGGTTACCATCAGGGAAAAAAAGAAAAGAAGGAAAGAACTCTGAAATTCTCAAAACCGAAAATAAACGATGTTTTCAAAGCAGTTCCCTAAAAATTTGAATAAAAGGGCGCGAAATGGCATTTTTTGATTTATGGCAGTTTATTCAAAAGCTGGCAATAATTTGGGTTTCGTTTGTGTGGAAAATGATGAAAGGCTTTGTTTTTGAAGCAAAAATTTATCCAAGATTTTCATTTAAGAAAAAAGGAAAAAAAATTAAAAAGCGACATTAAAAAAGTTAAAAATATTCTTGTTTCTGATGATGCGTCAGTCTCAGTCACTTTTGCTTGGAAGAAGGCACAAAAACTTTCAAGGTCGTAAAACGGAATGCGCTTGATTTCTTCAGATGATGGAAAAAAAGAAGAAAAAAATTCTGAGCATTCTGTTGTCCGAAAAAAAAATATAATGGATATGAGAAGTTTTAGCAGATTCTTTCTTCTTTTTTTAGGTGGACAGTTCAAAAGGAGGCAAAAAAAACAATTTCTACAGAAGAAAAAGGGATGAGGGGGAGCTGTCAGGCATGCAGCGGAAACTAATCATTTGATGAGCGATCACGCCAAATTACTGGTTTACACAATACACAAAAAAGTGACTGTCACAAACAGACCGGTCATGGCATTTTTTTTGATGGTTGCAATTATTATTACAAAAAAAAGAGTGCATAAGATATAAATTTAAACAAAAACACAAAAAAAAATTGGACAATGTTTTTGATTGACCATTAAAAAAAATTGAAAATCCGTACTTCCGTCAACAGAAGGATCATGAGACAACAACAACTAAACTTGAAAACTTTTTTTTTTGCTGCGCAAAGGCTATATTTCGCTTTTCAAAAACGTGGACGTTGAACGTTTTTTCTTTTTCGCTGAAAACTGACCACTTCATAAAATTTTGTTATTATTTCATGCATCGGCCGATTCTTGTCTCTCTCCCGGTGGTGTCAGAGTGGACAACAATTGACCCATATTTTCATGATTCTCAAAATAATAAAAAAAATTTTTTTACGGCGATGTTTATTTCATTCATGAAGAAGTATGGATGCCGACCTTTTAGTGAAATCGGCGAAAATTTAAAAAAAAATATATCCCGATATCTCACAAATCTTTTCAAAAATCGTCAAAAGAATGACGAAAGTAACGTTTTAATAAAATAAATGAAGGGAAAAGGAAGGAAGGAATAATGATGCTTCGAGATTATTATGATTGATCAACAAAAATGAAAATTTTTATGTTTTAGTTTTCAAGTTCTTTTTACCCATTTTTCTTGATTTCAATATTTATAAAAGAAAATTCACAGGGTTGGAAATTTTTTTTAAACAATGTATTGTTCGGGTTATGTCAAAATTTTATAAAGTGCAGATGGAAACTGTGTCCAAAAAATTCAAGAATTTATTAACAATAATTAAAAAAAAACAAAAAAAAACAAAAAATAATAATCTGGGAGATACTTTCTAATTCACTAGCGGGTTTGAGCAATTAAGTGTGACTATGTTGAAAGAGATACAAAATAAAAATTTTTTAATGACTGGGTTTAAAATTTTATTAGCTTTTTGTTGTTGCATTTTGTTCATTTTTCATTCGAGAAATTTGTGAAAACACTTCCGTTAATGGTTGAAAGGTTAAGGATCGGCGTGTTGAATTCTAAAAGAAGAAAAAAGATGGATAAAACTTTTATCATTTTTAGAAATCTTGTAATTGCATACCTCTTGTTCACCCGTAAATGGGATCAAAGACGACGCCGATAATAGTGGAAGATCATATGTGTTATTAACATGTATGCGACTACCTGGAGCAAGAATATCATCAACTTTTGCATAAATTAGTTCACTCAATTCTGGGTCAAGCCTATCATGCGTAGATATAGGCTTTCCAAGAACTGATAGTTGTTGAAGTTGAGTTGGATCAAGCTTAGTTGGAGTAACACCAATTTGTAATAAATAATCCGTAACACTACTACTTATCGAAAGAGCATCTGGATCAATTCCTGAATCAGGTTGAGATCGAATCCCAAATCCATCGGTATGTGTTGATTTAAATAAATTACTATTTCGATCACTGCTATTTGATGAGATTAATGAAAATGTTTTTGTTCTTTCATAAGACATTGATGGGACAAGTTTTCCATATGACGGTGACATTCGATTTATATCTGCCATAACTGCAACATTGCCTTTTGCGACACTGTAAATTTGTTTTTGTGGTTTTCTTTTTCGATTTTTAGTTTTGAAATAAATGCAAAATATAATACAGCATAACAGTGTCAACAAAATAAAGAATAAAATTCCAACAATAATGATATATTTATTTAAAGTATGCATTCCGAATATGTTTGTAGCTTTGACAGAATTTGATGAGGTGACCTAAATTTAAAAAAAATAATAAATTAAAATCTTACAAAAGCCTTACTTCGAGATATACTGTAGCCCTAGAATGCTGTGTTAAGCCACTTGATGCAATCACAGAAATTTGTTCAACACTGCTATTTACGGGGAAAGGCTCCCGTAAAATGAGAACACCAGAATCAGGATCAATACCAACAAATGAAATATATTGGTCATCAGGAACTGAATAATAAACTTTTCCATCTGGACCAACATCATCATCCGTTGCAAAAACATTTCCAATTCTTTGTCCAACTTCTGCATTTATTGGAATTTCAAAAGTATAAGAAGATTTTGAAAAAACAGGTGCAAATTCATCAACTCCAATTACTGTGATTTCGACGGGAACAACAGCTGATCGATGTCTGGCATCCCTTACAGTAACCATAAATTCATAATTATTTCGCTTTTCATAATCAAGATCTCCTTTAAGAAAAACTTCACCAGTATGTGATTCAATTGTAAATATTTCATCATTATCTGATATTGAATATCTCCAATTATTTCCAAGATAATCCCATTTATTATGGGCTTGAGCTTTTAACACAACACTTCCAGCTGCAGAATTTTCAAAAATATATTTATGATAAACTGGCACAGCAAACATGGGAGCACTTCCCGACCAAGTATCTGTATTAAGAACTAACTGAGCTGAATGAATACTCCAAAGTGGCGGAGAGCCATTGTCAATTACCATAAATGTCATATTAAAAGTATTGACACCCTGATTTTCATATAATTCTTCATCATCCCAATGATCATAAATAATTGCTCCCGAAGTTGCATCAATTCGAATAATGCCGCGTTGATTACCATCCAAAATTGCAAAATGAAAGCGAGCGTTATCGGCTGCGTCAAGATCAATGGCTGTCAAACGGCCAAGGATAGCACCTTTCTTCATTTGTTCATCAATTTTAATTGTCTTTGTTGAATCAGCATTAAATGTGGGGGGATTGTCATTTACATCGGAGACCTTTACAATTATAGTTGCCGTGCTTTTTGGTTTAGATGCATTTTTTGTTACACCATTTTCATCCACAATTAAGCCAATCCGGAATCGATATTCTTTTACAATTTCATAATCAATTTTTTGTAAAAGTGAAAGATATCCACTTCTATCGAGATAAAAGATATTCGAGTAAGATGTATCCAGAATTTGAATAGTTGTACTTTTAAAATCAATTAAAGTTTGATTATTAAATTCAATTTGTCCAAAGGGAAGATAAAGTGGATAATTTTCTGCTACCATAAATGAGTGTTTATTCTTTTTAAATTCGGCGACCTGTTGAACAATATTTTTAACAAATTGAAGCTGAATCATAGCAAAAGAAGAAAGCTTTGGATTTCCACGATCTACTGCTTTAATTGGAGCAAAGTAAACCATTCCTTCTTTGAGAGGAGCTTTCAAGCGTAATTCACCACTTTTACTATCAATTCGAAGAGTTTCAGAATCATTTAAAAGTTCAAATCGAAATTCACCATTTGAGCCTTCATCGGGATCATTTGCAGACACCTTACCAATTATATCATTTTTGACAGTATTCGTTGAAACTTTAAATTTGTATATATCTGATGTAAACTTGGGAGGGTTATCATTCACATCCATAACATTCACTGTAAAATTTGTTTTAACAATATGAACTCCATCAAAAACTTGAATTCCAACAACAATTGTCTTATCAGTTTCATAATCGAGTGGCTCTTTCAAATAAATAGCACCAGTAAATCTTCCAATATAAAAATATTCATTCGGTGGGTTAATCATATATTCTAAATCAACATCTGCATCAACATCATTTGCTGTAATAGTTGTAACATGACTACCAATTGGTAAATTTTCAGATATTTGGCGATCCTTTATTGGAGGAAATGATGGAGCATTATCATTGACATCGAGAACTCTGATTTCAATAATTGTTTCAGCAGATTTAACAAATTTTCCAGTAGCCATAACTTTTAAGGTATAAAGTGTTTGGATTTCAGCATCAAGTTCTTCAGCAGTTCGAAGATAATTTTCGTCATCAATGATAAAAGCTGAATCATAATTTCCTTCCATAATACTTAAGGTTAGAGGGACATCCGTAAAGATTTTATTCGATGTTTCAATTTTCATAACTTTTGTATTCTTTGGAAGACTTTCCGCGATATAAGTAATATATTTCTGTTGTAAGAATTTTGGTTCGCCACGAAGAAATCCTTTCGTACTTCGCTTCCATAGAATTCGAAGTTTTTGTTCAGATCTTTTGACGACTTTGTTACCGTAATCTTCTGCAGCAACAATTAAAGTAAATTCAGATTTTGGAAAAGAATAATCTCGAGCAAATATTAAATCGCCATTATCCGGATCGATATCCAAACTACCACTTGGATCATCTTTGATATAATATTTCACCACTCCGTTGTCACCTTCATCAGCATCGGTTGCAGAAAGCTTCAATAAAAGAGATGGAGTTTGAATTAAGTCGCTGATTTCAATGATTTGTAAAAGTGTCGAACTAAATACTGGTGCATTATCATTTTCATCTGCAACCGTAACTCGAACTGTACAAACATCAGCTCGTTTTGGCATATTATTGTCTGTTACAGATATTATCAAAAAATGTTCAGATTTCTTTTCTCTATCCAATTTCTTGCAAGATATCATTCCATTTGTTTCATTTATTGTAAATAATCCATCAGCGCCACCTAAAATGAGTGCTTACATGATATGTATTTGAAGCAGTGTACTCCCGCTCCCTATTTACCCGCTCCCAAAATATTTCTCGTTTCTCGCTCCCAAGCGCTCCCGCTCTCTTAATAAACAACAAAGAAACTTCTTTAAAACTCGCTCCCGGCTCTTTCGAAGTCGCTCCCGCTCCCTTAATAAGAGGGCGGGAGCGAGAGCGAGAGCGAGAGCGAGGAGCGGAGCGGGAGTACACTGATTTGAAGTTAAAAGAAATATACCTTCAATATGATAAAAGAAAGGATTATCAGTTTCATTGATTTCATGATAGGCAAAGATTTGCATCATATTTGGAACAGCGATATTCTCTCTGATTGTAATATTTCCACAAGAATCTTGATTAATTTTTGGTCCATCATAGACATTATCACCAATGTTAACTACCACACTGGCATAATCTGTTGCATTTGCCGATATTGAAGTTGCAAATACTGAAAGAAAAATAATTTAGTTATACAAAAGTTTTGAAAAAACTTCATCCCTTTTATTACTTATTTTTTCATTTTTCTCCATTTTTTTTTATTAAACGTTGAAACCTACATACATTTAGATCTAGAAAAGAGATCTATAGCACTTCTGAACCCCTATGTACTCTGTGACCTTTCCTTCCCATTGGAAAGCCCAAACATCATAAAAAAATAGAAAACACTTTAAAAAATTTGTGGAAAATCGTAGAATATCGTAGAAAATCGTGGTAAATTTTTCACGATTTTCCACGAATTTTTTAATTTTTTTATTTTAAAACTTTCGCCTTTTGTGAAAGTAAGTCACTTTCGCAAATCGCTGGTTTCAATGGGGGTTACAGGGTACTTATGCGTTTAATAGTGCTATAAATCTCTTCCATAAATCCATATGTACAATTTCTGAAGGTTACATGAATTTCAGATATTTAGAAATCGTAATAAGAAAATGGAAAAAAGGGGTGAAATTTTTCCAACTACTAGAGTAATGAATGTAAAAGGATACTTATTAAACGATGAATTCCATTTTTAATTGTACCACTTGTCCGTAAAATGCCATCAATTTCACCAATTTGAAAATAAATAGGTTTTTGAGGAGCAAATAATCCAAATTTTAATATTCCTCGATTATCGTTTCGAAGAAAATTATTTACAACTGTTCCCGGTATTGGAGCAGATGATAACTTAAAATTAAAAGCAGGCTTTTCAAAAAAGCTCCATTCAACAGAGTTATGTTCAACAAAAATAGTAAATTGTTGATCAGTAAATCGTGGAGATAAACTACTATCTGTCGCACGAATTGTAAGTTTTGTATTTTCTTCAATATTTTCTCTCAAATAAAGAGCGCCAGTTGTTTGATTGAGGAAAAATGCATTAGAATTTCCAGAAATAATTTTATAAATTAATGTTGAATATTCAGCTGAATCGACATCCGTTGCAACAAAATAATGAATTGGTTGTGAAAAATTCAAAGATGATGTCCATTGAATGGTAATTTGTTCAGCGCTTTTAAATACGGGTGAATTATCATTTGTATCAATAATATTTATGAATACAGTGCGCTGACTTCTTCGTCGATCAGAAGCTTGAACAGCAGAATCTTCAGCTTCAACGACAAAGACATATCTTGATTTCTAAAAATATGATAACATTAAACGCTTTAAAATTACAGTAACTATTACCACATGGTAATGCAAAGTTTTTTGTAAAAATATTTCACCACTTTTAATATTAATAGAGAAATCTTTGTTTTCACCCATAATTCGATATTTAATAATTCCATTTGTTCCTTCATCCTCGTCAGTAGCTTCAACACGACCAATATTAATTCCAATGACAGTATTTTCAAGTACATTAAAAGTGTAATTATTTGTTGAGAATTTCGGTGAATGATTATTGGAATCATCTAACTCAAAAATTAGTGTCATCTCTTTCTTGTTTGGAGCATTCAAATTCTGTTTTTGTATTTTCATTTGTACTACTGACGCATTATTGTAATCTAATCTTCGAGCTAAATATACACTTCCAGTTCTTTCATCAATTTCAAACAATGGATTCTAAAAAATTCATTTGGTATCGTTTTAAAATAAATATTGTTAAACCTACAGTTTTTATTAATGAATAATAAGAATCAGATAAAGCACGTTGAGGCTGAGAAAGCGTTAATAATTTTGTTCCAATTGCTGTCGTTTCTTTAACTTTTGTTACAATTGTTTCATTATCAGGTGTTGATAAATGATGCAATCGAATAATGAATGATAAATATCGTTTTCGTCCTTTTGAATCTGCAATTGCTACAGAAAGCGGCTGGGGCTTTTCGAATTTCGCTTCGTCTGGTTCTTGACTCAGTGTTATCGTGCCGTTATTAATTGCAAAAAAGTCAGAGATACCTAAAAATGCTCGTAATTTTCTGAAAATGTTTTTCACAGCTTACCGCTCTTTTCAATATTCCAGTGATAAGCATTTGACGCTTTAATATTAATAAGCTTAAGTCCAACATCATCATTTGTATTGATCTTTATAGTTCGTTCAACAGGTTCTAAGATTTCAACATCAGATTTTGTTTCATCCAATTCAATTATAACAATACAAACAGCTGGCCTTGGACGAGGTCCTTGATCTTCTGCAATAACAGCGAGTTGAAAAGGAGACTTGAAGACGCCTTGTTGTAAACGCTTTTGTAAAATAATTTCTCCACTTCTTTTAATTTCAAAAAAATCATTCGTTTGTTGAAGACGATAAATAACTGTTCCATTTAAACCAGCATCTGGATCAAAAGCTTCAAGCTGTCCAACAATTTCTTTAGGACTTAAATATTCCGAGACTCGAATCTTTGAAATATTTGTACAATTCGGTGTATTATCATTGATATCAAGGATTCGAATATGAATTGAAGCATTTGAACTTAATGGAGGCTAAAATTTTTTGTTTAAAAGAAAATTTATAAACCTATAAACGAACATTTCCTTTATCTTCAGCTAAAATAATAAAAGAATAATCTTGTTTTGTTTCACGATCCAGTGTTTGTCGAACGAATAATTCACCAGTCTTAGAATTAATACCAAAATCATTAACTCTTTCATCAACAAATCGATAAGATATTTCTGCATTATTATCACTGTCTTTATCAATAGCTTTGGTAAACCCTATTGATGTCATTAAGGGTGCATCTTCAGCTATTTCAAAATCATATAATTGATTTTCAAATTCTGGTGCATTATCATTGGTATCCAAAACATTTAAATTTACAACTGCCATACTTGCTTTTGGTGGAATTCCTTGATCTTGTGCTCGAATAGTAATTTTGTATCGCTTAATTTTTTCATAGTCTAATGGAGCTGCAAGAAGTAATTGACCAGTTAAGGGCCGAACAATCACTGGACAAATTGGTTCGCTTTTAATTAATTCATATGTAACTTTTCCATTTTCATGTTTATCTTTGTCAATTGCTTGAACGGCGAAGAATGGTTCATGAATGGGGAAATTCTCTGCCACATTTGTTTCAATTTCTGGCATATCAAATTCAGGAGCATTATCATTAGTGTCATGAATACGAATTTTTATTTGAGAAAAACTTGCGCAATTGTCACTTGCACGTGCTTCAATATTTAATAGCACAATGTCACTTTTATCAGCATCTTGTTCTTTTGAAACAATAAGTTTTCCAGTTTTTGAATCAAGTTGAAATTTTCCATTATTTCCAGAAACAATCCGGTAGCTTAATGCTCGAGATGAAATTGCTTCAACAGTTCCAATAACAATTCCAGGCAGAATGTCTTCACTGATTGTAAATTCGTATAAGCCACGAGCAAAATGTGGACAATCAATTTCAGCTGGTAATATTTGAATTTCAATGTTTGCTGGTGTTTGACTTGTTAAACCTCCCGAATCTTTTGCACTAACTTTGACATTAATTGTTTGGCCAGCAAATGAAAACAATGGTTTATCAGAATATAATTTTCCATTATGAGAATCGATATGGAAAAAGCCATTATCATTTTCAATTTTATAATGAACCTAAATACTCTGTGTATTTTTATTACTTTCTGGCAATGTAATTACCTCTCCAAATTTGCCTTGATCTTCATCAAATGCGTGTACATTTAATAATGCAGTTCCAATAGGTAAATCTTCATATACAGTAATATTATATGTTTCTGGCACAAAAATTGGGCTATTATCATTAACATCTTCAATCAGCACATTGACCAAAGTTGTTGATGACCGTTCAGCTGTAAATTTTATTTTAACAATTTATTTCCTGTTTTTATCCTTTTCCCCTTTTTTTCAAATCCTATTTTTGTTTATAAAATTTGTCCATTTTTTCTACTCCTGCATAATTTTTAGTTTCTTTCGATAATTGAATTTAAAGGCGATGACAATTGCCAGTTGATTTGCATAAATTCATTAGAAAACAACATGTTGCATGCTTCTTTTTTTTGTGAGGAAAATATAGAAACTTTTTTTTCTTTAACGCTTGAGTAAATTTTACTCACATTAAAATTTCAATTTGTTCAAAAAATTCTTTTTTTAAATTGAAGAAATAATAATTACCTGAATTTGTTGCAAATACAGTTAATTGATATCTTGAAACATTTTCATAATCAAGAGATTTTTGTAAACAAATTTTTCCTGTTAATGAATCAAGTTTAAAAATTTCATTATCGGATGACTCTTTAAATGAGTAATGCACTTTATTGTTATTATTGTTGTTGTTGTGGTCGGGATGAGTACCACATGAATTGTCATGGGCAATAACCTGAAAAACATTTGTCTTTTGTTTTCTATACATAATAATGAATAATGACTTTTTTGTAAAATATTTTTTTTTGCATTCAAGGTTTCTTTTTATACAAAAATTGCACTAAAATAACTTTTTTTCTCCCAAGAAAGGTCGTTGTTGTGTTTAAAAAGGCATGCGGTGCTGACTGAGTTCCTTATTTCCTTAATGAAAAAAGTCAAAAAAAAAGAGAGAGAAGAGGAAATTACACTTTTATCGTTTTTTCATGAGCGTAAAAAAGTTTTCGAAAAAAAGTTTTTTAGAAATAAATGGCAAATTACTATTTTTTTATAAGAAAAAAGTTAAAGCACGGCGTTGTCATGGATACTTTAAAATATTTTTGCCGAAAAACTTTTAAGTTGTTTTGTCATTTTTTTGTTGTCATTACTAGTCAATAAAAAGGAAAATAAAAGAGATTTAATTTAAAAACATATTGTATCGACGGTTTTACAAAATTGTATATTGTTTTACTGTGAAATTAAATTTATATAATCAGTAAAAATGAGTTCATTTGCGATGCCATTGCTAATTATTAATCTTGGTGGTGAAATGAGTTATATATTGGAGCAAAGATTACAAGCTCAAAATGTTATTGAAGATAAAAGTGTCAAAGTTTTACATGAAATTATTTCGGCAATGCTTAATAAAACATTCCTAAAGAAACTCTTTTATCCACAACCATTAACAACTCGAACGTCTGTTCGGCAGTTATTTGAAAAAATTGCACATTCAAGTATAATGCGGCTTAATGATGCTAGGTAAGTAAATAGTGTATATTTAGAAAGAAAAAGAGGTAATAAATATAAAATAAAATATTGCAGTCTTTTTTTTCTATAATAAATAAATGGCTTAAATTTAGTATGGACAAACTCTTTGACTTAATGACTATGGCAGTAAAATATCAAGTTGTAATGGTTCGGCATCCATATGAACTTTTTAATGTAACTCTAAATCATTTGGATGGAATTCGATCTGTTATGAAAGGGAATGACAGTATGACAGAATGCCTGGACTTTGCATATCAAATGGTTAGTGAAAGAAAAAAGAGACAGATTATAATTTAAAGAAAATATAAGTAATAAAAAGTAATAAATCCTTCTATTTCTTTTCAGTTAAGGCAAATTTATTTTACACTCCCTGAATGGAAAATGGCTTTAATTCGACATACAATGCTCTCGTTCTTTCAGGTTTTGCGTGACTTTATTTTATGTTTCTTTAGCAATTTTTCTTTCAAAAACTATTTTTAGGACGCAAAGGTTAAAGTATCGATTCTAATGAGAGAAGATAAACAAAATCGTGAAGGTGATTTTAATATTGTGCAGAATCCTGTTCTGCTTTCCCCACATGCAAATATTCCTGGAACAGTTCGATTTTATACAAATGGAGAGTTTCTTAATTCAACAAATTTTCCTTTGCCATCTACATATGCACCTTGTCCCGTCACAAATGAAGAATATGATAAACGACTTGGAATGGAAGTTACCGATCGTGGGACAGTATTAGGGCATAATATGTATGCAGCATTAAATGAAGCGGTACAAGTACGCATTTCTTAGTCTTTATCATTCTTAAACAACTTATTTGCAGGTCAAAGATGGGACCGGTGGACGTGAAGATTCTGCACCTGCTGGTCCTTTAGGAGATGAATTAAGCTTATTAACAAAACTGTTAACAAGTAATGATGATCCAACTTCTGCTGCACAACATGTTGTATTGAGTCTTTTTGATGATGATGATGAACCAAAGAAAAAAGGCTCTAAAGCAAACGGGTCATCATCTTCAACAACAGTGGGAAAAGTTAAAATAAGCAAAACTTCAAGACCACTCGATAGTGCAATGAAAGAAGTTCGTTTTTTTCACATTTCTCTGTTTTTGGTTTATCAAAAGATTTTTAAAAAATGGAACAAAAGATTGTAATTCTTTGCCGCTCTTTTTTTGATGCTTTTGTTGGCAAAATTTCAACGCTTCTTTTTTTTCAAAACAGTCAAAATATTTATGCTGCATTTTTGGCGTCGACAAATGGCTCTCTTGCGGCCAATTAATCATTTCTTTTTTATGCATGTTTGGCAACAACTAAAGCGCAATGGTCAGTTGAATAACCATAAAAAAAGGGCAGAAAAATCATCCCCCAAGTGACCACAAAAACTCGTCAATCCTATTAACTTACAGGCATAAAAGCAAATGCAAATATCCTTTTTTTTGAAAAATGTAATAATGAGTTCAAATTTTTTAAAACAAATTTTTAGTGCAAAAATTGATGCTTAATAATATTTTTCAGCTTTCTATTCGTCCGACATCAAAAAAGGGTAAAGGAGAAAATTTAGCAAATTTGATGGAAGAAGCTGCTGCTTCAACAACACCACCAAAACCACGTTCAGCATCTGTTAAAAAGCGAAGTGATAGTGCAAAAGGGCAACGAACACCATCTCGTAATGGTTCAGCGAAGAAAAAATAAATATTTTTTAAGAAAAATATAAAAAATTATAAATATTGGGGAGAAAATAATTTATTATAAATAGCAATAACAAACCTGTAAAAAGCATGTTGAAATTTCTGCATCTTCTTTAGCTATAATTTCATAAAGTGATTTTTCAAATAATGGTGGCTTTGAATTCGTATCAATAACATTTACAACTATTTTAACAGAAGAATTTAATGAGGGATCACCATTATCTGTTGCAATAACATTAAAACTAATTTCATTTCCAATTCTACAATCAATTTCATTTTTTGCAAATAGAATTCCAGTTTCAGGTTCAATGTCAAAAAAATCATTCGAATCTAATGAGTATCGAATTCGAGCATTTTCACCCGAATCTGCATCTTCTGCAATAAAACGGTAAACATTTAGTGGATGGTCTTCATTTCGTCGATTAAAAGTAACCGAAAATTCTGTATTATTCCATTTTGGAGGATTATCGTTGATATCCAAAATTTCAACAATAATTGGATGATCAAGAATAATATCTTGATTAGCACTTGATAAGGAGAATTGAATATGTAATTCAGGAGTAACTTCTCGATCAATAGGTCCACAAACAATCACCAAATAAACTGATGGCATATCTGTTTGCTTTAAGCATAAAGATTCAACACCTTTCAAATGTAAACTAAAAAAAATATTTATAAAATGAAAAATGTTTAAAAAAATTCAAACCTTTCAATTCCATAATCACGAACCGATATTCTTGCCAAAATATAACCAAGTGGTAATCCTTCAGCAATTTTAGCGGCTCCATCTTCTGTCAACCAAACAATATTTAAATCGTATTTTGAAGCACCAGCTGACGAACTTTCAATATTTATTGTCACAAATACAGTAGATTCAAGGGGTTGAGGAACACCATGATCAGCGGCAATAACAATCAGTTCAAAAGTTGCACCTGGATTAAGAGGTGATGAATCCACTGTAATATCACCAGATTCGGCGTTAATTTTAAACGGAATTATTCCTTGGTTATTAAATTGATTCTAAAACAATGGTTTGTAAAGGTTTTCAAACAAAATTCAAACCTCAGCCAATCGATATGTTACTCTTGCATTTTCACCTGCATCCGCATCCCTTGCTTTTACTGTAATAACTTTTGTCCCAATGGTTGCATTTGATGATAATTGTGCCGAATAACGTGAATGCAAAAATTCTGGTGCATTGTCATTTGCATCCAAAATAATAACATGAACATTTAAACGTCCGCGTCTAAAAAAAGACATAAAAAAGTGAGAGACAAAAAGAGAAGATAAGAATCTGTTACTTTGCAGGTTCACCGCCATCGATCGCTTCCACCACAAGATCATATCGATCACGATATTCCCGGTCTAATTGTCCATTCACCACGAGATCAACATACATTGCATTATTAAGTTTACTTGTTGCAAGTCGAAAAACATTATTTACATTTCCGCCAGCAATAAAATATTTTTTTATTGCATATCTTTCAGAATCCGGGTCAACTGCAGAAGGTAAAACAACTTCTGTATCAATTCTAGCGTATTCTGATATTTCAAGCTAAAATCAAACTGTTTTGTTACGAAAAACCCCTATTTTTTGCTCACATTTATATCTTTTACAGGAAACTCGGGTGTATTATCATTTTCATCAAGGATTTCAACCGTAACTTTTATGGTTAATGAGCCATCAGTTGGAACTGCCAAAAATATTAGTTTTGTTTCTTTTTCATAATCAGCTTCAGCTTGCAAAAGTACTTCACCAGTTTTTTCATTTACTGCCAAAATCTAAAAATGGTCCTTCATTAGCCTTTCATAAAGAAGAAGAAAATTAATATCGCCTCATTGCCTCTCATCTCATCATATTTCGTGATTTATCCTAGTTATGACATATGCTTATGCAAATTACCCTAACATAAGTGTTTACAGATGGCTGGCAACTAAAAAAAGCAAAGAAGAGACTCTTGACATTTTAGAAAGTCATTGCTAATTAATAATGCATAATAATAATATTTTTCTATCTATAAAATAATAATAATAATAAACTAGGTGCTCAATTTCGGTTGATTTTTGCATGACTAAACTTTTTTGATGCTTTTGTATGAAAAAAAATTGTTTGAAACAAAACGATGAATGTTGATTGAAAAAGAAAAGAAACTGGGTCAGCAATGAAAAGGGAAACTTTCTTTTAAAATAGACTTCTAAAAGAAAATGACAGCTATCCTTTTTTTAAAAATTACAAATTTGGTATAAAAAGCTGCAGCAAAATTTTTTGTTTAAGAAAATTTATTTTTGTTTTTTGTTCAAAAAAAAACGGACACAAAAAATACTTGATTCATTTTTTCCGAGTGTTTTAAGTTAGACATAAAAAAAATTAAGAAAGACGTGATGAACGATTTTCAAAAGAAGACCTTGGCAGGAATAAGATTTTAATAAAAAAAAAGTTGTGTAAAAGGGTTTTAACCGAGAAAAAAAACAGATTAAAGTTATAAAGATTGAAAAGTAATAGAAAAGTTTTTTCTTTTTTATACATTTTAAACAATTTGTAAAAAAGTTTTAAAAAAAGTTTTTTTTTAAAAGTATAATTACCTTTTCGGCCATGCTTTCTGATTCCGGAAATACAATAAAAAAGTTTGAATGATCTAACATTTCAGGGAGCTTGTCAGTAACATATCCAATTTGATGTCCTACGGGTGCCATTTCGGATACACGCAAGTGTCGTTCATGTTCCGCTTGAGCAACCGGAAGCCATGTTGCGGCATTCATCAAAAGCAAGAATGCCACAATTGCGTTGATTGGCAAATGTGGCATTCTTGCAGTTGAATGGCATACAATCATTGTTTTCTGTTTTATTGTTGTTGAAAAATAAAAAAACACCCAAAAATTTTTTTCAGGACGGCATAATTCTTGACAGTTTGTATTGACAATGGCTTGAAAACAGGAAAACACAATATCAGGAATTTATATTTTGCTGAAAATATAGAGGGTTAAAAATGTATATAAAGTTATAAGTTGAGGGTCAAAAAATCTGAAAATATATGAAACCAGTAACTCAAGGATTTTTAGCAAGACTATAGACAGAAAAATATTCCACGCATAAAAGGGAGTATAAAGTATAAGTACAAAAATGCCGAAGAGGTTCGTTCAATGATAATTATGCCTCTATGATGTCCTTGATCGGCTCGGCAGTGAGACTCTTAGAAGATTCTTCTTCTATTTCTTCTTCTTCTTCGTTAAGTAAAAAATATAAAGAAAAAAGACAGAAAAGGAAAAAAGGCCCGCTAAAAAGGCTCACGAGCAATGATGGCGGCAGCCGCCGAATAGCAATGTTTCAAGATGAAAGATGCGCGCCCCGCCTACATTTTTATTATAAGAAAATAGAATAAGAAATTGCGGACAGCCGTCTTCAGAATCTTTTTACAAAAGTGGCTTATTCAAGAGTTTTTATTCATTTTGAAGCTCCTTTAAAGCGTTAAAGAGATAAAAAAAGTAAGTTGAAAGTGTGATAAAAAACAAATAAAATGAACATGAATGCTTTTTGGTTTCTTCCAAAAAAATGCAAAAAAAACAAAAAGCAAAGTTTTTTTTCACATCTTATTATTGTCCTTGGCGCTCGATTTACCGTTAAAAAATTCGCGCACGAGTGAACATCTCCTGTTTTTATTGTGTGGTCATCAGATTTGAGAAAACGAAGAAGACAAGACAAGAAAAAAAGAATGAATGAATGAACGATGGAGCTTTAACCATCAATGGAACATCAAATCTTTTTAAGGATGTGGGAACATTTCTTTGTTATGACCTTGAGTAACAACATTCCACTTCTTTTTAGCATTTTTAATTTTTCAAGTATTTAATTAAAAAGTTTTTGGCATTCAATTTTATTTTTAGAATGAGCACTTTTTTACGAAGCTTATTTATTCCCGTTAACAAAGAGATTTGGCCAACTTAAAAAAATTATGCAAATTTTTTTGGGAAGTTAAAGCGTTCGGAAGCAGAATGTGAACATCAAAGTGAAAGCGTTAATGCGTTTTTTTTCTCCATCTTGTTTAGGTAATTTTGAACAAAAAATGGGCAGATGGATCAAAAAGAGCTTAGAGAACCAAATGGCAGTTACGCAAACATTACAAAAAAACAAATAAGCGATCAGGTCATCCTCTTGTAAGTGGCAAAAGCTACTAATTATTGTCCGATTTAATGAAAGTGGATTTTAGTTTCTTTCAAAAAAGCATTACATCCAAAATTTTAGAAAGCTCAAAAAAGTTTTTGAAACCAATATTTCTTTGGATAGAATAGCTGAGAATAAGCTATACTTGACAAAAATCATTAAACGGAAATCACTGAAAAAAGTCTTAAAACGTCAAGTATGCTAATGAAAGAAGGGCACGGTCTGCGCAATGTAAACAGGAGACCCATTTTAGCCCATTTTTCTCGCTACCAGCCGGATCGGTACTTCTTTAAAAAAGCAGTGACGAACTCAAATGCCAACTAAAAAAAAGTTGAATACAAAAATGAACAAACAAATAAACAAAAGCAAGTAAGAAAACATAGCTCGAAAAAAAATGTTTTGCATATTTCTTAATAAATCAAAGCTAAATGAACTCGTGAAGTTAATTTAAGAAATAACCTGTATTAAAAATTTTGCCATAGTAATATGTTTGACACTTCTAAAATTATAAATCTCATAAATCTAAAAACTTTAAAGCGCCTAAAGTAATTTTTTACTAAATAAAATAAAGTAAAAAATTTACTTTAAAACTGAACAACGAGAAACATTAATGTTCTTTGAGAAATATTTCTTATGAAAAATGTACATCTGAATTTTGCCAAAATCGTTGAAACCTGTACAACTTTTAGTTTTATTATTAAAGCTTTTTTAGACAATTAAACATTTGTTGTGGTTCATTTATGCGTTTCTAACTATTTCTGTGTATGAGTATAATATAGATCAAGGATTAAGCAGCTAACAGGAAAAAATCAGTTTCATTACAACTAATTTAACTATACTTCAACACAAAAAAAGTTCAAATATTCTCCTATTTTCGGCCAATAGGTTTTTTTTTCATGCCTTAATGATGTTTTTGCTTTTTCGATGACGTAAAAAATGATTTTTATTATTTTTAGCTGTATTATATAATTAAAATACTTGACAGTATTATACATGTATTAATTTTCTTTATAAGCGAAACAAGTCATTCCATTTGAAAATTCTTGACAATATGCAGTTGTTCGAATTAAAAAAGAGAATGAGCGTTCAGAACAAATTACATTAACATGAAAGTTTAAGGTTTCTAGAGTTGCATGATAAATAAGTCGTTTTGCTGTTGTTGGATTATTATCCATGTTCTAAAATACAGTTTTCATTTTAATTCAATATTATTATTTGTTACATACCTCTCTTAATATTTTTCTTAAACTGTCATTGTTACATTTTGAATCGGGCTTTTTTCTTTTGAGAAGACTTCGTCGACGATATGGTGGCCAACCCATAGAAGCTTCTAAAGTAGTAACAAATCTTAACACTATTTAATTTTTTAAGATATACCTTCTTTTGTAGCATTTATTACAGTAATTGAACTAGCACCATCTTTCTGAACATTCGGCAATTCATCAGTAATAACATCAGAATCCAAAATAAAGTTAAAATCATCATTGTCAACGCTTAAACTAAAACTCCAAGAAATGAATGACAGAAAAATAAAAACTATTACACCTTTCATGCTTTTTTTAATAATTAAAGTTTTCGACTGATCCTTTGCTTTTATATCTTTTTTCTTTGCGCATAAAACTTGAATAAACTCTTTCATTCAAAAATAAAAACAAGAATTCGAGCTTGGAAAAAGACTACATAAAGCATATCCAAGTGTCAATAAGCTTGTTTTTATTTCAGCAAACAAACATATTAAAAGTTTCATATTGTAAAAATTTTTGTTTCCGGAGAAAAAATAAAAAACCAGAAAAAAATGCAGCTAAAACAATGCAGTTTAAAATAAAAAATAAACAAAATCTGTTTTTTTTTAAATATAAAAGAAGACTTGGCCTATTGAAGAAAATTATTTCACACACTTACTACGTAAACTATAAAAAGAAAGCGTTCAGAATTTTATTTCAACGAAACTAGTCGATATTGCTCTTACTTAACCGAAAACAAAAAAAGAGTTTTGTAAGATTTATGCAAATCCTTTTTTCTTGTTTTTAAAGTTAACTTAAGTGTAATTTCGACAGTTACATGAAGGTAGTTGCATTGTGTCTGATCATAAAAAATTTGTAAGAAAAATTTGCATTCGTTGCCAATTTAAAAGTTGAAAACGGAAAAACACTTCGGAAAATGTTTATAAACCAAAAAAACCATTATTTCTTTGCGCGGTTTTTTCTTCTTGTATTTACATAAGCTTTGTAAGAAAATATACACGTATATTTAGTGGAAACAAAAACAATGTCAAATTGTTTTAGATTAAAAGTTTGTGACAAACGAAGAAGTTATTTTATTTTTAGGTTGTTTTGGGCTTAAAACAAATTGTTGTCTATCAGTGTTGCAATTGCTATTTTACATCTCTCAATGATTTATCAGATTTATGTGAAAAAGTATGTGTTACATTGTTATTAAAAGACAGGTTATAATTGTTCTTCTAAAAAGGTTAGCAGGATTACAATTTTTTGATTGGATCCCACTCAAATATCATTCTTTTTTTTTAGCTCAAAATAAGAAATTTGCTTCTTTAAAAACAAATCTTTATAGAAATGTTTTTCGCGGATAACAATGATGAAAAAAGTTCTTCTAGTTCTTTACAACAACTTTTTGATGAAACTGAAGAATTTGTGATTGACTGCGCAGTATTCGAATCCCAAAGATGGCTTGAGGTCAAGAGACGGAAATCCATCTTTTTTTACATTTTTATTAATTCATTTTTTTTTTTTTTCAGATTGTCACAAGTGAAGGTTGTTCCACTCCCGAAAATTTGCCGAAATCCCTTTTTGAGGGAAAACAGCTTCGAAAGTGTGTTGTTTTTTTTTCTATTGCAAAAAACAGTCGACGGATAATCCTAACCACAAAAAAATATTATTTTAGATTGGTCAATTTAATGTTAAAAAGAGAAGTTTTCATATTTAATACACCCCAATCACAACCCCCTACAACAATCTTTGAACGCGCTCATATCCGACATGAATTTCAAAATTTTATTTATGACAATGCATGTTTTTGATTAAAATTGTAAAATTTCTTTTTTTTAATAGAATTATTTTTAA
Source organism: Panagrolaimus sp. LJ2400 (assembly GCA_024447215.1). NCBI lineage: Eukaryota > Metazoa > Nematoda > Chromadorea > Rhabditida > Panagrolaimidae > Panagrolaimus > Panagrolaimus sp. LJ2400. The sequence continues at coordinate 8,260,527 of JAMRYA010000009.1, read as the reverse complement.
GGATTGGATCAGTCAGTTTCTTATAATTGCAAATGTTTCTTTCAAAATTTTTCCGAAATACCTATTTTATCATGCAGATTTGTCAAATACAACCAAGTAAACCTTTTTGTTATGTTTTTCCTTTCATTTTTTAAAATTTAAATTATATCATAAAATATTAAAAATGCCCCTTCGGCCTTTGTTCTCGTATTCGAATAAATTCCTCGGTTATAAGTTTTTTTGCATAAATATTTTTAAAAAATTTTTATATTTTTTTTGCATCCTCTTTTTTAAAAGAAAAATTACGTTTACTTCTTTCCATTAATTTCGTGATTGAATATTATTTTTGAATCGACCCAGATTGCCTAATAACATTGCATTTCCGCAATGATATCCAAATATGTCTTATGTCAATAACAAACTTTTCCCATTTCCTAATAGATAAAAAATTTGTATGAAAAAATTAGTTTTAGTTAATATCCATTTATGATTATGATAAATATATTAATGCCAAATTTTTCTTTTATTCGATACTTTTAACTTTCATTTGCTTTATATTTTTAGAAATAGTATATCAAGCAATTCATCAGCTTCACATAATCATCGTCCATCACATATAGAATATTCATTACAACCATCTCGAGATGCTCTCCGTAGGGTAAGTGGTTTTGGTTTCTATCTAATCTATTCGTAGAACGTTTGTCTGCTTTTCTTAAAAGTTTATTATAAAGAGTAACACTTGATTAGCGGCAATTGATCTAAAAAAATTTGTTCTCAAATTTTATTAGAAATAAAAAACTGGATAATAAGCATCTTTTTTAGATTTGCGTAACGGTTTTGTTCCTTGCTAAAATTTACAAAAAACAATATCCGGATTGCAATAAAACGCATACTTTTGATTCTGAAGAAGGAAGAAAACTTTTAGATTTGCATAAACAAAAAATTGGAAACCGTCCCATTGAGTTACAAATCCGTAAACGCCCCAGGCAAGTGAGCTTTCTTAGATAATTTTATTAACTGAAACATTGCTTTAGATTCTCAATTGCTACATCGTCAAGCATGAACTTCACAAACAAAAAATATGGAGCTCAAAGTTTACCTCGAGGAGGAACAGCTGATCTCTCACGAAATCGACGAAACAGTGATATTAATATGTAAAAGATTTGGGACAAAAGAAATCATTGTACTATTAATTTTTAGGCAATCATGTTCAATGAATTCCCCATTGCAAGATATTATTGCTGCAAATGAAGATGTTGAACGATGGCGTGAACGTCGTCGACGCTCAATGAATCGCACTTCAGAATCCGAAGTTGTTATTGAAGAATCAAAACCCTTATATTCTGCTGCTTCTTTCATCAGTTGTAGTGAACCGCTTCATGTTCAAGCATCTCCTCTACCACCGCCTCTTCCTAATCTGATCACTCATCCATATCTTAACGTATGTGTTTTTATCGACAGTCAACGTTAAAACCATTTATTCATTTTTTTTGAATTCTTTTTGATTTGTCGTCTGGTCAGTCAGTCAAAGTGTTGACCCATTTGGACATTTATAAGTTGCGCGGTGTCCCTTTTTTACAACAACCTTTTTTGCGTTTATTTGATTTATTGGCATTGATAATAATTCTGTTTTTTTTCGCTCTCGTTAACCTTATATAGACGCATAACGGAAACGGAACGAACGATTGCGAGAATGGATGGAATGCTTGTCTTAAGTCTTAAAAGGCCATCCCAAAAACGTTATTAACACATAAAATTCTTTACGATGTGCCCCCCAATAAACGTGTATGTTGTGAATATTGAAACATCTGTATCTTTTATACAAAATTTATGGGGCAGCTTTAAAAAATCATTTTTTTTCTTTCAACATATTTCACAAATAATTTGTTTCTATTAAGTATCTGTCAAATTTTGCTTCCCACACTTTGACTCAAAAATGCACTTGAACGGCTTCATTTTTTCTATCGTTTTTTTTTCTATCTCTATCAAAAAACCTTGCATCTTTAAAGAAAAAAAAATATATAATGTTATTTTAAGAGCAAAAAAAGTTATTGTTTAATATTGTTCTTTACATTTTTTTGAAGTTCAACGGGAAAATGAAAAGCATGGATAATGCTTACAAAAACCAATCACGTCTTTTTTTGCAGTAGAAACAAATATAAACGTGGAATTTGTGTGTACCTATTTTTAAAAAAACCTTTTTTTTATTCAATAAAAAATCAGGTATTTCTTGAGAGTTTTTTTTAACTTTGGTTTTTTACTGCATGTGCTTGCTTGCTTCTAGTGGCGGAGTTTAACTCTCTTCCTAGATCTTCGAAGAAGGTGTTTACCGAAAGCTGACGGCGTGGAAAAAACAGAGTACAGAAAAGAAAACGAAGAAAAACAATTTTAATGCGCGAAAGCAAGTTAGTTTTGACAAGTCGGGTTACTTACTGCCTTAGCATCTGTTTAATTCCTGGGTTATTGCCAGGTTGAAGAGAATAGAATAGAAGAAAATTGTTGTTTTTTGAATTTCTGCTGCACAGTGTTTTTATTATTATTATTTCATTTTTCAAAAAAAGTGACTTCATCATTTTCCTTCATATTGGAACACTTTTTTATTATTGACAACTCAACTTAACTTCATTCTTTTTTTCTACTTTCAAGTAAAATAATTCATTATGCCGATGCTATCGATCCTCCGAATTACCATTTATCCTGTAAGTCAATAAAAAAGTTATTTTTTAAAATATTTCTTCTTTTGCTTCTTCTCAAATTTTTTAAAACATAATTTGACCCACTTTTGTTTTGACTTTACCGCTGCCGCCATTGATGGTGCTGCTATCTCTTCATCTACGATAACAATGACAATCCCTTTAAGCTTTAACCTCCTTGTTAGTTTTTCTTTCTGCTTGATTAAACAAGTTTTTTAGTACGTAATAATTCATAGTGCTAGATCATATGGAGATTTGATGAGTCAATAGAGAAAAGGTTAGATGATCATATTCTTGTTTGTTCGAAAGGATTCTCGTTTGACATTAATCTTTTTTTTACCTGTGCCTGTTTTTTTTAAAAAAAGAAGTGAGGTTAAAAAACGTATAAATTTCGTAAAAAAAGCCATGAGATAGAGATTTATCGGAGATCTTTCTTTTTCCTCCTCCTCCTACTATTACTGCTACTATTCTGCGAGGTTTTATGAGCATAGAAATAAAAAATAATGCTCCCTAACAGCAACAAAATTGCTGGACGGTGAAAACGACGTCGCCAAATCTAGCTTGCTGCTACTGTTGATCTGTTTTTGGGGTGTTGTGTTATTTGTTTGTATGGTTGGTTTCTGTGACAAACAATTTGTTTGATACTCTCATTTTGTTGTAAATGTGCAATCTTCTTTCCATATCCTTACATTGACGATGCCCAATTGATTTGTATTATTCATTTTTAAACTTGATATGGCTAAAATTGTATCTACTTCAACAAAACTTTGTCCAATCTTGGAGCAAGAAGAAGATGAATTAATTCATAGCGAAACTTCTTCATCAAGTTCTGTTCACTCACTAGGTTCAAACGGTGAAGAAAAAACATTTTCTTCTAAAAATTCAGAAGAGAAGGGTAGTCTTAGATTTATCCGACGAATGCCAGTTATACGTGATTATACAATTGATAAACATGGATACGATTATTTTTCAAACTTTACAAATTTTGATGGATCATCAAATAATAACAATAAGAGCAGCAGCAACAATGTCAAGAAAACTATCTATCAAATCGAGAAGAAAAAACTTCACACCGATCGCAATTGTCCGACATTTTTTTATACTTCTAATCGTTTAAAATCCTCTTCTTCTTCATCACCTTTATTATTGACGTCTCAAAAAATTTCTTCGTCTTCTTATTCTCCAACACATCAAAGTGAATCTCGAGCTATTTATCTTCCATATGATACTATTTTTGATAAACCTAGTAATCTTATGAAAATTCCAATTAATGATACTTCTGAAAATTTTGCAACTGCAACACCTTACAAATATCTTGGATCTGAAAAAGCAACTGTGCTAAAAATTTTTATTGCTGCCCCAAAACGCTTTATCCCAAGGGTTTCTTCATCACTTTTTTTCTTCTCTTTTATTTTTCTTCCTGCTAATAACCACTTTTTAGGACACTCAAGAGCAAATTATTATCGCATCGCCACAGCAGCAGCGCACTGAAGGCTCATCACAAGATAGCGGACTTGAAAATTCCACTCCAGAAGTGTCGCCGCCTGGTGCTCCGCAATCTGCTTCTTCTCGAAATCATTGGAGAAACGAAAGTGAATCATCTCTTGGATCTTTTTCGTCTGATAAGTTCCATCTTGGTAACTCTACAACAACAACAACAACAACAAAACCTGTTTTACCTTCAACAGAATCAATAATGACACAAAAACATTTTGTTTCTACTAAAAGGTCATTAGCACCATCACCTCCAACTGAGACATCTGCCATTCAGCAATTTTCATCTTTAACACTTGAAACACATCCAATTGAATGCAATGCAAATGCCAAATTTATTTGTCGAAAAGATTACAGTGAAGCAGCCATTTGTAAAGCTGTTGTTTCCCAAGGTGCCTTAGAAGCGACAAGTGCAAAAGTAAAAGCTACACCGATGACAATTCGAACGGCTCAAGGTGGTGGAAAATATAGCAGTGTTAGAATTGAAGTTGAAGCAACCCGAGAAAATCATGCTAAAGTTGCTGCCATTAAATCCGTTTCTTCAAAAGAACATCAAAAAACAAGCGGAAATTTTAAGGTAATTCTTAAAAAAATATTTTAAAACACGAATAATAATTTATGTTTTAGCCCATGTGTGAATTGATTGATGAAGGTAAAGCTACTTTTTTTCTTCACTTGAGAAAATTACATTTTTTTCATTATCATCAAATGATTCATTTTCCTTTTTTTAACAATTCTCAGAAGCAGTGGAAAAAAAGTTTTCTTTCTGCAAGGAAAGAAGCCGTTAAAAAATGTTTCAAGCGATGATTATTCATATTTTTCAATGTTCCATCGCTTACGGGCCTCGATCTAGTTTCCTCCTGTTTTCATTTTTTATCGAAAGCGTTTTTCGCTCAATTATACAATTCCACAAAAGGGAATCAATCCTACATACATATATTATTATTATTTATTATGCAGTTTTATAACAGCATGCCCCCCTCCCCTGCAATTGATATCATTATATTTTTCCCTTTCATTGACCATCAAAATAAATTACATATATTATGATGTAATAAAATAATATTTTTAATGTTACAGATTTGCACCGACGACATTCACGTTCTCCTTGCAGTTTACAAAGCTCTATTTCACCAGCTTCAAGTTCAAAATCATCTGACTTTGGTGCAGATAATAGATCACTTGACCGAATGTCGTTTGGCTCTGGTGGACATTTATATGGTAATGACTATAAAGTAGTCGCATTAAATGCAAAGCCTGAGCCTGGGAAGTTGACGGAATTTGTTCCGGAAGTTGAACGGAACAAGCCCTCTGAGCGTAAGTCATCCATTTTTTTTGAAGTTAACTTAACTTTTTCTATAATAAGAATGTGGATTTAAATTTTAAAATTTTTATTTATAGGTGAGGAATATGTTGTCTCTTCTTATGGAAGCGCAAATGGCGCAACTCGGTCACCTCCGCTTGATGCTGCAGTTGTTCGTAACTGGGAACTTAGTGATGAAGAATCACCAAGTAGTAAAAGTCCAGTCAACAACAATAACACTGAAAAGGTATCCTTTTGTTTACTCTATTTTCTAACAAAAAAAAGGGAGCAAGTCCTAGAAATGAAAATCAAGAAGCCTTTAGAGCATGTTTTTTTCGCTGCAACCTTTGTTTAAATTTTTTTGTTTTTTCAGCAAGTTACAACAACAACTAAAATCGTTGAACATCTTGATACAACAAAATATGATTATCCACATTTGGTTGGTTTTCTTTTTTCACAAAATTTTATAATTTTTGCTGTTTGTTTTTTGTGCTTCTTCTCCTCTCTGCTCTTCAACGTGTGCGTTTGATGTGTCGTTTGTTTAAACTTCTTTTTTATCCCTTTTTGATGAAAACAAATTCAATTAAAATTAAAAATGGATCAAAAAAATATAGGATTGAAACAATCATGACAGTTTTCCGGAAACGCTTGAATGCAACAAAAATCTCTACGAAAATGGTCCGCTTACTTTTATAAATTCAACACAAACAATTGAGTGTTGGATTTTTTTCTTCCTATGTTGTTGCTGTTAGTTATATAGTTTCACCCCATGAGTCTCTATTTGATTTGAGGCAGACGCGTTAAAAATTGTAGCCGGTAGTGAAGAAAAAAATCAAAATTTTTAAAACCTCCTTTTAAATTGTTACATTTCTTCTTCTTTTACTTTGCTGTGTTCTTCTTCTTCTTTGACGCCTTTTTAAAAACATCTTCCGTTTTTTCCTTGACACACTGGGTGCTTATTTAGTATTCTATTGACATCCTTAAAACGTTTATTATAATAATCATATTTTCTTTTATTCATTTTTAAGGTTTATTTTGTTGTGGTTTTCTTCTCCTTCTTCTTGAAGTGCTTCTTTTGTGGGTGTTATTCTATTTGCTGTTATCTTTTCCATTGTTATTTTTGCTTCAATTATATCAATAAAAATTTAATTTAGGGTAAAGTCTTCGCTCTAGGAAAATCCAAAGATCTTGAATATTCACCTGATATTCCAATTGTTATTATTCCACCATATCCAAAAAGTGGGGATAAAAAGAAACGCTCTAAATCAAGTGAATCAAATCGATCTGCAAAGTCTGCTGCATCAAATAAAACTGATTCAACATTTGCATCATTCAAATCTGCAGCATCAAAATCATTTTCACAGCGTTCTAAAACTTCTAGTAAAGGCATTCCAGCACATTCTGATACAGACTCACTTCAAAGTCCTGAACCTGTGCTTATTGTTAATACAAGTCAAGTTGTTGATTCTGAAGACGAAGAGGAAGAACAACGCCCTGTAATTCATATTACCAAAAAAGCTCAAGAAATCGACGAAGTTGTTGTTGTTGTTAATGATTCATCGTCATCAATTGAAGATGTTTCAAAAGAGAATACTTTAAAAGTTATAAAATCAACACCACAAAAATACCATCCTCGAACAACTATTGAAGTTGAAGAAGAAACATTACATTATGCAGAATCTCAAGTAAATTTACCTCAACATCAAGAAGGAAGCGATGAAGATTTTGAAGAAGAGCAACAATATGCAAATATAAATACTGATACCTTACGTTCAAATCGATCTTTGGATATCTCTGAAATGAATAATCTTCATCCAACTCGTCCACAAAAAGTTAAGCCTATTGAAAGAGAAGATACAGCTGAATTTGAACGTTATACACCTACCAAGGAACCCCTCTTTTATGATACTGTGGCAAAATACGGTTTTGATCCGAGTGGTGGATATCATGTTCCGAAACAACTTTATCGTAGAGATGTCCCTATTCGAATTGAAGAGCCTAGACATGTCCCAAAATCCTCCTCATCATCAAATACAATGCCAACAAAGCCTCTATGGAATTCTCATCCACTTTCTCGTTATCGAGAAGAAGATGAAACAAAGATTTCAAGAGTTACTTATCGATTTTATGATCGAGATATGCATGAGCTTTCTTCAAATACTTTTGTTGACAAAGCAAAACGAGCAACACGCTCTGTTGAAGATGGAATTGAACATCCTATTTATCAACTTGAAACAGCATATTACCCACAGTCTGCGTCAGCGGTAAGAAAAAGAGAAAGAAAAGGCACAAACCACAAATATTCTTAGCTAATTTTTAAACATAGGTTATACAAAAGTTAATACATATATGTTTTAGGATCGTAAATTTATCCGTTCACAAGGTTACCCAACTCCGTTCAATGCAAACAGTAAAAATTATGTAAAAGCTGATTCAAAGTTTCAAATTTTGCCAAAAACGTAAAAAACAAAGTTTATAGATTAAATCATACAGATTTCAATTTTAGCGAAGAACGTCCTCGTCCAAAAATTGTTAAAAAAGATCTTCAACAACAGCAACAATATCAAAAGCAACATCAACATCCTTATGGCCTTTCTGATACTCGCCGAGTTCATAATGATTCTCGACATCCTAGTGGTGCACCTCAACCACGTGTTGATTTATTCTCGGTAACATATTTATATCATTCATTTTCACATATTAATGTGCCTTAACTTTTTTAGGAAGAACCAAAACCTATTAAAGAAAAATCACAGTCTATGCTAACTGTTAGCGGAAAACTTCGATGTGCTCATTGCACATGTGAATTAGGACGCGGCTCTGCAATGATTATTGAAGCTTTGGGACTTTTCTATCACATTAATTGTTTCCGCTGTCATGTTTGTGATAAAATGCTAGGAACTGGTTCACAAACAACTGACGTTCGAGTTCGGGATGGAAAGCTTCATTGTGAAAAATGTTACAGCAATGAAGATATTGGTGTTCGCTTAAGTGAAATTTAATTTTGTCAATATCACTTATATAATCATCTCAAGCATAAACATTAATTATTCAATTGCCAAATTTTATTTCCCATTTTTCAACAAACTGTAAAGATTTTATATTATAAATAAAACATTTATGTTTAGTAAAAAAATATTATTTTGAATTTCTTTTTTTTTTATTGTAAAATGGTGCTTCAGTATTCCAAATTTCTAATGTTTTTATATATTTTTTTATTCCTTCATATTTTAATTTTCATTTAAGTGCATATATAAACGTTTGTTAATTTGATATTGTTGTATCAAGATTTGTTTAAAAAAACTTATAAACACCTACAGAAAATAATTTAAATGTTATAATAAAGTCAAGTTGCACTAATCGTTTGATTGAAGATATTATAATCATATTATTTACAAATTATTACTAAATTATTTATTAACCATTTTGTATTTATACAAACAAACAATTGAATGTTAACAATACCGGTATCATTTTCAAAATAACAACGCCCTTGGAGGACAAAAAAAGAAGAGACAGAAAATAATTTGGAACACGAAAAAATAGACGAAAAAGAGAAAAGAAAGACTTTGTAAAATTTAAAACAAAATTTGAAAAACCAAATGAGCTATTTTGCGACAAAATATTTACATAAATGATAAATGAAAGACTTATATAGAAAAAAAAAGAAAGAAGTAAATTAAAACCCTTTTGTATAATAAAAACAAAGATAAACAAAATATAAAAGGTTTCATGGCGTTGCATACACGTTTAAAGTTTGTTGAAGCATTTAAAATATAATATATTATAATTAAAAATAGATTCTTTTTAAGGATGGGTTATCTTCCTATATGATAAACATGATCTCGACTGCTATTCTTCTGTAGATTGTATTTTCGAGATGGTACGGGATTCGTACAATCAGATGTACTATATGCACTTACAAAACCACTTGGTTTTGTACTTTGCATTGTATTGTTGTTATTATTATTATTATTGCTGAAGGCTATGGAAGCAGCAGAAGCAGCAGCATGATAATTATCCTTTTCTTTTGATCTTCGAACTTCTCGTTCTCTATCACGTGATTTTCGGCATTTTTCTGGTGATATTCTGAAGGGAATTGCACCTAATGGAATGCTTGATTCACTCCTTGATGAATTGATAGAACTTTCAAAATAATTTTCAATAACATTTTGTTGATCGTATTGTGATATGGATGAATGAAATGAGGGCGGTGGTTCATCTATTACAGAAACTCGAGGTAAACGAGTTTTCCTAAATTTTATACTTTTGTAATATATTTTTAATTTTTAAAAAAACAAACATTTGATTTTCATCATTTGCCATTACAACAAGAATTCCCTCATTTGTTTGTGTACTATTTTTGCTGCTAGATGCATCATCATCAATTTCACTATCACCACAATGAAAGATTGTAAGCAATACAGGAAGAACAACCAAGCCATGTAATGCTCCCAATACAATTACAAGAATAATAGTCTTTAAAAATGATCGAAAAATGTAAGATTCTGTGAAAGCCATGAATGAAACTCCAAGAATTGTGGAAGAAGCACTTTGTAAAATGGGTGTTCCAACAGCATATAATGCATTTCGAATACGATCTGATGCAGTTAAATTTTTGCCCTTAATTTATGATTATTTTTATCATAACTACAGCTTTTATACAAGAACTTACTTTAGCAAAATTGTATGCTAAATGTGCAGCAAAATCTACACAGAATCCAATACTCATTACAATAGTTACCATTGAAATAAAATCCAATCGAACAGACCAAAAAGTCATAAATCCAAGAATTCCAACATTGATACTTACAATGCTGAATGAAACCCAAAGCGATGCAGTTGGAACAGGAATGAAAGCAAGTGAAACAACAACAACTGCAGCTCCAGCAATTGCAATTGATGATAAAGTTCCAGGAAGGACAGCATTGTATTGCTCAGCAAATTGAAAGAAATCTGCATAAACTCCTGTAGGAAGATCACTAGTTTCTGCCAAACGACGAAATAGATGCATTGCACGAGACTGATTTGCGGATCCAACAAATCGTAAGTGCACTGGAACTCGAGAAGCTTCTAATACCGATCCAGAAGTATCAAAGACAACATCACGATTATATTTGGCATATTGTGGCTGTGAAAGAAAAACGTGACGAAGAATGTAAACAAAATTTTCTTCAGTAATGTATAATCCTGCTTTATTGATATAATCAAGAAACGTTCGAAGCCTAAATAAATAAATCGTATTTTTATTTGTCTGTTTGTTTAAAGTCTAAAATTACCATGAATCACTAGTTCCAGTAAATTCCGTGTGTTCATAAAGTTCAATTTCACGCTCTAAAACAACCCAAAGCCTTCGATGTCCCAAATCTGCTTTAGACAAGTTGTACATCCAAACGTGCAAATAACTTCCATAGTCTAAGACAAATTGTTTAAACTCAAAGAAAAAGAATTTTTAAAAACAAACCAGAAAAATATTTTTCTGCCATACGTAAAGTTCTTTTACCATAAGAATTATCCGGCAATAAATCATTTGGTTCTAATCCTAATTTGACATTTGAGCATCCGTACGTTGCAATTGCCTGCAAGCATCGAAAAATAAAAAAAGTTATTTAATGAGCTTTAATTTACCAAATAAAATAAAAATCCACAAATAATTATAAGTCGTACAAAAGGATTAAGGATAAAATCAGCATAAGTTGTTCGAAAAAATTTCGATAAACAATGATTTTTTTCAAAGCTTTTATCAACTTTCTTTTGACTCCTTTGCATTGTTGCTGTGCCATAATAATCTCCTCCAGACCATAATCGAGGAGCTTGAATGTGTTCTAAAGAATTAAAATATTTTTTTGGAAGGTAACGGTATAAAAAAATATACCAGCAACTGGTTTTGTTGGTTTCTTTTTCTTTGCAATTTTTTGAAATGTTAAACAATGTCGTCCTTCAACTTCACGCTTCGAAGTTAAAACCATTATTCCAGCAAAAAATGTTAACTGATAAACATATGTAAAAATGACAGCAACAACAGCATAGGCACAAAACATTTGTACACTAGGAAATGGTGTCATACATCCAACACCAAATGAAATTAAATCTGTCAATGATGTTACCGTAATCGAAACTGCTGCATCTGAGAATGTTTCCACCATTCTTTCTGTTAAATTTAATTCATAACTTGTTGTTCTCCAAGCTGACAATAAAATAAAAACATTGTCAACACCAACAGCTAAAAAATGTTTGCTATATTTATTTTTGCTTTCAATATTATGAATTCAAACATGTTTAAAGAATGGATTAAAAAAATTGGAGAACAAAAGAAAATTTCATATTTGTTCCACGCAATAACTCTTTTCGCTATTATTATTTGCCATTTTTGTATTTTTTCTGCGCTTTATACTTTAATCATTTTTGTTTACAAATTAGCTTGAAATAAAAATTCAATTTCAAGAAAAATTTTTCCCTTATATTTAAAAAATTATTTTAGAGGATATACTTGGAAATAGTAAAAAACGGATATTTTTTCAAGTACATATTCAACGATGATATTCGAAAGAAGCGAAAAAAAACAGAGCTAAAGGGGATAGATGACATTAGCATCGCTGACAGCCACGTCTGTCAAATTTTTTTATTAGTCGATTTGTATTTTTACAAAAAATAGATGAAAAATTGAATTACAAAAGTAAAAAAAGTAACTTACAAAAAACGATAAATGGCATTGAATATGCAACACTTGTCATGTTAAAATTAAATAAAAGTAATAATCCAACACCACTAACAATTGCCATTGCAGCTGATAAAACGCCACCAACTGCAAGAATGGGGCGACTTCTTACCCATGAGCAAACACAGCATGAAATTATTGTATATAATGAAACAACAATAAAACATGGACCCAACATGCTGAAATCTTTTATTCAGCATAAATGTTTCAATAATGAATTTTCAAACCTGATAAGTTGCATTCGATCCCTTGCTGATTCAGATGCCAGTGTTTCATATGTCCACCATGAAGTCCGAATTACAGGTGAATCAAAAGAAAGTAAAAAATCTGCTAATTTTAATTCCCATTTCTCTGCTAATTGATCTTCTTCTTTTGTGGAATGCCTTAATGCATAGGGTAGCATAATTGCTTTTGCACCGGATATTCTTTTTCCGGAATCAAATGTAACACCACCAAGTAAATGTGCCATTCCAATAGAATCCAATGAAAACGCATCACCAAATTGTCCGATTGTTATGTCACTTATTGTTCGATTTAAAAATGATCTATCCGATAACAAAAGAAATTTAAATATTTCAACAAGTGGATTGCTGACACAAATTTGTTCCGGACTAAAAATTACATTTTCTTTTGTAAAATCATTTTTTTAAATAGAGAAAAACCTTGTAATATTTGGTGCTAAAAATCTTGTTATTGCATGACCGAATTCTGGAGGCATCGGAAACTTGACACATATTGATGGATAATTGACTCGTTTTGAATCAGAATCTTCAATTGTAAGTGATTGCACAACACTCCATAATTGCATTGCTGCATGCATTACAAGAGGATTAAGAATGTCAACATCTTCACTATCCCCCGTAACAATAATATAACCAGCACGTTTTATGTCATATCTTAAAGAAGAATTTTAAAAATGAATTGTTGTATGTTTTTAATCCTTTAATTATTCCCTTATTATAAAACATATTTTATAAGAAGCTTAATTCCAATGAATTTGTTTTTAAAAAAAGAAGGAAAGAAATCAGATTAATTCATTGTGAATTTAAATCCTATTAATACAATATAAATGCGACTTTCTTCCACTTACAAGCAGTTAAAAGAAGATTGAAAAAACTAATTCAAAAAAGAAAATGAATAACGCAATTAAAAAATTCGTGCGCAAACGTTAAAGAAAGTCCTTCTCGTAATTAGTTCGTTAGCTAATAACTGTGAAACAACTTTACGCAATAAAAAAGTGTAAATTTGTTCCTAGTCCACATCTTCAACGATCAAAAAAAGTGAAAAGAAAATATCAACAATGTTTTTTTCAAAAAAGAAAAGCAATAACAAAAATAATGTAAGATTAGAATTTAAACAAAAAAATGCATACCTTCTTGTTGCATAAAATGGATCAGTATCATTTATATGGAACAAAACATCTAATTGATCAAATTCTTGTCGAGCCTTTGCATCTGTTGGAGTATAAAGCTCAAGTTCATCTTTCACAAAAGCATTTGAATGCCTTAACAATCCAATACTTAAAATTGCCGTTAATAGCGTTGGAATAATAATAAATGGTGCAGGTTGATAAACAATTATTTTAATATAAAATCCAAACAGCGATGCAAAACGCCGTTCAATACAATCAACTCTCATTTGCTAGCGATTACAGTACATTTGAACAAATAATGCTAAAAGAAAGAAGTAATGGAAAATAATAAAAAATGATTTTGTCAAATTAAGGAAATTTCTTGTTAAAATATGGTAAAAAAAACTTTTTTAATCACGATATTATTCTTTGTAAAAAAAAGTAGCCGACATTTATAAAAAGCATCTGAGCTATTGTTGTTTAATATTAAAAAACACACACTAAGTATCTACGTGAAAATTGAGACAAAATACGTGTCCATTGCAAGTCAAGAGGTTGATGATCAGATGGAGGAAAAAAATATGAACATCAATGTTTTTACAAGCATATTGCATCGAGGGAAAAAATTTAAAAAATATTAGAAAAAAAACGGTGAGTGGTCAGCCCTTGGGTCACTTGGATTTCAATAACGACTATTCTCCTTTTTTTCATTGAATATAAAAACAGTTGTGAAAGAAGAAGAAAAAAATGACTACGGATTTTTTCACTTTTTTTTGCATTTTCTTTCGGACACGTCCACGCATAAAAAATAGCCATTTTTTAAGCTTTTAACAAAAAGATCAAACCTAAGAAAATACAATAAAGATTACAAGTGAAAACCGATAACAATGATTCTTTTTTTTGAAATAATAAAAAAACAGAGCAATAGCTTACAACTTATTTTAAAAGCAAAAGAAGATTCTATTGTTGTTAAAAATCAAGTTGAAGGTTAAAGTTGCTAAAAATAAAAACTTTTTTGACCATTTACGGTGAGTGTGAATAGAAAGAGAAAACAACAAAAATGAATGGTGAGAATGGGTGGAAGAGAAGAGAAAAAAAACACTGGAATATTGGATGGGTACTTTAAATGTTGACCAGACAAAAATGAAATTTTTTGGAGAAATAGCCAAAAAAGTTTCCGGTTAATTCAGGTCAATAAAATGTAGAACTCAAAAATTCAATGATGCCTTTCAACAAAAGCATCATTCTTTTTTTACCTAATATTACAGGAAATGAAAAAGAGAGGGACAGAGAAACATCGACGACCGGATTTAATCAAAACCGTTTCGGTCATTGAAACGAGTCAAACAATTCGAATTCAAGTAAATAAATAAATTTTTTTAAAAAAAGAAGAGTCCAGCACTCCGTCAATTTTTTTCAAATAAAGTTGACTGTTTGACTCGCAATCATTTTTGCGCTTTCATTAAAAATGAGGGGCAAACCTTTAGGGGGTGAAATCTTTCTTTTTTTTTGATGAAAACGTTTAAGCTCGTAAAGAAAAAAGAAAGAAGAAGAAACAAAGCACAAAAAAAGAAGGAAAGATTCTTTTAGAACAACATTAAAAATGAGAGTATTAACGACTCCGCCTTAGTAAAAGCCGTGAAGAAGAAAATGACCATTAAAAGCGTCAAAGTTGAGACAACAACAAATAAAACAACAAAAAAAATTTAAACGATTCGCTCTTGACTGATGTCATTCCCTTCTTCACCTTCTTCTACAACTTCTTGCGTTTTTAGAAGAAGATTTCAGAAAGTGCAAAATTTCTTATGACAGACTGATTTCTGTCAATTTGCTTTATGTTCTTTTTGCATGGGAACTAAATTAAGAAGCAAACTTTTTATAAACGAACAATTTTATAAATAGCTAAGATGTCAGAATAAAAAATAGATAGGGAGCTTCTAATTTGATATCCAAAAAAATCCCGACAAATAAATGTTATATAAAAAATAGAATTCTACAATATGAACCTACCAAAAGAATGGTAAATCAACTGTTTCCGTTTTTAGTTGGTCAAAAACAAACCGGTACACTACAACAACCTATATGAGGAAAGAAAAGAAGAAGAAGTCGAAGAAGAAGGCAGTAGTAACAACAAAAGAATTCTTTTGATTTGTAACTTACTTGCGCACATTTGTATGCATAAAATATTTTCTTCACCCCCTATTTTTCTACCTCCCGTTTCTTTTTTGGGTACCTGTTGATTTGTTATCCCCTTTGGAAAAAAATTATATGATTGCAAGAAAAATTCTGTTCATAACGGATTAACAAATGCTGTCTTAGTCAACGTTATCGTTTTTGACAAAAAAAAAGTTTTTTTATTTCCCGATTTTATATTTCAAATGTGTAGATTAGACAATTGTTGGATTAAAGCAGATTTCTTTTTTGTTAAAATTTATATTTTTCAAAAGATTTCAAACTAACAAAAGAAAAAGTTTTAAACTCAAAAACTAAAATATTTGACCGTAAAATGTTAACAAAGAAAAAAATGAATGAGAAAATAGATTTTTGTTCAAAGCTTAAACTGTTTTGTTCTTTTTACAAAACGATATAAAAAAAATATGGCAAAGATTATAGCAACTCATTGGTATTTATTTTTGGCAGGACTGAAGAAAATGAAGAGGTCGATGATTCATCATATTAGGAAAGAGGATGCTTAAAGTGTTCGACGAGGTTTTGAATCATTGTAATCAGGAAGCAGCTTCAATTGTGGTCTTGACCAAAACTTTTTCGCAAGTGTAATGAACATAAGCTTAGAAGCTGCAAAATATGATTAATTTTGTTAGAAGTATAAAAAAAGCTCCTTACTTTTGCTCATTGCTTTTAATTTTGAAGAAAGATCAGATGATGAATAATATGGTTCAAGGGATGTAGAATTGCATGAATCTACAAAACAATTATGGTATTTTATTTTGCAAAAGAAACATTCATACCTGTGTAAGAATAATCAGAAGATTTTCTACCCGGTAATTTCGACATAATTTTTTTTGACCAAATCGTTGAATCATTGTAATTGTAGTCGACAAGTGGTCCATTTGGAATGAATGTTGTTGCTTCAGGTGCTAAGGGAGTGTAGGTATCACGAAAATATCTTAATGAATTCCCAGAAGATGAATATGGACGGGAAGTGCCATTATTTCGAGGGGTGGAGCGGCTAATATCTGAATATTTAAAAAAGATGCATATTTTTAAACAAAACAGAGAATGCGAAATTAAAACAAAACATACTTGTTCCATAAATTTCTTTCATGAATGTTGGATTACTGCGCAAGTAATTTAAAAATTCTTCATTTTGGATCATTAATGCTATCTTTTCATCGTCAATAGTTCTAAATTAAATATATTTATAAATGGTAAACTATATTTTAAATATTTTCTTTTTGTTTCATAAATTTAAAAAACTAACTCATTTTGCGTTGTATTGCTTCGACTTGATGATGGAGTAGATTTTGAAGATTCTTGGCTTGCTACTGCAGTAGCTTGAGTTTCTTTATCAAAAATTGTGTCATAGGATGGAGGTGGTTCTAAGTAAAAAATATCTGAATTTCTTGCACTACTTTCTGATGCCCGTGAAGATGTCTAAAAATGTTATAGACTTGACCTTTGTGCTTTACTCTTTCGAAATTCAAGGAATGGAAAAAAAGTAATAATGAAGTGCTGACTAACTCATTATACAATGAAAAACAAAACGCTTTCTCTTTCGAAATAGCAATGATAGAAGGCTTACGGGGTTAGAAGAGAATGCCAAAAGTTCATTAACAACTTTTTCGACATCACCATTTTCTCTTCTTAATAAGTCAGAAATAATGTCTTCAGGGACACCAGGGAACATAGTTCTAAAATTTTCCACTGCCTAAAAGTCCATTTCTTAACTAACACAATAATAATACAATTACAAACCTCATCAAAATCCAATGCTACATGACTCATTGTGAATTAGGATGGAATTAGTAAAGCTTTGGAAGAATAAAATAAAATATTATTTCGTGAGAATCAATAATGAGCGTTTTTGCTGTTGCTGCTGTCCATAAGTGCCACACACGCGTCAAAGTGGCAGATATATCAGCTGCTGAAACAAGCAAAAAAAGATGTGTTAAACAACGAATTTTTTAGTTTTTTTGGCAAAAAAATTTTTATGATTTACAAAAAGCGTGCAAAATTTGTGGATAAAAAAAATAAGAAAACGAAACACGACTGTTTTTAAAGAAAATAAGACCAAATTATTTCGAAAGATCTTTTGATCTTCATCGTTGGCTTTTTTGTTCGCAAACAGCAGACAAAAAATATGAATAAAAAAGGGAAAAATATCCGTCTTTTACGAATATGAAAAAAAAACAAGAAATAACAATGTTAAAGTTCTCTTGCAAAAAAAATTTATAGGGAGTTGAAAACAACACGTTCAAGCGCAGCAGTTACATTTTAATACACGTATCCTCTTCCATCTTCTTCCTTCTCTTTTTGCTCCTATTTTTTTGTGATTTTTATTCTTTTTTTGAGTGAAATGTGTTTACTTTACTTTTACACAACAACGCGTTCAATCAATGAATATTTAGTTTTTACAAATTATCTGAAAAATGACCCCATTCTTCACTTGTACAAAAAAAAGTAATTCAAAACACATATTTTTTGCAAAGAAAAAAAAACAAAAAAGACAAAATTGGCTTCAATTTTAATGTTTTTGAAAAAGACAAGATTATCCTAATGACCAATATTTTATGTTGTGTACAATTTCATTGAGAAGAAAAAGAGAAGCTGACTCATTTCTTATACTTTTTCAAAGCTTTTTAAAGTAAACAGTTTTTTCGCTTTTAGCATAGTTCTTTTTTGTGTTTGTACTTTTCAGAATAAAGCATAAACCAAAAAACCTTTTTATTTTGCTGCAAAAAATATATTTATTATTGCATAACTTTTGTTGAAGAATCCATAAAATTATAGAAAAGTTATTATTAGCCACTAAATAAAGTCAAGTATTTTTTTACGTTTTTTGGATTAATATTTGCCCTTTAAAAACTGCCTTTCCAAAAAGTAAATATGGGATTCCACAAACGATGAACACAATTATAGCCACCGTTTTTTTGCTTGTTTGTCGCTTAAAACGCTTTATTAAATTTTTTGACGCTATCATTAATGTTTATTTATGAAAGCCATTTTTATATTTAGAAAAAGGGAATAAAAAAGCAAAAGAAGAAAGTAATAACAATAAAAGCTTTAATTATTGCCAACATGAAAAAAATAAAGAGAAACGAAGCGCACTAAAATCTTTAGTTGATAAATAAATTTACTACAGGAATACATAAAAAATCATATACAGTTGGGAAGAAGTTAAAAAAACTTATGAACAGGTCGTAAGGGAAAAAAGAATTGCTAAAAAACTGGACTCACATGCTTTTTTGTCGCATTCGCTTTAGCAAATATGTTTTTAGTGTAGAAAAGCAAAGACTTTTTTCTCTTTCATGGACATCTTCCGGGCATTCATATGGCCGCAAGCGGCCATTGCCTTGTCACCAAACTAAAGCCCATTTCCGACACTGCTCCCCCCAAAAAAATAAAAATGTGTCTATTCAGTTTCCTTTGAAACAATTTATGGCATCCTTTTTTGTTGCGAGTTTTTTTTTCTTTTTTGTCAGTTACTTTTTCCTTTCTTATAACAAAATTACAAAGAAACAATTTGACTTTTTAAGAAAAGCAAATTTGACTCAACCATATGCTTGCAAAAATTCTTCTACTTTTTTTTCCTATATTTTATGAAACATTCATCAGAAGATAAAACAATGAACCTTTCTTCTTCAAACTGAAGAAGCAGCAGCAGAAGCTTTCATTATAGTTATTAATGAAGCGAACTAAATTTTAAAAAAAGAGAAAGAGATATTTGTGGCATGAAAAAAATGTGTATTCTTTTTATCCCTATAAAATAAAAAAGAAGAGATACTTCAATGAAAAAAATGAAATAGATAGCATTATAAAAAATTTGAAGACTTTTTTAAAAGCTTTCATTCTATTTTTTTATTATCCGTCTCACATTTTTTTGGAAGAAACTCGGACCTTTTTTTTCAAAGTTTTGTGACAGACACACTTTTTCCCTCAAGCTAACAGCAGCTCAAGAGCACAATCAAGCATCCTTCCCGCAGTTGGTTACTATTTTTTTGACCGCATTTATATATATATTTGTTTGTGGGAGCTGCGGCGTCCCGACGGCTTCATTGCAGCAACGAGTTGAACGACGACGACGACGACAACATTGCGTTGACATTTCTTTTTCTTTTTTTTCTGACTCTCTCCTTTCTTCTTCTTCTTACAGAGGACAACCCTTGGACGTTGCCCGTATATACTTTTTTTCCGTGTTATTAACTGATGGGGCGCTTAAATTGTCTAGAAAAGTTTGGGGTGTCTTTTTTAAAAACTTTTATTTGTTTGCAGTCATTAACTTAAAATCAGTATGTGTGTATTATCATTAGACATCTCAAGACATCAAGAAGAAAAGGACCCACGCTTTAAAATCACTTTAAACAGTCTCTCTACCTTTTTCTCAGCTCATCTGTGTTTTTTTGTTTCTTGTCGATTAATGATTATTGTTACTGAAGTTAATGCTGTTTTTTCCTTCTTTTTTTCATTTAGCATTCTTATCATCTTCTATTTATTTGGTTTTTTTTGATAGTTATTTAGTTACAACAAAAAATAAAAAGTGTTCCCTTTTTAAAAGAGCTTGGTTTCTAATTTGTTGCAATTGTTTCTAAAAACTTTTTTTTCCTTTTATTCTTTCTTTTTTTTGTTTCGATTTCAAAGAAAAATGCTTTAACGCTTGTTGTCATTGTTTGCAAGCTATCACTTGTTTAATGTTTGACTTTGAGGTCATGCTTTTAAAAAAAATACTCTTTTTTCTTTCTAAACTTTGCTCGCAGCGTTGTTAATGCATTTTTTGTCAAATTTTTTTTTTACAATTTATTTTACAAAAAATTGTAAGGTAAGTAAATAATAAACCGGAAATGAGACTTTTTAACAGATAATTTTGATTTAATTTTTTCTTCCTTTTTTTATTTGCCATTTGAAAACTTTTGTTTAAAAAAACGGTTTAAAAAATACATTTCAAATTGGGTTCCTTTCCATTTTTAGAAACATTTTGTTCTATTTTTGTTGTTTATATTTTTTTAAATTTGCTTTTATTTCTATCCTTTTTTCTTCCGTCTTTTCTTTTCCTTTCTTTTCATTCCATCAAGCATCATCGCAGCAGCAGCGGATCTTTTAAATACACGTTAAAAATTGTGTGCAGTTGAGCGTTTTTTTGTCAATGCCCCAATGATTGGGGGTCTCCTTTTTAGTGGCTGCCAAAAAAAAGTTTATTAGATTCATTTTCCTTTTATTACTTCTTTTTTTGTTTCACTTTCTTTCTCTCTTTTTTGCTGCTCAACAGGTGATGAAAAAAATGCCATTTTAAATCAAATTTATTTATTTTATTTTAATTGTTTTTGTAAATAAAACTGTGTTTCTCTTTTTTGTAGTTTTAATTGAATTTTTTTAAACGTTAAATTTTGTTTTAGCGATTTTTTAAGGCAACACATTAACTTTTTTTTATTTCTTTTTTTCCATAAAAGAAGAAAAAAGGATTGAAAAATAATACTTTTTTCCTCAAATGTCTCGTTATATCGTTGCTTCTATTTCTTCTTTTTGGGTTATAAACGTAAACATTAAGTATGACTTGAAGATGCCACCATAATAAATGCTTTCAATGTTTTTTTCCCTTCGTTTTTTGTATTGTGTTTTATTTAATTTTTTTCTTTTACAATTTATGCTTTTTTCCTTTCCTTTTTTTCTCATCACAATTTTAATTTTTTCTTCTATTTTCCCTTTATAGTTGTGTTGTTTTTGGTTTTTTGAGAACCCCAAATGCATTTGTCATTCAACGCCATATAGCATCCTTTTTCATTCTAATTAGCCTTGCTTATATAATATATATAAAATGCTTGAAATATCTCATTTTCTTCAGTTTATTTTGTTTGCGTGCGTGTTATTATCACTTTTGCTTTTTATTATTGCTTTTTTTCAAATTCTATTTTGTTTTCGTTTTAAGGAGCCGAATTAGTCATGGAGCAGCCTCGAAATCGTGTAGAAGAGGTTCATGGACAACTTTTTGATGTTGGACCTCGATATGAAAGTTTAACTTATATCGGTGAAGGTGCTTATGGAATGGTTGTGTAAGTTGTTTGTAAGTAATAATGATTTTTATTCAATGTTTTACAGCTCTGCTTTTGATACTGTTAAACGTGAAAGAGTTGCAATCAAAAAAATTTCTCCATTTGAACATCAAACATTCTGTCAACGTACTCTTCGTGAAATAAAAATTCTTACACGATTCAAACATGAGAATGTTCGATTTTTCACTTTCTTGCTTAAATCAATGACTTTATTTTATAGATAATTAATATTCAAGAAATTATTCGTGCTCCAAGTGTCGATCAAATGAAAGATATTTATATTGTTCAATGTATGATGGAAACTGATTTATACAAACTTTTAAAAACTCAGAAACTCTCAAATGATCATGTCTGTTATTTCTTATATCAAATTCTTCGTGGTCTCAAATATATTCATTCTGCCAATGTTTTACATCGTGATTTAAAGCCAAGCAATTTACTTCTTAATACTACATGTGATCTTAAAATTTGTGATTTTGGTCTTGCACGTGTCTCTGATCCTGAACATGATCATACTGGCTTTTTAACAGAATATGTTGCAACCCGATGGTATCGAGCACCTGAAATTATGCTCAATTCAAAAGGTTATACAAAATCTATTGATGTTTGGTCAGTTGGTTGTATTCTTGCGGAAATGTTAAACAATAAGCCATTATTCCCTGGGAAGCATTATTTGGATCAATTAAATCTTATACTTGCTGTTATTGGGACACCATCACAAGACGATATGCAATGCATTTTTAATGAAAAGGTAAAAAGATTTAAATAAAAAGATTTATTTTTTTTCAAAGAAAATTTTTAGGCTCGTTCTTATCTTCATTCTTTGCCACAAAAAGTCAAGCAACCATGGGCACGTCTATATCCAGGTGCCGATCCTCGTGCTCTTGACCTTTTGGATCGTATGTTGACATTTAATCCAAATCGTCGAATTACTATTGAAGATGCACTTGCTCATCCTTATTTAGAGCAATACTATGATCCACATGATGAAGTTAGTTTCATTTTTTTCTTTTTTGTCGAATAAGTTACCATGTGATTTATATTTTAGCCGGTTTCTGAAGATCCTTTCACATATGAAATGGAACTTGATGATTTGCCAAAAGAGCGACTAAAAGAATTAATTTTTGAAGAAACAGAAAATTTCCATGCCCGAATGAATGGTGGACTTGTTGAAGCAATGAAATAGAAGCTTTTAAATGTTTTGCTGTTACTTGTTTGATTTTTTTATTCGTGCATTCCAAAGGTTGAGGGTTTGTTTGCGTTTATTTCTTTGTCATTTTGTTCAAGTTTTCATACTTCTGTGATTTTTTGTTTGCGTTGTTTATGTTTAATTTGTAAGTTTTATTTTGTATTATTATTTGAGCCTCAAATGTTTGAGCAAAAATATTTTATATTGTATGTCTATATATAAATGATATGAGGATCTCTCTCTTAAATAAGGATGATGCTCTGCCCTGAAATTATGTTATTCTTTTGCTTTATGAGGGAAAATTCATGTAAGCAATAATAGATTGTTTTATTGTTATTCTGATGTAATTGATAAATATCAAAGTTACTGTAATTGCTAGAAAATTTTTTTTGTTTTTATGGCTTGTTTCAGAATGAAGCAATTATTATTTAATTAATGCCATGGAACCACGATCTCTTTTTTCCCTAGTTTTGTCCGGTTAACTTCAACTTTGCATTTCGGCATTGCACAGCACATTTTCATGGAACAGCTTAAAGTCAACTATTATATGATTTTTAATTACTTTTAAGCTATTTTGGAACAGTTAAAACAAAGTTAACCAGACCCAAAAAGAGATTAATATGAATAGGCATTTATCAACCCGAGTGTTCTCGTTTTTTTAAAATTATTTTATGCTTTACCGAATTATTTTTTTTGCACACATTTGCAATCCGCATATCAGTAAAATAAATTTTTTACATGCAATATCATTTTTTTATCCGAACAACCGTATTTTGTTGACGTTCTTTTGCTCATATTTGAGAACTTATTTCTTTTTTTTTGTAAATTTTGGCATTCCAGTATATCACATTTTCTTTCTATCGCATAAAAATTTTTATTATTACTTGGCTACTAAACAGTTTATTGTTGTTAAAAAATATAAATAAAAGCTTTATTACTTTGATTATTATTTATGTTTAGAATTTTATAAAAAAACAAATATTGAATGCTTTATTAGCCAAATTTTATAAGGCACTTCTTTGTATCTCAGGTTTACTAAAAATGGGGCGTGGAACAGCATACGTAGATTGATAATAGTCATATGAACGATTACGAAATACATTGAGAGTCGTTGGGATTAATTGTAAAAGAATGGCTATTGTCATAAGGATAATAAAAATATACATAAGTAAAATTCTGAAAAAAATACGAGTTTTTTTATGAAACATGGGAAAGTTTGTAAACAAACATTTCTGGTGTAAAAGGTGATTTTAAATCGGCCCGAAAAGTTTTGTCAACGTTATGAAAAACTGCAAGTAAGCGATCACCATTAAGAAGATGTCGAAAAATAACCAAAAGGCAAATGCTGTAAAAGTGATAAATAATATGATATTTGCTATTTCTTAACAAAACTTACATGTGAAGAATTAATGAACCAAATCTTAAAAGTTTATTTTTAATAATTCCAATATAGCTTGCATAAATAGATACAAAAAAGATATATGTTGATATCAATAATTCCCGAAGTCCTAATCCATATAATGCAACCTGATTCCTTACTTCAATACGTGGCCTATAAAAATCCTTATAATAATAATCTTTGGCGTTCTTTTTTCTTTAACATACCATAAAGCAACATTTGTCATAGATTTTGAAGTTGCATATGCTGAAAATCCTATGGTCACTACCGCAAGAACAATTGTTATCATATTAATATGCAAATCAAAAAGTGATGAACGAGTTTCATCAGATTTTGGAAGTTGACTTGCAGCATGTATAATTGAAAGCGTATTTATAAAAAGTAATAAAAATGCCATTAAACTTGTTCCAACAATTAATAATTGATATGTTGTATCTCTATGATGATCATGAAGTTGAACATTTTTAAGATTTAATTCAAATGCAACCAAAATTATCGGTTCAAACCAAAGTATTAAAGCAAAGGATGCAAAAATCATATTTAAAACCTGTAAATTTGGAGTTGTTTAAATGATAAAAAGATTTTCATGTGTTACAATAGCAAATTGTGGTGGCTTTTTATAAAGTGCAAATAATCCAGTAATTCCAGCAAAAAATTGCATAATACATGGAATAACAGCAGCGCTTCCAACTTTTGTTGTAATTATTGAAGTTCCTTCTCTGTTTGTTGTTGCAAAATCTTCAGCTTTTAAAAAATCAAGTAAAAGATCTCCTTGTGGATTCTTAAAAGTGTTGGTAAAAATGTCAGCTATCTATAGAAGAAACTTACACTAAAAGCACGCCGAAATCGAATAACAGCAAAAATAAAGAGACAAACTGCTAAAAATATTTGAATAATTGCTAAAGCAATGAATACTGGTTTTCTGTAGTGAAAAGAAAACTGTCGAGAAGGATATTATCGTCCAAGCTTTGTTGCAAAAGCAGGTCGATCATCAAGGAAACGGAATTCATCAGAAATCTAAAAGGAATTTTCATAGAAGCAAAAAACAGTAAAAAACGGAAACAAACAAAAGAAAAATTAAAAGCAAGCATTACAAATTTACCCTTTCTGCGTAATCATCGTGTACATTGTGCTGTACCTTAATTGCCTTTGATAAGAAAAACTACCACCACTATTTTTTAATTCAAAAACAAAAATATAACTTACTTCTGTTCTTTGTCGCTCTTGATCATATGATGGACGAGGAATACCGTAATTTGCTGAGGTTGTATCATATCCATGATTTCTTTCAACATTTAAACGTCCCGTTGGATTTGATGAAAAATAATTTGATTCTTCACCTCGATAATGTGATGGTGGTGTAGATGATTGATGACGGCGTCGATCTTCTATTGGAATATCTTCTGTTGTCCAGATAGTTCCTGAATCAATTGCAGTTGTTTCAAAGACATTATTATTCATATTGTATTTCTCACGTCTCATCTTTGGAGAGATGCAGCAGGAAAAGTGCGAATAATAAGAAAATAAAAGTGCGCAGCTAAAAAAATTTATAATCGAAAAATATGGCAAAGCAATATGACTTTAAAAAGCTTTTTCTCTCTGTGTATCATTCATTTGATCATACAGATACAAACATGTGTTGTTGCATTTATTTGTTATACAATAACAAATCAAAAAATGTAATGCCAAAATCTTTTATGACTAATCTATAATAATAGTTGTTTGATCATGTTCAATACAACAAATAAGTTTTTGAACAAGTATGGTCAAGTTATCGGAGAGCAGCATACAATAGATTATGTTAATCGTATTCTTTCTGACGCGGAGTTTTGATATAGGTGGAACAATAATATTCAAGAGAAAAAATGTGTGGAAAAGCAAATGAACTATTTTAGGCAAGCAGTGTTTAAAACAAGAAATTACAAAAACGCTTACGTTTTTTTACATGTCAACCAACAATAGTTCACCCTGAAAAAGCAGTTTTTTGCATAAAAACTATGTGTTTGACATTTACAACAAAGAACCATATATGAATTTTTTTGTCATCTCCGTATAATGGAATTGAAGTGTTATTCAATCGACGATGCGTAACATGAAAAAAATGCAATGGACAAATAATTTTTTCACAATCTTCCGATAAATAAATTATAGAAGCATTTAGTTTTCTTTTATGGCGCAGTATTCGTAAGAATTTTACGTAAAATAATTACTGACACTGCAACATGTATGACAACATAAAATTAAATCAGAAAATTAGCAAAATGTTTGTTCGTTTGTAAGATGCTAAAAAGTATATTTTCATTATTGGTATAAAGTTAATATTTCAAAGCTTAATGATAAAAAGTAAAAATACCAGCTAAAAGAAATATAGAAAAGCTAGAGAAGAAATTCAACAACGGCCGTTACAACGGTAACATTTTTTTCAAAAACCCTCTTCTTCGCCGGTCTTGAAACGAAACTTTTTATTTTGACAGAATTTTCTTACGCTTTCTCTCTCTCTTTTTCTTCGTTTTTTTCTTCTTTGTTGGCAGTTTCCTAAAATTTTATTAAAGTTTTTAAGAATGCCGTTTGGTGATATGTAAGTTTTTTTACAATTTAATCATTAAAGTATAAAAAAGAACACGCTGTTTTAGAATTAATAAAACCCCTGTTGATACAGATTTAATTATGAATGTACAAGGTAAATCTTACAAGTTATTTTTTATTGTAACACCAAAAGCTTTGAATAGCTTCATTGAAGAATATTTGGTCAAAGAAAAACCTAACATTGTTGGATGGGATTGTGAAGCAGGACATTATAATGAAAAACCGCCACCAGGAATGCCGTATTATCACTTAATGTTTCCATCTTCAAAGTATGTTGTTTTTTTAACAGTTTTTATATATAAGATTGCTGATTTTCCGTCTTGGTGTCTACAACTTTGCGTCTAATCATAGCCTTCCTAAAAACTTTGCGTCTTTCCTTATCATGCTCCCAAATTTTTTTTTTAGCAGTCACTGCCACCATGTCTGTAGTGACTACTAGCTTTCACAGTTGCTCCGGAAGGTTGACTGGAATTACTTTGCAGATACTGAAGTGACTGACAGCAATCTGCAACTTAGCTGCTAAACTTATCTCTCAACAACTATCTGCCCACCCAGACTTAGCTGCGGAGTCAATTGTGCAGACGGTTGGCATATAAGCCTCGTAACTTTTTGCAAATTATTTGCTGTTATTGCTTTACCATCGATGGGATTATTAGAGAACTTCGGCAGTTACTGTAGCATGGGGCAACTGGCAGTCAATGCCATCAAATGCACAAACACAAGGTAGTGCAGATATGGTAGTTACAGCCAAAAATCAGATTAGATTATTAAATACAAAGAATAAAAAGAAAGTTGGATAAGAAATAGAGGAGGGGGAGTAAAGTAAAAAAGTTCCAAATCGCTATATGTATATCATTTTTTAGAGTTACTGTATTGCAACTTGCAACATCAAAATGGCTTTGTTTAATTGATATTCATCTCTTATCCAAAAAGATGACTGACAATGATTGGAAGAGCTTTTTTGTTAAACTATTTCATCATGATACAACATTTGTTGGATTTGATATTGGAAATGATGCTCGTTACATATATGCTCGATTTCGATTTATTAAAGAAATTATAGAAGAACATCCAAAATTGTATTGTATTTCAAAACTCTCTGATTTTATTTGCAAGAATGCTGATGCTTCTAAAATTGTTTTTGGTGATTGCATACCTGAAGATAAACGCTTGGTAACACTTTCATCTGTTCTCTTGGATATACATTTGAATAAAGATTGGCAAACAGCTAATTGGACTCTACGACCTATATCTTTTGAACAAAAATGTTATGCTGTTCAAGATGCTTTGGCACCTTGTTTGCTTAAAGAAGAAATTCTTCATCGGCTTGAAAGGTTGGTTTGATTATTTATTTAGTTTTATTTTTTTAAGATATTCAATTTTAGTGATCTTGGTGTTGATGAAGCAATAGCGATTATGAAAAATGGCAATATTAAAATTACAAAATTTTTTTAATTATTCATTTCTGTCATGTGTTGTATAATTTTTTTGTTACGTTTACTTTTGTGGTTTTAATAAATGTGTGTTGATATTACTTCATAATGGGTTGCAATTAAATAAAGAATGTTAGGGCATTTATAATATTTTAAATTATATACCATGTTAAATTATAGTGAAAGATAAAAATATATTACAGTAATAGAAAGATTATGTTTGAAGTAAATTATTTAAAAGTTGCAGTGGACGATGTAATTGTAACTCAATCCAACATGGTGTTTCTTTTATTGAAGCCCGAGTATATCCTGCTCCCCATCCTTTAACAAAACTAATTGCAATTGTGCAACACACTCTTCGTAAATCATCAACTCCAACAACAGAA
The DNA here is from genome assembly GCA_024447215.1 of Panagrolaimus sp. LJ2400. NCBI lineage: Eukaryota > Metazoa > Nematoda > Chromadorea > Rhabditida > Panagrolaimidae > Panagrolaimus > Panagrolaimus sp. LJ2400. Next base: position 8,231,771 of record JAMRYA010000009.1, on the reverse strand, counting down.
CGACCCAAAATATTTGGAGTTGCATGTGATCCTGCAATTGCATGTTGTTGTTCTTGATAAGCTCTTTGTGCAGCTCTACGCTGTTCATACATTTCTGTATAAGCCCATTTTAAATCAAATATCTGCAAAATTTACAACATTTTTTAAAATTAGTTTTATTCTACAGTATACCTTTTTGCTAGCTCCCGAACTAAATTTATGTACGGTCGACCCATAAATGACATTATTTTCAAAATCCATATAATTACTTCGAAGAAATACACCTTTTTCTGATAAGCATTCCAGAATCACACTTCCATCTTGTTGATATTTTAGTTTAATTCCTTTTCCAATTCCCATTCTTGCACGTTCTGATGCTTCTGTTCGATGTACATTTGACAAAGCTCCAAGGCAAATTCTTCCTAATCGAGTGCCACCTGGATCCATTCCACCATCAACAATAATCTCTGATTGTTGAATTGGAATGTTAAATGTTTCACCAATTTGTGTATCAAGTTCGTAGTATGACATTGAACACCAATCTGATAACAAAAAATCACCTTTACAAGATATTGGAGTTGTATCATTTTGCATGATGTCTGTAAAAAAAGGCTCGTAAAAAAGTAGTCATAAAAGTATAGTATCCTTCTTACATCGCAATGCTGCATATCGCTCTAATAATGGACTATTTTCTGGTAGGTATTGTTGTGGTTTCCATTCACCATTATGATGATGGGGGTAATCATCTTTAACAAAGGAGGGTAAATATTGATTAACTACAGTACTTTGATCATTAGGTTGATGCGTTATTACACAACTTGGCTGTTGATTTGGGCCATACATAAAGAGAGTACTTAATTTATTCGGTAACATTAATCCAAATGTAGAATTCCCGGGGTAGGAATTTGACATTTCTCCTGAATAGCCTGGAATTGACTGGCTTGAAGATGGATGCATTGAATTCATTGTTTGATCTTTGGTATTAAATATTTGGTTTTGTAAATGCTGTGAATGTCCAAAAGCTGGTGATTTTTCACTTTCCGTTGTATATCCTCCATGGTAATCTATTCCTGTGCTTGGTCTCGAATTTAATGTAGATAAATCAATATTTCCATATCCAGATGATACAACTCTTTCATAATGAAATGGATTAATGCAAATAAGATCTTGATGTTCATTTGGAATTGAACATATATCTATTTTTTGTAATTCATTTTTATTTACATTTGGCCACCTCCAAATTCTTGCATAAACAACATGGGGAACACCCTTTCTTCCGGCCACTTGTAACCTTCCATCAAGTGATCGCTATAAAAAAATAAACAACTTTATTTTTATCATTTAAAATTTTTTAACACTTTCATTCATTTTTTTCATACTTACTTGAATGGTCACACATGATGTTTGTTCTTTTCCGCCGGATGTTACGGCACTGATCAAAGCGTCCAGTTCTGTTCTCTTATCTTTCAATTTTTTAACTAAGCTTTCAATTGCTTTTCGTACAAACTCTGGTTCTTCACCGCCCTTAAAAAGCGGTAAATTATTGATTTTATATTAACAACAAAATGCAACAATACTTGATGATAACATTGCAAAACTTGTACTACTTGGGCACAAGGATCTATTTGGGGTTGAATCGTTTGAGATTGACCCGTATCTCCATGAGACCATCCGTCGACAGATTGATCTATTTTCTATAAATTTATGGCGGTCTATGCTAATTTAGAAAGAAAACAATTACCCTATTCATTTCTATCGGTTGTTGTATTTCATAATGCATTTCTTCAGAAGTTTTTGGAATTTCATATCCATAACTTTCATTATCCACAACATTATGAGATATATTATGTTGAGGATCATAAAATTGATGATTGGTATAATTTTGATAATAAATATTTTGAGTATCAATAGAATTATTTTGATGCATGGGTGATATAAATTGTTGGGGAGGTGCAATATTGCTATTATAATAAAAATTATTTGAAACATGTGAATTATTATTAAAATTTGTTGGTGGCATTGATGAAATTGAACAATAATCTACAGGATCAGGTTGAAACTGACATGTTGGTACTGCAGTTGATGTGTTTCCGGTCATGGTATATAATATAAGCTAAAAGTTCTGGTGTTACAGTATTCTATCAGCGATTACAAATTTAGAGCTCAAATTTGATCACAATTGAGCACAACTTTTTCTTTAAACAAAATGTTAGTTTTTAACATTGAGAGGTGACAATAAATAGGAACAATTAAAAACTAATTTGGCCTTCGTGTATCTTTTTAAAAACAATAAAAATAAGTTTAATACATTAAAATAAAATTTATAAACCTAATTAAAAACTTGTTTTTTTTCTAAAAATTAATTAAAGGTGATGACAAGCAATTAAGTTAAAAATTAAAAAAGAGATCACTCAAAAAATCAAAATTTAAAAAAAGCCCGATAACAATGAAGTAGCAGCAATATCACGGGAACGCGCAAACATTGGAAGAAGCTCTTCGTTTTTTTCTATTTTTTGCTGACAATCGTCTGCTAACTTCTTCCTTCCTTACTTTGCTGAAAATAAGAAGAAAAAGTCCGTGTGCGCGTTTGCAATCTTTATGGAAACGTATGAGTTATGTCCACAAAAAACAGTGTGTCACACGTATCGTAAATATAAAAAATAAAGGAGAAGAACATTGTCGCAGTCAGTCATCAACTTCTTTCTTCTTGCAGGTGCTTTTACACTCCTGACAGACGACTTCTTTTTTGTTGTTTTAAATGCGCGCTTCTTTTTTTGCCTATTCTCATTTTCTTCCCGCCACTAAAAATGTTTCCTGCTTCCTTGAAGTCATTGGACAATAGCAGCAATTTTTCCATCAATCCTTAAAGAAATAGAAGCTTTTCAAAGCTGATTTATTTATTTGTTTGATGGTGATATTTTAAAAAGGTCAAAAAGTCTCAAGGCTGTAGTCAACCAATTTATTTTGAATCCACCTTTTTTGGAGGGTTATTGATAACAATTAAAGAAAATTTATGATTTTGAAAAAAACTTCTTATTTTAATGAGAAAAAAGCAATTAAAAATTGTGAAGATCATTAAAATAAAGTTGACACTTTGATGAGTCAATATTGTAATCTTGTTGACATCAATAACAAAGTCGTTGAAAAATGTGATTCGATAATTCCAAAATGCATTAATAAAAATTAAGAACAATCTTTTATAGCTTTGAAGTTGTAAAACTATTTTTATCCGAATCACATGAATCTAAATTCATGTGTTATCTTTTAAAGATTTACCAAAAATAGCCAACAGAATGACAATTTTTTATCAAATCCATCATTAAAATTTTGCGCAAAAAATACAAACACACCATTTCTTTAAATGCATCCTTTTATTTTTATTAAATGCTGTCTATTTATGCTATATCAAAGAAAAAAATTATCATTACAGTAATCTATTGAGTTTTACTAAGGAATTTGTAGACAACTCCAAAATCTTTATCTTTGAAGTCAGGATGAGATGCCAAAATTTGATACATTTGATGAGCAAGTGAACCCAAAGGAGTTGGAGCTTTACATTGTGTTGAAGCAGTTTGAGCTAATCCTAAATCTTTTGCCATTAATTGACTTCCAAATCCACCAGCATAATCACGACATGATGGAACACCTTCAATAACATTTGGAACGGGATTATATGTATCACTACTCCAACAACGACCCGAACTTGTATTAATAATTGAAGCAAGTAATTTAGCATCAAGACCCATTCTGAATAATTTGATAATGGTTATCTCTAATATGTACGTAATTATTTAAACGCAATAACTTACTTGACACCAAGATTCATTGCTTCTGAAACACCAATCATTTGAATTCCCAAGAGCATATTATTACAAATTTTGACCGCTTGACCATTGCCGACGCCACCACAATAAACAATATTTTTACCCATTTTTTGAAGGAAAGGTTTTGCACGTTCAAAATCATTTTTTGTACCACCAACCATAAATGTAAGAGTTGCATTTTGAGCTCCCGTTACACCACCAGATACTGGTGCATCAATATATGAAGCTTGCTTTTCGGCACAAAGTTTTGAAATATCAATTGATGCACTCTGTTCAATTGTGCTGCTGTCAATACATAAAGTACCAGGTGAAATTGTTCTAAAAAAATAAAATTATATAATAAAATTTTAAACTAAAAATTGACTTACTCAAGAATACCTTTGCTATCAGTGAAAACAGAATTGACGATACTACTATTTGGAAGCATTGTAATAAGATTTTTTGTAGCAGCAGCAACATCTGCAGGATATTTGACGATCTCAGCTCCATCAGATTTTAATTCAGCTTGACGTTTTGGATCAACATCATATGCGATAACTTTAAAGCTATTTTTAAGTAAATTTCGGGCCATATGATTGCCCATTTGGCCGAGACCGACAAATCCTACGGTGGTCATCTTTCCTATAAACAAAATAAATTAAAAGAGAAAGACTATATCCTCAAAATTTATATATTACTACATGAAAGAAGAAAAAAACACGCATAATCACGAATAGAAAAAAAACTTTAAAACAAATTGAAACAACGCACACGTGTGAGCAAAAAAAAATAAAGTTCAAGCAGCTGCATAGGACTGTTGATCGACCGCATTATGCAAACGTGTGTACTGCTGACCCTAACACACTGGCATGAATCAAACAAAAATTGTCTAGAAATGATTTTTGCATGTTTTTTGTATCCGTGAAAATACATATATTTAGTGTTGACTTGTTACAAGCTTTAAATATTATAACCATTATATAATTGTAGATATGTTTTGAGAACCCGAACGTACTACTTTTTTTTCTACTGTGAGTTTATTTTAAAAATTTGTTTTATTATTAAGAATTTATCAAGCAAGTGCAATGAAAAAATAATATCACAATAAAGTTCAACACAATAAACATCAAATCTCAAATTTTGAGTAATAATATCAAATATCATCAAATAAAGCATTAGTTAATTATTAATGTAATAGACAAGTCTTTGGGAATTGCACATAAGAAAAATATATAGTAGATAAAAAATGCAAAATAGAAAAAAACATACACAACAAAAGAAAAAAATAAAGTACCGTGTACCAGCGTATTGCCACATTTGTAACTGAAGATTTTGCGCGAGTAATTAAAAACAATAATAAAAAGAATGAAAGACTAAAAAATAAAAACAACAACAAAAGAGAGAAATTTAAATTCCTAAACATTTATGACATTTAAAATTATCACAAGTTTCGGCAGTTTTAAGATTCCAAGAGATACAAGTAAAATGATAAAAATTATTGCAACCTTTTACCATACATTTGATGACAAGTGATTTTCCAATTGGATGATTACATGAATCTTTTCCTGCTTTACATTCAACTTCATCAATATCAAATACAGAAGGCTTTTTGGATATTGTTGAATCTTTAATGGCTGCAGTAGATCTTCTTCGAGCTTTACTTGCTTCAAAAATATATGGTTGAATGTATGTACAAGTATCTCTTGCTTGAGTTAAATGACGAGCAATTTGACAGCGAAGTAATTGTTCTTCAGTGAAATAATTGGCATATGTTGGATGATTGAGAATAATTGAATAAACATTATCATTCATAATTTCACTGCTTAACATTACGCTTGCTTCTTTTCTGAAGTCATCGTGAGAAAGATTTGAAAGATTTAGTGATAAAAAGTAATCTATTCCATTTTTGTGTAGATTATAAAATGTTTTGAATGCTACATAATCTGCTGAATCATTCATTTCATCGTCGAGCAAATTCGTTAGATCTTCCAAATACGGACGTTTACTTCGAATACATCGTGGACACATATAAACTCCTGGTTTAATTACTCCTATTCTTTCAAAAAATGGATGCCATGGTGCACATCCTATATGCATTTCAGCAGCACAAATTATGCAAGGAATTGATGAAAGGGGTGTTGAAGAGTTTTTGTCCACTGCTGTTCCACAAACACATACAGATTTACGAAAATCATCTTCTGGATTTGTATTAATTTTATATAGTTCAATAAGATATTTTCGACAATGATTGTAGTTATCATGAATATAATCAATCTAAAAATATCATAGAGGGTTACTGTAAATGTTTATAAAAGTACAAACCAATGAATCTTTGTTATTCATAAATGGCATTAATTCAAATTCTTCAAGAGTTTCTGGAACATACGGTAATCGAAATTTCCCTGTTTTAAGCAATTCTGGTAAATCATATCGTCCAAGAATAGTCTAAAATACGTGATATATTACTGTAAAGACAAAACCTTTTAAGAAAAGATTAAACTCACATCATGAACCCTGTAATATGGCTTTTTCATTCGAAAATGAGTTAACAAAGATGCTTGAAGAAATTCAACTCGTTTAATGCCTTCCAAAAATATTTCATGCAAAGCGCATTCCTTGAGCAAAATATTTTTCTTAAATCTTGAGCAAAATGCTTTGAGTGGTTCAATACAGTACATTGTCATATTTGACAAGAAGTTTGTAAGATCTTTACCAATTCTTAGACAAGCTTCATTAACAAAATAATATTTATTATAATTTTCTCCATCAAACCATGTGAACCCATCAACATATTTTTCAGTATATGCTAACGCAGCTTCATAGCCTTTTCCTTGAATTTCATTTTCTTCGAGGAATTCCTTCAACTAAAATTAATTAAAATTATATATAGTGTTCATAGCTAAAACTCCAAAACTTACAGCATTTTCGCATTTTGTTCCTTCATTATAAAGTTCATTAAGCCATTTTAAAGCTTCATTAACTTTTGTACAACTTTTTGAAAACTTTTCACCTTCTTTAATAATATCTTGTAAATCTTTTAATGTCCAAGTGGTAAACTCTTTGGCTTTCAATTTGCATCCAGCTTTAATTGCTTCATCACGAATATCATTTGCTTGTTGATAGCTATCAAGATGTCGAACACGTTTTATCACATCAACTCTTAACAACCATTCAATTCGATTAACTTCTTTTGACAACTGAAGAACAGATGAATCATCTTGTGGCCAATCAGAAAATTCTTTTGCAAGAGCTTTTGATTTTATCAGTAGAGCTTTATAATCTTCTGAAGAGTTTCGAATTTCATCAATAATTTGTTGGCATCGATCTTTTCCACCATCTGCTTTTAAAATATAATGCTAAAATATGAGATCAACATAGCTTTATAAATTAATAAAAATAGCGAAAAACTTACTTCCATAATTTTATCCAAATGTTTTGAATGTACAGGATATTCATCAACTTTTCGTTTAACATCTTCAAGCGTAAGATTACTGTTATCTCTCAAAGGTGGGAAGTATGTTCGATTTTCTTCGATATCATCCAATTTTACTGTTGCTTCTTCAAATGTTGGTAAATAGCTTTGTACTTCTGCTGCAAATTCTTCAAAATTTGTCATTAAAAGATCAAGATCTTCAATATCTTTTGTAATAGGGAATTTTGCTTTTTCTCCGGCTTCTTTAATTTTGATGAGATCTTCGTATGCTGAAAATTTGTTAATTGAATTGTTTTTTTATAAATTTAAATATAAACTTACAGTATCGTTCTTTATGATTCATTAAATCTTTAACAACTTTTTGAATGAATCCAATATAAGTAAGCCAAGGGTCAGAGATTGTTACAAATTCTTTTAAATCAGTGTAAAGAGAAATTGGATCACTTGAATATGCAAATCGCAATTTTTCCATAGGGCAAATCTTGCAAATACTTTTGAAATGTAATGGACATGTAACTCTTAAATGTGGACAAATAACAGCTGCAGAATAGAGTAAAGTATTGCAGTGAATACATGATCGAATATCATCACTTGGTGCAACATCCAAAAGATTAATGGCATGATTACCAAAATTAAAATCACATTCTTTTAAATATCGTCGATATCCCAGATCTCTTTTAATCATAGCAGTATATTCTTCAATAACTGGTTTAAGCATTGTTGGATCTAATTCATCGAAATCTTTTGCCATACTTAATACAAGTGAATCATGTGAAAATACGCAAGCTCTTCCAACATCTGCATAATTTTGTAAACATAAACGACCAAATCGAAGCCAATCATATGGTGCAAAGTTAACAGCTTCAGCAACGTTATATCCTGCATTAAATCCAGCATGATATGCACGTGGAAATGTAATAACAATTTCACCAATATTTTGATGAACTGTATAAACATCTATATCATTATCAAGTAAAAATTGTGGATGTGCCATTGTACTCATATGATGTAAAAGATCTGGATGTTCTTCAAAAAGTTCTGGAGCTGTTTGTCTCATTAAGTAATCAAATTTTGATGCATGCTTTTCTGGGATACCGTACCATACTTTTGTTTCACCTCTGAAAAATTTAATAAATTTTAGTGTGAATTTAATATATACTCATACTCATGCATATAATTGATACTGTATGTCCAATGATCTTCAACATGCCAACAAAATAATGAAAAACACATTCCAACATATACCCATGGGATTGTCATTCCAGAAATATTTTCTTCTAGATGATAAAAAGCGCTTTGTGAAGCAATTGGAAGATTATTAAGGTTCCATGGATGTTCTGAATAATATTTTACATCAGCAGACATTTGTTCGTATTCTTCATCAGTTTTTGCGCGAAGTGGAAAACCACTGCCGAAATTTCCTGAATTTAAATCAGCTCCATAAAAAGCAAACAAATCAGAATGAAGATCTCCAACATTTTTCCAAAATGTTTTTTCAACTTCTGCTACTGTAACCTAAAATTATAAAAAACGTTTAACGTTTTATCTATTCGAAATGAATAAACGTACATCAGAGGCTTTATTTGCATGAAAGAATTCAGCTTTAAAAGCATCAGCATGTTCTCGAAATTTTTGTAATGAAAACCTGTCTGGTGCTTCAAAAAATGTTTTAACCAATTCTGGTTTTAGATGTACTGAATGCGATAAAGGTTTGTTCGGCTTTGGAGTTTGAGAATGTCGATGCCTTTTTCGATTTGATTTTTTTGGCGCTTTTCCATGGATAGGCAATAACTCTCGTTGCTTTTGTAATGATGGATCTTCTTTTGGACGCTTTGACTTTTTTGGTCGCATGGTTCGAGGCTGTTGAATTTCAGGTGATAAAAGCTTTTTACCATTATGAAATGATGCAATTTTTTTAACAGCTACAGCAGTAGCTTTTCGTGAAGATCGACGAATTTTTGGTTCTGGTAATGGAATATTTTCTGATGGGCTTTCTTCTTTTACAGGTGGAGATGGAGTTTGATATCCATCAGATGGTGCAGAATCATCCGTAACAATTTGAGGTGGAGTTGGAATAATGGATCTTATGCGTTTTACAATTGGTCCATGGTCATATTCTTCTTCTCTTGAACATGATCTTTTACGATTTATATTTTCGAGATTTAAACAAAAATTGAGAGGCCGAAATGGAAAATTTGGATCTGCTGGGGATGCAGATTTTATACGTTGGGTTTTTATAATTGAAGATGGCCCCGGCTGTGGTTCATCAATGAGATCAGGTAATTCTATTTTAATATTATCTTCGAGATCAAGCTGTAAAAAAAGGATTTTTTTTATAACTATATGTAACAAATTTTTGTACTTACATTTGTTGGAAGCTCTTCTTCATCTTCCTCTGTTTCAGGGGTTGGAGACTTTCTGATAGCATGCCACCATTTTCGAGGACCTTTACCTCTTTTTATTAATTTATATTTTTTAACAGCATGCCTTCCAGTACGAGCACGTCGCCTTAGCTGTTGTTCAGTTCTTAGCGAAACTCGAAAAGGTGAAATAACAGAATAATAATACAATTTTAAAGCTGGTGCAAATTTAGAATCAATATTGCAAAGAACTGCAACGGTGTTCCACAATTCCATATTATCTGGATCTTTTCGAACTTCATAACTATCAATTGCCTAAAAATGGGAGACATGTAAGAAAGTTGTTTTGAATATATGACTGCGCTTACCAAACAAAATATTGCTAAATTTAATAATTCTTTTCCAAATTTTGGTGGCTTTCGTTTAGCTTCATCATTTCGATAAAAAACTTTTAATTTCTCCAATATTAAATAATGCTCACGATTAAATGCATCTGTCATTGATAATCTTTGCGAACGTGGTTTAAATTCAAGAGATCTTGCAAGGGAAAATGGAGGTTTAAAATCTGCTGGTGGAATAATTTTAATAACACCATATTCACGTCCTTCATCACGTATTGATTCAACATAGCTAAATGGATCTGCAAATTCATCGGATGTTGGATAAAAGATTTTTGCAAATGGCGGAGAAATATGGTCTTTATAATAATTTTGTATGGGTTTTTTAATTTTTGCCATTATCTGTTGATATAATGATGTAACAGTCAGATGACCGTGTTTTTGAACAAATCAGCAATACAAAATAATAATAATTTAATTAAATTTGTTCAGCTTCTTCTGAAAATGTGTTAAACTTTAAAAAAATATTGGGGAAAATATTTAAATATAAATTTTAAAACTCTTTCAAGGCTGACAAGACAAAAAATTCTACATTTGCTTATTTTCTCGCGTTGCGCGCATAAAGCGATGTGACGTGACAATGGCGAAAATAAAAAAGCAATCGCAAAAATGCCGTATTATTGACAATATGGGAAGAAAAAAATTATGTTACAAGTTTGAAAAATTATTTTGAAGTATAAATAAAAGTCATGCGAAATGGAAAAAAAATTATTCGTTTTATAATTGCCAATTAAACAGTTTTTAACACATTTAAGCAAATAATAATAAGGTAAGGTAATGCCAACTTTCTCTACCACAAAATTTATGGCAAGAAAATGTTATAAAAATATAAAAAAAAACTAAAAAAATATTTTAACAACTAAAGCACTCAAAAATTTTACACTTCCAAAAGGTAAAAAGAAAAATGTCAACTTTCATACGTGACATATTTATATAATTATGAAACGAACTCTTACAGCTGCAATTTTTAACAAAATTAAATATAGTTTCTAATTTCCAAATAATTTTAAACCGTCTAAATAATAACAAAAAAATTGTAGCTATAAATCTGATTTTCTCAGAAAAAAATGTATCAGCTGGATTAAAAAAATAATGCGCAAAAAAATAAAAATGCAAAAAGCAATCAATAATATTTTCAGAGCTTTTCAGATGATTTTAAGAACTTTTATATCATAGAAATTTTGAATAAAAATAGAGAAAAATATAATTAATAAAAATAAAAATAAGAGTAAAGTGGCTCTGTAAAGACAAGTGAAATCTATGAATCTTGAGTTCTTAGAATACATCTGACTGCGATGCTCTTTACACGAATTCTTATTATGGATATACTTGAAAGCTAAAAGAAATCTCTAAAAGCATTTTTTCTCACCTGTATTTGACCTCTTTTTCGTATTCATATTATTGGAAAAATTTTTGTTTACCATATAAAGTTTTTATAATGAACTATTGGTGTAGTATTGATTGCTACTTGTAAACCTAATAATAGTATTAGTTAAATCATTCAAAGTTAATTTGTTTATTATCTTTTTTCCTTTGTTTTCACCAGAGATTTGCAGCTTTTTGTGTCATAAGATTGTAACGTCTAAAAATGGTAATGATGTCGAAAGAAAATTTAAAAAACAACAATCAGCAAAATAGATGATCAAAAGGTTTTTTTTGTTATCAACGGACGACGACACTCTTTCTTTAATCAGAGTCCCGTTTTTTTCTGCGTTCCTTTGTTGTGCTCGTTCCGTCAAGCAATCATAAACCACTCAGCTCAGATGCTTCTTGAATATTATTACGCAATTGTTTATTTGTTTCTTTTTAAAGATGTTTATATCGATCACGTTATTGCTTACTGTTAGAGAAAAAGAGTATGGCAGATTTGCAAGTTTTATTTTGTTTAAGAAGAAAGAGAAAATGAGGTTCAAGAAAAAAATATGTACATAATAAAAACAATAATATAAAAAAACATCTATCAACTACAATTGTAAAAAAGCATGTCAAAGGCATTTAATTATATACAAAAGAGAAGAAAGAAACGATGAGAACATTGTTTTTGTTTTCTTTTTGCTTTTATTTGAAAGCTAGAGAAATTTGATGAGAAAAAAATCTTGGAGAAAAATTCAGACTAAAAAAGAAGATTTAAAAAACACCAACAAACAAAAATGTTGTTGATCACCAATAGCACAAAACAGTAGGTATGCATAGAGAAGATAAAAAGATAAATCTATCCGAAAGTAGGTTGTGAAGCATAAACCATATATAAAAATCCATCTTGCTCTTGTTCCATTTGATAGAGTTGACTAATTGTCATACTGTTAGATACAATTGATTTTTCATTAAGCAAAAGAAAGAATGCTTGATCAGGATGTAATTGAAGGCGACGACGAACTATTTGCATTAATTCAGCAACAGTAATATGATTTGGAACAAGATATTTACATTTATCAAGAAGTGGAAGATATCTTTCACCTTCATATCGTTCAATAATAATTGGAATTTTATCTGGTTGTTGACGTTTGATATCTTCGACCATTCGAATACGTTCGGCTAAAAATGATGATATATAATACGGTAGATAAGATAGACAATAAAAAGCTTACCAAGATTTTTGCGTTCTTTAAAAGATGGAATATAACCCGATGCAGACATGTTTAAAATAAATTCACAATCAAATAGTTGTAAAGATGAAAATTGTAAGAATAGATCAATAAAAAATGATATTGCGTGTAGAATTCATATGATAAAATAGTCTAACCGGGTAAAAGATGGCTAGACACTAGACCGGCAAATGAAGGCGATCTATGAAAAAAGAAATGCTAAAAAAGAAAAATATATGATAATAGTTTTTTGAGTGATGGAAAAAAGCAAAAATAATATGTACCGCGCAAATGGACAACAACTAACTCGCTTAACAGCTGTGAGAAAGAAGAAAGGACGAGAAGAAGAAAAAAAATATATCACGCTCTCAATATATGAGAAAAAAAAGAGAACGAAGAGGTCTTGTGGTTTTTAAATGATTTTATTTTTTATGCATTTAAAAGAACAATTTGTCTTTTGATTTTTTAAATATATAATATGATGTGCTAACCAGTAACATCTTTTATTTTAAGCACAATATGTAACGAACATTTTCTACAAAAAAATCGAAAAAGTTTTATTTATTAGAGATTGAAGCCATTGAGACTCATACAAACTGTTCACTTCAAAAATCTATTTTTTGCTAATGAAAAAGGGAAGACGCACAAGAGAAAAAAAGGTAGAGACAAAAGTCAGTCAACGTACCGATTCACGTGATAAACTATGTGAAATCAGCTGATTCAATTTTTCTTCTTCCTTTTTTTCAGTGAGTCGTATATGCCTTACGTCGTTTTATTTTTCAAGTAAAGGAAAGAAGGTCGTGTCCGTGCACTACCAACAAGCTGGACGACTCCCCTTTTGTCATGGGACTACTGCTGTTGCAGCTGAAAAATTGTTGTCATTTTCTTTTCACAACAAAAATGTAGAGGAAAAAAGGAAGAGGAGAAAAAAAAGAGAAAGCATCACTCAGCTGTGTAAGTTTGTGTTTGTCCGACGACTCTTACCACGAGATAAACACACTTTCAGGCAGTCAGTCAGCTGCGGTGTCACCAATGATGATGAGAATTCTATATAGACAACGATATTATTGCGCTCCTCCTTGTTTTCCCCTTTCTTTTTTTGATTCAACTATTTTAACTTCTTTTATAGTACTTTGAACTTATAACCCCCTTGAGGTAGATTGATTAACATTCATATATGATTTTTTATTCTCATCATCATTTCACCATGATGAATAAAGCATTTTAAAATGGCGTCAGAATGTCTCGTCAAAAAGCATCCAATCAAAGGTTCGTCAATAATAATCTATAAAACAATGCAATTCAGTAAAATGAGAAAAAAGACTGTCTAAAAATGTTGTTATAGAAAAAGTGAGCTGACAATGACTGCACGAAAGAGTAGTCGAGCTCAAGAAACGATTGAAAATGTTCGTAATGCCCTACCAAAAAGGGTTTGGTTGTATATTGGTGTTATCTGCATTTTATCATCGATATCAATTCAATTTATTGCCCCATTTATTCAACTTTTATTGACAAATACATTGATTTGTCTTAACCCACTTGTAAATGATAATATTAAAAAGATTTATGATTGTGTTGGAACACCAAATCAACAAAAGTCATCACTATTCAAAAAATCAAATAGCTTACAAAAAATTACATATTTTGCTGAACCATTTCCTCTTGAACCTTGGGTAAATGATGAAGAAGAAACAACAGAAACATGTAAAAAATTATTTTGTTTTATTTATATGAAAAATAAGCCTTTTTAGCTGATTTACGATTATCACTAATTCCTCGGCGACCCATATCTCCTATCCCAGATCCTTTTACGGAAGCTGAAGCAATTGCAGCTTTACAATTGGCAAAAAAATCTCGTGAACGTGGAAATAATCGTAAAGCAGAAGCTATAATAGAACACGCGTTTGCATTAGCTCCACATCATCCCGATGTTTTAACAGAATACGGAATATTTATGGAAACTGTTAGAAATGATGTTATTGAAGCTGAAGGATTATATAAGAAAGCACTTAATCTAAATCCCTCACATTCTGAAGCATTAATGTATGTTTTGGCTTTTAAGAAAGTTAAGAAAAACACTACGATAATATACATTTTAGTCGGCGTGCAAAAACTCTTCCATTGGTTGAAGAGATTGATAATAATATGTTTCAAGAAATACGAAAAAAACATACCGTATTTAAAAACATTCCGCGTTTTAATTCCGGATTGAAACGAGCAATGAGAGAATCATACTTTCAGCATATTTATCATACTGTAGCATTAGAAGGAAACACATTTACATTGGGACAGACAAGATCCATTCTTGAAACAAAGCTTGCAGTCGCTGGAAAAAGTATTATTGAACATAATGAAATTCTTGGAATGGATGCAGCTTTAAGATTTTTAAATCAAAGCTTAGCCCATGTTGGTAGCATAACAATTGAAGATATTTTGGCCATACATAAAAGGGTTCTTGGATTCGTTGATCCAATTGCTGCAGGATATTTAAGGACAACACGTAATCGCTTTAATTAATAGCTAAATAATTGCTGTAACTCAAATTTTTTTAGAAGTATACGTTGGGTCATTTGTTCCACCACCTGCAGAGTTTGTTCGACAAGAATTAGATGAACTTATTGAATGGTTAAATGATGAGGAAACTTTAAGAATTGATCCTGTTGAATTAGCCGCATTAGCGCATTATAAATTAGTTTATATTCATCCATTCATTGATGGAAATGGCCGAACAGCAAGGCTATTAATGAATTTTATTTTAATGCAAGCTGGTTTTCCTCCTGTCATTATTCCGGTAGAAGAACGAGGAAAATATTATTTAACACTTAAGAGTGCGAATGATGGAGATTTAAGACCTTTCATTCGATTCATTGCAAAAATGACTGATGATTCTTTACAAGTAATCCCTTTAATTAATAGGCAAATAATTACTGTAAATTAAAAATTTTTAGTCTTTCATTAGTTCTTCATCAATTTGTGATCCAAAAGATTGTCCAGAAAATGGTAAAATTGGTGGTACAGATTCAAAATCAAAAATTATCGAAACTGATTAATTTTTCACTTCTTATTTTTTTGTAACGGGTGCTTTATGAAACAGGGACAAATTATTTATTACCGGTGTGCAATAATAGTAATAATTCATTCAAACGCCAAATATCATAATTTATTATTATTTTTAAAAAGTTTTATTTTTTTTAACGAAAGAGATTTTTATATGATATTTAATAAAAGTGCAATTATATTTTTTGAAATCGTTATTTTGCTACACATAAAACAAAATTGTATACATTAAATACAGTATCTATTGCTGTTCATTTTTAGAAATAAAATAATTTGCAGCAAGTGGAGCATCAAGCTTATGCTTTTCCATAAATTGTTTTATGCTAAATTTAGCACGAGAGTTGTATTTTGGAACTTGAAGACGACGTCCTTGATGTTCAAAAAGAACAATCAAATATCGATGTTCACCGGTTCGGGGTTGAGGAGCTGGACTACCGTATGGTTGTTGATGCTGTCCTAAAATATTGATGTGTTTGTAAAGTTTTACAAAATATGTTTTCTTTTACCTCCATTGATTCCTTCTAAAATGTTACTTGCAGGAATGTTTGCAACCTAAAACGTGTTTTCTTTTATGTTTTTTATAATCAAAGGTTAAGCGATTCTACTTGAGCATAAGTTTTGCTTATTTATTTTCTACTTCAAAAAAGCGTGATTATTTAAAAAAAAAGTAAACTAACAAGCCAATGAAGCCATTCAGCAACAGATGGATTTTTTCTGCTAAGATTATCTGGATCAACCATAATTAAACTAAAAGTTGATTCTGGATCAACCTTTAAAGTAACTCTGGGAGCATTTTTTAAATTGCGAACAGGAATTTCTTTGCCAGGTTCGATATTAATTCCATCAAAAATAACATTCAATTTTTCTTTTGGTGCTGCTGGTAAAACACTTGGAACTAATTCAGCGCTTTGTAATGCTCCAGCAATGTCTGACATTTTTTTCTTTTAGTTGGCTGAAAATTAAACTGTATTAAATACCACAGTTTTTTAAAAAAGTTTAATGCACTTAAACAAAAAAAAGTGTCACTAAAAATCTTTTTAAACAAAGAAACTTTTTTGTGCAGGCGGATTTTGTCCCGCCTCCGCGATATAAGCAACAACGACATCATTACCCTTTTGAATTTGACCAACTGTTTTTCGTGGCTTTTGCAAAATATTTGCTTCAAAGAAAATGCAGACACAGGTTTATTGTTGTTGTTTGTGGCACTCTTTCACCCTATTAAAAGTAATGGAAAAAATAGGCACTTAATAAACATATGTTTCTTTAAAGATGTCATTTTTATTCTAAAAGTTATATTTAATTGCATTTAAAAAATAAATGTTAGAATTGTTTTTATCGCTTACAGCTGTTTTTTCGGCGAAGTTTTATGTATTTTTTATAAATTGTTGTACAGATGTTTTTGTTAAAATTCAAATGCTTTATTTGCAAAAAAAATATCCGTATTTGTATCAAAAAAAGGAGGAAGACTTATAAAGGCACCTTTTGAAGAATCAAAAATGCTGCATAGACAAGAATAGATAAAAAAAGTGATATACAAATGCACAAATATTTTGTTGTTTTTTGCTACGATGGCTTTAATAAGTATAAAAAAAAGAATCTTGAAGAAAAAAATGAAAGAAAAAAAAATGAAGTGAAATTGGTATGATTTTTTCCCGTGAAAATATAATAAGATTGTTTAAAAAGAATTTTTTTGAAAGCCACAATTAAAAATCATGGAATTCATGTATTGCTTGCAAAAGGATTTTTGAAAGAAATAAACCGTCGAAGAGATGATTTTTGGCCTGCTTGTTGATTATCAGCATCAGGTGGTTGTAATAATGCCAGCTGGGATTGTGTTAATGAACATAATGATGAAGCTACTGCTAAGCCAGAAGTTCCATGTGGTGTATAATTTTGTCCACCTGTTGGTAAACGAACAATAAGAGTATAAATGCCAGATTGATAATTGCTACAAGGTTCAATTGAAATTGGTGTTGCAGAATCATATTGCTTTGAAGAAAGATCCAATTGTACAGATGCAAATGGACGTGAAGCCATCTAAAAAGCTTGTTAAGTTATTGTAAATAGCACAACAGAGAAAGAAAAAACCGCACTCTTTCGATTTCTACATGTGTTGCTTGAATTTGATGGTATCTTTCTACACGCTGCTTTATAACCCATACAAGCCCAGCAATAACCAAAAGAACGACGAAGCAGCTGAAAATAATAAAAAATATGTTAAACAGGTGATAAATTCTTACGCTGCAAAAATAACAAAAAATAAAATCCAATTTATTGGTGGAGACTGTGCAAATGATATTTGAATTTTAATTGGAGTTGAAAAATTGTAAACTTTTACATGAAAAGTTGTGTTTGAATCTGCACCAAATGGATATAAATGGAATCGAGAATCAGTTGGACTCCAAGTTTTTTTGAAGCCATGGGCATTACATGTATAATTTGACAAAATTTTATTTGGACGTTCACCATCATCATACGCCGAAGTTAAAGCGACATCAACGTGTGCATCAACTAAGCCATCACATGAAATAGAAAATTGTACATCAGTGTCATGCTGAAATATTTCAAATTTTGTTGTAGCAAAAAAACAAAAGTAATAGTAACAAACTTTAAAAGGAACTGCAAAGAAATTTATTTGATTGACATATTTGTCTTTATCTTCATTATTATCAAGTTTAAACGTAAAAATAAAATCTATCGCCAGTTTATCTGTAATTTTAAATGAATTAAAGCTTTTTATATCTTTTTATGTTAGCTTACATGAGCATGGCTTATTAATTTTAGGATCTCCTTCATATTTGGTATCACAGGCATCACAGTGATCACCTATAACACCTTTTGTCGTACAAAAGCAGTATCCTTTTTCATTATCACATGATTGAGCTTGATCGTGACATTCACATTCTAAAATCAAACCTTTCATAATGCTTCTCTAAATTTTAGTAAATTTTTACTTGTGCAATTTCCACCATTTCTTGGATCCCCGAAATATCCATCTGCACACCTTTCACAATGCTCTCCAGCAGTATCATCTAAACATCTATTACAACTTTTTGTGTCAGTTCCTAGTTGATTTATTAATCTTGTAGATGTGCAATTACTATGTCCATTGCATTGACATTCAGGCTGCCCAGTAAAATACCAATGCTTATCATCACATGCTTGAGGATCTTTTGGTTTTTTTAAAGAACCAGGAAGACATTTTCCAAGGCCTGTACCGTTTCCATCATCGCACCATCCACATCGTGGACCAATTTGTTGGCATTCATCACATGTTTTTTGTAATGAACAATCATTAGGATCTAATTCACAAGCTCGATTATTATGTGAATTTGCTTGTGTAATCCACGATTCACATTGACCGTATGGAAAGCTAATCATATAAGTGTCCATACTTACACATCTTTTAGTTGATGGACACCACATGCAGTTACTTTGGGTACAATTTTGACAATGTGTAAAGCTTGAGCATGGCAATGAACAAGTTGCATTTGTGGCATTAAATGTTTGAAGGTATCGGAAATCAGCAATTGTACGAGAGGAAGGCTGCATGCTATGAGCCAATGAAGCAAGTCGTTCACTTTGAATTCTATTATGTTGTTCAACCAGCACAGCTTAAAAAAGAAATTAATTAAATTCCTTCGTTGCCATTTAAAACAAAACAAACCTTCATCTTCCTGAGAAATGCATGAAGGCCTTGTTTCAATTGTAAACCACGAGCAATGGCTCATTTGTCGACATGCATAACAATTAGTTGCCATATTACATTGCCGCTTTTTTTCAGGAAATTGAATTGCTTTATTTTTTATTGGACAAGATTGTTCATCACTTGTTATTGCAGAACCATCTGGACATCCGGTATCAGAATTAACACATTGTGAAGTACTTTCACACCAGCCACAGCTTCTTTGTTCAAAACATGCTTGGCATTCTTTGAGTCCAGAGCACTGCAAGCCTCGGTTACTAAAAAATTTACATAAATGCATTTGTAATGTTTCAGATTCTTAATACCTTATTCCCGGACAATTAACTACGGTATTTCTTGGAGATTCACTTTTAATGAGTGTTAAAAAATTGTTGCGATAAGTAACACTGTGATCAACTCTTGTACAATTTTTATTTACAAATTGACATCGATATCCATCTTTACTGCCTTCACAACTTTCAACGCTTTGTGCAGATGAATCACAATCATCTGAAAACACCTTGTTATTTATTTTTGTTATTTTTCCTTATTTACCTAATGTTAGTTTAATAGCGTCATTTAGCATCATTCCGTTAAAGCCTCCAAATACATATACAACATTATTGTATGCAACAGATGTATGTCCATAACGATTTACATTTGCATATTTTGAATTTGGAGTTATATCATGTAGCCACTGTTTACAAGCTATAATATTACAATATTTTAACTACAGTATTTTTGGAAACTAACCAATATCATATGCAACAACTTTTGATGAAAAGCATTCACTATCTCGAACAGATGTTGATTCATTATGGCTATTACCACCAGTGATAATAAGTTGTTGATCCACAATAGCCGCAGAATGCCGAAATAGTCTTGTCCCGCCTGAACCCAAGCTTTCCCAATCTTCTGTTTCTGGATTATACATCAATAATTCATCACTGATATTATACGCCGCTTCTTGGGAAGCTTGATTATAACCACCATAAATGTAAATCATTGTTTCTTTTGTATTTGGATTAAATGAAATTGCCGAAGAATGTCCAAATCTTCCAACAATTTCATTCTCTTTTGCAATTTGCCATTTATTAGTTGCTATAAGAATTTTTTGGATGATATATTTGAATTAAATTTAAAACTTACCAAATTCATAAATTTGTACATGATGATAAAAACCTTCATACGGGTTATAACCGAAAAATACATACATTTTATTATTAAATACATGAGCGGTATGGCCTGCCACAGCTCTTGGAAAAGTATCTGAATCATCATCATGAGATCTTACATTCTCCCATGTATTCGTATTTATATCATACTTTAACAATTCATTTGTTATTGTAATATTATTAACTACCCCACCAAAAACATATAATGCATCCTTAAAATATATTTAATGAATTGGCTTTTATTTGATAAAAAAGGAGATTTAACTCACATTATAAATTACCATGGAATGATCGTATCTTGATGGAGGAGGGTTGTTGGAATGTAATAATGTGTAAGTTTTATTATCAAAATTATATCTTAATAAATCTTGATTTTCTTTTTGTTGAAAATAGTACCCGCCATAAATATATGCAAAATTTTTATCTATTACTGTAGCATGTGAAGCTCTTGCCGCAAATTGTTCAATATTATGTGTATGTACAGTATCCCAAACTGATTCCCGTATATAAGATTGACAAAAATCACCATGATATCCACCGCTACATGTGCATATATCTGATCCATCACAAAATCCATGCCCACATGGATTTTCTGTCGGATCATGTGAATTTGTTAAATTAGCGGTACAAATACGTAATTCACATGCATCTCCAGTATATCCATCATTACATTTACAATTTCCGTTTTCACAGCTACCATTTCCGGAACAGTCTTTAGGACATTTATTCCAATTATAATTAACATCAAATCCTTCAAGATTATATGCTAAATCACTAACAAAATATACAATCGCCTTTCCAGATGGTACTATTATTTGCCTTGAAGATTGTCGACCACTAAAAACATTATAATACTAAATTACGACTATTTTTCAATATACTCTTTAAATACCTTAAGACAGCTATCAAATTATTATTAACTGAATCCCCGTCATAAACATAAAAATGATCCCAACAGCATTCGGTCATAAAATGTGATACATCTAATAGTAATGGCTCTGGAGATGAATTATCATCTTCAATAATCCATGTACATCGAGATGAGGCAGTATAATTCCTTTTTCCATCAGAAAAATTATGTGTTGTTGAATTAGTTCGAACTCTTCCAAAGCAATGTTCACAAAATGGACCAGTCCATCCTGCGGGGCATACACATCGATTATTAATAAATTGTCCTTGAACACATGGAATTTGTGATTTTGATGGAATTAAACCTCTTTGAGTTTGTAATATTGCATTGGTGGTTGTTATAGAAGTATTCAAAATTAATAAAAATATTAAATAATAATGTGAAAATAAAATAAATAGATAAGAAGATAACTGGATAATTGCCGTAGTCTTTTTTGCACCGTCGTTTAATGACATGCTGACAAGAAGCGTATAAACACAGAAGCTATGGAAGTCATCAGCCAGAAGAAATAATATAAATGTTTTTTATTCAACGGCTTTATACACCTAAATTATTAGAACATATAATTGTTATAAAAAAAGCTTTAGTTTTTTATATGCATTAATATGGCGTGAAAGTTATTTATTTTTAAAAAAATTTCTAAGAAAACTTTTTTTGAACACGGGTAATGTAAGGGGCGGAAAATCGATACAAAAGATAAAAAAGTGAAAAAATTTGATCATCAAACTTTGTTGTAAATCCACTTGTCTGAACAGTTCCACTTCGCGCACATGATTGAATACATTGGATTAGATGGTCTTGGAGCGAAAGGGGTATTATCATTTGTTGACCATTTAGTGGACGAAGTCTTCCGTGTTTTTTTTAAATGTTTAACTGAGATTTTGCGATCATAAAAAATGCATTTTATGGCTATTAACTTTTCTTTATATGCGCCATTTATTTTTCTCTTCAAGTGTTTAGTGCTGCTGCTTTTTTTTCTAATGATTCATTTCAGTTTTTTTTTTCGTTTTTTAAGACACACGCAGAATCATCCTTTTGAAGTTTTTTCTGTCTCTCTTTCATTGAAAATGTTTTTTAAAAGAAAAATGAAATTTTTATGGAGCAGTTGCATAAAGAGAGAGAGAGAAAGAGAGTCAGTTAAAGTCAACCAACCTAACGCTCCTTTTTTTAACGTTCTCGTTTTGGTATAATGACGTATCAAAGTGAATAGAATAGAGAAAAAAATGAAAGCAGAGAATGTAAAGACTTACTGAAGCCACAGCCATTTTGTGTGCGCCCTCTAGTAGTTTCCCGTCAATCCTCTTGTTATTCGCGTCAATATTTGAGAGAAAAATATTGAAAGAATAGCACCCAAAAAGTGTAACTAACGAAGACGCTCAACTGCCAGTAGAAGAAGAAAAAATGAATTTCGAGCGCAACCGGACTTTTTGCCCGCAAGCGGAAGGTTTCACGACGCCAGAACAAGGCAAAAAAGCTTCCCTTTTATTTTTTTTTATTCTGCCGTCTTTTGACGACACCAGTATTTTTCGGGATGTGAGCGCCGTTTCATTGATTGCTTTGTGACAACTTTGTCTCTTTTTATCCTCCCTTTTTAAGCTTTTGGTATTTTACTTTAATGATGACATTTTATGGTAGCCATCTATTACTCTAAAAAAGATATTTTTTTCAAAAACTATGTTTTTACAAAAATTAATTTATCTCTCTTTTTTTAACATAAAATGTACACACCCGAAAACGTTCACCTGATATTTTTTTAAAAAAAAGAGTTCTCAATAAAATTAAAAAACAGCAACTGCCAGTTAAACAATGGTACATTTATCATAAAAATTAACTGACAAGGAAATGCTTTCCTTTTTTTCGGTTAAAAGTTAATTATTGCGTTACCAACCCAAAAAAAACCAATATTTATTTGGCTGAAAAAACAGCAACAACAAGTAAAACAAAAAAGCAGTTTTATCATTGTTAGTTTTCTTACGAGTGCAGCAGCTGTTTCTTTTATCTTTTATTAAGCATTTTCTTTTTAAAATTAATTACCGTATACGCATTAATAATTTTCCTATTTCACAAAAAATGTTTTATTTAATTTTGATAATTATATTACTCATTGAAAAAATATTTTTTTGTATGTTCCCATAGCGAATTAAAGCATTTTTTTTCAAAGTAAAGTTTGTTTTTTCTTCAAAAAAATCGACGAGTCACGTTTTTAAAGAGCACGTCAGTTTTACCGTTGAAAATATAGATTTTTTTCTCTTTTCAAACTTTTATGTTGAAATTTTTAAATAATATTTTTTATTTTAGAAACTTGGGCAATGTACGTGTTTAGCTCTTGAGCGCATTACAAGATCTTGGCATATTACATTTATTCCATAGTTTTTTTTGATAATTTCATTTTAAAATAAAAATGGCAACAGTTAACGTTACCTCAGATCAATACGTATTCCTTAAATCAGGATTTGCTCATGGTGTTGCAGGATTTTTTACTTGGGCAGCTTTATTTATCACCGGTCATCAAGTAAGACTTTGATCTCTTTCCCCCTCTTTTTTTGACAAAATTTCTTTTTAAAGATATATCAACATTTACGATGGTATTCTTGTCCATCTGAACAAAGATGGATTATTCGTATTCTTTTTATTGTCCCGGTTTATGCATTTGATTCTTGGTTAAGCTTACTATTTTTTACAAATGATGTATATGTTTATTTTAATTCTATAAGAGATTGCTATGAAGCTTTTGTGATTTATTCATTTTTATCCCTGTGTTATGAGTATTTAGGTGGTGAAAGTAATATTATGGCAGAAATTAGAGGAAAGCCTATTCGGTAAGATACCGTACATCCCATTTTTTGTTATGGTAACTTATTCATTTTATAGCCCAGTTAGTTATGCAACTTTAACTTGCTGTCTTGCCGGAAAACAATATACCATTGAATTTTTACGTTTCTGTAAAAAAGCAACTCTTCAATTTTGTTTAATTAAACCAATTATGGCTGTTTTAACATTATTTTTAATGGTTATTGGAAAATATGAAGATGGTAATTGGAGTCTTGATCAAGGATATATTTATGTTACTTTCGTATATAATATCTCTATCTCTCTTGCACTTTATGGCCTCTTTTTATTCTACACAGCTACAAAAGATATCCTTCATCCATATAAACCAGTTCTAAAATTCTTAACAGTTAAATCTGTTATCTTCCTATCATTCTGGCAGGGTAAGAATAAAGGCTTATTAGCTCTATTTAAACAAATGTTTTTTTTCTGTTAAGGATTCTTATTGGCTGTTTTGGGTGCAACTTCGGCTATTGATCCAGTACATGATAGAGAAGGCAATGAAGTTATTGGACGTGGAACAGTTGCTGCTGGTTACCAAAATTTCCTTATTTGTATTGAAATGTTTTTCGCTGCAATTGCTCTTCGTTTTGCCTTTGGTGTTTCTGCATATATCGATGCTCATACTGGTAACAAAAAAAATTTTTATTTCATAAAGTTTTCTTATTTTCTAGTTAGCGGAGGTGATGAAGGAAGACCAGTAACCCTTCAAAGTATCAGCAGTTCCTTGAAAGAAACCATGAATCCAAAAGATATCATGCAAGATGCCATTCATAATTTCCATCCACAATATCAACAATATACTCAAGTAAATAAATTTTTACTGAATTTGATACAGTCTTTTAATTTCAACTAATTTTAGCATTCAAATCCAGCTCGATCGGTCAGTGTCCACACAGCTTCAGGTTTTTAATTTTCTTTATGATCATCAGCAAAAAAGAGATAGTTGTTGTCCGTGTTTGTTTATAATAATTTTTAATAATCATAATTATAATAACGGATGTGGTATTTTAACTTGCTGATGATGGTAAAGGTTATTCTTCCCTCAATGTGCCATTAATTTAACGCTTTTTTATCTCATATTCTTTCAAACCTTTGTTGTTCTTCGTTTCATATTTTTATGTTTTTTTAACACACTTCACACATATGATAACTTTTTTTTAAAAAACTTAGCAGCACACGTGTTTTTTTGCTTGTTGATTGTGGTTTTTGTGTGTTTATAGGCTGCAGACTCACAAGTTTCACCGGGCGGCCAGATTATGGCTCATGCGCCCTCTCACCCTACAGCAGCAGCGGTGCCAGTTCATTCAGTGCCGATGAACAACAACAATACACCGATTGCAAGCAGCAGCAATCCTCGTCCAAGACCGAATGCCAACAATCGTCTGACATCCGACACAACTTCATCGACTTACACCCAATCGCTCATTTAGAAGCTTCGACTGACCTTTTACTGGTGCCTATTGATACAGATTAGTAAAATATTTAATTTTTTTGTTATTATTTCTTCTTTTATCTGTTGCAATTCACATTTTTCTTCCTGTTTTATTATCTTATGTACAAAAAAAATTACTTAAAAGTTGTGTTGTAGCGGTGTTGTGTTTCAAATTATTTTTTTCTTTTTTATTTATTTGTATAGATGGTAACTACTGTTTTACTTCTTCATCTTGCATCTTGTATGTGTGTTGTGTTTTTTAAAAAATGTCCATGAATCAACAACAAAAAAACGTTGAATTCTTTTTCTTCCCCATTTTTGACGGAAACAAACAAATAATAAAAATATCCAATCAATAAAATTTTTAGGCAGCCGGTTCTAGTAATGTAAATGATGAGCGTAGACTTGCAAATTCTGCATCTACTAGTAGCAACAATTATTCAAGTATGGGATTCACAGGACCCCATGGTGTAACAACTCCAACTTCGGCTACACCTGTACAACCAACAACTTCATCATCACATGGGCTTGAATAATGACAAAAAATTTTCCTCTTCTTGTTTTTCTAGCATTTCTTTTATTTTTAACCGTCTCAACAACAAAATTTTTTCTGCAGTCAATTTTTTTATTCAACATATGTTTTTCTTAAAATTTTTGTTTTTAACATTCCCTATTTAAACGATCACCAAAATATTTTAATTAATTTCGTTGTTTTTTTGGCGCATATCTGCGTATAAATTTTTGGTTAGAAAAATATTACTTCAAAAAATTTTATTACTTATCAATTAAAGTAGTTTATTCATATCTTTTTATAACAAAAGCTTTGACCTTCTTCCTTTTTTTGTATCAACTTTTTTTTCCATGGAAACCGAGTTTTGCTTTCTTTGCCTGTAATTTATTGGGCGCTCTCAACAACACGATTTGTTATTACTTTGTTTTTTATCTGTCATAATCTTTAACTATCCTGTTCTATTACCCCTTTTTTTAACTGTTCTATCAACTTTTAAGCTATTCTATCTCTCTTTTTTTTGAAAACTTAGAAATGCGATTGTCGTGATTTTGTTGAGTGGTGAGCAGAGTCAAATGCATATCTAAGGCAAAAAATATATTTCTATTATTTCAGCTATCACGTTAGCAACTCTTTCTTTTCCATTTCTTCTCTTTTTCTTGCCATGACTCTATCGGCGATTTTTTTTCGTTTTTCTTTTTTTCACACTTTTTTAGCAGCTAGAAAGAATCTTTACACGGGCCATAACATAGTTGTCAACTTTCGGTGGGATTCATTTATTGCTTTTCAATAAATATATTTTTGTAAATTTATCATTTATTCGCCATAAATTGTGGCACTTGAAACAACTTTTAGTATTTCATACAAACATGATCCTTTTTTTAATCCACATTTTTTTCTTACTGTACTTATTTCTCTTTTTTAAGCCAAAGTTTTTTAGAATTTTCTTTTAATTATTGTTGCTTTTTACATTCATTTTCAAAATATCGACCCATGCCATTTTTCTTTGGTCAGTATCGGTTTTTATACAATGAAAATACACATTTCTATGATATAAAAATGTCTTATTTAAACTATATTTGATATGTTTGTTTTTTTAATAATATCTGTCCCGAATAAATTATTTCAAATAGTAAATCATTTTTATATTTAAACATTTTGAAATCGCGGTATTGAAACCATTTATAATTTGGAAATTTTTTCTCTCTTGTTATCAGTTCTAAAAATACATTTTTTAATAGATTATCAAAGAATGTTTCGAGGAGGAAGGAATTCCAATCATCGCCATGATTCATCTGATGACGAAAAATATACTTCTCCACTTAATCGTCATGTTCAAGCTGCTGATAACGGTATAATCTGCAAAAAAAGAAATGGCTTGTTGCAAAATAATAATTAAATTTTATAGTTCATTCAAAAAATGCTGCAAAACGAATGTATCGATTATTGCATGATAAATCTTCTACCTCTTCAACAGAAGATCGTCTAAGATTTTTGCTTAAAGAAGTTGAAGATAATGAAACACAAAAAGGCATGTATCATTTTATCGTCTTGGAATTATTATCAAATATATATTTTTAGAACTCGTTGAAAGATTTATGAAAAATGTTGATACTGAAGAAGCTCTTCATTCTTGGCATAGTGATGAAAAAGAAGTAGGATTTATGGAAGAATTGAATAAAAAGCTTGAAGCTGAAGAAGAAAAAGATAAGAAAAAACGATTTCCATTCAAAATTAATACTTGGAGAAATGTTGATTTATTTATTGAATATTTGTTTGAAAAATTGAATCAACAATGGAGAACTTTAATTTATGCTGTTTTTCCATTACATCAATTGCAAACTCTTATTCTTATATGTCTGGTTCAAATAATTAGGTAAGTAATTTTTGAAGAGAAAAATGCATTCTTATTGTTTTGTTCTTTTTAGTGTTCAACGAGTTATCAATACATTACCTGTAATTTCAAGCTATTTATCATTTTTGGCAATGATTTATTTTACACTCAAAATGTTTCATGATAAAAGCATTCTTCGAGAAAAACTTATGTGGCATAAAATTTTGGATTTATTTAAAGAAAGAGAACAACAACCTCCTGAAAAAGAAAAATCAAGTGATGCCGAAGAAGAAGCTGAAGAAGATTCGAGCGTTCCACCAGCTTTGAGAACAGCAAAACCAAAAAAACCTGAAGAAGCTACCGTACCTGGACAATTTAGAACTGTTTCATGGGATCCATATATTAACTTTTTCCTATCGTTATTTTTCTTTCTCTTCTCAGTTGGTGCAGGTGAAAAAGCTGTTCCAAATTCAATTCTTTTTTGTGGTATTTCAATCTTCTTTGCGGCATTATGTTTTCTTTCTTTGGCAGATAATACTGACCATTTTGCACTTATTGCATTAGCAGCAAATTGTATATCAATGTTAGTTTGCTTTTTCATACTGTAACTATGTACATGAATAATTTTTGATTTTTAGGCTTCCAGTAATTTTGACAAAAATGAAAATTAATATCGGATATTGGAAAATTTGGAAACCATTTTTTCATCTTCGATTAGGTATTTTAAATTTTGATATTGGACTTCCATCAGCGATGTTTGCATTTGTTCCAATTGTATATCTCATCATGGCAAAACTTCATTGTAATTCAACAAAAAGTATTATTCGTACAATTGTTCCACATATTGTTTGTATATGCTGGTGTGATGTTGCTGCAACCATGTGGCTTATTGGTTATCCATATTTTACGTTATCTGGAAGTGTCTTAACTGTTGCTTTAATATCTTTATTAGTATTTCCATCATATATTGGAGGAGTCCTGGCTGCAGGTGTTGCATTTGCACAATTAAGAACAACAATTAATTTGGTATGTTTTTAGTTTTTGATGATTATCAAAATGAATAAAATTTATTCCATTTAAATCTCTTTTAGACAACTTTAATTAAGATTGTTATCACTGTAGTTGTTCTCTGCATTCCATTTATTGCATCTCGAATTTATAATTGGGCGGCAAAAAAATGGAACATTAAAGGTAAAGATGGTTTTTATAAGAATACGGTAATTACAAGTCTTCTTTTTTAGTTTTTGCAACAGAATATAAACGACAATGGGTATTTTTGGGTGCATATATTTGTACTTTACTTATGGCAATTTCATTTTTATATCAAAATCAGTCATCATTTGATGCGTCCTCGGATATTACAAATATGACATGGTTACAATTTGATCGAAATTGCCTTCCAAATGGACCAAATATTATTAAGAGTCAAATTGAATGTAGTCAATTGAAAGGTACTGCCGTAAATTGGAAAGGAAGTGTAATGTCAGTCAGAATTGTTGGAATTGATAATAGTTTTGAAACACTTTTGGATTATCTTCCCGATGCAGCAGGACAATTTCTTCGATGCTTTTATGATACTGATAATAATGATACTACTGTGTCTGGAATGCGAGTCAATGAATGCAGTTTAACAATTCATAATCTTTACAATTTTGAAATAGAAGTTAGTGGACCTTATGGTGAACGATCTCTTAGTGCTGCCAAAGGACAAGTTCTTCTTTCTGCGTCACACAACTTTTATGAAGTTTTAAAATATCTTGATGAAGGAGATGTAATTCGATTTGTTGGATATTTTGATCAATACCCTATTTTCAAATACCCTCCAAAGTTAAAATTAACTCAACTTGAATGTATTCATTGTAAAAAACTTTACAATAACAAAGAATCTAAAAACTTGAAATTTACAAGCGTTAATAAAATGAGTGGCAGTCGTTTATGGTCAAGAATCTTTTATTCTTTCAAGTTTATGTTTAATTTCCTGTTTTCTCCACTTTTAACTATTAAATCGTAAACAATTTCTTCTATTGTTAATTTTTAGTCCTTTTTTTGCTTTCATTTTTTCTATTTCATGTTTTTTAAAAATGGTTTGATTTTATAATTGTTCTTTTTTGGTTACAAGTACCGGTGCCTTATGATTTGTATGTGCATTTTCTGTTTGTGTATTTTTTTGATTGTAATAAAAAAGATGTCGTTTTTGTAACAACCGTAACTATCTTCCTCTTGCACATAAAATAAAAAAATACATAAATGATGCAATACAAAAAAATGTCACCAAAAATAGAAAAGCAATTCATCATAGATGAACGCTAAAATGTATGAAATAAAATATTAAAGTGAGTGCTTACTTGCATTTTTGAACTTGTTGCTTTCATTTTAAACATTACTTTGTTTTGAATGGAACAACAACTTTCTTTTAAGCGTAAAAAGTTTCACATTTTCTTGTATTTCAAAAAAATTTAAATTAACTTATAGCAAATGATTGTTTTTTCGTGGTTATATTACTGCTGCCATTGACGTTCTCTCACTCCTATTTTTATTCCAATAATTTAGTTAAGCCATAAGCTTCTTTTGTTACATGCAAAACGACCAAATTTAGCTTAAAACGGCAAAGTTTATTCTTACTTTTTTGTTTGTCAAATATTTTTGGAAGCAATAAAAAACGAATTGTTTTGCAAAAATCCAGAATCCTTTTTAACTTAAAGTTTTTGGAAATGAAATGTGTTTGAACGATGTGCAATAGTAAGTTCTTTTTTGGTTAAAAATAAGCAAAGGCATTAAATAAGCTTTTTTTAAGGAAAAGAAAAAGTTAAAGAAGACGAAGGAAAAAAAAGAAGAAAACGCTCAAGGGAAATCCTCGAAATTTAAGTTGCCTACGCCAATTATCCCCGCTTCGAGTGGGTTCAAGTCACGCATAATAGATTGTTTTCTGTAAATTTTGCGTCAAAAAAGCTTCAAGTATTGGAAGGGAAAAAACTAGATGTAGAATGTACTTTTGTTTTCGTTCAACCATCAAATACATTTGGACTTAAAACATAGCATACACTTCCTGTCGATTGAAAAGCTAAATTAGGAATGAAGCTATTTCATTTAAAATAATACATGACAAAAAAAGGTTTGACTTTTAACTCATGGTCTTCATATTTTAAAGCGTTTATTTAGAATATGATTAAAACTACTAAAATCAAACTATCATCTTTTTCATCTTCTTCGCTTTCATCACACATTTCTTAATTACTTCTTTATTCATTCTGTCTTTCTATTATTCGTTCATTCATTCATTCCTTTTATCATTTATTTCTTGAGATGTATCGTAGTAATTAAACCTTTCTCATGATTACCAGAAAAACAAAATAAAAATGTATAGAGATGAAAAACAACAAGAAAATAAAAAAACAGATATTCATTCTTCCACTGTTCATCTCCAGGTTTTTAATTACAAGCAAAAAAAGAGGATAAGAAAAAGAAGGAGTGAAAAAGAAAAGAAAGCCATATTGGTAGGAAGACTTCATGACATTACGTTGCTATCTCATCTTTTTTTTTGCGTGTAGGAAGCTAATTTGTCACAGACGTTGTTTTTTTTGTCTTCCCTTTTTTCCTTTTATACGATTCCACAAAGACTCCAAAATTGAAGCTTTTCTTCAATCGACGACGACAAAGTCTTTGCTTCCAAATTTTTCATCAATGTTCTTTCCCTTCATTTTAAACATATAAAAACAACATTCAATAAGGACTTCATTATTATTCTTTGTTTTGTTTTTTTGATATACTTCATGGATTTTAGTTCGTTGTTTTTTGAAACCATATTCTATTTACTGCTTTACATTTTTTTATTTATCTCTTTATAATCTCTTAATAATAAAAAACGTGAGATTATGGTTTTGCATTTCTTAAAAGGGCATAAATGTTTTTTTTCAAAAACGTTTACCTTTTTTTGTTGTTAACTTGATTTACACCTTAACCACATTTCCACTCAATTATTCAAATACGTCAGCCATTTTTTAAGTACTTTTTGAATGTTAAATTCTATTAACTTTTTTTTTCACATTTTGCTTTTCCTCGCTTACCAAACAACAAATATTTTACTGTGGTCATTGATGATGGCAAAAATTCAAAAATTAGAAATTTAAGAAGACGTATAAATAAAAAATGCTTTTCATTGATGTTCTTTTTAGAGAAGTACTTAGTCAAAGAGAAAAATTTATATTTTTAGACAAACATTGCCTTAACTGATAAATGATGGAGGAGTTAGTTATATATCTGTTTTTAGAAGCACTTAATATTTCATTTTTTGTTTACGATATTTATCTACTTATTTGACCCCTTTTTCAATCTTATTACTCGCAAGAAAAAAAATTTTGCCGCCGTCTTGCTTTGAAAAATAAGAATAACACAAAGAAGGAATTAGCTTGTGTCTTTTAAAAATAAAACTTTTGCTTCTGTCGTTGCCGTTTCTTTGATTGTTTTTTTTCAGTTACTTTTCCCATGTTTTTTTTATGGAAGACACCAAAAACAATCCCATTTTTCAACGATTTTGACACCCATGAAGAAAGTCATTTTTAAGTCGTTTACTTCCTTCTTTGAACTCTGACGATACTTTTTTTTATTCAACAGAAAAATAGCTTTAAAAAACAGTAGGAAGACGCGTAAAATGCACTTCCTGATTGCTCTTAAACAACTTTAAATGAATGTTGTTTTTATTTCTTTGTCTATCATTGTTATATATATATTTTCTCTTTTTATTTTCTTTTTGGACTATTTTAAACTTTTTTTATGATCCATTTGGTTTCTACAGTAATTAATTTTTGCCAAAAATGGGAACGCCTTAAAGCAATAAACATCAATAAAAATAAAACTTTAATAAAACTTTTGCTTGCAAAAATATTAGTTTCAAGTAATACATCTAAAGCTAATTTCTTTTTTTGTAAAAACACCTTAACCCTACAAAAAATATGAAAGAAAATTTATTTATTGTTTGACAGACATTTTTAAAACATTACATTTTAATAAATTCTTAGAAGTCTTTTCCTAACATTCGACAACTACAACAACGAAGTATATAAGCAAGCAACGGCTATAAATTTAATGGATCTTATTTATTTTTTTCTTCAACGACTCTTAACAGCCGATTACGGCGTAAGGAAAAAAAAGTTGAAAAAGCATTTTTTTTTATGTTGAGAAAAAAAAGGAAATCGCGTGTGGTCTATAAAAAAATCCAACCCTTTAAGCTGTCATCATCAAAGTCAAAAAAAGAAACTCCCGAAAGAAGTTAAAATCCATTTTTTATGTATTTTAAATCTTCTTCTGCCTTTGAATAAAATCAAGGATATTTTTTTAAAAGAGGTTAGACGCAATTATAAATAAAATGAAAACATTAGTCACTAAGTATGATTGAAATTTTATCGTTAAAAAACTTTTTTCACCGCCATCATTTAAAAAAAATAAAATGCGAGGAGGAAAATATCTTTTTGCACACGAATTAAGAAAATCTAAGCAAACAAGCTCTAAATGACAGATGCAACTGTTTTTATCTTTACTTGAAAGAATATATATATTAGCAGCTGATGCCATGCAATATCAATTGATTGCTTATCTTCAAAGAGTTAAAAAAAGTCTCTTCTTTTGACGCATTTTTCTTCAGGTATATATGAATAGAAAGGTATTGAGGAAACACTTTTTATTTTGACAAACGAGCTCTTACTTTTTTCACACTGTTTTAAAGAATTTTTTCATTGGTTTAAATCTTCTTTAAATAAATCTTTTTGTTTTTTTAAAAAGTGATCAAAGCTGTTATCCTTTTTTTCGTTTTAAACCTCTTTGAAAAGCGTAAAGATTACTGTAACATCTTTTACGCCTTTTGCGGCCGACGACATAAATCAACAAACAAATCATTAGTTGAAGGCACATTTACGTAAAAATATATTTTTTTTTGAATTCCTTAAACATATTTTTTTTGTTGCAAAAAAGGCAAAGAAGCTAAAAATATAACCAACCACCAAAAAATTACTTTAACATTCTTTTTTTCTTTCCTTCTTTCCTTTTTCTGTGCCTTTCTCTTCGTTGCCTTGCAAATCCCCCGTTCCTCATTTTTCTTTTTATATATATTTCATTTTTTGTAAACAACAAAAATCGAAAAATTCCTTAAAACAATTGCTGTTTCGCAACAAAAAAGATCTCTTTTACTCTTTTTTTCTTTTGTGTCTCCATCGTCATCATTGATCAAAAATCTCCTCTACCAATGAAAATTGAAGCCCATGAAAAATGTGAACGTAAAGTTTAGCTTCGCTTTCTTCTTCTTTTCTTTTTTGTTCATTCATTGTAACATTTATCCCTCTATTGATAAATTAACCTTGTTTAATTCAAAAATGAATAAGTAGAAAAAGGGTCACCTTATTTCTTTTTTCTTTGTTGCTTAAAGAAAAAAAAAGTGAAACAAAAAGCTTCATGATAATTTGCTTTGACTTTTTGATTTAATTCAATTTGCTACATGCCATTTTCCTCCTTCTTTTCTGTTTTTTTACATAAAGAGCCGCTCTATTCGTCATTTTTTCAAAGCACAAATTTACTCGTTTGCAAGGCTTTTTATTTTTAAAAGCTTTTTTTATTGAAAAAGTTGAATTATTTTTAAACATTAATATTTCTATTTTTATAACTCCTGCTTCTAAAGGTTTTATTTTGTTGAGAGTTTTCTATCATAAAAAAACCTGTTATGTTTACGTGTTTCGCTGTATTTTACAGTTTCTTTTTAACTCATAAAAATCTTAATTTTGGCAATAAAAGTTCTAAAAGTGTCCTTAAATGTTTTTTACAGCAAAGAAAAATTAATGCGATTAATAGTACCCTGTGATTTCTGTCCCACCCTCCATTTATGGCAAAAGAAATTCAAAACTTTTTTTATTCATTTGGGATTTAAAACAATGACAGTGCTAAAAATGGTTTTTTCTCGTCTTTAAATATACGGTTTCTTTGATGTTTAAAAATTTTTTGACAGAATCTTTTTTGACTAATATTTAAAGATAAGAACGCTTAAAGAAGCAGAAAAAAAGCCATCTATTTTGAGACCTTTTTTTGAGATCTTTTTTTTCAGAATATGACGTTTCTTAAAAAAGAAAGAAGAAAAACAAAATTCTTTTTTAAATAAATTTTTCATTGATACCGGACATTGGTCAATTTCCTTAAAACTCTTTTTTTAGAAACTTTAATAAAATTCAAACATTTTAAAAAAATATATTTAAAGTTTATTTAATTATCAGTAGAAAGCGAAAATGGCATTTCTGTTAAAATTGAACTAACGAAATTAATGCTTTAGGAGAAATGGGTACTATAATATGGTAGAGAAAAAAGTCTTTTGCAGTAGAATTTCAGATAAATTTATTATTGGTAATGGGCGTCATTACTGCTAAACATTGATAAAAAAATAATTTTGTAAGTTTGAAAAGTACATATATGATTTTGTGTTGTTTTTTGTAACCTAAAATGACATCCTTCCTTTTTATCTTTTTTTCGTTGCTTGTTTAACACATTTTTAAGCGAAAGATGAGGTTTTTGAGAAACTCGCACATAAAGAAGCAAGCTAGAAAGCAAATGATATCTCCCATTTGTTGCTATTGTTGTTTTATTTATTGCTGCTTTGATATTGTTGCCTCCTTTTATATATTTCTTTTAAGAATACTATTCAAAGACATTACATGTACATATATATATATATATCGTATGTTGTTCAATGATCTTACGACAAAACAACAAAAAATGGCATTTTTTTCTGAAACTAGACATGCTTGAATGTTGTTTTTTTATGAATTTTTATTGTATACTTAGCCCTTCAATTCTTTTTTTTAAGCTTCCATTA
This sequence comes from Panagrolaimus sp. LJ2400, assembly GCA_024447215.1. Lineage (NCBI taxonomy): Eukaryota > Metazoa > Nematoda > Chromadorea > Rhabditida > Panagrolaimidae > Panagrolaimus > Panagrolaimus sp. LJ2400. The sequence goes on along the minus strand of JAMRYA010000009.1, from coordinate 8,195,934 downwards.
AAGTTTCCGGTTGTTGTTCTGAAGAAAGCTTCTTAACGTCGTTTTTTAACAGTTTCGTATTTTTGGTCGTAGAAGTCATCCAACCGAATTTTTAACAAAAAAACATTTTCTTTTTTTCATGGCTAAAAAAGACAGTTAAGCAAAGAAAGCTAATCTAAGCTAAACATGGTAGTTATTTAAAGAAAATAAGTTTTTAGCTATTGGTGAGTAATAATGTAGAAAAATTTTAAAGTGTAAATTGTGGGGTTTTTAAGAAATTTAAAATTATTATATGGTAAATTTAACTGTTAGTTTTATGTAGAGTCGTCAAAATAACAGGAACACTATTTTTGGCTTTGTTAAAAATTCTGTTTTTATTAAAAACATAAAATTTGTATTTCAAAGGTATCAGAATTAAGGCATTGTCATAATAATCGATCTATACTGTTTCTTATTCTTCAAACAACTTCCCTGCTTATGCAATTCTATTCTTGAATTATTAAAGCATACCATATTTTTAAAGCTTTTTTTCATTCATAAGACAAGCAGTTTCCACCAATTCATTACATCAACATTCTTGTAAATGCAACAACATTTTTTTCCGACATCCCTTACTTACCGTCATTTGCCTTTCACTCCTTCTTCTTCTTTATTTCAGACATCCGTGTTTTCTTTCCCGCTAAAAAGAAACATTTTCTTTTCTCATTTAATGCGAAAAAAAAACAACAAGAATCAAAGAACTTGAGGATATTTAAAAAGCAAAATTCTGGATTGGACATTTTCTTTTAAAAACAAATTTTTTATCACTATTATTATGCACAACATATTTTTCTTCTTTGGAATCTATTGGCTTAATTTATGCCTTTTCTAAAAAAATAAATATTATTTAAAGCTTTTTTTACTTCAAAAAAGGAACCAACTGCTTCTTACTTCTTTTTTATGTTTATGTTTGCTAATTTCATTTACTAATCATTTTTTATTTTTCTCTTAAATTTCCCACTTTTATATTTTTATTCAAGCCACCAATGTCCCAGCATTTTTTTCTTCCTTTTTTTTCTGATGCCGTTCCGAAGGCGTGAAAATTTATTTTACTTTTATTCTGCTTCTTCTTTTTTTCTTTAAATCTTTAAATAACCATAAAAAAATGCTGTTGAAGCATTTTTTGAAGACCTCATTCAAGATTTTTTTATACATTTTTTTCTGAAGATGATAGTTGCATTGTTGAAATGAATGAAAGCCAAAAAACTCTTTTTTCTAAACAACAATGCTTTTCATTTTTAGTTTGTCTCCATAGACATTTTTTGATAATACCCAGAAACGCTGCTGAAACTGATGCCAATGTCAGCAGTGCCCAAAAAAACAAAACAATTTATTTTTATTTTAGTATTGGCGTTCATTTATTAAAAAACGATTTTTATATTGTCCCGGTCGCTTTTTCCTTCTTCCTTTGATACAATTCCCAAAAGTGTGGTACACAAGAAACAAATGCATAAAATAGTTACATATCACGGAAAAGTGATATCCTCATGGGAAGGATATTCCTCATGAAGCCGTCGATAGTTTTAAAAATTCCTTTTGTTTGCTGTTTATGAATGGCATCGATGTTTGTCTTTATATGAAAAATTTTGATAGAAGTTTTTTGAATCTTTGAATTCTCAAACTTAATCAATCTTTTCAGGGGGCATTTTTGGGTATGAAAATAGTTTTTTTTCTGGACGAAAAAACGTTTTAATCTGAGAACTTCATCTAATTTATTTCATTCAAAACTACTGTTTTTTGCTTGCTTTTTCATTATTTTTCACAACAATCTTTTAACTTACTTGCTCTTCTTTTTTTCTTGCTCATTTTCGTTATTTTCTGTCTTTTTTAAGATTCCGCTTTGTTAAAGCATCTTTTACTTCACAACATCGGGTTTCCAGATACATCAAAAGAATTGTCAATGGGGGAGGAGCGTTGTTGTTGTTTTTTATCAAAAACTTTTTTCTTTCTTTTTCAGAAGCACCACTGTTTTCAAATTCCCCGCCTGAAAGGTAATTGGATTTTGAATGCCATTGCTTTACAATGCTGTTAGCGTCTTCCAATTTTGGGTTTATTTATTTCTTTTTTTGAATAAAACTTTATCAGTATTTTTGCATGACTTACTAACCTTCGGAAATGATCAAAAATCACTGCCATTCTGATATTGAAACTTACTTCAAAAACGAGAAAGAAAAAAAGAAACAAAAACAATGAAGACTACTCTATTACCATTACTGTTTTTACTTACTCTTTTTCAAACTTGTCGCTTTTCTTTACCAACAATTTGTTAAACATCTTTTCAAAGCATTTATGTTATCCATTTTCTCTTTTTTTTCTCCAGCTTTTCCATAACTTTTTAACTTGCTTTTTCCTGCTTGTGCATTCATGCATTTCATTAAGGACAACGCCATCGCTTCTCGACTTTTTAGGACCGTTTAAGAACATGCTTAAAAGAAAGAAAGAAAGAAAAAAAAGGTTGCAAAACTTTGCTTATTTCAATGTTGCTTTAAGCAATGTTTTTTTAAACTTTTTTAACGGTTTTTTTCTGCGATTTTTTTGACATTCCTTTGGGAGAAATGAAAAAAACGGCACGGAAAAGAATATATGCTTCTGACCAAATATATATAAGAATGACTTACACCATGTTTTTTTGTTCTTTCTTTTTATATTTTAAAAATATATTTCATTTCTAAAAAAATTGTTTTACTTTTCTTTGAAGATGCCACTTCATTCTCTTCCTATTCTTTATATTTTTTTGTGAAGCTTTTTTTGGTCGTCACTGCTGTCACCGATAATCCCACTTGTCTTTTCTTTTCCGCCTATTTTTTTCCTTGTTTCATTCTATTACAAGCGGTCACTTTGGCCCCCTTACTATCTTTCCTCCACCCCTGCGTAAAAACTTTTACTTACTTCTCAACTCCTTTGAAGCCAACTTTTTCCGCGGCAGGGAGCCGTTAACTTCGATTGCAAGAAAAAATGATGAAAAACTCGGGAGCCCTCTTTTTCCCGTTTTCTAAATGGCAAAAAATGACAAATCAGTTTTGCAATTTTTCTTTAACGGAAAAAAGTGAAAGAAGCAACCCATCAAACTTCTTTTTTCATTCTTTGGTTTAAAAAAATTGAAAGAAAGAAGAATAACTTGAAAGCTTACAAAAGATAAAAGATACCGTAAGAAAGCGAGAAGTTTATACGATTTTTGATAATTCATTCACCTTACTTTAAAATTTAAGAATGAAAATTCTCCTGTTCTTTGTTTATCTACATGTAACTTTGATCCAATGAAAAAGCTAGCAGCTATAAATGTCAACACTTTTGGGTTAAAAAAAGTAATGTCTTTTAATTGAAGCACATGCTTCCTTCCACAGAAGCGAGGACCCAGATGCGCATTTCAAGAAGGCTTGAAGATAAAAAAAACATTACATGCGCGTGTGCTTTCAATTTTTTTATCTTCAATTTTTTTTCATGCATTTTCTGTGTTTTTTGTTGTTTCAAATTTATCGTTCTCTTATATAATTTCTATTTTTTTTCAATCGTCATATTGTGTTTTAAATGTTTTGATTTACTCAAATTATATATTTTTCAGATTATATATAAATTTTTTTGAAAGTTATCTATCACTATATTTTAACAATAAAACGTAAAGTCTAATGTCCTTTACGAATCGAGAGAATGCAACATGTATGTCATTAAGTTCACAAGCAGGCACATTATACAACTTATCAAGGTGGGTTAGGTTCGTTTATTCAATAATAATTTTATTTGAGAAATATAATAAGGAAGTCGTTGGCAGTAGCCTTTTTTTTTGCTTTTTTACCGGAAATTTTAAATGTTTAAGTAAATTTACATAAATTTGAAAGATTTATCAGATCCCAAATTACTGTAGCAAAACACAAACTTAACTTTTTTGCTATTCTTACATTCAAAAACAACCTTTTTATCGACGTAATGTTGTTTTGCAAGTTCAAAATTAGAAGCATCAATCATAATTTTGAAAATTAAAAGTTTTAAACTTGAAAAAGCATATGTTTATTGCCACCATCAAAACAACAATCCAATTTAATATGATGCTACCCCCTCGCTTTTCCTCCCTTCAGTTGCTAAAAGAACATTCTATCATAACAAATTTGAACGTGATAAATTTTAATTTTATGAAATTTGATTACAAATGTCCTTCGCTACAATTTGTTTTAAATTTTTACTTTTTCATCCTAATATTACCCCCACAAAAATAACATACTTGTTTTGAAGAGGGAGAAATACCTGATGACAAAATAAAACCCTATTTATGCATTTAAACATTTCTTATTTTTATTTTTAAAAGTTGTAATAAAATGCCTATTAGCAGTCCGTTAAAAAAAGTGTAGTAGTAGAATTTGCTTTTATGGAATCTGGAAGCGATTAACTTTATCGAGGAAAAAAAGAAGAAGAGAGTCCCAACGGAAAGTATAAAGTCTTTTTTGCTTCCAAAAATACCAAAAAAGTGACAATAGAAACAATTACGTACTAAAAAAAGTAATTTACGATAAAACAAAAAACAGTCGTATTTGAAACAAAAATGACTGACACACTGCTGGTGCAAAAAAATAGAAAGAGACATTAACAAGAAATACTTAAATTTGCTAATGTTGACGTGAATCTATTTTTATAAAAATGAATTTTGTGGAATTACTAAAATAGCAAGAAAAAAAAGAGGGAAATTAAACACATATTTTATCATAGGGATAAAAAAGGAAATATAACAAACGCGCTAATTAATTGTCTCTTTCAGTACATGTGCTCCAGACTTTGACAAATCATTATGCTGGTATAACGTCACTTTTGGAGAACAAGGTCATCGAACATGTCCATTCAAATTTTGCACGTCTATACCAGGATGCGATCAAGTTGCAAGTAAGTTATCCCAAGAACATTCAAAGATCTATTAATATTTTTTATTACATTTACAGTTAACTACAGAGTAAATCGAATGTGTTATTCAAATGGAACATGGGGTGAATCAGTGTATTCTGAATGCATAGATGTTCTTAGAACTCATCAAAGATGTATAGCTGGTTATTGTCAAACTGTAAGCGCACACTTGGTCAATATACACAATTTAATCAATTAAAATCTTTTATTTTAGTGCCCAGATTTATTACGGGAAACTGTAATAAATGTATCATTAGCTTTATCTGTTATTTCTGTAGGCGTACTTGTTTCTGCGCTTGTATTATTTTCAATATTTGATTCAATTCAATGCCGTCGTTTATCTATTCATAAGCATCTTGCCGTTGCATTCGTATTTCGTTTCACTTTTCTTGCTTTATGGACAATTGCAAATACAACAAATTTTTTTCGTGATTGTACACATTTTAATTCAATACCTCTTAGAAATTGGGAAATACCATGCAAAATATTGCTGTGGTTTGTTATTTATTTCCAGGTTTGTTTTTTTGATTAAACAATTTGATTAATTAGACAAAAATTCTTTATAGGTAGCATCTGTAATGTGGATGCTAATAGAAGGCTTATATCTTTATAGCAGATTTACAGTTTTTGCAATGAGGCATGGTGAAGCGCCGTATTGGATTTATTGGCTTGCTGGATGGGGTAATTTTTTTTGTTTTTAAAAAATGCCGTCTTTTATTCCATTAAATTTTAGGTACTCCAGCAGTTGTAGTTAATTCATGGGCAATAGTGCATCAATATCAATCAAATAAAAATCCGAATAGTTTTTGTTGGGTACCGTATGCACAAGGGCCACATTTATGGATTTTAGCTGGAACTATGGGGCTTGCTTTAATTGTTCGTTTAAATTTTCATGTTGTTTCTCATTCATTCTTTTCTTCCTTTTTTAGTTAAATGTTCTATTTTTGCTTGCCATTGTTATAATTTTAGTTCAAAAATTACGCACTGAAAACACAGCTGAATCAAAAAAGATTTGGTAAGTTGAAAGAAAAAAAAATTTCAATGAAAATAATTGCCTTCTTTTAAAAAAAAGATAATTAAATTTTAAACTCCATTCCTTTTCAGGAGAACTGTGAAGGCTACAATTTTACTTGTACCATTATTAGGGGTTTCAAATATTCCATTATTTTATGAGCCTGAAGAACCTGGTGCTATTTATATGTTGGGGTCTGCGATACTGCAACATTCTCAGGTAAATTCATTTAAAGCGTCACAATAAACGAACATTTTTTAGGGAATATTTATTGCTGTATTGTATTGCTTTCTTAACGGCGAAATTCAAAATGCTGTTAGAAGACAGCTTTCTAAAGTGCCTTTCAGCTGGCTAAGGTTGCTTATACATACCTTTGAAAAATAAAAATTAACGAAAGATTTTATAGCTTTTTGCATAGACCTCGATTTGAAACTGAACGAACTTATGTACCTGAACAAGGTGTTGTAAATCGCAGATTAGGAATGCCTATGGAAGAATTAAATCAATCTTCATCCATGATTGTTTCAACAACTCCTCCTCAAACTACTCGAAATGGTGGTGGTGGAATTGAAACTTCTGCAGATATTCGATCAATTGATGCAGATGATGTTAAACAAATAAATGGCAGCATTCCAGAAAATACAAGGCATTGACTAAAAAAGAATGACCAAAGCTTTTTATTTTATTGTCCCAAAAACTTGTTGATTTTTTTTCCTTGTTAAAAAACAAATTTAAGCATTTTTTTCTTCAAAGTATTAAAGTGTCAAAGCAAATGAATGATTTAACAACTGGTGAATTTTTTACTTTCATTCCAAAAAAGTTTTTCTGTGTCAATATGGTTAATTGTTTTTTTTTGCTCCTTATTTTCTCAAAATCTCAAATTCTTTTGTTGCCAAGTTTGTTTACCACGCAAAAAATGTGTCTTTTTATATTTGATAAAGCTTTTATATTAACTAGATTTATGGCGCAAATCGTGTTTAATAATAATAAATATAATATTTTCATAAAATTTCAAACTCAAAACAACAAAAAAATACTATGCAACTTACATAGGGAAAAATATAAAAGTAAAAAGAAGAAGCAATTACATAGAATCTTTAATGGTTGACAATCACGTTTTAAGTGAAAAAAGGCATTAATGGAAAAATGGATGACCATCAGAGTTGGAATGAAAGGCCATTTTCATAGCTTCTGGATTAAAAAGATTAGGATGAATGTATGCTTGACTGGCAAGAGAACATGGAATAAAGTTTGAAGGACCACTTGAAACATATTGAAGGTCATGTGAATCTCCATTTTGATGATTATCATTTGAAAGTTCATTTGATTGAAAATTATAATTTCCATAATTTAATGCAAAACCAGAACTACCATCAGCATAATAATTATTAAAAGTATTTGTGAGACTAAAAGCGCCAAATGCAGGGGGATTACTGCTACTTAAAAGTTTCCATTCATTAGCAGCATAATTATTATTGTTGAACCAAGTTGAATGACTGGAATTTTCGTTATCACATGTTGATTCAGCTTTTGGAGCGGAAGTAACGGAAATTGTATGAGACCGTATTGTTGATTTACGAGAAGAATTGCAGCCCATTTCTTTTTTTATATGCCGACGTTGCTTTGCTCGACGATTTTGAAACCAAACCTTAAATTTAAAAATTATTAAAAGCGGTGAAGAAGCTTAAGTTACTGTAATTCGGTTTTCAGGAAGATCTAATTTTAATGCGAGACATTTTTTGGCGTCTGTATTTGGATAATGACATTCTTTAAATGTATCCTCCAAAACACGAGTTTGCACTTCAGAGAATTGAGTTCGTTGTCGAGACATTGAAAACGCTGAAAAACAATTTTATCAAAAACAAAGACAAAAATTACATAATTAAACTTTGATTTCTTTTTTTCACACCGTAATAGCTAGTAATAAAGCTATCAGTGATATCATAGGCTATCACAGAAAGATTTGTTTTTATATTTTTTTGCTAATTGTTAACGAAAAAGCGACATTCTGTCGTTTAAGCCAAAATGAGTGAATGGTTTTTTATGTTACTGTTTTTTGGCAGCTGCCGACACAAAGCAGTAACGATGGGAAAATCACAAAAAATCAACAGAAGGACTTTAGAAATACATTTATGAAAAAAAAACAATTGGGTTTCAGCCTGATTTTTAAAAACCGATGCTACTTTTAAAAAGATTTTAGCGTTTAAAAACATTCTTTTAACTGAATTGCAATGTGATTCACTAAAAAAAGTTGCGCCCGGGTCATTGAAAATCACTAAAACAACAAAATTTATCCTCCCCATGGCCCTCCAAGTGTGCGCCAGCTGGTTATTTCTAACTTCTGAGCACTTTGTCTGTGACATTTTACTCGCAAAATGTCGTGAATGTGATTGCCAAAGGAAAATTTATGCGACAGTAATTGCCACAAGTTAAACTTTTCTTTTTTTTCAATACTGAAAAATCTCGAAGGTTGAGTTAGCCTTCTTCTCTTTTTTCGAAAAAAAAATCACATAAATGCTGTTGCTCATTCAGTTTTGAAATCTGCTATCAGTAGTAAGATTACATTGAGGGAATTCGTTAACTTTTTACTTTTGGAGATAAAAACTTTTGATATTAATTAATAGCATTGATAAAAGGCCAAAAAGCAGTTTTTAGCTATAATATTGTTTAACCACATGAAATTTCAATGATCTAAACCAAAACTACAAAGCAAACAATACACATAAATAATACTGTATTTTACCCCTTAGAAAATTTATTGCATTTGTCTTTAAAGATGTGAATTTCAAATTTTTTTTGAATAAATTTATCAAGAAAAATATTTTAATTAACCGTATAACATAGCAATAACAAACTTTAAAAACAACATAATTTATGAAAAAAAAAGTTGTACAACGTCAGTGATAATTTGACGACACATGGGACATTTACCTAAAATATAATATATAAATATTGCATTTTAAAGATTTTATGACATTTACCTTGATCACCCATAAGTTGACGAGCACATCCAAGACACATACATACATGACCGCATCGATATATAGCAGCATCTGGACGTGCAGAAAAACAAATAACACATTCCGTGGCGTTTGAATCATTAGGTGTTTTTTCATGAGATGTTAAAGAAGTTGATGATGACAAAGTTGAAACGGCAGGAGAAGCAGAAGCGGTAGTGCGAGAAAGAAATGAAGAATCAGAGCTTGAGGGAGGATTAGGAAAAAATTGTGGAGCAGAAGCAGCTGCAGCAGGACTTGTATAAAGTGTCGCCAAATTTCTTAATATCATATTTTCAGCATTATTTAAACGAGCACTTGCTGCATTGGAAGAATTGTAAGGTTCCAAAAGTGGAGATCTTTCTGGTGTTTGTTGATTGGTTTGTGAATTAAGACGTCGAAAATTCGATTCTTGCCAATTATTAATATCAATAGGAGCAAAAGATCGTTCTGTTACTGGAAGAGAATCATTACTTGATAGACGTAAACTCAATAACGATGATACTTCACTTGATTCTCTTGTTGGCGGTTCAGGTGCTCTTGTTAAATTTAACGGAGGTGGTCTTGCATTTGTTTGAACATTTGACGGAGCAGAATGAAAGCGTATAACAGGTTGTATTTCCATATCAGAAAAATCGGTAAGAATAGAATCAACCCCAAATCTTGGTGGTGGAGGTCTTGCTGGAGGTTCATTTGATGATTCACGACTATTTAACGATTCTTCAGATAATGTATTAAGCCGCTGAGGTTTGATTAATTGAATACGCTTTGTTCGACCAAAGACGTCAAAGAAAGGCCATAATTCCACTGAAGTATCCATAAACATAATTGGACGAGGAAACCCACGATTTTTTGCAAATAATAAACGGCCATCTTGTTTTAAACAGAATGAAAGAATATCACCACGTTCTGGAAGTGCAGCAACATCTTTAATTACTGCCCAATATTCTAAGCGTTCCAATAAATCGTCACAATCAGCAGGAAGTTGGGAAGGTCGGAGAATATTTGGTTTACAATTGGTTAAGCCAAATGCCAAACTTCCATGAAAATCTTGTTCGATCACCAAAATCTAAAACTGATTTTATAATATATTTTTCAAAAATAATAGCGCTTACCTTTATGCTGACTACTTCGTCAATTACAATAGGCCGCGAAAGAAAACAATAGGCTCGATCATATTGATTATCTTTTCGTACAATTTCCCAATCAGATACCCGTGTAACATTTACCCCAGTTAATGTATGAAAGCGATATGGCAAAGATTCTGGTGCCGAAGTTGGAACAGCAGGAGATGACACTGGATGAGATAAAGCAGAAAAAGATGGTGCGGATGGCGTTGGTGCAGGTAAAGAAAAAGTTGATGAAGTTCCACGTGATGGAGAATCTTGTATTCGATTTTGATTGCTGGAACGATTATGATTATTGGTTACATTTGTTAATCGTGCTTCTTCAATAGTCGCTGCAGTAGTTCTTGTGGCATCATTTATTTCATCTTAAAAATTAATTTTAAGCTTCTTCAAAAAAATAATCTAAGCATACTTAAAAATTCAACAGCAACCGATTTTCCATAAATATCCATCATAATCCAAAGTGGTTTTGATACATCAATTTCATGCAAATAGCTTCCCTTTGAATATCCATTGCAGCCAATATACAAAGTTCCCAAATTACTTAAATGAAAATGAAGCACAGAACCTTGAATTGAGTATCTATCAGCCAAAGCTTTTGCCCAATATCCAGTTTTTGCTGTTAAATCTGGACATGCAAATCTGTAATATATTTAGTTTTGAATTCAAATTGAAAAATATAGCTTTTACTTTGGAAGCTCAATATCTCTGAATGATGCTGGATCAACATTTGTAACACCAAATCGTAAAACACCTGACCAGCTATTGCAAACTTCAGTTAATCGAATACACACAATTTCATCAATTTCAATCGGTCTAAAATTACAAAATTATTAAATGAACTTTTTAATAAACAAAGATAAATACCTATCACTGAAGACTAAGCCTTTGCAAAAAACATTTTGTCTTCTTCTTGCAAGCAGACGATTATCATTAAGCGTAATATTTGACCCGTGAACGGTATGAAATCTGTAATATAATCAGTTTTAAATTTAAATTGAAAAAATAATGTAGTTTTACTTTATCAGCGGTCTTGGAGATGCAATTGTTCCACGATTGATAATAGTTTCATCGAAAGCAGAGAATGTTCGGTTTGATGTTCCACCACCACCTTTAAAAAAGTACTCGTTATCAGGCATTGCAAAAAGAAAGAATAACAAAGGATGACAAAAACTAGCAATAAAGCTGAATGAAAAGATCACCTGGTTTGTTCGAAGAATTACCCATTCAAGAAAAAAAGTGAAGAAAAAAAACAGCTGATTTATTTGATATGTGAACAATCAGCGTAAGGTCGATCCAGCGTTGTTGAATAAAAAAACGAGGAAGAAGAGGTGGCTAGAGCTGATCCAAAGCCAAGAAAATGGAACAAGCTAACGAAATAATTTTGTTCTCTTATTCAACTTTAAGCAACACAGTTGTTCATTAAATATGAAAGAATAGCAAGTAAACTTTGTGCTTATACACTTTATCCTTAAAGCTTTGAGGATATTGCAAAAAACCCGGGAACAAAAAAAAGAATGTTTGTTATGTAATGTTCTCGTGTCGTCGATATCCACAATAGAAAACTAATTAATGCACAAAAAAATTTTTAGACCAAAAGTGACAGTTTGCCAAAGAAGAAAAAAGCTTTAAATTTTTTGTTGGAAACAAACGGGGAGATCAGACACCTATTACATAAAAAATGTGTCATTCAGAAAAGATAATATAAAGAAGATAAATTTTCAGTCATTTGCTGATTGCGAAAGAAAAAACATGCAATTTTATTGTTAAAAATCAGCAGAAACCAAAAATTAGTGGTTAAAAAGAGTAAAAAAGATAACGAATTATTTTTGAGCTATATCACTGAATGAATGAAACAAATTACTGATATAGTTTTAATATTCTTTAATTTCATTATTAAGCTTACAGGAAATAAAAGGTCAATGGAACTTTTTAAAAAACGTGTATTATTTATTTGTTGTTTTAATTAGTGGGAATATTGTAGCTATTAAAGATTAAGAATATTACGGTAAAAAATTAAAATATTTTTGTTTAAGTATTTTATGTTATATGTTAGTCATATGCCTGCAACTGTTTTACTCTTTGAAATAACTTTTTGTTTTTAAAGAACATAGATTATTTTTTTAATCATATTGGTCATATTTTGACCACACAAAAAACGAGCAATTAATGCATCCGATTGTCTTTTTTCCTGTTGACAAGGTATTTTTATTACGGTAGAAAGATAATGATTATATTTTTAGGTTTCTTCAGTGTAACAAAGTTATTAAATTAACACTTTCATTCTTTAAATATTTATTTTCATCTGAAAAGATTTGAGTCTAATTATTCTATTAAACTTCAATAATTGAAGCCCTTTAATCTTTAGTAAGTACTTTGTTTTCTTTGTGCTATTGTTAAAATTTTCAAAGATACATTACATTTATTTTTCGATCACTTTATAATCACATTTATATTACAAAAAGAGTATACTAAAAAATTCAAAATTATTACAAGATCAACTTAAAAAATATAAAGTACTTCATGGAATCTACATAAAAAAATTTGATAAAATGTCATTCAAATTTTATTTATTGATATCAGATTTACATGAGAAGTTTGAGAATTTACCTGAAAAATATATTCTCAAGTATTTATGTTTACTGTAACTATAAAGTAAAATTTTTCAAAAAATCTTAAATAGATTACAAATGAAGCATAAGTAAATTGATGTGAAGCAAAAAAGAATCAAATTTGCTATGTTTCATTTAACAAAGGTATGCAAAAAATTAAAAATAGCTAATTTTGTAAATGCTAAGAAGAAAGAAAAAATAACCTACGTCGATGAAATTTAACTTGAGCAGCCCCCGAGGATTCAGACATGGATGCTGCCCGTTTACGAGCAATCGTTTGAGTGACAATTATAGTAACGATTTGTTGAGGAATACCAATATAGAAAATAACATCATGATTATAATTTTCTTTATTTACTTCTCTAGCATCTATAATAGCTATGAATTATTTCAAATAATGTTATTATCCAGAATTTCACGTGATTCATGATTTTCAAAAATCTTCTCTTAAACAACCCGACATCCCTCTACTATAAAGCGAAAGTGAGTGGTGAATGCTCAGATTTTTGTCGAGATGTGTGCCAGACTTTTAGAAGTGAGTGGAGAAAAATGGGGTTTTACATGATTGTTGCACAAAAACAGTAAAATATGAGTTAATGCTCATAAAATGCGCTTTTTATTATTTGTTTGTGAATACAACAAAATATATTTGGTGCCAGTAAAAGTTTTTGTTATTTTTGAGCAGTTACAGTATATCATATGACTTAAAAAGGGAAAAATTTGTTTTTCAAAAAATCCTTCTTTTGCTTGAAAGATGAGAGGCTATTTAAAAAACTGTCGGGTGACCTTGCGCATGTGTTCTACAATCAAAGGCTTTTACCAAAACTTAGGGCAAAGGTTTTGCTTAACGCTTAACCCCATCCTCCCATTTTTTGGTCACTACGATAACAACAATCACGATTTCTGGAAAAGCCTTTGCATTTGTGCATTAAAAACTTACCTTGCTGAATTTTTTTATCATCTGCAAGAGTTGAATCATCCATTAAATTTAGCTCTTTAATTACAGCTTTATTCCTACGAAATGTTGTGTCAGACATTTTTTAAAGCTGAAGAATGATGAAATGAGATATGATAAAATACCAAAAAAAAACAAAACCTCACCTTTTAATATTTTAAACTCGAGTAAATTTAAGAGAACACAGAGTTTTTAGTCAGAGCAAGCTGTAAAGAGAGATGCACTGTTTATATATCAACCAAATTTTTGGAGGGCAATGAAAAAATCTGTCAAAACAAAAATGTACAAAAGCAACAAAAAACAGTAAAAAAAAGGTCTGGGGATGAAAAATTAAAAACGAGAAGAAGCATGACTCCAGTTTTTCTCTCGAAAACTCGACTAAAAAGACGAAATCGCATGTAAAGAGCGAATGTTTTTTTTTAAAAATTGCTGATCAAAAAGAGATAACATCAAAAATGAGTAATTTTAAAACAGAATTATAACTCAAACACTAGCTGCTAAATGAATAAACAAAAACAAGAATGAACTTCGGCATCGAAACAGAATCACCTAGTGGATAATCAAAAATCGTTTTGTGTAAACACGTTCTCATAAACTCAATAAAGGTAAATAAAAATAAAATAAAAAAAACATCTTTTTTTGCCGATCTTACTAGTTTAATGACGTCGACAAGCAAGACATTGGAAATATTCATGCTAATGCTTTTTCAAACGATCTCACAGTGCAGTTTTTCGAAATAACATGGAAAAAAGCCGGAAAAATGTTTTTTTTAAAAGACCTTTTACAAAAGGCAGGATTTTTTGCTTATTAAAAAATTGACCAAAAATCTGAGCAACTCAAGAAAAACGATAACAGATATTCATTGCAATATAATGTAACTTTATACAGTATAAAGTTACATAAATTATACTGATAAAAAATATTGTTTTAAAAATTAAAATAATGCCTTCCGTTTCCAAAAAAGAAATTTTTTTAAACTTTAAACTTAAAAGTAAAAGAAAAAAAAGTGATTTTAATTAATGTTGCGGAGATCTGTAAGTTTGGGCGGTATTTTTCTGAAAAGATCATAGAAGCGGGACATCGTTTTGATAGACATTATTTTCAAACATTGACGTTAATAATGGCGATTTTTTGGAAAACCAAATCAGTAACACTAGTTTTAACGTTTTTTACTGAGTATTATTTTCGATAAAAATGATTGCGCAGCCAAAGAAATTTAGACATGTTTACAACTTATGAAAGAAAAGCAACTTTTTTTTCTGCTAGATTAACATAAAGTTGCCAAATTTCATAACTATTTTGCGTATTGTCTTTTTTTGAAAACCCTTTTTTTATAAAAAAAGTGAAGAGCTGTCAAAAAGATATTTTGCCCCCTTTTCGGTAAATCAACGTTTTTAACAGCTTTATTTTCTTTTCACTTTTTAGCCCTTTTTTCTTCTGCTCTTTATTCATATTCAGCAGACGTTCAGCAAAAATGAAGGCCTTTAGCGAGAAATAATGAAGGTTGATGAAGGCTTTGCTATCGTTGAATGTAAGTTATATGAAATTGGCTGTGAAAGTTGTTGTGAAAAATGTAAAAGCTTTTTCCTGTTTTGTTTCTCGCACATTGGTTGCTTTCTTTATAAACAAAGCTGAACACTAATTTAAATTCTGATAAGGATATTTTAACTTCTTTTACTTTGTTAAATTTTTGGATCTTTCATTTTACCTGTTCTTCCTCTTTTTTTTATGTACTTGTCTGGTGTTCTTTTATTATAAATTCACCAATGCATTTGCGATGAATCAGATGTCTGTTTATGGTCTCAAATTTCATCATGTCAAGAAACACTTAAATCAAATCTATTCTGCTTTAGAGTTGATACCGATACTTTTCACAAACGTTTTGATAATGATACATATTGTGAAACACTTATCAGTAATTCCTGTCATACAATGTAAGGTTATTATGTATCGACAACATTCTATTCTTCACAATATATTAAAAAAATCAACATATCAACCAAAAGCTGATGGTGGAATTAAATTCAAAGAAAAAGAAACTGTTTAAGTCTTCAAAGCTTTTCATGAAAGATATCATCCTTGAATGTTTCAAAGAATATGATGATGAAAGTGCTTACAGAAAGTCTCGTTCACGGTGTAGCATCTGGCTTAAAGTTTATGAAAAAAAGGGGTCATTTATTAAAGAACGCAAAAAGAAAATATGATTAATCCTTGTCAACGAAACATCATTTGTATTTTATACAATTACTGGTTTTTTAATACATTGGTTAAATTTGTTCAGAAACTTTATTTTTAGTAGTATGTTTTACCAAAAATGTCAAGCTAAAGATAATTTTGTGGCAACCGCTTATTGCAAAGATTTTGCTTCCTTACTTATAAATTACGGTAGAACAATACTTGCAACAATGAAATAAAAGTAATCTTCTTTTATTCTTTTATATAATCCAATGTTTATTAGCTATTATTTCTTCTCTTTTTTCAAGGTCTGAAAAGCCCAAGCAATAAATGTTACTTCTTGATCTGCAAAAGCAACAATTTAGTTCTTTATTACCCCCTTTTTCCGTAACAACAACAATAACAAAAAAATGAGAAAGAAGATGGCAGCAATTGTGACCCAATTGAGTTCGGGCTTTGGCAGGGCTACTTAGACCACAAAAGCCTAGTCAAGGTTATTCTTGTCAAACGTTGCATTTTTTTATGAAGGCCGTCAAACGCTTACGGGGAATCGCCATTTCCCCTTATTCTTTTTTTTCTTTCTTCATCTATATTTTAGTTTGAACCCTTTTAACTATTTCATTCTCTTTCTTATGTTTTTAACCCACCACAATTTGTGCACGTTTACGCTCCGCTCAACTTTTTACATTTGCGATCTTGAGGAATTGGAGGACACGGATGGGGAGTGTTTGTCGCTTTAAAAAAGAAGCACATACAAGCGTTGCCGCCCATGTCTTAATGCTCTCGTCCAAAAATTTTTTTGTTGCTTTCGATCGTTTTTTCTTCTGTAAAAAAAGAAGTCAATTGTAACGACAACAACAAAAAACTCTTTTTTCTCCTTCAGAATGACGCATAATGATCAAGTAAGTATTGGCAATAAGAAATAGCTCGATTCTTATTATAAAAATGAAGGCTTTTGTTTAGCCATTTCTATAAAAAAGTACTTCATCGTGCGAGCTCATACAAATAATATTTTATATGCAAAAAAATAAAGAAAAGAAGTGCATTAATTTGTATTTCATTCACCTTCATTTTTACGCTTTTATGAGTGTCTAACAATGGCATCCATTCTTTATATTTGTTATTTGTCAGGAAGCGGCATTGTAAAGAAGCGAAAATTGAAACAAATAATACAAGAAAAAATGAATATTTTGTGCTTTTTGCATTTATATAAAAAAATCATCGAAAAATCATACAAACACACAAAAAAGCATTGAAAGCATTTTTATAAACAATTGACTGTCATTTGCATAATTCATTAGTTACTTCAAAATTCTATCCGTCTCAAGATTGCATTTTAAATTTCTTTTTTTTTGCGATGGCATTTGATCAAGGTCATACATTTGTATCGAAGCTTCCTTTCTTTCATTTTGAAAAAGCTGTTTAAAACTTTATTTTTATTTTTAATTTTAGGGTCACAAGCAAGATGGAAGAAGACGTCAAAAAGGAACTTGAGCGACTTGAGCATTAAAATTGTTATGCCTTTCACAGGAATGGGATAGATGTCCTTCAAAAATAAAAGTTACCAACTTAGCGGATTACCTTTTTTAGTAGCAATGAAAAAAGAAAGAAATGAATGAATAATAGAATGGAAAAAAGAGGACGATGGATGGCGCTACTATCTATCTCTGCGCAAGAAAACCCCCCAATTACAGCTTTCAAGCGTTTATGACGATCGGCACGCAAAGCTCTTCAAAAATATAAAGAAGAAAAAGAAAGAATGCATTCCAATTAACTTTGCTCTCCTTTTCTTTCCATGATGATATGAATGAACAGCTTTTTGTATTCATCTTCCGTTTAAATTTTCATATATATTTTTTTCCATGATCATAACAAGTGGTGATTTAAAAGATCAACTCTTTTTGTTATTAAATAAAAATATAGAACTTTTTGATCAAAAAGAAACACCTTTCAAAAAATGCAATTCCTTTTTGATATGCTTTTTCTTTCTTTGATATTAGAGCAACAAATGCTAAACACCCTTAGATAAACAAAGCAACACAAACTGCTTCAATAAAAACCTTTAACCTTGAAAATTAAAAGCTACTGTTTCGTTTGTTCTGAATCAAAAAAATTTTTTATTCTTTTGTTCCCAAAAAAAATTTTAAAGCAAGTTTTTTCCTTTTTTATGTTTCTCACTTAGAAGCAAACCAGTGCGTCCTAATAGTAGAATAAGTAGTACCCGTCATCGGTAATCATGGTAGTTTTATTGTGCTTTTTGCCAAATAAGCATTGAAAAAAATATATACGACGCAACTTCGTGAGGCTTTCAGTAGCGAACAAAAAAGGCGTGCATCAATAATTCCTCTGCACTACCTACTACAATTGTAACTAACTAAAAATGCATCGGCTCTTCTCTTTAGTATCGATGAACCATGCGCAGTCCTTTTTCTTCCTCACATTTTTCTTCTTCTCTTCCTCAATCATCGGAAGCATCAGCAGCTCCACAGTATTTTACAATTGAGCTGCTACTGCAGCCACCAACCATCATAGGCAATGCTTGTTGAGCATTTTTTTTAAAAACAAGCTGTAGAGGAGTGCACAAAACAACAAGCGAATTGCATAGCGGCAGTAACCTCAAGGTCATTTTTATTTGATGTTGCTACTTCTCTTCTTGCTCATGCTGCTGAATGCTCCACCAATGTTTTGTTCCAAAAAAATTTCGCTTTTTCGAAAAACAAGCTCAACACTTTTTTTCGTCTTCTGTCTTCAGTGTGTCTCGTTTTTTTCCTCGTATTTTTTGTACCCATCAGAATATAAGTATTGCCAGCCGGTTGTCTCTTACGCTTTTCTAACGCTCAAAATTTATATATTGTTCGTAAGCGAGGACGCTTTTTTTACAGTAAGCGGCTTATTTGGTAAAAAAAGAAAAAGAAAGAAAAAAAAGACGAAAGGGTTAGTTTCAACTTTGAAATGCTGCTCCTGCTTACTCACTTTTTTCGTCTTCTTTTTTTTCGCCTTCCTTGTTTGCTCAAAATACCCCCCTCCATTTGCTTTTGATTCTGTTGCTGCTCATTGGCTCTCGTTGAAGCCAACTGGTTGACGCTTGAGAAAAAGCCAGCCAATAAGAGTCTTGGGTCTTTTTTCAGAAAAAGCTTTTTCCTTTTGTTTTCCTTTAAAGGAAAATAAATGATTGCAGCCAATCAAAGGGAAAGGTCCAGAAAGCAGCAACTACCATCTTGAGCTTTAAAACAAAAAATAAATATCTTTTTGCCAATCTTGTCACTGAAAAAAAGTTGAAGTAGTTTTTAAGAGAAATTTTTACAAATCTTATGCAGCAATCTTGTTTTGCATTTTTTTGATTATGGCTTGATTTATGAGTTTTCTTTTTTTGCTGAACATAATATCGACCTGTAGCTTCTTTTCTTTCTTTTCTCTTCATGTGCTTTTTGTCGTCGAGGTCGTTTGGGATTGAGGTTTTTACTGTTGCAAAATAGCAATTTACGCTAAAAGAAGCGGATGCAACAAAATTATCCTTTAAAGAAAGAAAAGGCAAAGAAAAAGAGAGATGCAGGGCTGCCAATATTGTTATGGCAATAATTCTACTTGTCGATTAAGTGACATCTATAACCACCTCATTACATTGAAATGCCTTCTTCCTTTTCTATGCCTCTTTTTTGATCCCTCTGTATTTTTTTGCCGTTTTTTGTTGCAAAATAAATGGCAATGAATATGAGATACTATTGTTGTTTGTAAAAATGCGCGAAAGCCGATCCGAAATAACAAAAAGAAAGAAGAAATATGTTATTTTTAAATGATTGTCGTCGTCGGCATATTCCCATTAGTCTTTTTCCTTTTTAAAAATGCGTTTAAAGCTAATAAAATTCAATTTTTCATTGGCATTTATATTCTTTTTTTCTTTTATTTTGCGCTCTTGAATCATGGTATTTAAAAAAATATTTTTTATATAAATTTACACAAAGAGCTTCCGGAAATTCTTCTTCTTATTAGCTTGAGCGCGTATTTTTTGATGAAAAAAAAGAGATGGAAAAAAATTTTTACAAAGCGGCATCCATCACTTGTTGATCGAAAGCTGCGCAACGCTGCTGCGATGTATCTACCCTTCCTCGTTTTTTATGGGTGTTGTTAGCTGTGAACAAAAAAATGAAAAAAGCGGCTATTTAGTCTGAGATAAAATCCTTCAAAAAAATTTTTCTTCAATTTGCGTTTTTCAATTTTTGCTTCTTCTTGCTTCCCTTTTTTTTATTTTGAATAAAAAACTTTTTTTTGGTAATATCATTGAAGATTGGTAATTAATATTGTTGTTAAAAAGCAGCAGCTGATTTTTAACCCTTCTTTTTTTTTCTTCCGCCCTTGATGTTTTTCTTTTTTAAAATCAAAACAAGTGTTAAATTTAAAGGAGAAAAGAAAAACGTCATCAAGGTTGAATCCCGAAAGTGGTTAATGATGAGCTACAAACAATGCTCATGTAAAAAGAAAAAAAAAAGAAAAAAGCAATCTTAAACGCTTTTGTCATATGATGGTGGACAAGAAAAAAGTTAACAGCAAATTTTTTTTATTCGTTGTTGTTTTTGCTCACTTCTCTAACCTTCTTGATATTAAATACTCGCTCGATTGGACTCCTGCCGTGGGGCCTGACACGCTCCTTCGTTTTTTTCATATTTTCTCGAATGTGTTGTTCATGCGCATAAATAAAATGTGCTTTTCCTTCTACCGGTTCCCCTCTAGTGATTTTTTTGTTGATTTCGCCAAGAGCGCTAAAATGGGCAACATCACCACTACTACTACAACAACCAGGTTGTTGCTGCTCATTTCGATTATTTTTTGCGACCGGAGAAAAATAAAATGCTATTGCCTTCTGTTGCTGCTACTCTTTTTTTAACTACTGCTACCAGTTGTTCGGTCGATCACTGTGCGTGTCATCTATTGTTGAGTCAATGAGAAGCGCTCTCATGGTTTCTATCGAGGACATCAACAACTTTTTTTACAGTCTTACATATATATTTGTTACAACTTTTTTTAAAAAACACACCCCTTTTTGTCATTGTCGCCTTTTTCGAAAAAGCGATAAGCTATAACAATTTCAATAATATAAGCATATGATTGAGTCTGATCTTTTATTTTACTTTTGTTATATTTTATTTTTCTGTATTCCATTGAAAATTTAAAACAAAATTCATTTTTTTTAGTTTGTTCTGTATCCAACGCCCTGCAGCTACCAACCACCTGGTTGCTTTTTCAATTTCTAACCAGGTGTGCGCATACCAATGCTCAATCAAAAAATTGGGTACCGTTTGATTGAACCATTCTTGCTCACTTTATGTTTTTTCTTCAATTCTTTTCTAATGATTTGTTGATGCTTCAGACAAATTTTTTTTATTTTATGATACCCAAGCTTTGTGTCTTTTTATTTTTCTTCTTCATTTTTCTGCTTCCTAAATTGGGAATAGCCACTTGCATTTTTGCGTCGCTGATCACGAAGGTCATTGGTTTAGGGGAGCTCCGAAGGCGCTTTTGCACTTTTTCAATGAGAGCTACCCTCCGGGCTGTCTTTTGGGTCATTACGATAAGCGCACCTGTGTCTTTTCGTCCGCGCAACTAACCCAATTCCAGGTATTGCTAAAAAAATCTATGAGCTGCTATTCGGCTTGTAACTATTTTTCGCCGTATCAACATTTTTCATCTTTGCTCATGTGTCTTTTTCCTTTTTTTTCTTTTCCTTTTCTTCCCTTATATTTAAACCTAGATAGCTGCCTGACACTTGTAAATAAATAAAGGTATCAATAATATAATCTTTTGTTGATTTGAGAAAATATGTCATTGTTATTGAATTTATGGTGATGATTTTTTTATAATGTTTGTAAAAGTATTTTACAAGCTACACTAATTCTATTGTATATATGTCCTTATTTGTTGAAATACAGTTATTCTTTTTTTATTAACAACACTCGACCTCGATAATCCATATCCGCTTTTTATTTTTCACTTAATAGCTTTTTATTTCAATTGGTAGCCACGCGCGGAGTGCGCAATAAGCTCAAACACTGTAGCTGTTGTTTTGTTAGTTTAAAAAAGGATTCTTTGTGTTGCTGAAAAAGCTAAACATAAAAAGTTTGCACTGCTCATTCCCGCTAATGGATGTTTGCCTTGTTTGCTTCGCTCCTTTTTTCTTCTTCTCCTTGCATCTCTTTCCTTTTCTTTTTTTTCATCATCAAATATTCTCCCGAATCAAAAATTCTAAAACGTACAGAAGTAATAGCTGTCGCAAGTCAGTCATTTTTCTTTTTTATCGGTTGTCTTTTTTGGAGAAAACACAATTCACCCAAATCAGGTAAGAGTACTCATGAAAAAAAAGAATTCTCGCCTTCTTTTTAAACAATCATTAAAAGCTGTCGCGTTGATGCAGCAGCATCAAGTTTGGTGGTAGTTGTATTCAAGCTCTTTCTGTACCCCCTTCCAATTCTTCCCCTTTTTGTTTCAGATTCTCCACCTTTTTTTTCAATTCTTCTCCCCCCTTCATTTTAAAAATATTCGTCACCACATTAAATCAAACGGCGCTTCACTGATTTCATGTTTTTGCTTTTGTTTGCTCCTTCTTAATGATCACAGAATAAACTTCTAGTAGCACAAACTTCTTACCTTTTTTTTAAATGGAAAAGGTAAAGTCAAAAAAGGAAAAAAGAGCATTAGTCTCGATTAACGTTTCAACTAATTGCTTGACGTTTTTGCCCATTTCTTAAACATTTTTTTCTTAATTTCCTTCATTTTTTCTCGTTTAGCAAAGAAAAAAGGTCAGAAGCAATTATTCCACCCAGCATGCGGCTTTTTGACACTAAGACACCCGTTCTCATCATTCATCAATCGCAACAATTGCATATATGTATTTTTTCTTCAATCGTCAATAATCAGTAAAAAAAATTATTTCGACAAAAACTTTTCTCCATTTTTTTGTTCACCAAAAGCATTAATTCGAGAATACTTTTTTCAATTACAATTTTTCATTTATTTTTTTGTGGAAAAGCATTAATTTTGTGTACGGTAAGATAGGAAAAGCAAGAAAAGTAAGAGAGGAAAAAAAGAAGAAAAACAAGAAAACGTACATACTACTGCTGCTTTTACTTTCGCCTATTGGCTGTCTCGCAAGAGCTGACAAACAAAGCTAACCAATGGTGTGCGCAAAGGAAAGGAAAAGAAAATTGCGGGCAAAAAAACAATAACAATTAAAAAATATATTTCATTACTGGAGGCAAAAAAGAAAAAGGTTGATGATACAGGTGGGGGAAGTTGATAAGATAAATTTTATTGTTTCTTTTTTAGTTATTAAAACTTTTGTTTTACATAAAATCGATCAATGATCATTTGTTACAGTTTTTTTAGCACGAAAAAAATTTGAAATAAACTTTTTATGCTTCTTTTTTTCCAATCAATCTTTTTTTGCTGCTGTTTTTGGTCATGTCATTAAAAAATGTTTCGGAATAACTCCCTTTCCTTTTTTTATTTCAGCTTACCTGATTCATCACAGAGACAGAGAGAGTGAGAGCTAAGCGGGTGCTTTTGCTGCGGCTTAGTGTATTTTCCCTAAAAATGCATGCCATTGCGCATAATTGTTTGTATCGTGACAATTGTGTCAAAAAATTTTTGTTTTCTAGATAATGCTTGCTTTTGAAAAAAAAAACCGTCTCTTCTCTTCCTCTATTTTTTTTCCTCCTAAAAAATGATTGAGCTTTTGGTTAACCCTTATTGTTTTTTTGAGGCCTTGCCATTTAAATCAAAATATTTTTTATAAGGAAACAACTAATTGAATTTTTTTCTTATATTTTTCTTTTTTTTTGCTCCTTAAAGCGCAATCGTGTCATATCGCAATTCATTTTCGTGCTGCTCATAATAATATCTATCTGGGTGATGTTTACTTAACAGCTATCAAATATGTAACACTTACCGCAATCTCTGACTTACTTCACTCAATTGCTTGTTTGAGCATACGTTTTATTTTCATCTTTTCTTTCTAACTTCAATTTTTTTTCGCAAGTGCAAACTAAGCATTTAAACCATCGGCAACAAAGAAGCTCAATTGTGGTAGTAGCAGCCACTTAAAAACTTTGAGGCGATTTAGTCGCGTAAATTTTAAAATTTTCAACAAGCACTTTCTTCTAAAACTACGGTGGTCATTTCATTTTTCTTTAGTTTTTTTTATTTTGCCATCAAAATTTTGCTTATTTAAAATGCTGCTTTTTATAAAAATAGCACTTTTTGAGATTTTCGATTTTGACTTTTAATTTCCATAATCGTTCCAACGCATTTATTTTCTTTAGAAAAAGGTGAATATTGCCATCATTTAGGATTAGCCCATTGAAAGGAAAACAACGCGTACTATACAAAATAGCTAAGATGGTAGATCGGGCGCCTAAGTTTTTGGCAGCTTCAAGGACATCATACAACGTTCTGACAATGGCTCTCGGCCTTGCGCACCTTTTTTGGAAATGAGCAAGTATTCGTTTTGCGCTGTCTGCATGCCTTCAGAAAAAAAGGAAAGAAAAGAGTGAGCTGCCTCTTCCGTCAGCGGTTTGCTACTAACTAATGTGCTCAGAGTTTTTTATATACATTTTTTTCAGTGCTGCTTTCCGTTTGTACTGTACAGACGCTAGTAAAGCGCTCCTTTTTCGACCGCTCACTCATGCATCTTTATAATCATTATAGTTACGCCGTGCTTTTGATTGCAAGATTTTTATCTAACCTGAAGTAAAAGGAAGGACTAAACCGTTTTTCCTTTTTATTGCTCCGCCTGCATTGCTACTTTTGTCTTTTATTTTTGCGCAAAAAGCTCTCATTTATCCCCCCTATATCTTTCCTTACAAATGCCAAATCAAGTTGATTCTTTTTTAATTATAACAGAAGAATCTTTTTATTTTCTTTTTTTGTCTTTTTGCATTAAAATTTTTTTAAAAAGCTTTTTTTGTTATTGCGTCAAAACGTGACAATCAGAATGCCTTGAACATTATTTCACAAATAAGGAGCGCTTTAATGCTGCCCGCAATTGCGAATAAAGAATTTTGAGGAGTAGCCGCGCGGCTTTCAGGTCAATCTAGGTCACTTGCAGAATCCACAAACAACCCGCTCATCGGCCATCATGCTGCCGCCGCCACAGGGGCGCTTCCTTCCTCCATCATCATCATTTCGATCGCGACTTTTAAAAGATGCTCTTATGCTGGCTACGCTATTTTTGTGAATAGCAAACGCCCCAAAGATTCGATCGTCCTTGGGCTTTTAACAATCCAGTCAATGCGATCTTTTTTTCCTTCTTTTTCTCATCCTTCACAGTAGTTATTGTACTTGCTTTTGGAACGGAAGTCGGCTTCACATAAAAAAGCTGACTATAAAAAAATGCCGCAAAAGTGATATTGTTTTTTTGAATGTGATGCCGGTACCATCCTTCCGTACGCCGCGCATGAGACTTCAAATGAATAGGTTTCAGACGGGAGCTTTCTTCAATAACAATAGTTGAAAAGTGCCATTACAGTTTTGTCTCCTTTTACCAACCCTTTTTTGCGAAAGCTTGAATGACCAATTTCCAATGTGCATTTTTCAAATCGTGTTGTATCTTTTTTATTTTTTTGTTTCTCGCCTGACCATCGATGAAATGTTTGATGTTTAGCTTATTTCATTGTTTTAATTTCAACGCCCTGTTTTTTTTGTTTATTTCAAGTTTTTAAAAGGCTTACTTTTGCCTTTTTTAAAATAATATTAATTAAAAACAATTTTTTAGACAACCTATCTACCAACATCAACAAGTATAATAGCGCAACCGGGTTTTGGTTCGGTTTGCGCAAATTTTTCAATCTATTCAATTTTTTAAAGCTAAAAGTTTATTTTGCACATTTAATAACAGCGTTGTGCTTTTTTTTAAAGCTGGTTTTTGGTTCAATTTTTTGGAAACTAATATTTTGCCAAACTGACGCCAACAGCTTTTGTCGAAATGCCATACCGAAGTGAATTAAAAAGACCCGACTTAAAAGGTTCGATATTGTTTTTAAACATATACAGTTTTTATGGATTATCTTATTTATAGGACAATTTCCATGTTCAGTTTGTGGTAAAATTTTTTGTCATTCATCTAGTCTATCTCGTCATCGGATGCAAGCTCATTTCAAAAGTTATCTTTGTATGCAATGTAATCAAGAAATTTCAAGTAAGTTGACTCTTTTCCTTTTTTTTATTGCTTTGCATTTTTTTCGATATCTTTGCAAAATAATATATTTAAGTCATAAAAGGGCGCAGTACTATCTGCGTAAATTGGTGCTTTCCTACTACCGAATATGCCATAAAAAAGATTTGAGACTGCATTGGAATAAAAAAACGTAGCACACAGCGTGATTCCTAAAGGCTCTTTCGATGATGCCAAGGTCGTAGAGTATTGCACTAACAATTTTAGAGCAATCACTATCTTGTGTTGTTGTTTTTGGTGCTTACAATTTACATAAGCCACGGTTTATAAAAAAAAAGTTTCTTAATAGTAGGCAAGTAAAAACAAACTGAACAAAAAAATTCCAGCTTCTTTTACAAAGCTATGATCGAAAAATTTGCGAAAAAAGCGATGAATGAAATGATTTTTTGACATAAAAAATGCACTTGACATAATTTTTTTAAAAACGGTAGACTCAAAGAAAAATTAATACTTTATTTGCATTCTTTTAACAGCAAAAGCTTTAAAATGTGGAATTTTACAAAAATCTTAAAAATAATTTTTTTATTTAAGGTAATGAAACTCTACGATCCCATATGATGCGCACTCATCAAATAGCGAGAATGTTTATGTGCCGATGCTGCAATTGGGCATTTCCCGATAAAACAAGTTTGCATTTACATACAACAAGTTTATCAAAAACTGGAAAACCGGGTGATGTAGCTGTATTAGCAAGAAGTTTTGCTGAAGGAGGTATGCTTATCTATTATTTTTATTAAAAATTTGCAGTGTCCAAACGTTTACTAAATAATATTTTGAATTTTTAGATGATCCACTTGATTTTCATAATACTCCATCATCAAGTCCACCTGATCCAAGAGATTCTGTTTCTCCAAGTGAAAGAGAAATGCCGCCTCCAACTGCTAATAATCTTTTAAGTAATGTTCCTCCAGCCTTGCAAATTGCAGCTCTTACAAATCCAATTCTTCAAAATTCTGCAAATCTTCAAGGTTGGTTTTTTATCACTTACAGCTTAAGATCATAACAACCTTTACTTTTTAGCTTTGATAAAACATTACAATGTCTTAAAACTAGCCCAAGAACAACAAAGTAATATTAGACCCACTGAAGGAATGAATCGTTTGCCTGCTGCTGATTTAATTGCTCAATGGATGTCAAATAATCCATATTCACAAATAAATAGAGATTCAATAACTCCAAATCCAAATACTTCAATAACTGATGAATTGATTAGCCGTAAACGTGCCTCTGCATCACCAAGTATTATGGATGCTAGCCCAATGAAAATTATTAAAGCTGATCCTGATGTACCTGAACCATGTGCATCACCTCCAGCTGCTCAAATTCTTCCTTCAAATGGTTCCAAACTTGAAAGTATTTTTACTCCAAAAACTTTATTTACTCCACCTAAATTTGATTCAAATAATAATAGTGGTGAAAGTCGCAAAAATAAGCGAAAATCTCGTAAACCTCAACAACTTCCTCCTTCTGAAGCATTGAATCTCTCATCAACTCCAATCATAGAAACTCCTATTATTCATACAGATTTTGATGAAAAAAAGAATAGTGAAAGTGAATGTGGGATGAGTGAACAGAATCAACTTTCTCCTGCTGTATCCGATTCTCATACAAGTGGAAGTGGAAATGATACAATGGATACAAAAGATGATAAAGCAAAAGTATTTAAAGAAAAACTTCGTGATATTGATTCGTGTGTTTCAAGGATTATTGATTTTGGTCAAAATTCTGATTTAAATCCTGTTATATTTGATTTACTTAACAAAATTAAAGGATATTGTCGTCCAACATAAGAATTAAAAGAAGTTTTAGAAAGTGATATATGATTTTATGAAAGCGAAAACATCAAGTAATGCCTGCTGAACAACGGTGCAGCATTTCCGGTCACAAAAATGTTATTTCACTTATATTTTTATGTAATTTTATTTTTTATTCTTTTATTTTATAATTATTTTTTTCTTATGGCATTTTTAGGTATCTATATATCTTTTTTCGTTGTTTTTCCTCCCTACTTTTTGTCTGCCCACTCTTTGGTTCCTCAATACTTGAAAATTTATTACACTTTATTTTTTCATAATGATTTGAGGTTCAAAAGATTGGTACAGCTTTCAAGCCATAACCATTATTTTGTGTTTTTTTATTATTTTACTTTGTCTTTATTTGTGAGGGCCTCTGATCTATCTTTGCTAATATTAAACCATTAACATTGAAATTATTTTTACTCGTCTCAGATTCATTGATATTATTCAGGATATATTTTTTTTCCTTAGATATATTATTGTTGTTATAATAAAAAAACTTCCTCATTTAATTTTTTACTTTTTTTGTTCTCATTACATACATCTATTCATATATGCTACTTTATTGCATGTGCGATGAAATTGTGCATTTTTACATTTCCTGTTTTTCAACTCTTTACATATTTTTATTTTTCTATAAAACAGTATATTGTATATTAGTATTACTTTTGATATATATATATATAACTATCCAGTATTCTTTTTGTATTATTTTACTACCGCATCACATTCTCGCTCTTCCATAATCTCAACCAGCCTACTTAGAGTATTATATCATTTATTTAAGTTGATTTTTCGTGGTTTGCAGTTTGTTTTTAAACATTCCTAAAGTCTCCTCCTTCTCTTCAGTTTTTTCTCCTTTTCTTACCTATACATTGCAGTTTTTATATTTTGCATTAGTTTTTTCTTTGAAACTTTTTGATTCGATAATTTTATTCAGTTTTCTTCTATTGTTTTTGCGTTTTTTGGTAGTTATTTTCTTTGATAATAATAAATAAAATGATAAAGATGTTTTGCTTTTAATGTTCTTACAAAACATACTGTTAAAATTTGAAATTCAAGGAATATGTTTTTGAACTTTAAAATAATTACGATATTTTGACGAAAAAATGTTAAATTTTTTGGTAATCTCACTTATAGTTTGAAAAAAAGTACAACATTTCTATTGTTAATGAATGAAAAAAGCAACGATAAAGAAAGAAATGCAAAAATTTAATAAATAAAATTTTAAAAAAGACTGAAAAAAAGTGCAATCTGTAATAAAGTATTTCAGTAGTTACTGTGTTATAAAGAGTTAACGTGAAAATAATTGATTTCATGATCATATGTGTATACACCATCTGTAATGAACATCTTTTTTAAATAGATCCTCCAAAATCTGAACTGAAATAGGATAATTTACAGAATTCTTCAAAAATTTAGCACAGCTTCATTTTCTTCTTTTTTACCATTATAGTAAAGTAAAAAAAGGTTTTACATACTTTATAAATTTATAATTTTTCTTCTTTTTGAAAAAGTTTAGTATTTAACATCAAAATCAGGTTCGAATTTTGTTTCATACGGAAAGCAATTTTGTCGATTACAGTTTGCCACATTTGGAGAAACACAAATATTTCCATCATCTGTATAGTATTTATTTTCAACAACTTTTTGATCAATTTCGTGGACAAGATGGTGTAAAGTCGGTTTTCTCGAAGAAACATTATTTGAAAGAATTTGTAAGCAAGGAAGTTGTTCATTGCTGTATTCATAACCATATTTAGATAATCTTTTTGTGAAAGTATCTTCATTATAATCACTTGAATGCAAGTTTGGAGCAAAATAATGAGTTTTTTGCAAAACATAATTTGTTTTTCGATCTTTTAAATTAACATAACTTGAAATGTTATTAACTTGTTCACATGATGTTGATATGAAAATTGGTAAGCTGATGTCAACAATAGTTGGTGCTCCGGATTCTAAATAATTTTACCTTCAATTTGTTTTTAAAGATGGAACTATACCTATAGTTGTAAAAATTTCTTCTTCGCGATATCGATGTCTTCTGCGAGATGATAATTGTTGAAAAGTTGAATGGGACCCTAAAAATGATTTTGTGTAACTGCATTCTGTACTAGCGTCCCAAATCAAATCAGATAAGGGTTTCAGTTTTTTTCACGTGACACTAGTTTGACAGGCAGGAAACATCATTTTACCCTCGTTAAAAGCCAGCCTGGCCCACCGAGTAGGCCGGAATGACAATGTCAGAAATTAAAGAATAAGATGGCCTAGTCTATTTTACTTTACCTTTATTAAAAGGATAGAAATGGTTCTTTAGACTATTTAAAAACGTTTCTTTAATTTTTGGGTAGCTGTTATGATTTCCAGTGTAATTTCTGCTATTACTTTCTCCTTCTTGGTTTCTTTCTAATTCCATCATTAATTTCTGAGTTTCTTCACGAGATTTGAATGCATCTAAATATGTTATTTATCATATATATTTTTATTTGAAAAACTTACTTCCATCGCACGACATGACAAACGCAGTTTTTTGCTTCAATTCAAAACTCTGAAATTAAATTTTAGCAAAAAATTTAATATTCATGTATTGGCATAACAGTATTAGATATAAATAGATAGTTCAAATCACAAAAAGACAATTTTTAGTTCATAAAAAGGACAACAATTTAATCTTTATTTTTTTTCAGAAACTCGTTAAAAAGAATGTACAAAAGGTAAACAAAAAGAAAAATTGTGAATGCAATAGTTAAATGAATACCACACCATACTGTAATATATTTTTCTTCATGATCATTATCGTCAGATTTTGTATTAACACAGGTTCGCCGTTTTGCTACATGTCTTGTTCCCTTGTGGCTGTTTTATTGATATATTGATGGTAATTGTAATAAATGTAGATAAGTCCAGTGGTTTTGAGATAATATATATTCATACCACTTATTTGCCTGCTTTGCCACGTTTATCTACAGTGGCATTGATCTGCCG
Organism: Panagrolaimus sp. LJ2400; assembly: GCA_024447215.1. Lineage (NCBI taxonomy): Eukaryota > Metazoa > Nematoda > Chromadorea > Rhabditida > Panagrolaimidae > Panagrolaimus > Panagrolaimus sp. LJ2400. The sequence goes on along the minus strand of JAMRYA010000009.1, from coordinate 8,165,149 downwards.
GGTTCCATTGAACATGTTTTTCTGTTAAAGCTTTGTTAGTTGTCTCAGCACTTTCAGCCATCTTTTGCTTTAACGAACTGCTCTTGTTGTCTAAAACCTATTAAAAGTTTAATAATTCAATATTTTTTTAAATACATAAAGAGTATAGTAAAAAACAACAATTACAAACATATTTTTATATCAGCACTGGAAACACGAGATACATGTATTTAAAAATTCTGATCTTCATGTTACTGGGCTATCATTTCTTATTTTTTTAATAAATATTAAGTGATGTCTTCCATTGTATTCTCTATGAATAACAAACTCATTATAACAAAACTTAATCCAACATCGGTCATTTGTATAGTATGATATTGATTTTTAAAAACTTAAATTTCCAAATAAATGCAAATTTAATAAATTTTTCTTAAGTAAGACACATTATTACAATATTTTTTTAAACAGCGTTTTTCTACATAATCGTTTGTAAAAAAATATTTTTATAACACCTTTTTCTTTTTTAAACATTTCGATTGGCCTAAACTAAAAAACAATTTTTTTGAAAACCAATAATATGCAGAGCACTATGAAATAATGTATAATAAACTGTTTTTATATTAAAACTTTAAAAAGAAAATGAGATTCACATTTAATTTTGCTGCAGAAAAATAATTGTCTGAAAGCTAAATAATGGATTTTTTCCACAAAAAACCATAAAAAATTAAAGAACCGTATTTTTTTAAAGAAAACACGTAAAAAGAATTGCTGATTGATCAAATTGGCAGCTTTAAAAACAAGTGATAAATTAACATTTCACTGCATTATTTACTGAAGGTTAATTTCAAATCTAAAAATTGTGTGTACTATATTTATACTGAAAATTCGTAAAAAAGGCAAACTGATATTTGTTTTTATATTTTTAATTTTGCATTAATCATCTATCCCATCATGTCAATTGTTTGCTTGAAACATTTTACTCTTTTTGTCAATCAAATTTTGTGCTTGAAGATATCAAAAATCAAAAATCTGTGGCTTTTTAAGCAACACAAAATGTGTAGATATTTTTGTGAATCATTAGAAAAGTGAGCGAAAATAGCAAGAGCAGGGATACAAAAATTCTTTTTAATATATTTTTGTGAATCATTAGAAATAGCAAGAGCAGGGATACAAAAAAAAACTCCAAAAAAATAAAAGTAATACTTTATTTATAGATACATGTTTCAATTCAACAGTTATAAAAATAAATGACCACAAAAATTTTTTAAAGATATGAATAAACAAATATATGAATTAAAAATATAGATATAAGGAAAAGATATTTTTCAAGATAAAAACCACCACGACCAACATGTAACGGCATTACTGTGCATCTGGATCATTATAAGGTAGTAAATCTGGAAGAGACATTACTCCAGGAATAGTACAAGATATCATTGTTGGGGAACTAATACCAAGTTCTCTTAAAGATGGAGATTCTAAAAATGAGCGTTCAAAAGGGTCTATCTATTTTAACAGAAATAACTTACTTTTAAGAGGAGCAGATTTGGGTTCTTCATCACTAGCTTGAGCATTGACTTTAGCATTGTAAAGAAGACGATCATCTACTGAATTCTGGCGTTGATGTGCACGTTGACGTTGATAACGAGTAATTGGACGTGGATCTTCTAAAAAAAATATGTATTGTTTGAAACACAGCAATTCTTTAAATATGCATTACTTTTTGAAAGAAAAGAAGTGAAAAACTTTCCAACATTTCTAAAAGCATTGTAGCATCGGCTTGATTTTGGAACAGCAGCAATTTCTTCATCATTTCCATGACTACGATCAACATTCTGCAGTTCTGGATTTTCATCATTTCCATAACTTCCATCAGCATTCTGCAGTTCTGAAAGATTTCTTTTGTTTATAATTTTCCATAACTGAAATAAACGAACCACCAACATTTTGTTGTTGTTTGCGGTTGATAAGTTGTTGAGCGCTCATTGTTTTAGATTTTGAAGATCAACTGTAAGGCAAAGATTAGCATTCGCTAAGAAATTTAGTTTTTATCACGCAAAATTTTTAGTTAATCAAAGATAATTAAACTTCATAAGGAAAAAGATAACGTTAAGGAAAAAACCTAAATGGCATTTAAATATATGTTTTAAAAATTTATCTCAAATATCTTTACCAAACGTTAAAAAATGCAGGTTTTTTTAAAAAATTTGATGAAAATTACTCATAGCAAAATCGAGACTCAAAAAAAACGGATCGACTGTTAAAAGAAAGAAGAACCGTAAACGCTTAAATAATATTTTGTCCGCTTACTTTGTCTGTCCAGAGTAGTGTTCCTCCCCCCCCCCCCCCCCGTTTTTCGAAAAAAGCGGGGAACGGGGAAGGACGGAAAAAGCGGGAACGGGGAAAAAACGGAGACGGCGGGGGAAACGGGAATTTTGCGGGGAAAATTCCGAAAATACCGAAAATTCTTTTTATCAATTCCAAATGCTATGGGGACTTATTATTATCACTTAACAATGCTATTTTGACCTGTTAAACGTTAAAAAACACTAATTTGAAACAATTTTAAAAAATAGCGGGGATGAAAATTGAGCGGGGACGGGGAACGGGGAAAAAACGGGGATGAAAGATCAGCGGGGAAGGGAAACGGGGGGGGGGGGGGGAGGAACACTAGTCCAGAGTGATAGTTTCGAAAATACAGGAAAGAGGCGGGATCATGCGATTGCCCAACACAGTGCTTTTTCAGCTTCATTTGACTTGTAAAAAAAAACAATATTGATTTTCATGAAAACATTAAAAAACAAAAAAAAAACCTAAAAAATAAAAATTATGAATAATCAAAGTTAATTTTAAAAAAGTTAAACAGTCAATAAAAAACATTTATGAGGGATTTTTCAAATCCAATGTCATTAAGAAGTTCAATACAGAAAGCCCCTTTATCATTTATTAAAAAATATTGACGAAACAGTAAAGTTACAGGATATTTTTTAAAGCAAAGATGATTCTTACATTTAAATCTAAGAGACAAACTGCGCAGTGACATTTTAGTTATGATCTGTATACGGTTGCGGGCGTTTAGAAAAAGTCGCCCATCGCCCGCCCGTCGCCCAGGCGAATCGCCCGATTCTAAAAATCGTTAATTGACTGATTTTTTCCCCAAAATGTTGTCTAAAGTCATTTTTAGTACTATTATTGTCATCAACAAAGCATATTTATTTTTTTTTGATTTATTTATTGTTTTTTATTTAAGTTACCAAAATTTTGTTAACTACCGTATCACTAAAATGCTATAACTTGACAAAAAATTATGGTTAAAATTGTGACAGAGTGAAATTCTTGTCTTTTTGGTTATATTTGGGAAAAAAATTTTGAGAAAAAGTCAAATTTTGTCATCTGTATAGGTTAAAACATTAAATTAAATTATGGAAAAATTTGAGAGTTATGTGTTATCGGTTTTTATTTTAGTTACTGTAATTTGGGGGTGAAATATGAAAAGATACGTGCTATCACTGAACTTTAATGGTGAAAACAAAAGGTAAAATAAGCTGCGCAAAATAAAGCATTTCGTAAAACAATACAAAGTAGAATAAAGTTTTCCAGTAAAGCGTTATTGGCTTTTACTTCACTATTTCGACTCCAACAAGGTTATCAAATTGGAAACAGTGGTTTAAGCTAAGTTATTAAATTTTTGATGTCTAAAAACCATTGATAGTTGTCCACCGCTGATGGCGTCTTGTTTGATCATATCCACAATTCATTCGATAAAATACCAAGATAAAAAAATTAAGATATGGGCATTTGATGAACACGTATAGTTTTTTAAAAGTATTATTCTGTCTTTGATAATTTTATGCGGCTTTAGTTTTTCTTTGTGATCGATAAAACGCTACATTTTGGAATAAAATGACGAAAAAAAGCCAAAAAAATATGTTTTATCTTTTTGCAATGATTCATTTAATGTATTAAAGGAAATGACTTTTTTTTGAAAAAGTCTATCTTGGCTTTGATTGCATAGGCATAACTATTTCGGAAAAAGAAACGCAACGTAAAAGGGGATAAAATTTACTGTCTTCCGTAAAAATGAAGAAAATAATTACTATTTTAAAACGCTTTACGCCAAAAATTTTTGTTTTTTATTCAAGCCCGTATTTAAGGGTAGAAGAGGAGTTTCAGGGCACTTGTCTCCTAGAAATTGACAAATTTCCTTTGATAATTTTCTGACGCGTGTCATAGCGGCATAAGATCAAAGGCGGTCGCCCCCAAAATTTGTTCCAGTATGCATTTTTGTTTGTTTTTTTAATTTTTTTAATTCAACAATTATGATAAGATTACCGTATTCATAACTAACATTGTGTCGAGGTTTTGTGACCACAAAACACGACTTTTTTTAACAAACGCCCTTTCCACATCCGACTGTCTGGATGAATCATGGAAAGGAGGATCTTTTTTACCTCTCTTTTTAATGTTTTTCCAAATGTTGCGGTCGGCCGACGTGTAAAAGAAAATAAAATGTTAATGCATCAAATCACCAACTAAAAACCGCAATAATTTTGATAAGATTACCGTATTCATAACTAACATTAATTCGAAAATGAGATCGTCTACAGTTTGGTTTGATTGCGATAAAATAATAGATGTTTTGACGCTTTCATCAAAAGAAAAAAAACTGTAAATAAAATATAATGTAAATAAATTTAACGTTTGCTATAGAAATTTTTCTTGGCATTTAGTTAATATTATTGAATTAGTTTGATAGCTTCAAATTAAAAAAAATAAATGAGTAATGATTTCAAAAGTTGTTAAGAATTATCATGTTGAAAAAAATTGCAAAAAAAGCGAAATGTTTTTCTGCTTATGCGTATGGATGAAAACTTCAATGCTATAAAAAATGAAAACGTTCGAGATAATTGCCAAAAAATTTTGATAAAAATTTTCCTTAATTATGTTTAGTTTGCATATGTTGATCTTTTTTTATTAATTATAACGTTTTAATAATTCACTTGCTTTCATTCTTGCAAAAACTACAAAAAATTTTTTGATTGACTAATTATTTTATCAAAAAATGTACTTAAAAAGCAGCTAAAAAAGACGTAAACATCGCGTTTCGCCAGAGACCAAAAAAAGGCTGTTGGCATTTTCCTTTTACTTTAAAAGGACGGCGACAACAACAAAAATGAAGCAGAGAAAATTTTATTTTTTTAAATATACTAGTTTAAATACAACGAGCTTAGTTTAACGTTATATTTTTAGAACAAAGCAGAATAAATGTGATGCATATTTTAAATTTTATTGTTTTGTTTTCCATTTTATATAAGAAATCTTGCTTAAGTTTAACGCATTATAAAGTTGGAATTCTTTTCGTATATAAAAATAACTACTTCAAACTAGTAATATTGTTAAAACCAATATTTCATGTCAGGAAGCTTTCTTAGTTTTGTTAAAACTTTTTTTCTGTTAGGTTTTTCAAAAAAGTACTAACGTTGTTTTGTATTCTTCAAAACTACTTCATTCCATTCGTCTTTTTTGTGCAGTTTTTAAAATATTTCACTTAAAAACCATTATTTGAGTTTTAATTTGTCTTGTGACAAATAATGAATTCTAAACCAATGCTTTTCTAACCCATTCTTTTATATGTTTATTTTTAGAAAATTTGAGGTTTTCTTTATTCCTTTTTTTATAATTTACTTTTATATTCTTAGTTGTGTAAGAAATAACTCACTATCCTTCTTCACACTCCCTTGAGGCAAAAGGTTAAATTTGGCATTTTGGGAAAAAAGAGGTTTTTACAACTTGTTTTTTTGCAGACAACAATAATTTATAAGCGCAACAACTTTATCTCATTTTGACACGATTTCTCTGGTCTTTTTTCAATAGTTAAAGACGTTGTTGTGTTTCGAAATTTATTTTTTTCGTTTGCCTTTTTTGTGTTTCTTTGTTTCATTTTTTTTCTTCTTCCCTTAATGCTTGATATTATTTTTGATCTTTGAAAAAGATATCGTTCATTTTTGCAAACAAAAATGGGGGGAGCGAACAGCTGAAAAAGAGAGTCCTTTGAACCAAATCAAAGTTTACCAAAAAAAATTCTTCCAATATTTTTTAAACGTAGACTTTTTTCACTATTTTTCCCCAATATTTGTTCAAGCTTTGATAATTTATAGCGTTAATGTAGTTGGCTGTAACGTTTTCATGTTTTTTAATTAATAAAAGTAACCCTTCTAATTTTAAAAGTATGAAAACATTTTCAGTAGCGCTACCATACCAGAAAGTTTTGAAAAAAGTCTTTCACTTAAACCTAAATTTTTTATTTTTCCTTCAAATCAACTTTTTCGTGGATTCGTTTAGTTTTGCGTTCATTCATTTTTTACAGATAAATAATTTGAAATAGTTCTAAATCTTTTCTGTCCTGGTTTTTTTGAGTCACAATTTTTTTATTGTCAACACTTTTTAGCCAATGGAACACGACAATTCTCCTCCACCAACTTATGATCAAGAGCGGTCACCACCTGGTGATCATAGCAATCGTAAGCTACATTTGATTTATTTTATTTATAGTTTTCTGAATTTTTTCAGATAATTATGGAGCACATTGGGCAAAGAATGAAAATGTTTATTACATTCAATTGAGTCTGTCATATATTTGTTAGATAAAAAAATATAAAAAAGTTTTCATTTTTAGATTCAATTTTAAAAAGAGAATTTGAAGCCAAAAAAGCTGCTAAAGAAGCTGCCGGTGTTTCATCAAAAAAGAAATGATTTTTATTCACACACTTTGAACTTTGATGGCATTGTTCTGATCATATACGAGTGCATTAACTTTTAACAACATTATTGGTTCTATTTTTAAGTATCTGGTTCAATTAATAAACAGATTCCGGTTTTTTATCTCTAAAATTTGTTGTTAGCTATTTTTTACTTGTTTTAAACATTTTGTATTTTTTTGTTGGTTTAAAAATCAGTAAACTTGTAATTTCTGTATTTTCCAAAGTTCCTTTATCCATATTCAAAAACAAAAAACAACTATTAATAATATTAGTGTAAGCTATAAAATGTACTTTAAAGCCAATAAATGTCGTCTTCCAATAACAGTTCTTAAAATAGTTTAAAAGTACAAATCCATGATAAAAACAAAAAATAATTATGAAAGAGACAAAAGTTATCAAGCACCTCTATAACTCCATCAAACTATGCAATTCTTTTATAAGCATAATTGCACAGCTGGTTAGAGTTGTAGAAGAGTGATACCTCATTTATAACAATATCATATATCCATAAATATTCACTCAAAATATATAACAAAGACATTTTTATCTTTAAAAAATGTATTAAAAACTTGAGTACAACTGTCACCAAATGTAAGGCGACTTACTTATGAAAAAAAAGTATAGTTAGTTAAAAAAATAAGAAATTTTTTTTACTTTTAAATTTGTTATTTAATGCCGTTGCTACGGCCACCTGTTTACGCTTTAAAATGACTAAAAATGGTGGTAATAGCTTTAAATAAATGTTTTAACAACTTTTCATAAAATTCATTTTCTTTTAATTTTGAAGAATTAAAGCAATGAGAAGTATAATTAGTTGTTAGCAATTAGGTTGAAAGAAAAAGTCGTATACAGATTTAAAACTCTTGAAAAAACTGTCAACTTTAATAGTGACAATTTCATAATGAACATAAGCCATTTCAAAAAAAAAGAAAGTCATCTCTCTCTAAATTGTCAGCATTTTATCATTTTCTCACAAATGATTTGGAAAGGATAAAAAGTGTTGCAAAAAATGTATGTTGTTTTTTCTGATGTGATAAATGCAATAATTTTTCTTTTAAATTGTTAAAGAAAAGAAGTAAAATAAAGAATTTACCCCTTTTGCTATAAAGAAAAGTTAAAGCAAGTTGCTTTAAAAATTTTTAAGTATTTTGTATTCATTCTATTATATTTTTCTGATATCAAATAACATCAAAAAAGGTCAAATTTTCACTTCACGAACGGATGGTACATTTTCATCGAATACATATGTTCTTGTTATTGAAAATAATAAAAAAGGAGGTTTTAACAACTAAGAACTTTTGACAGGTGCGTTGATTTCTTTTAGCTTTTCACTCTTTTTTTTACTTGTATTGTTTCGTACATATGAAAAAAATATATATGCGATTTGAAAAAGTCAATAATAGTAGAAGTAGTAGTAATGCCGGTACAACAACGCCTGTTGCCGACCTCGGATACCCGAGAATTGTCGATCTTCTTTTTTTTCATTTTTTTTAAAAAAGCACGCGTGTTACAGCAAACGCGCAATAACTTTTTTGAAATTTGACACTATGCTTGGAGGTCGGAGCGTCAGGCGTAGTGGATCATTGAGAGATGAAACAACGGCGACAAAAGGTATTCGAATGAGTCCTCAGTTGATGCCTCAATTGACCGTCTTGGTAAGACGTTGTTAAAAAGTTGTTCTTGTTTTGTTAAAAAGAGTAAAGTATTTTGGAGAAAAAAATATTTTTACAAATTTTATGCATTTTTGTTCTTTCTCCTGATGCTAATTAAAGCAAGTTTTTTGCTTATTATTATTTCTTTTTCTTTCGATAATAACTATTACTTCTTGGGGTAAGAAAAGAAATAAAATGAAGCTATTCTCCATGGGAACGAATGTTGGTGAGTGAGTTCTTTAAGCACATATTATTATATATTGAAATGTGTTAGTTTTAGGTTGCTAATTTAAAAAAAAAGATACATTCAAAGTTGCATGAAGAATTCATCAAAGTTAAAGTTGTTTATTCCTGTTCTTTCCAGCTGATTTTAAACAAATATCAATTCAAGTTATAATTACAGTATGAATACAGGATCAGAGAATATCTGAAACGTTGGTGTGGCGTATTGTTGTTGATCGCCAGACAACCTTTCAGGTATACTCAAAGTCTGTATCTCTCTCTATATCTTCCTCTTTATTCTCTGATTTATTATTTCTTTATTGTTCTGCTGCTTTTTCAAATCATCCAAGAAAAAACTGATATAAAAGTTTAATATGCTGTCAATAATAATTTTAATATTTCTTTAATGCAAAAAAATATGAAAAACAATTGGCATCTTTCTTTCAATATTAATAATAAATGCAACAGTTGCTACTCTTAAAGTTGTCATTTTTGTTCCATATTTTTGCTATCAAAAATCTTAAAAATATCTTTTAATGATTTCTTATAATTATAATGTTTTAAGAGATTAATGTCCTTCAACAAGAAGAAGAAAAATTGCTTAGAAGGTATGAGCGCTTCTTATCCCTATAATATGTAGAAACGTATCATGTCAGTACATATTAGAAAAATGCTTTTCATGAAAAATCATAAAAGATTTGTTATGACTTATTCATGCTATTTCTTTTGCCACAACTTCCTTTTTTCTTTAAACTTATATTCTCTTTATTTTTGTTCCACGCATTTTGCAAGAAATACAAGTCAGGAATAATGCGCGCAACTGCCATCGGCGAAAGGTTTTGAGTGACAGGTCTTACTACTTTTTTTGATAATATCGCGGCACAAAATAAAAAGACACATATAAAACTGAAAAGACACACATAGAAAAAAAGAATGAAATGAGAGCGCAACTTTAAGTCAGTTACATTTTGAAAATCAACAAGACGGAAGGAAATAAGTCGAGATTGGCATTTTCCATGGTCATAGAAAACACATTTAAGATCAAAATCAGCGCATCAATGCCAAACAAAAAAGAAGAAGAGGGGAAAAATAATACAACAAAAAAATTCCTGCAACAATATTAAAACAAATGTGTAAAAAAAGAGATCGAGAAATAAATGCAACTTATATTTTTAACCTGTTAGGTTTCCACTCTCTCTTCTTTGTCTCTCCCATGAGAAAGCTTGAATGAAAGTTTCTTTTTTTGAGTCAATTTGGATTCTGAATGAATACCATGCATCCTCATCCATCATTTTAAAAAGTATATTTTTAGGATAGAAAATAGCAACAAAAAAATAGCGTAAACTCTGTTATAATATTTCGTTTAAAAAACACAGTGAAATGAGGAAAAGAAAGAACGGAGAAGAAGTTAGTTAGTTTATCGTTTTGTTGCTGTTTCACTCAATCAAAACATTAGATGCGCGTGAGTATTTCACCTTTTCTTCTTTAGCGCAACTGTTGTTATCAAAAAATAAAGGACGATTAGTCCCCCCAACAGGCAATATATCATTCTTTGTCCAGAGTTTTTTAACATTATTTTTTTGATTATATAACCGCCGTTCGCTTGATTTCCATTTACTTCATATGGAAGAAGAAAAAAACAGTTATTTTTTTTCTTACAAAAATACTTTCCATCGTAAAAATGTTAAAAAGTTTATGACCTCCTAACGAACTTCCTGACATATATATTCATTACTTGGCCACCTTGTCGAACTAAATGTTATTTAAAAGAATGGCAGAGATCGACGACAAACGGAAGATGAAGTGAACTGCGCAAAGATAGAGCAGGCGCCATAAAACAATAGCAGGAGGTTCATTCACATATATATCTCTCTCATTTCACTATGGTCAGGAGCGGACAGTGGCAGCAATGGTAGTAGTTATAGAATAAAAAAAAATAACGGTGGTCACCAAACTGCTCCTGTTCTTCATCTTATTTTTCTTCAAATAATAAGGCCGTAAATCATTTTCTCGCTTTTTTCTTTTTCCTTCCGATTGTATTTTTTTTCTTGCCTTTTCCTTGGAGACAAATTTATGGACTTGTTATCACTTGAAAATATAACGACCACGAAATGAATTATCACACCGGACATGCGTTAAAAGAAGGGGTACGAAAAAAGTCATAAATTTTCTTTAATGTTTTTTTTATTGTTTTCCTCTTTCCGCGGTCATTTCAAATGTAAATAATTGCTTTTTTTTACTTTGAAATACTACTGTAACATTTTCGAAGTTTTAGTTTTTTTTGTTAAAGATGTAAAGAAAAAAGGTATATTTAAAAATGATTGTTTCTGCCTTGCTTTTGTTAAAATAAAAGCTTTTGTTTCGCGCACCTTAACTACTACTACTCCTACCGGAAATTGTTTATTCAAGAATTTTTGTCAGCAGCATTCATTCAACGATAATAGTCGTCGTAAGGTCAGTTAAAGAAGTCATTGGCGCGTTGAGGTGTGCCTAAAACCTTCTTTGCTTAATAGTCAAAATTCACTTCAAGTTGCGCACTAAGCAAATATCTTTTATGCAAATTTTAGAAATATACACACATGTTTCAACTTTTTTAGCCATATTATTATTATTTCTCTCTTTAAGTGTTTTTCTATTACCATCTCGTTTTTCACTCATTATTGTACATCTTATATATGTATCTATGGATTGACTATTATCCCTTCTTTTTATATAATTGTTTATTTATTTATCCGCGAAAATGTTGCATAAAAATGTGTTGATTAACACAAAATGTTTTTGCGGAACGGTCATAAATCACATTTAAGTAACAAAATAAAATAAGCGCAGCGACCACCCCATTTTTGCCAAAGAAAAATGAGAGGAAGAAGAAAAAAAGGAGGACCCCTTGAAATTGCTTCAAGGCTTTTTAGACCAATTGATGGGCCAGTTGTCGCGAGAGGGAAGGAGGAATAAGTCGAACAAGTGCGCATACATGCAATAACTAACAAATTTTTTTTGCTGTTCTATCTTATATTTATATATATATTTGCTTTTTTTTGTTAAGAACTCTCTTTGGTGTTGGTCATTGAAGCTTGCTTCTTGACGATTGCCATTGGTCAAGCTCAAAAAAAGCATTTTTTGAAACATAGATGAGTGAAAATCGCTTCCATGCAACAATGATTAATGAGGTTGCCGCCAAAAGCAACAACTCAACTGACTCCCTCTCTCTTCTCTTTTCATTCATTTTTTTTATAATGTTTAATGGGATTCTATCTCGGCAATAAACCATAAATTTTGCACCTCATTCACAGTTGCCGAAGAACATTTTTTATGATTAGAATTTGGTTTTCGCTACTTGTCATCATTTGTTATTTTACAATTAATTATTCTTATTTATGAGTATACCGTATTTTACCACACAAGAAGAAGAAAAAAAGGGGAAAAAAATAAATGAGTGTTATTTCTTCATTGTTTTTTTTCTGCTTTCTTTCATGTTTTTATCCTTAAAAAGTATTAATACATTTTTTAAAAAAATATATATATTAAAATTAAGGGATTATAATTTAAAAAGGATTTAGTCAATTGTCATTTTTACTTACTAACATAGAAGCTTTCATTTTCGGCGTTTTAAACAACCCAGTTTATGTAGATAACCAAAGTGAATGCCGCTTTTTCTTCATCTTTTCTTTCTGCTTCCGAAAGCCACTCAACATTGGTGCGCGACCTGCTGAGTGATGGCGGCTAATGAAGAACAACCGTTTTTATAGTTGCAGAAAACACCAAATCCCCTCTTCCATCGTTTGGAATTTTTCTCTTTTTATGGCATTGTAAAATAAACTTGTTCGTGTCATTTTCATTTCTTTTAATTTTTTTAAAACGCCCTTTTTCAAAATACAGTACTCAACTTTTTTTTTATTTTTTCAGTTTATTATTTTCGAAACAAAGCAATTGCAGTTACAGAATAATATTCAACAATTCAGTAAGCCGGGAGTCGCAACAATGCGTCTCCTGCTGTCTATTTTATTTTATATTTTTTTACTTGTCAACCTGACATTTTCTGCAGTTCGTAAAGGCGGTAAGTCAAAAATTTTATATTATTTTTGTCAATCATTTAATTTCATTGCTTTTGTTTTTTGTTTGGCTTCCTTTTGGGAAAAAAAATATGCAGAACAGCCTTTTTTGCCAGATCTAACATCTGTTCCATTCACTTTATGTATATTTTTTCCAATTAATGTGTCAAAAAAAATTGAAACTGTTTTGTTGTCGGCTATATGTTAATTACGCAGTTGCAGTTACGATCACTCCAGTACTCTAATTGTTCCCTATTTTTAAAACATCAAAATCGGAAGCAACAGTATAGCAACAACAACTGTGCTGGCTTTGACACACTTGATTCATTCAAGCGTATTCAACTGTTGCGCATTATAATTTTTTTCTTTTCCTGCAAAATTATTTTTTTAGTTTTTAATAATTTGTTATTCGTATAAAGTAATACAAAGCAAAAAAAGGGATATAAAAATAGCTAAATCGATTCTTCTTAGAGTAAGGATCCTCTAATTATCAGCTTATATTCAAAATGAGTATCTCCAATTTTCACTTTCAACTCTTTGCTAAACAGCTACAGGAAGTAGGTTTTCAGTAGAAGAAAAAAAACGGCAAATGTTCTTTTTCCTTTATATATATATCTTTTTTCTAAGATCAAATTACCAGCCAGCTGTGTGCTACTACTACGGTCACTAGCAATCGTCTTTAATATTCACATCTTTTTTCAAAAAATATCAATCTCTTGGCAAGGAAAACCCAAAATAAATATATGCAAAAATTTTCCAATTCCATGAACACACTTTAATCAGCAGCAAGAATTTTCACCACCACATGTATTAAAATGAGAAAAAAATTGAAGAACATCGCGAGAAAAAAATGCCTCACTTTAATATCGACCTTCCGGGTCAAGTGTCTATTTTGATTTTGATCTTTTGGTCGTTTTTTCGATGCACTCGACCCATGCAAGAAGAAATTATAAGCGTGTTAGCTGAGCTAATTGTCATCATGTTCACTTTAATTCCCATTCATTCTCTTCTCCTGTAAATCCTTCTTTGTTTTGAATCTCTTTCTGTTAGAAGCAGCAGCAGCTAAGCTTTATGACCTCAATTGGAACAAAAACTATTGGCAATTGAAAATAACACTTAAAAATGCATTAAGGCTTTTTTGTTTATATTTTTTGAAAAAAAAGAATAAAAACAGAAGTGCACTAAAGATGTTTTCTTCAGACATATTTTAAGCAAAGAAAAAACTTTTTTAAAACATTTTTCTTGCTTCTTCTATTTTTGGTGTTGAAAATAATGTTTTTTAATGTCGAGTAAATCAATGAAAAAAGTAAAAAAGAACTAATAATCTGTGAAAAAAGAATTTATAAGCTTAAACCTTTGACGCACCTGAGATGAAGCTTAGTCGAATATCAACAAGGAAAGCAATGGGAAAAAGGCAGTTTTTGAGAGAGGTTATGATAAGGAATTGAACGGTAAAAAAAGAATTGTTGGTATGCACTTTTTTGCAAAGATGCTTTTTGTCAAAAGCTGATTAATGTATATTTCTTTTACTTTTTCTTTCGTTTCTTTTAGCCGATGATTTGTCAACGAATATGTATGATGAAATTATAGAAGCTTATAATATTTTTCTTTGAATGAGAGCAAAAGAGCACCAAAATTTTAATTCAAAAGTCAGAAATATCAATGCAATTTTCATAAAATTTGTAACCCTCGCATGGGACGACATCTGACAAAGTTCTGAAAGAGTTTTGTGCCAATGCTTCTTGCACTTCAATGCCTAACAAGCTCTTTCCGCTTTTCTCTTCTTTTTTTTTGCGCGATTTTTATAATTTGATGGCCGTTTTTGCGCAACTTGAAAATCCACTCACGAATAAAATCCTTTTTATGTTTTCATGCTTACATACTATTGTGCCTTTGCTTTTCTTTCAATGTCTTAAAGGCAAGCATGAAAAATGAGGGATTGAAAAATTTTGTATCTGGCAGTTTATAAATCATCTGAGGTCCCCAACAATTTGCAGTATATGAAAAAAAGGGAAGATAAAAGAAAAAACACTTTTTTCCCTGCTAAAAGATGTTTAACATAATACGTCTATTTTAAGATGGATGGCCTTAAAATTGCTTAACGGAAAGCTTGAATTAGTTGTCAGTTAAAAAGCAGCACAAAAAATAAAAATGTGGACGTTGTTTGATGGAACGCTTATTGGAGTGAAAAAAAAGATTGTTAGCAGCGATAATCACTGCTTGTTTCTTACGTAATGCATAAAAGAGAGTAAAAAGGAAAAAAAGCGGGAGTTTGATAGATGATCGATGGAGTGTCAATGTTTTGGAAAAAATATATATATTGCAAAAAAAAAGGAGCAGGGAAGCAATAAAACAAAAGTTATTACATTTATACAAATTTATCTCCTCATTAACACCCTTTTTAGAGCCACCACAAATAAACAGACATATTGAAAGTATTATTAGGATACCAGAGGAAACAAAGATTGCAACTATTATATGTCCAGTGAGATCAAATCCAAAAAATGATGGAGTTATAGTTACCTGGTTAAAAGATGGCGAAGAAATTGGAACTGAATGGCCACAATACAAATTTACAAATAACAATAGAGAATTAAAGATCAAAGAACCTCAAAGACATGATGCTGGAGTATATACTTGTCGAGCTGTCAATGGTTTTGGTCATGCTGAAGTTGATTTTACATTAGATATTTATGATCCCGGAAATGATATTCCATTACTTCCTAATGAATCAATAATTTATGCAACAAAACGTTAGTTCGATCAACTTTTAAAAAATGTTGTAATTAATTAAATTTTAGCATCACCACCAATTTGGTTTAATGAAGGAGAAGAAGTTGCTCGACAAACGCGTAATGGACCAATTTATCTTAATCCTGGTGAACGTCTCGAACTTCGATGCCCTGCTGTGGGTAATCCATTACCCGTAATCACATGGTATAAAAATGATCATCCATTGGATATGGGAGAACTCCGGCGGCATAATGATGCAAAGCTTCAACTTGATGATGTAACAAAAAATGATTCTGGAAGATACACCTGTGCACTAGAAAATCGACATGGAACAATACGTGAAACTTTTATTGTAATTGTTGGTGGACCTGGTGTCGCGATCAAAAAATTAAAGAATTCATTTGAACATGCTTCAGAACTTGATAGTGAAGCATGGGGTGGAAATATGAAAAATACTCCAATAATAGATGCACCACAAAATGCAACAATTTATCAAGGAAAAACTGCTAAATTTACATGTCATTTAACTGGCTCAAAATTGAACTTCAGATGGCTTAAACAGACCAATAATCTTGCTGAAGTAACAATAACAATTAGAAATAAAACTTTTACAATTTTGGAACAAAACGAAAATAATACAATTACAACAGTAAATGCCAAAGGAAACAAAGTGCAAAGTAATACTTTGATAATTGAAAGTGCTACCGATAAGGATAGTGGAAAATATTTTTGTGTTATAACTGGTGCTGATGGATATGTTGGATATAGATCTGCTCAATTAAATGTTATTCCACGTCCTACTGAAACATCACCAATTGATTCATTCTTTCACAATTTGGTTATTGTTATTGGTGTAATTTGTGTATTTATTGTTGCACTTGCAGTTATGTTGCTCATATGTTATTCACGAGGATCAAGCAAAGGTAGTCATCAAAGTAAATCAACATGTAGTGGATCAGATTGTTATCCCATAAGCAGCAACGGAACGAGTACTGCTGCAACCAAAAAAACAATGCTACCACCACTAGGTCAATTACAATCTATTCCTCCACCACCTCCAAGAATACCTTTACCTGAAGCTCCAGTAATGTCATTTTCACCTGTAAAACCCCCAAATACATATGCTCTCCCACCATTGATGGGTAACACACCTACTGGTTCACCACTTTTATATAATGGTGAAAGGAGATTGCGACAACCTCCATCAGCAACCCTTGATCGAAGATATCGTCCACAGCCTCAACAACTTTTACATCGAACTTATGCTGAAGATGAAATGAGTAGGCTTAGCAGTAATATATATGATTCTGGTTCACCATTACCTCCACCACCATCGCACGCGGGCGTGCCGTCATCAAATTCATCGCATGTATATTGCACAACTTCACCAAAACTTGGTCGATATCAAAGACAACCAATTGATCAAATGGATGGTTACGGGTATGACGACGGTTTTCATGGTTATAATTATCGTGAACAACAACCATTTGTTAATTCTAGTCAGCGATGGTAATCTGTCAATTTTTATCGTTGCAAAAATTTATATTTTTGATTATTCTATGTTTTGAGCTTTTAATTAAAGGTCAATGAGCTTACCTGATAAAAAAGAAATACCTTTATAAGAGCTTTGTTTTTTTTATAATTTGTTTGTATTAAACCCGGTATTTGTTTTTGTTGTAATTAATAATGATATCGCCATTTAAAATTTGAGCATAAAGCATCCCATTTATAATAATATCGGTATTATTTGAATTGTAATATTTTTTTTGCAAAATTTGTGCTCAATCTTTACAAATTTTTCTTTGCAATGACTTTCTAATAAAAAAATGTTTAAATTATGACACAAAATGAGAAAATTCTTATGCAACTAAATTGATCGACAATGTTCTTGTTTCAGAAAATTCTTGTTTTTAACAAAAACTAAAAAACTTTCAAAAATAGAAATAAATGTACGATTTGTATTTTAGCTTGGAAAGAAGTGCTATAAAAATTTATTATGAATCAAACAAACAATAACATAATTTTTTTTCAAAACATCGTCACCAGCTGAAGTTTTTGTTGTCACATCTAATTTTCCGAAAACAAGCCAAAAAAGAGTGTCTGAAAATGGTGTGATTTTCATGCTTAAAGCTTATTTTATCCTTTATAAAGGTTTTATGAGCTATTTTTAGAAGAAATTTTTAAAATTTCGAATAATTTTGTCAAATTACAACATAAAATTTAAATTTAAAGGGGTGGTACCACCAAAAAATTTGTGCCTCCGGTGGCGGTGGCACTGGTCATTGATTATTAGCAAACATAATATTTTATAAAGATTTATTAGTAGAATAAATCTATTGATCACATTTAAAAACAGCAATTCGAAGCTTGAACGATATTGAATCAAAATTCATAGAAAGTTGTTGTTGTGGATCACCATTACAATTTCTGCCTTCGACGTCATTATTAGCTTCATGATTATTGCATTGGTGATTGGACGTCTTAATTAAGTCAAAAGTTTGCAAGAGTATAAGAGGGTAAAAATTTAAAAGTAAGCAAAAGTGTAAAAATAGATGCAAGCAGATGGTATAATAACGTGTTAATGATAAAACAAAATAAGGCAATAGATACTTATTTAACAAACAATAACCCTGATTAAAAACACAATCACTCGTGCAACTTATTTTCCGCCGATGTTGTTTAGCTGTTTATTTGTTTGTCTCTCTTTTATTCTTTAACTTCTCTCGTTACTATTTGGTAGTGTATAATTCAATGCCTGCGCGTTAGCTTTTTACGCTGCAATGAACGCTTACGCAGTCAAATTCACTTTACTCATTGTTTTGTTTTATGTTTACTACTGAGTACACGCTCTTTTTTATTTATTAAAAAAGTATTATAACATATATCTTGATATGAATCAAGCTGCAACATTTGAACAAAAAATACCTCCAATGAAACCAAAAGAAACACTACAAGAATTGCCTACAATGTTCATGAAAGAAGATGATGAAGTGCTCTATGATTTTCCATCATTTCCAAATCTAACTCTTAATGAACGCAGAATGCTATCTCAAACTGCTTGCATCCTTTTTCATTCTTTTAATGGCATCTATGCTTCCGTCTCGGATATGCATCAACATCTTAGAGCAACAAATTGTTGTTATCGATCTTTTAATTCAACATATTTTGGTCCACATGTTACAAGATTAATCGAATTTGTACAGCTACCTGAAATCGCATGTATTATATATCCAACAAAAATGACTGATAAACTTGAAAAAACTCCTTTCAATAAATATCGATCATATATTGAATATCTTCGTAAATATCCTATTCATATGGTAAGTTAGTTTGTTCCTTTTAACTTTTAAATTTTATTATATGCTTTTTAGTTTCGCTTCCTTATTGTTCAATGTTTTAAAGAAGCTGCAGAAGAAGGTATTACTGGTCGATTTGGTACACTTATACTGGAACAATTATGTCATGTTTTTAACAATCATCATGTATTACAAGAACTTTTTCGTGAAAAAATTGGTGTTGGAGTAAGTGTTTCTATCTTTTGATATATGCTAAATTGTTATTAACTATCTTTTAGCGAATCATCAAACGTTTTGGAAGATTGACTGTTATGGAAGCGTTGTGTTGCTTTTGCTCTCGTGAACTTGTTATTCGTACTGCAACTGATAACCAACCCATCAAGCTACGTCTTCGAAATCGTCCATCGTTTTTAATTCCTCAAATTGAAAAAGATCGTTTATTAGCTAGAAAAGCTCTTGAATTTTATCAGAAATATATCGAAAGAAATGTTGATGGATTTGATTGGAATACTATGGAAGTTGATCGCACAATGCTTGGTTGTAATCCTGATTTGAGTTTTGTTTCCAACTATTCAAGTTATTTTATTGATAATGTTTATGCTGCTATTCATCACTCTAAAATCATTAACAATTTTGATTCACTTTGTGCTGCTATGTAATCTATTTTTTGACACGATAAATTAGAATGTCTATTTTTTAGAGGCCATACTCTTAATCCTCCTGATCTTCGTTTGCTTCGTTCTATCATTGAGAAAAATGATGTAAATGATCGAAATGATCTCAATTTATTGATTGAAATGGTATCACCTGAAGCATTCGAAGCAGTTGAAACATGGTTTGATGAAAAGAAGAATGTTTATATGAAAATTGCAAATGAATTGGCATCATCACTTAGCAAAGTTGATCGAGAATTTGTTGTTGATTTTATTGATATTTTTCCAAAAAAATCTCCATTACTTGGAAAATTTTTGAGCTGGGCATTAAGACGAATTGCACGACATATTCTTCTCGTCACTCAACAACCAGTTTTTATTTCAAAAGAACAAATAATGGAAAAGATACTGTAAGTTTCTAAAAATTATTTTTGAAGATAATACTCTAAATTAAATTTTATTTCAATTTTTAGTACTCAATTCAAATACAATTTGCTTCAATGGTTGCAAATGCTTGGAATTAAAACATTTGAAGAATTGTTTGAAAATAATGAAATTTATGACTTGCTTGCAGCTATTTTAATTAAAAAACAAAATGGCATTTATTTCTACCGTAATATGGTCAGCATTATGAGTGATAGAAGTTTTGTTCTGGGATTTCCATTTTCTGTAAGTTTTACTCTTACCGTATACCTTAACATTATTCTATGCATTTTTAGACTCGTAAAGAACTTTTAAATTGTCTTCAACAAGGCTTTATACTTGGTTGGGATGAAAATGGATATTTCGATGAACCTACAATTTTTGATCTTTATTTATATTGTTACAAGAAAACTCTTTTCTCATCTGTAAGGCTTTTATTTTTTCATCCAAGAATATATATTAATACTTAGGAACGACAACAATTATTTGGTGGAAATGGCTCTTTACAAGAATTTTTATATGAATTTGGTGTAGAAGAAATTGGTTCTGTTATTTGTCCAAGTGGTGAAAGACTTTACTGTATTAATACAAGCTTTGATGAAGAATATCCAAAAATTCTAGAAGAAAAGAAGACACGCTTGGATGCAGTAAAACTATTTTTGGGAATTGTTGAACAGTTGAAAAAGGTGAGTTTGTTTTATTACTGATTTTAAATTATCTTTTTTTGTTTTAGCAAAAAATGGAAGATCCAGCATCAAATTTTACTGCATGGAAAAAGAATGCAAGTACCCTTAACTATGAATTCAAAATTTATAAAGAAACAAGAAAAAGATAAATATTATTTGACAAAAATTATGATTTTTATCGTATTATTATTGTTTTTAATGGCTTGTTATTATGGGTTGTTAAGTTTAAGTTTTTTATTGTGTTAATAGATGTTTAATACGAGTATTAAAAAAGTTGTTTTATCACATTGTTGGATTTTATTTTGGAATACTGTAACAGCTGTTGTAACTGTTTCATCTTTTTATGTACATTTGTTTCCAAAATATCATGCCCGTATTTATTTAGGGAGGGAGCATTGCCTGTGCCACCCCCCGAAATTGACAAGTTCCCTTTTGATTTTCTGCCGACGCGTGCCAAAAAGCGGCAAAAGATTAAAGGCATGCTCACCCCAAAATTTTTAAAAAGTGATATCTGTATATACTCGAGTCTAACATATTAAAAATATGTTAGACTCGAGTAGGTGAAAATATTTCATATTAAAATGGGCTAGGAAGTGGATCAGGTCGTGAAAAGACTTTACCATTAATTGGTAAAGTTGTTAAATGTTTTAGTGAAGGTCTTTGCCGATTTATTAAAGCTACAGTTAAAACTGTAGCGGTTAATAATGCAGAAACTCGCCCATATTAAAATGCAGATAATCATTAGATTATATTTTTACAGTAACTTTTACAAAAAATCTTTTTGTCCGAAAATTTGCTTGTTAAACATATTTGAAAATAACAATAAAAATTTATACATTCATTGCTCAACAACAATTAAATTCATATTAATAAAAACTTTGGCACTTTTAAATAATAATTTTACAAAAATACATATCATACTTTTAAGACACTGTTTTAAAAAGAAGTTTGAAGTGAAATGAGATCTCATTGCTTCATTGATTAAAAGAGCACTTCTTATTGCTTTCGTTTTTGTCTATCAGCTTTTTGATGCAAATAATGAGCATATTCTTGAACAAGTCTTTCAATCCGATCCGGCTTTGGTGGAGTATTATATTTTGCAACTTTTTTAACAATTTTGACGCACATCTTTTTGTAACTATCTGTTGATAATTTATATCTTCTACAAAAATGTATATACTAAAAAATGTTTGAAAATAAAATATCAACTTACTTTCCATATTTATCAGCATACGGTTTTACAAGTGAAGCAATACTATTAACATGACTTTTTTTTGAAGTCTTGGAAGCACTTGGTGCTATATCATCAAAAAGAGGAGGTGGCGGAGGATCAGAAAAAAACATGCTTGAACTACCAGGAGTATCAGCTGTTGGCTAAATATAATATCAATGATTAATAAAAGAAAAATTCTTATAATTTTATATAACTAACTTGATGATTAATTAGCTGTTGTTGATTTAAACCATTATTACCAAAATTAAATAAATGTGAAGTATCTGGTGGAGGAGGTGGTGGTGGCATTCCGATTAAATGTTGGGGTGGTGGTTGTTGTGGTAAAAATAAATGTTGAGGTTGAGGTAAAACATTTTGTAACATTTGTGCAACCAATGGATTAACAGATGATTGTAAACTTGCTGCAGCAAGATATTCCAAATTTAATTGTTGTTGTAATAAGGCATTTTGATGAAGAGTTTGTTCAAAATTTGCTTGTTGTAAAAATGCTAAAGCTGGATTAAAGGCATTACTCGTAATAGATGGAAGAGGTAAAGGAGGTGGAAGTTGATCAGGAGCTCGATGAATTATTGCAATTTTATCTGGATTACGATTAAAAGCATTTACAAAAGGCACTTGATCATCACTAAATCGAGATTTTCGTTTTGGTGGTGGTGAAAATGGTGAATTATTAGAAGACAAAATATCACACAATGCTCTACTTTCCTAAAAATTATTATATTATTGTAGATAATACATTTATAATAAAGGAATATACTCTTTCTAATCTTTCTTGTTCACGCTTTTCTCTTTCACGAATTTCACGTTGTCTTCTACGAGTTTCTTCTTCAATTCTTCGCTTCTCTTCTTTAGCTTCTTGTCTTTTCATTCGTCGTTCATCTTTTTCTCTTATTTCATCTTGGGTAAGTTGTCGCTTCTTCGATTTAAAATTTTGTGAAAACATTTTCTCCTGCTTTTCCATAATTACATCTAATAAATCTTCTGGTGGAGCAATTGAAATATCTGATATATCTTTTATCACAGGCGGTGAAGGGGTTACTTTTTCTTCACTTTCAGGCAAAGAAGGACTGAAAAAAGAAGCAGTATTTACAAAATAATTTTTGTAATAAAAAACAGTATATAGTAAACACATACACTTCTGGAATAACAGCAGAAAAATCTTCACGTTCTATTTCAGCATCAATACCCAAATTTCTTATAAATGCTTTTCGTACTGATTCAACAGTATTGGGTCGACGAGCAGTTGTTGGCTGGCGCTTCTTTCGCTTAAACTTTCTCTTTTTCTTACGTCGCCGTCCACCTTTCTTTCCAGTTCGACGTTTTAAAAATCTTCTCCGACGGACCATGTCCTGGAAAAAAATCAAAACATATCGATTAAAAAAAATTAAAAAATTGTTTATATTTTATTATACCTCAAGATTAACTTTTTTTGGTTTAATATCATCTTTGTATTCAACAGGTTCTGTTTTGATACGAATTGATGAAAAAATTGGTTTTATATCTATGGTATCACTCTGAATAAAAAATTTTGATCAGTTTTTTTATTAGTTTTATGTATTATCTTACCATTTAATAATTATTAATTGAAAAAAGTACTTGAAAAAGTTTATGCTAACACAGTTGTTACAGCTGAATTGATTGAAAAATTGCGAAAAAAAATGTGGGAGAAGAAAAAAGATTTGAGTCAAATGTGACAAATGAATAAGAAGACAGCCAAACGAACAAACAATTGAAAAACGAAAGAAAAAACGGACAAAAATGTTTTAGAGCGAAAAGGAAGAAGAAAGGTAAAAAGGGAATTTGCAACCCAAATATTGGTTAAAAGTATCCCAAATATTGTAACCATCCCAAATATTGGTGAATGTTGTCCCAAATATTTTAACCATCCCAAATATTGGTGAATGTTGTCCCAAATATTTTAACCACCCAAATATTGGTTAATAGTGTCCCAAATAAATTAAATCAATAGATAATATTTATACAAGAAAAAAATAATAAAAAAATACAAAACAATATATAATGTGACGATTTTTATCCGAATATCCCCAAATAACAACAGGAAATTTCTTAGATAGAAGTTTGAATGTAGCATCAAATTGAGAATGTTTTTGACTGCGTTGTTCATCCAGAAGCTTTTTACATGTGAAAATCATAGAAAAATCTGTTTTTGAAGGATCATTTTCATCATTAATTGCATATTTGAATTCGAGCAGTTCGGATCGATCATATTCTCTCTATCATAAAATCCAAATGATGGAAATGATTAAATTAAAAATTCTTCTTTCTATCATAAAATCCAAATGATGGAAATGATTAAATTAAAAAATTAAATTAACCAAAATTGAAGTAATCATAGTGCTTTATGTCACACCTTTTGTTGCAACAGAGATATGTATTTTACTTATAAAAAAATTCTTAAATTATTTTTACACTTATTATTGTTAATAAAAATATTTGGGACACTATTAACCAATATTTGGGTGGTTAAAATATTTGGGACAACATTCACCAATATCTGGGATGGTTAAAATATTTGGGACAACATTCACCAATATTTGGGATGGTTACAATATTTGGGATACTTTTAACCAATATTTGGGTTGTCAATTAACCGCATACCAAGAAGAAAGGAACTGAATTGTTAGTTGTTCGTCGATTTTTTTTCTGCTTTTTTTGTTTACAATTTTTTATAAAACTGCATAATTGATTTACAGTTGAGATAATGCGGGTTCGTGTTTGTATAATTTTAGGTAAATTAAATTCTTAATGCAAAATTTTTGTTTTTTTTATCTGTTATAAAAACAGTAACTTGAGGTTTCAAATTATCAATAATTCTTTTAACATTTTCACTCGATTTACTTCATATTAGTTTTATTTGTAAAAGTTTGACTCATTTTTCTCTCGAAACAGTCAAGTTACAGTAATCAAGGTCAAATTTTGAAAAAATGAGTCAGAGGTTATTTCCCATTTAAGCCTAGAATTGGAAAACAAATTTTCTTTTCCAAATTTAAAAAAAAACTGCATCAAATAAAATATTTATTATTTTAATTGTATTTTGCTTTGTTAATTGAATTTTCTAAAAACGATTTCCTCTTTTCTTCTTAGAAATTCCTTTTTTGCAAAAAAATATATCATTTTTTTCCCTTCATTTACACCACTCATACTCTTTATGATAAACAACAAAAAGAACAACATTACCACCACGCTATCTTAACAATGAAGTAAACATCAATCGGCTGATCACTGACTGTGTTTTCTCCTTCCTGACAACAACGTATTAAAAATGAAAAGAAAACTTAGCGTCATAAATTTTTTTCGTCCTTTAATGTAATGTTTCAAAATAAAATGTTTAGCTGATTCAGCACTAAGGAAATACCAAATTTTTTTGCGCAACGTTTTTTTTCATGTAGAAAAAAAACTTGCATCCGTTCAGCTCTCTCTCATTTTCCTCTTTGCTTTTTTGTTTTCATAAGTTTTGCAAACTTTCATATTACTTTTGTTTTTAAAAAAAAGTTTACGTGGAATAATGTGCTTGAAAAAATTTTTCGAACTGCTTTCTTCCTTCTCCTCTCTCTAGCTTTGATGTCTTAGCGCGCAAAAATACAAGTGCCATTTTTTGCTGCTGCAGAGCTATAAAAAACCTATGCTTAAGAGAACAACGCCGTAGTTTTGGTGTGTTGTTGTTTGTTGTTTTGTTTTTTTGAAACTAAAAAAGTTATAAACATTTTTTTTGTCTTTTTTAACATTCGAGTGCGTCTTTTTTATTTTTGTTTATTGAAATAAACGGTCATTGATCGAAAAGATGTATTTTTTTACATAAGCGTTAAAGGTTCGCTTATGGTTGTTTGACTCATCTCTTCATCGCATAGAAACGTTTCTCTCTTTTCCTTTTTATTATCCATTAATATTTTAATACTGTCTTTAAAGAATTTTAACTTAAAATGATAAAAGTTAAAAGCTATTGTATCATTTATGCGAGCATTAAATGCGGAACAAAAGGTGTTTTTAAGCATTTTTGAGTTTGCGTTTTTTTCTTCAACAAGTGAGGTTGTTTATAGTTTTTTTTCTTTTTCTTATGTTTTGCTGCCTGTGGCCTTATTCATATCTTATGTTCCTTACACTAAAAACTTGTTTGGTTTAAATTTTTTTGACATGTTTTTAAGGTACAATAATTCTCGCCCTTTTTTTAAATAATAATTTTGCCTTTTTAATACCGCTTTTTCACAAAATGCAACAACAAATTCTGAAGTAAAATATTTTGCTTGAAGGATCACATTGATTAAATCATGGTAGGAAGGAAAGATCGTTTAAAGTATAAAGTGCGAGGAACAACTGTCTTGATTCTTTAGGTGTTCAACGTGTGACAGCGCTTCCTTTTCTTTTATAATGCATTTTGTTTGCGACCGCAAGACTTTGTTTTTCTTATTTTTTTTACTTGAATATTACTTTTTTAATACTTACGTTAAACGTGGGAAATTCTTTTCGATCCTTTAATGTTTTTGATTACGCTGCTTTTTTAGGCTTATTTTTATCTTGCCACCCTCATATTTTGCCTGCCCTTTATTAGGTGATTATTTCCTATATGAGCTTACTAGCAAAACTTGTTTGTTTTGCAATTGGTGCATATGCTGGAGCTTACGCGGATCAAAACTATGAAGTACCAAAAGTACCATCACCTACAGACCTTCAAAAAAAGATTGAAGAATATATTCAGCAGTATCGCAAAGAGAGATGATGAGTGTGCAATATTTTGTATCGTTTTTCTAGAACAGTAGCTAGTTGTTTTTTTCCTTTTTTTATTTGTTGAAAATTATAACGGGAAATGAAAATGAATCCTATTTTTTCTTCTTTTGCATCTTTTTTTTTTGTTCTCGTGGCTGGCGCTTTGAAACGCTGCCTTTATAGGCATTTCCGTGTTGATTTTTTTAATTCAAATATAATATTGCTTTTGTTTTTTTAGATATGGCTGATGAGGGAGGTAATCGTATTGAGGAAGTTCTCGAAGAGAGCAGGCCTTTTTATATGATTGCATTATCTGCATTTTTCAAAGTATTTTTCTTAGTTTATGATGCTATTGTATTTTTGCCTTTCAAATTTTTTGCTGATCCAGAAAAGAAGAAAGCTTTATCAGAGCGTGTAAAAGCTAAACCAACTGTTGAAGGTAATCCTGCTTCACCATGGAGACATGTTGATACCATTGGAAAAGAATTAAAAACTCGTATCTTCCCTGATTGTTATACTCTTGGAGCTGTATGGGACCGCGCTGTTGAGTAAGTAGATGTTTATACAGATAATGAAGTAGCTAACTTTTTGTTGTTTTAGAATGCATTCTGATGATATGTGTATGGGATGGAGAGAAGTTCATAAAGCATTTGAAGAAAAGCAATCTGATGGACGATCGTTCCAAAAATTCATTCTTGGTGAATACAATTGGCTTGATTATTCTGAAGTTGATGATCGTATTACATCAATTGCATGTGGATTAAGTTCATTTGGTATTAAAAAAGGGCATAAAATTGTTCTCTATGCTGAAACTCGTAAAGAATGGATGATGACTGCTATTGCCTGTTTCAAACTTGGCATTCCAGTTGTTACTGTTTATGCAACATTGGGTGAAGAAGCGGTTGCCTTTGCTATTAAAGAATGTGATGCCATTGCTGTTATTACAACCAAAAGTCTTCTTTCTAAAGTTAGTGCCGCTGTTAAAGATGTATCAGCCGTTGAAAAAATTATCTACTTTTATGATGCTTATCGTAATCCTGATGAACCACAAGAAGCTCCTGAAAAAGTTATTAAAGAAATTAAAAATAATGGTCGTGAAGTTTATACATTGGATGAACTTATTAATCGAGGAGATGAACTTGAATTTGAAGAAGTTGAAGTTGAAGCAGATGATATGGCAATGGTTATGTATACAAGTGGTACTACCGGTAATCCTAAAGGTGTAATGCTTTCTCATAAAAATATTCTTGCTGCACTTACGGGTCAAAGCGCTGTAATTGATGTTGAGTAAGTTGAAAAAAAACTTTTAAATTTATTTTTACTTTGCATGTTTTAGTAACAACGATACTGTTATTGGTTATCTTCCACTTGCTCATATTCTTGAAGTTTGTGTCGAAATGGTTTGTATCGCTCGTGGTACTCGTATTGGCTATTCATCAGCTCAAACTCTTTTTGATAGAGCACCAAAGATTCAGAAAGGCTCTAAAGGTGATTGTGCTGCACTTAAACCAACTCTTATGGCTTGTGTACCAGCAGTTATGGATCGTATCTTTAAAGCAGTTACTGATGAAGTCAAACAAAGTAACGTCATTTCTCGCGAATTATTCCGTATTTGTTATGAACGTAAACGTGCTCGATATGAAGAAGGTTACAGAAGTCTTGTTATGAATCGTCTTGCCTTTGATCGTATTCGTAAACTTTTGGGTGGTAAATTACGTTATGTTCTTTCTGGTGGTGCACCGTTGAATGCTGAAACTCAAAGATTTATGAATATTTGTTTCTGCTGTCCAGTTGTTCAAGGTTACGGTTTAACTGAAACATGTGGTGGTGGTACCCTTGCTGATGGTAAGCTTGTCTATTTTTATTTTGCAATCTAATCTGATATATTTTAGCCAACGATTTAAGTACTGGAACTGTTGGACCACCTCTTCGTTGCTGTGAAATTAAACTTCGTGAATGGGCTGATGGTAAGATTTTTTATGTTTTTTATTAATTAATCTGTATTTGCTTTAGCTGGTTATTCTCCTAAAAATGACAATCCACAAGGTGAAATTCTTATTGGTGGTGATAATGTTGCTCTCGGGTATTATAAAAATGAAGAAAAAACCAAAGAAGATTTTATTGAAGAAGATGGTGTACGGTGGTTCTGTTCTGGTGATGTTGGTGAATTCCGCGCTGATGGTTCTCTTCGAATTATAGATCGTAAAAAAGATTTGATTAAACTTTCACATGGTGAATATATTTCTCTTGGAAAAGTTGAAACTACACTTCTTACTAATTCTTTGATTGATAATATTTGTGTCTATGGTAGTTCTGAACAAGATTATCTTATTGGCCTTGTTGTTCCAAATGAAAAGAATATCAAAGAACTTGCTAAAAATGTAAGGAACCTTTTAAAGAAATTTTAATTTTTATGATATTTTTTTAGAATGGCGTCGATGAAAGTGATTTGAAAAATATTTGTAGTAATAAAGATGTTCGAGAAGCAGTTGCAAATGAACTTCAAACTCATGCTAAAGGAAAACTTCAACGTGCTGAAATTCCAAAGAAGGTATGGCTTTGTGATGAACCATGGACTCCTGCAAGCGGCCTTCTAACAGAAGCTCTTAAATTGAAAAGAAAGAATATTGAAAAAGCATTTGAAAAAGAAATTCAACAACTTTACAAGAGCAAATAAAAAGCTTTTAAAAAGCGATCTCCAACCCTGTTAAATATCGGACAACCTCTGTTTATAGTTAATTGTTACAGATTTCAAATTTATTTTATGTATTTTTTATTTGTAATTGCCCTCTTTATATTTTTTCTCCAAAATCTCATGATATTGCTTGTTTTTTATTGTTTAGGTATTGCGTGTATTTTGCTATCTTTAAAGTTGTTTATTATGTCATATGCATAATTTGCATATTTTAAGTTCTTTTTTACATTTAATATAATTGTGATTTTCGATGTTGATATTAATAATAAACAAGTATAATTAATAATCTTTTTCTCAATCTGCTAAATAATAACGATCACAAAACATTCCATTTCTTAAATCGGATATGAATTCAATACTGAAGTTGTGCCTTAAATTTATAAATCAGAATTTGTGAAACATGTTGACTTGACAAAAAAAAATCAACCGAAAGAACATTTGTTTAGATTATTGAGAACTTGAGATGGACTGTAAGATTTATTTGTTTGTTAAATTTGACTGTTCGACGATGAAAAAATATGGTAATTACGTAAAAAATTAAAATTACTGTGATCACAGTAATAACTTTTGAATCATTAATTCACGTGAATTAATGATTCAAAAGTTCTAATGCATTTTCTTACACGTTATATAACAGTTTGTTTGTTTGTTTAATGCCTATAGCTTCCATGTTCTTCATCTAAACGTGAAATTTTCTTCATTTGGATATGATGTTTATGCAAAATAACAAAAGTATTGTATTTATTAAAAATAGAACTATTAAATTTGTAATAAACTTATAGCTTATAAATTTTCCTTCTGCCGTTATTCGAAAAACTGATGTGTGTCTATTAATTAGGTACAGCTGCAGCTGTGTAAGCTGTAAGAAACAAGTGTTAGATTGTCATTTATCACTTTTATCTTTTATTAAAACTTTTGCTTCTTGTATAAAGGTTAAGATAATAAATTTAACAACTACATATTTATTAATATTTAGGTTTTATTTATGACAAAACAAAAAATTTTTAACCAAATTTAATAAACATAAGATAAATAAAAGAAACAAAAATTATTGTATTATATTTTCGCATAAGTAATAAACAAAATTTCTTTAGTATGATTGCTGGGATGCAAGAGTATTATGTTGAGCTGGTAATGATTGATATTGTTGTGCTACAGACGGTTGTTGAGGTGGTGTTTGTTGTTGAACTGATTGATGACTGTAAGATTGATGTGAAGAAATATGTTGAGCTGTATTTGATTGAGAGATAGTAGGTTGCTGTGCGAAATATGATTGCTGAGACGGTGGTGCGGCAACGCCGGGTTGTTGAGCAGCATGTTGAACTGGTGCTTTAATATTATAGGATTGTTGCGGTTGGGAATGAGTTTCTAATGGAGCTTGATGTTGCAATTGTTGTGAAGAATAAGAGACCTGAGAAGATGCAGTATTTGCTGCTGGCTGTTGGGCAAATTGTTGATTTGTTTGTTGTGAATGAGGTCGATATTCTACTTGAATCTGTGACACTGTAGATTGTTGTGCTGGATGATTTTGTTGAAGAGATTGTTGTTGAGGTGCTTCAGAGTATGGTACCCAAGCCGGTGCTGGATTTAAAGGTTGTTGTTGAGGTAGCATCTGAATATTTTGAGTTGTAGTTTGATGAACTGGTTGTTGCCCTGAATATGGAATCCAAGCAGGAGCAGGTGTAGCTGCAACTGTTGGTTGTTGTTGCTGTTGAACGGGTTGATTTTGAACATATTTTGTATTTAATTGATTGCTAACAGAATTTTGTTGTTGAGAATTTGTAATTTGCTGGGTTGGGCTATATGTTTGTTGAGTCAATGTTTGTGCATGGGAGCTTGGTGCAACAAATTGTTGTGGTTGTTGCTGTTGATTATATAATTGCTGAGATGGAGGTCGTTGAGAAGCTGTAACGTATTCAGGACAAGCTGGATTTTCTGATTTTGGAGCACATTTTACGGTAGCAAGATTAAAAGCTTGATCTTTAGGGCACATAAAATCAAATGATTTCTTTTCAATACAGACAAAGAAGAATTTGGTACATTTGGTTCCGTAGATACCATTTGATAGTTTCATACATTTATCATCTTCAACAATTGATGGTGATGCTGGCGTTGCAGGTGCTGCAGGTGTTTGTTGTCGAACTCGTTCTTGTAATGGAGCAGGATAATCAATTCCAAATGGACGTTTTTGTGCTGATTGTCCTTGTGCATTGCTCATTTTAGAAATAAATTGAATTTTATAATTTGAGACAAAGGGCTGCTGTTGTTGTCCAAGTGTTTGATGGGAAGATGGTTTTTGTGGAATCAAAACGGGATGTTGAGAACTGTAACAGATAAATTAATGGTATCAAAAACTGCTATTTTAAATAAACTTACGATGGGGCAGTTGTTAGAGCTGTTCCACCACATTCAACAATATGTGCTTTGTAATCACAATGTTCTGTCAAAATACTGTAATATGTTCCAGGAGGGCAGTAAAGAGTTCTAGATTTTTGTTGATTACAAATATGATATGTTGAACTACAACCAGAAACATATACACCATCTTGTCGACAATCAAATTCAGAAATTACTGGTTGTTGTTGAGCTGGTGCACTTGTTGAAAGTTGCTGTCCACCACATGCCGCAATAGTTGTTTTCTGCCCACATTCATGAATTTCTTCATCATAATAAAGTCCAGTAGGGCAATGTAATCGTGTTGTCTCTCCAAGGGCACAGATAAAGAAATAAGGGGCACAGCCAGCACCATTGAAACCATCTCTGCGATTATTATCTCTACAAAAAGTTTCAATTGGCAGAGAATGTTTGACGCTTTGTTGTCCATATGAATTTTGAGAATTTGATGATTGTGCTTGAGGTTGTGGAGCAACAGATTGGTGAACAAGTTGTTGGTTTGATTGTTGTTGTGACTGATGATATACTGCAGGTTGTTGTGCTGGATGCTTTTGTTGAACAGATTGTTGTGGTGCTTCAGGATATGGTACCCAAGCTGGTGCTGGATTTAAAGGTTGTTGCTGAGGTAGCATTTGAGTTTCAATTTGATGGTTTGGCTGTGGATATGGAATCCATGCGGGGGCAGGCGTTGCAGCAGTTGCAGGTTGTTGTTGATGAACATAGTTTTGAGCGACCGGTTGTTGCGATAGTGGTTGATAAGAATGCTGGACTAAATTTTCTGAATGAAGAGTTGCAGATTGATAAATAACGTCTTGTTGAGGTTGAGGAATAGTAAAGCCTTGAGAATCAGAACTTGCGTGTTGTTGATTATATGTAGGCTGATTCTGTTGTACAGCTTGAGGTTGTTGAGCTTGTTGATTATTAAAAGTTGAATATTTTTGTTGTTGTTCAATTGGAGGTACTTGTGCTGGAGCATTATTCTGAGCATAAGTGGGGTATGATTGTGGCTGCTGTTGAGCTGATGGTGAAGTAGGCCTAGTGCCACCGCAAACAGGAACATTTTCTTTGTAATCACATTTATCACTTTCAGAATCATAGAAAAGATTCGCTGGACATGGAACTCGAATAGTTTCATGAGGGTAGCAAGCAAAATAGTAATTGCTACATCCGGAACTGTAAGATCCATGGACTAAACCCTTATCTTGACAATAAGTGTCTTTAACTTGTGGAAGAGGAGGACTTTGCTGGGACTGGGTTGCTGCTGGTTGAGTATTTGGTTGAGGGTATGTTCCACTTGGTTGTGACTTGGCTTCATTTTGCTGATCATTTTGTATTCTCTGCTCTTGAGAATAAAGAGGTTGTTCATCATAAGAAGAAGATTTCGGTGGTGCAGCATGTTGATTATTGGATCCCGAATCAGATGTTCTTGGAAGATACGTTTCTTGTATTTGATTTATTGCACGCTGTTGAGCTTGCTTGAGTGTGTATGTTTCTGTAGGTGATGCAGGAGCAACAGGTTGTTGAGGTTGCTGTGGGGGATTTTGTTGAGGTGGAATGGTTCTATAAAACAATTAATTTAAAAAAATGAGTTTTTTAATTATTTCAACTTACTTGAGACATTCATTGATATATTCACATATATCATTTTCAAAGACGAAATTCTCTGGACATTCTTGAAGATAAGGTGTTTTGTGAATACAGCGAATGTAATCATTTTGACATTTTCCAATAGGATAAAAACCATCTGCTTTATCACGACAATCAAAATCAACTTTAAGAGCTGGTTTTGCACTAACGACACCCATTGATTGTTGTTGTGAAGGGAGATATGATTGTGGTGGAGGCTGAACAGGTAATCTTGTGTGAATTTGAGAATTTGCTATTAAGGGGCCATTAGGATATGGAAGAGCTTTACCATTGCATTCTGGTACCCTTGAAAGAAGATCACAATGAACCATTTGTGCACTGAAGTAAAGGCCATATGGGCAATTGTATTTATAAGTTTGATTACGATAACATTTGAAAAAGAATGTTGCACAAGCATTTAATGGTGTTGGATAATGACCATCCGCTTTTCCATTACAATCAAATTCATGACCGTTAGAAGATGGTTTAGGGAATACTGGTTGCTGTTGGAGAGGTTGGTGAGAAAGTTCTTGTGCACGTTGAATAATGGGCTGTCGTTTTTGTTGAAAATCAGTACGTGGAGGTTCAGCAGGTTGTTGTTGTTGAATAGAAGTATCTTGTGGATGTTCAAGGGGAGTTATTTTTGGGAAGTTGTATAGTAAAGTATCATTCTGTTGTGAATTAGCTACTGGAGGTCGTTTGAACTGTCGACCATAAGATGATTGATGATTTATAATGCTCTGAGGGGCTTCATCTTGTGGTCCATATCCAGGAGCAGCTGCAGCACCTTCACCACTAAATTGATACGGTAAAAAAATTGAAGCAAAAGAGAAAAATTTTTTTGAAACATTTTCTACTATTCAACCGTTCCACAAAAAGGCACAAAATTCAAACCTTTGTAGAAAATTTTTGGAATTTCTAAAAAAATGTTTGAACTTCGCGGCCTTTTTCGGCTAATTAAATATGAAAACATTCCTCAACTAGTTTTCATTAACTAAAAAATCATACTTACTTTCGTGGAGGTCTGGAACTCGTGCTTCTCTTTTCTTGGCATCCAGCAACTTTATCAGGCCAATCACAATACTTTTTAGAATCATCATAAACTGTTCCAGTTGGACAACCTTCATAAAAAATATTCCCACTTTTACAATGTGCAAAGCGATTAAGACATGGAGCAAGTTCATATGCAGTATCAACTTTGCCTTTACAATTAAAAGCTTCTGTAGCCCTAACAGTTCCATTAATACTTATAAGATTTTGAGTAGTACATAATTCGATATTTTCTGCTCGTTCACATGCATTTGTAACAGGATCAAAAAAGAGTTCACTATGACAATTTTGTGTATAAAGATTACCATTTGAGCACATATAAAACATTTTACTACACCCATATACATAATTCCCGTCACCTACTGCAGTACAATTAATTTTATCTTTTGGTTTAAATTGTGAATGGGCTTAAAAAATTACATTAAAAAATTAATTACTGATAATAAAAAAGATTTACCTAGTATATTATCTCCATGAGCAATGCCACCCACGGCCAAAATGAAAATGAGCCACTTTATCATAAGGCTAAAATAATAAAAGGGTTACTGTATTATTGAACAATAAAACAAGAAAAAAAATCTCAAATGAAACAATGCTTGAAAAAAAAATGATTTATCAGTTATTTGAAAAGTATGCATTATAAAAATAAAAAAGTATTTTTTTCACATCCGGTATATGTCACGCCTTTATCTTTGGTTTAAACTAAGAAATGTATTCCGGAATTCGAGCTACCTTTTGGCTGCTTCTTTTTGCTGTTATATTTTATTTTTCTTTTTGTTTCAACAAAATGTTTTTGGTTTTTTGAAATCGCAAAAGTTATGCGAGAAATTTCTTTACTGTCTTAAGCAGCCATTGCTTCAATTGTTTTAAAAAATAATTTTGATGATGACACTTTTATCGCACAGCAAAGCTACATTTTTGCTCATTTACGAAGCAAAAAAATGAGTCATTATTAGATTTCCAACGTTTTTTTCATTTAAGAGGCCTTTTTCTTAAAGATCTATATGATAGTTTGTTTGGTTCAATGAAATTTTAAAATTCTTGATAATTTATTTTTAAAAAGTTAATATGATAAATAAACAACAATAACTACACAAGATTTCGATCACGAAACGGTGAAATTAATCCATAATTTGAGCATGCAGAAATAGCAGCACGTTGAAATTCTGATCCTCCAGGACGTAACCAAAATAATGCTCCATCCTTTGCTAAACTTGCAGAATTAATTGCAATTCCATCTGTACATTTTGTAAATTGAATTTTTACAAGTTTTTTGAGATTCCATGGTGAAAAAATGAATATTTCTCCTCGATGAGTTAAAACTGCAAGAAACTGCTCAGTTGCTCCGCGATCTAAAAAGGGAAATAAAGTATAACATGCAAAAACAAAATATATATGAGTCATACTTTTAGCACTTCGAAGACATACAGTTTGAACTTTTGTTATTCGAGAGCCTTCCACTGCAGTCATTTTATATTTGAATTTTGTTAATTTTAATGTTGGAATGGCAAATGCTCTTATTTGTTCTTCTGTGATAATAAGTAAAACATCATTCTAAAAAATAACAGTCAATTTCGAAAAGAACGTTCATAAAAAGCAAACCGCAATTTCAACATGTACGATTGGTGCCTCATGTGCCATTTGAATTTGTTTTATAACCAAACAATTCTCTTCTATTATTTCACTTTTTTCTATTCGATAAATAAATACTCGGCCACCAGAAGTTCCAACAAATAAAAGAGATGCTTCTCTTTCAAATCCAAAATTGTGCTTAAGAAATCGTAACATTCTTACAGATGATGGCGGAGTATCACCTTCTGAAAGAGACAAAATTATAGTCTATTATTTTTGTGTTTTACATACTTGAAACATTATATGTTGCATTTTTAGGACGTGCAACAATTTCCCGTTCAGTTGGTCTAAAGTTTTCAATCATGCTCGATGAAGCTTCTCCCACTTCCGATATTCCTGCTTCAAGGGCCACTGGACGTTTCTTCCTTCGAAATGATTGTCGAATAGTTTTTTTTACACTTTTAAACCTTGAAAGTTGGCCATCATTGTTAACAATTTCCATTATGTCTATAATTTTATTATCCAATGTCAAGTATATTATTGTACATGTCAACATACCATCTGCTGGAAGCAAAGAATTTTTCAGTATTATTTGTTTTTCTCTCATATCACATACCACATAACCAAATTCAATTCCAATTGCAACAGTATCATTTTCAGAATTCCATGCAAGCGCATGAATTGGAACTGCTGGTTTAAGCTGTACCATACATTGATAGCTTGGTCGAATTCCAACTGGATATGATAATGGTATTTTCCTAGGAGGAAGTGGAGCTTCACCACTTCTTGGACCTTTTGGATTTCCTTGATTCTGCACTGCTTCGACCATATCCACTTTAATTACTGTAAGCGAATCAAGCTTTGCTGTTGCACTGTTTAATTCATAAATAAGAACATGTCCTCCTCGACCACCTATTACTAAATTTCCAGTTTTTTCATCAAATGCCAGTTTTTGAATAGCAAAACGCGGATCATCACAAAATGTTTCAAATAATCCTGCTTTTCTTAGAGGTGGTAATTCATTATCTTCATAAAATTCTTGAGGGCTTGTTGATGCATTTGGATCACAATATCCTTCAAAATCTTTTGCACTACGATAAATTAACAAAGGCTTCAAATTCACTGAATTAGCTTTCCAAAATATTATAGATCCATCTTCATGACCAGTAATTAAAATAGTACATTCTCTATTCTCTAAATCAGCAGCTTTTGGTCTTTCACCATATCCACATATAAGGGGCCACTGACGTAATGAAAATGTTTGATTATGTGTTAATTGTTGAATTCCTGCATCACATAATGCTAAATAAACATTTTCACGAACATTTGAAATCAACGTTGAACATGAAACTGGTGAACAATGAAGGGGATATAAATATGGTAATGGAAAAGGCTTCCATTCAGGGTCAAGTAAATCAATAACAACTAATTCTTGTTCACATAGAACAAATAATGTAGATCCATCAATCATATATTCAAAGTCAACAATTGGACTATCAAAATCAAATGCAACATGAGATGTAACATTTTTTACAGTAATAGTATATTTATCACCACATGTTGATTGTGGCATTCCACCAATAAAAACTAATGTTTCTTCTTCATTTCTAAAAATCAGATATGGAATCGTATGCAATTTTAAAATGGATAACAAACTGATTGTTGCTTATCATTAATGATGCCCTTTTAATGGGTGTTGTTGGTTCATAACCATATAAAAATACGTCATTAATCAATGGATTAAGGATTAACTGATCTGTATATGAATATTTATATATTGAATAACTTCCATTATCAAATGCAATAACAATCATAGAAGCATCTGAGGAATCAAATTCAGCAGTCTAAAAATTTAAAAAGTTTTGATTTTTTTCAGAGCAATTAAAAATCATACAGTAATAGGATATTTGGATTTAATTCGATATGCAACTGCCATCCTGGATATATCATAAACAATTAAATAAATATTATTTACAACAATCAATAAAAGATCATTTAAGCCATTATAATTTAAATAGCTAATCATTCGATGACTTGTTTCCAAATCATTCCCACTAAATAGTGAATAATTGTTATAATAAATTTTTTGGATAATTTATAAGCTTACTCTTCACCCATAAGATCATCATATACAACAAAGTCAGATGCATGAAGGGTTGATATGTTTAAGTTATATAAATTACCACTAATTGTACCAAGAAGAAAGAAAGATTTTCCGGATGCACGAAATACAACACAAGATGAATTAATTTTTTTTAAAAATGGTGGAGGGGAAACTGTTTGAATATCTAATTTATCATTTTCAATTTGAACTCTATGAATGCTTTGAGTTGCAGATGATGGCTCCTCTGATACAAGCATCAAACAACCAGCTTCAGGAACAAATTGAAGGCTTTTAATATTTGAGCAAAGCTTTAAGTGACCACTCCATTCAACATTTTCACTTCCAACACTAAATAAATAATTATTATTAATTTATGTTTTTGCTAAGCAAAATATAGTTTACATTTTTATTCTTCCATCTTTTGTTCCAATTGCTAATAAGCCAAGTTCAGAGTCAATACTTATGCAATTTGATTTTTGAGGGAAACCATGACACATTAGCTATAGATCAACGATTATTTAAAAAAGAAGAAGAGGGAAAACAGAGAAAGCAAAAACCTTGCTAAAATGAACATATTCCTGCACACCAAAATATTTTTGTTGTCTATCTGCTGCTCGATAAGGATCCGGGTTTTGACTGCCGAAATGCTGGCGCAAAAACCGCAGCATCCTTTTATGGTTTTTCGTTGTATAATGTAAATAATAATTTCTTTTTTAAATGTTAATATTCGCTCTTAACCTGAAAAAATAAAAGAGGAAAAATATAAAACAAAAAATATGTTATAAAAAGTTTTATTTTTAAAAAAATGAAGAAGAAATTATTCGGCATATAAGCTTACGAGGAAGGACGAGAAAGAGAAAGGGGGCAATGCACTCACTCACGCAAACCTCAAAAAACTGGGTGAGTCGTTTGTGTGACCATTGCGCATGTAAATCGCGGCCGGAAATTATCCTCGTCGTGGGATCTCAAATACTTCATTATTACCAAAAATGGAGAGCTGCATTACTTGGATTAAAGTTATTTAAAAATTAAACTTTTTATATTTAACTATCAAAACATTGGGCTATTTATTATTATTATTATTCTTTGTTTATAAACCATCCAAAATTATACTGAACTATAATTAAACAACTAATGTTGTTGACAAGTGAAATTAAAACCTAAAAAAGCATAGTTTTTCTCTTTTTTCTTTCACAAATATCAGTTTTTGTGCATGTCGATGCTATGAGTCATATCCACCTCCGTTCTTATTCTTCTACAAAAACTGCAGAGACAAAAAAATCCAGCAAGAGAAAATGTGTTCAAAAAAAGTTTTTGTTGTTTGGTTTTATAGATTGAAATGATGCATGAAAATCATTTTTGGCTCTAAGAGGAATTACTTAAAAACAAACGAAAAAATGCAAATAAGTAATGAACAAATAGCAGATAACAGTAAATTCCTGGTTTTATTCTAATACGGCAATTATTAACCAAGATCTAGAGAAAAGATAAAAGAAATTTACTTAAAATATACCAAAAAAGCTGAAAAATAATAGGAGAACAAAAATAAGATACACAACATTTCTTTGTAAACTGTCACCAGGAAAACCAAAGCAAAGGAAAAACTCAAGAACAATGATCCTTACAGAAAAAAAAGAAAACTATAACTAATTTAGAAGCATTTTTGGACATAAAAATCCATTCTTTTATTGTTATTAGCAATATTATTTCCCTTATTTTATTCTCACAGGCTTATTATTGTTATTACGATGTTGTCAAAAAGAGATACCTAAAAAGAGAATCATAAAACACTAACTGACGGCTTTTTTTTACATCAACCGAACTCTTAATACTCAAAAATGTAACAAACGTTTTTGCAAAACAAAATAAATAAAGGTGCATTCCATGGAATAGAAAAAAAATAGTATAAGGGAAGAGCGTTGTCATGGACGCTCTTTAAAAGAATAAATAATTAACTATTTTTTTCAATAGTAATGAATTTTTAAAGGTCGTAGGTGATTTTCTCTGATTGAGAAAGAAATAACTGAAAAAAAGAATGCAATTACTGTAGTCTATCTCATAATAACTAGACACAATACAACAAAATTATATTTAATTCTTTTTGTAATTAACGGAAGTATGAAAACTTTAAACTATAGATGACAAAAAAGGATACCATTCAAAGAGTATGAAATATAATGATGTTCATCATTCCTCACAACTACAAAAAAAAAATTTAATTACAAAATAATTTGTTCATTTTTAAATACTGTAAAAGAAACAACTTAAAAAACTATTATACCAACAACATCACAATTTTTGCGTTTTTCAAATCACAAGTGTGAAAAAAGACACATAAATGTTTGATCATAAAAAATATGTTTATGATAAGCAAATATATGTCATTATAAAAAAATCGGCATAGTTCTCTTATGCAAGAAAATGATGCTGTTAAAGCATTGAAACTATGATGATAGACAAAACGTTTAGATCAGATTTGGAAGACATGAAAATGCAGCCAAACATATTTTAAACTTTTCGAAAAAGAAACAAAAAGGGCCATGTAGTAATACACACGTATAAAAACCTTTTCTTCTCAACAAAAAATAGATGGCTCTAAAAAGTCCTTTAAAAGCTGTATCATAAATAAAATTCAATGTCGGATTTGCCTTTGAACACTTTGTTACAAATGTAGATCAAATTTTTTTGTACCATTTTCTTTTGACAGATAGACATAGATAAGTTGAAACAGCAGATGTGTGATCTTCTTATTTTTTTAAAAGGTTAAAAGCCATAAAAAATATTTCGTCTTTCGCGGAAAAACAAAAGTAAGACGCTTTCGTACAGCCCTAATTCGAATGATGCAATGTAGAAAATCAACGTAAAATTTTTCTATAGCGTTATTGCAAGCCAAACGAATTTAACACTAAGCAATAAGAAACATTTTTCCGGGCCGGAATAATTTTAAACTTTTTTAAACTGACGATTTTTTAAAAGAGTTTCAAATTAATTGTCGTTATTGTAATATGAGAATGTATGAACAATAACTAAAAATTTTTATGAATGAGCAACGTTTCAGACAGTATTTGTATGTTTTAAATTGGATCTAATTTTAACATTTTTATGCATACCATAATTTTACCAACTAGCATAGCATGTTACTTTCTGCAAGTACGTAAAAATTTATAAAACGTAATGAACAAGATTTTTGCGTCTTTTTATTATTGAATAATCAGTTGGCAATTAGCCAAAGAAATCCATATTATCAAAGTGATGATATGTTAAAATTTGATAAATTATATCATTTGATTTTGCGCAAGAACTCTTTTAATTAAAATTGATTTGACGCTCTATTAGTCTGCAGCCATTCATATCGTCCTAAAATGAAGGAGTAAATCTGTCAAAAAACGTTAATATCATTTTTCAAATAGTCTCGTTTGAATTTTATTTTTCTGGATAAATAGTATTATTTTTCCTATTATTTCATGGCAGGAATAAGAATTGTATTTTTTAGAAATCTTTTTTGTGTTTGGGGTGAGCCCATAAATATTTATATCTAATACTGTTGAATTCTCAACGCATGTGTTACTATTATTTGCTTATTTAAATTTAAGTTTTAAAGAATCTTTAAAATTTTTTTGGGAAAACCCTTATAAAACTGCATGAAAATGTTAAAGGTCAATCTTAAATTATGGTCAAAACTTTTATTTGACTTTCTTTTCTCCCATTATTTTTGATAGCGACTTTTTATGCATAAAAGCAAAAAAAAAGCGATAATCAGTCACTGATTTATATTATCGTGATTACACTGTTTTTAACAACATATTTTATTTATACTCATTTTTTAGTACAATACCACAATTAATTCTATCAAGAGAATTTTTATTTCTTTATAACTAATTAATTGATACAAGATCTGTTAACAAAAGTGTTAATTTATCTCACATAATGAATGTAAGGAAGAGAACAGGTTTCATTTGGTCTTGTCATTGTTCGATGTTCTCATCATCATCATCATCTTGATTTCTTGTCAACAAAAAACCCCAACGATCATTTTCAAACCAACACTTTTTTTTATTTTCAGTCAAAATCAAAAAAAGAGAGAGTTGCCTAGTCTAATATTTTTTTTGCAAAGTTAAATTAATAGCTTTTAATTTCAAAAGAAAAAAGCTCTTTTTTCAGTCTTATAAACTTTGGTTTTTGATGAGTTTATGTTTGACGCTTGCATCAAAATTCGGCTGTTTTTGTTTGATTTTTTATTGTTATTTTTGGAGGGAACATATTTAAGGCTGCTTCAAAACAGAGAGAAAAAACTGTAAAGTATTAGCTTTTTTTCCCTTTTTAAGACGCTACACAACATATTTTTTTATGCTATGTTAAGGCATAAATCAGAGAGTTAATCGCCTTAACACTTGTCATCACTATCATCAACATGAAAGCTTCATAAGGTGTACAACGTCTTTTCTACTCCAAATTTAACAGTTTCTTATCATTTAAACATTTTTTTTCGTGCTTTTTAGCAGTTAGTCTTCGTGTCTTAACCAAAAGAAAAGGAGAAAGAGGTAATTTGTTGTTTCCATTTAGCGGTGCGTTTTGGTCGGTAAATTTCTTTGATGATCGTTTAGCTTTGTCTCTTCCTTAAAGCATAATTAAAAAACCAATAAATTTCTTTTTATGGCAGGTCCTCATCAAAAACACATTTTTCCCCT
The DNA here is from genome assembly GCA_024447215.1 of Panagrolaimus sp. LJ2400. Lineage (NCBI taxonomy): Eukaryota > Metazoa > Nematoda > Chromadorea > Rhabditida > Panagrolaimidae > Panagrolaimus > Panagrolaimus sp. LJ2400. Next base: position 8,122,607 of record JAMRYA010000009.1, on the reverse strand, counting down.
CTCATGGCTCTTTTTTTTGGGAAAAAACTATATTTTTAACTTTGTATAAAAATTTTGTTTTATTTTTCTTTGTTTTTAAGTACCATATGTTTGCTAATAAATGCTTTAAAAGCTTTTGTTTGCCCTTGTTTTTACCTCTTAATTTTTTTCCTTCCCCTTTTTTTGCGGTCAATGCCCGATCGAATTCATACCAGCTGAGAAAAAATGGAAGAAGAAGAAGAAACGAGAAAAAGAATTAAGGAGATTGATATTTGGTGGTGATTCGAAAACACACAAACTATCCTTTATTTTTCTTCTTCTTCTTTTTGTTTTCTTCCAGACATGCCAAAGGAAAAATATAAAAGCAAGTAAGCCCGCAAAATAACAGTTGTAAACAGATTTTAGGCAGCTATTTTTCAATGCATTTTTAAACTACAATCAGCTGTTAAACTTTAAATGATAAAAATTTGAAACTTTTTTGTTGTCAATTTTAGCGTGAAAAAAGTTAACAATTCTTTATTATTTTGATTTTGAAGGCTAATTATTTTTACAGATTTCTTTTACAGGTTTTTCATAAAAATATGAAAAAACAAGAAGATGGTGGACGGGATCGAGTACACAGTCATTCGGAGGTTGTTGAAGAAATGTTGCATAACAAAGAATTAGAAGCTGAAACAAGATTAGAAGAAGTTGGAGTTATTCAACCCCCAGATGGTGGATATGGTTGGATTGTTGTCCTTGCTTCCTTTTTTGCAAATGCTGTCGTTGATGGCATTATTTTTTCTATTGGTGAAACAATTTTACCTATTTGGGAAAAAGAATTTAAGGCTAATACTGCTACAGTATCCATTGCAACCTCGCTTCTTGCTGGTTCTTATTTGCTTTCTGGTTTGTTTATCACATTTTAAAAAAATCGTCAAAATCTAGATTTTAGGCCCTCTTGCCAGTGCATTGGCAAATCATTTCGGATGTCACATTGTTGCAATTGCGGGAGCCGTTATCGCAGCATTGGGCTTTTTTGTTAGTGCTTTAATGCCTGCTCTTCCAGTTATCTATTTTACATTTGGAATTGTTGGTGGTATTGGATTTGGATTAATCTTTCTTCCGGCTGTAGTTATTGTTGGCCAATATTTTAGTAATAAACGTGCTCTTGCGACCGGTATTGCTGTTTGTGGGTCTGGTATTGGCACATCTGTTTTCAGTTATGTAAGTTTTTAAATTGCTTTAACTTCCTTCGAATCTTGCAAAATTCTAGTAACTTCAGCTTAATCCGCTTATTTTGGAATTATGTGGAGGAAATTGGAGATTTTTCATGTTTTCAATTGCCGGTATTACATGCTTATGCTGCATATTTGGGTACTTTTTTAAACCTCTTCAACCTACGGCTTCGCAAGTAAAAAAGGCTGCTGAAATTGCAAAAGAATACATGAATCAAAAAGCTGAAATTCTTGAGCATGAGCCCACGGTAGAAGTTGTTGATAGCGATAATCAATATATTTCTCCCGGAACCGTGATAGAAAGGCTTCCACGACAATCTTTGGGATCAAGGACTTTAAATCCTGAAGCACCATTTTTATCAACGTTATCACTCAATACAGGTGCTGATCGAGAAAAAGTTGTTTGGGGATCAGAAGTTGAATCACTTCAAGTAACACGAAAAAGTTTAACAGCCTTAAACAGACCTCTTTCGAAACCAGATGCATTTTATCCTGGTTCAACACAAAAGTTAAATGAAAGAAATTTAGAAGCTGCAACTCGTATGTAGCTTTGCGTGTTTAACAAATAATTGATTAATCAAAAAATTTCAGATAAACCTTCTCGTTCTGTTTCTGCTTTAAGTCCTGGTGCTGCCCATCATTCTCAACTTATGCTTAGTACTGCTGCTTTACCCACTACTGAAAGCTATGCAACTGGAAATTGGAGTGAAGGAATTTTTTCTGCTTTACGTTTATTATTCGATTTTGATCTTCTCTATTCTCCAACTTTTCATGTTCTTGCAATCAGCGGATTTTTGACATTGACATGCTTCTTTGTTCCATTCATGTTTCTGGGACAATCGGCTATTGAAAAAGGCGTTGATCCCGGCTTAACAAAATATTTGGTTTTTACACTTGGAGCTGTAAATGTTTTTGCTCGAATTATTTGCGGGTTTGTTAGAACAAAAACCTTTTGGGTAATTACTATATAATTTTTAAGGTATATCTCTGATCATCCAAAAGTTGATCCATTATGGGTAACAAATATAAGTTTAATTATTGCTGGCCTTGTTACAATTGGTGTACCATATATTGATCAATTTTGGCATTTTATTTTTTATTGTGTATTTTTTGCTGTTGGAGTTGCCTGCTTTGCTGCTCTACGATCAATTATTGTGGTAGAAATATTTGGCCTTGAACGTTTAACAAGTGCATACGGTATTTTATTACTATATATGGGAGTCGCAGCTTTCATCAGCCCCCCATTTGCCGCTTATCTCAAAACTGTAACAAGTAATTATACGCTTTCATTCATTGTTATGGGTGCACTTATGACCCTTAGTGGATTGATTGCAATACCGCTTCGACGAATCAATGCATGGGAGCAAAACCGTAATATGGAAAAAGCAAATCCTGTTGAATTAAAACCTCTTACAAATGGAAACAATCATTGAAAAAACAACGGTTCAATAAAAAAACATAAAAGAAAATCGGTTTTAAACTTCTTTCAAAATGTTTGTGATATTTTTGCTAATAATTACTGAGGTATTTTCTATTTAAGATAAATAATAGTGAAAAAAAAATAAATAATTTATCTTTTGAGTTTCAAAATAAAAAAAAGCGGTCAAGCAAGAGTCAAGGAGAATATTTAAAAGAAGGTGAAAATGGCTGGTGCCGATACATGAAAAGATTGAAATCTCACTTTTATTTCCCTCTCTCGAGGTCATTAATCCCTTCTTCATTCCAACATCAATAAAAAAATATTTTAAATTAAAAAAAACATTGAATCCGTTTTTTAAAGCTGCAAAAATGGAGCATCACAAAAAATAAAATAACTGAATCATCACTTAATTTTGATTTAAAAATTTTTTATTATGCAATTTTACTTTCTTTTCTTTAATCTTTTTCAGTCCATTCTTTCACTCAATTTTTAAAGAAAAAACAATACTTAGCAACTTTCTTTTAAATTTCATTTTTTTTTAATGTATTTGCTATTGTCTTTGGTATACACCCCGGTAGCTTAAAAAAACAGATGAACAATTTACTGTTTTTATTAAGGAAAGCAATAACAACAACTTCGACGACGACTTTGATGTCGGCTATCCGTGCAAATAATAAAACCTTAGGCAGAGCTAGCTTCATCATCACGTCTTCTTCTTTTTTTGTTCATCTATTTTTCGTATATGGTTTTATAAAAAAAAAGAGTTAGTAACGACGAATTTTTAAGAACTACTTACCACAAAAAGTTCGCACAAAAGTGAAGTTGAAAATCGATCGAAGAAGGTAAGCTAACGGAAACACAAAAATGGCTTATACCTCGGCGTTGAAAGAAAGATTTCTCTCTGTCTTGCATTTGGTCAGTCAATGGTCATTGCGCTTAAACTCATCGAATAATGTTGACGTTTTTTGATCCATTTTTTTAGTTTTAACGTTTTTTTTGAGTGTACGAGTATTTTTTTACTCATTCAAATTACGTTTTTTGTATACATGGGTTTGTCTTTGAATTTCAATGTTGTAAATATGAAACTTTTTATGGTGTTGTAAAAATTTTTGTTCTTCTTTTTTAATTTCAACAACTTTTTTTTTATTATTTTGAAACCGCTTTTTATTTGAAAATGTTTTCAACCATTTTTTTTTATCTCTAACCTTGTTATCCAGATAGATACCGTTTTTTAAACTACCCTTGAACGGTTTTTTTATCCACTTGAGATTTTGCAAACCCACTTGCATTTACCTCTTTTTGTTTTAAAGTGTTTCTGCCTATTTTTGGTTGGGTGCAATAAAAATTTTGTTTTACTTTCTAATTAATGCTAAAATATCCATTCAATAATTTGCTTACTGTTAAAAATAAACACGTGTTTTATCTATTATGCTTAAATACATTTTCAGCTTTTGGTAGCTTTTTTTTTAGTTTTTCTTTTGTTTCTTACTATATTTTTTACATTGTTTCTCATTAAAAACAAATTTGAACATGTTGCTCGAACACACATTTTTCTTGCTATTTGTTGTAACGATGCGCTCCTTTTTTTCTTCTCTTTCCCCCTTAACGGCCAATATTCGGGTCATTCAATGTTCACCCAGAAGCAAGTAAAAAAAAATTCCTTCATTTTCTTTTGATACCAGCAGAAAGTAACGGATTCCTTAAGGCCACTAAAAAAGGCTGACCCGCCCCAACCATACTTACTGATTTCTATCGGCGATTACGCTGACCGATTGCCCCTTTCTCTCTGCCTTCTCTCGTTGCCGTTTTATCTTCAGCTCCCCTTCTTTTTTGGGCATTGGCTAAAACAACGTGTATTCTGAGTCTCATGAATATCAATTGTCCTTATTAAAAATTTACTTACTCTTTCATTTTTTTACTTGTTAATTAAATTTTTTACCTTTGATAAGCTTGTATTTTGATATTTCTCAAAACGTCTCCTCCATATTATTCTTATTATTATTTCAGTAAGCGTGCACTCCATTAGAGCACATTTCCAAATGGGTTTTCAGGCCGCAATGGCCTCCGCTATTTTTGCGGTGGTATTGCTGGCCAATTTTGGTTTAGCACAGGTAGTTTTTTAAAAGCACTTTTTTTGTCATCTTTATTTATTTCATACTTTTTAAGTACTCACAAAAAAGTTATCAATTTAATTCAACATTTTCAAAACCCAGCTTAACAGATATTTCATTAAAATGCCCAGAAGGCTGGGAATTAGAGGGTTCAAAATGCTTTAAAGTTTATCATTTGGAAAAATCATGGCCTCAAGCTTTATTCTTTTGTGGAAGATATGGAGGTTTACCAGCAAGAATTGAATCACAAAAAGAAAATTTATTTATTACAAAATTATTAAATAGACCGCTTCGTTCTGCAAGTGGAACATTAAAAACAGAATATTGGATTGGTAATTAGCTTATTGTTGCCTTATTCTTAATAATTTTTTATAATATTAAGGTCTTGTTGTGGATCCAAATCTTAGTGATGATGCAATGTTTATGTGGTCTGATGGTAGTATGGTATCACGATATACAGGATTTTGGGCAAAAGGACAACCAGATTATCGTAGTGGTGGTTGCGTTAAAGCTTCAACAGTTAATTCAAATGGTTCACCACTTTCAAATATTGCTTGGCATCTTGAAATGTGTAATATGCTATTTCCATTTGTTTGTGAACTTCCTGCATGTGTTAAAGGTAAACTTATTCCTTTTTTTTATCATATCACTTTAATTACTTACTTTATTGTTTAATTATTCAGTTTTCTTTATTGATATCTATTTTTGTGGCCTTTTTTATGACCTAATTTTCTTTCTTCCCCTTATTTTTTTACTCTTGAATATTGATACTTTTTGCGCAAGGCTATTACTGTGTTCATCTCCTCTTCCATTTTTTTAAATACCAGAAGATAACCTTGAACTAGACCGACGCCATCGTTATATATTTTGTTAATCAGCAGCAAAAAAAGAATAAGGGAAAGTCAAAAGAAAGAGAGTAGTGAGATGTAAGTTAGGCTGTCACAAGTCAATACAAAACTAATTGGCTGGAAAATGAATAAAGCCGCTAAATATCAAAGCAATTAGGTCAAGGCATTCTTTTTTAAAAATCATTGTTAAAAAATTAAAAAATTGATTAGATTTGAAAAATGTAAACAAAATTTGCATAATTAAATTAGGACAATATCATAATATTACTATTTACATTATTGATTACAGGATCATTCTTTTGTCACAATGGTGGATGTGTACCTGAATCATCGCATTGTAATGGTATTGATGATTGTGGTGATCTGAGTGATGAATTAAATTGTCCTGCTTCACATTCAGATTTAGCTTGTCTTAAGTATGAAAAAGGAGAATCTGGTAAAATTCAATCACCAAACTATCCATCAAGTTATCGAGCAAATTCAAATTGCCGTTGGGTCATTGAAGGTCCTGTTAATTCACGCATTCAAGTAAATTAAAATGTTCCATTAACGCAATCATAATTCCTGTATTCTTTTCAGCTTACATTTGATTCTTTTGAAACGGAAGAAAACCAAGATATTGTAACAGTTGTTGATGGTGGTCCATCTGAGAATGCATCATTAGCTATTGACACCATTTCTGGTACACCAAAGTTAGATCGTTTGACATATACTTCAAGCACAAATATGATGGTTATTCGATTCCGTTCTGATGCACTTATTCAAGCAAGAGGTTTTCAAGCATCTTGGCGTGCAGGTAATTTTTTTGATAACATTTTCATTCGAATATTTTGAAAAAAACGCGTTAATTTTTTTTATTTTCACAGTTTCATAAAGACCTTTGATCATCAGACAGAAAAAAAGAGAAACGTTTGTAACATTTTAAGCATCGCTTTTTTTCTAGTTTCTTTTTCGTGCGGTGGACGACTTAAAGCTCAATTATATGCACAATCATTTTCAAGTCCCGAATATCCACATGAGTATCCAAATGGATTGGAATGTGTTTGGAGAATTGATGCACCTCAAGGACAATTGATTTCATTAAACGTAAGAAAATAAATATAAACGCCGAGAGAAAATTTTGTAAAAACAAAAACAATAAAATTTAGATTGATAATTATGACTTGGAAGATGAAAATGATTTTGTCGTAATATATGATGGAGCAAAATCATCGGCACCAATTTTAATGAAATTAACTGGGCGACAACTTAATGATACATCAAATATTTCACAGCTTTTAATATCAAGTCAAAGTCATTTGTACATTTATTTCTTTACAAATCATGCAATATCTGGAAAAGGCTTTTCAATAAGCTATAAAAGAGGTTGTGATAATGTTATTCGACAATCACATGGTCAATTACTTTCTCCTGGTCATGCTCGTATCCCATATCCTCCATCACAAACATGCAAATATACAATTGAACTTCCGGAAAATCGTGAAGATCAACCAATTAGTATTGCAATTAATCATTTTGATGTTGCATCAGATGATAATTTACAAGTTTTTGAAGGTGGTGAATACGGTAGAGCTTTACATGAAAATGAAGGATTTAATGAAAACAATCGTCCACCAAAGATGATCTTTTCAAAACAAAGTAAACTTCAACTCGTTTTTCAATCAAATTCTGTTCGAAATTCCCTTGGCTGGAATGTCACATTTTCCACAAATTGCCCACCATTTGATATCCCCAGCACTGTTGTTGTTTCAACTCATAACACAGCATTTAATACCAAAGTATTTGTTTCTTGTTCTGACAAAGGATATGAATTTGTTAATGGACGAGGTCGAATGTTTGAAGTTCAGTGCTTACTAGGTGGCAGATGGACTGAAAATCGAATTCCAACTTGTCAACGTAGGTTTTTCACAGATTTTTGTTTAACTATTTTTTTAAAATTTCAGCTGTTTATTGTTCCCCTGTTCCACAAATTGCTAATGGTTTTGCAATTTCTGCTACAAATGTTTCATTTGGAGCCATTGCAAAATATAGCTGTTATGATGGATTTTCATTTTCAAGCGGTAGAAAAACTGAAGAAATTACTTGTAATGAAGATGGTAAATGGACGGCTCCGCCACAATGTAAAGCTGCAGCTTGTCCTGCATTAATTTCATTTACCAATGGTGAACGAAAATTGTTGTACGGTGATGGTACTAGCTTTGGAACTGTTTATTCTTTTGAATGCGCTGCCGGACATCGCCGAAAAGGTGCTGCAACAATTCTTTGCCAAAATAGTGGCGAATGGTCAACTCCTCAACCTCGTTGTGAAAGTAAGTTACTCTAAAAAATTTATGGAAAAAAACAAATATCTGAAATTTAGAACTTGTGTGCACAAATATTTCTGAAATCCAGCATGGTCGTTTATTAACAAAAGAACCAGGACATTTAGAATTTGATAGTACAGCTAAAGTTGAATGTGATCCTGGATTTAAAAGTGATGGAGTAGATAGTGTTAAATGTTTAGCCAATCAAACTTTAAGCACTATTCCACAATGTATTGATATTGATGAATGCAAGGAACAAACTGCCAGCTGCTCTATTAAAAGCACCAACTGTAATAATTTACCTGGAGGCTATTTCTGTGAATGTAAACAAGGATTCAAACCACAACTTGGTAAAATATTCTTTTGTTCTTCAACACAATAATCTTGTTTTTAAGCTTGCCAAAATGCAGTTTCATTAGTTACCATGAATGTTGTGTCATCCTCTGAAGGCCCTTCATTCCCTGCTTCAAAACATTCTTCTACAGGATGGTGTGCATTAAAAGATGATAATCGTCGAACATTAACCTTTACCTTTGCTGTTCCAAAAGTTATTGAACGACTTAGAATTGAAAAAACTGCTGGAGCTGCTTACCCCACTCGATTAAGATTTAATTATGCAATGGAAGATGGAGTTAAACTTAAAACTTCAAGTCATTTAACAAATATCACAACCCGAAATGTTGGAATTGCTGGAAGCGAACTTCTTGTTTTGGACCCCCCGCTTGAAGCAAAAATTTTCCAGATTGTTATTGAAGAATTTAAAGAAGCCCCATGCATTCGAATTGATTTGCTTGGTTGCCAAAAAACATCTTGTGCAGGTACATATATAGTTTAATTGCGAAAAATTTTATGCAAATCTGTTATTTAGATATTAATGAATGTGATGAAAAAAATGGATTTTGTGAGCATCATTGCATTAATATGCAAGGAACTTATCGTTGTTCATGTGATGATGGATACGATTTGTTTATGACTGATGGACAAAATGGTGCTAAAATTAAAGAAGGCGAAACTGGAAATGATATTCTTGATGCAGTTCGATTTAATAAAAGTTGTGTACCACGACAATGCCAACCATTAACAGTTCCAGAAAATGGACAACTGCTTTCAACAGCAAATATGTTCCATTTTCCTACAATTGTTGAATTCCGTTGTAATTTCGGTTTTCAAATGATGGGACCAAGTCATCTTAAATGTCAAGTTGATGGAAATTGGAATGGAACTTCACCCTTCTGCATTCGTAAGAAATTTTTTTTAAAATAACGCATTTTTAAGCGCTGATTTTTTAGCTGCGGTTTGTAATGGCGCACAGAATAACACCGCTATTGGCCTTTTTGTTACTCCTGAAGGTCCAATCCCTTATGGACATAATGTAAGTGTTGTTTGTAGTCAACAAAATCGCCCTGCTCCTGTTTCTCCTCTTTCTGGATTCCGTCAATGCATTTATGATCCACAAATGGATGGCCCTGAATATTGGCTATCCGGTCCATCCATCTTTTGTCCATTAGTTGATTGCGGGCCTCCACCAATTTTGGCTGGAGTTTATTATGAAGGAGATGATAATAGTTTTAAAGTTGGAAGTACTCTGGCATTTAGTTGTCGTCCACCATATTCATTAATTGGAAAATCGTCTTATGATGACAGAATTATTCGGTGTAATGTTGATGGAAGTTGGGATCTTGGAAATCTTCGTTGTGAAGGTCCAGTTTGTGTTGATCCTGGATATCCTGATGATGGTACAACTCAACTTGAATCTGTTGAAGAAGGCGCTATTGCTCGATTTACCTGTAACCGACCAGGATATCAGCCATTCCCATCTTCGGCTATCAACTGCACACTTGGTACTGCATGTGTATTAAGTGAAGATGTTGGCATTTCATCTGGATTTATTCCTGATGGAGCATTTGCTGATAATTCTGATACAACAAGTTGGGGATATGAACCTCATAAAGCTCGGCTATCTTCTACTGGTTGGTGTGGATCAAAAGATGCTTTCATATTTCTTTCCGTTGATTTACAAAGAATTTATACTTTAACAACTCTTCGAATGGCTGGTGTTGCCGGTAGTGGACATCTCAAGGGTCATGTAACTAAAATGCAACTCTTTTATAAAGTTCAATTCAGCCAAAATTATGACACTTATCCTCTAGAATTTGAAACCCCATCTGGAAACCACAACAAAATGTATCAATTTGAGCTTAATCCCCCACTTCGTGCTCGTTATGTTCTTTTGGGAATTACTGAATACGAAACAAATCCATGTCTTAGATTCGATATGCAAGGTTGTTTAGCACCCCTTTCTGCAGCTCATGAAATTCCAACCCATCTTCAAGTTGGATGGAATTCAAGTGTTCCACAATGCATTGATGCTGAACCACCCGTTTTCCATAATTGTCCTCAAAATCCAATCTTTATTATGTCTGATGAATTTGGTCAATTACAATTAGCCAATTACACAGTTCCTACAGCAACTGATAACTCAGGTTCAGTTTCCTTTATGCGAATTCAACCATCTAATTTTGTTCCACCTCGTCCAATTACAACTGATACCGATGTTATTTATACTGCTTATGATGATGCTGGAAATTCTGCAGAATGTATTGTTAAGCTTCGAATTCCAGATACTCAACCACCAGTTATGAAATGTCCTGAATCATATGTTATTTCTGCAATGGAAGGTGAAAAAGAAAAAGTGTTGTATTTTAACGAAAGCTCTGTTGAATTAGCAGTTCAAGATTCTTCAAATATTACTGAAATCGTTTTTACTCCAACTAAAGCAACCCTAAAACTTGGAGGCTATTCCACCATTGAAGTTGCTGCAATTGATCAATTTGGAAATAAAAATAAATGTTCATTCCAAGTTGCATTAATGTCAGATCCATGCAGTAAATGGTCACTTATAAATGATGAAAGTACTGTGAAAGAATGCACAAAAATGGGAACTGAAACGGTTTGTACAATTAAATGCGCAAATGGATTCCGATTCGTTGATGACCATAAAGTTATAACTAAATTCAAATGCAATGATGGCCGTTGGTCACCATCAAATAACCCACCAGCCTGTGTTCCAATTGCCCAAGAACCTGCCCGTTATGAACTTAATGTTGCAATTAGATATAGTGTTGCAACACCTGTTGATGATGGTTGTTTGAAATCCTACACCGATATTGCAGCAAATCATTTTGATACTTTGGATACTGTACTAAGTCAGAGATGTTCAAGCAGTGTTCAAGTTTATGTACGATTTTTGAATGTTATATTTACCAATCAAGGAAATGATGTAATTGGAAACTATACCATCCAAATTTTGCCAACTGTTTTAAAAGATGTTTTTTATGAGCTTTGTGGTTTAACAATGAGAACAATTTTTGACCTTCGAATTCCTGGTGCAACAACACCAATTCGGAATTTACTTATGCTTAGCGGTGATTCGTTTGCCAGCCAAGGAGTCGGTTGCCCTGCAATGAATGCCACAACTACAACCGTTACTCAAGGCTTTGGTTGTGCTGATGGAGAAATTTTAAGAGAAGGAACGGATAAAGAAACGCTTCCTGAGTGCCGTAAGTTTTTATCATAAAGTTTAAGTGAAAATATCAATTTTGAAATTTTAGTGCCATGTTCAAAGGGTACAGTTTATGTAAACAATACTTGTGTTGAATGCCCTGTTGGTAGTTATCAAGACAAAAATGGACAGCTTACATGTAAATCTTGTCCAGCACAAACTTTCACTCATTTCCCTGGTGCTCAAACTGTTGAAGCTTGCTTATCCGTTTGTGGAAATGGAATGTATAGTGCTTCTGGACTTGTTCCTTGTCAACTTTGTCCTCGACATACTTTTGCTGGACCACCCGTTTTTGGTGGATATAAGCAATGTGAGTCATGTCCTGAAGGAACATATACTGCTCGTTTGGGTTCAACTGGTCCAAGTCAATGCAAACAACCTTGTCAACCCGGCACGTTTTCAACAACTGGATTAGAGCCATGCTCTCCTTGTTCACTTAATTATTATCAGCCAAGTCTTGGACAACAAAGATGTATTGAATGTCATAATAACACATACACAAAAGATATTGGAAGTGCCAAAGAAGCTCAATGTGAAGAATTAACATGCACAAAAACTCAATGTCAAAATCGGGGAGCATGCAGCGTAATGAATCACAAAGAAATTTGTGAATGCATTCCAGGATATACCGGACAATTCTGTGAAGAACAAATGCCACTTTGTGATATTCAACCATGTTATAACGGTGGTATTTGTGAAGCAACATCTGGAACATTCCGTTGTATTTGTCCTCAAAGTAAAAAAGCAGCATCTATTTTTGGAAAATTTTAATTAAAACTAATTTTTAGACTTTACTGGAGCTCGATGCCAATTTGGTCCTGATGAATGTATTGGAGTAAATTGTCCCAACGGAGGAGTTTGTCAAGACTTGCCCGGTCTTGGTACTAGTCGCTGCCTATGTCGTACAGGCTTTACAGGACCAGATTGTTCACAAATTGCTGATCCATGTCAAATGGATGCTCCTTGTAAAAATGGGGCTGATTGTGTTCCTCTTCAACTTGGTCGTTACAAATGTAAATGTTTGCCAGGATGGGAAGGACCCAATTGTGATCGAAATATTGGTATGTTTTAATTTTAAGAAAAAGACTTTTATTAACACAAAATATTTACCAACAATATTCTGACACGCTTTTTGAAACAAAAATGGGAATGAAAATTACAAACTTTAAATTCTGCAAAAAAGTGCAAAAGTAAAAGAAAGAAGAGAGATCGTTGAAATAAGAGAGATAAAAAAAACGGAAGGTAGTACCATGGAAAGAAGTGTTAACGCTACTGCTACAATTCCCATCCATTTATTTAAACACCGCCTTTAGCATAATTAGGATTAAAAGCAGGCTGTGGCGGAGCTGTTGGTTCACTTTGAGCAACAGGATGAAAATTACGATAATCCTTTAAAAGATCATTATAAAATTTCTTTGTTGCACACCATCCAAAAAGTGTATAGCATGTGAAGAAAAATAATAATGCTGCAAAGCCATATGACATATATTGGAGATCATTGTGTAAACCTTTTCGGTCATCAGATGTAAACTTTTGATTCATTACAAACTAAAAAAATAAAGTTTTTGTTTTTTTCGTTTTTTTAAAATTTAATGAACTGTGAAAAAAATATTGTTTTTATCGTTTACGGGTCTATTTTAGCGTATGTTATTTTTACATAGTTTATGTAAAACCTCTTCAAAAACTTAAATGAGCTTCTGAGTTATGTCAAATAAAAATTTTAAAAAATATGCACTTAGCCCTTTGCTGGACAGGCTGCTTGTTTTCTCTTGCTTTACTATTTACTTGCATGTGTGTACAATCTCAAAAGAAAGTGAACACACCATACTTTTTCAACGTGACTCAATTTTCTTGTTGTTATTTTTTTGTTGACCAAAAATGAAAAAAAAATAGAAAGCAAGAGAGAAACAGTTTTTTATATGTAAAGTAGAAGAGGAGGGAATGATGAAGAAGAGAAAGGCCAAAAAGGAAGGAAATATTTTACTAACCTCAATGACATTGATGATAAAATCGTTTATTCCTGAAGCAGCTCCACTAAAGTAAAGAAAGAGAAGTATTATAAGAATTCCACAAATAATTAAAACGCCTGTAACAAAAACTAGACGAGGCCATACAAAATGTGGACTCTTTTTTCGATGTGCAACAAAAAGAGTTCCTAATGCAGTTCCGGCAGCAATGCAAAAGGCTGTGAAAAAGAATACAATAGCAACGTCCTTGAATTGTCTAAAATAAAAATGACATAATTATTACCAGCATTAAAAGATTTTAGATGGTAAGAAAGAAGAAACGAAAAACTTACAACACGTCAAAATTTCTATAAGCATCATTTACAGCATCAAACCAAAAATATAATCCCAGTACAAATTCTAATGCCGCAGTTAAAATAGCGCATTTATATGCAGGACAGCAGAGGCAACAAAAAGCCATTATAATGTAGTTTTGGATTTGCTCAAACAATGATTCAGGCTCTTTTCGAATAGGAGATCGTTGAAGGGTTAAATGTTGAGGTGGTGGTGGGGGACGTGGTGGTGGTTGTGAATGTTGATGGTGTTGATGTGGAGAAGTAACAATGATAACCGTTGGATGGCGAGCGTCTTCTGCCAAATAAGCTGCTGGCACTGAGCGCAATTCTGCAACAGCAATAGCAGGAATGGCTGAAGGCGGAGCTTGCAAAGCCATTTTTAAAATACCCCCTTCGTACTCCTCTTTTTTCTCTTTTCTTCTTTCTAAAAGGCAAAATAAAATAAAAACAACAACAATAACGCGCAAACAAAAAAATATAAAGAGAAGCAGCTTCAAAGAAGAAAAAAACAATAGCAAAAATCTCGCCTTGGGTGTATGGATTTCTTTCGCGATGATCCAAGCGAAACTTTAAAAATAAAAACATTTTACAAAAAAATCATCATGCTTATTTCGAAATATAAGCGATAAACTGATAAATGTTTATTTTTCAACAAAACAATCACGTCAACCTTAATTTTAATTCTTCCTTTTTTGTAACTTTTGTAAATTTTTTTAAAATTTAAGTCAACTTTTTTCTTCTAATCCTTACACATAAATACCATAGAAAGTTTCATTTTCCTTTGACTCCATAAAAAAGGGGCATATACAGGTGTATTTTGAAAAAAATGTCTTTCTTTTTTTTCTTTTAGATTAAGAAAAAAAAGCAAATAATTCCGTGAGGGCAAATTGATCTCAAACCACACAGCTGCCATTTGTGTTGTGAAAAGCAATCCGTATTGATTTTATTAATCCTTCAAAAAACATTTTTAAGAAAGTGGGGCGTATTTTCCCTTTAACAGTAAAACTGAAAAAGTTTTAAATGTCAAAAAATAGGGAGTGAAAGAGCTTATTAAAAGTTTCGAAAAAAATTTCTTTTGAAAGACGTTTTTAAGTAAATTAAGAAAATGACAAAAAAATGAGTCATATCACCCTACGAAAACATAACTTGACATAAAAAAAGAAATTCTGCTAGAGGCATTGATAAGATCTGTGCAAACATGAGCTTGTCCTATGTTGATTAGAGCAAAAGAAGAAATGATGATGCTCCTTTTACAAGCATAAGAAAAAGGAAAAGAGAAACGGAAATGCTTACAACAAAAAATGAGCCTTAAAAAACTTATTTATTGTTGTAAATTTAGCGCTTTATCCAAACTTAAAAAAGATGAAACTTTGCAAAAAGATTTTCAAAAAACAAAAGCTGTTTATTGCAAAGGCCAAAAAGTGAATGATTTTTTTCTTCGTCTTTTTTACTCAATAATAATAACGTCATTGTGGAAATAAAAACCTCGCCAGGGGGTATGCAAAAAGAGAACATACGCAAGAAAAAAAGAAGGGAATTTTGTTGGATGATTTTTTTAAGACTCAAAAAGTAACAATCAATGTTTGCCTTGAAAAGGCATTTAAAAAACGTCGCTCATGTTCTTCCCTTTTACTTTTCGTGTGGTTACAATAAAGCCGTGTTGAATCTCTTTTAAATATATATTTTCTTTCTACAAAAAAAAATTTTTCAACATTTTCTTTTCTTTCTTCATTTTTTTTGCATTTGACAGAAACAGCTAATCCAATTTACACGTTTCGGTCTAAAGAAAAACCACTACTAATTTTAAATCAGTACTCGTACTTATTTATTTTTAGAGGAAATTCCATCTTTTTTTCAAAATTAAAAGCTGTTCAGAAAAAAGACAGTTCCCTTAGGGCAAGTCTGTTTTAACAAAAAAATGTCAAAAAATGTCATTTTTTGCAAACTTTAAAATAAATCTAATAGGGAAAAAACTAAAAGTTGAAAATGGGCAATACAAAATGAAAGTTTTTATTTTTATTTTTAGATGATTGTGCTGAAAATCCCTGTGCACTTGGAGCTACATGCCATGATTTAGTTAATGACTTTGAATGTACATGTCCAAATGGATTTAGTGGAAAGCGTTGCCATATTAAAGATAATCTTTGTGAACCAAATCCTTGTATCAATGGTAAATGTGTTGATACACTATTTGATCGTCTATGCATATGTAAAGCTGGATGGATTGGACAATTTTGTGATGTAAATATCGATGATTGTGAAATTCACCCATGTAAAAATGGTGCAACGTGTCGTGATATGGTAAGAATTATCAAGAAAAATAAAAACTAAAATGAACTCTTAGGAAAATGGTTATGAATGTCAATGTGCCCCTGGTTTCCACGGTTCTGAATGTCAGCATATGGTTGATCATTGCTCTACTGACCCATGCCGTAACAATGGAACTTGCATAAATCAAGGCGCTAAATACGAATGTCAATGCCGTCTTGGCTTTGAAGGAGTACATTGTGAACACAATATAAATGAATGTGAAGTAGGTGATAGTGGATGTGATGCACATGGAACAGAACTTTGTGAAGATCTCGTTAATGGTTTCCGTTGTCAATGCCGCCCTGGATTTACTGGTAAATCATGTGATATTCATATTGATCAATGCGGTGGAGAACCGTGTCATAATAATGGAACTTGTATTGACTTTGGTGCTTCGTATCGATGTGAATGTGGCCCTGGGTGGACTGGGGATCTTTGTGATAAACAATCCGGGAAATGTGGCCAAAATCCATGTCAAAATGATGGTCACTGTGTCAGCCTTGCTCACGATGATTATTTCTGTGTTTGTCCTGAGGGTGTTAGCGGCAAAAATTGTGAAGTTGCTCCTAACAGATGCATTGGTGAACCATGTCATAACGGTGGTGTTTGTGGAGATTTTGGATCACATTTAGAATGTACCTGTGCTAAAGGATTTGTTGGTGCTGGTTGCCAGTATGAATTGGATGCTTGTCATGCATCAAAATGTGAAAATGGTGCAAAATGCGTTCAAGAAGGTAATGGCTATAAATGCATGTGCCCTCCAGGTTTTACTGGTCAAAATTGTGAAACTAATATCGATGATTGCACTCCATCACCATGTCCCCTATCTGCTACCTGTATTGATCAAATCAACGACTATCATTGTCAATGTCCATTTAATATGACTGGTGCAAATTGCGATAAAAAGGTTGATCCCGACTACGATATCCATTTCTTTGATAATATTTTACCAGCTCAAGCAGCCTTAGCTGTACCATTTAAATTTAATTCTGGAGCTTTAACACTTTCATTTTGGGTTAAATTTGATAATGAATTATCAAAAGGAACAGTTTTTACCTTATATAACAGCGCGTAAGTTATAACTGTTGTAAAAGAAAAAATATAAATTTAACAAAAATATTTATTTTAGAACCCCAAATTATCCATACAACGTCACACAACTTCTTCAAGTGACAGATGATATTGTAAAGCTTTCACTTTTTGCTGACGAGCCTGCATTTAAGTTACATTTTCCAAGCAAGCAACGATTAAATGACGGAAATTGGAACAATCTTGTTTTGACCTGGACTTCCCATGAAGGAGCATACTCATTAATTTGGAATGCTGTCAGACTTTATGCTGATAAAGGATATGGTAAAAATAAACAACTTGATATCAAGTGAGCTCATATTTGGCTATAAAGACATTCTGATTTAAATTAAAAACATTTTTAGTGCATGGGTTTCACTTGGTCATCCACTTGATGCACCTGATCAAGATCCTAAATTTATTGGTTCTCTAACTCGTGTAAATATGTGGACTCGAGTACTTGATTTTGAAAATGATATTCCACAACTTGTACAAAAATGCCATGGACAACAAGTTATCTTTAATGGTCTTGCTTTGCGCTTTGCTGGATACGATAGATTATCTGGTAAAGTTGAGAAAATTGTTAAAAGTACATGTGGAAGAGAAAGAATGCTGGATTCAAAATCTGCTAGAAAACGCGATGAAAATTCTGTTACTGCTTTATCATGTCCCGGAGACGTATATGTTATTACACCCCTTAAAGAAGTAAATGTTACATGGGAAGAACCTGTATTTGTTTCAAATAATGCCATTGAAAAAATTGAACAAAATCTTAAACCTGGACAAGTTTTCACATGGGGCGAATTTACTGTTCTTTATGTTGCATATGACAATAGTTCAAATATTGCACAATGCACATTTAAAGTTCACGTAACACAAGAATTTTGTCCTGATCTTGCTGATCCAATTCATGGTGTACAAGCTTGTGAAAGTTGGGGGCCTGATCTTAAATTCCGAGCCTGTTCAATTCAATGTGAAGAAGGATATGAATTTTCATCATCTCCAGCAGTCTTTTACACATGTTCTGCTGATGGAGTTTGGAAGCCAAGAGCTGATAACTCTTATACATTCCGATATCCATCTTGTTCAAAGGCAACTCCAGCTGATCGAATTGCTCAGATGAAAATTAATTATCCTGCAGTATCAATCTGCAATGCAGCTTCTAAAAACACTCTTGCAGAAAAATTACTTTTAAAAGTTCATCAATTAAATAGTAAATGGAATATTTGTTCATCAAAATCAGATACACATTGTCAACGTGTTAATATTACTGTAGATTGTTTAAGTGATATGAAACGTCTTCGACGACAAAATAATGGAGCTCAACAAACATTTAATGTTCATGTTGAAATTCCAATTAAACGTCAAATGGTTACTGATCCAAAGACCTCACAAAAAATTGATATTATTGATGTTATTCAAGATGAGGCCCTTTTACATGATTTATTTAATCTTGAACAAGTTCTTCCAAATGGCCGTCCAGATCTTAATTCTTTCCAAGTTAAAGACCGCTTTGATTGTGAGTTAGGAAGTGTTGTTGTGAATGACATGTGTGGTCAGTCTCTTTTTCTCCCTTTTCTTTTCTTTGAATTTTATAATAAAATCAAATTTAATTTAGTTTTATGCGCTCCTGGGTCCTTCTTTGACAAAGATACATCTGAATGTGTTTTATGCGGAATTGGAGAATATCAAAACAAAGCTGGCCAATTCAGTTGTTCTAAATGTCCTGAAGCAACAATTACAACTGGACCTGGTGCATTAGATGAAACAGAATGTCAAACACATTGCAAAGCTGGATACTTTTTAAATTTGCATACACGAAAATGTGAAGCCTGCGGATTTGGCTTTTATCAACCAGCTTCTGGAAGTTTTGCTTGTATTCCATGTGGAGTTGGAAAAACAACTTTAAGTAATACAGCTGCAAGTGAAGATGATTGCCGAGATGAATGTCCTGATGGTGAACATCTTACACAATCAGGAACTTGTCAGCCATGCCCCATGGGATCATATAGAACAAAAGGATTACATAAACAATGCGTCGAATGCCCTCCTGGTACAACCACTGAAACTGTGAGGTCATCTAAAAGAGTACAATGTAATACACCAAAATGCGTTGCTGGCCAATTTCTTGTTACATCAACGTAGGCTAAATTTAATGATGCATTTGTCATTTTCAATAATATTTTTAGCAAACAATGCCAATACTGCCCTCGTGGAACATATCAAGATGAACCACTTCAAACAACATGTAAGCTATGTGCAACTGATCATACAACTACTTCACAAGGTGCAACACATGAAAGTCAATGCTATTCCACAAATCAATGTGCAACTGGTGAAGATAATTGCTCATGGAATGCTGTATGTATTGATTTGCCAGATGACAATGATGTGCCGTCATTCCAATGTAAATGTAAGCCAGGATATCGTGGTAATGGCACTATTTGTACAGGTTTGTTTTATATACATTTTTTCTTTCAAAAAGAATTCAAAAGAAAAAACAATAGAAAAGAAATATAAAACAATGCCGAATTTTAGATGCTTGTCAAAATTTCTGCTTGAATGACGGTAAATGTAAAAAGAATTCTATTGGTTATGTTGAATGTGTTTGCAAAGAACAGTTCAGTGGTGAACGTTGTGAAATACGAGTTAAAAGTCGAAACAGTGAAATAACATTTTACATTGTTGTTGTAGTCGCTGGAATTTTAATATTTATTGTAATATTTATTGTGATTTGGATGATTAATGCAAGAAGTCAAAGAGATGATTTTTCAAGTAAAATTTATTCATTTTTAAATACAATATTAAGTATTTTTTTATAGTAAATGAAACGGAAAAACCTTCTCTCGGTCTTGAAGGAGCTTTAACATCAAATTTCCTTTATGGACGTGGACCCGTTGCTGTTGAAAGACCACCATCATCACTTGCAGGTGGCTCACATGGACCTATTCGTCCAATAGGCTTTTATTACGAAGATGACGATGAATACGAAGCCAAGACCATGTTTGTGGGAGCTGAAGTGCAACAAGAAGAACAAGATCACGATGAAAATCCAGATCTTCAAAGAGAAATTCAAGAACGTTTAAGACATGTTCATCAGCACATGTATCGGCCAAGCGGAAATAGCACAAAAGATGACTAAATTATATTTATTTTTTTAAAGAAAAAGAGGACATTCATGTCATTCTATTTTTTGTAACTTTGATATTTTTGATTTCTCACATTTATTTCTTTTAAATATTTGTGATCCCTTTTTTATGAGACAAAAGATAGCTCGACATTTTCTTTATTTTCTGAAAAATATTAATTATGCAAAATATTATTCTTTTTTGTTTTTCTTAGATCCCAAAAAAATGTTACAGATTTTTTGAAAAATTTTTATTGTTAAGGTTACTTCGCCACAGAACATTCCACTTCTTGCTCACTTTCATTTTTTATTAAAAATATTAATGTTTTTGTTTTTTTCTTCTATTTTCTTTTGTTTTTAAAATTGTACAAAATTAATAAATTTGATGTAAATTATTAAAAAAAAAGAGTTATTCAACCAATGTGAGAAAATAGAAAAAGCATAGAAAGGCAATAATGTGTTATTAATCTTGCAACGGGGATATACTGTATAAGACTCTTGCTTCAGAAATTTTATGTTAAAAAATTATCGATAAAAAAGAAATAACTAAAGAACAAAAAAGAAAAAAGATTTGAAATAAGTTTATCTCTTTGTTCTGTGGATAAAGTGTATTTTTTTGTGGTAAACAAAACAAAAAAGACAGCATCCAATTTAATTTTAATTCTACAATAGGGGAATAAAAAGTAAGATAATTTATCAACAATTTTAATCCTATATTAAATCAAAATGGAAAAACAGAATTTAATTTAGCAACTTTGTTGTACTATTTGTATTAAATGAAATGACATGAAATCTGCCGAAGAAAAAAAAGTAAACTGACACAAAAAGTTAATGCCTTTGATATATATTAAAAAAAATGGTGCCGTTACATTATTCATGAAACCTAACACAACCAAGCTAGACTACTTTTTTTCTTTTCCTTCTAAAAAAAGAGTAAAAAAGAAGAAGGAAAAATGCGTTACTCCTTGGGGCAATTTTAACCCATTTTAAGGCGTGGCATTTATTTTTGTTTTTGATGCATGAAGCTTCCATTGAAGGCTAACAACTTTCATACAAACGGATGCATCCTGCGCTTATACATGAATGTGTAAGGGCAAAACTACTGCTAGCAATCAAGCAAATCAACCTTCAAAAGAAAAAGAATGCGGAGCGTCCGAAGACTTCACTATGCTCGGCGTATTTGTCAGTTGCAGCAGCAGCCGACGGCGCGCATTCACTGCTATTTGAGTGCCATTTTTGGCAACTACGACTGGCTGACGGCCAATTCACAAAAGCTGCTACTGCCCAAAGCCATGCTTTTCTCTTTTTTTTCATCTTTTTTTTCGAAACGCGTCAGGGGGCTTTGGTTGTGTAGAGAGGAATAAGAAAAAGGAAAAAAAGAAGACGGGCAAACCTACTGCTTGTTTTTCTCTCCAAAGCATTTAACCAAAAGCGGGAAGCGAGTCTTCTTTTGCCCGAGATGCAAAAGGGGACTGCCCAATGCCGGTGGCGTGCCGTCTTTTTTTGTATCTTCTGTTTTTTTTAGCCAACGTGGCGGTTTCTGAGAGAACATTGGAATACAGAAGAAAATGTATTGTAAAAATAATAAATGTAGTGGACATAGCTTGATTTCTTAACATTTATTATCTTTACTTATTTTGAAAATCCAAATTTTAACCTAACATAAATATTTCCCATTGCAGATTCTCCCAGCCTATAAGATCGGCAAAATGGAAAGTTTAGATAATTCTGATCCAATGTTATGTGCAGTATTAGATATTCATTCTCCAGGCGCTCCGCTTCACGTTGATGAATATAGACAATTAGGGGAGAATAACCTTTATCATGGTAATTCCTTACTTAATTATGATAAAATTTATAAAGGGTAAGACTTTGCAGGCCGATTATCACCACATGCTGGCTCAATTATTACAACTGCAAATGCTTATAATAATGCAAATTATGCGACATTAACCACAATGCAAACACTGCCACCAATTTCAACAGTCACAAGCTCTTCACAAGAAAAATACATTATTATTCAAACAAACAATATTCGTTCGAGGTCTATTGAAGCTTCAAGCCCTCCAAGACGAAGAATAAATCAGCATGCATCTTTGACGCATTCTGATTCAGCTTTATCTGATTGTAGTTTATCAACTTCTGGTCAATCATCCGAAATTTCACAATACCCACAGGACACATCAAATGGAAATTATTATCATACTTCATGTCCTCCCGAGCCATCTCCTCCATCAGCTGATAGCGGAACATCATCATGTGGATCATCAGCATATGGAAGCATGATGCCAACATATAACTTAAATATTAAATATGAATATGATGTTAAAACAGAAGATGAAACACCATGTGATATTCAACATTCTGATAATAATTCTGAACCATCATTTAATTCAAATAACAATGAAAACGGACAAGTAAGATTACATAGAAATAAACCTAAAATTTTTATAATATTTTTTAGCAAAATTGTAATAATAATACTGCTAATTTTATTGCTATGCCCTTTTCATCTTCTTCTGCATGTCAAAATACTCATCTTATTCAACCAAAGGTTGAAAAGATTGTTTATACATCTTGTGGTGCATTTGACGCATACAATGGAGATCTACTTGACAGTGTGTCAATTTTGGAAGAAGACAAGTTACGCGTACGTTCCACTTTTATTTTTGTCTTTTTAAAGCATTCATTTTTTTACTAACTAAAAAACAAAAAAATGCTCACACTAATACGTTAGTTCATTTGCGCATGGAAGGCATCTGCTTTCTTCTTGTTTAGTGTCACTGCAAAAAAGAAGCTAACTACTGGATAACTAAAGAATTTGCAAAGAATTTTTTTTATTAAAAAATGAAGAAAGATATGAAGTAAAAAATGTAGAAGTACTTTAAGTGTAAAAATTTTGATACTGAGCAAATCACTTTTTTTTTCTTTAAGCATTTTGAAGCATGAAAAGCCCAACTTTTTTTGTCATTTCATAAATATTCAATTGCTCTTCACCAAGAACATCGTTCTTTGAGTTTTGACACCATTCTTTTTTTTGTTGTTGTTGCTTCTCCCACGAAAAGAGAGGAAGAGCAATCAGAAAAAAACAGATTTGCAAAGACAATTTTTATACCAGAATTATCGGCAACTCTAATCACAACTTTGAAGAATAAATTTATTTCAGAGTCCTTCTCCTCGTAAACTTCAGCTTTCACCCTTACCAAATGATTTTCTTTCAAATGATTCACCTGATTCAAATGATGATCTTGAAGAACTTAATACTCGTGAACTTGCTCAACGTATTTCTTCTGAACTTAAACGTTATTCTATTCCTCAGGCAATTTTTGCTCAACGGGTTTTGTGTCGGTTAGTACTTTTATTCTATTTCCTTAAAATACTTTTTGTTTCTTTTTTTTATTTAAAAATAAAATTAATGTAATTTAAGATCACAAGGCACATTATCAGATTTATTACGAAATCCTAAACCATGGTCTAAGTTAAAAAGTGGCCGAGAAACATTTCGACGTATGGCAAAATGGTTACAAGAACCAGAATATCAACGAATGTCAGCTTTACGTTTAGCAGGTAAAAATTTTATATATGTTTTTTATGTAATTTTTGGCATCACATAAAAATGCCTGCTTTTTAATTGTTTTCACTTCCGGTAAATTTTCAACAGAAAAAAGAGAGCGAGTGAGCTTCTTTTTTTATATTGCCGGTGTTCTTATGATTATGCTTGATGCATAAATTTGCTAGCACATCCAAACAAGTACTTCAAAAAAAATGTCATTGGAGGGAAGAAAAACGATGAAAAATGGCCTCTTTAGGGGCAAAGCTTTTGTTGTTCGATAAGACGTTTGCATGCGCTGTTTATTTCTTTCACAACTGCAATTTCCCTCTCGTAATTTCCATAAAAAATACGAAATATTAAAAAAAAGGAGAGAATACAAAGATAAATTTTAAATCTTGACACATAAACGAAAAGCTTAAAATTGTTTTTAATAGTAAGCTTGTGATTGAGAAGAGATCGTGTTATAACTTATAAATACATGAAAGTTGCTGCCGCTGCTGCTTTAACGGTTTCTAGTTTTTTTTATCTAAAATAGATAAATCATGGTTTTGAGCTTTAACATAAAAATTCTTTGTAAATAGCGCGGTATGCGCCAGCTGCTTATTTTCATCTCCACAAAAGAAAGAGAGAAGGGCATTGAAAGTAGTAGTAAGGCTTTTGGCCATTTTGTGCATATTGAAGTGAACCGGAACAAACTGGCTTGCTGAAAAGCAGACGACAATTCACTATGAAAAAAACCTAATTTTATGTTTCTGTGTAAAACATTCTCAAAAAAATAACAGGGCACTTCATTTTGACTTTTTTGTGTTTCACTACACTAATCACCGAAGCACATAAATTTTTTGCAATTTGGCGTCCATTGTTGCTCGTTAGTAAAAATTCAAAAGCAATCATAAAAAGGTTTTTTTTGTTTTTTTGGTATTATGCTTTCAAAGACTTAAAAAGAAGCAAAAAATAAAAGTTATCGGTAAGACAATATGACAAATGATGCCTATTTTGCATAGACGCAATTGCTCCCAGAAGGATTAGTCTTTTTTGGTTACTTTAAGCAAGTTTCATATTTTGGCAATGATTGAGAATTTCAAGACCCTTGAGGCAACAAATTTCATAGAAAACATTTTCTAATCTAACGATATATGAAAAGAATTTATACTAAAGAAGCGGCAGAATAATCATAATACTGCTAAAAAATGCCAAAACTGTATCAGCAAAAAATCGATATGAATTTTGCAACTACGAAACTGTAAATATGTGTTTTCAACCTTCTCATCAAACCTTCCATTTTTCACATTTTAGTTGGTATTTGCTATTAAGATTTGTTTTAAAAGTCTATTTCTATTTTTGAAGGAAATTCTGGCTTTATCGTTTTTTTCATAATTTTTTTGTCTGATGGCAATTGAGGACTTCTTTCATAATGAAAAAAGAGATGCATGAGCAAAAAAAAGTATCGTGTTACCTCGTTTTTTCTTCTTCTTTATTGCATACAATTTTCATTAAAATACATACGTATAGAGGGGATCGTTTTCGTTGCATAGCTTTTTTCCCTAAAGAAAAAAAGATGATGTAGCACATAAAATATGCGGCAGGAAAAGGATGCTTAATGTTTAGTTGTTTATTGACAAAACACAATTACATATAATAGAAAAAAAGAAGAAGTTTTTTTGTAGTGCTATCAAAGAAAAGATGCATGAAGAATTATCACTCGAAAAAGGAATTAGTGGCAATACAAATCTTTCATCTAATACGTAAAATATTTCTTTTTTGGCATTTCTACTTTTTCCTATGGGATTTGTATATGCATGATGCTTTATTCTTACTAGTACTATCGCTTCAGACGATCTATCAATATTTATTCAAAGAAAGCCCTTTTTTCAAAAAGAAAATTTGTATTTTTGCGGCAAATCAAAAAAAGATTGAGATAACAAAAGCCATCTTCTCTTTTGGCTTAAAAATTAGGATTACTGTAGAGAGATTTTCAATTGATTTGGTTGTAGCCCCTGTTAGTGAAAAGCTTTATGCAATAAAATTTCAAATTTTGTTTAAAAAAGCAACCGATGTAACAACGTAATATTGAATAAAACAAAATCTTTCAGCATGTAAAAGAAAGGAAGAGCAGAGTGTTCCAACAGTTCAGCCATCAACGCCAAAGAAGCCTCGACTAGTTTTTACTGATATTCAACGGCGAACGCTTCAAGTTTGTTTTAGCTTTTAGAAAATCAAAGTAAAAATAAAATATTTTAGGCGATTTTTAAAGAAACAAAGCGTCCAAGTCGTGAAATGCAATTAATGATTTCTCAACAATTAGGCTTAGATCCAACAACAGTTGCAAATTTTTTTATGAATGCTAGACGAAGGGGACATGATCGTCAACCATGTAAAGATGAATTTTATTCATGTAATAATAACTTTTCATCTTCTGCTTCAAATGGTTCTTTAACTGGTGCCACCACCCCTTCAAGTGAAACATCACTAAATGACAGTGAATATACTCAACAGAATATTTCGGATTTGCATGCACAAGTTCAGCAAGTTGTTCAACAAGTTCAAGCCCAGCAACTTGCAGAACAGCATCAAAAGCAACAAGAAAAGAATTCATTAACATTTGCAGCACTTCAAAATGTTGCAGATGGTACTGAAATTAAAGTTGAAGATTTTTGTATTGATGAGTTATATGATCATCACCAGCAACAACAACATTTATGAAAGATTAAACTGGATTTTAGTTATCTTTACAATCATCACTTATTTTATACTCAAAGATAAAATGCTCCTTAATTATGAAATTGCCTTTGCAAAAAATATTATTTTTTTAAAAGATTAAACAAGTAATGAAACAAACCGGTGCCAAGTTTATTATGTTAATTTTCTTGTTAGTTATTTTTATTATTCAATTTTCCTCTATTTATTGTGTGCTACAATTTTAACAGTATTTTTCTTGTTAAAATTCATTATTATGCAATTTTAACCACAACCATGTTACTTTATATGAGTGCCTAAATTTCATTTCTTGTTTTCTATTTAGTTCTGATTTAGTTTCATTTAAAAAAAGATAGTTTTGGTAGAATCAGAAAACTGTTTTAGACACATTTGTTGATTTCACATATTTTCATCTGATTTCTAGTTTTCTACTGAATTATTAGCCAAACATGTTTTACTCTTACATTTTTTTTATCTTTTTTCATTTCTTTTCATAAAATTTCGATAGGCAATACACTTTTTATGGTTAAGTTTCGATTAGCCTTAATCCAGTGATACTTTTTAAAAATTATATATTTTATTTTTATTTTTTGTTCTATGCAAATATATTTCCTTCTTCTTTTTAACATAATCTTGCTTGTAATTGTTAAATATAAAATAGCGTAAAAATATATACACAAAGAAAAACATTAATAAAATTTTATGAATTAATAATAATCTTTTAAAAAAAGTTTTAAATGAATTTGTTCAATAAAAATTTCTTTACCATATAAATTCTCTACAAAAATGGAGCCAAGGTAAAAGAAGATAAAAACACAAAAATATAGTAATATTTTCTCAGGCACAAATCAAAGCTTAAACACCCGATTTTACGACGAATAAAAACGATGTCAGTCATCGCTATTTTTTGAAAGGATAAATGATATTACAAAATATATATATGAGAAGACAAAAGAAAAACACAATGTGCTAAATGAAACAAAAAAATATATATATGAATAATAATAATAATAACACGAAAATAATAAAATATCATTTGTTAGACCTTTTTTTTCTTTTTTCTTTGTTGTTTTTTTTTGCACTTTTTGTACACACCTTTTACACAAAGAAAAAAAAGTAACATGTATAAAAACTGACCAAAAAAGATCGTATGCTACTTCGAATATTAAAAAAAATAATAAAAACACAATAAAAAATGAGATTCTCAATAATCTTAAAAGACTAAAGACTAGCAATTTTTTTTCATTCACCACTATTTTTTTTATGCTGATGAGCATGATGTTGATGCAGATTCTATTGAATTTGCAGAAGTTGTTGATGAAGGCGGTAATGAACTTGTACTGCTACTGTTTCCAGTTGAATCAAAAAGATTTCGTTCAAATTCAATCAGCTGTCCCATAAAATGAAAATTAGGTGCAATTGCTCCATTTTGTTTTAACAAAAAATCAAATGCTTGTTCTAATGTGCTATGGGTTGCTTGCATTAAATATGCTAAACAAATTGTAACAGATCGAGAAATTCCTGCTAAACAATGAACAAGTACTGCACATTTTTCTTCACGAGCTCGTTCAATAAATGAGATGGCAGCTAAAAAAAGAAAAAGGGGAAATTATTTTTAGAAAAAAATATGTAATATAAAATTAATTTGTTTTATAGAGTTGCTTTCAAAAATTGTTTTTACGCTTTTTTTGAAAAAAAAAACATACAAATGTAAACAATGAATGAAAAATTTTGAAAAAAAAGTCTCACGATTAAAAAAGAGATGAAAAGCTTCTGTGTAAATATAAAAAAGAACTTACTTGGAAAATGTTCAATTAAATTATGTGAGCAGGTATCATCAACTGCAATACGTAAATAGTTATACGCAGTGTCATCTTTAAAATAATTTGGAAGATTGCTTGTGACATTTATGACATATCGAATGTTATATCTGCAAAAAAATGAATATTAATTAATAATTTATGTTTGAATTTGGTGTTGTTGCTGTTATTGTTTTTACCTTTGAAGTGTTTCTTTATTTTTTGCAATTTCCATATTTCCAAGATAAAGATATGGTAAAATCTGAACTGGAAACATTGCAACTGGACGACGATGACGATTTTCATCGGTTGCTTCTTGATCAAGTTCAACGACGACACCACTTTTAGTTGCAACCTTTTTTCCAATTGCTTCGCGCATATTTAATATATTTAAATTTAATCCTTTCATAACATTTTCGGTACAAAGCTCAGGGCTTATGTCAGCAAGAACTTTAACATCTTCTAAAAAGAATTTCATAGTGTTAATTACTTTTTTTAAAAATAAATTAATCAAGGGGGAATAATTGAAATTCATGCAATAAATGAGGTTGGTAATAGAGAAAAAAAGATGAACATGGGTAAAAGAATTTAGTTAATTGTTTAATGTGTCTAACTAACTAAATATCACCATCATCATCATCATCACATGTGTACCATTAAGTGCAATGAAACGAGGAACGTATTACATTTTAAAATTCTTTTTGCCGCCGCCACCCCCATGTACGAATAAAAAGAAGAAAAGAAAAATGATAGTAATATGATTTTACAAGAGTCATATGGGGAATTTGGGAATTATAATGAAAAACAAACCATTAAGAAAGGCTACAGTATATTGGCGCCGAACTAATGTATCAAAAATTCTTGCTGCAAGAGAATTTGATTGCATTGAATCTGGGACAATGATAACTTTTCGATCAGCATCACATAAAAGTGGTGAAATTGATGTGGGTGAAATTGTTCCATTATTTAAACGTCGAAGAAGTACGGTAGGAAGAAAGATTGGATGGGCACATCGAATTGTCTTTAAAATGTCATAATTAACACTTTATATTTTTTATTGTTTAACATTTTACTTACTGGATGTGTACCAGGGGGACGGCAATCAAGTACAGTACAATCATATGATTGTGTTAACAAAATTGTTGCAAGTTGTTCTGCATTAATAGCAGTAAGCTCAGAGAAGCCGGACGTGCTTGCAAGATCAGATGGTGCAAAGGGTGTTGATTTATGCCCAAGTTCCATCATCATTCTGTAAATAAAAAAAATAAAATAAACGGTAAAGGATTTTGAAAAATGAATGAATAATAAAATCGCGCAAATGACGATTAAAGTATAATGAATGTGAAAAAAAAATGTGGAAAGAGAGAACGAGCAAAAGAAAGCAGGGGATAACGACCGCGGGGGCAGGATTTTGATCACACGGGTGGTCAACTCACAACTTAGTCAACTTTTATCTTTTTATTCTTCTCGTGCCAATGGTAACAGTTGTCTCGTATAAAAACAGAGATCGTTAATCCTGTTTCAAAGTTTAAAATCTTAAAAAAACAAAAGAAAAAGAAAAACAACAATGATTTCAGTTTATTTATTTATGTCAGTCATACAGTAATTTATGTAAAGCATAGGTTTTGACTTAAGTTTTTTTTCGGATAAACATCTTTCGAAAAGCAGAAAAAAAACGAATAAAGAGAAACACAAAACCTTAAAAACAACAAAAAAAAACAGAAAAGCTTTTACAAACATTTATTCTGAATAAAAAAAAAGAATATTGCCGTGCCTTTAAAGGCTATTGACAAATAGTGAAAAATAAAAAACACATCGAGAGACTCTTTTTTTTCTTGACCAAAACCGAAAACTAAACTTGGAGGTCTTGTTAAAAAAACTTTTCATTCAAATTACCAAGTGCTTTGTCCCCCCAAATTTTATTTTTTTCCTCTTCTAAAACACCCGCCCGCCTTTTGATTTACGTAACTAAGAGACCCACAACGAAATGAATGTACAACAGTCCTAGAACGACGACAACGAAAACGACTCAGACGTCCGCCTCCTCTCCATTCAGCTTTTTTAACTACCACAGTCAGTTGCAGCCGCCGTTCAAAAAATATTTTTTTGCGACTTGTGTGACCGACATACACGCAAATGCCGACTTTCTTTTTTTTCGTGGATTTTTGAGTCACAAAAATGAAAAAAAAAAAAGACAATTGAGTGCGAAAAAAAATATAAGGAAAAAAAGCACAGCCGTTTTGCTTCAACTTTTAAACAGATGACAACCCGGTGCCAAAAAGCATTGAAGAAAAACTTAAAATGTCAAACAAAAAACTTTGCTAGGACAAGATAATGAATGAAAAATTTCAAATGTTAAAAGTGAGTGATTAAGGTTTGAACATGACGTGATAGGTGAACACATTTAAAATTAATTAAAAGGTAGTACTCGTAAAAAGTGATTGAGATTGGAGAAAAAGAAGAACAATGCAACATTGAATAAGATCAAAAAAAGCAAGGATATCCTCAAAATTAAAAGTTTCGATGAATAAATTAAAATAAGATTTTAAAAATATTATAGACTTCATATAGAAAAAAAAAGATTTGAAAATAATCATTCAAATTTTAGTCAAAAAAAAGAAGACGAGAAAAGAAAAAGAATATGGTTGCTGTTCTTGAAAAGACTTCATAGCTTCATGGAAACATTGTTGTCCATATATCTCTCTTGAGCATTTTAGGAAGCTTGTATCCAGGCGTTAGTTTTTAAAAAGTCTTCGAAATTTCTTTTCTTCATCTTCATTTTTTCTTTGAATGAAAGAATGCGCCCCCTCAACAAGATACAAAGACGTAAATTATGTTACCACAGAAAAAAAAGAAAGCAAAGCAACAAAAAAAGGAAATGGAGAAAAAAAGGCTTTTTTGTTATGTTTTGTTGTTTTTTGGAAATTCGACGGAAGCGATTGAGTCATTAGAAACATAAGGGCAAACCCGCCTTTCATCCCATAAAAATAAAAGCACAAAAGCCATTCACCATTTTAAAAAAAAACAGAAAGAGAGGGTGAGAGAGGGTACATTTTAAATGCTCAATTCGGCAAAGCAAAATAAAATTTTAAAAAACAAACACCCTATCAAAGGCAATTTCCAAAAGTTCAGTGAGTGTATTTTGCCCGATTTAATTAAAGATGGCAAGAACATTTGAGTGCCATTGACACCTTCTACTGCAACAGAAAAAAAGAAAATAAACGCATTGGCGCGGATAAGCATCTGGTAGGAAGATAGAGGTGTAGCATTGTTAGTTTCCGGCGGAAATAGCGCTTGGCATGAATGAGAATGAATGAAAAAATGAAAAAAAAAGTTGAATTGTTATGTTCGGTGCATTGCGTTTAAAAATGATCCGGAAATGAGAGAAGAAGCAAAAAAATATGAGCACGCTTTCCCACAATCGTGATTGGTTCAATAAATCTTTTTAAGAAACATGTATAATATAAACCATAAAACATTTTAGGGGTACAAAAGAAGTCTGCAATTATTATAGAAAAAATTCTATCAAAGTAAAAAAAATGAATAGATTTTAAGTAGCCTTTTAGTATCATTCCACACAAAAAAAAGCATAAAATTGAGAAGGCCACTTGTTGGCCAAAGAAGAAAGAGAAGTAGAATAAAGGAGGAAAAAGTAAGCACAAAACAGCTTTAAAATATACGTATTGCTGTTTGCACACTTTAACGTTAACGTATTAAAGTCACAACCATTGAATTTTTTTTCTTGAAAAATGTGAATAAACAAACCATCGGCAATCACCCCTCATCACTGGCAAGAAAGAAAGAATTTTTAACGTCAGTAGTATACACTACTAACTGCAGGTGTGTGGCTGCTCCTCAAAAAATTTTTCTTTCTTTCTCGATTTTTTCACATCCTGTAATTCTGCGCATCAAGGAAAAAAAGAGATTTTAGTAATATTTGAGAATAAAAAAAACAAAAAATCAAAGAATAAGCTTTTTATTTTTTTAAAAGCTATAACGTAGGCAATAATCAGCAGAAGCAGATGGGAGTAAATGAAGCTTCGTGCAAGCCTGCTTTTATTTTACTTTGATTAAAAGCACAAGAAAAAATAAAAATGAAATCATTTTGCTTTTTATTTTAAAATTGCGCATTTCCAAATAAACTTTTACAACTTGTTAACTTGTTAATTACACACGCAAAACTATTTTTTTCCTAAAACAATAACAATATTTTTTTGCAAAATCAACAAAAATTTTGCTATTTTTTTCAGAAAAAAATTGTTATTTTAAAAACAATTATGAATGTTTGCGTGGTAGCAATAGAAAGAAAAAAAGCAAAAAGGGGGAAATGAAAGAAATAACCTAAAGCATGCGATCAGAACATATACTCCCCACATCCAATAGTTATCACGCAAAGAAAACTCCTTCGTTTTTTTTATTGGGAATAGATTTTTTTTCAGCTTTATTTGCTGAAATATAGTTTACAGAACATCGAGAACAAGAGAAACAAAAAAAAATACCCGCAAAAAATTAATGAATAAAAATGGTCATAAAATAATTTTTTGCGGCAACCTGCTGAATGTAATGTGATGAACGATTTTTTAACGAGAACCGGAACATGATATATTTATAGAAGAAAGAAAAATCAAAAGACCGATAACAGAGCAAATATGTATGAAAAAATATGTGTATAATACTTCCGAACTAAAAATGGTACTAAACTTGCAAATAATTTCATAAACAAATACGCAACCCTTTTTTAGAAAATGATGTTCCCTCTTTTTATAAATTCAGATCAAAAACGTATGTTATTTGGCAATCTATTTTGCGATTGAAAATGAGTGTTTAAAAGAAGAATAAAAGGGTATAATAAATGACACCCCCGATAGAAGAGCAAAAAAGAAATTTGGGCAATTTTCCAACGAAAAAGAAATCAGCAAAGTTTGGAGCTGCTCGTGATTTGACATCTCTTTTTTTTTAACTTTTTTTCAAACAATATTGATTTCAAAGGGTTTGCAATAAAAGACTTTTTGTAAGATAGATGGATGACATAAAAAAGAAAAGAAAGAACAAAAACGTATTTTCAAGCGTTATATGTCCGACACTTTTATTTTGTTTCAATAAGTGTGTACCGGAAATGCCTAACGGCAATCCCAGTCCAGTCTCCAAAGTCATTTGTTTCGTTTATCGAGATCATAAATTTTAAAAGATACTACTACTAACTGCTACTACCTACAAAGCCAAGAAAAAGAGGAGACAAAAAGATATATTTATGTATTTCGGGGGCGTTTTTAAAAGGAAATCAAAATCCTTCCTCTATAACAACAGCACATATATGTACTATAACCGCTTATCCCCATAAGAATTTTAGGATTATGATTTCACAAAAATAAATATTTAAAAATAGAATAGGAAAAAACATGAATTTTTATAACTTCAATTAAGCTTTGCTCAAAATAACATACAAAAAATAGCACAAAAAAAATACCACCACATACATCATTATCAAAAAAAGAAAAGGGGAGAAATAAAGAAAAAAAAGTTTAATTTATAACTATTTTTTACACTTTTGTTGACTTCTAAATATAATAGCCTTCAAAGGGCTCAATTCATTCAAAAAAAATGAAAACATTCCAATCTCTAATTGCGTTTAAAAACAGGAATAACTTTGATTTGTTTCCTTCCTTTTTCCTTTCTTCTAGTAATCGAGCATACAAGACCTTTTTTGAAGATAAAAAAAAGGAAAAAAGTTTTTTCGAAGTATTCATTTTCTCCCGTTGTTGTCATGACAGATGCCTGCCTGACCATTCTCAAAAAAAACAGAAGTTAAAAGTATCAATATCTTCAAAACTGAGGCAAACTATACACTTTTTTTGACATCAAAAAAGTATGTTTTGAAAAGCATTTGAAAACATTGGGGACAAAATTTTGCAGGAAAAGCAAGAAAAAATATTTTTCGATTTTTTTTCTTTGATTGGAAATTACCTTACATAGATAGATCACTTTCAACAACGAAATATGTATTGAAAAAGTATGATATAATACTTTTATGACAATATAAAATTGTATTATAAGAGAAGAAGTAGTAACTGCGTAGGTCGGTCAACAAGCCTCTTTTCTCTCTTATCACACTGAATCGCATGCCTTTTTTAAAAGAATAAAGTGTCAAAGTACACTAATGTTTTGAAAGAAAAATAGCACAAAAAATGTATAAACTACGATGGCGGCGTATGTTTTGATTTAAAAATAATATAGATAGATAAATTCAGGCTTACGTTTCTGATGTTTTTTCTTTTGTTCAATAAGATTGGGTTACAACTTTAATTTTCATTTCTTTTTTTAAAGATTTTTTTAGAAGAAAAATTTAACAGCTAGTGATAAAACTTTTTTAATTGAGAAGAAAAAATGTCGAAATTTTTTAGTACTGAGACAAACCTCTTTCTTTCGATACCCTATCATTCACTTTGTCAAGAAAAAATAAAACTACGTTTTTACACACAGCTGTTCTATGTTTCCATAATTCAAGACACAAAGACAGAGGGCGAGGAACTTTTTTGCTTAACTTCCTGGTACCATTAGCAGCAGAAGGTCTATAAAAATTTTGTCATATTTAAAAAAGTTATTAAAGTTCTTTCTTTGAAAGTCAAAGCTTAAAGCAATAATAATTAAAAAATATAGGTTACGGCTAGCATGGGCGGTAAAATGCAAAAAGATAAAAAAAATACTGTAGCCATCAAACATTAAAAGCAAAAATTATGGGGAAAACAACAGTTTTTTTTTATTTCCAAATTCCTCCTTCTTTGTGGGAACTAAAGGAACGTAGTAATAAAAAAATTTCAATTATTTTTTCCTGTGTTATAAGATTTTTAAAAATGGGGAAATACACATTTTAAACTTTTGTTCATTATCAATTAAAGACAAAACACAATAAATATGTTTGTTCGAAAAACATGGAAATCATTTTTAGTTATTTAAGGAAATATACTACTGTCACGATCGCATTTGCTATTAAAAATAACCTTCAATATTACGGTATTAGATCAATGACGCAAAAAAATATCGTTAAACAAAATAGATCTTAAACCTCATTGAATGCCAACTAAACCAATTCAGAAAATCTATTTAACACTTTTTTCAAACTGAAGAAAAAAAATAGTAGAGTAATGCAGACAAAGAAAAGGCGTGAACCACATCTCCTAGAATATAAAACAAATAACAAAATTCATAAAAGAAAAACACCCAGAAACGTGAATTTAAATTCTAACCCACTACTGAAATTAAAAACCCAACAATGCCTTTTTTTAATGGCATTTAATTTTTTGAAATTTTGTATTTAATTAAAGAATTTTGGGGGAGTTTTAATGAAATAACACTGCAAAATTAAAAACTATTAGTAAATACTTCCTATGTCACTCATTAAAAGTATCTCTAAACACAATTTCTTTAGCAAGTAATTCTAAAACATTTTATAGAAAATTTAAAAAATGCAATGAAAAACATTCAGTTAAAAATACGTGATCAATAAAAAAAATGTATGATCCTTTGCAAATGCTTGAATCATGAAGATCGTTTCAATGAGCGAGATATTTTTCAAAATTTAGCGGTCAAAGAGAAATCACACGATTCTCTCGGTCTTTCGTAAACTGTTGATAATCTTTACTGTATTATAGCTTAAAGCATGTTTACTACTGTAGTCTAAACAAAATCGCAAAATTTTTCTTTCATCTCAAAAACGTAAACAACAATTTTCTCAAAATAAATCAAGACGCAAAAATCTAAAATATGTGAATATTCGAAAAATCATAGACTAAACAAAAACACGGTTCGTTTACTGAATAACTTTCACACAATGATATACTGTAAAATCCTAGGGATCGTTTAACTTTACTGATCTTAATCAAAATAACCGGACAGCATAATTTCTTGTCTGCAGTAACCACAGTACATTTCATATTCGAATGACACATTCAGTGTATGCCGCGGTGTTTGCGCTTTTTTGATTTTAAAAATAAAAGACCGAAAAATAACAAAAGTGTTTAGTTTTTATTAGCATCTAAAAATAGTCCGTATTTTAGAATAAAATATAATTTAAGTTGTTGTTGATTTTAATTTCTAATAAGACATCAATAAATTAAAATGAGATTTTCAATAAACATCTTTTAGTCAACATCACTTTACCAAAAAACACAGCTGCCATAATGCACACATATTTATTTTTTTAATAGTTAAACTGTACAATAAAGATATTATTAGACTTAGCATGATTTTGGTTTGTTTTTTAAGAAATAAATTGCATTTCTTAAGTTTTTAAAAATTTTAAAAACTACTTTTTTATTTAAAAGTCCCATACATATTTCAATAACAATTTAACAAAAAAATATATTAAATTTAAGTACATAAACAACTCGTAATTACTGTATTTTACTATATATCATTAAGAAAGTGATATGCCTGAGGTTATCTGTATTGAAAGAAAAAACCATTACACCAGAAGAGGATCCAATCGCTTTTTCTGATCACCGTATTCTGCAATTAAAGCTCCTAAAACTTTTACTGTTTGAATTAAGCCTCCAACATAAGCTGGAGTAGTCATAAAGCTTAATGTTCCAGTTGTAAGGAAAAAATAAATAAAATAAGTGAATGCAGCATGAAATTGCAAATAAGGCACAATCTAAACATTGAAAGGAATATGATAGATACTGTAGAAAGTGGCAAAAAGAGGAAAAAAATGAAACAAACCTCCCGTAATAAGTTACAAATAATTGAAATATAAAATATACAACCAAATTTACCAAAACAATTAAACGATGCATTATAGTCATTAAAAAGGCTATTGGTGCTGTCTTTCATCAAGTACTAAAATTATAAAATTCTTAATTTTGTTTTATTAACAAGAGGATCAATTCAACTGAGATGGCATATATTTTATGTGTTTCTCACTATTCAATAGCATTTCCCGAGATCAGAAATGTCATTTTCAAACAAATTTTGTAGCACTCAATATCGACTGCTACTTTAAGTTTGGACTGAGTTTTATGAATTTCTAATGGTTGAAAATAAGTTTGTGGTGCTAATTTAGTCTAAATATCAAAGTTTTTGTTATTTGCATGCATAAATACTCAAAACAAAAGTGAATTGTGTATAAAGTAGCAGGCGATATCGCGTGCTTCTTTGTAAATGGCATTTCTGATGTAGAACAGGTAAAAAGTGAAATAAATGCTCAAAAAAATCATGTTTCAAGGCTTACTGGTGCTTTCAGCTCTCAGTTAAAATCTGGCACTTATTTATCAAACAGTGATAAACAAAAAACAATGCTTTTCATTTTTTTTCAAAGTTGAAAAAAACTGTTTCAAGAAGCAGTTTATTTTTTATACTACCGTATCCCCAAGCCCGTATTTAGGGGGGGGGCTTTGGGGGCCTGTGCCCCCCCCCCCCCCCGAAATTAACAAATTTCTTTGATGTTTTGCCGACGCGTGCCAAAAAGCGGCAAAAGATCAAAGGCGTGCCTTCCCCGAAATTTTTTTCTGTCTACGGCCTTGCGTATCCCTATTATTTATAACCGAATTCCACCTACTTTGAAATTATGTTCAAATGCACTTTTTTCGTTATGTGTTGCTAATAAAATAAATATAAAAATCATAATAAAAAGTGTTGTTAAAGCTGCTTCGTATTTAAAACTAAATATCAATAGAATTGCAGCTGCATCAATAGCAATTAACAACATTATTATTAAAAATGCATCCCATAAACAAAGCAATTTATCTTCTAATTTTTGTTTAAAAATTTGATCACCAGCCAGTAATATTGTTGCTATAGGCAATAACAAAAAATAATTAGATTCATGATGAACATGTTTAAATGATTCCCAATTGTTTGAAAGTAACCAATGAATAAATATCCAATGTGCTATAAAAATTCCTCTTCTTGATCTTCGAAAAAATGGACATGCTGCTAGGATTATTAATGTAATAAAGAGACAAAGGGTTGCAGCTACTGGTAAAACCATGTATAAATTAATATTGTTAATTTACATCTAAAACAATATTGGAGACAAAAAGATCCACTATTACTTGAATATGATCAAACTCGTTTTTATCGGTCAATAAAAAAAAAGGTTTTATCGGGATAGAAAAAGATTTAACGGGTAAAAATTTCATTGGTTTCAATCCTTTTATTTCGATGTAACGCGACATTTTGTTTCACCCTTTTTATTTTTAGATCGATTGAAATATGAGAAGGAATTCTGGAAAAGGCATACACAATGTAAGCAAGTATTTTTTTCAAAGGTGCGGAAAATTTCAAATGTTTACAAATTGTAGAAAAAGAAGAAGAAAACTGGGAGAGTGAGAATGAGAATGAGAAGGTAAAAAAGCATTTCTCGATGACCATTTGTGTAAAAATTATAGCTCTATGCTTCTGCTGTTTAATAGCGGTGGTGCGCAAGCTAATGTTTATTTGATAAAAAAAATGTAAGAGAAAGAAAATGAAAGAAAGGCTAGAAAAAAAATAAAAGAAAACAAAAACAAGTTTGTACTTGAAAAAAATGCATTTGAAAAATGTGTTATATTTTCTGAATAATCAGTTGTGATGCGACATAAAAAAAATGTAAAGTTTTCGAGAAAAAAAATGCATTCTATTTTTTGCTTTTTGAATCTTTCATTTTTTTATTTAAATCAATACCCAAAAAGGCGTTGCTTTTTAAGTCTTCTTTTTTTCTGCTTTTTTTCACTTTTTTGTCATTACCCTTTTCAAAAAGTGGCAATAAATTTGTTTCAAATGTGGCACCCTTTTTTAGAAAATGAAAGTATTTAAATAAAATTGCCCAGCGTTTTATTATTTAAAAAAATAACGCTTTTACATTAAAAAGAATAAAGCAAAAAATGGCACAAAAAAAGTAAGCACAAATAAGTAGCAAATATTAAAAAAGAGTATTATTCAGTAGATTGAATTCAGTGTTTTCAGTTCTTCTTTTCAGTTCCATTTGGAGCTCCATTAGTAACGATCTTAATGGGGATTTGTCGAGATGGTGAGATTTCCTACAATGAATGGTTATAGTATTGTTATTGCATAAACTATTTATAAATAAATAAATACCTTTGGCTTTGGTGGAAGGACTTGGACAGTAAGAAGTCCATCAGATGAAAGATTGCTTGAAACACTTTCAGGATCAGCATTTTTAGGTAAAACAAATTTACGAGTAAATGAACGTTCAATTAAACCAAGTTCATCAGCTTTTTCAGGATGCTTTGCTTCAATAACAATATGTCGACCAACAACAGATACTTTAAGATCTTCAGGCGCATAAGCAGATACATCTAAAGTTGCAGAAAAGCTATCATCACTTGCATGAAAAGAGCCAGAAGTGCTACTTCCAAAATGATAATTATGTGGGCTCATAATGAATGAAGATGATGGCTAAAATATTTTTGGATTTTTATTCAGTTGTATTAATAAATACAATTGTATCATACTTGGAATGAAGACATATTTGAAAGGCCTTGAAAGGCTGAAGGAATTCCACCTCGAGGTCCATCTTCAACTACCTTTCGTTCATAGGTTCGATTATACGATGAACTGTGATTAACTGTGGTCATTCTTCTAAAGAGTCACAAAGTATATATTAAACGCTTTGTTTGTTGTTAAACGAATTTCAAGAACTGACTAGCTTATGTCAACGAAACGCGTCTATCAATCACTTCACTGAACACAATTCACGTAAAAATGAAAAGAAATTGACTTACTCAGCTCTTGGTGAAGTTTGGCTTTGATAATTATCTACTTTTTCTGATGTTAAAATAACTGGCATGCCAAGAAAGAAATTTTACCCAAAAATAATGATTGCAACTCAAAAAAATGAAGAAGAAAAAAGACTTTTTTCGTTCTTTTGCAACAGAAACCAAAAAGTTAAAAAGGAAGGAAGAGCGCAAATCCTAACTAACAAACAACTTCCTGTGAAAAAAACTCCAAAGTTTAAAAATAAAATAAATACGTTTTTGTTTTTTATATTTGCGATTGCTGTTTCTTGTGTATTTTGCGGTAAATAAAAAAAGAAGAAGCAAAGTGAATGCTAATTGATCAAGACTGTACACGTAAAAAAAAGAAAATGTGGGGGTTTTCGTTGAAGAACGATCAAACTTTTCAAGAATTGTTATGAAGCAAGAATATCATTGAAATGAAATAAAAGGCATATGTTAAGGATGAGACAGCGATGAAGATAAAAAGAAAGCTTTTAGAGCGGAAGCCTTTTGAATTTTAGATCGCAAAGCTTGGATGGGGAATGGGATAACAGCATTAAGACCGAAAAAACTAGAAATGCAGTTTTTATACCAAGCCCTCAAAAGATATTTTTTTTGTTTCACTTCTGACTATTTCTAAAGCCTCTTTAAAATTAAATTAAATTTTTTTTGACGAATAAAAGATAACTAAACAGATGCTTTCAAAGTGTCTAAACTAATCATTTTTAATTTAAACAAATAGAAAAAAGAGCTTTCTCGAAATATAATAAAAAAATATAATGAAAGAGGAAACAAAAAAAGCTGAAGCATTCTGTTCTCGAAATGAAAAAAAAACTGTAAAATAAACTTGATGACAACTTTCGTTTCTCAAAAAAACACAAACAAACAAAAGAATTAAAACAACTGATCTAGTAATTTCTTTTTCTTTCTGACTGCTTTTTAACTAAGCATGCTTAGCTTTTAAACCTTATGTGCCTTTGATCAGGTGAAACATCATTCATTCATTGATGATTACTTGAGGGGATATCCGATAAAGCAAAAGAGGTATTATCGTGAAAAATGCCTGCTTGTTTTTTAAGTTTCTTCCTCGATATAATATCCGCCCGCGATGAACGTGGGTGTGGAATGCTGCTATCTGGACATTTCTCTTTAATGTGTCGATCTATTTTCAAAAAAAAAGCTCAAAGTGAGACAAAAAAAAATGATTTTTTATCTTCTTGAAAAAAAAATTAACAATTGGTGTTTTTTTAAATCTTCAAGAGTTAAAAAAAGAAAAAATGGCAATGGATAATTCTTTGATTGTTCTGTCACACCAACCAATTAGCGGTTATTCTACTTTGACTTCCTCACTTTTTGGCTTCATCATCCATTTCTTCTTCATCCTTTTTTTATCCCTTCTTTTTCTTTGCAGTTGTTTCAAATTCAAATAAAAAATATTTTTTATTGAAAAAAAGAAAAGAAGTTTAAAGAAGAAATGGCTAATCGAATACATCTGCCTCCAAGTTCTTCAAGATTTCGTTTAAAGGTTTCTACTCCAGAGCCTTTGATGTGTAAATCTGAAACAGATGTTCGAAGATTACTTAATACTCGACGAAAAACAGATGCAATATTAAATCCACCTCCATCGTATGAAACACTTGCTCCAAAAGGCCGTAAAAGCTTAATTGAACGACTGCGAAGATGTCATTCTGAAGAAAAGATTGAAGAAGTTCCTGAACATGTTGTAGAAGAGAGAAAACGTGCTCCACGTGGTGTTCCGGCTATTGATGATTTTCCTTCCCATGAAGATGAAACATCTGATCCCAATATAAGATTTAATCCAAATGCTGGTTTTGAAGCATTTTATGACTCCTGCTGTTTTAGTGTTCCAGCTGAAAACTGGGGAAATTGGCCAATGGCTCCCATTAGGGTAGGTCATCTTTCTTCTTTCTTAGTTTTCTTTTCTCTTGTTTTTTTTGCATCTTATTGACATAACTGCTGTTCTCAAGCACAAAAACGGCGCCTTTTCGGTTTTTATTGCTTTTCAAAAAAAAAGAGATTGGGTTTATGAAAGATCAATAAATGAATGTTGTGACATAAATCTATGAATATTCATCAAGTCATACATGCATTCGCAGGTGTACAATATTTATTTTTGTTTTATTGTCGTATGTAATTTTTGACAATAAATGCATTAATGTTTTTTCGGTTCTTTGATAATAACTTTTTCTAAAGCTATTTTTGTGTATTTCAGTCGTGAAACTTTTAATCATTGCAAAATATTACGCATTGCTTTTACATGCGTATTCGTTTTTGACTTTAGCAAGAAAAAAGTGTTTTTTTGTGATGAAATCTTATCGTTCTTTTTATATCTTTGACGTTTCTTTTACATATGTTTTTTGGTGTTGACAAATACCTCCCTTACTAATTATTCTTAAAATGTCAGCGTAAAATGTTTTTAAAAAATGTTTCCATAATTCGTATAAAAATTAATGTTTTCTGGTCATACGGGGACAAAAATATAATTTGATAGTTGTAATAGTAGTGGTGTTGTTAACCTAACCCCTTTTTTGTATTCAATCCACCTGATTGCTTTTCTCTTTGTTTTCTTTCTCGCTCTCAAAAAAGATAAAACAACACTTGCTTATTTTTTTTCTTGGACGTAATGTGTCCAAAAGTTAGAAGCAACAAAACAAAATTGCTTTTTATGACGTCATGTTTTTTTTATTTTTAGTAACAATATAGTACATATATAATATATATAGACCAACGACTACGTCATTTTTGTTTTAGTTTTATTTCTTCGGTAGATGTCTTAAAATTTGCTCTTGCAAAAAAATTTCGTTACTTTTTTATCTTATTTCATCGAAGGATAAATAAGCATAAAAAGACGAAGAAAAAACATAAGCAAGATGCAAAAAAAAGAGCTACTTGATGTATAAGAAAAAAAATACGTGGCGGCTCCTTTTGCGAAAAAAAAAAACAGGAAAAAATGGAATGCTTTTCCCTATCTCGTTTTCCTTCTTGTTGACCATGGCTATAAGGAGAAAAAGAAGCGCCATATTTGGACATTGGCAAGTCAGTCACGGGGAATGTTGCACAAGCATTTTTTGAGCTCTTTTTTTTCGTAATTTCCCCTTTTTTCTTTCGTTCTCTTTTTTTTTCGTTGCTTATTTAAAATGTGCTCTGAAGCTTAATTTGAAATTTTAACGGGAAAGAAACAAGTGCTCCTTTCTTAGTCATCATAAACCTTTCTCTCTCTTTTTCGTTTCTGCATCGTGTGCTTTTTCA
This sequence comes from Panagrolaimus sp. LJ2400, assembly GCA_024447215.1. Lineage (NCBI taxonomy): Eukaryota > Metazoa > Nematoda > Chromadorea > Rhabditida > Panagrolaimidae > Panagrolaimus > Panagrolaimus sp. LJ2400. Next base: position 8,079,327 of record JAMRYA010000009.1, on the reverse strand, counting down.
TTGTTTCTAATTTTATTATTTTATTTTTAGGAGATGAACCCAAATGCTCCAGCTACAAAATTAGAATTAACTTTATCTGCAAGGTAAGTTTATTAAATGTTTCTCTTTGTATTATGGTTGTACACTCTTTTTTTCAGAAATCTTAAAGATCGTGATGTTTTTTCCAAATCTGATCCGTTATGTGTGATATTTGAAGCATTTCATTCTGCGGATGATTTAAAGTATGGAGAAAGAGGTAGAACAGAATGTGTTAAAAATTGCTTGGTATAAATTTAAATTCATTGTTTATTTAATAGTTTATTTATATTTTTTAGAATCCAGAATGGAATACAAAAATTATTCTTGATTACATGTTTGAAGAAAGACAACGAATGAAATTTGAAATGTAATGCTTTCTAAGATTTGTTTTCACGCAATTTCTATTATTGATAATTTTTTAAGCTATGATATTGATAGTGGATCACAAGCTTTATCTCATCATGACTTTCTTGGAAGAGCTGAATGTGATTTAGCTGACATTGTTGCCTCTCCTTTTTCAACTTTGACGCTTCCTTTAAAGTAAGAAAAATATGTTTTTTTCTCGTTCTTTTCTGACATTAGTTTTTTTTGCGTTTAGGGATTTAAGACAGAATGGTACCATAACAATTCATGCTGAAGAAGTAAATGAAGGGCAAACAGAATCTATGAGATTTATTGTTTATGGAAAAGGCTTGGATAAGAAAGATTTCTTTGGGAAATCTGATCCATTTTTGAATATTTATCGTCCGGTTGCTGATGGAACGTGAGTCAAAAAATGACGTTATACTTTTTGCATACTTATAGACAAAAATAAAATAATTTTAGGCGACAGCTTGTTCATCGTACAGAAGTTATTAAGCGAACATTGAACCCTGAATGGAAACCATTCAATATTTCTGTTCGAGCACTTTGTCAAGGAGATAAGAATCGGTATATTTACTTCCTCATCTATCCTTTTTTACAAATTGTTATTTTTTAGTGATTTTATTATTGAATGTTTTGATTATGACAACAATGGCGGGTATGTAGCTTTATTTTTTTACTGTAGCTTTGTTTTTATTAAGTTCTATTATTTTTTATTTTGCATCACTAAAACTTTACAAAAAACAAACGGAGTACTGTAGCTTTATTTTGTTATTAAGCTCTATTTACTCATTTCTAAAATCTTTGTTTATTTTGCATCACTAAAACTTTTATTTTGCTTTTGCACGTCCACTGTTCCTCTTTTGCTTTGTGTGATTGGTCCGGTCCATAATCGTCCACACGCAAGCAAGCCACTTTACCGACACCTCTTTACATTTTAGTTCCAGACATGATTTGATCGGGATTACACGAACAACCGTCAACAAATTGGCTTCCGGTGATATCAAAGAATTAGATCTTATTAATGAAAAGAAAAAAGCTAAAAAAGGCAAAAAATACAATAATTCGGGTATATTGAGATTTGAACTTGCAAAATTGGAACAAGAATATACATTTTTGGATTTTATTCATGGAGGGTAAGTTTAGATTATTTGCAAACGGATTACTGTAGCTTTATTATATTTCAGATTAGAACTTGAATTTACTGTTTCTGTTGATTTTACTGCTTCAAATGGCGCGGTAACTTTTTTAAATGCATCTTTGTACTGTAATTATTTATCTTATAATTTAGGTAACAGTTCCTACATCTTTACATTTTTGTAATCCACATTCAAGTAATGAATATCAAATGGCCATTAAAGCTGTCCTTGAAATTTGTCAAGCATATAATAAAACAAAAAATTTTTCTGCATTTGGTTTTGGTGCTCAAATTCCTCCTACTTATGCTGTTAGTCATCTCTTTCCTCTGGTATGCGTTTAAATTCCTTGTTTATATAATTGTTTATTTTTATTTTTTAGAATTTAAATAATTCTGAAGTACATGGTATTGAAGGTGTTATGCAAGCTTATGCAACTTCACTTCGAAATACAACACTTTATGGTCCCACTAATTTTGCTCCAACCATTAATGAGAGTGCTAAAAAGGCTGCTTATTATGGTCCTGGGGGTTTAAAGTATCAAATTTTATTGATTATTACTGATGGTGTTATTTCTGATATGCAACAAACCAAAAATGCTATTATTATGGTATTCTTTTGGATTTTTTATTTTTTTGTCATGTCTCTTTTGCTTTTAGGCTTCAACTTTACCTCTTAGCATTATTATTGTTGGTGTTGGAGATGCTGAATTCGATAAGATGGATGAACTAGATTCTGATGATCAACTTCTTACTGCAAATGGAAGAACTGCAAAACGTGATATTGTACAATTCGTTCCATTCCGTAAATTTTTCAAAAAGGGTGGTATTGCTTCCCCTTATGAACAAGAGTAAGTTTATTAATTTCTTTTTTTGGGATTTAATTTTATAAATTAAATTAATAATTCTAGGCGACTTCAATATCTATTAGCAAAAGAAGTATTGGCAGAAGTTCCAACACAAATTGTTTCATACATGAAAAGTAATAACATCATTCCACGTCCACCACAACAACATCAACCTGATACAATGCCAATAAATCAATCAGTACAACCACCGTATCCAACAAATGGACATCAACAGAATGGTATATATCCAAGTTATGCTCCTGAAAATCCTCCTACGTATAACGAAGCAGTTAATATGGATCAAATAAATGTTGATTTTACGAATCATGTTAATGTTCAAGCGTCTGCTCCTTATTTTTAATTTACTAATTTATTGAAATCTCAGATATCTTGCTTTGGTTTTTCTTATGGCTTTATCTCTTTTTACGGGCAAGTTTTATTGTTGTAGCCATTCTACTTATATCAATATCACTTTTTTTTTTACTAAACCTCAACAAAACGATAATTGTACTCTGCCTCATTATTGTTGTAAATTTTGTTGCTTATTATTATATCCGCATATAAAATAAGAATAAATTGTTTTATCAATTAATATGTCTTTAAATGACAAGAAAATGTTTTTGCTAATCGGATACTGTAATATAATTTGTTTTTTATAATAATGGAGCTATAATTTTTTTATTAAATAGTAGTAAACTGACAAGAAGTAAACTTGAAAAGTAGAATCCTTCTTCATTCTTTCAAATTTATAATTCTCTCATACATTATATATTATGGGGGTTTAAAAACTGGTGACACCCTTTGTTGGGGGATTTTGATTCTGAGCTATTGCTCTTTAAGGAAGAAAACTTTCAAGTGCAAAGTTCAAGGTTTGATCCAGCGAGCCCCTTTGAAAATGCGCTGAAATGAAAATCTTTTGTAAATACAGTATAATTTAAAGCATAATTTTTATGAAACAAATTTTAAAATAATATAAACATTATCAATAATGTTTTTTAGGAAAAACATATTCAAGGAGGACAGATTTATAGAGAGTTTTTGAATCACAAATAATTTCATGAGTTGTCATTGGTTCAATAGGGACATGAATCTTTTGCATACCAGTATCTTCATCAATATCATATGTATCAATAACAACAAATTCTTGTGCAACATTTTCTTCACCCAAAATATTGAATTCAGTAAGTTGAGAAATGATAGCGCAAACAAGTAAACCTTGAAATTTAGTCATAACTTTCTTTGTTACAAGTTGAAAAATTGCTTCTTGAAGATATGAAACTGCTCGAGTACAATATGGTGGAATTGTAGTTTGAACATAGATAAACTAAAGTTTAAAAAAATTATAAATTATTAATATATTAGAAAAGTCTTACTGGATTTAAACGTGAAAAAAACTTTGATTCTTTTCGAACTTTTACAGTTAAATTGCTATCACCCATTGATAATGAATACAATTTATTATAATAAATTTTACTCCTAAAATTTGATTTATTATTATAAAAAGAATTACAGTAATAGCGTTACTTATTAAATCGCTTCCACTTTAAACGATCACGAGGATTAATCTGCTTCATTGGGATTGAAAGTTTTGCATTAACAGGTTGATCTGCAGCAGCACAAGCAAACTTTTCCATTTGATTTGGTAAGAATGATGCAAGGAGAGTTCGAGAATCATCAACAGCTTCCAAAATAACATTTTCATCAGAACAAAATGTTTTAAATAAATATTGAAATTTCACAAGTAATTCTGAAGCACATGGTCGTCGCAAAACATCTCTTTCAATGCAGCTTGAAAGTAATGTATCAATTAATGGAGCATATTGAAAAGGAAACAATTCAACAAGTTTTGGCAATGGCTAAAGTAAAGAATTTACTAAAATTTAACTAAACTACCGTAATACAATACTCACCATTTCCATAATTTTATCAACAAACTTTGGAAATTTGCGAGATCCTTCAAAATCATGTTTATAAAGCGGCTTTCCAATTGCCATTTCATAAATAAGCATACCAACAGCCCTGGAAAAAGATTTTATTAGTTAATTTATATGAAAATTATGAGGAAAACTACTAACCAAACATCGACTTTTTCAGTAACACGTGTAACAAAACTACTTGCAAAACTATAATCTAGCTTAGTTGAAGTATTACGTTTAAAACGTGCAGCTTGTTCTGGTGCCATATAAGTTTCAAGTGGTCCATCTTCATCTCCCCTAAAAATAAATATTCAATAGTTACAGTATGCTAATAAATGTTGTCACAAATGAATCGCTTACTTGCATTTAGAAGGTTTAACATGAGTATAATTTGCGACAACAATTTTAGCATCATGAACAGAAATGCAGACAGATTTTGAATCCAATTTGGAATGCCACATTTTTAATTGATGAAGTTCAGATAAGCCATTCAAAATTCCATAAACAATTCTAACAAGGGTTCTTTCAGAAATGCATCCAGTACGACGATGATCTAATCTTTCCTTCTTTACCATTTCAATTAAATCGCATAAACGAATTAAGAATGGAAATTCAATAATAAAAAATGAGCCAATATGTGAGAATTTATTATACCGTAATAAATGTTCAGATTCTGATGCACGCATTACTGCCAATTCACGAGACTAAAATACATGAAGAGTACGGTAAAAGAGATTATTCAACCCCCTTCTGTGAGATCAATTCTCTTGATCGCTGTAGCCTTCTAATAAAAACGTCTGTTTTGATTTACTGCCATCCCCTTTCCCAAAGTGTTGACGTCAGATTTGGACGGTTCTTGAACCAGTGTTGTTGCGCCTCCGAAGTCGACTCCTTATTGACACCGACTCCGGAATCTGAGTCATGTTCTTTGGAAGACATGCTGCTTTTCTGAGTCTGAGTCGAATCCGACTCTGAAAAGTGTGGGAGTCAATCAAAGTGGTCGGGCATCAACACTGTCCTGAACACAGTAATTTCAATTCATTAAAATAAACTTACAAGAGTATTAACATTTTGAAGTGTACATGGTACGATAGCAACAGTAATTGCACTACGTAAATTATCAGGATCATATATAATTCCACGATTTTGCGCTGCAATAGCTGGATTTAAATGATATCCTTTATAATATTCTGCCATTTTATCACTAAATTGATAATCATCCAATATATAATCAATTAGAGTAGGATTATTGCCCAATTCTGTTGAAATTGTTTTACAGTTATACAATAATAATGTTCCACTAAAACAGAGCATATAGTAAGAGTGTTACAGTAACCCGTAATATAAAAAAAAGAAAACTTACTGGTATGATTCACGTCTTTTTCCCATTGGAGCAATTCAACTTTCTACCACCTTCTTCCAAGAATGAATGTATGAATGATGATTAACTGACTGATTTGCAATCGACAATTTATTGTATTGTAAGTAATTTCATTCACATGAATTTCCCACTATGATATGCAAAATACTTTTGCGTTCACATAAAAATTTTCCGAATGACCAAAATTTTGCATTTCATTACTGCCTAACTGAGGCCCACACAAGAGAAATTGTCGCCGGACCCCTAAAAATTATAGTTAAAGTTTTTGTAGAGAAAAAAGAGATATGATAGCCAAATGATTGAAATCCAGTTTTTCTTACAGTTGCTAAATCTTTAAAAAATGAAGCTATCAATTATCCACAGCAAAATTTGCATTAATATCTTCCAGATATTTTTTCTTCAAAGTTCTGTGCTCTTCGACAAAATGAAATAATTTGTTCGTCTTGTAATGCAGTGCACACACATATGTCAAAAAGGATATTGATTTATTTTTATAGGTCAACTTCTTTGAACTTTTACACACATATATTTTTTTTGGCTCTCGAAAGGAAAAAGATTACCAAAGAACAAATATATTTCTATTTTTGTAGAAACACACTTCATGCTTTTGAAATTCTTACTTTTCTTTTTCTTTTCCCATGTTAAACAGAAGATCTAAATGTACGTCAAAAATAAGCTTTTGATGTGTGCGATAAATTAATTGTTTTTAGTTGTATATTATTTTTGCGTGATTCTTTTACCTTTTTATCGTTTTTTGTTCTCCAAACAAAATACCGTTTTTAGATAATATTGTCTTGCTTTACAATTTTCTTCAAAATTCTTCTTGGCTCACCACAAATGAATTCAAAGCCACTTCAATTAGGTTCACGTGGTCTGTTCTTTCCTAATACTAAGCAATTTCTTGAAACATGCATGTCACAAGAATTCTCACTTCCTCTGCCAATAATGAAATATATCTGGTCAAATCCTTCGTCACCTGCTATATATGAAAAATTAATTAAAAGTTGCAAACTATTCTTTCTAAAAAATCCAATTTTGGTCTTGAATAATTTGGTTTATGATTCTGACAATGGATGGGGATGCTGTAAGAAAGATGTATGTCATGGAATGCCATTTGGCATAGGTCCATGCGAATATGAACACAAGAAAATTGATATGGATGGACTGAAAGATAAAATTTGGATATCAAATAGATTTGCTGTTATCACTTCTCAACAATCAAACTTTGTTTCTGCTTTTATTCCCAAAATTTATCATTATACTGTGAAAGCTTTGAAGCTTAGTGGACAAATTCTTTCATATGATGATCTTTTGATTCTTTCATCTGGTGTAAAAGATTTCTATCTGGAACTTACTTCTGTATCGTATGCTGATGGTGATCAAGTTTCTCTGGAAAACATTATTAAACTTTTTTCTGGTGGCGGAAGTGTTCGATTGTAAGTTAGCGCTTCATATATTGTTATCATATGTTTTTGTCTATGTTTCAGGAATTTTAGTTTGGAACCTGGAAATGCTGCTGTTTGTAAATGCTATGAAGCATTTATTGATGCATGTAATACTGTAGCAGAAGTTAAATTATCTTGCAATGTTGATGTTTTTGATGTTCCAACTTTTTTTGAACATTTAAAAGTAAGTTTTTAATTTAAGATACACACTTTATTATGCGTATTATTTCAGCGCAGCAAGAATCGTTCTTTAATTCAAATATTTTCTTTTGACAACAAACATCGACTTATTGAAGTTATTAATGAAGTTTTGCAAATGAAATTCTTTGAATTTGTTCCTCCTGTTATCAGATATTTAGCCGATAGACTTGTTGATGTTAAAAAGATGAAAGAAATTCAAACATCTGTTGCTGCAAAATATCGTTAATTTTTTTCAACTATGGTTATGTTTCTGTTTGTTTTTTTGTTTTCACTTTTTATTAAATAATAAAAGATTTTGTATTTTTTTGTTTTACAAACATTGACGAACTGCCCTTTCGTATACGTTATAGTGAATGCCTATAATTAATATACAGTAAACAGACAAAAATCTTACTAAAAGATGGTTTCGTTTTGCTGTAATATTTTTTACCACCCTTATTAAAATTTTATAAGTGTTAGTAAGTGTATAAAATGTTATCTAGAAAAGCTAGATATTTCTGAAAATTAGCTGAGTTCATGTATTTTCTAATTTATTAAAGCTATTTCAAAAAAATAATTAATATTTAAAGCAAAAATAAACCCGAACTTAATGTACAAAAAACACATCATCTAATTGTGTGTATTTTTTTTTAATTTAGCTTGTTATTTTTCTATGATGCGTTGTTTTAATATCATTGAGTTTACTGACGTTTGTTGACCAAAAATCTCCATTACGAGTAGTTACTTCGCTATTATGTAATAATATAGCCTCGGGATGAGATAAAAGATTTTGTGTATCACCTGCAGATGACGACAAGGGAATGCCAGGTCTTACTCGAATTGGTGGACTATTTTCACTTCCAGGAAAGATTCCATTTCTTGAATTACTGCATTGTATTGTCGTATTATTTTGCCGTGTTCTGCTAAGATTACTTGCAAGTCTACCATATAAGAACCAATTAACTGCTGTATTGATATATGGAAATATATGAGCACAATATAATATTAACATTGTTTTCTCTGATGCATTTGTTAATTCACGCAATTCTCGGGATTCAAATAGATCAACGTAGCTGACATAAACAACACCTGAAATTGCCCTTTTCATACAAAATCTCGACATTTTTCTGGCAATTAAAAAGGATCAATGTTTGGATGTCACTTACCTATCCAATAGGGCGTCCAGCAAACAAGATAAAAGAAAAAAATAGCCATTATATATGCTGTAACACGCTTCATTGGAATCATACTTCGCATGGAAATTTTTCTTTGATGTTTTCTATAAAAGAAAGAGCTTTTGCTGCTTTTTAAAACTTGTTTATCCTAAGTTTATACCTTATTTTTAAAAGTAATCCAATGTTAAATGATGTTATAACAAACATTGGACAAACATATCCCACAAAAAATGTCGAACCAGTAAACCAAAAAAGTAAATTAATGGGCATTCCATCGACACACTTAAAAACACGTATTGTCAAGTGTCCTGCAGTTGAATGATTCCCTTGATAGACCACTAAACTTTGAGCTTGTGCAAATATCTTAAAAGAAAAGTATTTTTTCATTAATAAAGTTATTCATAAATAAATAGCATAATTTTTACCAAAAGAGGAAGAAGAACTGCAAAAGCTAATCCAAATAATGCACCAACAACAATGGTCGTGGTTCTAGCTGACCGAGTACCAAATGTTTGTGGATATGCAACTATTAAATAACGATCAATTGACATTGCAGTTATCTTAAAAAATGCAATTATTTACATAAATTCTTTATAACAAACTTACCAAAAGTGTTGAAGCAATTCTCCCAACAGAACCAAATAAATGATGAATTTTACATGCATATGTTCCAAAAATCCAAAATCCTATTAAACTATCAACAATTGCTAAAAAAGAAAAAGTGTTGTAGATTTGTTAAAAAAAGAAATAATTAATTTTACCCCATGGTAAACTCAATAAAACTAATGTATCTACAATGCAAAGTGCAGCAACATAAATTCGAAAGCAATCACTTGTTGAACTCATTGTTGAAACGGATAGTTTCCTGCGATTGCCTTGTGGAGTTCCCAACCCAAATATTACTGTTAAAGTTGAAGCATTTCCACATATACCGATAACAAAACAAATGAGATAAATTGATGCAACGGTAAATACAGCTGTATCGGGTTCTTTTAAGCTTGGATACATCACTGAAAATAAAAAAAAATAGAATAAAAGAGAAAAAGGAAGTATGAAATAAGTTTGCTTATAAATGTATTTTTTTAACATGTTTTAATGTCAAGTGTCAATGTTGACTTGAAAATGGTTTTTGTTGACAGCTTTAAAATCAAATTATATTTTAGAGGATAAAAAATCTTCTTGCTATTTTATTCTTGCAAATTTGCATTCAAATTTTAGAGAAAAATAAATAGCAAAAAAATTATCAGCAAACTTATAATTTACGGTTTGAAATCTCCTTCATTTATTTTCATATTTCGAAAAGTATTTTATTACAGTAATTTCAAGCATTGACGTCATCAAGTCTGTCACTTTTTTAATTTGCTACTTATATTATCTAACTTTAAAGTAGTAATTTAAACTAAATACGACATTGACCTTTATTCATCGTATACATTGCGTTTTTACGGCATCGTTCCGGTGATCCAATCAGTTACCTTGTTTTTACGATAAAAAAAGTCGTACCTAATCCTGTAGTTTCTGCAACAGTAATCTCTGAAATATTCTCTTCATGAGTGTCATTTTGCACCCACGTCATTGCAGTTGTCGCTGTTGTTGCCACTACCTCTTGGGATGTTATGTTCCAAAGTTTAACTTTGCTACTGCTGTTTCTGTCGTCGTTAGAAGAAATGTTGAAGAAAAGTTGTTGTGTGTCATTCATGACTTATGAATCCTTTAAGAACGAAGTGCACGTTCTCGCCGTTTTTAACTTTTTTTAAAAAAAGAGGGAGACAATTTCAAGCACAGAAAAAATGTGAAACAGTAAATAACACAATTGAAGATTCGTTTAAAAGTATGTTTGAAGGGGTAAAAAAATCAACATACAAATGCTGAAGAGGTGATACAATATGTTATAGTTGTTGTATTCTAAAACATAATTGATGTTTCAATTGCGGAAATTCTTTTTTAAAAGGTTTGCAAGACTCACAAAAAATTCAGATAAAAATAATTATGCAAGAAAAAGAGAGAAAAAGGACGTCAAAAATGTAATTTGTAGGTGTAAATAGAAGCATAAACCCTTACAATGCCGTTTTTAGCCATTACTGCGCAATAACAAAAAAGCAGAAACGTTAAAATAATTCCTAAGGGAAAATGGCACACCAGAAATAAAACAACGGAAAATGCTTCATTACAAACAAGGAAATTTCTTTCATCTTTTTTAGAGATGGTTTTTCCTTGTTTAAACAAACTTTTTTCTTTCAGAAAAAATGCAATATTAAAAATATGCGGGTGGTCATTTCCTTAGATTTCTTCTTTTTTCCTTTCTTTCAACATTTAGAAACTTATAAAATGTTGTCATAAAGCTAAATAAAGGCAATTTAAATATCCTGCAAAATATGTTTTTTGGGTGGATTGAAGCATTTATCCGGTTTAAGAAATGCTCCGGAAACATCTCGTGTCCGACTTTAGCACAAAATTTATATTTGGCAGAGGGTTTTACAAAAATGGGTATTTTCATGGATTTCGGAAGTCTAGAACTTTTATGACAGTCAAACAAATAACATTAGTTTTTTTAAATAATTTAAATTTTAAGCATCTTTTAGTGGCTATTGTCGTCAATGAGAGAGAGAGATATGGTGGTGTATGGTTACAAAAAGGAAGTTAAAACAAAGAAAAAAATGCAGAAGCTTTTTAAAACATTTTTTTAATAAAATTTTTAAAGAATTTGAAGTTGTTTTTTGCGCAACAATAGTATTAACGAAAAAAAATAAAGAAGAACCAGTTGTTTCACACACGCCAAAGGGAGCTTAAATGCTATTCTTCTCGTTGCAGCAAACAAAGTTGTTTAGTAAATGCCAAAAAAAATCTTTAAACTACCTTGGCTTTTTAATGTTAAAAGGTTCCTCTCCCCCCAAAAAAAGGGATGTCGGAAGTCAGTATGTGTAAATGCATGGAGCATACAAATCAAGCGTGAAAAAAATAGTTGCTGTTGCTTGCTTTATAACGTTTAACGTCAAGAAGAGGAAAAATAAAAAAACATAAATTTGAAATCGTCAAAAAACCATTCTTGGAGGTAGACATAAGTTTGGAAAAAATACAGCAAGGTTAAAAAGAAGGAGAAAAACGCTTTTTATGAATGACTTTTAACTCCAAAAAGGGGGCACTTTTCAAACATACTTTTTTAAAGAAATGGTTATTATAGTTCTTCCCCCTTCTTTTAAAAGAAAAAAAAATAAAGATAAAAAGCCATAATTTTAATCTTGCTGTTTAAAACAAATGAATGGTTTTGGTAGACTTGAAAAAAGACATGTATACATTTTTAAAACAATGAAAATAGAATGCATTTTTACGTGATTCGTTTCTTTTTTGTATTCCTCTCTTTTAAAGCTTTTTATTGCCAAAAAAATAAATAAGTAGATGACGTACAAGAAGCCAATTTTAAAAAAAGAGAAAAAAAAATTTTTCTGGAAAAGCTGCTATTTTTGATGCAAAACCTCACATTTGATTTAAAACTAACCCTTTTTAAGTACTTTTCATTTGATAAATTAATCAGGGTTAAAATGAAAAAAAAGTGAAACGTAAAAAAATGATGAAGCAGTAGCTTTATTTTTTAATCAATCTTTTTTTCCTCTGGTTTATTTTTCTAAACATGCGGTTATTCATGTTCAATTGAATAATAATAAAAAAGAGATTTAATGTATCCATTTTCAATAGAATAAATAAAAGTAGAAGTGATATTGCCGCAGGGCATTATCTCTTTTGGCTGATCTTCTTTTCATCTTACATAATCCTATTGTTTTGTGCAAACAACAAAACTTAATTGAAACCAACTTTTTTTTTTTTATTAAATTGATTATTGTTTATTTGCCATTGAAAAAACAAACAAATAATAGTATTAAAAGGTTTAACAATAATAGATGCTCAAATACACAGACAAAATGGAAACAAGAATAAAAAAAAGAATAAACAAAATGCAATGGATTTATTGAGGCTTAAAGGCATAACAAGTGACTTCACCACTTGATGCTTGACAATATGTTTCAGTGTAAGCGACATAACTGAAATCGGATTTGGCACAGATAACATTTACCTTACTGCCAAGACGCTCTTCAGCAGCTTTTTGAATTGCACGTTTTGAAATTGTTGGATCTTTAGTGATGTTCTGAAAATGAAAAAGATGAAAAACAAATTTTAGAAGCAATGCATATCTTTATATATCAAATTTTTTGTACCATACTTACTTCTTCAATGATTTCTCGCAACTTTTGACTGTTACACGTTGGATCTTCTTCCAATTCAAGGGATAAAGCAGAGAAAATTTTAGCACCATGAGTACGAGCTCGCATTGTACGATATCGACATGGAGAGCCACATTGACAGCAACAATCATTAAAAGCTGGAACAGGTGGTTGATATGGCATAATTGGAGCTGGTGCATATCCGCCACCACCGCATCCGCATGGCGGTGGAGGAAGTGGAGGAGGACTAAAAAATTGGTTAATAATGTGAAGGATAAAAAGCTTTAAAAACTTACCAGAGAGGCATTGGTGGAGGTGGTGGAGGGCTAAAAGTTGATTAGCATTTTTTTTTTACTGTTGCATGTTGGATCTTTTTCCAATTCAAGGGTTCAAGGGATAAAGCAGAGAATTTTAAAGACTTACCATAACGGAGGCGGGGGGCAAAAAGTGGGGGGACATGGCGGCCTAAATTAGGTAAACATGATATCAAAATTATTAAGTAGAATGCTAGAAACTCACGGAAGGGCACACGGTGGCGGCAAGGGCGCACATATGGGAGGCTACAAAACACTATTAATTAAAAGAATTTCCAAGCTTACACTTTGAAAACTTACTGGACATGGAGGAGGTAAAGCAATCCCACATCCACACGAATCAACAAATTGTGGTAATAACGCTACGATAGCTAATGCAATAAATTTTAACATTTTTTAAATTTCTCTTAAAAATGCTAAACTGCGACTGTGATTTATCCGATTTGAGCATGATTCTTTATATTTATACTTGCCATAAAAAAGCAGAAGAAGCGATCAGGGACGAACAACAAATCCAAATGAAACCGGTTAGAAATATGATTTAAAAAATATTGTTACGCCTTCTTAGACCAAAAAAGGGGGGTAGATATCACAGCCATCTTTTTTAGAAAAAAACGGCCTATCCGGTCCTCTCTTCTGTTGTTGGATAAATGGTGGTCACGATAATCATCAAAAGAAAGCATGCGGTGAAACTTTCACTTTGTGATGCATTTTTTATTCAACGGAAACTTTTAAGGAACCGGTATGGCAAAAAACATTCTGAGTCAGCGTCTCCTTTTTTTATTTTTTTAATGTCACTTGGCTGATTAGCAAAATGTGCTTACGTAATCCTTCTATTTGGAATTTGCTAAAAACATTAAAAGCTGAACCATTTTAAACCGGTTTATCCTCTTTTCTACTCAAATATTTTGATTGAAAATTCCCTTTTTTTTAAATTTGAAACAATTAATTAAAGTTCATAAATAAAAAATAAATGAAACACGTCCGAAGATTAATATTCACTGTTCTCATATTTCATAACAACATTTGTTTAAACTTCAAATAAAAAATACATGTAAGAATATTTTGGTAGCAAGTAACTCAATATTTATCTTACACTTACTTCATAGACACCTCCATCATCATCATATGTTTTTTTCGCTTTTTTCAATCGAAAAAATTCCATTTTTAGTGGCATCGTCACGATGCTAATGGTAAAAACCAAAAAAAACGTATATTAGTTTTAGCTCATTTTTTACAAAGTAATTTTCGGAAGAAACAAAAAAAAGTAAAAGAAGTTTGAACTCATATTGTTTTAAACAACAAAAAGCTTTAAATTATTTAAAAATCGACGCAGTAAAAGTAAAGTTTTCTCAAAAATGGGTTAGGTTTTTTTCTTCGTTAAAAACTTTGTAAAAATATGAAGAAGAAAAAATTTGTCATTCTTGAATGACAAAAAGTAAAATCTTCGTTTTTAAAATTTTTTGTAAATTTACGTCTTTTAAATTGTACATCCCATATTAAAGATAGTTTTTTTCTTTCTTCCGTCTGCCTCAGTTTTTTTCTCGATTTTTTACTACATGGAATTAGTTCAAATTTGTCTCAAACGTTTTTGATTACCCTTATTGACGGTTCTATTTTTTTTTTATTCGGAAATGGACAATGCATTGCGACCAGAAGAAAGATTATTCGTTATTGGCAAAAGAAAAAAAGAATTTACGAAAATTTTAACAATTTTAAATTTTTTTACTGTCCATTTTCATTTGATAGAACTTTTTTTCTTTTTTTGTTATACGGTAGTGAATGGAATTCAATATTCATTTAATAGGACTTATTCATTTTTGGCGGAAACATGAAGAACATCGCCTTCAGACACCAAGGTTTGTACTTTTACATATTTCATTTTCTCTTTTTTGTGTTGATTTTTGGCCTTGTTTAATATGTAATTACTGAAGACCTTTAAGTACTAGACGAGAAAAATAGCATTTTCTAAAAAACAATGCTTCTTTAGGGGGTGGAACGACCGTAATAAAAAAAGGGAGCTTAAAAGCATGAGATTTGTCGTCTCTAAAGTATAACCTTTAAAGCATCCATTTCAGAAATAGCAACTACCATTTTCCTTTCCAGCTATTTTTTTTAATTTACTGCCAGCCTTTTTTTATTCTATCCTATAGCATCTCATTAATTTAAATTGTGATTCATTTTTAATTTTTGCAACATTTAAGTTTCTTTTTTTACTACATACTTTTTTTCTGTCTTCTTTTTCCTTATTTTAATTTTAGTTTTTAAAGTTTTTAAGTATCCCTTTCCGACAAACAAATTGAGCTTATGTTCAATTTTGATAATTATTTGCAACTTTTTAAACTTTTGCTTCCTATAAATTTTATTTTAATGGAAAGCTGCTAGCTGCTTAAGCAGCTACGTTCCAATCCTACAAATTTCCGGCTTTCATTTTAGCTGATGATATCTACTGACAATTATTATTTTTTATTTTATCTTTTTTTTGATATACATGCTTTTAAAAAAGAAAGAGAGCTTTTAAAAGAATATCATTTTCAGGTTTTTATGACATATGAAAAAGAAAAAGTGATGTTTTCGAGGTTAATTATAGCTTTTTATGTTCTCCTTTTTACAGTATCGTTATTGCTGCTTTTTTTTATTTGATAATAGCTTTGTGTCATTATTTCTTAAAAATTGCTCAACGTTGCTTTTCTCCTTATTTTTGCATGGTTTTTTAATTTACATATACAGAAGCTTTTATTTCCATTTTCTCAGAATTATGTTTTCACACCTTTTTAAATGTATCATTTTTTTTCTTTCGGTTTTTCTGTTAGTTAATAATTTAAATCACTACTTTTTCTTTTTGAAAAACTTTTTAAATTGTTTTTTAGCTTCAATGGCTTAAGTGATACTTCAGGTATGTACGTGGTATTCTTCGTTTGCGTTATTTATTCGTCGTCATTTTTGTTTGGATTTCTCGGTATGAATCATGGTCATTGAAAAAAATCAGTTTTTAATTTTTCTTAATTATAGGAAATCTATGGGTAATAATTGCTTTATATCGGTCAAGGTAATCGGTGTTTTTTTAATAATGTGATTATTTCTTAATCCTTCACTTAAGCTACAGGTTATTTTGTTTATCACGACACTATGCACCAATTCCATTAACACCTAGTGAAAGATTACGGGCATTTATCTTTGTATTAGCGGTTGCAGATTTTATGGTTCTTCTTACAGTACCAATGTCAGTTTTGCATATACTTTTGGGTAGATGGATTTTCGGAGACTTTGTAAGGCATTATCCGTTAAAAATGTTTTTAAATAATTTAGTGATTACGTTTTAAAGATTTGTCGAACACATACAGCAGTCGATCGAGGGGCAAAATTATTTTCTGTTGTTATTCTAACAGCAATGAGTTTACAACGATATCTTGTTGTATGTACAAGATGGAGATATACAGCTTCAACAACTCTTACAACACTTATCCCAATTACTATTGGAATTTTAGCGTGTGTTGTTGTTCCAGTAGTGTGGGAAATTCGCTATACACAGGTCATTGATGTTCCCTATAAAGATGTAAGGGTTTCGCAACTAAAGAAAATTTGTAAAAATATTAACTTTTTAGCCTAATAATATAACCACAACAACCATTGTATGTTATAATGCAATGGAAAGTGATATACTTTTTATTAATTATACATTTATGTGCGGTTTTGCAGTGCCATTATGTGTTATGGCAATATGCTATTTTATGCTTGTACGACATGTACGAAAAAGTTTTCTTGAAAGAAAAGGTAAGAAAAAAATTATGAAATAAATAACAAAAAATATATCATTTATAATCATACGATTAAGAAAAAATAAAAGTAATAATTTAAGGCTTTAATACAAGTCAAATTCGAAGACCACGATATATGTGTGAATTAACAAAATCAATATGGAGGATAGCCATTTTTCACTTTTTGTGTTGGGCACCCTTCCATTTTTTTACTGCTTCTCCATTTGTGGTACAAATATTTCATTTACCTCCACTAGAAACTGAAGCCCCATGGTTTGTTTCATTCTTTTAAATTTGAGAAAAAGTTTTTAACAAAAGAAAATAACCGGTTATAGGTTTACAACGGGGCGTCTCATTGGTAACATGTTACCCTATATTAATTCTGCAGGTAAAAAATGATAAAAAAAAAGTTAATAAAAAAAATGTATTGTTTTTTAAGGAAATTGGATATTATATGCGTTTTTGAACAGAGATGTCCGACATCATATAATTAGACGAGATTCAAGAAGTACAAAATCCGGGTTTCAACCTATTACAGTATCATACCGTGCTACAACAAGTTAATGTGTGCTTTAAAAGTGCAATTTCTTTTTCATTAAAATATGTTATATTTGTAAAATTTTGTTGCTCTATTGTTTTTAAAAAATTAAATATAAAAAATAGTATATCAGGGAAATAAAAATTTGCATAATTTTCACGTTCATCGGACAACAGACAAGACAAAATGAAAAAATTTCCTTGACGCAATTATCGACTTTCACTTTCATTTCATTTTCCTTCTTTTTTCATTTGTGATCAAATTTGTCGATCGAAGAATGTTGCGTTTCTTTCCCGTTATTCGTATATCAACACGCGGGTATTCATCTGCTCGAGCAGAACTTGTTTCACAACTTCAAGATGAACTTAAAAATATTAGAGTAAGTAAAAATCTTTATTCCTAGTTTTTTATATTTTTATTACTCGAATATTAATTTTAAAATAATTTGCAGGATGCTGGTACATACAAAACTGAACGTGTTATTGTTGGTCGACAAGGAATGGAAATTGATGTTGAAGGTTTTAAAGGAAAATATTTGAACTTTTGTGCAAATAATTATCTTGGCTTAAGTAGTCATCCTGATGTAATTAAAGTAAGTTTGTGCTTTGATATATCAATTATTTCAAGACATATTTATTTAAAATTAATCTATTTTTAGGCTGGTAAAGACGTCTTGGACTCCCATGGAGCTGGTCTTAGCTCTGTGCGCTTCATTTGTGGCACACAAAATATTCATCGCAAATTGGAAAAGAAAATTGCTCAATTTCATGGACGTGATGATGCAATTTTATATGCTGCATGCTTTGATGCAAATGCAGGCGTTTTTGAAGTTCTTACAAGTAAGCTGACTACAAATAAATATTAATTTCTAAAATGACACGTATATTTTTTTAGCTAAAGAAGATGCAATTATCACTGATGAATTAAATCATGCATCTATTATTGATGGAATTCGTCTTTCAAAAGCTAAACGTCTTTTATATAAACATTTGGATCTTGCGGATTTGGAACAAAAGCTTAATGAAGCTAAAGGTGTGTACTGTACTTATTATTTTTTTATTGATTACTGTATTTCTTTTCAGGTTGCCGTCGTCGGGTTATTGTCACAGATGGAGTTTTTTCTATGGACGGTGATGTTGCGCCTTTAAAAGAAATTACTGCACTTGCAGAAAAATATAATGCTTTATTATTTTTGGATGAATGTCATGCCACTGGTTTTATTGGCAAAACTGGTCGTGGAACTGAAGAACTTTATGGTTTGAATGGCAAAGTTGATATTATTAATTCTACACTCGGCAAAGCTCTCGGTGGAGCAATGGGTGGTTATACTACTGGACCACAAGAATTTATTGATCTTTTACGTCAAAAATCTCGTCCATATCTTTTTTCAAATTCTCTTGCACCTAGTATTGTTGGTTCTTCTTTGAAAGTAAGTCAAATCTATGTTTTATGGCATTATACCTATCAAATGATGATTTTAGGTATTTGATATGCTACTTGAACATAATACTTTCGCTCATGCCTTACATGATAATGTTGATCACTTCCGTAAGTCATTGAATGAAGCAGGATTTAAAGTACTTGGAAATCCAACACATCCAATTTGTCCTGTTTTACTTGGTGAAGCACGTCTGGCTGAACAATTTGCTAAACAAATGCTTGATGAAGGCATTTATGTTATTGGATTCAGTTATCCCGTTGTTCCACATGGTAAAGCTCGTATTCGTGTTCAAATTTCTGCTGCACACACAAAAGATCAAATTGATAAATGTATTGCTGCTTTCAAAAAAATCGGTCGTCAACTTAAAGTTATCAAATAAAGTATTTGTTATATTTAAAAATGAAATAACGCAACAATAAAATGAAAATAAATTTGCTAAGTATACTGTAACAAATTATCATTATATAATGCTCAATCATTTTTATCAAAAACAAACACGTATATATCCTGTAACAATTAGCTATTCTATGGCATAATCTAATCAACAACAAAAAGAATAAATAATAAAATATTCAATCATACCTAAGCATAAGAATGAGGTGTTAAAGGTTTAAGTGGATCAAATAATTTTGGATCATTTAAATACTTTGGATCTTTGACAAAGATAGGCATGAATCCAGAGCGCCGACTTAATGCAATAGTTTCAAGAAGACGTTTATGTTGTTTGTTGCAGAGTCCGGTAACATGTCTTTCATATACACGACCAGAGAATGTAGAAACAAATTGTTGAAGAAGTCTTGTATTTTTGTAATTGAGTTCAATCTTTTTTTCACATAAAATACATTTCGGTTTTGGCTTTTCATATGGATTCTTTTGTAATACAATTGGTTCATCATCCTCATCTTTGTTTTCATTGATAAATTGAGCAGAAGTAGTTGAAAATGAACGAACAATTATTGAACATGCTTGAAGTAATTGCAGTCTATTTAACGTTGGTAACATTGTGCTAAAAAATAATATGTTAGTAATTATGGTTTTAAATTAAGAAAAAATAACTGAAAAACAACGTATAACATTTAAAAAAATAGCAGTGTTACTTTTTCGGTTGACAAGACTCTTTAACAGAGATGGGAAACAAAGAAAATTCTTTATAAGACCTTTCAAAGAGAAAAAAAATAGAAAACGAGGAAAATTTTATTTCCCTCATTGCTTAAAGGCATTGAACAGCGACTGTGACACACACATAAATTTTTTTTCTTCTTCCTTTTTCCCTTATTTATATATTTTTTTAAAAAAACTTTTCGGAACTCAAAATGTTTGTTTTAATTATTTTTACTTTTCATGTTTTCACTTCGTTAAAAGATATGATCATTTATTTTTTCATGAGTGGCTCTTTCGCTCATGGGAGAAGACGACAGTTGTTATTTTTAAGCTTTGTGTCAAGTTGCTCAAATATTTTCCGAATTTTTTTACATCTTTTTTTACTTTTTTTGTTTGTTGCATTTATGCTGTATGTAACTCCCTCAATGTGTTGATCTTTGATCCATTTTTTCTGTTTCTATAGATGTCAAGTTCCTCGCCTAAAACAAGGCCAAATGCAGGCGTTCCGGTTTAAAATTCTAAAGTTTATTTTTTATAACCTTTTTGACATTTTTTTGTTATACTTTTGTTAGCTTTTAAAAAAGCATTTTCAACATGCGTGTGCAAAATTTTAAGGACACTTTGCACTAGGAAAATGAGATAAAAGCAGATGTCAACAAACGTTGCGAGTTCATATGTCTGCATATCCAAGTTTTAGCTCTTACGTATTTGCGTCAAAGTAAACCACATTCAAGCACATTTCTTTTCATCTTTTTTTATTCAATAAGCGTGAAACTTACAAAGTTTAACATTCAGTACTTTTTTCTCCGTCCTCGTTGTTACTGTTTCGATTTATTTTTTTTCACAACGGCTTACCTTTCTTTGTACCTCAATAAAATAAACCTGATTTTTTGTCTGGGTTGTTTGGCCTTGGAAATGATGTTCATGCCTTTTTGAATTTTTAAAGAAATAATGCGGTAATTTAGGTACTATTTTTGGCAAAAAAATATGCCTTTGAATCCCGGTAAAGTATCTTCCAGAAGCACTCATACAATATTATTAAATGCATATCGGTTAGGCGTTTGGCAACCCAGGCTGGCTACTCCTTCATATCTTATTCAGCGTCAAAATTATAATTCTACTTCACCATTTTTAAAGCCACAAAATGCACCATTATCACGTGCTTCTGTTGTTTCTGTAGCATCGTCTGTAACTCCATCAGCTGAAGTTGTTCAAGAAGTTGATAAATGTTACAATAAATTGGATTTAACTTTTGAAAATGCAAGAGAAGCTTTCAAAGTTAGTTATTTTTTGCTTATTATTTTTTTAATTATAAACAAATCAATTTTAGAGTAAAACAAATTTTGAACTTTTTCGTGCTTTACTTGTATTACGATTATGTTCGATAGATTTTCTCGTGCAGCAAAATCAAAGAATTTTGCAATTTTTAAGAAAAACTCTTGGGCCTACTTTATTTAAACGTGTTTTGAAGTCTACTTTTTATGGCCATTTTGTTGCTGGTGAAAACCTTGAAGAGGTATATTGTTGACCTAATATGACCTCCTACTATTTATCATTTCTTTTTTAGATTGCTCCTACCGTTCAGAAGATAAGACGTTTTGGAGTCAAATCAATTTTGGATTACAGTGTTGAATCTGATATTTCACAAGAAGAAGCAGAAGAAAAGGCTGTTGAAGGTATAGTTGGTGATCAAGAAATACCACAAGTACGTGAAATTGAATTATTCATGTTTATTAATTTTATGATCATTTTAGGCCGTAGAAGGGGTCGTTGATGAAAAAACTATTGAAGCTACACATCAGCGTTATACTGTTCACAAAGAATTTGGTGATCGTCGTGTTGATGTTATCAATGCTAGAACATATTTTTATACAAGTGAAAAAGAATGTGATAAAAATGTTGAAGTATTTTGTAATTGTATTGATGCGGTTGCAGAAGCAACTAGACGTGAAGGCTTTACTGCTATAAAATTGACAGCATTAGGTCGTCCACAACTTCTTTTAAAACTTTCTGAAACAATTGCTCAAACTCAAAATTTTTTCAAAGCTTTAACTGGTTCAACATGGGAAAATCTTGTCATGGGAAAAATTAGTGAAGATGAATTTCTCAAACGCCTTAAAGAATTTGGGATTAAAACTGACAGTAAAATGGTTCAAGAATGGTTTAAGTTGGTGGACTTTGATGATGATGGATTTGTTGATTACTATGATTGGGGAAGATTACTTGATGAAAATAAAGAATTGACTTCCATGTTTTCTGTTCTCAATATTAAAACAGGAAAAGTTGAACCTTTGATTCAGAATTTGTCGCAAGAAGAAGAACAAGAAGTATGTGCTTTACATCTCTCTAACGTGCAACATTTATTAAAGTTTAGTTTTTTTAGTTCGCTAATATGATGCAGCGTCTTGTTCGTGTTGCTGATTATGCTCAAGAAAAAGGTGTTCGAATTATGATTGATGCCGAACAGACGTATTTCCAACCAGCTATTTCTCGACTTACTGTAGCTTTAATGAGAAAATACAATAAAAATGGTGGACAAATTTTGAACACATATCAAGCATATCTTAAAAATGCTTTGTCAAATATTGAAATTGATATGCATTTAGCTCGTCGTGAAAATTTCCATTTTGGTTGCAAACTTGTACGTGGTGCTTACATGGATCAAGAACGTAAACGTGCTAAAGCTGTTGGCTATGAAGATCCAATAAATCCAACTTATGAATCTACCAATGATATGTACAACAAATGCTTAGGCCGAATTATCAAAGAACGTGAAGAACGCGGTGTTGGACAAGTTTCTGTTATGGTTGCATCTCATAATGAACAATCTGTCCGAAATGCCGTTCAAATGATGAAAGATAGCGTTATTGCGCCTAGTGAAAGAGTTATTTGTTTTGCACAGCTATATGGAATGTGTGATCAAGTTAGTTTTTCTTATTTCTTTTGTTTTTGTCTATTTAAATTTTTTAGATATCTTTTTCTCTTGGACAAGCAGGGTATTCTGTTTACAAATATGTTCCTTATGGTCCAGTTGAAGATGTTCTACCATATCTTTCTCGTCGTGCACTTGAAAATGGTTCAATGCTAAAGAAAGTTCAACGAGAACGTAATTTATTATGGCGTGAATTTAAACGTCGACTATTATCTGGACAATTCATTTACAATGTGCCTACTTGACACTTTTTATGTGCAAGCTTCAAAATAGAACGGGGAGACTAGCTTTAGATTCTCAAATTAGTTTTATAGGAGCTTATTCTCGGTGCAGCTTCATTTATTTCATTTAGACATTATCATATTTTCTTATCTTTTAATTAGTAACATCCGTATCCGTAATTATATTGTTTTGTTATGTATACTACGGTCACTAACTAATATAATTCTTTAGTGGTTTCGGTCATTGCATTGTTTGTTTTTTGCCTTTTTCATAATTGATTTCTGAATAAATGTCGTTTTTTATTATATATCTAATTTCTTATTGCTTTTCACATATTAGAAGATCTTATCGAACTTCGCTTTTTCACAATTTCTTTATTGAGTGATCCCGGGATTACTGTAGGTGCAACTGATGTTAAAATAAAAATATAAACTAATTTTCGATCAAGGGATATTCTTTTTTAGCAATCGAGATGGGTTCTCGCACACATTAATGTCGGATCTACATTTCAAAAAAAATCAGCGACTAATTCCTCAATTCAATTTAAAAATTTTTGTGTAATGGTGCCGTTTTTATAAATATAAATTTGAAATTTTGATACTTTTAAATATATTTGAATCCATTAAGTATGATAACAAAAGAAGATTAAATAATTTAATTTCAGAATTCGAACATACATACATAAAGATAATTTACCGTATGCACTTCGACACCTTCTCTTTTAAAACAAACATTATCGCTGAAAAAAATGTATTGCAAAGTGAACGCATGTTGCGGTCGAAGAATTTATATTCCAACTTTGTGGTTGGGTATTAATTTTGGATTTAAAATAATCAAAAAACTTACCATATATCTGGAAAATTTTGTTGTATAACGCTGTTAAAAAAAGAAACATATTAAAGATAAAAATATATAATACCTATTCATTTTCATTAGAAATGATTAAACATAACTTTTGCGTTAAACATATGTATTATTCATACTTACTGCTTTTGATTCATTTGTTTTATATCAAATAAGCTGGTTTTAGATTTTTCCTTTTTTTCATCACCCATTTTTTTAAATTCTTGAATGCTTGTTTAATATTAAACATAGGTAGATGTGGTATATTTTCCATTTGCGTGTTTTGCTGTTTTTTAAATGTTGTGATATATATGTGCATTATTCATCACATTTTATATCTTTATATTTTCAGTTATGGCGCAGCGTCGCCCCGGTGCTCCTGTTGTTACGGGTTTATCACCAAAAGAAGGGATACCGGGTACACAAATTGTTATTAGAGGTGAAAACCTTGGTTCTGATCCATCAGATTTATTAGCTTTATTTATATGTAACACTGATTGCCTTGTATCTGCAAAATGGAAATCATCATCAAAGATTATTGCAAGACTTGGTCAAGCAAAGCGTGGAGTTGGTGATGTCGTTATTGTTACAAGAAGTGGAGGGCGTGGAACTTCAGAAATTAAATTTCGTGTTTTTATTGAAGAAGTATCACCCTTACAAGAAAGCAGTGTTTGGGTTGATGAAACTCATACGGTACCTGGTCGAAACGTTGTCAGAACTATTCCAGAAGCAAATGAAACTGATGATATGCTTGGATTAAAAGTTGATTCGTAAGACATTTAATATACTGGAATATTCAATAATTATGCAATTTTTTAGAAATAAAAAAATGGATCAAGCAGTTCTGGCTCGAACTTTTCCTGACGGAAGCGGTAATCGAAGGATGGAAAGTTTTACTCCTGCTTGGTATTTACTTGAAAATCATAAATTTACAAAGTATGCTTTTATCACCATATTTCAAATTTTATTTTTCATTATACTGTATATTGCAGAATCGAAGATTTACGAAAAGGTCTTGAAAATCTAAAACGGGAAGCTGAAAAAGAAAAGAAAACAAGCAAGGATGTTCATAAAGCGAATTTGTATGCTTTAATTAGTTGTGTGGATGCTCTCCATAAACTTTATACAAGTATTGGAGAAGAAAAAAAGAAAAGAGGATGGCCACTTACAACAAATTTAAATTCAAAAGTTTGTGATAAAAATTTTAAGCAACTTTAATTTTTAGAAATTGTTTTAGATTGATGATGCAAAACATACTGCTGACAAATTATTTAAAGATGTATTAAGTAGAAAAGATGCAGCAGATGCAACTCGAAATGCTTTATCTGTTTTAACAAGATTCCGGTTTATATTTTTCTTAGCAGAAACAATTGATGAAAATATGGAAAAGGTATGTTTTTAAATAAATTACTATTTAATTAATGGATTAATTTTTAGGGCGATTATGCTACTATTTTAAATGATTACACCCGAGCAAAATCATTATTTAAAGACTCTGAAGTTTCTTTGTTTAAAGAAGTTATGAAAGTTTTGGAAAAGAAAATGGAAAAGTTCAAAAGAGATGTTCGTCAAAAATTAATTGATGTTCCAACGACATTTGAAGAACAAAGTAAATTAATTAAATATCTTAAAGTTCTTGAACCTGATAGTGATCCCGCATGGGATTGTATTACTGCATATCACGTATGGCTAGAAGATATTTTATGGCAACTTCAAGATAAACATTACAAAGCTGCTTTGAATGAAGAAAAACAACAAAAAGATGGACTTTTTCCTGGTAAGTTGTTTTGGTTACTGTAGTACAGCTACATTTTATCTATATAAATTTTTAGTTGAAAGTGCAAATGCTCACCGACAACAATTTGTTACAGAATTACTTTCAATTCTTACGGATAAACTTCAATCATTTTGGAAACTAGCACAAAGTTATTCCAATGCAAGTGATGAAAAATATTTGGAAAAACAAGATGGTGTCAATGTTTGTTCATCAAATTATAAATGGGTTTCTGTAATTCTTTTTTTAGCAAATGTTAACAAATACAATTAATGTTAGTTCGTGGCTTATGCTCAATGCTTTAGCTCCTTCAACGCTTCCAGAATCTGTTACCCAACAATATAAAGATCAATTTGTAAAATGGCCTGAAATTTCATCAAAAATTCAAATGCGTCATTTATTTTTTGCTCTTCAAGCTTTACGGTAAATATTTGTTATTCTGGTTTCTACAAAGTATTCTACTTCTAGGTCTGCTATTAAATCATTATTGGAATTTCAATTTACACATGATCATGTTCAACCCCTTATTGAACTTTGTATGACCATTAGACTGCAAACCCTTGGATCTCTAGCTTCTCAAACAGGGGATGGAATTATTGCTATTGCTGAAAGAGAAAATTGGAAAACAGATGTTGTTGGAAATGAATCAAAAACTTCACTGCCAGATATGTACGAATCTGTGGTACGTTAATATTCATCTATTCAGTACCGTAATTTTTATGATTTGTTTTTAAGATTAATGAAATGTTGCCTCAATTAAAACAAATTCTCTCTCATAATGGATATCCTGGTGAAACAGATTTATTTGCTTTAGATGTTTATCGACAAGTAACTCATAATCTATTTTCTGGAATGATTACCAGTATCAAAGAATGTTACGATAAATTATTAGGTCTTACTCCGGCTCATAGTCGTCCAACTCATTTAAGACCGAATCAAAGTCTTAATGCTTCCAGTATTGATGATTCAGCTTCAATATCGAGTGCAAATGATGATCCACAACGTGCGGCACTTCGGATACCTCTTGAAGTTCAACAACCATCGTCGAGAAAATTTCTTATTTCTGTTTGTAATATGGAATATATAATTAATCATTCATTACCGCTAATTTGTAAAAGATTAAGCGACAATGGCGTTAAATTTGCTGATATTATTTTGGAAGTATGTTTTTTTTGTAAATATTTTTTTGCATCCATTACGTAATGTAATTACACCATACTTTTTCAGAAGACAAAACTAAAACTTGCATCACTTCGACAAGGATTTATTTCAAAATATTTGGGAATTAAACAAGCACCTCTTATTTCACTTGTTGAATCTGCTAATTATGAAAAGCTACCTGAAATTGACGGTAAGTATTTATAATCAAAATGAAATTTTTTAAAGTTTTTTTATTCAGATGCTTCCTTCATTACAAAAGAACTTATAATGTGTATTGTATTTGTTCAAGCAGAACTTTATCAAATAGCTCCACAACTGATGCAACAAGTTATTACACATATTGTTGAAATTACAACTGATAAACTTTTAACAAAATTAAATGACAAACGAATTTATGGAAAAGATCAAGTAACACAAGTTGTCATAGATCTAACAGCTCTTGAACAAACTTTAAAATCTTATTTATCACCGCTTAAGAAAAAGGAATTTAGTCGAAAAAGAGCCGACTTGATGAGTCGTTATGATAAAGAGTAAGTTATTCATAAGTTTTACCGTAATTTAACAGAATGTAATACGTTATCTTTCAGACATTTTAATAACGCAATAGCAACATTTGATCATACAATGGAGCTTGCAGTACAAAGTCTTGATATCAGTAATGAAGAAGGCTTTGATACTTTGGAATCTTCAAGAGTTTGAAAAACTCACTTCTAATATATAATTTTATTGTTAATATTTATTGCTTTGTTTGCCAAAAATTATTCCCAGCTTTTGAATACAAATAAATTTCTATTTTTTTATGTTATCGAAGCCATGTTTTAAACAAAAATACTGTAGAAAAAAATGAAGTTGTAATTTTTGAGAATGAGAGAACAAATTTAAAACAGTAAGATTTTTAAAAGTATTTTTGTTTTGTTTTGAAAAAGGCAAGCGAATTTTTAACTTTTTATAAACAATATTCTTTTTAAGCCTTAAATATCTTTTACATCCGGCTTTATATCGTGGACAGCATCGGTTTTTGTAACAATTTCATCAGCAACTTCAACAACACTTGTTTTAGATTCATGTGGAAGAGCATTTCTTCGAGGGAAAAATGTATGTGCTGGGCCGTATGTTGCCATATTTGGTAATCTACTTGTGTAAACGTCAGCTAATCGATTCAAATGACGATAAAAATACGTTGAACTGTGATGAGTTCTAAACATTGAACCAAATTGTTCATTAAACATTGCTTTTGCATTATCTCTGAAAAAAAAGTACAGCCTAAAAGGAAAAAGTTTTTGAAATTACCGTAATTTTGCTCGTTCATGTATCCAGTCTGTAATTACTTCACAACAATGAGGATCTCTATCACCATATTTTTGATAAGTTTCAATAAGCTGTGTTAAAGTTTCTAACCATACAATAATATAATGATAAGTATCCAAATTTTGGACTCTTATTTCTCGAGCTAATTCAGGTACAATAGCTGCGGTATGCCAGCCAAGTTGTAAAATTGGATCAGCAAGATCTGTATAAATATGATCACCAAAATACAGTACACCTCTTGATTTAAATTCAGCTTTTTGAGAAAAATCTTTCATATTACCCTATAAAAATATTATAGTAATTAAAATAAAAACGTATGAATCTTACTCCAGAATAAATTTGATCAGGATATAAATGTTTAACCTTTTCATATGCAAGTCCATCGGTTTCTTCGTTGTATCGTCGAAAGGCAGCTTTACCTTGAAAGAATGTCGGTTTTCTAGCAGAAACTACAATATATTTGAAAATTTTTCTCCAGTCTTCTCCAAGCATATATGTCATTCCACTATTAATAAATCTAAAGGGGCTATTGGTAATAATAAATAATTCTTTTCCATGATCTCGTAACATATGCAAGTAATCAGAAAGTCCTTCATTCTTATGAACATAATGTGGAAGATCATCCATAACATGTTGATACATTTCACCTGAACCATGAACACGTTGAACACAATCCTTAACATCTTCATACAGTAAGACAGGATCAAAGGCAAGCTTTTTATCATCAAAATATTGTACTATTCGAGAAAGCAATCCAGCCCAGGGTAAGCTGAATAGATCAATAAGTTGAGGAAGGTTTTTTCCTTTATTATCAGGAACAGAAAAATCACCATAAATATCTTTAACTTCTTCATCAGAAAGTTTCCGCTTTCCTCGATATACTGTACCTCTTTGAATTTGATTATATGCATCAACTTTAAGCAATACACAATGCTCAATATCATAATGAAGTCCTCGAATTGCAAAACTTAAATCAGATGTAATTTCAAGAAGTGCTTTGGGATATTTTAAATCTTTAACCATTCTATTCATAGCACAAGTGTAAACCAAGTTATTCAAGTTTTTGGTGTAAACAGCTAAGGTGTAATCGTAATCAAAACCATAAACACCAACATTTCTCAAATTTAATTCATAATTAGTGAAAACTCCTCGAGGATTTACTCGATGAGTATATGGTTCACGATTAACTGCTGCTTTTGCTTCATCATAAATAGCTCGAAGCTTTGATGGAATATCCTCGCCAATCTTTGAACTATAATTGCGACGACAAACATTTAGGAAAAGATTGTTGGTTTTTATCATGTCTCAAAAATACTATAAAAACAAATTCTAATGATTTAAAAGTAAAAAGAACATTAAACCGATATAACGGTATTCTTCCAAAATAAAGAAAAAATATAAAATAAAAATTTATGAGAAAATCAACAAAAAAGAACACACACAAAAAACAACTTTAACATCAAGTAGTAAGTGCTCCAGGTTCACCGGCAAGGACTGCTTCAGCTTGCGTATGTTCTTTAAGACGCTTTAATTGTCTTTTATGAGCTAAAAAAGTAAAAAAGTAAGTTTTAATAACAGACGTTTAAAAGCTTACGATTAGATTTAATATGACGTTTATATGCATCATCATCGACAAAATATCTACAGCAAGCAACACAATGAAATTCACCATTACCAGGAAGATCATATGCTTCTTCAGCAGTAAGCTTTTTTGAAATTTTTTCAGGTTTCATTTCTTCTTGAATTTCATCGAGATCCATAGCCTTACGCTTACGACCTTTATTGGACTGAATATGTTTTCGTGGCATCTTTTTAACTATAACTATAAAAATAGATGGAAAACCAAATGTTAAAATATAAAAACAACGTCAATGTCGAAAAATCATAAAACAATTTTTTTTGATAATCGTCGCGGTCGCAACGCCAAGCTATGGAGGCTTTTATAAAATTATAAAAATGGAATTGATTTTGATAAAAAAAATACAATAGGAAGTAAAATGCCTTTTTTTTACAGTATAATTTTAAGTTACAAAGATTACGGTTTTGGTTATAAATTTACAATAATTAAAGACGTCGATATCCCCTTTTCTGAATTTTTTGCAAAGTGTTGCTTTAATGTACAAGTAACTTTGGGTTGATTATTAATCTCAAATGCTTCAATGACATTTCTGAAAATTATTATCCTTATATAAAAATCTGATTAATAAAATATCTAAAAACAGAAGCATAGTTTAGAAACAATTCCTAACGCGATTCCTTTATTGCAAAAAGACTGCACTCACAGTATAGACATTTGTAGTGCTGACAATTATTGTTGATGTGTGACAAATGCAATCACAGAAAAAAATTTAATTCCAAAATGGCAGTTAGTTGGTTGTTAGTTTGCCATTAGAGAGAAACCATTTATTTATCCATTTATTATCGAGAAAATATATTAATTGCTCATAATATTATAGGTCCCCAGACAAAATGCTTTTCAATACTTTATTACTTTTGGCTGGACTTACAGCTGTTTCAGCATTTTCATGTGGCACTCCAAAATGGTCACATACTGGATATTCCACAAGTGATGGATTTTTCCATTTCAAAACTACATATATTGTTGAATTTAGCTTACAATGCGATTCTCCAATTAGAGTAATTTTAACCCTTTAACAAACATTTTAAAGCTAAAAACTGTCCTTTAGGATGCCACTTTTTATGCCATTATTAATGGCAAAACATATCAAGTAGCTCAATCTGAAGAAACTTCTAAATTCCAAGTTTCTTGGCAACTTGAACATGCTGAATCAGGATCTCAAACCTTTGATATCCACATTTATGATGATGAAAAATATGCAGCTTATCAACGTGATGGAGCTTCCGCTCAACCACTTTTCACCATTCAACAATATCATGGTGTATGTCATTTTTAAAACTAAAATCTTGAAAAATATTTCAATCAAAATATTTAAAATCTAAATTTTACAGGGACTTTCATATAACCGTTTCTTCTATGCTGAATCCTTCATTACAGTTGTTGCCCTTGCTGTTGTTTATTATGCCGTTACACTCAGAGCTCAACTCAAACCTTAAAAAACTGTCAAATTGTTTTTCACCTAATCTGAAAATTTAGTAATAATGCCAAACTTTTTAAAATCCTAATTTAAACAGTTACCGTATCACCAAATGCACAAAATGAAAGATTTATAGTTTAATGAACTGTGATAAAAAGTATATTTCATTAATTTTAAATGATCATTTATCATGATCATAAAATAAATTTCTGAAAATTACTATTTTTTTTATAACGAATCCCAAAAACATTTAATATCTTTAAAATTTATTTTTTATATTTTGCGGAAAAGCAGAAATTGCTTTATAATTTTTGATTCATTAAAAATATTTAAAAAACCATCAAAAACGTCTTTAAAAAAAAGGCCTATCACTGATTTCATTTTATGTTTTTTTACACAAAAAATTGTTATTTGGTGTTATGCGGTTGTTGCCAAGTTAAAAAAAGGAGTTTGCGTTGTTATTTATTTTTTTTGTATTTAGATCAGGTTGATATATGTTATTGTTCTATTTTTTTATACTGGTTTATTTATTTTTATTTATCGATTACGTTTTTTTATCTTTATAAAGATTTTATACAATTTTAACGTGTCCTAGCAGCCTTTTTTCCTTTGAATGACCGTTATATATCGCCTATTTGATAATGATGACTGAATTTAAAAACCTTTCATCATCAACTATTTTTTTTTCAGTAATGCTTGCTCGACAATATGTACATTTAATAAAATTCAGTAGTATTCAAAAAACTGTATCAGCCACATGTTGTTCTTCTTTATATTCAAAATCTTTGCTATTGAATAATAATAATAATAATGCATTCCGTAATTGCAGTACTGTACGATGGCTGTCAACTACTCCTATAAATACTGATCGCTCAAATGATCCTAATAAGGTAACGATATATGTATGTAAAGAATGTAAATATATGTTAAAATTATAGAAAGGTCCTTTGGGATCTTTAAAAGATTTCAAAATTACTATGACACCTGAAGAAAAGCATAAGAAGCAAACAGAAATTGCAGAACAAAAAGCTGTAGGTTTCTTTTTACAGTAATCAAGATCTATATTCATAAATTTTGCAGGAAGAAAAGCCAGAAGGATTATTTGCGAAGTTCAAATTTTATTTTAAACGATATTGGTATATCGCTTTACCAGTGCATTGTGTTTGTTGTACTATATGGTTAGGCTCATTGTTTTTAGTTGTTAGATCGTAAGTTTATATTCATTTATTTCTTTTTTAACTTATATGTTTTAGCGGTATTGATGTTATTGCTCTCCTTAAAGTCCTTCATATGCCAGAAGTTGTGATTACAAAAGTTCAAAATGTTCCTGAAGCTGCTGGAGAATTGGTTGTTGCTTTAATTTTGTATAAAGTATGTTTTAAGTTTATATTATGAACGTACAGATTAAATTTTTTAGATCGTTTCACCTCTTCGTTATGCTACAACACTAGCTGGTATAAAGCTTACATTTTCAACTCTTCAGCGAATGGGAAAACTTCGTTCTGCGAAGGAAGTTGAATACGGTGTTCGATCAAAGTATGAAAAATATGAACGTGCTTTTCGACGATTAAATGAACGTCGCATGGCGAATGCTGCTGCTCATCAACCAAAAACTCCTGCATCTTCATTACGTCGTAAAAAATCTCATACAAAAGAAAGCTAAATTTTAAAATATGTTAGATTTGAGTGTTAGAATAAAATGTTTTAATATTGTATATGATACTCTTAGTTCACTGATTGTTAAAGTATTTTAAATATCGGATACATAAAGTTGACGCAACATTTGCTTATTAAATTTTTGTGACTACAGTATACTTCTGAACTAATAAGTACTTTTACCCATGTACTGAAAGTTGTAATCTATCTTCGATGTTGTTGAAGATGCTTAAAACGCAACAAGTTCTTCGTCACGTTGTTTCAAATCCATTAATTGCTGTATGTCAATTGACTAATACCCATGATAAAAGCAGAAATATCGAAAAAGCTCATGAGCTAATTTCAAAAGCAAAAGATCATGGGTGTAAGGTACTGTAATTTTGAATAATGATGGAAAGATTTTTGTGGAGTTTTAATTTTAGATGATTTTCTTTCCTGAATGTGCTGATTTTATTGGTCGTTCAAAGGAAGAAGCATTAAAGCTTGCTGAGCCACTTAATGGAGAAACAATGAAACATTTCCGTAAATTGGCTGAAAATTATAAAATGTGGATTTCAGTTGGAGGGTTCCATAACAAAGTAATATTATTCCAAAAATCTTTGTTTATTTCATTTTTAACTTTAGAAATCTGAAGATATTTTACCAGCAAATACTCACGTTATTATTGATGATAATGGCCAAATTGTAGTTCAATATGATAAGCTTCACCAGTTTAACATTGATACTCCTAAAGTTCGTTTATTGGAACGTGAATTTTCATCTGCTGGAAATGAATTACATTCACCT
Organism: Panagrolaimus sp. LJ2400; assembly: GCA_024447215.1. Taxonomy (NCBI): domain Eukaryota; kingdom Metazoa; phylum Nematoda; class Chromadorea; order Rhabditida; family Panagrolaimidae; genus Panagrolaimus; species Panagrolaimus sp. LJ2400. Next base: position 8,045,759 of record JAMRYA010000009.1, on the reverse strand, counting down.
GTAGAAACTCCTGTAGGAAAAATTGGGCTTAATATTTGTTATGATGTTCGATTTCCAGAATTAAGTTATTTTCATCGTCAAGCAGGAGCTGATATATTAGCATTCCCAGCTGCTTTTACAGTACCAACAGGAATGGCACATTGGGAGGTAATGTTTAGTTTTTACAAAGGTTTTTCTCAAATATTTCAGCATATTTTAGGTTCTTTTACGAGCTCGAGCTATTGAAACTCAATGCTATGTTGTTGCTGCAGCACAGTACGGTAAACATACGGATACTCGAAGTTCATACGGTCATGCAATGATTGTTGATCCATATGGAAAAGTTGTTGCTCAATGCTCTGATAGAGAAGGTCTTTGTTATGCTGAAATTGATTTAAATTATGTTAAAGAAGTTCGCCAAGGACTAAATATGATTGGTGATAGACGTGGTGATCTCTATACAACTTATTACAAACAAAAATTTCCAACTGAAGGTGTTGATGCAACTTTCTCTGATAAAACTGTTCCAGCTGCTTCTGTCTTTTATAGATCCCGACTTTCGTTTGCATTTGTTAATTTGCATCCATTGGTTCCAGGACGTAGGAATAATATTTAACCTTTTTATATATCAAATATAAGGATTCTTTTTAGATGTTCTTGTATCCCCTAATAGAGTTGTACAATCAATCAAGGATCTAACACCTGCTGAAAATGCTGATTTATTTAATACCGTTCAAATTGTCTCAAATGCTGTTCTTGGACATTACAAAATTGAATCAAGTAATGTTGCCATTCAAAATGGCCCTGATGCTGGTCAAACAGTTCCACATGTCCATGTTCATATTATTCCACGAAAGCATAAAGATTTTGGAGATGACACTGATAATATGTATAAAGAATTAGCTGAACATGAAACAAAGCGTCCACAACAAACTCCTGAACAAATGGCTGAAGAAGCTGCCATTTATCGTAAAATTCTTTATCCATGAGCTTGAAATTGTTGATTAAATCCGTAGATAATTATTTTTAATAAAGTTTATTTATATGATAATACTTAAAATTGTGTTTACAAACCACATGTCTTCAAAAATGTAAGGATTGAATAAATGTCACTATTTTCTTTTATGAGGTTACTGTAACAAAAATTTTTGCAATGAGAATTAGAAATTTTCTTGGCAATGTTTTCAATAAAAATAACCATTTCGGCAGGTCAAAAGATTGCTATAGCATCGTGCACTGGAAATTACTATAGTAATTTCCAGTGCCAGATGTGATATTCATCGTCCACCCAATGAAGTCTTTTTTGATGATATGCTAATTTGATTTTAGCACAACAAAAATGCAGAATTGTTTATTCTTATATGCAAATTGAGTACTTCATTCCCTCACAAAAAGCGTTTAAAAGGGTGGATGAACATTGAAATCGGCTTATTCATCGTTAACTGACGCTGCATCGTCGCTTCGTGCGCTTCCTGATCTCTCTGGTCTGATCTTCATACAATTCGATTTCATCAATGGCTAATATTTACATTCTCGATGTTGAAAATACTGCTTTCTTGGCCCTGGTAAGTCTTTTATATATATCTGGGTTATCAAGGTGTCTGATGTTCATCCTATTTTAAGGGAGTTATATGTGCATCAGTGACACTAACTTTGCAAGCTGCTATTGCTCTCTCATTCTTCTTGCTATGTTTCAAAAAAAAGAAGGGTGGTGCTCCTGCTACTGCTCCACCTGGTACTCCTGCTGGAACTCCATCTAGTCAAGCTGCTCCTGCCGGTGGTGCATCTTCTGGTACAACTCCAGGTGCAAAAAGTAGTGCTGCAAAACCAGATGAAAAGAAAGATGAAAAACCTCCAGAAGAAAAGAAAGATGATAAACCTGCTGCTGCTGATGAAAAGAAAGATGATAAAGCTGCAAAACCTGCCGAAGAAAAGAAAGAAGATGGAGGTGATAATTATGAAGACGTTGCTGTTGGTGGTGATGCTCCTCCTCCACCTCCTGCTTAAAATATCCATTGATTTTTCATGTGTAATCTGATTGTGAATTGCTAATAAAGTTGTACCTTTTTCCAATTATGTGTTTTTTCTTGGGACTTTGGGATATACGGGGAAATATGTGGGTGGCTGGATTTGCTCTAAACACAACCATATAACAAAAAGTTACTGGAACTGATATTGTTTTGTGGTTGTGATTAGATCTTTTGGATCATTAGTTGTGGCATGAATAATGGAACAAGTTGTCATTTTTATTCGTTGTGCATATTGGTTAACATGAGCTCTTTTCCTTTTTGAAGCTTTATTTATGGAAGTTTTCGGGTTGTAATGTTTATTTTGTAGCATTGTTTTCTACACATGTGATAATTGTTGAAAATTAATTTGTGTAGTACCAAATTAATATAACTTATTAGTTCCAAGAAATCATAAGCGATAATAACGACCATACATTAGAGTTGTTAATAACATAATCTGTTGTCCATGAAATGCTTGACGAATCATCTTGTATCCACCGATATAAAATTTATATTATTTATTATTAAAATAATTCCCATAAATCAAAAACAAACAAATCAAACAATGAAATGCATAAATAAATTACAACGTTTTAAGTTAATAGTGAGACCTACTAAGTGGAACACAACACGTTAAGATACACCTGCTTTAAAGAATTGATTTAAAGTTCACTGTGTTCCTCTTCAACTTCAGCGGTCTCAGATTTTTCAGTTTCTTCTTCTGGAGTTTCTTCAATTTCTTGTTCTTCTTCAACTTGTTCATCCATGCTTAAGTCAACATTCTTACGAAGAACTTGTTCAATACGTTCAGCAAATCCAATTTGATCTTGCAAAGCAAATCCGGAACGAAGTGTGGCAGTATCAAAGAGAAGTTGAGCTGTGTAAATGGCATTTTCATCATCTTTATTGGATTCAACACGACGAAGTAATTCTTTAACAACTGGATGACGAGGATTAATTTCAAAAGTTTTCTTTTGATTAGCATAGAAATCTTGAGTTGGATCATGAGCTTTAGCATAAGCTTGAGATTTCATGATACGTTCCATATTTCCAGACCATCCATAAGCAGAGGCAACAAGTGCAGAGGGAGATTTTGTGAGACGTTGAGAAACAACAGCTTTTTCAATCTTATCTTTAAGAGCAGTTTCTTTGAGCCAGGTAGTAAGAGGTTCAAAAGTCTTTTGAAGTGCTTCATGTTGTTCTTTAGCCTTTTCACCATCATCAAGATTAAGACCTTCTTTAGCAATATTTTGGAATTTCTTTCCATCAAAATCTGGCATAGCTTGGATACAGTATTCATCAACAGGTTCGGTAAGGTAAAGAACTTCATAACCTTTCTTCAAGAGACGTTCAACAAATGGTGAAGATTCAATTTCTTTACGGGAGGTACCAGCAATGTAAAAGATGGAATCTTGCTTTTCCTTCATTCTTTCAATGTATTCAGCAAGAGTTGCTTGCTTTTCTGGATCATTTGAAGTGTAGAATCGAAGTAATTTAGCAAGACGAGTACGATTTGATGGATCTTCCATAACTCCGAGCTTGATGTTGGTTGAAAATTCTTTCCAGAATTCTTCATATTGTTCAGGAGATAATTTTTTAATCATATCCAAAACTTTACGAACAAGCTTCTTCTTGATAACTTTAAGAAGTTTATGTTGTTGAAGATTTTCACGAGAAACATTTAATGGAAGATCATCAGAATCAACAATACCACGAATGAAGGACAAATATTTAGGCATCATATCTTGGAAGTCATCAGTGATGAATACACGACGGACATAAAGCTTGATATTTTCAACAACTTTGCCATAATTTTGGAAAGCATCTTGTGGAAGTTTTTTAGGAACATAAAGGACAGATTTGAATGTAACTTCTCCTTCAGCGGTGAAATGAACATGTGCAAATGGCTTTTCATAATCCTTTGTAATAGATTTATAAAATTCATTATATTCATCTTCAGAAACTTCATGAGGTTTACGCATCCAAATAGGTTTAACGCTGTTGACCTTTTCCCAATCCCATACAGTCTTTTCAACACTCTTTGTCTTTGGTTCTTTTTCTTCTTCAACTGCACCATCTTCAGATTTTTCTTCCTTTTCTTCTGGTTCTTCAACAGTTTCAGTCTAAATATTATATTAACAGTATAACTTAAGAGCACAAATTACTAAACCATACCTTTGATTGCCAAAGGAAAATATCAAAGTTAATAAATTGACTGTATTTTTGAACAAGTTTTTTAAGAGTATCAGGTTCCAAGAAATCATAAGCTTCTTCTTTAAGATAAAGAGTAATTTGACTGCCACGTTTAAGTGTATTTCCACGTGGATCTTCGACAATGGAGAAGCTTTGAGAATCAGATTCCCAAATGTATTGTTTGTCATCAACGCTACGAGTGGTAACAACAACACGATCAGCAACAAGGAAAGACGAATAGAAACCAACACCGAATTGACCAATCAAGTCCTAAAATATCAAACTTTTATGTTTTTAAATACGAAAGATGCACAAACTTGTTGCTGTTCAGCAGAGGTGGCAGAATCAAGAAGTTTAGAAAGGAATTCAGATGTTCCAGAGCGAGCAATAGTACCAAGATTGTTGATAAGATCAGCTTTAGTCATACCAATACCAGTATCGGTAATATGAAGAGCATGATTTTCTTTATCAGCCTTGATACGAATGGAAAGTTCTTCAGTATCATTAAGAACATTAGGATCGGTGAGAGACAAAAGACGAATTTTATCCAAAGCATCAGAAGCATTAGAGATCAATTCACGCAAGAAGATTTCTTTGTTACGGTAAAGCGAATTGATAATCAATTTCATCATTCGATTAACTTCAGCTTGAAATTGATGCTTTTCAGCGCCTTCACGAAGTTTTTTGACTTCAGCCACTGATAAGCCATCAAGTTTAATTGCTTCTTCTTCTCTAAAAATATGCCAACTGTTATTGTATCATAATTTGCAAAACTATTTTTAAGTAAAATCGGAAATGACAGTCTATTAGTAAACCAAATCTTTTCAGCGGCCAGCTTATGCAAACAGAAATAAGTCGCGAGCCGACAGTCAGTCAATAAAAAAGTTAGCAAATAAACTTTAGTTAACCGGCACTACCTGGTTTGACAAAAGGCTGCGCATATGCTAAGATCACTCTCAAGGTCAAATGAACTTGTGAAGGTTGGTTGCAAACAAAAAAAGCCGAAAAATTGCTTTCTTTTTCTAAAGGATTCATCGATTTTAACACTCGCCGTACCATTTTCTATTCCATGCTAAGTCATATTAGTGCGAAAAAGAAAGGCTTATTTTCCGATTATGGCTTCAAGATTAGCTTATCTATGCAGCAAAGAAAGTTAAAATTTTCTTAAAATTTTTATCAAAAATGTAAAAAAAAGTAAAAGGGCCTAAACAAACCTTTGTACAACTTCATCATCTGTAGCAGATCCATGCTTTTGTTTTCCAAGATTAGCCGTTACGGTTTCATCTTCGAGATCATCGGCAGCTTGTACCTTAGAGGAAGAGAAAAGTGCTAAAACGAAAGAAGAACAATAGAAAAGCGATTGCCGAAAAGGATGCCAAAAACTTACAGACTCCCAAGAGCAACACAACAAGAAAGACAAGATATTTGGCTTTCTTAGCCATAGCTTTAATGATAATATAGGTAAAAGTGACCCTGTAAAATGAAACACTCTTTAATTATTAAGTTTTAAAGGCAAAAAAATGAGGGAAAGATTCATACAAAAAAGCGAAATAAATTTGTGCTTCGTCTGTTTCACGGAAAGCACAACACTCAAATTGAGCTCAACCTTGAAAAGCGCGGACGTCCACCTCATCGTAGAGAAATTTCCCGATCTCGACGACAGCATTTTAAAAAGTGAAGAAGGCGTGGTTAAGACCCTTTTTGAGCCAATCAAACCCTACCACACTCATATGGAATGACGGGGCGCATCGATGTAAGTCTTCATTGTTGGCTTTGTTCCAATATTTTCGTGTTAGAAATATAATAAACAGCCAGCTATATTTCGTGTCAAGAATTTTCATCAATATTTTTTGAGAGTGAAACTCTGTTAATAATGGCCAACGTGGCCCCTTTCCTTCTGATTATTATTATTTTTTCAATATCATAAACATTAAGATTTTTATTTTTTTTGTTTAAGATTGCAGTATTTTAGGGGAACCATGGCGGAAGTCACAACAACAACTACACCGCCACTGGCAGAAAATGCACCTGTTATTAATGCAACAGATTATAAACCAAAATTGGAAGAACAAATGTTAGCATATGCCTCCATCTATACTATGGCCCTTATCTGTGTTATTTGGGGAAGTATTCGATCGTTAAAATATGTTAAAAAGACAATTGCCAAAAAACGTCTTATTGAAGCATCAATCCTTACTTCTGATGCAAAGAGATTCCCTATTACTGCATCTTTTGTTCTCTTTACCTTGTATCTCGTCTTCAAAGGTAATGCAATTCAAGATGGTGTTACATTAGCTCGTACACACGTTCTACCACATGTTCCTCAAACTTATCATCATTACTTCGATACTGTTGTTGATTATCTTCCTAAACAAGATGCAACAAATGGAACAAAACAATTCACTTGGAGAGATAAAGTTACTACTTGGTATCCTGTTCTAACTCCATATGTTGCACAAGTTCCTGAAATCACTAAACAAAATTTTGTTACTTTTCTTGTTTGGTTGATGACTTATGAAGGTATGCCTTTGCGCTTTGAAAAAAGAGTATTATAGAATTTTTATAGGTGTTTGCTGTCTTGCAACTTTGCTAAAACCTATTATCTCTTTTATTCTTCGATTACTACCAATTGGTGATAGATGGCCACGTCGTAATATTAGCTATTATTTAGTATTCAAATCTGGCAAAAAAGAAATGGAAGAAGGTGATATTGAAGAAGCTAAAAAAGATAATGTGGTACGTTTTTTGCGCTATTCGAATTCTCTCTGTTTTACCGTAATTTATTATTATTTAGAATAAATACTTTGAAATGGAATTTGATGATCATTGGATTTGGGCATTTTTGGCTGTTTCTATTGTTGGTGTTTTGCATATCACTCATCGTCATTGGATTACAAACAATATTATTGCTGTTTCTTTTTCAATTATGGGAATTGAAATGCTTCATGTTGCAAGCTTCAAAGCTGGTGCTATCCTTCTTTTTGGTCTTTTCTTTTATGATATCTTCTGGGTTTTTGGCACAGATGTAATGACAACTGTTGCAAAAAGTATTGATGCTCCCATTTTGCTTATGTTCCCTCAAGATCTTCTTGCACATGGTTGGCAAAAGGCTTCAAAACATGGTATGCTTGGATTAGGTGATATCGTTATTCCTGGAATCTTCATTGCTCTTCTTCGTCGCTTTGATGCTCATATCTTTGAAAAAGATGCATCAAAACAAAGATCACGATATTATTTTGTTACAACAATGGTTGCTTATACTGTTGGCCTTTTTGCAACAATTGCCATTATGCATCATTTTAAAGCAGCTCAACCAGCTCTTCTCTATCTTGTTCCTGCTTGTCTTATTACACCTCTTACTCTTGCCTTGATTCGTGGTGAATTTTCTCAACTTTGGAATTATAGTGAAGAACATATCACAGAACGTTTTGATTCTATCAAAAAAGCTGAAAAAGAAAAGATTGAAAATGCTAATCAAAAGAAAAATAAGCAAGCAAAGAAGACAAATTAATTTGTTATGGTAGTTTATTTTTTGTTTATTTTTTTTCTATTTGTAAACGAAATGTTAGTTTCTTATGAGAAACGTCTCCTTTTTTGTATTGTACCGGGATATCTCGATTTATAGTATTTATTTATTTAATATGTTTAATAATTGATAAGTCTAATAAGCATAAATGACAAATAAATTGTTGATTTGTTTTTTTTAAAACGGTGATGGCTTATATCGAACAAACACTTTATCTCCAACTTTGATACGTCCTTCTTTTTTAATAATCATATTAACACCAAAAACTGGCGCACCTTGATAGAGATTTCGTAACTTTCCTTTTGGTGTTAATCGGTAAGTTTTTAAAAGTCGAAATGGTTGCATATTTTTCATAAAAGTTCCCTTATCCGGATCTACCGTAGTCATAATACAGCGAGTACATGGTTTAAAGCATGCAAATTCTGCTTCACCAATTTTAACATCAAGCCAAAAATCTTCATCAAAAGGTTGTGTTCCTTCAATGCTCATATTTGGTCGGAAATTTCGTGTTGAAATTTTACAGTTATCATTTTCTAAATTACTTAAACGACCATTCAGTTCATCAACGGATGCTTCTGTTGTAGCCATAAAGGAAGCAAGGTCTTGATAAGCAGGCTTAAAATAAAATAAGCTTTAAATTGTAAAAGAAAAATGAATAACCAACATAATCAGGTAAAATTGGTACAGGATTTTTCCAAAATGATGAATCACTGGTATAATTACGCTCTGTTTTTAAATTTGAATTAAAATACAGTAATCGAAGCTTGCGCTTGTTTTTTGTTTCAAGAAATTTTTCAAGAAATCTGGCAACTTCATCGCCACAATCAAGCCCTTCTTGAGTTTTTTTGAAATGTAATCTTAAAAAAATTATTTTTATTCAGTAATGTACGCATATGAGCATTCAAAAATAATTCTGGTTACTGTACTTTTTGTTACAGAAACTTACATTCCATTTCTAACGTCCCGACGAGCTTGAACTCGTTTTAAATCAACTGTTACAGTATGACCATTTGGAACTTTTATCGTTAAAATATTATCTGTCACTTCTGATTCAATTAAAACCAATTTTGGATATTGTCTTGCAGTTAAAAATAAATGATTAGCCTTTTCATCAACAACAAGAAAATGTCGATCTTTATTTTCATTAAATTTAGCTCCATTTTTTAGACAATCCATCCATTCAACCTTAAAAAATGATAAAATTAAGTTATTCCCTCCTTTTGAGAAAAATATGTTTCCTACACTCATTGATTTTCCTGATTTAATTGGATACAAAAATAATTCTTTTATACTTCCAACTTCTTTAAATTCGCTATTCCAGTAATGGTAGCGTCGACGAAAATGATTAAATGCATAAATTCCAAATGCAGCAAGAGAGGCACCCGTTACAGCAACAATTACACGATTTTCTTGTAGTACTCCCATAACAATAAAAAAATACCTTTTTTTAAAACTAAAATTTTACAAAAATGAGCAGCAGAAAAGCGAAAAGAAGAGATAAATCAATAGGAAAATTAGACGACAATCAGACTAGACTGACCTTTAAAATTATTTTTTTTCAACCCTTTAAATAGACCAACAGCAGTAGCAGTAAAAAAGTCATAGTTGATAAATTATGTTTTCCTCGTTTTTTTTGCTATTGTTAGCAGCATCAACAAAAGACATAAAAAAAGAGAAGAGAGAATAAATGGACACAAGTGGGATATTAAAAATTCAATTGTTTTTTCTTCTTTAATGCCATGGCAAAAATAAAATTTTTTTGACTTTTAATATTAAAATGTATAAAAATAGCATTTGTAACATATTTATTTCTTTTTTACTGTGACTGTTTTCTTTTCTTTCGTTTACCAAGTATTTTTTTCTCAGATTCTCCTCTTTCAAGGAGTTGTCATTTTTAAGAACGATAATCGTCGCTTGATTTAAATAATTTTGGGAAAATACTTGAATGAAGAATGTCATAATAACATCATCTATCGCTTGAAAGGTTTTTTTTGGAAAGAAAAAAAAACATTACTACTTGCAGCCTTAATGTGTGGGAAGAATTTGCCACCAGTGAAGCGTGGGAACTCTCGTTGAATGAGAATTTTTCTTTCAATTTTTCTTTCTTCGTCTTGGTAAAAAATAGACGAAGGACGCCGAGGTTTTTGACTAAATTGTGGGTGTGCGCTCAGCCTCGAACTCCGAACACAGACAATTTTCGCTCGGACAAGAGGAAGAAAAAAAAGGGCAGAAGTGCCACTAGGAAATAAAAGTGCGGCACAAAAAAATCTCCTTTTTTTAACTCTTCTTCTCACCCATCTTCTCGCTTTAAAAGCATATTTGCTTTATGTTTTAAATTGTAACACTAAGTTTCCGGAATAAAAAGTATCCATATAAAAAACAGAACTTGAGCTTCCCCTTCAATAAAAGTACTGAAAAAGAAAACCTTGAGCTGGCTATTCACTAGATATGTATAAAGAGATAGAAAGAGGTATATTTTCTCGCGCAGTTCAAATTCACATTCCTCTTTGCATGTTTTATTATTTGCTGATCAAAGTCATTTCTTTTTGCGCGCCAAGCTTGTGTTGTTTTTTTCTTTCCTTTTATTTTTTTGCTTAAGTAATATCTTGTCATTTTCACTTCATGTCGGATATACTACCACCATTTTTTTCTCATCTTGGGAATTCTTCATTTGGCATCTTTTTTTGCCTTTCTTCAACTACCCGTTACTTTTTTTGAACATTTTAAAAGACGGAGTTCAAGAAGGCCCCAAAGCTGACAAATAATGCAGTTTTTGGACCTTTGAGCTTAAAGCTAGATCGGTTTTTCTTTCATTTTAAAAGGAAGTAATGTTTTTTTTGAAGAAAAATTGATAAAATGTGTCGCATAATTTTCTTTTAAGTCTTTGTATCTTTTTTGTATAGAACAACAAAGAACAGTAGACTAAGAAAGAATGTTTCTGCTTTCAAATGTTAATGTTTTTGCAAGGCTTCCAAAATAGCATTAGACAAAAAAACAACTTTTTTAATGCATTAAAGACATATGTTTGCGCGAGACGTATCTTGTCAACGGCACTACGATCATCAAAATTTTCAAAGAAAAACGTCAAAAGTCTTAGAAATCTTTCGATTACGCCTTGCTTCAAGGCGCCCTGCTTTCTTTTTTTATTCCGTTCTTTTTTTATATTTCATTCCATACAGTGCGAATCGTTCATTGCATTCTTTTTTAGTTTTTTTTTCCCACCACCAGAAACACACCGCGTTCGCGGTATGTGAACAGAGGTTGTGGGAATCTTTTTGTTGCAATCATTTCCCCCTTTTTTTGGCCTCTCTCTTGTGCATTTTTAGTTTGATGCGCAAAAAATGAAGAAGAATTTTCTTTATTTTAACATTTTTTGGTGCTATTGTTTCTTACTTCAACATTTTATGGAACAAAAAACGAGTTTTAATTGCAGGCTAAAAGTGCATTAAAAAGTCATGTCTTGATTAATGTGACTTTTTTTTATTTTCATTGATATAAGTTTTTTAACAGTTTATTTTTACAGTATATCGTTTCTCTTTTACCGTATACAGAAAAGTGAAATTGAATAATCTTTTTATTTGTGCTTTTTTATATCTTTGCTAGTGAATTGTTAACAAAAGTTATATCATTTCAAACCAAAAAACTTTTTTCATTTGTCATACTGTCTTCCAAATAACTTATTTAGACATTTAAACTGACCTTAATTAAATTTTGTTGTTCCAATCGTTGCCTTAACCCAATAAAACGATGCAACTTTTTTTTTAAAAAAAAATTTTCAAATCATCGTGTTTTTTTATTTCTATTGTTCAAGACAACGTCAACGATAAGCAACAAAAATTTTTTTGTATATTTTTATAAATGTCCGTGAAATGAAATCAATTATCAAAGCCAGCTTGGAAGGTGTTCTGATTCACCAAAAAAACAGAACAGCTTTCGTGTAAAAATCAATTCGTATACCGATTTTTTTGGCTTATCATTATACTTTTAAAAATTCCATCCCTGTTAAAAATGTGGATTTCGCTTTAATTTTTTTAAATTTTTTTTCCACGCTTCAAATACTTTTATGTCGTGATATTACGTTGTTTTTTCCCATGTTATGTTTAATTGGCATTAATTTTTTTATCACAGAAGCTAGGGTTCAACATTACCGGTAATTGTGTGTAATCATTTTTGGTGAAATTAAATCCAATGCAGTCTTCATTGGTGGATTTACTGGTAAAAAATGGTGTTATGTCATCTTCCGGTGCAGCGACTTCAATAATGGAACAGCCTCCAACTGCTTTACAAATTTTGGCTGAAATTGCAAGTAACCATCAAGCTCAAGCAAATACTTCAGTTCAGCAAATTTTATCTACTGTAATCGCAAATAATAAAAAAGATATTCGAATTAAATATTACATAATTTAGATGCTTGCCATGTCTTCATCACAAAATATCATTCCAATGCCTTTACCTTCTGATGCCTTAACAACTGCCTTAAATTTAAAACGTGTAAATACTTCTTCATCTTCTGGTCCATCGGTTGCTTCAACTTCATTTTCTGAAGGTACGTTTTATATATTTTTTAAAAAAGAATTTTGCTTTTGATCTTTATCATCACATGACAAAAAATCTAAAAAATTATCACGGTTTAGAGAATCCCATTCTTTTTTTAAATGATTTATTTTTACTGCAAACAACTGACAGGAGAAACTCTCTCTTTTTTTTATTTGTTGTCAATGAAATCATTTTTTTCGTCTTTTTTTCTTTATCTTTCGTCTTTTTTCTAAAAAAGAATCCCCGTCCTTGGTCATCAAATGGAAACTTTTTTTTGCAAGAAAAGAAATTGTTAAGACTTGTTAGACACGGGAAAGGAGATCTTTCTCCCCTTTTATTCCATTCCAATAAAAAAGATAAATCATTTGTCTTTGGCATCATCGAATAAAAACAATTGAAAAAAAATAACGAAAAAAGAGTTTTGGGTACAATTAACCATTTTTGAGTTGCATTTATTTCTCTCTCTTATTTCTCTATTTTTGGACATAACGTAACAAAATGTCGTCCACATGGGTGTGCAACACTATGTATTTTTTCCTTGATTTCTTTCGCTTTTTTATTGAAGTTTTTTCTCAAAACACTGGAAAAGAAACTTAGGGAAAAGAAACATGCATTGACAACAAAAATGGAGCATTTTGAATTTGCGTGGAACGACCGATCATACCCCCGCTTGACTTTGAAAGTAGCAACGTCTAAAGGAATGAAATAAGAAGAAAAAACTGAATGCCTCTAAAAAAAGGTGTCACAAAAAATTAGCGCTTTGTCCTTGCATGGATATGTATATTTTTTTCTGCATTTAACAGAGGCGGTCATTGCGGCAAAAAATTGTGGACGAACAAAAGAACATCTGGTTTGCAGGAAAGTAAAAAAAAGAAGGCATTATTATTCACACTTTTTTCTGTGATTTCAATTTCTTTTTGCAAAACTTTTTCTTTATTTATCATAAATTTTTTCTAAAATTTCCATCGGCTACTTAAGAAAAAGCAATTGTCTCTTTTGTGTTTGATCGAAAAACGGAGTGAACAAAGTAGTTTTTTAAGAAGCCGCAAATTTGCCAACCAACTCAACTCAACACATGATGTAACAAATAAATGTTGTTGTTTGTTTTAATTTTCAATTCCAACTTTTAACGGTCAATTTTTTTTTACGATCATTTTCAGGCAATAAAAAGTATCATTTTTTGCAAAAAAAAGTTTCTATTTTTGTTTATCAGACTAAATCCTTTAAAAATTTTTAAGTTTCGAGATTCTCTTTTCTCTTTACTTCATCAATAATTTGAAATTCCCAGAGACACGAGGGATAACCCGATCGAGAAGAAATGTTTGACGTTTTGGTGATGGAATCACTCTTCTTTTTTTAAACACTTTTTTTTGCGATAACGTTCATTGCACTGTTCAAGGCACGCAAAAATGTTTGATGCATCACGTTATTATATATATTATTATATTTAAAAACGAGTCAATATAGATCCTCCCTATAAAATCATACAAGTTTTATTGTTTGTCGCCTATCATAGTTTTCCCCCAAATTTTTTAGTGTGTTTTTGTCTTTAAATCATTTTTTGATAACCCTTTTTTGTGTTTTTTAATGATCTGGTGTTTTACTTTAAAATTGTCTTTCTTTCTTCCACTTTCTCTCTTTCCTTTTTTCATCATCCGCTTTTTATGAAAAAAAAGTTTTTTCCCAGAGAATCGCTGATGTTTATTTACGGCATGAAACAGCATTGAATTTTGTAATAACAAAGAAAAGAATTTAATAATAGCCATCACTCTATCTTTGCCATCATCAAAGCTTTGTTGTTAAGAAAATGATTCATATGCCGAAAAAGCCATTTTAAGCAAAGCGCAATAAGAAATTTGTTGGAATTTTTCTTTCTTAAATAATAAAATCTCTTTTTCTCCAAAGATACTTTTTTTGCATTTTTAATCACAACTTTTTTAAAACGTTTTTTTTGGCTCTTTCTCTTTTTGTGTTGCTTGGAGCAGCATGATTGACTGGTCTTTCTAATCGCAAGTTTTTTTTCATTCAATGATAGGACAAATAATATGCACACGGAACAGCGTGGTATTCCCCGTTCTATCCTCATTCATTTCTTTCTTACCTCCAAAACTTATTTTTGAAAATGTTTTAAAGTAGCTTGATTTTTTTGGTATTACAGTTTTGTAATAATTGTCTTTTTTTTGTTAAGAAAGTTATAGCAGGAGTTCCCCGAAGTTTATGTGAGGTTTATACTTATAACTTTATTGAAACTTTATATCTGTCATGTACTGAAAAAAATGTCTTTAAATAATGTAAAAACGTGATCAATCAGAAACTTGATATTTCAAACTTGTATTAAATTATTAAAACTTTCAGCCACTTCAGTGAATGATACTGTATGTCGGGCTGATACTGGCGGCAATACTGATTCAAATCCTGAAATGCTAAGTTCCACCATTTCACACCAGGAAAGGATTCTTTCATTGATGAATCCATTTGGAATAAATGCAGCAATGCTTCCTCGAAATTTGCAATTTTCTGGACAGTACTTTAAAAAACCAAAATTGGAAACAAATGGTTAGTTTAATCTTCTTTTCAAAAAAAATCACTTTCAATCATTCATCTATTTTTTGTACTTTTTTGGTCTTTTTATGGGGGAATACCATTTATTTTATTTCCTATGTTTTGGTACCCAATTTTAGCACATTGTACATTCGTTCTTTTGAACTTTGACTAATTCCTCTCATAAAATTCTTTTAATTACCTTTTTTACTTGTCTTTTTTGAAATATTGCTGCTTCCATAAACGAATGATATGCATTTATATTTGCAAAGCCTTGAACGGTACTTGAGTTTTGTTTTCTGAAGCGACAGTCGAAAACCGATCGGAAGAAAAATTTCGCAGCTTTGATCTTTACACCTGCTTTTACGGTTTCCTATTTTTTTAAGCAAGTGTATAACACATCTTTTTTTATCGTCAAAAGCACATTTTGTTTTATCAACAAAAATGAAAATATACACTATTTTAGGTTATTTTACTTCCCTTCATATATTTTTGTCTTTATTGACAGAAAAAGTTTAACTTCACTACAGGACTTTACTCAGACGTGAGAAAAAATATTTAAGATGTGCCATAGCTGAAAAAATAAAGAAAGAAAAAGAAGGAAAGAATTGATTATTGCCTTGAGGTTTCTGAATTTGAGACGAGGACACAAAAATCGTGGGAAAATTTAGCATAAAATTCGAAAGCAAATTGTATATTTCACGAGGTTTAAATAAAAAAAATAATGCTCCGCCCAGATCGCTTTGGATATGTTGAGTGCGCAAAAAAGGGAAGAAAAAGCGTAAGTAACCATCGGTAACTCAAGTATGGAAAGAAGAGAAGAAGAAGAAGCACCGTAATAAAACACAAGAAAAAGAAAGATACAAATGTGAAACAAGCTTTTTGAAAAGCTTACATCCATACGAAAATGAAGAAAGAAAATAGCTTACATAAAGAAGGTCCACAGTTAGTATATACACGTAAAAACTGACAGACTTACTAGCACCGTATACCATATTCTTCATGAAATGAAAAAGAAAAAAAAGGAGGGAGAAGCCCCTCCTTTATGAACAAACTACCAAGCAGCCAATAGCTTAACCTCAAAACTCTTAAAAAAATAGCCATTGAAGTTGAGACAGCTTCTTCCACGCATTCTCGAAACTAATTGACACCCCCATTTTCTCCCTTTCATATTATGAAGAGCTATTGAGACTTTTTCTTTCTTTTTGTTTTGGTCTTCTTCACTAACTAAATTGGTATCTGAAAAAACTCGGGTCTTTTTTAACAATTATTCGTGTGAATCTTCAAGAGAAATCCCCTTTTTCTAACTCATATTCTGTTGTGTTTTCATTTTGTTAAGTCGCGGTGTGAGAAGATCCCACACCGGATCTATCTCTTTCTCGATCTCCAGGAAAAGCGCCGATTCCCAGCGGCACGAAAAGCAGTAAAAAATACAAGCTCATTTTTGGTTCGCTCCCATCCCCACAGTTATCTGTTTTTTTTTCTACCGTTTGTCCAAGAATTCCTATGTTGTTGTTGTTGCAGAAACCATTTGGAAAGCTGCTGCTGCATTTGTGGTGGAAGAGATTGCACAGTTCCCATACCCACGACTGCTTTACAACATTCTCATCTTATCCAGCAGATTCACAAATACGTAACAATCACTGAGAAATTCTCAAGCAGAAAAAGCATACTCAAGAAGAATGGATTACACAAGCCCTCCTATATCTTCTACTGCAATACCAATACCGCAGCAACAAGGAGAAAGCAACGCAACAGATTCTTCATCTTCTTCATCAGTAGTCAATGCAGCTGCGGTTGTTGCAGCAGTTGCAGCAGCAGTAAATAATTCTTCATCAACATCTGATCAAAATGCCCTTGCTAATGCATTCTATGATACAAATACCGTCGTTGGTCCAATTCGGCATACTTCACAACATGTACCCAGTCATCATCCATATGAACATCCACATATGCATACAGTACATCCATCAACAGTTGATGATCAACAAGGTTTATATGATTCATTAGCAGCAGCGGCAGTTCTTGCAGGTGGAGTACCACCACCGCCAAGTTCAATGTATTACTATGATTCATCACAACAATGGCAAAACTGGAATTCTCAAAATACTGCACAATTTGCTGTTGCCGCTGCGCAATATGCTCAATTTCCTCCACCTCCATCATTAGGAAATCAACTTCATAATTCTTCAGTACCTCCACCACAGTTTCCTCTTTCTAATGGTTTTCAGAATTTTGGTAAGATTACATTACATTCATATCTTATCTTATTTGTCTCTTCTCATTATTAATTTTATTTATTTCGTCTTCTTTTTTTATCAAACTACCGTAACATTTCGATAAAATACATTATCATTTTGCAATTTTTTAGACTCATTCTACACCGCTCGTCCTGCACAATCATCACCAGTCACCAATCCATTTTTTGACCTGGGTGGTTATGGCGTTAATACAGCAGCCGCATCAATGGCAATGCATAATCAATTTCGTTCGCCTCAAAATCCAGTAGTTCCAAGAAATTCATTATTTTTAGCAATGACAGAAGATCCACAAAGATTAAGCCGTGAAAGAATGGCTGAATATCTTGCTGATCGTGAAAAATTTGATTGCGTTGTAACAATTTTTCATGCAAAAGTGGCACAAAAGTCATATGGAAATGAAAAACGGTTAGTGCTAGTTGATACTTATTTGTTAAGTGGATTGTTGGCTGTTGCGATAAAGAAAAATACTTCCTTAAAATGCCCTATTGTGTAAACAAAACGGCAGCTGGATACAGAGTTACTTCTTTTTTCCTTTAAAACATTCTTTTGTTACAGTAACATATTTTTTTTATTAATTTTTATGTTACTCTTTGTGAAAAACGCTTTCATTTTTATTTATCAGTTTTAAATTTTTTATGCTTTTTATTTTAATGGCAAAAAATAGTTTTTCATTTTTCCCGCAAATAGCCATTAATGGCTTTGCGTAATCCATTGAGACTTCATAAGAGTGCTAATTGATTGTCCATGTTAGGTCAATCTTAAAACCATATGGTTAGTGTCGCGCATTTATTGCAGCATCAGATAATCCACCCCCGTTTATTCATTCATTCAATCTTTTTGTTTCAACAATATAAGTACATTTTTGGCACATGTTTTTAGTGGTGTATTGTCTGACACAAAAATTTGAGGTTTATTTTGTTTGTACAAAAAAGAGAATGCAATATCATACAGTTACATAAGATTCTCGTCTTTTTTTTCTTTCTTGAAATTATTAGTCATTTTTTAATGTTCGATAATAACTTTAACTTTACAAATAAACACCGAAACATTTTTGCTGTTGTCGGCTTACAGAAAGAAGAGGGAACAAGCATAAAAAGAACTGTAATCATTAAGCTCGTTAATGAAAATTTATGCGCATGCAATAAAAAATATTTATGCTTAAAAGCATAAAAGGCGCTCCCTTTTTTTGCTTAAAGGATACTGTAGATGCTTCTTTTCCTTGCATTTATTAATTTTAATTTATTTTTTTTACAGATTTTTTTGTCCACCGCCATGCATTTATTTAAGTGGTGGAGGATGGAAAACAAAGCGAGAACTTTTTGATGCAATGTATCGTAGATATCGAGAAAATCTTTTGCAACAACTTGAACAAGCAACAAATGAAGAAGAAATAAATTCATTAAATGAAACATTGGCAAAATTACCTGAAACACAAATTACAGAACTTTGTGCCTTTATTGGTATAAGCTTACCAACAGAACAAGAAAGGCAACAACTTGATTTTAGTAATGGAAAGGTTAGAAAAAAACAACTTTTTTTATAGAATTTTCCCACACTTTTTAATTATTTTTTTAGGATTACTGTGCTGCTAAAACATTGTACATTAGTGACGCAGATAAACGAAAATATTTTTCATTAACAACAAATTTCTTTTATACCACGGGACAAGATATTGGATTATTTAATTCACAACGAATTAAAGTTATAAGTAAACCATCAAAAAAGAAGCAATCAATGAAAAGTACAGATTGTAAATACTTATGCATTGCATCTGGTACAAAAGTTGCATTGTTTAATCGATTACGATCCCAAACTGTTTCAACTCGATATTTACATGTTGAAAATGGCGCTTTTCATGCAAGCTCAACAAAATGGGGTGCATTTACAATTCATTTGGTTGATGAAAGTAATGATAATGAAAGTCGATCATTTCAAGTTAAAGATGGCTATATATATTATGGTGCAGTTGTTCGACTTGTTGATAGTGTTACCGGTGTTGCATTACCAGAAATGAGAATTCGAAAAGTTGATAAACAGACTGTATGCATTGATCAAATTTCATATGAAGAACCTGTTAGTCAACTTCACAAATGTGCTTTTCAAATGCGTTTAAATGAATTATCATATCTTTGTCTTTCACATGATAAAATAATTCAACATGATGTACGTTTTTAACCTTTTTTCATTTAGCTTACTTCTTGTTTACACTTTTTTCATACGGTTTTTTACTTAGCTCCGATTACCTCAAAAAAAAGAAGAAGAATAAAAAGAAAAACCGCTTTTTAAGTGTTTCACACTTTCTTCACGCGATTGCAGATTTGAGATTCCTCTTCTCTTTTTTTTTGTAATACTACCAATAAACGGATCGAAAATTCAAGTACTTATCTACTGTCATCCATCTTTTTCTCTTCCGCTTTTTTTCCTTTTGCAAATATTGCTTTTTTCTTTTAAAAATTTACGGTGGTTGAGTTTTTTAGGCAAATATTGGTAAAGATGGACAACATATCATAAATGATGGTGCTGCATGGACTATTATCTCAACGGATAAAGCAGAATATCGGTTTTATGAAGCAATGGGACCTGCAAGACAACAAGTTTCACCTGTTCCTGTTGTAAATGGAATAACAATGACTGGAACAACTGAAGGTTTAGCAATGATAGAAATAAATGGTGAAGACTTTACACCAAATCATAAAATTTGGTTTGGCTTACATGAACTTGAAACATCATTTAGGTATTTTTTAATAAATTTTTAAAGCTCTAGCAAAAGTTTATTTTTTTAAGAAGTTCACAATGTGTTATGTGTGTAATTCCACCGTTAAGTGATGTATACACAAGTGCAAGCTCAGGTGGAATAAAATATTCACAAGCCGAAAATAAACTTGATGTTCCCATTTCAATAGTTCGAAATGATGGCGTTATTTATGGTACTGCAATGTCATTCAGTTATAATTGTCGAAATGCTGGAAGTATTGGGGCACCATTATTACCTGATCCATATATTAATCCACCGCCTCGACAACATTTTCCAATTCATACAAATTCATCATCATCAATTGATCATACACATCCAGATTTACGGCAATATCTTATGGGTCAAAACAGATTTAACTATGATATATCTAATGGAATGAATAATTAAATAATTTAACAATTCACAATATAAACTATAGTTTTAATTAAAAAAATTTTTAAAAAATTTTAAGATTTTTTTTGTTGATCTCTGTTTGATCCAAAGTGCTTCTTTTTCTTTCTAAAAGATTGTATCAAACCGTCCAAAAAAGTATTATTAATTATTGGTTGTTACATATGTTTTTAAAAAGTAATTATTTATTTCGGTTTTCCTTTTTGCTTTTTTCGCATTGCTCAAATAAAAAAGTTTTTAATATTTAAGTAATTTTTTTATTGTTTACATAAAATATCAAAGCTAAAGTTTATATTTTTTAAGAGTAAAAAAAGAAGTAGGCAGTAGTTGAAAAAAAAAGAAATGTTTTTACGGAAAAAAGCAATGTTTGAAACAAGAAGCACAAAAAGGCAGTTTGTTTAAACACAAAAAAAACAATGTTTAATAATTGTTTGTTGGGAGATAGCGGCTTCCAGTTGTTTTCTTGTGGTAGGATTCCAACAGATATTCCTCTGCAGTTTGGTTTCTCTTATTCGGTGAAGCTTGTTCAGATCTGCAGAAAAAAAGGTTTTAAAAATGTTAATATGACATTTTTAGTTTTTACCCGGATGAATAATCACCACCACTACGAGAGGATTTGACATTATAATATTGTGGACGATAACTTGCACGATTTGCACGTGATTTAATTTCCATTGTATCATAATGAGTATTACCGGATTCAGATGCTGTAAATTGATGGTAAACTAAAGTTAGTGCGGTAATCAAATATCATGTTAATTCTCACCTTTCTTAAGATAAGATGGATCATAGTCGCTATCATAAACAGAACGGGGATGTGGAAGAGGCGAAATTGCTTGAGTTCGATGTGGATAACGTTCGTGATTATCTTAAAGAAATATGCATAAAAATAGATCAATGTACAAATTTGTAAAAATTACCTTGAGTGTTGTTTGGACTTGGAGCTCCCGAGCTTACAGCACTACCATATCCAAGATCATCACGGTTACCCCATTTTGTACCATATGAAGTAATGGATTCTAAATCATATTATTATGTGAAAAAAGAATAAATGAAAAGACAAGGTTTAAATTTCTAAAAGAGCTTTATGAAATCCAAAAAAAATTATTTAAATTAATCTTCAAGATAATATTCAGTTTCTTCTATCCTAATTAATGAAACATGTTCTTCAAACAATTGCCATTCAAATGCTTCATCTAAGTCTATTCCAGAATCTGGTTCAGATATAAATGTTGCAGTATTTTGATCTTTATCAGAAAAGGAAGTAAAAGCTGGTTCAAGATCAGTTTGACAGCCTTCATCAATCATTTTTCCAAGTGGAATGACAACATATAATTCTTCAAAAGTTTTCTCGTTAACGGGATCCACAACAGGCATAACACCTTTTCGAGTTTCAACATGTTTAAGATGTTCCCAATTAAAACTTAAAAGTTCTTGATGAAGTCGTTCACGAAGGGATAGCTGAACAAGAGGCGCCATTCTTTTTGTCGAAACTTTTCGTAATTTTGATCGATCAAATTCTTGAACTTCTTCCTTGAATTTTGTAAAAGAGTCTTCAGTTTTTTCAACGACTTTTGCCTTTGGTTCATGTTTAATTGTTAAAAGTGGCATTGGAGGTGGTAAAGGTGACGATAAAAATGTCGGAGGTGGTGGTAAATCATCATCAATTTCATGATGAATGGATGTTAACTGGATAACCATATGCTCTTGAACAGATTGGGAAACTGATTTTCCTATGCTTAATGAAATTTTTGCATAATGTTTCTTACCTTTTCGTTGATATCGTGTTGCATATTTATCAAATTCAGGTGGGATTGGCGATCCATCGCGAGAAGATGCTGATGGGCTACGAGAGCGATCAGGAACAGACAGCTTTCTTTTATGATGTGCAGGGCCTTAAATAAAAAATATAAAAAATGGATAAAAAGATAACGGCAATTGTACCGTATCCAGCAGATCGATGTGGTACAGGTTCTCGTGGAGATTGAACTTCTTCAACAACTTCGACAACTGGTGGTCGTTTAAGAACAAATGGCTTCTTCTTTTCTTCTTTTGGTCGTTGTTCAGGTGTCCAACCAATTAATCCAATAGCATCCAAAGCAGGCTCAGTAATATCCTACAAAAAATAATCTATAAAATATCACTGAATTTAAAATAAAAATATTACAAAGATTGCTCCTTTAGCATAGTTAAGTTTTTCAAGATGATTGAAGGTGGCAGAGATATATGGGATACTGCGACCACTGAGAATCCAACGGCCCTCTAGATCAAGGTACTTCAAACGATCACGGCCTTTTCCTTGAATATATGAATCACAATGAAGATAACGGATATCATCAGGATTCATGCCAAAAGTGGAAAGTGGAAAGCTCATGATTGTTTTGCCTGAAGCAGAAAAAAAAGTTTATGTAAAAACAATGTATTGCTAAAAAATGGTGTCTGTACTTCAGCATCAAGTCTGTTTTATAGAAGTTTAAAAAAACTTTTGACGCCGCCTCCGTCATTGTCTAAAGTAACATTAAGTTTCCGTGAAGCTTTAAAACTTTCAAAAAAAACCGGGTGGATTAGAAACAACAATTTCATTTTTTTCTTTCTTTTTTTGCAGTAAGTTAGTAAGTCAGTTTTACCTTCTTCTTCTTTTATCATTTCTTCCGGAAGAGGTAAAAGGTGCAAAATGCATTTTATGTTGTCTTTCCAAGGGAGGTTAAGAGGTTCGTGTGCGTACAGTAAGAGCAACCACGCATGCGCTTCATTGCCTTTGGTGAACGTGCGCTACTTTTAGAGCCAAAAAATCAACATCAGAAATAACCAAGTAAACAATATTTTTTTGTTTCGACTTAAAAGAAACAGAAGCGAACACGAAAAAATCAAACAAAAAACATCCCTTATGGCAACAAAAAATTCTTTTTTTAATTTTCACATGGAAGAGTTTAAAAATAAAATTTATATGAATAAATAGATTGTTAAATTAAAATATAATGAAAAAAAATTAATGTTTACTTAAAGAGTCATAAATGTCTGAGTTGTTGTTGTTATTTTGTTGAGAAACTTAACTCCTCAATTGGGCATTTTAGCAGCCGTAGGAAGAGAAACTAGTTTTCAAGAAAGAAAAAAGTCGAAATTGAGACACCTTTGTACAATAGTATCCAAAATGAGTCAAATGTCATTCAAAAAAGTAAGTCATGATTCATTTTACATTTAATGACTATGGCAAAGACTGAAAATCCAAAGAAAACCACGTCACATTATTAAATAAAAAAATTTATCAGTCTTTCTTAAAATAGAAGATATACATTGTATGCTTGATTTAGGATTATTTGAAAAAGAATATATAATACTCTTAAAGTACTAATTCGTTGGTAAGATATACGGTAGAATTGAGATGTTTTTTCTTATAAAATTCAGCGTTAGTTATGAGTTACTCATGAAGTTTAAAACAGTAACTACGATATACAAGAGAGAAAAATGTCCGTTTATGTATTAAATAATTCTTTGTATTTTATGCTTTGTCTTTCCTTCAGCGTACCATATAATTATCCTTCAACATGTCTATAAAATATTATATGCAAGACGTATGAAAAGAACATCAACAAAAATATTTTTGCTTTTCAAGCAAGAAGCTGTTTATCTGAAGAAATAAAAAAAAAACAGCTGTGAATTTTCCAAAATATGTATTCTTTGTTTTTTGTTTTGCACAAAACATGTGCATTTACAAATTTATTTTAAAGTGATGTAGACCTTTCATGTTCTCGAATTTTACAGTCTTGATCTGGTTTTTTTCCTGAGATACGATAGTTTTTAATTTTTGATATGAAAACTGATGTTGATTCTTATTTTGATCTGTGTTTTTTCTCTGAATATTACAGATCGTATTATTGAGAAAAAAATGATAAAATTTATGAAGAGACAACTGGTGGTGTAGATGTGATTGTCATAATGAAGTAGATTTCATTGTTTGTAAATGTAGAGTTACCCAGAAAATGATGAAAAATGAAAAAGTTCTTGTCAATTCTCAGGTATCCAAAAAACTTTTAAAAATAAAATTTGTACGAGCTGCTAAATCAAAACATTTTAAAAACAACAATAACCTTGCTTTTTAAAACTAGGTAATGTTCAATGTAAAAATTATGTATAAAATCCTATGCGGGAATTTCAAAGAACGTTTCCGAACAAGATAAATGACAATGGACAAACGATTGCCTAAAACTTGTGTTTGTAAATTTTTAAGATTTTAATGCATAAACTTGAACTAAACTAAATAATTACTGTAGCACTAAAACACAGAGGTTAAGATACTAAGCTTATATTAGTTCGGTTTTCTACCAGTCTCGTTTATGTTATTTCAAATGTATCAGTTAACGGCATAAAAACGTACTGGTCAATCCAAAATAGCCATTTTTTAGATAAAAGTATTTGTCGATATCGTTTACTGCTCACTTATACTGAAAATGGAATTCTTAGGTTAAGACAGCTACAGATTCGCTTAGATCCTATTGAGTAATTGGAGATTCACATTGAAAATTTTTAATCAAAATAGATTATCACCATTCTTTCGCTTTGCCAAAAAAACGTATGATTTAATAGATTAGCAAAATATTTTAAGTCAATTAAATATTTTTCTCTTTCACTTTAGTTTTTAGAACAATCGTTTTCTCAGCTAACAAAAATATGTTTCATCTAAATTTAATCTTTGCCTTTTCTATTTCAAGCTTTTTATTTTTTTTTAAAAATCTTAATCTAATTTTGTTTTAATTTGTGCAAATTTTGTTGAGGTATAAATATATCAACAATTTCTGGACCATGAACTATGTTTTTGAAGCTCCATCGATTTTTTGTTTCGCCGTTCAAAATATGTATAAACATTTCAAAAAAATCACAAGCTGTTGCAAACATTTCACAACTGAAACGCCATTTTTTCTTCATTTTTCTTGCAATAAATTGCATTTCGACCTCCTATCTTTTCAAAGCGCAACCGTTCCTATGCTTTTTGCATCTATTACTCATTTTCATGTTTTTTGATTTTTAAAAATTTATATTTAATAATGGCATGACTTTGTTCGCTTTTCTTTCTAATTTACTTTACCACTATATATTATTACCATGAAATAATGCCTTTTTTATACATTTATTTGTATCCAAAAATTTACGCAGTAGTTTTTGTTACTTGCTTACAATTTTCTCTCCAATTCTTAACAGAAGAAAAAAAATATGTAGAATAGCAAGAGTCATTCCGGGATGTTTTTTTTATCTTCTTGCAATGCGGCTAAAGGTCGAACATATAACAATCGTTAGAGCAGCTCAGACTACTGGCCACGACTTTTGTTTTGTTTTTTTTGCAATGTTCGCCGCCATGCGGTTCGTTGTTGCCCTGCGCGCTTAAAAACATTTTTTCGTTACAAGACGCGTTTGGAACCTTCTTCAATAGACAAAGTGATGTTTTTGTGAATAAAGACTGCTTTCTAGACAGCAGCGCATTAAACAAAATAAAATAAGAAAAACAATATTGTTATACCATCTACATTTCTATTGTATTATTACTTACTTATTTTATTCATGTGTTAAAAGTAAAAGATATTTAGAACATTTAATTATGTCGTCCGGTTTTATGGGTTCTAATGCTTTTACGGAAACATTATTAGCTGCAATTGCATCAAAACAATTTGATATTACATCCCTTATTAAAAATGAATTTGATGAAGCGGATATGAGTATGCCAATTTTAGCAGCAGATAATAAAGCACAACATGGAATTTGGAATACTCTTAATCCAGAAGGTTTACAACTTTTGATTGCACAACGTGAAAAACATGCAAAGCAACTTCAAAAACAAAAGCGTGAAAGTCGTGATAATCCTCCTGGATTTGTTTATGTTGATGTCTCAGAATCAAGCAGCCCTGCATCAACCCAAAGTAGTGCAAGCTCATTATCATTAAGTCAACCACCTCCCTCCAACCTTTCATCCATTTCTTCTTCATCCTTTTCATCCCATGAATCTTCGGTAAGAAATTAAAAATTTTTTTTCACACATATCAATTCAATCTTATGTATATTTATAGACTGAAAAAGCACTGAAGGATGCTCTTAATGTTTCAATGTCTCGTGCACCAAGAGCTTATCGTTGGGCTTCTCCACAAGAAAAGGATTCATTCAAGTATAAAGCAAAGCGTGAACGAAATAATGAAGCTGTTCGTCGATCACGTGAAAAGAATAAGGTTAAAAAATTATTGGAAGATGAAAAATATGAACAACTTCGTAAACGATATAATGCCATGCTTGATTCCATGAAAAAATGCACTTGTGGATGTGCAGCCCAATTTTTAATGGATCATGGGGCACACGTTTAACTAACTTATTGATGTATATATATACCTAACTTTTTTTAAAAACGATTCAGCCATATAGTGTCTAAAGAAGATGAGGCAAAAGGTAAATGATTCAGTAGCATAGGAGCCCTGAATTTTTCTAATTTTTAATGCTATTACTGTATTACAGTAATTAAACATTTTTTGTAAAAACGCTTAAACTAAAATATTTTTTCATATATAACTTATGCTGTACGGAATCTATGATGATTCATTTTTCTAAGAAGCTGTAGCTTTGTCATAAATACAAATCTAAAGCAGTTTATATAAAGAAACTACAAATTTCTTAATTAAAAAAGTCTTTAAAAGTTGTGACTGAAAGATTACTATAAAGTAAAATGAAAAAAATAATGGTTCATTATTTTAATTACTTTTACTAATTTTTTGACACACTTTTAGCTTCTTAGAAAATACAAAAATAATGAGACACCATAAAAAATACTTATCAAGTAAAATGATAAAGCAGTTTAACTTTTCCTTTTTATTTTTCATTCAAATTAAACTTTTTATTTTAGATAAGTCATGCATTTTAAAAAAATATACTTAAATACCATTCTTTAATACTTAATCTTAGTTTATTTTTATATTTACCTGCCAAATCTGATTAGTCGTTATATGGTTGTGAAGTTTTACTACAAAATAATGTCACCTCAAGTTCCTAGTTTCTGCTCAACAATGTTTTTTTTTCTATATGTTTTTTAAGCTGTATTGGTGAAGTCTAGATGTTCAAATTTAGTATTTTTTAATTTTTGGTAGAAAGTGTCTTTTAACATCTAGAAATAATTCCATTGGTTTTTATTATTACTACTAATTTTTTTTATATAACCAGCTTGCAATTTTAATTAATTAATCCACCTCTGCATTTTATTTTACTATTACTTTTTTTGTCTATTTTTCCTATTTTACATGTTTGCTGCCTCGATTTTCTTTAAAAATATTTTCTTTGTGACAAAAAAATTCTTTATACTTTTTAACATAATTTTTTACTTAAGAATCAAGTTCAACAATTTTCTTTTAGCTCACAGTTTTTTCTTATTACATTTTGTGATCTTAATCTTTTTCTCTGTTTTTCTCTAAAATAGAATTTTTTCAGTTATATAAATTACTTTTTTTACAAAATTTAAACTTTTTGAAGGCGCTTACTCCATTAGTGTAATCAGAATATTTTCATTTAAACAAGAATTTATTATTAAAGATATAAAATAATCACAGATATAAAAAGAGAGTTTCTGAGGAAAAAAAGAAAGAATAAATATGCTCAAAATTAATATCAATGAAAGGCTTTATTTTATATATAAATATAATAAATATGTACAGAAACCGGAGAAGAAAGAAGCATAAAGTATCACAGAAAAAAGAAAGAAAAGTGAGGAAAGCAAAAAAGACCATTTATTTATTTATCCATTATCTTAAATTTATTTTAAAAATTGAACGAAATGTTAGAAGAATTTAGCTTTTAATTATTTCTTTATCACCAACATAATGAAGGAATGAGAATGCACCAAATAATAAACTTGTACCAATTAAATCACCCAACGCCGTTAAATACGGAATTGCAGCATTATCTGGATCGATTCGGCACGCCCACATAAATGCTACAAGCCATTGACAGACAAAAAGCAATAGAGTTACCTGAAAAAAGAAAGAAAAGTCATTTAAAAAATTTTTGCAAATTTTTTGCTTTTTTTTCTTTTATTCTTTTTGCTTAACTACAGTCAACCCTATTAAAGCCGCCTCTCGCTCCCTCTTTTACTTTCTTTTCTTTTTTATTATTTTTAAATGGAGTTGTGAAAGATTTTTTTTTCTAAAAATTTTTATGAATAATAATTTTTATTTTTTTTCTTGCGGCCATATAATAATCACACTTTAAATCATCTTATCTTACATGTGTGTTTTGAATTGTATTAATTTTTTACAAATTTTTTATATGATTAAAATCCATCTTCTCTCTGTATTTTTTTATCTTTCTTTTTTCAGTTTTCCATACACATAAAATCAGACAAAAAGAATAAAGTATCAGCTTAGTCCATATTTTACTGTTTTTTAAAACAATATTTTTTATTACCAAAGATTAAGAAAATTCTTTCTTTGATAATTCTAAGAATAGCCCCTAAAAGGTATAAGCATTATGGCTTAATTAAAAATTAAACTTTGTAATTCCCAATGCTTTTAACATCTGCAAATAAATCGTATTAAACAACCCTAAAAGCAAATCCCACGTGGGGGGGGGGGGGGGGGTTTCGCTTAAGCTTGATGACATTTTTTTCTTCAAAAGATTGACTTATTATTATTATTTTTTTGCTGTCATTTATTTT
This sequence comes from Panagrolaimus sp. LJ2400, assembly GCA_024447215.1. NCBI lineage: Eukaryota > Metazoa > Nematoda > Chromadorea > Rhabditida > Panagrolaimidae > Panagrolaimus > Panagrolaimus sp. LJ2400. The sequence goes on along the minus strand of JAMRYA010000009.1, from coordinate 8,016,892 downwards.
CTTTTTCTTATTTATTTATTCCATTGCTTAAATATTTTCTTGACGCAATAACACCCTTCCAATTTGGCGTGTCTCATTTTTTTAGTTAAAACCAAAAAATTCTTTTCCTAAAAATTTTTTTAAATTATATCACTTTGTTTTTTGGTTTGAAAACTAACTATCAACCTTTCAATTAGCTAAATCACGTTTGCTTTCTCCTTCCTTGAAAAAGCTTGCAAGAAGCAGAAGACGAACTGAATCATTTTTTTGAAAGTAAAAAGTAGTTCAGTTTAAAAAACATTATAAGTCAAAAATGTGTAGAATTACAAAAAAGGCTTGCATCTTTTTTTATGTTGTTTTTTGATATATCTTTGACATACGCAATTTCCGTATAAATTATTGTTTATTTCCATTTTCTTCTCTCTTCGTAAAACAAATTACAAAAAAACACATGCAGTTATAATAATGCTTAAAAGATAAATGTTCATGAATTCTTCCCCTTGTGTTTGTTACTACAGGTAAAGAAATTATAAGCCTCAACAGTCTCATGAAAAATGAATTAAATGGCTTTTTTGTAAAAAGTTAGTTATTAATAAAAAGTGCCTCATTTTTTTCTTGTCTCTATTTTTTCCCTTTATTCTTCCGCTTTGCTTAGTCGTTTCAATTAATTTTGCCCCAAAACATTTTTCAGTTTAAATTTAAACATTGTCTTTAACTGAAACACATGCATTTTTTTCTTTCGGTGCAATGAAGCGATAACTAGTCAAGAAATATTGTTAAAAAGAAATTGTGTTTTTTTGAAGAGTTTTGAAGAGAAGACGAAAAGACCCTGGGCTTAAAAAAATAAAGGATGAAAATTAAAACCTTTGGAAGGGTATTTTTTTCTGCTTTTTATTCATCACATTTGTCTTCATCCTTCTTCTTGTTCTCCCCTTTTTGTCCTATTGCCTTTCAAAGTTAATGCTATTAGCCTTTTCATTTTTGGGTTTTTTGGAGTTAAAAACCCTGTTGGGGTTGTTGTCATTTCATTTTTTTGATAATACAACACCATGACACTTTCATTCTATCTTTTTTGCTTACGTTTATTACTTTGCCAAAAAAAAAACAACAACAAATTGTTTTATATTTGTGTAATTAAGCGTTTCATGTGCCATGCCCTTTCTTTACTTTATTTTTTCTCTTCTTCCCTATTTGTCTTTTCATTAATAAATTTCCATTTTTTTGAGTATGTTTTTTTAGGAAAAAATGGGTGCCCGTCCAACTAAATTCCGAAAATTTTATCATAAACTAAAGCAGCGACAAAATGCTTCCACAACTCATATCGATAATGAAGATGATCAATGTTGTTTAATTGCTCAACATAACAATATTAATAATAATTATGGTAATACTAATATGGTAATGGAAAGTAATAACTTATGTATATTTCCAACATGGGAAGAAACAACTTTAGACACCTGTTCATTATATAGTCAAGAATTAACTGCACTAAAAAATAATTTAACTAATGTTATTGATAATTTACGTGAAAATGTTCAACGCCTTGAAAATGAGCATATGGTAATTGAAAAAAAACGTATTTTAAATTAAAACAGCTTTATTCTTTTTTCAGAAAGAAATACATAAATGTTGTCATCGATGTTTAAGTGTAAAAGAGCAATGCTCAAATTCTAAAGGAGAAAAAAATTCTAAAGCAAAATTAGATCAACAAATGGAAGAATGCCGATTAAGAAATGCTTTAATTGCAGAAAAACTAAAAGTAAGAAAAAATAATAATACAACTCTGCTCAACTGACGGCAATTTCAGAATTGTGTTGAATATCTTCAAGCTCATGATTCTTTGCTCCAAACTGTTAATAATAAAAATGCAAAAGATGACAGTTTTCTCAGAAAAATTTTACACAAAACTGCAAAGAAACAATTTAAAAAGAGTCAACTCAATGATGCGGTAGAAACTTTTTGTCAACTTATTATCGCAACAAGTGGAAGAATTAATGAAGAGGAAGCTTGGCTATTGTATGAAATTACAAACAAAAAGATTAAATATACATATGAATTTTATCATAAAATTACAAGTGCTGTTCGTCAAGTAAGAATGTGCTACTGTAGAAAAAAGTCAATGACAAAAATTATTTTTATAGATTGATGATAGCGGATCTAAATTTATCATTGATGAACTATGGACATCTGTGGTTGATGATTTAAGAAGTGAATGCTCAGATATGTTTGACATCATAATGAAAGTACAAAATGCATCTTATACAGTAACCAAAAATACAAGTATGAAAAAAAAGCCAAGTGATTATCGAATTTTTGGTTTGTTCTTAAAATCGGCTTCCAAGATTACAACAAAAAAATGAATACTAATTACAGCGTTGGAAGACAATGATCGAACAGCAATTAAAAAATTACCTAACAAGCATTTAATTGTTGACGAGCAACAAGTTATTATTGAAGCGCTCAAATTTTTAATGGCATCATCAATTAGCGCATTGTGGCTTCAAATTACCTCACGTGAACATGAAGAAGTAATAATAGCCTTTTTCCGTAAAACAAAAGTAGTATAACATTTTGTTTTAGTTTGATGACATCAAAGATCTGTTTTTTGATTGCATAGATCGATATGCAATTGCTTTTGCATCTATAAAAATTCAAAGAGAAAATCCTGACATGACTGTCACATTTGAAAATATTGTTCGTAATTTTAGCTGGTACGTTTTTTATAATACAAAAAAACAGTGATAACTTTAGAAACATTTTTTACAGGGAATATCCGGTATTGTCAACTTCCAAAAGAATGCGAAAAATATTGGAACAACTGTCAAACATTGAAAATCAAACACTGTAGACAATGATGATCAATGTCCAAAATGGTTACATTTTTTAAAAATTATTTAAATTTTCCCCGATTTGCGTCAAAAACGGGACAGTTTTTTAATCTATTTGTTTTTTAAAAAAAAGTTTTTGTAAATATTGTATTTTTGAGTGATATCATTTTTGTTAATAAACGGAAATTATGACAAACCTGGAGAAGAGCGGCAGTTAAATACAGACTTGTAAATAATGCACTCGAGGGTGGACTTTCACCAGTATGAAGAAAAGCAATAATCCAATTGAAAACAATATGTCCAGGAACTACAAGAAAAAGAAGGACACGAGCAGATCGAGCATCCCAATCTGAGCTAAAGAATGCTCGATTAAATGCAGCAAATCGACGAATTGTCCAATTATTGGGTAAGAGGCCAGGCAATGCATTTTTATGAAAATATGTTGAGATCCGACTTGCATGTACAGCAGCTAAATTTCCACCAACGCCTATAACATTAATAATTGCAGTAAAACTCTAAAATATACATTAAAAATAAGTACCATTAATAACTGGTTGAAAAAGTGCCATTTGTTTATAATTTTTCATTGCCTTTTCGAGAACAAATCCTCCACCACTACTGAGAAGCATACTGAAAACAATTGGGGACCATCCCTCTTCTAGTACAATCTTTGTTGCACCATCCCGACATGCTGCCATTGCCCAAACAGGAGTTGCAATTAAAAATGCTGCAATAACCATAACATTCATCCATGAATCACTTAAATGTGCATGCAAAAATAATGAACCAAATGAAGATAAAATTATTAAAGTTGTTAAATCTCCAAGTGAAGCTGCAATAGGGGTAGCGATGTTATCAGGATTAATTCGGTGCCGTCGTGAAAGTAAAACAACAATAATCATAATTCCACTAAGAATAAAAGAAGCTAATGAAGCTGTTGTTAAACTGCTTGCACAAAGAAGTGAAGCGTGTCCCCAATCAACTTCTCCTTTTGGAACCCATGCAAGAACCATTGCAAATGCGGAAGCAAGAAATGTAACAACAATAGCTTGCACTTGAATTAAAGCAATATTCGAAATAACTACGGTAACAATTTGCTCTTTTGTATCCATTTTACCAGTATTTGCCTTAAAGGAATAGTAGATTTTAAAAAATTATACGATATGTAATACCTGAGTTGATAAACGTGAGGCAAGAGTCATTTCAAGATTTCCTTTTAATCCCAAAAGAGCTGGAACCAAAATAAATGTTTCTGGAACTTGTTGAAATAGATCCCAGTGCTGAACTACATCTAATACTATTCCTGCTAGTACCATACCAAACCCAGCAATAAGGAAAGGAAATAAAACCTATGAAAATAATTAGGGTAAAAAAATGAAAAGATATATTACTGTAATTAGCAACCTGGAAAAATAAAACATATGATGATTCAGCGGGATGTGCATTTGGGGGTTCGGATATTGGTAAATCTTGTTCTGCATCAGACGGCACTGTACCCGCAGTGTCAGATGGCTTTGAAACAGAGCCATAATCGCCTGCACCCAAACTTAAATCCGTTAAATAGACAGGATTGTCTTTACTGTATTCTACGTTACCGGGCTTCATTTTGTCTATAATTTTTCTAAGCTAAATTTAGAAAATCTTAAGCTTAAAATCTACCATACCAAAGTCCGATTCTTTTTTATTTTTCCATATAACTCTTCTCATGTACTACACCATCCAGAGGAATATAAACTAAAAAAGCCAACGCTTTATTTTTCTATCTACAAAAAAACATATATATGGATTGCATAATAAGCGTAGTGATCATCGATTGATTTTATAAAAACAAAAAAAATTAAATGAATCAAAAAAGGGAAAAACTTGTTTTAAATGAAGCACTAGAGAAGAATGCGAATTTATTTCACCGCAATCAATCTATGTTTGTTGGATTCTAAGCCGCCTTGAGGGTGTTCTTGGCGAAATGTTCTTTGAAGAAAAAGAAAAAAGTGTATTTTTTGATTGAAAGGTTTGAAAGCTATTGGCTTCAATCATCAAAGATTGTTTATTATCATAAACTGTATCACATTGTGTTTATTATTATGTGAATTTTATTCAGTACAAAATGATAAGCTTTCAATTTATCAGTAGAAATCTTGCTTCAAAAATTAGATGTGTACAAATTCGACAAATAAATGGCGGCGGATATGATACTGCAAGGCAGCAACAAAGTATGTCTTTATAATTTTTAAAATTTTTTTATAAATTGTTTTAAAGGAAATCTTCGTCGTAAATATGCTGTTGTTGGGTGTGTAACTATGATGTTTTTTGGTAGTCATGCTGTTCTTCTTTGGCGTCGCAGAAGTGAAAATCGCGCTTTGAATAAAGAAATACCTCCAATTTCATATGTTGAATTTGAGAGAGATTATTTGCTAACGGGAAAGGTATAAACCATTTTATTTAAACTTACAGCTGTAATATAAATGTGTCTTTTAGATTAAATCTATTGTTGTTCACCCACATTTTCATATTTGTGACGCTTACACTGAACGCAAAGACTTGAATCCAGAAAAAGTTGGTAAATCAATGTTACAAAGTGTAAGTCTTGTTATTTAAAACAAAAAGTATTTGTATTAATATTTTGTTTCAGAAAACATTCTTTGGACAAAAATTTTTTTATAAGCCACAAGTTAGATTTATTTTTGAAGATAAGCCAGAAGTTCTTGAACAACATATTCTTGATGCTCAAAAAACTCTCGAACAACCACCTGAAATTCATTTTGAAGTTAATAATTTCCCATCTTATCGAGAACTTGCATTCATTGCTGGAAGTACTATTTTTGGTGCTGCTTGTATTGGATTTATGAAATTTTAGTCTATATAGCTTTTTTTGATTTGTTAGAAACTTAGAGAAAATAAATAATTATTTTGAATTTTGATTATCTTTGAAAAGAAATGATTTTGTTTATGCTTGATTAATAGTCATGGAAAAAAAGGATTAAAAAGGGCAAGGACATTTTTAAGGATCACTTTTTGAGTCAAAAATCCGTTTAACTTGAATTCCTTTTTCTTCTTTCCGTTAGTTTTAAAGAATCCTCAAAAGTGGTTTCGGGAATTGTATTCATTTCTAAATGTAACGAGTAACAAAAGAATAACTTAAAAGACCATGCCTGCATTAAGTGAAATTCTTGAAGATGATCCGAGGCCGATTTCTACAAAAATCGCACTTTTGTACAACGATATTTGGGTCATTGGAGTCAAAGAGAGAAAAAAAGGAGCTAAAAGGCGCTGCTCAAATAAATAGATATTCCGCCATCTATTTTGTCATTCTGACGTTGACCCCGATTCATACTTATTGCCTGTTTAATCTTCAAGAAATTGTTTCAATCATTTGCTTTCCTTCTTTCTTCCTTACTACCGCCATCATCAACCTACCAACCTCAGTCATTCAGTAAAAGAGGATTCGTTCTTCATTTTTTTTCTTCTTCAATTATTCAGAACAGTTTTGTCCGATTTGAAACGGATGCTTTAAATACGTCGATAGAAAAAAAAGGATTCTGAAGTGTCAACGTTTCGATTTCACTGACCTTTTCTTTTTATTTAGCAAAAAAAGGAAAGTTATGTTTTTACATGGTTTGCTTGTTTTAATTTTATTTGGAAGTAATATTTTGGGGAATCAATTTGAAAATGGTGATGAAAGCGAAATTGCTGAACAACAAAATAATGGACATAAGTTGGTTTATTATATGCTCTTTTTTACTTTTCTGTATTACCGTACTTTTTATAGAGGATTTCATAGTCGAGTAAGTGAAGATGAAGATGACAATGGATTTAGTTATAAAGTTGACGAAAATGTTGAAAATTCTGGTGAAAAATCACAAAATATTAAACTTCCTCAAACTCCTTATGGTGCAAATAGAGATGATAAACAAAAAACTTCGTCAAACGAGAGACAAGTTATTACTGGAATTCCAGATTTAAGTAATTTTGCATCTATTGTTTATTAGTAAAAGAAAAATAAATATTTAGGTGATCCATGTTTTCGACGATATTCTAATAGTATTATTGTTAATGCTCAACCATATGAAAGACGTTCTTCAATTTCTCTTGTCAGTTGTAAAGCTCAATGCTTAAAATCACAAGTTGGACCGTATTCTTGTCGTTCATTTGTGTATGATAATTCAAATCAAGTATGTGACCTTTTTGGACATGTTGGTGATCAATCTCCTGCTCGTTTATTGCGTTTTCAAACACGAGATTATTTTGAACCAACTGCAGCAATTAGCTGTAATTCAGATGCTTTGCTACTTTCTCTTCCCTCAACAACAACATTCTCTCCAGCACCATCGGCTCAAGCTGCTGCAACTGCAATATTAAAAGAACAACAAACATTAACAGATAATTTTCCCGGTTTTGAAAGTTCTCTAATTCAACCGAGTAGTAATAATATTGCACCACCTCCACCACCACCTCAAACATTTCCATCATGTGAAACAGGAAAAACTGTTCGATTTTTAAAGACAAAAGATTTTGAACTTGATAAATATGATGATGTTGTTGTTGTACCGTCATCCCTTGATGAATGTATTAATCTTTGTTCAAATAATATTGCGGTAATAACACACGTGTATATTATAATTAATTTAAATAATTTCTTTAGACAAATGGCTCAAGTTTTAAATGTAATTCTTTTGAATTTACGCAATCTAAATGCGTTCTATCAGGCGAAACAGCCGTTCCGCTTGGTAATGGTCAACTGAAACAACAAAGTGGTTCAGATTATTATGAAAAAGTTTGCATTGATGAAAAAATAGCTGGGTATATTTTGCGCCTTTTTTATAATCATTAATTTCTTTTTTAAGGGAATGTTCCGAAATTTATAATAGATTTCCGCAAATGATTTTAGTTGGTTTCGCTGAGACGGTTGTTGATGCGTCATCGCTGCAGCAATGTTTTGATAACTGTTTAAACAGTCGAAAATTATATGGCTTTAAATGTATTTCTGGGATGTACTATTTTGAAGAGCCACAACTCAACTGCATTTTAAATACGGAAGATCGCTTCACTCAACCAGATCTTTTTACAAGCGAATCCGCGGATCTTGTAGATTATTTTGAAACGGGTTGTAATGTTTCACAATTGGGTGCAACTCGAAGATTTGCAAGTTCATCTGTTACAGGACGACAAAATACTTTTTCAATTAAGAAACATGGTTAGCAATAGATAAAAAATTACAGTTTTCAATATTACATTAATCCTTTAGATTATGTGGAGAAAAAACAAAGCGATCAATTTGGATGGACAGAATGGTCAATTTGTAACGAAGGAAGTACTGTACAACAAAGAACGAAAATTTGTGCCCAAGATAAAATTTGTGGACATGAACATCGATCTTGTGAAATATCAGAGGTGACTAAGAAACGACAAAAACCACCCACATATTCAAAAAGTAAATTTACACAACTTTTATTTAAAGCTACAGTAACCCTCATTATTTTCAGAAAAAATATTAAAAGCTCTTAAAAGACTTGAATGCCCTTTAAATATTTGCTGCCCCATTTTTAATGACTGTAAAATAGGAATGCTTCAAAAAGAAAGTGGAGAACTTGAATGGTGCACGAATCCATGTCCTACTCAAGAGCCTTCAAAAAAGTGACAAATCTTTATAAAATGATAACAAAAAAGCTAATAATTTTTTAATGATTTTCAATCGTTTTTTGCGTGTATTTGTTTATCTTTAAATGTGACACTATTTTTTTGTACTTAATGCAATGTAAATAATCAAACATGGAATTTCCGTTGACAAAGAAAAATATGTGCATGATTCATTGCTTTCTTCGTTGACTCCGTAATCAATAATCACCAAGAAAAAAAAGTGTGATGATGCTCATTTTTTAACGAGGAAACCGGAGGGAAAGCGAAAAAGGAAATACAGCTTTCTTCAAGGAAGAAGCCTCAACATTTATTTTATTTTTGCTTTCGTTGACAAAACCTTGCAAAAAATTTTTTGTTGTTTTTTTTAAACAATTTCTCTTTTGTTCTTGCCTTATCGTTTGCCTCTTTTCCCATTGTTTGGGGCTATTATCAGCATAATTGATTAAAATTCTAACAGGCATCAATCATTTATGGAACAATCAACGCTACCAAAGCTAACTGCAAAAATTCTTGAAAGTGAAATTGGTGAATCAAAATATTCCCCAAAACAAAGATCTCGAAAGCCTGGCCTAAAGAAACGAGATATTGGATGGCCAACTGACTTCAGGTTTGTGTACCATTTATTTTAAAAAAGTGACAGATTTCCAAAAAAAACAAAGCTGTTTAAACAAAAACAATTTCTTTGCAGGCATTCCAGTCATATTGGGTTTATGGATAATAATTCTGTTGATGGAATTGCTCCAGTAGAAGTTGATGGAAAACTTGTTTATATTGATTCAAATACAATGGAAAAAATTCAAGATACTAATTTGAGTAGTCCTGTGTTAGAAGGAAAAGAATGGTGAGAGCTTAATTAAATAATATGCTTTAAAAAATTCAAAAAAAATATAGGGCCATTGATGCTCCAGCTTCCGTTTCTCCGCAACGTCGACCTCGACCAAAAAGAATCCCGCTTCTTGCAGAAACAAGCGAAAAAGTGTTTGCGCAACCGGTTACATCGTCAGAATCTCCAAGTTCACCAGTTTTATATGAAAATATACCAATTTCAACTAAAAAGATGCCAGCTCCGCCCCCACCTCCAACTTCAAAAAAACCAGCCCTTAAACCTTTGCCTGTTGAAGCAGAAACAGATGAAAAGCATGAAAAGCTTTCTATAAAAAGTGAAAATTCAGAAAAGATTGTTCAAATTGAAGAAAAAATTAATGAATTAACTGAAGAACTTGAAAAATTAAGAAAAGAAAAGACAAAGTTACTGGCAGAAGTCAAAATTAAAGAAGAAGAGCAGCAGAATTCTGTGAAACAAGAAATAGAATATGAACCATTCATTCAAGCTCATGTTATCAAACGCTTATCATCAGCTTCAAATGGCATATCGCCAACTCAAGAAACAAAAAATTTAATTAATCCTGAACCAGAAGAAGAGCCACAGTCACCTCAATGGGAAGATGGTCTTCCAGAAGCAATTAAAAAATTATCAAAATCCGAAAAAGAGTCTGAACCTACAAAAATCCATTCACTTGCAAAAGAACATGAATTAGAAAAAGATGATATCAAAAAGATAAAAGAATTCACTGAATCCATTATTGCACCAGAAAAAATAGAAACTTCAAAACCCATTGAGGCGCAACCCTTTAAGCCTGTTCCACCACCTCGCCGAAAACAACCTCAAACTTTAATAGAAAAACCTTTACGCAAATCTGAAGATCTCGAATCTCCTTCCGGGAGTGAGGTGTGCCGTCTATAAATTCTGTTGTTACATGTTAATTATATAAATTATATTGTTAATTTGATTTTAAAAAAAGGCATTTATCTTAATGAAAAATAATTACTTTTATAAAACTCTTTATTTTTATGAAGATTAAAACACAGAAAATATAATGAGCAATTATTTTGAAATAATTTTATTTTTCCTTATAACTTTTTTTATTAATTATAAAAATGTGCACCAAAAAAGATTTAAACATAATGGGTGGTCTCTGCATTCATTGTCTTTATCTCGATATTCGTGGATGTCGCATTGCCATAAATCGACGAGCGCAAAGAGCTAGTAAAAAACTTAAGATAATTAAAAATATCAAGACAAAATGAGTCAAAAGTATTTGGATTAATGCAAAATTGTATGTATAAGAATGGCACCAATATGTTGGAGTTTTAGATCGTTCATGTTGTTTTCCCGGTGGCAAAAATACTTGAAAAACCCAAATATTACCAATTATAAACCAAATAAATAAAAAAACCCAAATTATTAGCTCTGTTATCTGAAAAAGAGTTATTAAATTCAATATTGCTGTAATACCGTAAAAATAACTTTTGATGAATTTGATGAATAATGATTTTGAGGTGATGAATTTAAGCCAATTCCAGGAAGATCCATATCTTCGCCAAGATCTTCTTGACGTTCACGTCGATATCTCATCATTAAAAGGGTAACTTGTAAAAGTCCAACAGAACCTTCAATAAGTAAATACACAGGAATTTCTTTTTTCGCAGGACATTTATTGATGTAAACAAGCCCTAAAATTTAAGTACAATACAAAATTCATCAAAATCTAAGATTACCGAAATAGCACATTAAAGAAGCTATAATAAAGCAAATAAACAAAATTGTTGAAATTAAACAATGAGAGCATACTGATGAATAAAAAATGTACAAAAAATCTGTAACAGAGCTACTCTCTTGTCCAATTTCGTAAAGTTGCATTTGAATGCTTCCATAAACTGGTGGAAGGACTTGACCGCTATGAATCTACAGTATATAATTATTATGATGTTAGCAATCTAACAGTTGTTTCTTACCGGTGCAGTAACTCTTTCGTCTTCATCATCTTCTCTCGACATTTCTGCATTGATTTAGTTTTTTCAAAAATATTTTTTTTATTTTAAAAAAGCTTACACTCAAGAAATATAACATAAACATCTGCGCATAATAATTAAACAACACAAATTTTTTGTGTGTTTAAAGTAACATTTAAATTTACATCTGTTTTTTTCAAAAACAATTTTAAAAAAGTGAAACTATAAACTTTACTCTTTTTAAATCTCTATAGAACAACTCTATTTCACAATCATAAAAATTTTAAAAACAATACTGTAAATTTATGACAAGAAAAAAAGTGACAAATTTAAACCGTAAAACCCGTTATCCAATCAATTGGTGCTTGTCCTGTCGCCATTAATTTCATATTAACATCAAGGAATGGAGTATTTTCAAAAAATTTTGGTGCAGAATGAGGAGATGGATGTGCACACTAAAAATTTTTAAATGTAATTTTGCAAATACATGTACTAATAAAAGGAAAACATACTTTAACAACGACATTTTCATTGAGATATGCGGCATGTTCTTGAGCTGTTTGACCCATTAAAAGAAAAACAGCATTTGGTCTTGTTATAGCAATATGTTCAACAACACGTTTTGTGAATTCTTTCCATCCAATTTTTCGATGACCCATTGAATCATTTTGACTGAAAATTTAAAAATTCAACATACAGTAGCCTTTTTTAAGAGAAAAACATACGGTACTGTTAGATAAGTGTTTAACAAAAGAACCCCTTGTTTCGCCCATGGCGTTAAATCTCCATGCTCAAATTTAGCATTTCCATTTTCATCTCTTGTAATTGATTTAAACATATTTGTTAGTGATGGCGGAATTGTAATGCCTTTTTCAACAGAAAATGCTAAACCAGTCGCCTTTCCTAAACTTGGATACGGATCTTGCCCAATAATTACAACTTTTACATCTTTGTATTCAGTTAAATTAAACATTTTAAAGATGTCATTAAGGGATGGAAAAAAAGTATTTTCCTAAAAATTAATGTTTCAGATTTAAAAAACAACAGAGTATAAATTACATCTAAAATTTCTCTTGCTAAACCATAAAAAATTTTTTCAAAGTAATTTTCTTTCATTTCTTTTGCAACAAATTGAAACCAATCTGGGCAATGAATACTAAATAAGAGATCATTGTAAACTTGCTCAGCAGTTAACGATAATTCATCAGTTTCCATAAGCTAAAAATATTCATTTTTTGCAGAAATATGTATTACTGTAGTAATGTCAAAGTGAACAGTTTTCCAAAACATACAGTATTCAAATGTAAATAAACAAGATAGTTCATTTAAAATTTAAAGTAAACATAATATTTATTACTGTTTTGTTGCCATGTTAGTGGATAAAAAAATGTGATAAAAGGCAAAGAATAACACGCCCGCGCACCAAATGTTTGTAATTTTGAGATCAATTCGAGCGGCATCTTTCGTAGATTCCTTTTTCTTAAAAAAATATATCAGATTAAAAGAGGCCAAAATAAATGAAAAAAACAGACAGCCACTGGATAAAAGTAAATCGAAAAAGAGTAATATTTGAGCAAAAAAAAATTATGAATTAACAGAAAAACACAATGTTTTTAAAGCAGTGAGATTTTTTTATATTTAATGTTCTAAAGAAATCACATTTGCCAACCACAAAAAATTGAAATATTATAAAATTACACAAAATAAAAGAGAGAATAAAAAAACAAAGATACCCCAAAATATAATTTGCTGAGATCATCAACCTAAATACGATTATCAAATTTTAAATATGTAAATAAACTATATATACAATATACAAAAGGAATTTGCAACGGGTAGATGATGCTGGTCAAGCAAAATACCCGTTCTTAAAACTATATACTAAACTTGTAACACATTTAATTCAAGAAGAAGTTGGTTTTGGTGGTGATTCTTTTTTAATTGTTGAATTATCTTTGAGTTGTGGACGAAGTTTTGAATTTTGTTGAATATTGTACTGTTGAGATGGTTGATTCATTGGGGATGGTTGAATTATTTGAATTTTAGGACGAGGAGGATGCATTCGAGTTTGAGTTGGCATTTGTCCCATTGGTCGTGGTATCATTGCATTTGGTTTCAATGTTGAATATGTCACTGTAGCATTTGATTGTGGTGTAGGATTTCTTGGTGGAATTGGAGCTCTCGAGACTACGGTATAAACTTTTGGTTCTGGTATATCGGAAGCAGTGCTGCAACTACTTGTTGTTGAAGTTGTTGGAGAAACATGTGGTGGTTTTGAACGATTATCTTGTTTCGGTAAATCAGCGATAATAACTAAAAAGAGGTTCGTAAAAACAAGATTGAAAGCAAAAAAACTAACCTTTTGCTTTCGGAGGAGCAATTTTAGGAGCTGCAAGCACTGGCTTTTTTGCTACCACAGGACCATTCGTTTTTGGAAGAGCTGGTGTAACAAAAGATGTATCAGTTGTGGTTGGAGTTGAAGGTGTAGATACAGTTGACGTATTTGATGGTGGAAAAGGTTTATAAATAGAAGGTAAAGGCATATTTGCTTGAAAAACAGAGAGTGTTGACGATGAGGTAGATTGAGTGGAGGTATTACTATTACTTTGTGAAATGGCTGTCGATGAAGTTGATGGCTTTATTGCTGCACCAGAAGGTTCTTTGCTTACAACTGGCTTAACAGTAGAAAGTTTTGATGCAGTTGAAACAGCAGCTTTAGATGTTGATGGATTAACTTTAGGAAGTGGAGTTGAATTATTACTGGCCGCATTTGCTTTACTTGTTAGATTTGCTTTCTTTCGTGGTGGTGCAGAAGAATCTTTCTTATTTGCAGGTCTCCTAAAGATTAGTATATAATATATATGTATTATTTAAAAGTGGACTAACTTTTTGGTTGTTTTTTGAGTCAGAGCTTTATCCTCAATTGTTTTTATGGAAGAATCAGATTCATCACCATCAGAATCGCTTAATGTTTCATATTTCAATAATCTATCCATTAAATAATTGTTATCTCTTTCGAGTTTTAGTAATCTTTGGTGACTATCTCGAAGTTGCCCTTGATAGCATTCATTTTCCTAAAAAATTAATTTAAGATAAGAAAACAAAATAAACATAAACCTACATAAACTAAAAACTTGAAATGCTTTTTCAGTATTCGATAACTATCTTTTGGATCTCCACCAGTTAAATCAAGATTCAATTTGCTCAAAGCACCACTGTATGGATCATTTGGAACTGGCGAATCAGCAACAATAGAAGGTTTTGATTGAGAAGCTGTTGAACGAGGAGCTTTTACAACAGTTGGAACCGCAGGAATTTTTGCAGTTGTAATAGCTTGTGATACGGTTTGTACAGTAGTTTGTGAAGATACAGTTGTAGAAACTTCAGTTTGATTTTGTTGAACAATTATTGTTTGAATAGGCGGATTTGCAGGAGTTCCTGATGTCCTTTGTTGTGTCGAATTCAGTTGTGATTGTTGTGGTTCAGATTTCTGTACAATTTGTTGCGTTACTTGAACAGTCTTTTGCACAGTTTGAACAACGGCATTTGCTGGAACTTGTTGTTGTTGCTGATGAACTTTTTGAGAATTTTCTTGTATTTGTTGACTATTTTGAGGTTGTTGTTGTTGCTGTTGTACTACTGCTGGTTGTGAGGATGCCTGTTGATTTTGAACAAAACTTGCAGCAACAGTACGAACTTGAGTTGGTTGGCCTTTCTCTTTTCCTTTAATATTTGGAGTTGGTGCACGAATTTGGGCATTTACAGGTAACGCAATTTGTTGAATTGTTGCTGTTGGTTGTCCAACATTATTCGTAATTTGATGAGTTTGTGGTGAAGATTTTATTATTTTTGGTTTTGGCTTATTTGGAGTTGTTTTTGCTGCTTTTGATCGAACTTTCGGTGATTCTGTTTTTTGTGGAGTTGATTGAGAAGATTGTCCATCTGAATTATTTTGAGTTTGTGATTGATTTGAAGTCGTATTTTGTGTTCCATTATTTTGAGATTGAACAAATTCTGGTTTTCGATTTTGTGATTGTTGGGATTGAGTTGATGGATTCAGCTGCTTTACCTATAATTTATAGAAAATTGTTAACTTAAAATTTAAATGATCTTACATTTTTTAAGCTTGATTTTGTTAAATGAAATGAAGCATTTTGTGGTGAAACGGTATGCTGAATAGTATGAATTTGTGCGGGTACAGCTTGGAGTGTTCGTGAACCATCTTGTGCTTGACTTGCAATAATAACATTTTGAGTTTGACTACCATTTCTGGTAACAAATTGTTGCTGCTGCGGATGTACATAAGTCATAATTTGTGATGGTTGTCCATTTTGACCTGGTGCATTACTTAATTGTACATATTGAGTATTATTAGGAATTTGAATCATTTGAAGTTGACGACCATCTTGAAGGTGATGCTAAAAATTAATAATTATTTTTAAAAAAACTATTTATAATATATAAAAAAACTAACGACATAACGAGCAGATATTTGAGTTTGTTGAACATTTGTTCCATTTCCTTCACCATTTTGATTTACCGTAGTTGAATTTGCTGGAGTTGCAGGTTGTTGAGTTCGAGCATTTACAAATGTCTGATTTTTTTGACGATAAACAGTTTGTCCTGATTGATTTTGTGAATGCTCAGGACTTGATAATTGTTGAAAGTTAACTGAATGATTACTATTTGAAACTTGTTGTACAACCACACAATTTCCTTGTGAAGCAGATACTAAGTGATTAGATGATGATGGAATTAATTGTAAAGTTTTAAATTGCGGAGTTTGTGGTTGTGAAGGTTGTTGAGATTTTATATTATCATTTTTGGTTGGAGTTGTAAATGTATGGTGATTTATTTGTGCCGAAGTTGAAGCTGAACATGAAGTTGGTAATCCATTAGAATTTGCTAAATGGGTTGGCAAATTTGTGGATTGAGAAATATTCCGAGTATTTGAAGATTGTTGTTTCGTTTCATTCATGTCAAGCCCCTGGAATATAAACAATTTTTAGCAAATATTTTCTTTAAAAAAATAGTGTAATTCCAAAAAATGAAAACGGTGTAAAAATATCAAAATTTAGATAATATTATTTTTTTATAAATATGAGTATCTTATAACAAAAAATTCAATAAATCTGCAAAAAAAAAGAGTGGGGTTGTTTATGGGTTTGCCAAGATATAAATTAAATGAAAAAAAAAACAGTGCTTTAAGGAATAGGTCAGAAAAAAGCCAAACAAGAGCCAGTAAATTGCCATTGTTCTCCTGATACACACAATTTTGGCAAAAATGCTTCAAAAATCTGGCATAATTATAGCTTCTAAATGTAAGAACAATAGGAATATATTGTTAAACAAGTAATTAAGCATAAAAAATTTTAAAGTAAAATTTAAAGTAGCAAAAATCCAACACAGCAACAAAAATTCACTGTCTCACTAATATTTTTCCCACAAAATTATATTTAATACAACTTTTAAAATAAAATGTATGAGATTTTATACGATAAATAATCAGCTGTCAAGATTTTTTTTATTTGTCTTCTGAAGTCGATATACAATTTTTGGCAAATTTATGAAGGCGCCATTTCAAGCTTCTTGTCGCGGTAAGACAACAGCAACGATGAGAAAGCGCGCAGCAGCTGTGGGGGTTACCTCGGAGTTAAAAAGGTTGAAGAAGAAAAACTCTTTGTGTTTTACTCAAATATCAAATTTGAAAAAAAAGCTTTTGTCGAAATTTGATAGGAGAAAAATGTACAGTTAAGTTTTTACAAGAAAAAAGATTGTTTTTTTTAACTTTAGATTTATTGTCGTCGTTTTGCAAGAAGAGAGCACAAAGAAAAGCAACATTTACTTTTATTACCAATAAATTTTGGTTATTTTAAAGAAGAAAATTACTGTTGTAAATGATTTTGATTTATGGAATAAATGTCTTTTTCAAAAGCAAACCTTGCTTTTTGCATTGTTAGTTCTTTTGTAGGATCGAAATGCGATATGCTAATTTAGGGTATTCACTGATCTTTGATTTTTCATTTCATTTTGTTCCTATTTAAACGAACATATAAAAATTGCAAATCATTTTTTAATATATTTAAGTAAAAAGATAATAATTTGTAATACAAATTTTTTACATTCCATCTTAACATGACAATAAAAATAAGAAATATCTTTACATTTGCGAAAAAAGAAGTCAGAAATCAAAGACAAGCAATAAAATAAAATTTTATCAAAGAGGAAGGCAATAATGTCATAAAAAATGTGTGTTGTACAATACAGGTTGTTAGTCTCTCTTCATTTCTTTTTCACTCTTTTTTTTCTGTTTCTTTCTTTTTTTCATTTATGAATCTAAAACTGTCAATAACAACCCAAGATCTGGTAACAATGAAAAGTTTGATGGTATATAACAGAAAGAAAGTTTTTCTCACTTGTTCATAGATGAAACAGCCAAAGAGAAACAACAAATAGGAAGAAAGGGAAGAAACAAACATACCACAAAATGATTTTGTTTTTGCTGCAAAAACGTGAGAGAAGAACCTAAGCTTTGAATAATGATCAAAATCAATTGCTGCTTTTTTAACTTTGATTTTTTACTACTTTTTTCTTCTGTATTGTTGTTTTTTTCTTTCTAGAAACAAACTTTTAAAAAAATTGTTTTAAAAGAATCATCATTCGACCTTTTCCAGAATACTAATTGTTTCTGCTTCCAGGCTTCTGTGAATCATTAACGTTAAAAGCGGCACAATCATAACACTTATTTAATCACCATTTCGTTTTTTTCCTTTTCCACGTTTCTTAATTTCTATTCGTAAAAAAATTTCAAATTTTTTCAAATTAGAAATACCTCTCGGGCTTTTCTAATTTTTGCCTTCCTTAAAAAACAAAAAGTTGTTCAATCAAAAATCACACAACAATCGTTTTCTATCACTGATCAAAATGTGTATAATGCGGCATCCCAATTCCAAGAGGGGGTATCTTCTATCGCTCTATCTTGACTTTTATTGATCCTTCCTTTTCTTCCCCCCCCCCCCCCCCCTTAGTGTTATTTTTTTTCTGTTCTGCCGAAAAGTTTCTTTCCATCCTTCTTTTTTGTGCGATAACACCAGAAATATAATTTTATCGAAAGACAAATTACACCAAAAATTGTTTTAATCGTTTTTAGATTACATTAAAGATTTATTTCCTGATGATTGAATAACTTTGAACTTAATAAATTTTTATTTTGGCTGAAGAAAAACAAAATCAAAAATGGAGAAAATGCAGCCTAAATTAGTAAAAGGAGGTAAGTCTAAAGTTTTCAAAAATTCGAAAAAAATCAAAGGGTGATAAACAATTGTTTATTTAATGATTTGTCCTTAATACAACACAAAAAAATTCTACACACCCCAGCGTGAACTAGCAACCTTGGAAAAAATTTGCAGCCAAAAAAAGTTTTTTCTTTGCTTTATTTTTGAATTCGAATTTCTCTCTTTCATTGTCATAGCTATCAAACTTAAAACGCCTTAAAAAGACATTGTTTTTTTTTCTATTTTTCTCCTTTTTTGAAAAAAAGGAAAAATGCGAACTTTTTTGGAAGCGCAAAAAGAAATAGGAGAGAAACTAATAATCTTCACCTTCTTAGACTTTGTTTTTTCTTTAGTGCAAAGACAAAATGGCACGCGCGTTTGCGCACTTTTTTCCTTTCTTTTTTTTCATTTGCCACTGCGCAAAATCGATGGAACACTAATATCCTTCTTTGACCATTTTTTGCTCAAAAGTTGATACATTTGTTTTTTTTTCTGCAGTTTCCCTTTCTTTTTTAGTTTAAAGTCATACAAATAGCTTGACATTGTTACTTTTTTTTGGTTGTTGATTCTCATGTAGTATGTATGCTCCAAAAATTTTGTTTCCCCTTTTATTACTGCTTTTTGTCCACAAAAAAAAGACATTTTTTTGCTACATTATTTTTCAGTAGTTTTTTCGTTCCCTTTTTTCACTTTTTGGAATGTCTATTTTTTTATATTTTGGAGAGGCGCCAAAACCCAAATAAAACGGGAAAAAAGAGAGCTTTAGAGGGCACGAAGTGAAATTCTTACTAAAAAATGCTTCAAACATTCTGGCCAATTTTCATAGGCACTAGTAGTCAAACGCTTTGTTTTTCTTGGAAAAAAAACCTATAGTTTGCTAGTGATGCTAATATTTAAAACCTTAAAATTTTTCTTCAAAGAGGCATTCCTTCGTGGTGGTGGTTCTACATTCCGAACCTAAACCCCTGAATAATAATTATTTACGTTTTATGGCCCATTTTTTACATTCCTTAATTGAATTTTTTTTGCTATTTTTCAAATAAAAGTCCGAAACGATGATAGCTTTTTTAACCATATTTTTTAAAAGAAAAACAGCCCTTGAAAAATGTCTTCCATTTTAGATCCTTCATTTGAAGAGCTTCAACAAACCAAAGATTTAATAATGAGTTGGCAAAATTATATTGTGCCAATTTCCTGTAGTGTTGCATTGATGGCCCTTTGTTGGGGTGTAGGATATTATAATTTATCATTTCTATGGATTATTTTATTTAGCATTTTATACATTTTAAAACAACATATGTGGATGAAACGTGAAAATAAAAGATTACGTCTAAGGCAATTTATTTCACAAGAGCGTGAAGCAATTATGGCACAATTTGCTCAACAGGATGATTTACCTGCATGGGTACAATTTCCAGATACAGAACGAATTGAATGGGTTAATAAAGTAATTCATCAATTATGGCCGTATATAGGAGAATATGCAAAAAAATTTATGGTTGAATTTATTGAGCCACAAGTTAGAGCACAAATGCCATCACCATTTAAATCATTTAAATTTACAAAAATTGATATGGGTGATTTACCCACAAGGGTTGGAGGATTGAAAGTTTATACAAAAAATGTTGGACGTGATCGAATTTTGGTTGATATGGATGTTGTTTATGCAGGTGATGCAGAATTTTCTGTTAAAACTTGTGGATTCTCTGGTGGTATGAATCAAATTGTTGTAAGATCATTTTTTTATTTACCCAATTTTTTCAAAATATTTATTTATTTAGTTAACTGGCAAAGTGCGATGTGTTTTAATGCCTTTATTACCGTATCCACCAATGGTTGGTGGGATTTCCGGGTCATTTATTGAATTGCCTAAATTTGATTTTAATTTAACGGGAATGGGCGAATTTGTACAATTACCCGGTTTAATTGATGCAATTCGTTCAGTTGTAAATGCTCAAATTGCAAATTTATGCGTTTTACCAAATAAAATTGTTATGCCTTTAGCTCCAAATGTTGATATTACAAAACTTTATTTTCCTGAACCAGATGTAAGTTATCATCTTTTTTCTCAAAAGTCTTTCTTCTAAAAAAAGATTACTTTAGGGTATTGTTCGTATTAAAATTATTGAAGCAAGAAATCTTGAAAATAAAGATATTTCCATTCTTCGAAAAGATAAAAGTGATCCCTATTGCGAAATTTCAGTTGGTGCACAAATCTTTAGAACAAAAACTATTAATAATGATCTTAATCCAACGTTTAATGAATATTTTGAAGCAGTTGTTGATCAAGCATCGGGTCAAACTTTACGGATTGATCTTTTTGATGAAGATTCAACGGGTCAAGATGAAGAACTTGGGCGACTTTCACTTCCTTTAGAAATTGTTAGAAGAGATGGAGTTGTACAAAAATGGTTTCATTTGGAAGGTTGTAAGCATGGTGAACTTCATATCAAAGTTCAATGGTTTGATCTTTCAACTGATAAAACAGCACTTGGAAAGCAATCTTGGGATAATGAATGGCTTACATCTGATAAACCAGTTCATCCTGCAATGGTTATGGTTTATGTTGATGCAGTATCAGATTTACCGTATCCTAAAGCTGGTTTAGAACCATCGCCATATGTTGAAGTTTCACTTGGTCGAGCAATTCAAAGAACACATGTCAGAGAAAAAACTGTTAATCCACTTTATCAATCAAAGTTTACATTCTTTGTAAAACAACCAGAAGGACAAAATTTACATTTCGCGGTATATTTCGCTTATAAAAACAAAGTTTAAATGCAAAAAAATGATATTATAGGCTGTTGATGATGGCACAAAGCGTTCATTAGGTGAACTTGAAATTCAGTTATTATCAGTTATGAATCAGCCAGATCTAGAATTTTTTCAACAAACACAATATTTAACACTTGGAATTCATACAAGCCCAATAGTATTAACTATTCGATTAAGAGCTTTTAAACCTACAACTGCAACAGATCCAGAAGTATACGGTTTTGATCAAACTGCAAAATCTTATGGAACTGGTAAGGGATACTGTATATTTGTCACTAATTAAATTAATTATTTAAGCTTCACATATTGAGCGAGCTGAAAGGCGAACGGTTGATTCTGTTAAATCCCCAACAAAAAATGGAACCCTTAATGTTGCCATTCCTGCAGAACCTGGAAAGACTATAGAAGCAAATGGTGATCCAGATATTGCCCTAAAATTAGATGCCAATAATGCTTTGAGTGCTTCATCACCTTCAATTGCTGATAGTTCTATTAGTCAAGCAACAGAGCACACTTTAATGAGCAAATTTAAAAGGCCCAAACATTCTAAAAAGTAAGAAAAAGAATATATACGATAACTATAATAATAATATTTTTTAAGGAAACTGGATAAACATGATAGAGCTCAATTACATATTAATCTTCATTACAATGCTGACAGATTTAAATTAGTTGTTGAAGTTATTCAAGCAAAGTCTGTTTATTCCATTTAAGCCTTTTTTCATGTTTACCCTATTTAAATTTTAGAGATATTACACCTGTTGAAAAGAATGGTAATGTTTCACCCTATGTTAAAATCAAACTTGTTCCTTTGGCCGGTGGCAGTGAAAAAGCATCACGAAAAACTCCAGTCATCCGAAATACAACAAATCCACATTTTGATAATACATTTGAATTTGATGTTCATTACAGTGATTTAAAGAATTATAAATTACGTTTTGCTGTAAAAGATGACCTAAATTATGGTGTTTTGCATAGACCTCCTGTATTAGGTTATGTAAGTTTTTCCATTTTTTATTGTGATTATAAAAATCTTCAACTTTTAGTGCGATGTACCTCTTGATGCCTTTGATCATGAAAAACCATTGACGGATCATTGGCTTGTTCTTACACCCGGTGGTCGAACAAATCCTTAAATTTACGATGCCAAAAATCATTCACTTGCTTTTTAAGAATCTGGTTATTTTTGTTGTTTTAGTTTCTTGCCTATTAAAAAAATATATTGGTGTAAAAAAGAGAAGAATAAAGAGATATTATTTATGTTGTTTAAAACATGCATTTGAAAAAATACAGTATAACTGAGCTATGTTTAATAACATACCGTATCGATCATTCAACTTCAATTTCAAATTTTAAATTATATAAATATTTGAAAATTAAAACATTTTGTAATCTTTTGTAAACTCTCAAATTTAAGAATGTTATTACAAAAACTAGTAAAAAGGATTCAGAAAAATGCTTTGCTTTTACTAAAATTTTTCATATCCTTATTTGGATTCCTCAACTTTTGGCAAAATGTCGCCAGCATCCTTTTGTGGTTGGCCAAAATGGCGCGGTCACTGATGGCTATTTTGTTGTTACTGATGCTACCAATAAGCTTTTAATAAGAAACATATATGATGAATTATTTTTTTTAGCTATTATTAGTATCATAACATTGCTTATTTAGATAATTTTGTAAACTATCACAGTTCGTGTTCCTTTAAAATTCTAAATTTTTCCACATCTAATTTTTTCTTTGCTTTAGCAAAACCCATTATGGAAGAAATATATTTTACTCCCTCTCCTTCCCGTACTCCAAGTCCAATTGCAAGATTACTGGATTACAATGATACCCGAATTCAAGAGTATTCCTTAAATGATGATTTAATAATTGGATCAGGTAGTGTTCGTGCTTCATCAAATGAACAACCAAGAATTCTTTCGTCTCCTCTTGCAAGCAGCTCAAAAAGTTATCTTACTTCACAACCTTCGTCTAGTAAATCAGCACTTGATGGTTAGACATTAATATAACAATTTTGAAAAAAATAATATAGGGCAATTTTAGTGTTTGAGAAAAGTGCTTCTGAGACACCATCGGAAGCTGATGAAGAAGAAGAAACTTATTTATCTTCTAAAAATGTCCCCTTTATTCCATCTAGTGAAAAAGAAAATTCTGAAGAAGACAGTGAAAGGAGTGAAAGCTTAGATGAATCAGATACTACTGAATCTGAATCCGATGTCGAAGAAGATAATGATGAATTTGAGTTAGGAGAAGATGATGAAGAAGATGAAAATTATCTTGGTTACTTTCCTACAAATATTCCACATTTATTAGAAGAACCTATGAATGAAGTGTATACTCCAATTTGGAAAAATTTTAAAAGTATTATTGAAGAATCTGGAGCGAGAAATTCAAAATCTGCTGCTGAAAATGAATCTAATTCAAAAGCATTTGATATGTCAGAATTGCAATTAAACATTGAAACTTTATTCAAAGCAAATATATTTAAGCAGCTTTCTGTAATTGATGAACTCTCCAAATTACTGACCGGAAATTGCGCAATTATTGGAGCTGAAGCCAATGTTCCTGAAATTGAAGAAAGTATAAAAGAAGAATTGCCAGCGTAAGTCTATCAACTGAAATTTAAACCTGTAAAAATATTTTTTTAGTGTCTACAATAAAATTAGCGATCATATAATTCCCTGCAGCCAAAAAGATCAAAATAAACTTTATCTTGTTGAATTATGGTGGGCTTGGTTAGAAGATTTAATGCCAGATTGTTCACCGGAATTCTTTAAAAAGTTTAAGGCATTAGCCGTGGAGAAGTTGAGACCTAAAAATTTTATTGATGCATTTGGTAAGATTATAGCTTAGCAATTTTAGAAAATAATTGTTTTATTGCAGAAAATTTGCCAGGGTATTCTTCTGAAAGACCAAATGAAGTGAAGCAATTTCCAACAAAAATTTATGATTTACAAATACTAGAAGACGATGAATTACCATCAGATTATGAAGCGGATAATGGACCAATTTATTATCGTAAACAAACAGTTGGAAAAGAAAGTGGCGAAGGAGATGAAGCAGAATCCGAAGAAAGTCCTGTTCAACAATTACGTAAACGTAAGAATACAATTGATGAATCTCCACCACCTGCAAAGCGCGTAAGAAGTGATTCCAATTCTAAAGAAAGTGAAGCACCAAATTTACCTCAACCACTTTCTCTTTCACGACGAATTAGTACATTATCACATCGAAGCTCAATTTCGCCTCCATTATTGTCTCCTCAATCAAAGACAAATCCGAGTGTCCCACAAACCCCTCTTAAAGATAATTCATCGCTGTTTTCATCATCCTCTGCATATATGGAAAAGCGGATAAAAGAAAAGAAGCAGCAAGCAGTAGAAGAAAAGTTCAAAAGAAGACCTCGAATGAACTATAAAAATTCTTCAATTTGTTTTAAATATCCTTATAAAGGTGAAAAAGAAATTCCAAATGAAGATGAAGAAGATCCAGCTGTTTGGCAAGACGATGGATGTGATTCTGATTCAATTCTTTCTGGACAAAAAAAGAAAATTCCTTTAGTTCATGCACATTCCGGACAAAGCCTTACTGATTTAAAGAAAAAACTTGCGAAACTTTCTCGTCGTCGAAGTACCGCCACTGATAATGAAAGTGACCTAGAACCAGTTCGTAAAAAAATTGAAAAAAAGAAAAAGCCACCCAAAGTACAGTATATTGATAAAAGACTTTTACCTGAACGTCCTACAACTTCCGAAGACTCAGATGAAGAAGGCACATCAGGAGATGATTTAAAAGAATATAGCGGAATTGAAAGTCGAGAAAATTCGCCTACTAAAGAAACATTTGATGATGATAAAGTTTTTGTTTACAATGGTGTTGAATTTCAAGGCCCTGTTTTAAAAAAATTAATTAAAAGTGGTCTTTTGGTTGTTGAAGCTAATGGAATCATAACAGATACTACAGAAGATGAACATATTTTTGGTGCAAAAAAGCAAGATTATAGTAAAGTTAATGAAATGGTATGTTGATGATACAATTACAGTAATACTAAGTAATTATTTTAAATTTTAAGGATGATATTACTAAAGAAATTGCATTGATACAAAATCAGCTAACACATGCCGTACGTCAAACACAACAACAAACAAAAATTATGTTCGACAATCTTACATTCGAAGGTGAAAGAAAGCAATGTTTGAAACAAATTATACAAGTTGAAACAACGGTACTTATTTTTTATACGACCACAATTAAAAGCTTAATTATTTCATTTTTAGTTGTGTGACAATTTAGAAGGTCCAGTTTCTGATGCAGATCCTGAAACACTTGCAGAAAGCTTTAAACAACTATCTATGATTTATGATTCACAAGGCATTGTACTTGATAAACTAGAAGATTTTGATATTGAACATATTGCTGTTCGAGCTTTAAACCTTAATGAAAGGTTTTTTTGAATAAATTTAATTGTTTATTTCTCTCGTTCATTTTGTATTAGCCACCAAAAATGTGAATAAAGACGTCATTAAAATTTCATTTCTAAGTTTATATAAACATTTCACAAAAATATAAAAAAAATCTAGAACACCATCATTTCAAAATAAACACTAATATATATTTGTCGCTTTATCCACGAGCAGCAATACGACGTTCACGTTCTTCAAGTGCTTCTTCACTTAAAGTATTTTCTCCTTTTGGACGTAAGTTATCCAAACTCATTAATACATAAGTTGGATAAGAAAGAAAGAGGAAAGAAATCATGAAAAAAACTCCAAATCGTTCCTGTAATTTTTTTAAAAATTGTGAATATGGCATATGAAAGCTATAATTATTAACTTACAGAGATTGGCATATATCGCATGGGTGGAACAGATTCATGACCCTTATGAACTTGACGAACCATCTGGAAACCAGAAGCTCCAGCACGACGAGCAACAGCAAGTCTGTTAAAGCTTACGAGAGCACGATGGATCATCTAAAGTAAAAGATGTTTTTAAATATGTGTGAAACAAAAACGATTTTTTAAATCTAATTGTGCAATAATGAGAAAAAACGGGCAAGAAATAGATTCTTATAGCTAGAATCAAAAAAATAGTAAATGTAATTAATAAAATGTTAAACAATAAACATGAGATACAAGCAAAATTATATAAACCGCTTAACGTGCAAATTCGCCAAATGTTGGACAGGCTTTCGTGTAGGGAACAGCTACAGCTAGTTATTTTTTTTTCACGGGCTCTATTTTTGTGCGCAAAACCAAGTAATAATTTGTTTTGTGGATGTTGTAAAAACAAAAAAGACATTTTTTAATGACAACTTAATTTTTATGCATCTTATATAACAGTGGATGTTACTTTACTCACAATAAATATCGACAAACTTTTGCAGCGATAAACTAAAATTGTCTATGTCTGTGAACACTAGTTTATAGCATTGGTTTTAATAAGAATAAGAGCTATCTTAAAATATTTGTGTTCCAAAGCAGTTGACAATTAGTGAGTGCTAAAGTACAAATAAAAAGACATTAATATCCGTCTTTTGTTGCTTTATTACAAGTAAAAACGGCATTAAGTTATTGACTTCATCTTGAACAACAATGGATACAGGAAAAATATTTTTAATGTTGCTGTAATTATCACGTTTTGATTTATGCTTGATTTTCCGTCTTGTCATGTTGCATAATCCATTCATAGCAAATCACTTTACCCATTGCCTTTGCATTAGGATGTGTTATAATTTGTGAAATACTTAACCTCAGCTTCTTGTAATAACATTATGGATATTGGGGATTAAATTTACAAATAAAAAAGTTTTAAAATATTTGTGTAAAACCGTAGAAAATCATGGAAAATCGTGAAAAGTCGTGGAAAATTTAGCACGATTTTCCACTGTTTTCTACGATTTTCTACGGTTTTATATTATTATATTGGGATCCAAAAGTGAGGTAGATCTGTTCAGGATATGTAAATTTTTTAAAAAAAAGTTTCATGCAATTTGATCATCTAGAAATCGTTTAATTAAAATAATAGAAAAACGAGATCAACATTTTGTCACTCATTGTACTATTTATACAGATAATTATTATGAAAATAGTATATTGTCGTCTCACCTGTTACATTCAAAAGTGAAATTTTTTAAAGACATAGATATTTATTTAACTTTTAAATAATTAATAATTAAACAGCGGTATTATATCGATTTTGAGAAGAAGATCTTTTTTGATTAGAATTAAATTTATTATTATTATTACTATTTTGACTATTTTTATTTGAGGGATCTTTTCTTCGGATTACTGGAGCGCTAATTGTTGAAGATACAGAGGGATCAGTATATGCAGCTGGAAGCAAGGATGAAGCCTAAACAACAACAACAAAAAATTAAATTATCTTTAAAATGTCTTTTTTCATTATTATTTTTAAAATTTTACTTTTTGAAGTTTTAAAGCTTCATGTGCAGCTGTGCCTTCTTTTGCAACAGCGCCTCCTTGAAGTGACAACTTTAATTGACCATAGAAGGACTCTTTAAGATCTTTCTAAAAAAAACAATTATAACGTTGTTTTGCTAAAAACAAGGGATGTTTTTTTCAGTGTTTCCACGCCACCGCCACCGGTAGCTCTAATCGCCACCGCTACCGCCACCGCCACCGGAAACTGAAATTTTGAACAAAAAATTGACAAAATTTTAACAAATTTTCTTAAAATAGTTTATTTAATCCTTATAAATAGTAAATAAAGCTATTAACATCCAAATGACACCTTTTTAAATAACCCTACTTTTTGGATTAAATTTTGAAAATAATTGTTTCAATAAACGCTGCCGGTGGCGGTAGCGGTGGCGATTTTTTTGAAAATCGGAAACACTGGTTTTTTTGTACTTACCACAGATGATATTTGGCCTTTTCTTGCTTCTAATCTTGAACGATATACAAATTCGATGAGTGCAGCAAACATTGACACAACCATTCCGCCCATTAAAATATAAAATATACCAGCAACTTTACTCAAATTTAAACTTGCACTTGAGCCGTCCTAAATTTTAATGATATAATTATAATTTTATTCATTCGGATGACACTTACTGATATTCCTTGATCACATTGTCCTCTATCATACCACCATTTATTTTCTAATTTTTTTAATTCACCTCTTTCTTGTAAAGCCAAAATTGCAAGATTTATTAAATCTCTAAAAAATTTAATGATTTTTTTTGTCTGATTTTTGATTTATTTTCTTACTTCCATTCAGAGCCAAAGGGCGTTGCAACACCATATCCAACACTATTCAAGTTTGCTCCAACTTTCATTGTGTCACATGGTTTTCGGGTATTTGCATATTCATTTGCTGTTGCTTCAAGTAAAAACGCATAACGCCCTTTATGACTTCGAACACGCTCAATTCCTTCCGCATATGAAGTTGTAAAAACAGACGGAACTTGAGACTCCATAAATCTCCACATTCTTTGATAAATTTGTACAGATGAATACTAAATATTTTTAAAATTCTTTTTGTGTTTGACAAACTTAAAAAAAACCTTAAAAAATTGTGCCGTCGAACCACCTTGTTGAATACCGTACTTTATTTTAGTTTGTTTTGCTAAATCTTCAACACTTTCAATAGGAGCTTGCATTTTTTCAAGTGTTAAAAATGCAGCCAAATTTGCAGTATATGATGATACGATGATCATTGTAAAAAACCACCATGCACTACTTGCAATTCGTCCACTAATAGAACGAGGAAGAATGTCAGTTCCTTGTTGCATAAAAGCCGCTAAAGTGAACCATAGACAATTGTATACGGAGAAGTCATTGGAAATTGTAAAGCCACCATGAGCCATTTCTTCAACTCTCCATTCATATGGTGAAAAACGAGAAACGAGAAAAATAACAAGAGACACCTAAAAAATGTAATAAAATTTTCTGAATTGAAAAGTTTTTCCTCTTCTTCTTCTTCTTTTTTTTCTAAGATGCTTACCCCCACATAAGCAAAAATGATGTACATCCAGATTTCACTGCTTAAAGGTTGCATGAACGAAAAAACAGAAAATTCTTGTTTATCTGGCTTTTTAATCATTATGGAAATTCCAGTTGTCATGTATGGCTTACTAAAATCAACAACACGTTCTCGATCCTGCAAATACTTTTTGGATGTATACAGTATACAAAAAAAGATAGCAAACTTGATTAATTGTTAAAGATGCAACAGAAACATCTGCATCACCACGAAGTAAATATCCAATTAAGCCATCCCATGATCCATCAGGCTGCTTTGCACCATATTTATTACCAGCACTGAGAAAAATTTCATAATTAAAATCCTCAATTCGATCACTTAAAAGCTTTAATAAATCAATACAAAATCCTTCAAATCTTTCATTTCCTTGACATTCAGTTGCATTCGAAATTTCGCAATCTCTTTTAATCATTACAAATGGTTCAACTAATACTGTAACAATTTTAACCTTTTTTCTTGCATTTGATTGTGTATGCGGTTTTCGAGTATGTTGTGCCACCGTCTGGTTCGTAATAAAACCTTCCCCTTGACGCCATGAAAATATCTAAACTATTCTTTCAAAAAAAGAATGCCGATAAAGCAATTTTAAGTCAAACCTCTTTTTTATTGAATGCCGACTTTGAATTAGAAACTAAATCAATGACGCTAACATAAAAATTTTTTCGTAATCCGTTTCTATCAAATTCAATAATGCCTGTTAAAGTGTTATCACTTGAAGAAAGTTTAATTCCATGAAGAGATTTTGAAATAGTTTTGCCATGTTCAAATGTTGTAAATTGTCTTTGTGGATTATTTTTGTCTGTTCCTGGATGACAATAAATTCCTGGTAATCCTCTGTTATAAAGTTCACCATGTCGAAAATTTTGGTGAAATAATGAATCATTCTTTTTTAAAGCATTTTCTAAAGCTTTTTGAGCAATAATAACAGCATCATGAACAAAAGCTAGTCGTGTCTAAAAAACAGTAACTTAATTCAGTTTTTTAAAATTGAAAAAACCAGTACTTCAAGATCAATAATTTTTTCTGAACGGTCAACATGTTTTGATTGATCAATGGCAGATTTTAGCAATGTAAATTCACGAAGTTCACGATTAATTATTTGAAATCCTGTGATATTAATATTTCCGCTTTGAAACATTTCAACGTCATACGGTTGAAAATCCTATAATATCAGTTGTATAAAATTAAAATAAAAAGTTCAAAACTAACAAAATTGGCAACAACATAATGATAATTGACTTGATTAAACTGCGCTGATCGAATTGCAGATAAAAGTTGTTGCTGACGATAAGAATTTTCGGTATCCAAAATTATTCGACTAAATAATAATTTTTAACATTGTAAATAAGTTTTTAAAAAGCTTACTTTGGAGTTTTTTGTGCAAATCTTTGAACATTAAAAAGTCTTAAAAATTCAGGAAAATCATCAATTTCCTTCGGAAGTTGAATAAGTTCAGAAGTAACTGATTCATTGGTCTTTTTTCTTAGAAATCGATAAATCCCTTCTAAATTTGCTGCTCCAGCTTTTTGTGAATCTTGTAAATAAATAAAATTTTTCCATCCTTTGAGAATAATTAAATCCGCAATTAATTCAGCATTTGATGGTCGAACACTCACTTCAAAGCTATAAATGGGAATAAAATAAAATTTTATTTGAATTTTAAAAGCTGTTGATAACATACTTGCTAACAGTATTTTCAGATGGAGCAGATGGCATAATGTCCCAGTTTACTAATGGTACCTCCAAAGAATTTGCAACACTTAAAAATGCTTCACGAGTTCGAGAACTTTCACCAGCAAGCATTATCATAAATCCATCTTCTAATTCCGAACAAACTATAAATTATTTTAAAAATTATAAATTTAGCCAAGACATTAACAAAATCATACTTTTCTTCATAACACCCCATGTATCACCTGCAGCATGCCGAAGAGCTTTATTTCGATGTGATAACGTAAAAAGAGCTTGAGAGTTGCCATTGATACGATGTACGGTAAAATTTAGCGTTGTTACAACACCATGTTCACGATCTTCGGGTGTTGTAAAAGATTCTAGAAATGTTTGTAAAACTAACATTTTTTGAAAAACAGCTTACGTATTGGAACTCTTGAAGGATATCCGTAAGTAGTTAAAATGAGAGCAACAAAACAATACAGTAGCAACAGCATTATTATGCATTTAATTTTAAATAAAAAAAACCATGGAGAAATAAAACACCTAAAAATTGAAAATGATTTGAAACTTTGAAAAAGGAAGTTTTAAAAAATTTCGCAATAACAACAAAGTTATGCAACGTTTTTATTAGCATATAGTTAACAACAAAATTTTGGCAATATTGAAGCCTACAGTAATCGTAATCAACAACAGCAAAAATTTTATTGAAATTATATCAGACAATGATATCTGTTGTTGAGCTTAGGTATTTTTAACAAGTCTTTAAACAAGTTTGAAGCTTCTAAAGAGTTTTACTTCTTTTTACTAGTACTACATATTCTCATTCTAAGCCGTGTTTCGTCCTTGACTTAGGAAAGGAGAAGCAGCCTTCCCCAAATTGCATTCAATTTTGCTTCTTTTCGCGGCCAATTACTTTCCAAGGGCTTTCAACTTTTTTTTCTGCTTCTTTTTCTTTCGTAAACGGCTCTTCTTCTCTTTTTTGCATGAATTTTTTTTTGACAAAACTCTTTTAAAGGGAAAGTGTCAATTTATGAAATGGCATTAGTTAAGGATTAAGTTATTTTTGTAATTTGATTCATCTCAAATCCATTAATTAACTTGTTGCTGCTTATTTTATAGACTCATCTATTTCCAACAGAACTTAAAGCAAAAATGATGAAAAAATTGAAACAGATCAAATTAAATTAATAAAGAAATCTATTTTTAATCATAAAAATATCAAGTTTTAAAAGATTCTATTGTTTTTATAAGCCAAAGAAAATGCTTTATTGTAACAACTCAAATGAATTTTTCAATTACCGTAATCCATTAATTATAAATTATTTGTTTGCTCTTTTTACCACGTTTTAATACAAGAAGCTGCAGTATGACAGATTTGGGTTAAATTACAAAACATCTTGTAAAATTTAAAATAATTAAAAATAATCTCTTTGGTTTATTTATCATATCATATTATAAAATGACCTTAAATATAATATATTCGTTTTTTGCTTTCACCAACTAATGTTTGGCGTAAAGTGAAACAAACAATTTTCAAAGTAATATATTTTTTTTGTTGAAAGTTAAAGCAATGATTGCATAAATTATTTTTGTTATTTATAATTGTTATAACATTTTATATATTTATATAACTTAAATATGCAGCCAGATTTATCACCGCATTTGCATACCGTTGAATGTAATATACTTATTGAATTTCTTAAGCGGTGTAACAAGGACAACCCAATCAGTATGTTTTTTTCTCCATTTTATTTAAATTTAACTTGATTTTAGAACGGTATTTTGGAGGATGCAGTTATTGGGATGAAGCAGTATGGCAGTGTACAAAAAAAGAACGTATTTGGCGTCGGTAAGTTTTTAATTCTTGAAAAATTACGCTCACTGTTTTTGATTATTTTAGTGACAACAATCCAAAATATAGTAAACGTTATGCTGAATTGAAACATCTTCCATATGAATATTATACACCTGTCTTGAAAAGGTTGAAAGATGAAGGAAAATTAAATAATGAAGGATTTTCTGGATGTCAAATATGATCTTAATTTAACCTTATCAATATTTGTTATAATTAGGAAATGTGTTTTGATAGTCAATAGAAAATAAAGTAATATATTTTGCTACTCTTTTACTTTCAAAAATTTTGTAGAAAAAAACAGGTTTAAAGTTCGGCAGTCGTTTTTGTCCTTTCGCAGCACCTGGTCGCATCAGGTGGTGACTGGCGCGACCAGGAGCACAGAAATTTCTTTGGTGAAAAATATCTAATAAAGATATAAAATTTTTATTGTCTTTTTTACATTAAATTACAATGATAACAGTTATTGATTAAGGGCCCGTATTAAATGAGATTGAGAGTTACAAGGATGAGATGATAAGCTTTGAGACATGAGATTTTTGAATGGTGTGACATCAATTTCAGCAAGGTCTTCAGGAACGTTTGTATTTCCTGTGTTAATGGAAAGAGATTCAAAGATTTGGGTATTGCCATATAGAATGGCTTCAGCTTCATGAGAAAGAAAATACCGTCGTTTTTCAAGGTCTTCACATTCGAGTGCATCAGAAATAGTATCAACAAGTTTACGAAATTGATTTTGACCAGAAGATCGTTCAATTTGGCGGCAAAGATTTTCAGTTGATGTTCCTGGACTGTAAAGGCTGTATTCAGAATTACATGTAGAAGGTGTTGTACTGCGTGAAGATTCTGAATAATCACTGTATGTTGAATTTGAGGATTCCGAAGTTTTTCTGTATCGTTGCCATGTTGCTGCATATGGCTGATGCTGATATGTATGGGATGGCTTCATGCGATTCATTTTTAATGAACTTTGTTGAGAATCAAATGATTGTGTCATCTGAAATGAAAAAAATAAATTAAAATTTATTTCAAAGATCTTTGTAATATTGCTTACCGTAGGAGTATCACTTTGACCCCAGCCAAGTAAAAATCTTGTTCTGTCACGAATATTTCCTTCTGTAACAGTACACATGACAGTATTCTTTTTTTATTATTACAAAAAATACAAAGTTTTGAATTTTAAATAACTTTAAGAAAAAAGTGTTCCAAAAACTTGGAACTCAGAGGTATTTATTTGAAACATGGCACCCTGAATTTCTTATGATAAAGCAAGTTTCGGACATTCTTTTCTGCGACCGCCCAACAGATTGTACCAGGACGGGCCAGCCAAGTGTAAATTTAAAAAAAGAAAAATGCGCAGAAAACCGTGAATTTCATTGTGACCGAAAGGAAAAGAAAAATATTATAAGGAAGAAAGGAGAATTAACTGCAAAAAAAGAGAGAAAGAAAAAACAGAAGAAAGAAATTGCAAGTTTTAATGAATCATTTTGTGTTAATGTTGTAAAAAAATAGTTTAAAGTGTTATTGATAAAAATTAATAATTAGGGTACGGTAGAAATGGTGTGAAAGGAACAAAATTTTGAGATAAGCAGCATTTTCACGATTTGATTAGCTTCAGCAAAAAATTTAATAAATTTAAAGAATAATTGCTTCATTTCATATCTTTGTGTTGGATTATAAATGTAACATGATATCACAATTTTTGCAACTTTGATCTTGGGATTATGTTATCAAAAGTTCGATCATTTTTTAAAACACAAATGTGTTATAATCCTTTTGTTTTCTTTTTTTATCATCTTTTCTTTCACCGTCGTCGTCTTCCAAGTAGGCATGGCCTAGGGACCACTTTTTGAAGTCCCGTCCCGTCCCGTCCTGGTCCCGCCAACACAAGTCCCGCCCGGTCCCGGGACGGGACCAGGACGGGACGGGACGGGACTTTTCAAAATCTTCCAAAAAAAATTTTTTTTCAAAAAGTTGTACAAAAGACTAGTTAAAAATTATCTGATGCAAGTAAAGATTACGGTTTTATAAGATACGGCGCTTCTTTAGAAAATTTGAATAAATGCATTTGATTTTTTTCATTCTAATTCAGTTCCCTCAAAAATGGAATAAAGGGCGGAATAACCCATGAATCGAGCTTTCTTCCTTCTTTTGTGCTGTATGAGGCAGTCGATGAAAAAGCTTCCTTTCAAGCCATTTTTTAAATTATTCGACGCCCTTTTTGGTAAAGAAGTACTAAAGATACATTGTAATTGTAACTTCGGCCCTTTAAAAACTTCTTTTTCTTATATTTCTTTACCGTATGCCATTCATACGTATAAAAATTGTGTTTGGTATGTACGTGTATATATTTTATGAGGAAAAAGTACAACATTTAATGATAGAATCTATTTAAAAAAATTTCATAACAAAAAATAAAACAATAAATTAATCATGTTCAATAAAACAAAAAAAGAAAAATTCAATAACATTCAATACGGGCCACCAAGCATTAATCCCGATACAGTATTAGCATTTAATAAAGATCTTTGATCAGTAATAACAAGTTTTAAGCGGCTAAAGCTACGCTCTGGTGCAGTCGAGCTAGGTGGCATGGAAAGAATTTTTTTAGCAGCTTGAGATAACCTTGGATAAATTTTTTGTCGATCATACCACCATTTCATTAAATCAATTTTTGGTTCATATTCTTCAGTCGAGTGCTGGTAGCGCTTAAGCTCATTAGCAAAGTTATCAATACTTAGCGCCTGTTGATCATACATCGATGATAATGGCGCATCATCTTCAGCATTTACTCATAACAACTGAACACATAATACATTGAATAAAATTTGATGGGACAGATTTTTCACCTTCAGCAACGAGGATAACATTAACCATATATTTATCATTACGCAATCTCTGCTCGATTTTTAAATTTTCAGACTTCTTTTTAATCATTTCGCAAATTTCATTTTTGTCGTAATTTGCAGCTTTCTTAGCAGGCAATGTTTCATTATTATCATTAAGGGTAACTTGAGAAATATCAGTCTAAAAAATTTTATTTATCATTGTTTTACTTCTACCAGCGAACCAACCGTGACGAGATTGATCATTCGAATTATTATTAACTGTTGATGAATTAGGATCAAGTAATCTTTGGGATGTTAAAAATTGCATCATTGGATTCTGGTTAGACATAATTATATTAATTAAACTAACAGATAAATAAACACAAAGAGCAAGAGCTCAACAGGAAATATAAAATAAGAAAAAAGAAATCGTGCTCTTGTTTCGCTGCTCCTACTGAGCGTTAGAAAATTTTAACACAAAAGGAAAAAACAAAGAAGAGAAAATGCGTCAACAAACGCCAAACACTAATAAAAGAGATGAGAAACATTCAATGGCAATAATATCGACAAAAAATAAAAAAATTTGAAAGTCCCGGGACTGCTACTTCAAGTCCCGTCCCGTCCCGTCCCGTCCCTTTGACATCAAGTCCCGTCCCGTCCCGGCGGGGCCCCGGGACGGGACGGGACTAAGAGGGACTTGTGGTCCCGGTGCCATGCCTACTTCCAAGATAAAAACAAAGGCGAACAAAAATATGCATGTAGCCTTTTTTTCCAATGCCATTAGTGTTTTACTTTTATTCCTTCATTATTGTCTCTCAAACCTTTTTCTTTTTCCCCCTCAATATTTGTTTTTGTTAGCTTTTTATTTTTCTTCTGTTGCATTTTTCTCTTTCCCTCCTTCTTTGCCTTCATTTTTTGAAATACTATTAAAAAAATGCTATCACTTTTATTCCAAAGTTTGAAGGTCGTTATGTTTTTTCTCTTCTTTTGCTTTTTAACTATGTTTTATTGTTCTTCTAAAATGCTATATGTTTTGAATGAAAAAGAAAAATCATAGAAGAAAAAGGAAGGAACCCAGTTCCCAAAACAATTGGCTTTCCAACGTGTGAACAAAAAAAACAACACTCACCCCATTAACTTCCTCTTTCTCTCCATCCCATCTTAAAAGTTCAGGCAAATTCCATACGAAATCTTTTTGGTAACAGAAATAAAGCGTTCTGTTGCAGCAAAAGAACATCCACTGAAATACATCTCATTTTGTATTTTGTTGATTTGACTAAATCTTTTGTATTTTATTCATATATTATCAATCTTTCGCCATTGCTTTTTTAGTTAAAAGTGCTTTTTGTTGTCCACTTGTTGGACATTATTCACGTGGATTTCATACTTTTTCAAGATTGTCGTCTATTTGTGTCATTAAAACAGGTTTGTCTATCTCAAATTTATCTAGTTCATTTGCAAACTTTTTTAGTCTAGATATTGTTTTTTTAACTTTTAAAAATAACCTACATAACATATATTTTGTTGTTTATTCAATACCTTGATCGATGTATATCGCCTTCTATTTATAGAGATTTTGATCCATCCCCCTTTTTCTTTTCTTATCTTATCACCAAACTGACACCTTATTAACCCCCCACTATAAATGGCTATATGCGTCAATAATCATTTACTGTTAGATCATTATCTTCTCTTGTTTTCTTTTTCTGTACTGGTTTAATTTTCTTGCTCCACCTCGTGTTTTTTGGTTCTTACATATACATACATCAACAAAATTTTTATTGTGATGATTTTTCAGTTCGGTTTTATTCCTCTTTTTCTTGTATTCCCTTCATTTTCATGAGTGTTCTTCTTTTCAACTCTTTAATATTGAATCCTTTTCAGGAGATTACAAAAGATATTATTCCGGGTTTAATTCAATAAACATGGCACCAAAGAAAGTATCTATCGTTGGGTCTGGTAATTGGGGATCTGCCATCGCTCGTATTGTTGGTTCAACAACCAAAGAAAATCAAAATACATTTGATCAAACAATTAAAATGTGGGTTTTTGAAGAAATGGTTGATGGAAAGAAATTGAGTGAAGTAATTAATACAACACATGAAAATATCAAATATCTACCTGGAAAAAAACTTCCAGAAAATGTGGTATGCATTTGTTTGGTATATATATGTGCTCCTTGTAAAACTTCTTTTTCAGGTAGCAGTTACAGATGTCGTTGAAACTTGTAAAGATGCTGATATTTTGATTTTTGTTATTCCACATCAATTTGTTACAAAAGTATGTAATGATCTTAAAGGAAAAGTTAAGAGTGATGCTGTTGCAATTTCTCTTATTAAAGGTCTTTCAACTGCTAAATGTGATGGAATAAAACTTGTATCAACAGAGATTAAAGAAATTCTTAATGTTGAAATTGCTGTTTTAATGGGCGCTAATCTTGCTCCAGAAGTCGCAAATGATAATTATTGTGAAGCTACAATTGGTATTCGTAATAAAAAGCATGGTGAAGTATTGAAGACTCTTTTCCATACAGATAACTTCAGAATTAATGTTGTTCAAGATATTGAAGCAGTTGAATTATGTGGTGCTCTTAAGGTGAGGATTTTCCTTTAGTTGTTGGAGACTCTCTTGATTTGATTTTAACATTGTGTTAGCTTCCTTGCATATAATATTTAATCGAATCAA
Source organism: Panagrolaimus sp. LJ2400 (assembly GCA_024447215.1). Taxonomy (NCBI): domain Eukaryota; kingdom Metazoa; phylum Nematoda; class Chromadorea; order Rhabditida; family Panagrolaimidae; genus Panagrolaimus; species Panagrolaimus sp. LJ2400. The sequence continues at coordinate 7,978,560 of JAMRYA010000009.1, read as the reverse complement.
GAGTAATAAGGTAGTGATGTTAAAATGTTTACACTCGTAGCTTCAGAATATCGTTGCTTGTGCAGCTGGCTTTTCGGATGGTCTTGGTTATGGTGATAATACAAAAGCTGCTATTATTCGTCTTGGTATGATGGAAATTGTTCGAGTATGTTTGCTATAAAAAATTTTTTTTGGTAAAAATATAATCAGTCATTTTTTAGTTTGTTAATCAGTATTATCCTGGAGCTCATCTTTCTACATTCTTTGAAAGTTGTGGCCTTGCTGATCTCGTTACTACTTGTTATGGTGGCAGAAATCGTCGAGTTTGTGAAGCATATGTTAAATCTGATAAATCCTTAGCTGAAGTTGAAAAAGAATTACTTAATGGTCAAAGCGCACAAGGTCCTTTAACTGCAGAAGAAGTTGTTGAATTGCTTAAGAAAACTAAGTCAGAAAGCACGTAAGTTTATAGCTTTTTTATATATAAAATTATGTTATTAAATTTATAATTTTTCAGATATCCATTATTTGTAGCTGTCGATAAAATTTGCAAGGGAGAACTTAAGCCTAAAGATTTGATTGAATGCCTTCGTAATCATCCTGAACATGAATAAATATGTTGCTTATATGTAGTGTGATGAGTAGGGATATATGTAATCTCATTGTTAACCAGATAATTTAAATGCTATGCAAAAAGAGAGAAGAAGAATAAAGATTTTTATCATTGTATGTTTTTATTGTTACATAAATTGATGACTTTTATTTTTTGATTTTACAAATTTATACAGTATTTACGATACTCTTATTGCTTTAAAAACATTTTTTTACAATTTCGAGCCTCCTTTTTTTGCAAATAGATACGGTAAACCTGTTTTAATAGTTTTTCTCCTACATTTTCGATAGAAATTTAAAAAAATCATAGACATTGCCCCTGAGATTCAGAGTTGAAAAAAAAGAAAAACGCTAGTTTTTTGTTTCATTTTTCTTTTGAAATTTTTTAAAAAAAGAAATGATTTGACATTATGTTAGTGCAAATTTGATTTAGACTTATAAAAAAAGCTCATTAGCGCCAAAAGAAAAGATTATTCAAATTGCAAAGATCTAAAACAAATTATTTTTTGTGTCAAAGAAAGAAAGAAGAAAGTCATCAAAGTGTCATTCAACGTATTTTTTAGTGAACTTTTTTCTTGTATTTGTTGACATTCATTTTTGAACAAAATCAAAGTGGAACAGAATAGAAGAAAAAAAAGGCTAATTGGTTTTTTGTTGATTCGAGTATTCAAAAGCGGCTTCTTTTACTTTTTTGCTCTTTGTAAATATTACGGTAATCCATTGAAGTGGATGGCTTGGATAATGGGCTTTTCGGGAAATAGAAGAATTACTGTAGATGGAATGAGAAATTGTTTTCATGGACTTCATATAAGATTTGCATAATATTTTTAATGGTTACGATTAAAGCTATGATAAATGTTGTAAATTCTGTTTTTGTTATGTTTGAAAAAGTTTTATTTTGGATATTAATATTAAAATCATCCTTTAGGGAGTCATTTTGTTATGCCACAAATAGACAACAACCACATTCAACTGCTTTCTAGCTTTAAAGCTATAAAAAAGTTATTTCTGAGATCTTAAATAAAACTTTTCCCTCTCTTTCTTATTTGTTTGTTTCCATGAAAAAATTCCATCTTTTTTCCTCATAAATTTTCTCACTGGTCATCTAAAAATATGTCCATGGAAAGCAACAACTTTAAATAATGTTTGTTTGACCTTGCAATGGTGACATTCTTTGTCTTTTCGTTTTAATAACTTTTTTTAAAGCATTGCAGAAAAAGTAGTGAGTGACTATTTGCTGTCCACATTGAAATATTTTTTGATGATTCGTTCAAACCCTCTTTACTATAAATGGATCGGAAAAGAAGACAATGATTCAATCAATCAATGAAAAACAAAACATCGAAGAGAAGAATTGAAACATAAAAAATAATTTACATAATCCTAAGTGGGATTATTCGAACGACGGAAGAAATGTCTATGATGATGTTGATAGAGATGATGACGAAGAAGAATGCTGACTGGCTGACTGTATCAAGGGCAAGAGGGTATTTATCACGATTTCATAATTATTCAAGGGTGAAGAAAAAAAGTTGTAACAAAAAATGTGTTCTAAAATGGAGCATCCATTCTTCAATCCTTCCACTTTTTCCATATTTGATTACTTCAAAAGATTTTTGCCTGTTCTTTTAAAAAAATGCCTTTGAATATTTTTGGTGTGGTTTTTTCTATTCTCTGTTTCTCCCATTTTTCTTCTTCAATCACAAAAAGAAGAAGAACTATCACTTTCTAAGCTTGTTCTTACAGTTTTCCTTTCAAGATGATGATGATGCATCTTCTCCTCTTTTTCTACTTTGTGAAACGGAAGCGTAAAGAAGCAGCATTTTTTTGTGCTAGGTGGTGAATGCGTGAAAGTAGTGCTCTTGTTTTGCAATGTCCGGTTTTGCGCAACTTTTTTTACAAGAAAAAACATTTTTATTGTTCCCTTTTTCTTCTATATTTTTTTTTGCCTTAAAAATGGGGTTTGGTTTATAACGGTCACAATAATTCTTTGAATCAAAATAAAAGAATAAAAGTAAATAAGCACTTACAATTTTATTTTAGATAGAAAAAAAGTTATATGTCCTTTTTTTGTCGCTATATTTGTATAAAAACAGCAGTACTACTTGACATGATATACCATCTTTCAAAAGACACGATTTTTTATAGATCAACACCGTCTCAACCTGTGATGGCATTGTTATTCAGCTTAGAAACTTGATATCTACTTTTTTTGCAAAAATGAAAAGTTTTCTTTTAAACTTATTAAGATTCGAGTTACATACAGTTTGATTTACCTCCTTTTTAGGGAAAATGGTTTTGAGTTCGCAGCTTGATTCTATAAGGTCAGATCTACAGATCTATCTAAAAAATAAAAGCATATATGTGGTTTTTGAGCATGCCTGTGAAAAATAATAAATCCAAGAGCAAACAAGAAAATGAATAAAAATGCCAACAATTTATTGCTTTTAATGTCTTCTTTAGTGTCTAGTATCATATTTATTAAGCATTTTATAAGCAATAGATGAATATGTTTTTAATAGTTTTCCATCATTTTTATTTCTTGTTCACACATTTCTTTTCCAAGGTGTTGGTGTAAACTTTATTATGTTTTTTCATTTCTTACATTCCAAACAAAAAAGTTCAAAGGTGTTTTAGAAGTTTGCAGCAAACGCTTACAGTGATAAAAAAATAAAAACTTTTATAAACAATTGGAAAAAGCTTTTTAAAATATTTTTTTTTATTATATTTTGAAAACACAACAGTTCTTTCTTTTTTTTCTGCTACTTTTTATATTTGACCTTAGCTTTCATTCTCTTCAAACTTTAGTGGCACTTGTACATGTTTGCATATTCATTTAAATCTTCCTCTTTTTCCTTTTCTTTTCTTATTTTTTGTTTCCCAAATTGGTCAGTAAAGTGTACTGTGCGTTTCTAAACAATTTTCTATCTTTCTATGTCCCCTTTTTCTTCTCCTCATTTTTAAATTGCAATTGTATTGCCATTTAGTTAAATAAAATGTCGATGGCACAATCACAACATGTCATGTTTTTCTTCATCATGTAAGGAAATAAACAAATAACATAAAAACAATGTAGAAAATGCCTTGATATATCCTTTTTAATTTACCCTAGATTTTTCAGGCACATGTATACATATATATCTGTATTTTCTCTTTTTATTCTTTCTTCTCACTTCTGATACTCATTGTACAATTTATTCTTGACCTTTAATGACCCTTTGATTCATATCTCTAAAAAGTCAACCAGACGCCTGGTGCGAAAATAACCTTGAGAATAAAAGGAAATCTTTCTAAAATATGTGCACAATTTTTACGACTTTTGAACTCATTTATTAGTATTACTTTTTCTGCTACTATTTTAGAGATGATTTTCATTTATCAGCTTTTTTATTGTTTCACATTAGTGCATACATATTGTTTGCAAGTCAGAATCTATTTAACGTTTTTTAAAAGAGTTAAGTTTAAAAAATAGCTGCTACCAGCTATCTTTAAAGTAAAGTAAAGCAAAAATGATGGCGAATAAAATTTTTGTTTTAATGATTTACCTTTTTCATTAAAACGAAACAAATGCTTTTACAAACTAGAAAAAAATCATTTTTAAGCTTAAAAAGGGGGGAAATGGGGACAACAAAAATCCGCACTTTGCATTTTTGGAGAAGAAGAAAAAGAATAATCGAGTCAAAAAGACAAGAACAGGCTCATATTCCAGCTGGTTTATTCTTTCACTTTTTTCATTCTTCTTCTTTTAAAGCTTTAAGATAGATAGCAGAAGAAGAAGAAGAAATAAAGAATAAAGAAAGGCATTGAACCATTTGCCATAAGAAGTGAAAAAGAGTTATGAGTTGGCATTAACATTTTTGATGTTTTTGAAAATCTTCTTATTGTATTTTGAAAGAAATATTTTAAATATACTTTTTAACCATTTTATAGAACTTTTAGGCGTGTTAAATCAAAATCCATCAATTTTATTGTCAATTTTCATTTTTGAAAATCATGTTTTTAAAGATGTCATTTGCTTTTCAATTTTGATTTTTCCTCACTTTTGCTTTTTAAGTCTGTATTTTATTTTTTTTGGTTAAATCTGTTTTGTTTGCTTAAGGACACATCACAATTATTCTCGATAAACAGCTATTGTAACTTTTTTCCCTTAAGAATTGTAAAAAACAGTGAAGGACAAAAAGAGCTATATGGACACTGTGTTTTTTCTCTGTTAAATTGACAGTCTCACAGTGACGAACTTGTCTTTTATTATTATTATTTTTGTTGTTAAAACTAAATGACCAACCACTTGAGATTAAAAAGAGTAAAAAAAGTTTTGGTACTTTATTTTGGTCGGTCACTTACTTAATAAAAAGATAGAGGAAACCCTCCCCATTTTATTATTTTCATCTTACCGTTTTTTTAGCCCTTTTACGATTAACAAGGCGAGAAAAAAGACACGTACAAATTTTTGTTTACAGGTTTTTTAAAGGAATGATGGTGATGGGTTGTGATGGTCAAAAATTTAAATGACCTAATCTGCTCTTTTTAGATTTAAGAAAAATTTGATGTTATTTTTTAGGTTATTATTTGATAAAGGAATTTTCGAAAACTAACTTTTTTGACCAACGACTACTGTAATTCTTTCAAAAGCTGTTTCATAAAATTCGAAACTTTTATATTTGTCAAGGAAAATTGTTGACGAAATTTCGATGATCTTTCTTTGAAGAGAAAAAAACATCTGCTGTCTATTTTTTTGGAATAAAAAGTTTTGTCTTGGATTAATGTTATATTTTTGAATTAGTCATCACAATAAAATTCATTTCATTTGGCGGATATTATTATTATGTTGTTATTAAAAGATGGAAATTAAGTCTTGTTTGAGTAAAAAATATCGTGAAACATTTAAATTTTATACAACTTTCTTGTCTTACAGTAATGCCCTTTTTTGTCTTTTCTTGTTGTGCTGCATTTTTTCTTTGAGAAAGCTTATTGGATGTTTTAACATAACTGCATTCCATTTTTTTAAATCCTTCTTTGTAACTTTTCTTTGGAAATAAAATTGTAACTGGTTTATCTTTTCGTTGTTGAAGCAAAAAAGGACCTTTCTCAACAAATGTTTAATTGACTTTATGTTGATTAATTTTATTTGAAAAAAAAAGAAATGTCTCATTGAGAAGTGATTGCGCAGGTTGTATAAATGTATGAATCATTAGCTTCTCATTGTTGTTGCAATCACAAACCGTATTATTTTTGCATACTGTTCAACATTGAACAACAAAAAAAGAAGTTTTTGACTTTCTCTTTTATTTTTTATTTTGCAGCAGTGATTCAAGTGTATCACCAACATTCTCTTCGTCACCAGCATTTTTCTTCTTTCTTTTTCTTCCATTAACTTTTTTTACAAATGCATATATATGCGCATGTATAAGTGTACATATTAGGTGATGAAAAAAGTATATAAATATTTTAATTGTGGATACTAAATCGCTTTTTAATTTCATCATCATCATCTCCCTTTTTCACTTCTCCCTCCTTCGTCTTCAATTAACCTACTTTTCTGTTATCATTTATTTCAAAAAAGAACTTCTTATAAACTATTGTTTTAATCTTTTTTTTTTGATGGGAAAAAAACTTGCTTTGAAAAATTTTTACATTTTTCTTCCAGAATCCTTTATCCTTTTTGTTCAGAAATGTTCTCCTCAAAAATTCTTCCTGGTTTTAAAAAATTTATTTTTTATGCAACTGTTTTCAAAAATTAATTAGGTATACAAAAATGACAAAAATTTAACTAAAAATGACTAAAAAGATTTATATATATGTGCAAGCATTTTCGACGATGGAGGCGGAGCCTGATCTACCACTGTCTTTTTTCTTTAAGTTTTTTTGTGCAATGCCTTTGTGGCCTTCAAAATTTTTGATGTTTTGACTGACCAATGTCAAAATATTTTTCGATTTCTAAAAATTTTTGTATCCACACATGTCTTAATTTAATAATAATAAATATTTATCTTTGTAAAGAATTACTTAGAAAACAATGCGGTTTTTTCAAATGATATTGTTACCTGATAATTCTTAAGCAGCTATCTCGTTTACCTAAAATTTTTATTAACGTTAATTTTTTTCAATTTATAATGCTTTGGCGCGCATTCGTCAAAAACGCACACGACGCAGCAGTTTTTGACCATTTTGTAAAAAGGGGTTATGGATGAATAGAAAATAGAAAGAAGCTTGTCGATCTATCTGTTTTGGAACTGGACAAGACAAATTTCTAGGGATATTCATGAAAGAAAAACCATCCATCCGCCATCATGGATATATTTATATCTTTTTATATAGGATAAAAATCAAATGTAAAACTAGTATTTTTTTCCCTTTTCTTCTTTTAATTTTTTATTATCAATCCATAGTTCTTTTCTGTTTTTAAATTTTCAAAAGTTTGTAATAGTTAAAATTATTTTGGGGTATGCTTTAATAAGTTTCTGTAGTAAAATCCGCGCAAGGCTTTTTTACTTAAATATTTAAGAAAACCTGTGATTGTTTTTGAATTCTTTTATAACCATTTGTCAAATTTTTTGCTTTAATCAAAAATGTCAGAAATAATCTTAAAATGAATAGAATTAATTTTTTTATTTACGGTTTGGGACTGTTTGATGTCTAAAATATTTTTATGTTTCCATTCTTTTTTTTTCAGTTACAATCATTCAAGATGCTCTTCTTTCCCATACATACATATTTTAAACCAGAAAAAAATGTTAAAAATTCTTTGCATTAAATCCTGTTTAACCTTGTTTCTTCTTCAAGGAATGAGTTGGGGTTATTATTTTTTTGGGTTAAATAAAAAAAATAAGTAAAAGGGTATAGAAAAAAAGCCTTAAAAAGAATAAGGAAAAGCCAAAAACTGACATTGCTCACTTGACTGCTACTACCAATTCAATTATTTTTGTGCGTTCGTCCTCGATAAAAAAGTTGAATTTTTTAAGACAGCATAAAAAAAAGATTTTCAGGTCACGAGGCCAACGGCTGTGTTTTTGCTACACAAAAATCTTTGATGACTTCTTTTTTTCTTCATCTTCATCTTCTTTTCTTTGCTCATCTTATTAAACTAAAACTTTTTACTTAAAACTTTTTAAATCAAAAATTTTTTAAACCAATTTAAACAAAAAATGAAGGAATCAAAGAAGTGATGTTCTGAGCATATTCGAAAAAAAGGGGTACTACCACGAACTGACCTTTAAGCATTTAAAGTTAACTAATTTGCTTTTCATTCATTGTTATTATTGTAATGCTTACTTTTTTTCTGTTGGGTGAAGTCGCACTTGTCTTTTTGATTTTTTTGTTGAAAGCACATAATTTTGTTCTTTTATGTTTGTTTTAGGTACACCATTTTTGCTTTGATTTTGTACTTTAACTGTTTTATTTTCATATTTAAACAACTTACAAAAATTTTTAATTTATAACATATATTTATTAAACTTTAACATTTTCACCCTTTTTCTTTACATATTTTTTTGTCATCCACTGATCACTCGGCTTCCATACAGCTGTAAAAATCTCTGAAAAACTATTAATCTTCATGTGACAAATTCAAGGGTTAAAATATTAAAAAAATTTGTTTTTTAAAAGAAAACGTAATTTTCTTAAGAGTTTATCCATCTATCGCTTAAAAAATCACCGCACAGTCTTTGTTAATCAGGCGCATAAATTTTAGTTTTTAAAACAAATAAAAGTTTGTTGAAAAGACATTTTTTTCCAAAAAATTGAGACAATAACAAAAAGTGACCACAAGAAGCTTCAATATTTTGACTATAAAAAACAAACAATAACAAAAAAAAGAGAATAATGAAAGGAATTTTCATTCATTTTTCTTGTCCATTTTTGACATATAATAATTGATTACCGATTTTCAATGTTGTTGCGAGTTAAGCCGTCAAGTGAGTGAGTATATGTATGTGATTGATGGAAAACGATCTTTTTTATTTCTTAAAAATAACAAAAACACAGAATATGGGAAAGAAAGGGTAAAGCCTTTTATTCCATTTTTCTAAAAAGGGACAATATGCTTTTCTTTTTATTTTATTTTAACCCTTATAAATATAACTATAAAAAAGTTTATTTTTACACAAGAACAACATTGCAAAAAAGGAAAAATATAGAAGCTTTGATTTAGTTAGAGGATGGAAATGCTTAAAAAACATCACCATTATTTTTCTCTGTTTTCAATTTTTCAGAAATTTTGAAGATTTTTAAAAACCTTTTTTCAACATTTTCATTAATTATGAACATAAAGTTTGGTTAAGCTTTTCTATAGAATAAAAACAACAAAAAAATAAATTTATGAAAAAAAGAAGAGCCCCTTATTATTAAAACAACTTGGTTAAGTTTTAGGATGAATGGACAAGTGCCAAAGAGGAGAAGAAAAAATAAAGTGTCGAAAAGAGCTTATAATTTAATAAAAAGAGGGTTAAAAATTTGCAATAGCTTTTAAATGGTACAAAACGGCATCATTGAAAGGACATCTTTTTCAAATATATATATTCAAAATCAAATTGCAATTTGCAAATAGATTAAGATTTTAAATGACTTGGGCTGAATGAATGAACCGAATGAAAGAAAAAAAACACTGAGAACATTTTTTTGAGTCAATCACATTATATTTGAATTTCGGTGATATTTTATAATGTTGCTCATTGTTCTGATTGTTGAAAAAACTTTATTTCAAATTTTATTAAAAGAAAAAGATATACAAAAGTTTTTTGACATAACTTTGTTACTTCATTTTTAGGGCAAAAAATTTTCATAATCTCGGATTTTATATAAAAATGTTTTATTCTTTTGCGCGTTTTTTTACTTAATGCTTCTTTTATGTTTTTAAATGCCTGCTTCTTATTCTTCTTATTTTTTCTCTATGGCTTTTTTGAGTGCTTCTTTGACAAAACTAACAACAATTCAATTTACCAATTGTTTCCGTCTTTGATTTTTATCTCTCTTTTTGAAGCTGCAGAAATATATAAAAAAACTTTATTAAAACATTGATTTCTCTGATCGTTTTCATCAATGGCTGCTTCATTTTGAAAGGACACTTTATAAATATTTCCAGAAACGATATTTTTCATGTCTAAAAAATTTTATGATTATTTTTTCTTAAATTTTTTAAGAATCGATAGATTTTCATTTATTTCTCTTTATTTAAAACGCATTTTATTTTTATCTTTTTATTATATTACATTTATAATAACTTTTTTTTTATTTTGTGTTCAACATTACTTCACAATTGTCAATAAAATTTAAGACTTAGGGTTAAGTTTACCCCCAGAAAAAAATGAATAAAGTCGACCCATCGCGTTCTCAGGAGTCCTCTTCTGAAGTGCTTTTATTTTTTTCTCCTTCTTTGGAGGGCATGCAAAAATGGCAGTTTATGTTTTTGTTTTGTGCATAACCAGTAGATAGGCATACTTTCAGAATACTTACAGTTGTTCTTATAAATGGCTTAGAAAAGCATTCATTTAAAAAAACATTTTTGGTTTTTAACGTGTATTGTTTTTGTGCTTCTGATAAATTTTTTAATTCAACTTTTATTTTTCAAAGAAAGACAGTCAAGATGTTTAAATTTCGGCGTTTTGGATTATCTTCTTTGGTCAATCAGCTGATGGTCACAGCGGTTAACGATTGCCTTAAGCTAAACATATTTTTCCTCTTTTTAATTCGTAATCAAAAGAGTAACTCTTCTGAAAAACAATTTCAAAATATTCAGTGGCTGACTGACTTTCTCTGGTTTGATCACTCAAGACTACTGTGCATTAAAAAAAGAGGCTTAAAAGTCCTTTTGTAGAAAATTTTTATGAGTTTTTTTCTCTCCCCTTCATCTTTTTTTCTTATTTATAAAAAAGGAGAAAATACCGACAAACCTTTCTCCCCCCAAAAGTGGACTTACAACAATCATTGCAATGGACAAAAGCCGAGGTCGAATTTTTTTAAAAATATTCGTGCATACACACAATGTCCATCATCAATGTTGAGGAGATACAGTGCTCAATAATAAAAAAAAAAGAAAGAAAGAGGGGGATGAAGGTGGACAACGACCGGATCAGCTTTTTTTGACTATAGGTCCACTACTTAGAATTTTTACGAGAAAGCAAACAAAATTCATTTGACCGAAGCAAATCTCGCGCAAAAAGATTGCTTAGTTTTCTTTATTTTCATTTTTAGCAAAGTCAATCTTTCTTACTTTTAGAAGAAAAAAACTTTCTTTAAAGATATAACCTCAATGAAGCAACAATCAACAAATCAACCATCCCTCCCGTCAATGTGTCGTCTGACAGAATTCTCCACTGTTTTGACGTTTTTCTTCTTCTTTTTTATGTTGGTCGTGCAAGTCCATTAAATGATGAAGAAGGAGTAGCACTTAGACTCTTGACTGTCCTTGCCCTATTCTTTCGTTATGATTTTTTTAACTAAGTCTTATTTTGACAATTTTCAAATCAGCAGCAACCAAACAACTTTTTTTAAATCAAGCTATTATTGTTGCGCACCTTTATATTCTTATACATTGAGGGAGAGAGAAAAAGAGCAATAGCTTACTTTGACAGTCAGTTAAAACTTTTAAGACGTCACTTAAGCACAAATCTTAAAAATGCAAAACTATTTTGCAAAGAAAAGCAAAGCGATGAAAGACAGTCTACTGCTAATAATAAAGCAACAGTTCAAACTTTTTTTTGTAAGATGTCTTTCTTTACTTCTTTTTTTCTTTTATTTTTGACGTGAAGTATTGAATGGTCAGTCAGTAGTAAAGAAGTGATGGAAAGATGAAGAAATGAAGAAGTAACAGTCAGTACCTTACTTCTTCCGGTTATTTTTTGACTTTTTATTTATTTATTCAAATAAATCTTTACCCTCTTTTTTTCATTTATAAAAAACTTTCCCCACAAAACATGTAAACGGCTCAAACATTTGTGATTTTTTTCCTGATTTTAATCCTTTCTTTATTTTTTTTGCAAGTATACATGATGAACGCTTATATTTTCGACAGGCATGACTGAGGTCTTTTTTCTTTCTTTTTTTCTCTCAGACAAGCATTGACCCCCTATTGTTTTCTTTTTATTCTCCCATTTTTTGGCAACACAGCTTGAGAACGTCATGACTGACCCTTTACATGCCAAAGAAGTGCGCGTTCTACCGTAAAGACGTTCTTAGGGTCAAAAGTAGATTTGACCTGGACATTCAAATAGGAGGGTGCCCTGTATGTCTTGTCATTTTTTTCTTTTTTTCTTCCTTGGTAATAATATATATGCGCAACTGCACTATCTTTTATTAATACAACCTTAGAGAAAAACAAATATGGATTGTTAAAAATGGGGAAAAAAACTACAAAATATGATGGACATTCTCTTATATTGTCTTAGGTCAAATAGCGTTTTTTCTCCCTTTTGAGAAACTATTTGCATTCTTTATTTTCACGATATTTGCATTTTTTACAGTTCTTTTTATTGATTTTTTATATAGCTAATTTTTTGAAGTTGATTTGAATATAACTTTCTCAGCAATTTTGATGTTGTTTAACTTTTATATTTTTTTTTCCGACTTACTGACATTAAACCTCTAGTTACCGACGACCTCGATTATTATGTAAAAAATAATGGTAAGATTTTGTTTTAATAGAAATCACCTTCAAAATCTTATCAAAGAAGTATTGGGTCGTCCTTTCTTGAATGTAACCTAATTTTTGTCTTCTAATTTTTTTCTTCTGTTTTATCGGTTTTATCGATACAGTCATAAAAAAGGACCTCTAATATATAAATCCAAATAAGTAATGTTTCTTCCCTCCTTGAAGCCCTTCCTCTTTTGATGAAAGTAATCCATCCCTTATTCTTTTAATATATCCATATTTCTGGTATATTAAACATTTTTTCTACCAATTCACAAATCAATTTTATTTCAAACAGTCAAGAAGAACAAAAAACATTTATTCTTATTTGAATTTCCGAATGCCATTTTCTGCCAAATGTTTCAATCTTTGAAGTAGGAAAAAGAAAAAATAAGAAAAATTGGCCACATCTGGCTACTGATGGCTACCCGTTTTTTTGACTATCATTTCTTATTTTTTTCTTTATTATATTTTCATTATTTCTTTACTCTTTTCTTACTTTCGACTTAAAAAAAAGTGCCATTAAGCATCATCCAAAAAAAATCTTTAAAGAAAACCTGCCGTGACCTTCATCATGAACTGAATAACATGATACGTACTATCCCCCCACATGCACAACTTTCATTCCATTCATTTTTTAAAAAACATTGAATACAGTGGCAGCTGCCTAAAATACTAAAAATTGACGAAGTGAAAAAAAAACCCCGAAAAAAGAAAAGAAAGATGCGCGAGAACGTAAAAACTTTTCCTGATTAATCATGTTGCAAATGAATAAATAAATTTGATGCAAATACCAAGTGATATAATTTTTCTGATAAATAACTAGGCAATACCAACCGCAAGAAACATATCCCAAAAATAGTTAACGCAATTGTAAGTATTCAAATTCTTCTCCGTTAATGAATACCTTTTCAATCTTATTATTACAATTTCATAACTTATCTTCCTCTTATTTTGCCTTATTATTTGCGTGCAATACTTAAATGCATTTTTCAAAATATGTTCATGATTTTTTTAAATTTTTTAGCGTTATGAGTACGCTCACATCGGTTGGACCCATGATTATTAATGGTATGCAACAACCCGGACAACCAGGTGTTCCAATGATGGCACAAAATCCTATAACCTTATCAGCACAATATTTAGCTCCAAATGGATCACCATTTTCTCATCATATGTCTACAAATTATCGTACTTCACAGATAGCTATGCCTGGATCATCATCTGCTCCAACTCCAACTACAACAACCCCTGCAGCAATTAATAGATCACAACGTTGTGGAGTTTGTCGAGGTTGTCAATGTAAACCATGTGGAGCATGTACGTATTGTCAAGATAGCCCACAATTTGGTGGACCTGGTGTTAAAAAGCAATCATGTATTGAAAGAAGATGTCTTAGAGTGTTAGAAAATCGATTACAAGTACGTTTAATCTATTTCAAACAATTACAAATTTTATGCATTTTTTAAATTACAGTAGCTATTATTTTTAAACAAAAAATCTTTTTTAGAGAGATACTCCAAATTTTAAAGCTCGTGTCGGGTGCAATAACTGTGATGATTGTCGAATGGATGATTGTCAAGTGTGTCTGGTTTGTCTTGATAGACGGTAAAAAATTTACAGTAATTTTGAATTATTTTTGATAAATTTTTTGTTGTTTAGATTTTTTGACAGTCGATATATGACTGGAGCTTTATGCGCGAAAAAGAGATGCAATAATGCCACAAGTCTTGAACTTCCATCTCAGCAGCAACAACAACGACAATCACAGCAACAGCAGCAACAACAGAATTCTGATAGACAGATGATGAAAAGATCATTTGATGCAACAGGACAAAATGGTTATGATTATGTAATGACGAAGCGACGTGGTATGGAAATACCTCAAGCTGTATCACTACCTCCTCCACCACCACAAAATGGTGTACAAATTGGGCAGGCACGGGTTATGATGCAAGGTAGTATCCCAAATGGTGTACCACTTGATGCAAATGGTTATGCTCAACAACCTTCACTTATTCGACTCATTCCACAGCATCAACAAATGCAACCTCAGTTGGGCCCACATATGAGGTAAGGAATCGTTGAACTTAAAAAAAATAAATAGTATGTATTTTTTTAGCTTATTAGTGCCAATGACAAGCCTACAAAATTCTGAAGCCCAACAGCTTCCTCCTCAACCACAACAACAGCAACAACCTCCACCCCCGCAACAGCAGCAGCAACAACAGATGAATGGTGACAGTAATGGCCATTCAACACCAAATGGACAAGCAATACAAATTAATGGAGCGAATGGTCCAACAGTTGTAACAATTCCACATTCTATGGGTATCCAAAATATGCCACAACCTCCACCACAACAAAATGGAATTTATCCACATTTTATTCAAAATGGTATGATAAATTCACCATATGATTATCAAAAAATGTATGCGTATCCAAAATATGAATATTATGATTGTGATCCAAATCGTTCACCCCAAGATCCATATGTTCCACCATCATATTCAGGAGAAGCAAAAAATGAAATTATTCTTCAACCTTTGTAATGTGTTGTGTCTTTTGTAATTTAATTTTTGGTCGCAATTACTTCATTTTTTTCTAAATATCTTTCCATTCTTTCTTTCTCTTTAAATTTTGTTGGTCATTTATTTAATAACACGACACAATTATGTAATAGGTGACTCATTTAATACTACCGTAGCACATATTTTGCGCTCATCTTTAATACCCATAAATTCTTTTTCTCTGCCTTATACAATGTATAACACTTTATAATTTGAAATTAATTTTCACGAACAAAAGCTTCTTTTTTAGTTTATATCTTTGACATTACTGTAATTTAACAACACTATGAAAAGTTGAGAACTTTTCAACAAAAACCATCTGAATTTTTTGAATGGCTTCATTTTTTTGATATTAAGTTATTTAGTCCATACATTGTACATACAAAAATTTTTAATATTAATTTTAACTCTTGTCATGTTTCCCACTCAAGCCACTTGAATGTGATACTCTTTGATTGTGTCTTATCATTTTTTATAAACTAAAATTTTTTTATTACTATTTTTTTCTGTATGAAATTATGATGCGTAAATTGAACAGAGTTTATCGTTTTTTCTTATTTAACTTTTTATTTATATTTAAATTCCAGAAACAAATCATGATTTTTTTGCACTTTGTTAAGCCAATTCCGAAAGCCTTTCGAGAGTTTCTACAAAAGCTCTTCTCACTTACATTACCAAACTCTTATTTTGTTTCCCATTTATTTAAATTTCATTTTAATTTATCTTTTCTTAAAAATTTTTTTGTTATCACCTCTAGAGAATTCTCTTGAATTTGTCTCAGTTCAATTTATTCAAATTCAAGAAAGAAAAAATAACCCATACTTATGCCCTTCGCGCATAATCCATATTTCTCTTTTCTCAATTTTTTTGCAATAATTTTTTTCTTTCGTTTTTTTTTTAAATTTAATGTGTTATTGTTTTTTACCTTTGTTTCTTAATGTCATAATACAAATTAATCTAATTTGCATAATGTTTGTTTAAAACATATAATAATAACCCTATTGTGAATCTGCTTTTTTTAGTAAAACAGCAAAATTGAGCAATTATAAATGAAAGAAATTACCGTATACCGAAAATGAAAAAAGAATAAGAATGAATGTAACAATTAAAAATAGCAAAAAAACAAAAGACAGCAAAAAATTCTGTGAAAAATTGCACATTTCTTTAACAAACAAAAATTTTTTTAGAAAATTTCTTACAAAAATGGGGTCACTTGGGCTTTTCACATCTCTTTTACTTCAAAAAAACAAAGTTCATAAAGAAAAAAAGAATAGAAAGAGAGAGCACATACTAATGATTATATTTAAGAATAAAGAAATATATTGTTGGTAAACAAACATGTCCCTGATGAAAAGGTGTTGGAACTATCGGGTTGCTTGGAAACCATTAGAATATAGCTCCATTTTTATTCATCTTCAAACATTTTCTACTGTTATAAAATTTTCTTTCGTTTTTTAAGCTTTTTAAGTCACAAGTTTATTTTTACTTTTTTGCTGGCTTTCATTTATGGCAAAAGAAAGAAATGAAGAAGAGGGAGGATGAAGCAACAAAAAGAAGTTTCTCCATTTTCATGTTCATTTTTGTGAAGCTTCACTTTTGTCAGCTTTTTCCAATAATATTTTTTTTGTTCTTTAAAAATGCAGAATATTTTGTGGACAACTGGCTGGCAGCTTGACTGGCAAAAAAAGTGTCTATTTTCTACATCGCAAAAAAAATTTTTAAAGAATAAAAAGGACAACGAAATACTCTGGCATCTCTTCACTTTCTACAGTCTTTTCTTCCTCCACTTTTTTTTCCTTTCGTTGATGCAAACAACATTTGGCTGGTCGCCGAAATAACCAGCTGACTTGAAATGATTTGTTTTTCGGTGATGTCGCATTTGCGCACTCTGGATTTTAAGCGATGACGAAGAGTATTGATCGTCTTCAAGAATGCAGGAAGTGTTTCTTGAAGAAGTAAAAAAAGAAACTCGATGAAATGTTAAAAGTCGAAGTTCTTCCTGAAACAACATATAGAAAAGTGCGCAAAAAGACAAGTTCCTTTGCTTTACTTCTTCTTCTTGTTCTTAAACGTGTCTACCAACAATATATAAATGTTAGCGTTAAAAGCCGCCTTTTTTACTGATTATATAATGTTTATTTTTAATTACATAAAAATTTTATTGAAGCGCAAAACTTTGCTTCCGATTATCGATTTTCAATGAAAGAAAACGCGTTTTTGACCAAAAAAGGAACTATTAAAATTTTTGTGTCATTGTTGTCGTGGCAAATAGTTTTTTTTTGTTAAATAAATAATAATGTATAAAGGAGATATATAAATATATAGTGATTTTCAGAAACAAACTTCTGTGTTATATATATATCTGGAGCATCTATTATAAATCTTTTATAAATGGTAGAATACTGAGTATTACAAATATTTTATTGTAAATATATTCTTTTAAAAACAATCCACAACCAATATGGAAACAAATACAATGCAAAGCTCGGTGACGAGCAATTCCAGTGAGGTTTGTGTTTGATTTCTCTTTCCCTCCACAACTTTATTTCGAAATATATAAATTAAAAATTTAAATTTAATCTATAAAAAAATCCATATTATTTTGATGATTTATTTTAGATTGTTTATGGTAACAGTTCCATTGCCGGCTCGGATGAGTCGCGTGTTATGTCAGAAAAGGTTCAAACACTGGCTTCATCAATTTATCGACAATTTGAAGCTATGATTCGAAAACATGGCGAAGAAAGTGTTAAAGTAAGATATAGATTGTTAAAATGAATATTGTTATATATTGAATTAAGGATATAATGCCATTGGTTGTAAATGTGCTAGAAAGTTTGGATTTAGCATATCTTGAAAAAGAAGAACATTTGGTTGATCTTGAAATGCTTAAAGAAGATAATGAACAACTTATTACACAATATGAACGCGAAAAGCAATTGAGAAAAGCTCAAGATCAAGTAAGTGCTTTTTTATCTCTCATCCTGTACAAAGCAGCTAAAACTTTTTTTACAGAAATGTCTTGAACTTGAAGAATCTGCTTCCGAGCAGACGCGTGAACTTGAAGGAAAAATTCAATCATTAGAATCAGTTGTAAGAATGCTTGAACTTCGTGCTAAAAATGCAACTGATCATGCAACAAGGTTAGAAGAAAGAGAAAATATTCAAAAAGAAGAATTTGATAAATTACATCAAAGATATAATGATTTACTTCGAACACATATTGAACATGTTGAAAGAACAAAATATCTTATGGGTGCAGATAAATTCGATATGATGCAATCGTTACCAAAAAGTCGAATGAGTTCTATGGCAACCAGTGTTGATGCAAATGTTCGAGGAATTTCTGATCTTATTAGTGCTGTACATATGTCACAAAGTACACATGCAGATGTTAATTTGGCAAATCATATTAGTAATGAACGTAAGAGTTTTAATAAATCGACCAATTAATCAGTAAACAAAAACGGTTTTTCAGGAGATTGGCAAGAAGAATTTGGGCAAAGTGCTGATATTATTCAATCACCAAGAGAAGATGATCAAATTTCACGTGAAGATGTAAAATCAGTCAGAGAAGAAACAGATGATATACTTGAAAAGTATGTTCTACAAGAGATAACGCTCAAATAAGCTAAAAAATTATTTCAGAGAAAAAGAACCTGAAGATTCATTGAGTGCTGATCTTACTGGTAGGTTTAAGTTTTTATTTACAGTATTCTTATTTTAAAAATCAAAGTCTTGAACATAAACATACTTAAAAACTTTTCCAAAAATAGCTTCTCAGTTTCTAAACTATTTTTTTTCTCTATACAGGAAATCTGGTTGATCCTGCTGAATTCGCCTCTGCCGGTAAATTTTCGTTCTGTGCTTATAAATTTTTTTGTTTCTTTTTATTTTTAAGTTTTGCTTTCGTATACGAGGGTTGATGACAATAATGCTGTAACCATTGTTTAAAAAAAATTTTTGTCTAAAAGAGTAATCAACCAACAAACCGTTTTTTAAAATACTATATGCCTAATACTTGTTATTTATAATTAAAGAAATAATTAATCTAACAAATATTAATTTTTTCAGTCAATGACACCTTTATTGGTATGTTAATTATTGTCAAGCTGTTTTTATGCCGTTTTATATTCTTCTAAAATCTTTCGTTTGTTTTTATTTTTTGCAAAAACCAAAAAAAATTACACTTCTGTCTTTTTGCACAAACTTTAACACTTAATTTTTTTTCTTACTGTAGGTTTTGTTTTAACGTGCACTGGGCTTCATAAAGGGTGTTGCACATTCTTTTTTTTGTGTGTTGCTTTTCACTTTCACAATTATGAGACAATTTAAAAATTTTAAAGTTTTTTTGAAAATGTTTTTGTGAAAATTGTGGTCGTACATATATCGTATTGTGGTGTACCACGTTTTGAATTTTTTGCCGTTATTAGTGTTTTGTCTATCATGTGAATTATAGGAATGGGAAGAGAGGTTGAAAATTTGATCAAAGAAAATAATGAACTTTTGGAAACTAAAAATGCATTGAATATTGTTAAAAATGATTTAATTGCAAGAGTTGATGAATTATCAAGTGAATCACAAATTCTGAGAGCTGAAGTTGAAAGCTTAGAAATGGTTAAAAATAAAATGAGTGATAAAATTCGCGAACTCGAAATAGAGCTCAGAGAAATAAAAGAAAAAGTAAATGCAGAAGATGTTGAACCAGAAGTAAGATTAAAGTCTTTTAATTTATGATTACCGTATACCTTTTTTTAAGGATGATATTCCAATGGCACAAAGAAAACGCTTTACTCGAGTTGAAATGGCCCGCGTTTTAATGGAACGTAATCAATACAAAGAAAAACTTATGGAACTTGAAGATGCAGTCAAATATACAGAAATGCAAAGAGCTAAACGAATGAACACAAATAATCAACCACAGTCAAGAAGTCGAATTTGGGATTTGTATGTTTTATACAAATATAGCTGACTGTAGTTGACATATTAAATTTTAGCTTTTCTGAACTCATTGGTGGTGCGCCAGCTCCATCAGGTCATCAACCTGTTCGCCGAACAGGAAAACGTGCAAATGATGCTGCACTTCGAAGGAAAGCACATGCACGAAATTATGATCTCGATTTAGAAAGTGTTCAAGAGAAACGAATGGCAGAGAGAAGGCAACAATATAGAGCTGTAAGCCAACACATGAAAAAGGAAGATGATAGCCGAACACATGCTTATGGCTGGTCAATCCCGGTTACTGTAGATACTGCTTCTTCAAGCGCTTCTATTCCTGTTCCAGTTTGTTGCCGTCCTTTACTTGATCGACAACCATCACTTAAAGTTTGATGCTATAAAAATTAAATGATTCGAATCTTACAGTACCCTTTTATAGATTTGGTGTGCTTCTGGTGTTGCATTACATGGTGGTAGAACAAAGGACGGAGGATATATTGTGGGTGATTCTGTATTTTATGCTGATTTTGCTAACACTTCTCCTGATGATTCGGCTCCTTCGGATGCCAACAGGGTAGATCTACTTGATTATGAACTTAGGGTACGCCTTTGGTTGGCCTGGTGCCATGCTTTACTCATCCAAAAGAAATATATAACTTTCCCAAATTTGTGTTACCTTAGTTGCCCGCTTTTTGAACTCCTTTATCGCTTTTATTAAAACTAACTTATTAATAATCATTAACTTATTAATAATTTTTCATTTTTGTAATTTTTTTTAGATACAACAGCGTGAAAAACTTGAACAAGAATTTTCCATTTGGGAATGCAGTAGTTTAATCTGGGTATGCAGTTCTAATGAGCGTCGAAGTTTTGTTACAATTCTTGATGCAAATAATCCAAATAATATAATTGAATGCTTTAATGTTGGTGAAGCCCATTTATTATCTGTTGCATCTGTAGCAGGTGTACGAGAATCTGATTATCCTCATGATGAAACTCCAATTGCTGAAAAATATAATCGACAAGGTGGATATGTTAAAGATTTACCTGCTGATGCCGGTGAACATGAAGCATTTGGTGCTGTATCATGGATTGAACTTCGACGATCTGATATTGATGATATTCCTACATATTGTTCTATTGATGAAAAATCATCACCAAGAAGAGAAAGAAATTGTAAGTTATTATTAATTAAATTAACAGCTGAAAAATACCGCTTTTTTAGTTTCTGTAAGCGAAACCAATCCTGAAATTTCTGAAAAAGCTGATGAAATTGGTAATTTTTTTGCTTTGGCTATTTTATTTTAATAAGTAAACGTTAAATATTTGAAGTGAATTAAAATCTAAAAACAAATTAATCTCTTTAAAAAAATTAGGACTAATATATCTTTAGCACCAGAAAAATTAAATCCAGCTGATTCAGAATTAAATGCAAATGAATTGCACTCTCCTCGAACAACCTTAACTTTAGAAAAACGTGTAAAATTTGCAACACCTGAAGAAGAAACAATTGAAGAAAAAGGTGGATAAATTGAATAGCTGTGGTGTTTAGTGATCGGATCCCGTAATCCCGTCCCGTGGCAATTTTGGATTTACGGGAACGTCCCGTTACCGTTCCCGTAGCCAATTTTCCCGTAAATTGCTAATTCATGATGCATTTTCGTCGAAATTACTTCAAAATGGTTTAAAAATGACTAAAAAACATTTCCTTGTTGATTATTGCCTATTTTATGATAGTACCGAAAAAATTTCTTTGAATTTGAGGCTTTATGAGTGCCATTATTTTTTACGGGAATTACGGGATTCCCGCGGGAATCCCGTAAATCCCGTACCGTGGCAATTTCGAGATTACGGGAACGTCCCGTTACCGCTTTTTTCCAAAAACGGTACGGGATCCGATCACTAGTGGTGTTTGACCTTGTGTTTTTATTTTGTGGTGTTGGTGTAACTAAATAAGCAAAAATTAGAATTAACAAATTAGAACTCACTTTTTTTTTCTTTAAGCAGCTTAATCTCAAAAGCTAAAAATTTTGTTTTATTTTTCGTTTCTTATTAGTGTTTGCTTGTGTTTATTAGATCCACATAATCAATTTTTTATTTTCAGAAGAACGAACACTTCGAAGTTGGAGCAATCTTCAACCTCATATACGAGATGGTCTAAGTAAATATGAAGGAATTGGCGAAATTACAACTGCTTTACCAACAATGTGGATGGGTCTTGAAAATGATTAGTTAGTTATTATTTTTATTTTTGTAATATCAAGAAAAATAATTTTTTCTTATTCAGTATTTACATACATTCGGGTGTCTCAGAATGGAGAAAATGTTTACGTAGAATAAAGATGCCAGATGCTGTTCTTCACATTCTTCATTATAAAGGACGAGTATTTGCTGCTCTTGCCAATGGTGCTCTTGCTGTGTTTGTACGTGATGCCGATGGGAATTGGTCTGATGCTGGATATCTTCTAATTCGATTAGGAAAGCCAACAAGCTCTGTTTGTCATTTAATTGTTGTTGCTGGGCGAATTTGGGCTGCATACCGTAATTGTGTTGTTATAATTGATCCAAAACAACTTATTGTTGAAAGTGCATTTGTTGCTCATCCACGTCGAGATAGTCAAGTACGAAATATGGTATGGGTTGGTGATGGTGTATGGCTGTCAATCAGATTGGATTCAACTATTCGATTATATCATGCTCATACTTACCAACATTTACAAGACGTTGATATTGAACCATATATTACAAAAATGCTTGGTTCAAATAAGCTTGACTTTTTACATTTACGTATTACTTCTTTGCTAGTTCTAAATCGACGACTTTGGATTGGTACTGGCACTGGCGTTATTGTTTCGGTTCCATTAAGTGAAGAAAATAATACAAAAGTTGAAGTCAGCAAAGTTGATTCAAAAAAAGGTTCAAGTGAAGAAGTTCGAGGTCCTGGTGGATTAATAAGGGTTTATGGTAATCCTAATTCTGATCGAGTATCTCCTGGTTCATTTATTCCATACTGTAACATGACTCATGCACAATTAAGTTTTCATGGTCATAAAGATGCAGTTCGCTTTTTCTTGCCAGTTCCAGCAGGTTAGTTGTAAAATTTATATTTTCAAATTTACCTTTTTTTAATATTTAGACTCAAATCCGGCTTTACTAGCTGAGATGGATACTAGAAAAATTCTTATGGTATCTGGAGGTGACGGATATATTGATTTCCGACTTGGTGAAGAAGATGATCCACCACCAACAGCTGCAGATCAAGTACGCATTCATGATATGTCTCATTTAATTGTATGGGAACTCGAAGTTCCAAACTTATCAAAACGCTTAACCTAAATTAACTGATGTATTCCACATTTTTTCTTTTGCTAGTCATTACTTTTTAAAAAACCTTTGTGATATTGTTTATATTGTTTTAATTATGTGCTTTTTTCAAGCCTAAAATTTGACATTCTTTTAATTTTCTGCATTTTATTTTTTACGGTAATTTTCCATGGTCATTTTTATGATAAAAATAAAAGGTATTATTTTTGAATTATTTTGTTAACTTCATTTATACAACACAGCTTAAACGAAAAAGCCGTTAGATTTTGAGCCAAAATTAGGTTCCATCTTTGGAGCTCAAGCTTTTGTTTTTACCGTAAGAAATAACAGTTTTTATCCAAGATCAAATTTGTATGTCGTTTATTTGATAAGCAATCGATATACACATTAGTAAGACAGAGGAAAAAAGGTTTTTTTGAGTTATTTTTGTATATAAATGGAAATAAATTTTAGTTGATACCGTAATCTTCCTGTTCATTTTCATATATAATTAAACAATATGTTGCATAGTTAAAATATTAGTTAAGTTGAAAAAACTCTTAAGACTTGTGATATAACCATTTTAAAAAATTTTATAATTATATTAGATAGCATATAGAAAAAAAAAACATATATTTAAAAATGAGCCTATCATAAAAATAAATTACCCCCTACAGGAAACACCAAGATTCTTTTCATTCCTTCTTTTCTGCAACATTTTCTTGATTTTCATTTTCAAGTTCACGCATTTTGGAAACCTTTTGAGCGTATTTCTTCATAAATCCTTTTAAATCTTTAGTGTGCTGAAAAGTATAAAAAAATATTAACAATAATAAAAGTACTGTATATTATAGGGTTTAAAGGAGGTAAACTCTGTTTTCTTTTTTAACCCATGAATTGCTTAGTGAAATGAAAATGCGTTTTTCTTTATTACTTTTTATTCTTTATTGTTTTAATTGAAGATGCACAATTCAGGTTTTTGGAAAAAAGAAACTACCTCCTCTAAAGCGCCTACAGTAGTCTTATCGGTATCAAAAAAAAAGTAAAAACATACAAGAGCAATTTTTTGTAGAACAGTTGGAGAGTAATCATCATGATTTTCAAAATCAACACAAGTAATAGCTTTGCCTTCACGTTGATTTCTACCTGTACGACCGCAACGATGAATATAAGCAGAATATTCAAGAGGAAGATCATAATTAATAACATAATCAACTTCAATATCCGTACCACGAGTGAGAAGATTTGTAGCAGTCATAACTCGAAATTCACCATCTGCAAAGGCTTTAAATTTTTGTTGACGTTCTTCAGGAGTTAAAGTACTAAAATATTTCATATATAAAAGCTTTAACAAAAAAAATAAGACTAACCTTAATACAGGAAAAGCAGGAATACCATAAAGTGATAAACGTTGTGCAATAAAATGAGCAGTAAATATGCGTTTAGTAAAAATCAATACCCGAATATCGGCCTTGTCTAGTTTGAATTTATTAGCCAAGAAACAGTAGATTGTATCAAATGGATGTGGAAGCTCATTTTCTTCAAATTTATCAACAACAACGTCATCACGTAAAACACCAAAAACCTTTGTATCACAACGTGAATTAACATGCCAGAAATATTGACGAACAGAGACTGATACAGTATTTGGATCACCATAACGAAAAGAATAATAATTGTTTTGATCAATGAATGCCATAATAGAAGGATCACTTGTTGCAGAAAAACACATGGTAGCAAAATTCTAAAAACGAAAGTAATAAAAATCAGAAATCTGAACAATTCGAACACAGTTTATCTACAAAATCAAGGACGTCAACAGAAAAACATTTCAGAATACGCACAATCAATTTTGAAGGAGGCATGCCTTCGATCATTTGCCGCTTTTAAATGGCAGCTGCAAAAGATTATAGGATTTTTGCTATAATCTTTTGCAGCTGAAGGGGGACGTGCCCCTGGCGCTCCCTCTTGCCGACGTCCTTGTATAAAATTACTTACAGCCATTGATTTCAAATGAGAATATAAGTTAACAAATTCAGGTGTATCAGCCATTTTATCAGCTTCATCAATTACAACATACTTTAAATTTTTCAAATTAAATTTTGCAGTAGACGGGGCAGAATCATTATGACTAATAAATCTTCCAACAGTACAGACACCAATATGAAAAGCTCTATCTTCAACCATACCTTGTCCACCAGTGATTAACCGAACTCGTACACCACTATCCTTGAGCAATGCCATAAGCTTTCCATAAATATTTTGTGCCAAAACAGTAGAATGAGCAAAAATTAAGGCAAGTGGAGTAACAGTGGATCCAAGGAAACTTTCTTTATGAGCAGATAAGCATTTCTGAGCAACAGGAATCAAGTAAGCATGAGTTTTGCCGGAACCAGTTGTACTTGTGCCCATAAAATCAGCTTGACGTTGCAATTCAGGAGGATTTTCAAAGAAGAGAGCTTGAAGGGTAGCAATTTGAATCGGACGCATTGTGACAATACCTTGTTCCATAAGCCTTGTAACAATTCTCTCATCCAAAAATTGGAGATTTTCGCAATTTGTAAAATCCTCAAATTTAAGCTCTTCCTTTTCTTCAATACGACACAAATCAATCAAGTAATTACAATAAGCAAATTCAGCATCTTTGCTAGCATATTTATAGCTGCTTCCTTCTTTTACACCTGCACCATCCATTTTATGGACAAGATGTTTCACGTAAATTACAGAACAATTTGATTGAAGTAATGAGAACTTAGCAGAATGTTTTATTCCCTGAAAAAATTGTTACAGTTATTATAAAAGGCTGCCCAGAAATCACATAATTTGGCAATAGGGTTGGTGGAGTAAGCCAAGAGACCACGTTGCTTTAAAGTGCGGCATAAGATCAAAGCAAAAAGAATCGCCGAATGAGAGGGTTTCGAAAATTTCGAAAAAAAGATCTCTTGATAAAAGCTATTTTTTGCAGCAACGATAAATTTTTGATCAATAAAAAATAATAAAAATTTTCCAGTCGAGAATGTTCTGTCCAATCAAGGAGTAAAAATGCTTTTGCAAAAGCTGTTGCAATGTTTAAACCAGCAGCTCTAATTTTTTGTAAGAGCATATAAATAATAACTTAATTAATCTGATTGATTTGTACAGTAATAAAGGAGGGGAGAGCTTATATTTAAGAACATATATGTACTTTCAGACCTGAATAAAACGAAATTGAAAGCAAATACATTGAAAACTGCACTGTTTTTTAAAAGGAACACAATCAGTTAACACAATAAGCTTTTTTCTGCATCAGAGAACGCCATTTTCGTACTCGAAAGATAACTTTTTAGAAAATAGCATTTTTGGAATCAGCGTAATAAACTAAGTCCAGCTATGATTTGTAAAAAATTGACGCAAAAGTAGTATTTGGGTTACGGTAAAGAAAAATGACAATAAAAAAGGAGAAATGTTCGTTGGCCGTCTTCATCAAATATTTAAAGCACATCGATTTAAGAAAATCATTAAATGAAGAAAACAATAAAACATGATTAAAGGCGTCAATATAAACAGAATCAATAAACACTTTCAAAAAATAAAATTGTCAAAATGAAAAGATTAATGTTAGTTTCAACTTTATCTACCGTAATGTACATGTAATAATTCAAATAAACAAAACAACGACAATAATAATTTCATACACAATAAAAAGATTAATCATGTGAAGAATCATTTGTATCAAACAAATTTACTTCATCATCAAGTGCAAGATTGCTGAAAAAAGAATAAATCAATAAAATTATTGTTTAAAATGATAAGCAATCAACTTACTATGTGTCATGATTCTCTTCATCTTCATCTTCAGTTTCAGTCAACAAACTTTTATATTCAACTGCACAGAATTTTTTCCAATCTGATAGTTCTTTGTCACCATTCATCTAAAAATTGATTGTTTTAGTAATTTGTAAAGGTATACTGTAGCTGATATGATTCACGTAAGAAAGTGTTCTCAAAAATGTTTTTTTAAAACTATTACAAAGTTTTGATAACTACAGTAGTATTTATCACAAAAAGTGTTAAATTACTGTAGCTGCTTTACCTCAACTAAAAAGTTGTTTTGCTAAAAAGGGATACTGTAGCTTAAAAATGTCGTCTTGCAAAATTGCAGAAAGACTTTGATAAACTGCAGCAATTTTTTTTGCCCAAAATAAACTATTGCTTCCTTCGATGGCAAACTAATTCATCAAAAAGACTGCCTATTTTCCTCTCAAAAATTATATAAAAACAAGCCTTTACAGCTGCACGTTCACCATCTGCAGATTCTTGTTCAAGATATTTATGATAATTTACAAATGTATTAAAGAATCGATGAGCAAGTCCACAACGTTTGAGATCTCTAAGTGTAATAGTTGTTGGATCTTCAGGTGAAACAAGATCATATAACTAAAAAAAATATTTGCAAATGTATTGTTATAATTTCAAGTCAAACCTGATTAACGACATCAACAAAATTTAAAAAATCTAATGTATCATTAGGTTGTCCAGCATTGCATGTTTCAACCATATCATTGTAGAATTGTTCCATTTCATACTTTGAAATAATTCCATCACCATCTAAATCAATACAACGGAACCAATATTCAATTGATTTTGGATGTCGCTTATCTTCTTCTGCTAATAAAAATGCAACGAATTCTTCAAAACCAATTGTTTCAATTTTTTCTTCACGTACTGGCCCCCATGTTGTTGATAACTTTTTAGAAGCAGGATATCGATTAACAGCTTTTGAAAAAATTCTATCTATTATCATATTCGTTAAAGCACCATTACAATGCCTTTTCATATCTTCTCTTGAAATAAGCATATCATGATCATAATCCAATTCCCAAAATTTACAATATGTTACATAAAAATGTTCATATGAAAAATAATCAGTAATTTTATTGATATCATCAATTTCTTCAAGTAAATGCATTGTTTGAAGGAAATTTGATTTTCGAAGTTCATGTGCTGTAATTCTTCCCCTCCATGATCGATTAACATTCCAAAATATTCTAACAACAACAGCTTGAACATATCTTGCATGAAAAAGTGGTGCGTCAGTTAATACTTTTAGACCTGGATGGGTTGAAATAAGATCATAGAGAATTGAATAAAAATCTTCTTTTTCTAAATATGTACGTGCTGGTAAACCCGTTCTTGCAACAGTTAATATAAAAATAAATCGAGATGCTTCATCATGACTCTTTTCAACCAATCTAAAACCATGAGTTAATTGGCATCAAAATTTGAAAGCAGTTTATCATCAAAAATAAATAAATTTTGTCGATAATTTCTTTATCATAGATTTTTTTCTTATAATAATGTTAAACCAACTAGTCAATGGTGCCAATGGCGAACCTGGTCGACAGAGGGTGATCAGGTTGCACCAGCATATGCCGCTGATTATGGGTTTTTTTAACCTTTTTATAATGTTAAACTAAGATAAGAAAAACATACTAGGAATTCAAATAAAAGGTCCAAATTTCTTTTAAATTGAATGGAAAAGTACCCAAAAAATTTCGCTTTCTCCCTAAGAAAAAAATTTAACTTACTCATTCCAAAAAGTAACAAAATGATTAAATGAAATATCGAGGTTATCATATGTAGCTAACATAGAACATTGACAAATAGCTTCATATACGGCACGCTTGATATAGACTGGCAATGCCATTATTCGACAAACTTCAGCAAAACCTTTTGAAGTTAAAACTTGATCTAGATGAGAATTAAATATTTCTTCAATTTTTGCGATTTCTTCTGATAAAGTGTTGTTTAAAGTGTTACCAACCAGCAGTGCCATCGTTCGACAACTTTTTTTGAACGTCGAGATCGTGAAATAAAAAAAGAACAAAAAAGTTTTTTTTACCAAAAAAAGAAGAAGCGAGCATTCGAGGACCGCTTTGCCAAAAAAACAACAACCGCTAATTGCTTTATAATTTTTTTTGTATTTTTTTAAACTGCTGATCTTCGAAAATCTTTGATATAAAATATAATCTATAAAAAATTACTTAATTCCAGTGAAAATGCATTATTAAGATTCTTCGTTACAATACTCAAAAGCAAAAGACAAGAAAATAGAGAACACATTTTTTGAAGGAGATATAACTTTTTAGAGTGATGAACTGCAAGCACCATCATGTTCATTGTAAGTGGATGCTGAAACATTTGAAAAATATGTCATGAATTTGAATATGGAACGTCTGCTTTTATTTAACTTCATTAGAAATGATATGCATTTGATCAATACAGTATGTTCAGATATGCAATAAACAACATGGTGATAAATTTGAAGAAAAATAATGTTAGAATTGGCTAAATTCGATTCACCCCTGCCGTCAAAATGTACATATGATCATGCAATTATCCCATATTTTTGTGTTAAATTATAGTCTCAGAAAAACTTATTTATTTAATGAAAGTTTTATAAGTGCTTATTTACTTTATTTCTCCCCTTTTTTTGCTTTCACGGAATCCACGGCGGTTTTATACAGAGTTGAGGGTTATGTATGTGAAGGTTCTCCGATACAGTGTTGTTGCGACTCCGACTCCGGAGTGATTTTTTGAAAGATCAAAGGAAAACATGCCGCTTTTCGGAGTCGGAGTCAATCAAAATGGTCGGCCGCTCAAATATCTTTTAAAAAATCATCTCTCAAGAAATTTGTTTTTCTGTTCGATGTTTTCTTTGTGTTTCCATGATTTTGATTAATTTTTATTTAATGAAAACAAACAATAAAATAAAGCATAAATTTTGCTGGCAGTGAACCAAGGTTTTCAAAGCTCAACCGTTATAATTCATTTCCCTGCCAAAAAATAAATTTTGCAACGAGATAAAATTGAATTTTCTTTTTATTGAAAGTTTTTTGGCAAGATTCTGAATTACGCTTTAGATCAAAAGAGACAGATAAACAAAAATTATTAATGATAAATTTAGAAAACAAAATGATGGCTTAAATATTTGAAACGAAAGAAAAAAAATAGAGAAATATGTTTTTATAGAATTCTTCTGAAAAACAGAAAAATGACCGGTGATTTTGAGTGAACAATTGGAAAAAAATATAACAAAAAAATTACAACAATGAGATAATATTTAATTTAATAGAGCAAAAGGATTTTTAAAATCCACAAAGAATATAACCGGAAATAATAAAAAGTGGCAAAGTTGCTACAGCAGTCATGGCAGAATTTGCATTGGCTAAAAAGTTTGAAAATTAAAATTTTATCAAAGGAAATAAATAAATTAATCATACTTTTTTCAGTTTTTTCTTCTTGTGATGATGTTTTAACTTTAACATAATTTCTAGCATTTGAACCCCAACCATATCCATTACGAGCTTGAACTTGAATTTCATATTCTGTATCAGGTTTAAGAAAATCAAGTTTAATTGTTCGATGCCAAATATCACCTCGTTGATCATCTTTTGATGCTCGGACTGAGTGAAAGCTATTAAATTTATCTTCATTTGCAGGACGATAAAGGACTTTATATTCTTTGATAGGCTGCTTTGATTCAACATCCCATTGAATTTCATTATTTTCAAGTACGGTAATAGCTGGAGGACCTGGAGCAGCGCTAACATGAATTTGTGTTTGAACTTGTCCCATTTTATTTGAAACACGACAAATATAATCTCCAAAACTTTTTGATGTAATATTATTTATTGTTAAAGTTGTGTAGCTGTAACCATTTTCAAATTTAGCACTTTCTGTTGCTTGATGTTCATTTTTCTGCAAAATTTTTTTGTTGTTGTTGATCGTCATACAAAAAATATTATCAAACGCTTACATTAAGTGAAAATGAATTAATAAGCCAATTTGCTTCAGGTGATGGATTTCCTTCATATCGACAAACCAATTCAACTTTATCTCCTTCATTAACAGAAATGTATGTCTTATTTGTTTCTACAGTAGGAATGGCTAAAAAAAGAGTAAATAACTTTTTGGCTGTTGCAAATAAACATGTTTTTCTTCTTCTTCTGAGAGAGTTATAATTTCACACCTTTTGAGTGAGAAAAAAGAATACGGTTTTGAGAAACAAAGAAAGAAAAAACTATTATTCTGTCGGTAGGGTAAGTTAAAAAAATGCCACAACACAAAGAAAAGCAATAAAAAAAGGGGAAGAATGAAAAAAAAAACCACCAACACAACAACAAAGCTTACCTTCTTCTTTCATATTTCCATCGCGTTCTTCTCGAGCTAAAATAGGTATTAGTTACACTTCAAATTACAATATGTAAGTAAAAATCAAATTTATGTTTCTTGCCATTATTTGGGGTAAACCCTTTTTTTTTCTTTTGGTGAACAATAAAAAATCAAAAATGGATCATAAAAAAAGAGTTTTTACGGTCATTTTTTCGAGAACTTATTTTTGGCAATACTGAACACACGAAATAGTGGGATAATTAATTTTGCAAGGATTAAAAGATAACTTTCTAACTTTCATCCACTTCAATGATTATTAAATCACCTCACTTCATTGTCTCCAAAAAATTTTCACACAAAGTTAAATTATAAAAAAAACCAAAAAAAAACGTTGAAACATCACACCAAAAAGCTTACCATTTACAGTAATTTCAATTTTTGCAGTTGCATTTTTAC
Organism: Panagrolaimus sp. LJ2400; assembly: GCA_024447215.1. Classification (NCBI taxonomy): domain Eukaryota; kingdom Metazoa; phylum Nematoda; class Chromadorea; order Rhabditida; family Panagrolaimidae; genus Panagrolaimus; species Panagrolaimus sp. LJ2400. The sequence continues at coordinate 7,946,925 of JAMRYA010000009.1, read as the reverse complement.
CGTATTTATTTGATCCAATACATTCATACGTTCCCGAAGAAGATACATTTATTAAAGGAAGTTGCAAAGTTCCGTCTTTTAAAACGGCTGCCGAATCAGGAATTTCTTGGCCCTAAAAAATTTGAAATAAAACATCTGTTTTTCTATTTTTGTGCAAAAATCTTACAATTCTTCTCCAATTAATTGTAGGACGTGGTTCACCTGTTCCAAAGCATCTTACAGTAACATTTTCACCTTGTCGAGTTAAAACAGAATTTAATGAAATTGTAACTTTTGGTGGAACAATAACAACAAGTTTATGCATAATTTTAATTTCATCACTTAACATACAAGTGTAATTTGCACTATCATATGGAGCAATTTTACTGATAATCAAAAGATTATTCTAAAGTAACAGTAATAATAGTAATTTTGCTTTGAAGAGGTCTTTTAGAAGTAAAACTTACAGAATTTTCTTTTCTAACTTCCATTTTGCCTGCAAATTCTTCTTGAGCTTCTTCATCAATAAAAAGGATTTTATCTTCATTGCGCTTCCATATAACAGGATATTCTTCTAAAAAAAGGGGGTTTTTCAAACTATCAAAATATGCATCAACTGCTTACTATTGCTATCTTGAACCTGGCATGGAAGTTCAGCTTCTTGTCCAGCTTCATAAGTGAAAACTTGTCCCTTAGTTGTAATTGTAATATCTTCAGCAAAAGAAAGTGCAAGCAATGAAAAAATCACGATTAAAGTGATTTTAGTCATTTTAAAAAAGCTGAGATTTGTAAAAGATTATTAACATGCGACTTTTATGATTCAGCAGAAATATCTAAAAATGAGATATCACTTTAAAAAGAAACGAAAAGAAAGGAAATAGGTGATTCACGAAAAATCGAAAAAAAAAGTGCCAAAGAAAAAATTTCTCAAAACAGGATTCTTTGGTTCATCAAAAATAATGAACCAAAATAAATAGTATTAAAAAAATGGCCTTTGCCGATACATTCTCCTCTCATATTGTGAGGTATGACTTTCACTGTTTTATTGCACGAAAAAATTCAACCTTTAAAGTGAGCGTTTCTAAAATAATAATAATAATATGTATGTATTGTTGCATACATTTCAGGACACCATAAAATAAGAGAAAAATAAAGTTCATAAAAATGGACACTGACTGGGGCCATGATCGACATCTTTTTTTTTCGTCGATCGCAGAAAAGTGCTCATCACTTCTTTTTTATTCGAGCAATAAAAACTTTGAAACAATGTTTTGCTTGGTCCATTGCTGACAGTCAGTGGGTCAAAAAGAAATTGTCACAAAAATATATACTTCAATTGCTTTAATCGACTGCAAATAAAAAAGAAATTTGCATGTGATATGAGCTAAAGAGAAAAAAGAAAAGACACCCATAAAAGAAAAAAAATCAAGCATCATATAAAATTGATTCGATTACTATTTTTTTATTTCAAAATTAGAATAAACAAAAAAGTCTTAAAATGATTTACTATCGCAATATCCCCCTTTTTCCATCATTTAAGCTTTAAAAAAAGATAAACTACATTGGTCATTTATAAAAAGGACACCAAAAACAGACACATGAAGTCATTGAAGAAAGAAGAAAAAAGCCGGCAAACAAATGGCATCTGGAAAGAAAGAAGACCATTCGCGCTTAAGAGTCATTGTGATAAAGATCTGACAACAAATCGTTTTCTTTTTTTCTTTTGACTTTTTTTAATTTTGGTTTCTGCAATGTTGTTAAAGAAAAAGGAAAGCAAAAAAGCATAACAAAGCGTTTGCTTTTTTTTAGAGAAACAAATATTTCCATCTTTGCCTGTAAAAAAGGAAGAAGACAACGAGCGGAGAAAAAGGAAACAAAAAATGGCAAAAAAAAGTGCCGCCCTTAGGTACCGATACCGATCATTTATGATGTGAAACCACTAGCTCATTTGCAAATATGAATGAATAAAAAAAATGCAGAATAAAATGTTGAAAAAAATAAGCAACGTTTGGTCGCGCATTTTGATGTTGCCGACATTCGATGCATCCGCTGGGAACTCCTTATGCAAATGATCAAAAACGGAAATATGTCGCAATAAATTGAAACAATTTCCTTTAGGCCGCTCCTATACTCCACCATCAAACAAAAAAAACCCCCCAAAAATATGTTTGACAAAACGTCAAGTGGCATGCGCAAGGATTATATCATGAAGAAAAGAGTACAATAAAAAGCCCTCAAGAGGAATAAATTCTTTGTCAATTTTTACGCACAACTTTTCAACAGTTAGAAACAAAAAAAATAAAGAAATGAAAAACAAAAAAATCTTTGAAAAAGAGCCATCCAAAAAAGGAAAAAAAGTTACTTTCAAAAAATGAGGGGACTTGTTGATTTTTGACTTTAGTTGCAAAAATGACTTAAGCTTAATCCCAAATTGGCTACCGAAAAAAGTTAGTTCATTGAATGCTATAATTGGAGGAGCAGGATATGAAAAAGCTTGGATAATCCTATTGCCTTTTCCTCTCCTTCGTTTTTTTATTTTGTTTCCGTGATTGCCGCTCCCCCTCCTGGTCTGAATTTAACTGGGACGGCCAGCTGGCAGCCATGTCTTAGCGGATTAATTCAAAACTGTTCGAAAAATTGCTACCACAAACTTGGTGAAAGCAATATAACAATAAAAAAACTTGTGAACAGACAATAATAAATAAAAAGCACGAGGTTGTTATGTTAAAACAAAGATGCATGTTTTTTTTTTGCTGAAGCCTCAGGGAATGCCAATATGCTTAAAACGACAAAACCCATTGCCAAAATCCGTATTGAAGATGTTTAAGGCTTTTTCCTTCTTCAAAAAAAATAACATTGCAAATGCAGTTTAAAAAAACGAATTTTAAATTCCCTTAACACATTTATATAAATATTAAACAACAACAAGAACACAAAGGCTTTAAGACGAAAATTGTCACTTCAATTTTGCGGCAAAATGAGAAAAGAGACATGCCCAGATTTGTTCTTAACTTTTTTTAAAAAAAATTTACTTAATTTTTTGGCTTCATTTTTCTCGCAAAAATAAACTCACAAAATTAAATGCTTTTATTTTATATTAAAAATAAAATTGCATTTTTCAGCAGAAAAATGCTTCTGCATTTTTTTTCATGCCATTAAAGATGGATAACTAGCGGTCAAAGCGCAATGGCCTTACACGGTCATTAGCTCGTTACGCTTATAATAGCGTCAATGCGTGTTTAATGAAAAAAGAAGAAAAAATTGAAAGGCAAACGATACGCCTTATGCGCAATGTTTTGCCGCATTTTTAACGGAAATTTGTGGTAATTAAGCAACTAGTGTAAAAAAGTAAAAAATAAGTAAAAGAAAATGATTTATGGATAACAAAAATGGCAAGCAAACTAGAGTGGGAGGAAAAGGCAGAAAAAGGTGTATGTCAAAATAAACAATTTACGACGGATTTAGCAATAAAAAAGATTGGCTTTTGGTGGATTAATCAAAATTGGAAACCAATTTAGGACATATATATATTATAATTTGTTTTATCCTACAGCATACCAAAAAATCGTATCGGTTTAACCTTAGAAAAAGCTGAAATGTGAGAAAGAAAATTGCAAGATGATGCATAAATACGCCACAATGTCACAGCTGGCGCCATGATTGCGGATTCGTAGGATAAAATTTTTAAAAAGAAATTATTTGTAAAATGTCAAAGAAAGATAAAAAACGATAAGGAAAATAGCAAACTTTTTTTTGCCTACTTTTGAAGAAGAAGAAAGAAAAAATATCTTTGATCGAAGAAGCTTCAGAGAAAACATGGAAGAAAAGTGAAGATAGAATGAAAAAAAGGGAAAGAGTGAAAGTATTTATATATGTGTTTATTACTATCATGCCATAAATTGTTCAACGATCATTAGCAGACAGTTCCATCCTCCTGGTACAGAGAGCATCGACAGGTATTTTTCTCTCTTTTAAATGTCTAATATTCTAGAAGCTTTTTTTGTGACTAATCTGTGGTTAAAGGGGTTTTTTGATGCAATCTTTTTCTTTCCAAATAATGTCTACACAGTTTTGTAATACAAAAATGAAGAAGAAAAAGAAGAAGAAAAAAAATTTCGATGAATCAGCTTTAAAAAATCAAAAATTGTTTGAAGCATAAAAAATGAAAGCAAAAAAGCCGCGTTGGCGGTAGCAACCACAATATGTCAGATATATCTTCTTTAAAAAGGAATAGATCTTGACTTTTACTAATAACCTTTTTGTTTTTCAACGATTTGCCGCACTAATATTCAATGCTACCGTTTGGTCCCCCCGATTTCCGGATGGCTTTTTCTTGCGCACCCATGAAAAAATAAAATAAAAAAGAGAATGAATTCCCCAAAGGAGCCTCAAAAAAGATGGCAGATTGTTTTCAATGAAAACAATGCTTGTTTGATGCGCAGTAGTAACTAAGCATTTTTCTTGAATAAAAGAAAAAAAAAATCACGAATAGAAATTAAACTATTTTTATGGCCTCAAAATGAAACATTCAAAAAAATATTCACATTTATTTCTTTGTCATTTTTAAGATTTTTTCCCGCTAAAACAGGTTTAGTTGCGAGTATTTGTTGCAAATTATGATCATCTTCATTAATGAAAAAAATCAAAACCCCAAGAAATTCAAAACATAGTTTTTTAAATGCCAGTTTTTCAAAATTATACAAAAAAATGGTAGTTTCAAACATTCAATTAATTCTTTGTTATCGACACCTGATCCTAAAATAAAATTAACAAAGAAAATTTCAATGTCTTGATTATGGTCATTATTAGGCGCCAAATTGGTTTTACCGGTTTTTTTCGAAAAAAGAAAACTGCAAACAACACAATTTAATGAAAAAGCTTGCATATAAATCAAAAAAATTGTTTCAAAATTATAAAACAAAATCCCGAAAAAAAGTAATAAGAAAACACGGAAGGGTTAAAACTCAAGGATAACTCATTCACGAAGGGAAGTGTTAAATGAAAGGGATTAAAGTTTATGCAGCTCCATGGAAGAAGTGTAAAACTTCTCATTTTGCAAAGTTTCCAACAACCGCGTCAACGATATCTTTAATTTCTTTTTACTTCTTTTTTTTTCTATCTTTCCCTAACTTTACAACCGACCCGCGCAACTTGAAACAAAAAAGAATCGACCTAAAACAAGAAAAGTGCCAAGGACACACTGTATACAAACAAAAAAATTGGCCCCTATATAAACTGATGAATAAAAATAATATTGGCACGTGCCATGAAAAGTTTTTTTTGAACTCACAAACAATTAACCACTTTCATTTTTTCGGTAAGTTTATTTTTCTTTGAGGACAAAAATTAGTGGTTGGAAGAAAATGATTAAAACTTTTCAAAAGATTTGCCGCAACTATAAAAGGGTTTAGAGATTTACACGTGTCAATGACCTTAACACTCGAATGTAAGATTAATTTGGACATCAAAAAAAGAAATATAAAAAAAGTAGCGCAGTTTTGTAATAATCCAACTCTCTTTTTTTATCACTCAAGAGCTTGTCGTTTGGGAAATGAAAAGAAGAAAAAATTCAATTGTAAAAAAAGGCGACAAGAATAAACCGGATATCTTGTTAGTGGTTTTAAGCTTCCTCAAAAAAATAGCGCCAGAATTAATGCCCTCTTGAAACACAAATCAAGAGAAAGAGGCATTCTTCACAAACCTTTAAACGAATCAATGCTTACCCATTTTTGTTGTCATTTTTTTTTTTCAATTCTTTTCTTCCTCCTCCTCCTCTTTTTTTCATTCGACTTGTGATGTTTCATTACTGCTTTTGGCATGAAAAAAAAGAAAACAAAAAAATATATATACAAAAAGAAGAAGGCAGATGAGCCAATGAAGGAAACAATCTATTTGATTTGTGCTTGTCGCAATGAGCATCAGAATAGCCGTTCCATTTTTTTTCATCATTCTTCTTATTTTGCGCCACTGAAGACTTTTTGCGCTTGACGCTTCTTCTTTTTCTTCAGAGCCATTAAATACCCAAATATGAATGAATACTTTTTTTTAGCTTTGATGCTCTGAATGAATGAAAATGAATGTAAAAAAGAGCCGTTAGTTTTTGGAAGGTCTTTGTAACATGAAAAAAGGGGAGACTCAACTCTTGTCAGTTAAGGTTGGGATGACGTTTTTTCTTCGTCTTTTTCGAAAAACTGGGGATTGCATGGAAAGGCCAAAAATATTAGTAATAAGGCTTCAAAATTGTTGTGGACACTATACTGGATACCACCTTTGAAGAGTTAAGTGAAAGCTAATAATGGCATACTTCAAAACATTCCTTTTCAAAGAAGATTCCGAAACATGAAGAGAACAACAAAAAATGAGCAAAAATATATAAAAAGATTTCTAACAAGTTTATGCTCCAGAAAATGATATATAAAAATAATTTTAAAAGATTTTTATATAGGAGAAGAACATTTATGACTTGAAGGCAATAACAACACCTACTACTACTTGAAGTCGAAAATCATCAATCCCTAAAGAGAGATGCAACTACTACTTTTGCGTAAATGAGCCGTGAAATCGTTTATGAGCAAGTGGGTGCAGCAGCGGTTAAACAAATTTTTTATTCAAAAATTCTTTTCAATTTTTTTGGGACAACGAAAGTTATACGAGAAGATGGAGAAGAAGAAAATGAAAAAAGGGCAGCTTTTATAAGATAAAAACAAATTTTTGTAAGAGATCTTTTTTATTTTCAAAATGTTTTCGTATTTTTTTTATTTTTGAAAAAAAAAACTTTTTTAGCGATCAAAAAAGCCAAAAAAAGTTTTTTTCAGTTGAAACAGGACAAGCTTTTCTTTCAAATCTTTTTACACTTGATAAATAAATATGCACGATATGATTTTTAAAAGAATCTTTCCTTTTTTAAAAAAAAACTTGAATAAAATATTTTGCGTGAAAATAGACATGATCCTTTATTTTCCTTTTGTCACGGAGTGGTGCAAAAAAGCTCTGCCTTTTTGCAGCGGCATGTTTTTATGGATAAATGCCAAGTGACCCTTTTTCCTGAGGCAATAATAAGATTGAATAATATAATATTATAAGCAATTTTTAGGAACCCCAGTGCTTTAATCAATCCAATAAACGCTTGATGTGCCGGCATGCGAGATGGCACAGCTGGTCATGTAAAAACGCGGGGTAGAAAAAAAACATTGCTTAAAAATGCAAGGGTCACAGAATTTTTTTTCAAATTATTTTATAAGACAAAATCTCTTTAAGTAACTTTTTTAAGAACAAAAAAAACTTTTTTACATAATGAAAAAGACAAAGATCGCAATGATATTTAAATTTTTTTGCTAAATACACCGAAAAAAACTGTTTTTCTTTTTATCGGTTCTTCATTTTTTTTAACCTGTGGAAATAAGAAATGGCAACAACGCTATTGAGTGAAAGGCTTGTAATTGAAACCTTTAATTTATGACTTCCAAAATGCTTTTTTTCTTTGCCAAGTTGATATTGCTTTTTTTTACTAGCCAAATGATGGTTTGTTTCATTATGGATAACACCACTCTTTTTCTCCTTCACAGCTGCTTTTAAAAATGAACACATTTTTTTGCCCCTATGGAAAAGATATAAGTACAAATGTCAAAAGCTGAGAAATTAAGATTATTACAATATAAAAAGATTTTGACAAATTAGTCATCAAAATTGACAAACTCAATTTTATTTACAAAAAAACGATTAAGGAAAAAAATAAACAAAAATGGAAGAAAGTTGAGTGAAAAAGAAAAGCAAAAAGGGGCAACATTACATCAACATTTTCTCATATGAAAGATAAAAACAATATTCTTATGATTAAGAATTGTAAAGCCATTAATCATATTATGAGTAAAGAAAACTCTAAACAATGTGGGGTTGCGCTTTTATTGATGATAATCATCAGCTTTAAAAAAATGTCAAAAGGAAAAAAGGGAGAAAAATTGACTGGCAACAACAAGTGGAGGATCTTCATGAATCTTTTTTCAATGCTATCTTCCTTGTCGGTGGCAGGGAAAAACTGGCAGGTAAAATCGAAAAAGAAAATATCACCGTGATCCAAATCAACAGCTGACAAACAAATGAACATGAAACATAAAAAATAACTTTGTTCAAAGACGAAAAAAATTTTTTAAAGCTTTGTTTTTGCAAACAGAATGTTTTTTAATTAAAAAACAGCTAAAAACAAAAGATAGATATATTTAAAAACCAAAAAAAAATATTTTACGGAATGTTTCATTTTTATACAACTTTTTTTCTATATCAAACACGCCGCATTATCGCAACTCTCGTGTGAAAAAAAAGTATGAGCCGGTTTTAGAGCCTAAGCTGCAATGCGTAATGCAAAAAATGGGGGTAATTCAAAGGGCGTTTGTACTGCGCAATGACACCAAATCATTTTTTTTATATATTTGCAACAAACAAAAACTTGAAAATAAAAGAATTTTAGGACATATTGTCATATCTAATTTGGGAAAGCATTCTTATTTGTTTTCTTGACTTTTAAATGGTAATCGTCACAAACCATTTTTAACATCCGTCAAAATGTCAATTTTCTTTGGGTATTTTACAAAATTAAGCCTTTTTCTTGCCTATGTCTAAAAAATGAGTTCTTTTTCTCAGACAATGGTTTAAATTCTGCAAGCAACGTACTATTAACACATTGAAATGACATAATCATGACCGTTGTACATCGGTTTCAAAGTGAGAGATTATAATATAAAAATTCAGTTTTCCGAAAGTGACCTCAATCCTTATAAAACTGAATGAATGCTGAAAGGCGAAGTGGTCCTCAATCATAACTGGGACAAAAAAAAAGTAGAAAAAAACATTAACAAAATAATAAAAAATTCTTTTAAATCGGCGACCTTTAGATTAATGCATAATTATGTAACAATTTGTCTTTAGTTTTTAGAAAAACTGTTTATTAATATTAAAAAAACTAATAACAATCAAATCATTTGTATTTCATCAACTATAAACCATAAACTATCTTATTTGCATATATCATAACTTGTGCAATAAATAAAGTAATAAAAACTATTACATATCTTAACATGTGTTCATTAAAGTTTTTTATTTCTGTTTTTTGTCATATTACAACAAAATTTAAACTTTGGCGAATTTTTTCTTCAATATTCTTGTTATACCTGTTCTCGAGTTTGTTCATCAATTAGTCAGGTCCCGTCACACCCCTGTGTTTTCTTAATACAAATACTAAATGCTTTTTACAATTCAATTTTGGTTGTGATTTTTAAATTTTTAGGTTTTTGATAAAAACACTTGCCTTGTTTCTTTTATAATAAAAAAACATTTGTAATGTTTAAGTTTTAGATTTGTTTTACTACATTTTTTTGTTTTATTATATTTTTTTTGCAATTGAAACTTTTTTTTTCTTTACTGACTTTAGACATCACAGACGACCTTTAACTAATTAGTAAAAGAAGTTTTAAAGTCAACATTTTTTAGATACATTTTTTTGATCTGTTTCAAACCAAATAGCAACTTTGGTGGTAAAAAATGAATAAATTGGTGATATTTTTGTTAGCTGCACTTTTTGCTGGTATGTTTTTAAATTATGGATATGGGAAATAGTTGGATTTATAATGTACAAAAAGCTCACTGAAACAAAAATACAAAATTCGTTGTAAAATTTTGTTTTTGTATCTTTGAAGTTTTTGTATTTCGATTACGCTGTCTTATAATATTTTAAAAACAATTTCATCGAATTTTATTGTCAAATATTTAGAAGCTAATGCAATTTGTCGCTATACTAATGGACAATATGATCTTTCATGGGTTGTTGATCACTCAGATAATATACATTTTCAACTTATTTACCGTAATTTTCCACGACTTAATGCATGGACAGGTGTAGCATTCGGACAGTCTATGGTTAATTTATTTTTTTAAAAGTTTGCTATAATAAATCTAAAAAAACACATTGTACATCGACTATTTTAATTTTTAATTATAATTCTTAGATAGTTAATAAACAGCTATATTATAGATGGCAGGCCTTGACGCAGTAATTGTTAAAGTTATTAATGGAAGAGTTACTGTAAGTGATGAATATGTTCGAGGTTATTCCCCCTCACAACCAGATTATTCACAAGATACTCGATTACAAACAGCTGAATATAATCAAGGAACATTAAAAGCACGTTTTACTCGGCCTGTGTCTGCAATGGAATCTATTGTTGATCATTCATTAAAAGGATGCACTCCTTGGCAGGTAAATAAAATCGAGATCTTTTAGTTTCAAAAAATTACATTTATTTTAAGTTTATTACTGGACCAGGAATCGTTTATCCCAATGGTGGGGGAGGGAAACACACAAGGTAAAAAAAGCTTAAAGAAATAAAAATACACAATCCATTTTTTTAGACATCCAGTTATCCAAATTATTTGTCTTGATCAATGCCGACTTTAGATGTCATTTTACTTATTAAATGTATTACTTTTTTTCATGCAAAGTTTCTTTCTTTCATTTATTATTTTTTAAAAAGCTCTGGATACAACCTTCTCAATTTTTGTTTTTGAATAGATGAAAACAATTTTTTCATAAAGATTTTTATTTTTGTTAAATCATGGAATTGAGTAAAACACAACTCTTTCAACTTTTCTGTTATTTATTGAACACACAAAAAAATAAAAATGAAAAAATGAAATTGAAAAAATAAAAACGAAGCATTGTTATGAACATATTCAGTTCTACGAATATTTTCTGCCATTCCCTTTGTAAGAAAATAAGTTTTGTTTTGATTTGCTGGTGTATGAAGTAGATTGGGAAATGCTTCATGATTGTTTCCATTATTTGAAAAAGAATTTTGATAATTTTGTTCATGGCGATTTATAGGATTTTGAAGGATTTGTGGTATTCTCGTTTCTTCTCGCAAAGGACATGTTGAACAATTACAAACTTTTGAGGTTGAAAAGCTACAATCTTCTAATCCCATTACTTCTTCAGTCCAAAAAAGTGAAGCATTTGAAGCTGCATGGGAACGGCATCGAATAGCTCGACTTATTTGAGTATCAAAATGAAGGGAATTTACGGTAAGACAATAAAGCACCATATCAGGGTAAGTTTTTACGCATTCCATAATATCTTCATTACAAGTTTGTGTAATACCTCGAACATCAAGACAATAAAAACATTTCTAAAATATTGAATTAAAAATAGGGCATTGAAATTAGGCGTTTAAAAGCATCATAAATTTTTTTGGATTGAATCCCTTTGTTGCTGGGAATCAAAACATTTTTGTTTGAAAGTTACAATATTAAATTTCTAAGACCTTAAGGATTATCCAGACCTGACGTCAGCAGTTTCATGGGTGGATGGAGCAAAATTTTGATTTTCACCTGGGAAAAGTGCTGATTTAAGGGTGGGTGGGATCAAAAATTTCGAAAAATGTGTTGATCTCAGGTCTGGACAATTCTTTTTATATTATATTTTCTTAATTACCTGCACATCAGAAGATGGTGTAAATGCGAGTGTAGCCGAGATAAAACATAATGTAGCACAATCCATTATTGCAATACTTTTAGAATAATATTAAAAGCCTGACGAAACAAAAAATAATATTATCGGAATGAAAAGGCCCTCTTTTTTCTTTTACTGCTAAAAGGCACTAAAAAAAGTATTGCGCATCAGTGAAATGTTCTAATGGAGAAAAATATATGATGGGAAGACAGATGTTTAAGCATCTTTTTAACAAGAATATTAAAAAACATAGAATGACCAGCTAAGTGCTCAAAGAATCAAAAATTGAGTCATAAAAGGCTTTAAAAATTAAATGAACGTAAAAATAGAGTCGCTTATACTCTTTTATCACATTGTCATACTGTGGCAGCAATAAATATTAAAGAGAAAATAAAGAGAAAGAAAGAGAGCCAAAGAGAAGGGGGGACAAAAAAAACTTGCTGTAAATTATCTGTTTTTTTTCAAAGGATATTTTTAAGGTTTTTTGACAAAATAGCAAGCGGAAAAATAGACAAAAAAATATGAATATAAAAAACATTGTTTTTTTCTGTTGTTTAAACTTGGCACTCGTCAAAGTATGGCACTAAAAACGTTGGCGCCTCTTTTGTTCACACATTTTTTTTTCAAGACAATGTCTTCAATTCTTTTCTTTCCGCCTCAGGAGAATAAGCTTTTTAGAGTGGACTCATCTTGCTTGGTTCGTTCATGTTCGCTTCTGTGTTCCATCCAAAAAAGGAAGAAAAGTAACAGTAAAATTGACAATTTGCCTTATTCAAAAAGATTTTTTACGATCACCATTCTTTCCAATTAAAATTTAAGTTTTGAGGTTAAAAGAGTCTTTTTTAAATAAAAAAGGTTGTTGTATTTTTAGGGTTTAAAGTTATGTTCTTGTCAAAAAAAAATTGAACCGATAAAAAAATGTTACAGTGACATGCATGATGATAAATGACTGTTGTCTGTTTTCAACTTCAAAGTGAAAAAAAAACTAAAAAATTTTATGTTTTAAAAATGATACAATATTTTTTAAAAATTGTTGCAAAATCTGTTATTTTAGTCTACGTTTATTATTTTTCCTTTTTATGGAAGAAAAATTATTAATGTGATTTTTTGATCATATGATTCATAATAGACACTAGACATAGTCATTACTGACGAGATCAGCAAAGAAATTTTATTATTTTGTACGTAACATTTTTTTCAAAGACGAACTAAATCATCGATGTTGCTTGCCTTCGTCGACCTCATCGCATCACCTTTGCCGCTGGCACCAGCGATAAAAGACAAGACGATGATTGAATCTTCTTTTTTCTTTCTTCTCTTATTTCATCGTTCCGATTTTGCGTGACTAACTAACACTTTATAATAAGATGACATCGTCAATCAACTAATACGGTTAATGAGCAGTTTAAAAAAAATTATGGAAATATTTTTTAAAGGGCCACCAATGTTGTTTAGTAGATGTCTCAAAAGCGTTAAATAACACATAATGGCGCTTAACAACTATTGTGTAAATGCAAAAATCACAGTTTTAAACTAACTATTATAATGGCGATGGAAAGGTTTCGTTTTTGTTTGACAGCTTTGATTTTCTACAAAAATGAAAAGTTCAAAGTGAATTACGGTTGAAAATTCCTATGAGGTTTCTATCCCCTTTGTGTTACAAATCTAAAATATAAAACCGAACTCATAATGTCTTATGTAGAACCACCCCTACTTTTGATTAATTTGCGGTCCTGATGCCATCCAGGGATTCAATATTAGAGTGGTTCCAAATACATCCTACTTGCAAAGATATGCGTATTACAAGCAAAAATAGAAATTCATCAAAACACATGTGTAATATTTGTTTGTAATAATATTAACAAATAATCCTAAAATGTTGCAACTTTAAAGTTTACCGATCATTTTTTGTAGCTAAATGTTTTGAAACAAGCTTCAGATTCCAAAAATTCTTTCAACAATTAGTTTTTTTTGTTTAAAATGTCACATATTTGTCTGATTCGGGAATTTCCGATTAATGATGCCTTATTTTTTTTTGCGAAAAATCGTTAATCCACGGACGTAAAAAAGATACTTTAATTTCCAAGTCCTCCCTGCCCTAAGGCATTTTGTACTTTTAATTTTGTTTAAAAAAATATTTTACAGTGTTTCAGACTTTTGATTAAATATTTGCATTTGTGACTATTTTTCTTTTTAGTTGGAAAAAAGATAACATCATTTTTGTATCAGTAAAAATGAACTTTTTTTTATTTATGTCTTCAAAAGATTATACTTCAAATTGCGAAGATAGAAAAGTAGCTGATGAGAGCCAACCGGCACCATCAAAAATAATAACACTGTTTAATATGCCCCGCCTTTTTGTCTAGTCCGTAGAACTGCATTGAAATATATTAGGGCATTTTCAATAAAATTTTAAAAATAACGTAAAAAAATGTCAAACGTTCATTTCAATTCGATGAATTGTGACGATAATGGTTGATTTTAATATCCTCCTCTTTATATGGTCAATCGGTCACTTGATGGTTATTATTCATGTCTCTGATGATCGTTTTTAAACTTTTTTCGGTAATGTTCATTTGACAAAAAGAAGTAATTGCTTGCTTTAAAAGGTTGGTAAGTGTTTCTATAACAAAAAAAACGTTCATACATTTATGGAGTTTTCTTTGTTCTGAAAAAATAACGTTAGAACACATAAAATAAAGAAAAATCACTTTTTTACGTTTGTTTGCGTGATCATTTTTTTAAAAGCAAGGTACATAAAAGGAAGGAAAAGCAAGCTGCTAACACATTGGACGTTTCTCTTTTTTTCTTCTTGTGCTTGCTTTATGTTGTTTGGTAATCGAGACGTAGGAAAATAAAAGCAAGCATATATATATTATTTTGTTTAGATTTAGTCATTGTGAAAGTATTTTTTATGCATGTGTAAAAAATTCTATGGAATTGAACAGTTTAGTTGTCTGGACTATTCAACCATCAGATAGAAAGAAAGAAAAAATATGCGGCGCAGCATTTGCATTTCAATAGAAACTGACCATTGGCGTATGAATGAATGTATGAATAGTGGCCGATGCATCTCAATGATTTTTTGTTCTTTCTTTTATTTCTACCAATTTTAGGAAAAACTACCATTTCTTCCTTTTCTCCCCCTATTTTTTTAAGCGATCACACCCTTTTTTCGTATCTACAACAATTCAAAATTTGCCATTCTTTCGCAACAATCTTTTTTGGTTTTCATTATTTTTAAACGAATCCGCGCAATAAATAAATGATTTTTTCACTCATACATGTTTAGCGAGCTGAAAAAGTGTTAGTCTTCTTGTTGCGCAAAGGGAAAAAACTTCAGACATTTTATCTTTTCACGAGTATATAAAAGAGTAACACCAAAACTTCTTCTCTTCCTTCACTTCTTTTTGTGTCAATAGAAATGCCGACGCCAAAAGCGATGCGCAATCTTTCTTTTTCTTTTTTTCCTCCTTGATCCATAACAGTTATGTTGCATTTTGAGTCTTATCTATATGATTAATGTCTTCTTAGGTCAAAATGACAAGTTGTCCGGTGATTGCTGTTGGCATACATGATTTTATTAAACTCTCTTATTTGAAGAGAAAAAGAAAGAGTCATTTTTCACTTGATTTCATCGTTTTTCTTCCAGACGCTGAATTTTTTAGGTCGGTAGTTGGTCAAACTTTGTGATGACCAAACATCAAAATTACCCGCTTTTTTTGATATTTGCTGATATAAGTTTAGCGATTTTAATTTTTTTAAATATTTTCGAACATGTGATCTGCATAATAATGTCATGGCTATTGAAGACTATAAAAATCTCGACATTTTTGGCAGTTTACCGTATCCTTCATTCTTTTTCTCTTCAATAAAGTAAAATTACGCTTTTACTCGTGTGCTAATAACTACCCTAATACAACAAAAAAAATAATTTTTGGCGCCGACACTATACATATTATTTTTTATCAATTTGATTTTTTGAGTATAGTAGTGTGTCAACAAGTGTCGTCTATATTCAAGCCGCACCTTCTTCCTTTTTATACATATTTTTTTCTTGCTATTACAGTGACCGAGGCTGTCCAGAGAAATATATACATACGCTATTTTTGCTGTTGCTGCTGTAGTAGTTGATGCTGCTGCATTGATGTGATAATCGTCTATGATAACAGTTCACATAGCGCACACCATTTTTTCTATGTTATTTTTTTCTGTTGAAAAAGCAAGTCAATTTTGACAAAAGCTAATTTTTTTGATGACGTTGAAATGATTTTTAGGCTTTAGTTTAAAAGAATTTGTGCCAAATTTGATATTTTTTCGTTAAACTTTCTTTGGCGAATAATCAATATAGCCATCATTTTATGACATCAGAGGAGGCATCATAACTTGTTTACATCAAGTTAAAGATCCTTTTCATTGATTTATTGTAACTCGTTTAAAAAAAACTTTAAAAAAATAAAGGAAGAAAAAAATTTGTATGACTAAGATGATTTAAAAAAACATTCCACCTCTAAAGTGTAATTTATTACAATATTATCATCATCATCATCATGAAAGATACAAAACAATTATTATTTTATTGACATTTACTTTATTTCTATTTATATTTATTTTGTTGCTGATACTGCTGATCATTATTTTAATTTTAAATATATTTTTATTCAATTGTTTGAAGAAGATTACTTTGTTCTGGGATTTTTTATGTTGGTATTGTTTGCTAAACACCAATATGAATTATCCTAGCACAAAATGTATCTCTCTTCAGTGTTGGTCAAAAATTCAAAATAGGTATGAAATTTTAAATATTTTTTTATTTTAAAGAATCAACAAAGGAAATGTGAGAGTGATTTAAAGAAGAGGAGTAACAATAACAGTGCAAAAAAATTGTCAAAACTTTTGACAATAAAGGACAAAAAAAAACAAATCATAAATAATAACCGTGCAACAAATACAACAGAAATAAATTAACAATGAAAAACTGAGCGAAATCTGGGCATTTTTTCACAAAAAAAATCTCAAAAAAAATAAATATATTGGCAGTGTTAGAGTAACAATTATATGCGCAGAAATGACACGTTCATATGAAAATAATAAAAAAAGAAAGACATTTGCGATATAATTTTTTAAATTTTAAGAAAGACAATAATATCCCGTTTATTGTTGCTGTTGACGTGGTGCAATAATATTATAATGACCTCGAGGATGAACAGATCGATAGAGTGATGGTCTAACATTTGGAAGTCTTGCTGCTCTTGGATCGTCAGCAACTTGCATCTGTGGATTAAATGGATTTGGGATATGTAATTGATCAGCATAGTTTGAGGCAATGGGTGACATCCATCTAAAAAAAGAAATTTTGCATTTTCTTGCCTTTTGCCTTTTGTTTATTTTTAATACAAATAAAAAATATGTCTTACTTTACTGCTTTTTGACTATTTTCAATACAAACGTCACTTGAAATTGTTTTAAAAACACGAGGCAACCATCGACAAAGTGCTTTTATTGTTTCTTCATATAATTCTCTCATAGCTGATGGCGTCTCTGTGGTTTCAGAAGGTGAAATGATATTAGTGTTTGGTTCGGGTGTTGATAGTGGCATTTCAGGTGTTACTGGTTTAAAGGTTGGAGGTAATGGCAAATGAGTGGTACCAAATGTTGGCTGAGTTTTAGGTGTGCCAATTCTTTCAATTGATGATGGACGAATAGTTCGTGGACGATCAGTTGATTGGACTCGTTTCCACCATGGAATTTCTGATGTTGCAGAAACAGGTAACCATTTTGGTGGTTTTGCAGAAGTAACAGGTATTGAAGGGTATGTTTTTGTTGTACCACTATGATCTACAGTTATTCGTGACCAAGAATTTGAATTTGGTTTTTGTGTAATTGATGAATGTGGAATTGAAGGTTGTGGTCGAGTAGAAGTTTGTGGAGGCGTTGAAGTTTGTTTTTGTGTTGGTGATGGTACCTTTGTTAAAGGTATTGATTGCTTTTGGGTCGCTTGTACGGTAACCGGTACTGTTGGTCTAAATTGATTAACATGGAAACCTTCAGGAAGCCCCAAATCTTTTTTCGAAAAGAATCGATTATGAAAACCAAATGGTATCGAAATAGGAACATAAGCTCGACCAATTTCTGTCATTGTTACAGCATCAACAATAAGCAAAACACCTGCAAAAAGGAATTATGTAAAAGCTGTTAAATATTTTCAATATTTTACAAACCTTTATTTTCGCTTAAATCTAATGCTCGAATAATAAGAACTCCATCATCTTCACGACGGGCATCTGGACGTGCAACAAAGTATGGTTCATGTAAGACAAGAGATGGATCACTTTTAAATTTAAGATTTCTAGAACCTGCTGGATCATCAACATTAATCTTTAAAATTGTATTATCTGATGCAAATGGATGTTCAACAAGGTATGCCCATTGATATGCTCGACCTTCATAGCCATGATTAATTTGTGGGAAATCAGCAGCAATTGTTTCTTGGGGTACTAGATAACTGTACATTACTCGGGAACCTTTTGTATCAAGAGTAAATCGAAGAATCCGTGCTGTACTTGGATATAATTGAGTGGTAAGGAAATCAGTGTAGAAATATTTAACGTATGGATCATGACTATCATATACAACCATATCAGCCACAAGAGTACCATCAGGGTTTTCAAAAGCATTAAGCTGATGGGTAACAAACATGGAAGGAAAAACTTCAAGAGGTTTTTGAGTTGTAAATTCTCCTGTTTTTTTATTGAATACAAGAAATCTCATTGGAACCATGTCATAGAAATCCATTCCCCATAACCCACCATTTTGAATAGGTGATTTTGGGTTTGTCATTGGTGGCTCTTTGAATTTGCATGGATTAATTAATAATGAAGTAATTGGTAAGATAATGTAGTTTTCTGTTGAAGTAATTGAATGAATGTAACCAGGTAAAAGTGTTTTATCACCTAAAATTGCTTATTATTATTTTTTAAAAGTTTTAAGTTTTCCTAATTTGTTGTTATTGTACAAAAAAAATAGCTCAAAGCTTATTCACGTTTTTTGTTTACAA
Source organism: Panagrolaimus sp. LJ2400 (assembly GCA_024447215.1). Classification (NCBI taxonomy): domain Eukaryota; kingdom Metazoa; phylum Nematoda; class Chromadorea; order Rhabditida; family Panagrolaimidae; genus Panagrolaimus; species Panagrolaimus sp. LJ2400. Next base: position 7,928,392 of record JAMRYA010000009.1, on the reverse strand, counting down.
AGCTTAAAATTCGTTTCAAAGTATTAGATGTTAATCCGAAACGAATAAAGAAGTAAACGTTGGGGTTAACGATTACGCAAGTAGCAAGCACTATTATACTTTGTCGCGGTCTTTAACGAAATCGAATAGCTCTTGTGAACAAAAAAGTCAAAATCTTTTTAAGTTTCAAAAGATTTATCTCTTACCAATGTATTCATCATCCTTGCCGCACGCATTTGCATCCCATACTCCATAATCATATAATCCAACAACTTTTCGAACTCCATCTGGACTAACAGTAAAAATTCCCTAAAAATTTACAATTGTTTTTTATTTCAAATGTGAAAAATAATTACTTGATAAAAACGTTGTTCGTTAAAATTCATTGCACTAAATGATCCCCAAATTGTGCCATCATGATCTGAACGTTCATGAATTGCCATTGAAATTGGAATCATACTTGGTCGAGGATTACCAAAAATTCCATTTTCTTCTTTAAATTGGAAAAGTTTGAATTTATTTAAATTTCGTACATCGAATTCGTATCCAACCCAATATGGTGCTTCTGTACCGGCAACAACTTTATTTCCGACTCGCCAAAAATCCAAATTTGGATGGAATCGTGCTGAATCTGGGTTAGAAGGGACTTGTTCCCATCGAGCCATTGCAGTTAAATTATAATCAGACCATCCAGCCCATGGAACAGAAGCTTTTGTCATATTTCGATCGTAAAATTCCCAAATTTTATATGGGCGAGATGGATAATACTGGGCAGAGAAGACAACTTGTCCATTGGAAATATGAAAAGCTCCAATTGCTCCAATGGCATCAATCATATGATTGAGTCGAGTTCCAGGTTTTCCTTTTAGATCACCATAAGCTGCACTCAATTGACATAAAAAATATCCATCTAAAAAATTTACAATCAAATACAGTATCCAATTTTTGGAGTTAGCATTTACCAAGAAATTTTGGGATATTTTTTGATGGACAATAAAGTTCTCTATATTTATCACCATCCCATGCTTCCGGAAAACCTAGATGAACTTTATTTACAGATTGTGAAAGGACAATTCCAAGAAGTGAGAGGAAAGCGCTTGAAAATAGCGCCAGCCTCAAAGGGATCATTTTTTAATGAATAAGCTAAAAACACAATTTTTTAAAAAGATAAATCAAAACTTAGTTTTATATTTAAACTCCCATAAATAGGTAAAAAAATAATATGGTTTCAAGTGTCAATCGCGGTTATAAAAAAAAGGGTAACAAAATTTCGCTCTCACGTCTGCGCAGTCAAATATAATAGTAGAACACCGTTTTGGGCTAGAATAATAGCAATTACAAAAGGTGACAAAGAACTGACTAACGCAAGAAAAGAAAAAAAGAAAGTTTATAAACTCAAAAGATTGAGTTGCGGTTTTGAGGGTGGTTTTTGTTGTTGTCAAAAACTTAAGTAAACTAAGTTCAAACTTGGAACACAGAATAAAAAATAATAATAAAAGGGTTATGCTTAAATAAATGCCAGAGAGAAATTAACAAAGAAGTAAGTATAAAAAGAAGACCGTTCACACTTTGAACGTAACCGTCTTTAAAAAAGTATGAAATTCTTCATGTTTTGTATTGAAAATGAGTAAAATATAGTTGCTTATTGTCCTCCTTTTACATACTTTATTTCTACGGTCAGTGGTCAACGAAAGGGGGAGTACCAAGAAGAAAAAACGTGGTGGACCGCCCCAAGTGATTAGATTGTGTTGCTTAAGGATTAAAAGCGGAACGGGTTCGATACGCGCAAATTCAGCTGCAAGTTTAAAAAAATAAAAGTGAAAAAAGAAAGAATTCTTTTCCCCCGGAGGTAGTAGTACGTAAACCGAAAAAAAAAGTTAGACAGCAAGCTTCTTTCTTTCACAATTGGCAGTTGAACGATATTATATTATTTCTGCAGTAGTGTGTTTCAATAAAACAATAACAACAACCACCTTCCTTCTTTTCGGTATTGAAAAGAAGCAGAAACATTAAACCAAAAAAGGAGAGAAAACGAAGAAAGAATCGTAAAAATTAAGTATTGGCTTTTTCCGTATTTTTCTTTCTTTTAAAAGTTGCATCGATGAAACAAAATATCTTTGAAGAATGGTCAAAAAAGGTGTAAAAGTTCATTTTACATGAACCTTTGCTATTGCTCTATACCACTTATAAAGGCGTCAAGTGACGAAACTTAACTTTGTACTTTTATTTTCTAATTCAAGCTGATAAAATTTGCATAAAATACTTTATTACTTTGCTAATGTGATGAAATATAGTTTAATACAAACAAAAAACAATTACTCGTAAATTAAAAAAGTAAAAGAAATAATCTGTCACGAACACTATTTGTGATATAAAAAATTAGGGGGAAATAATTCAACGCTTTCAATAAATCCGATAAGCTTGTGACGATTGGGTATATTCAGTTTGATAGTTTTTTTTCTTCTTCTTTCAAAAAAGTAACCATTATCCGATTAATTCAAACTTTGAGACTGCTACAAAAAAGGACTCTGACTTCTTCTTTTTTTGGGATCACAAAATTGCGCAAAATCTTGGGACTAATCTAAAAAAAGTGTGCAGACTTATTTGAATGAATAAGAAAAAAGAACTCACACATTTTTGAGATAATGCTTTTATTTTTGTTATGCGATTCATTGTGAATAAAGCGGGATAGTTTTGACATGAACGTTAATGTGAACAAAAACATCTTCAACAATCGTTTTCTCGTATGAATCAATTCCTTGAAGCAAAGTGAGAAAAAAATATCAACAAAGAATTGCATGAAAAATGAAGAACAATGTGTTTCTTCTTTTATAATCGATTATGATCAAGTGACCCAAAAATTTTGAAAAAAACAACAGTACAATTTTAACAAGTTTCCATTACAATTCGAGATTTCATAAGGGCATTACAGATTATCATTATTTATATTTTATTAACTGCACATGCACATTAGAAATCTCAAATCGTTTATGGTTCTTTGACAAAAAAATTTTAAATATATGTTGTCGCAAGTAACCGTCCCAAGAGTTTGAAAGGCCAGTATGAATCAACTAATGCAACATTCTAGCTCATCAAACTCCGGTGATGGTTAATACGAGCTTATATGTCCAAGGAAAAGCTCATCTCATTTTTTCATTCTTACGTTACACAATACAGCAGCCAAAGAAGAATCGATACACTTTTGATTTGATTGGGCTTGAAAGCAATGAAAAACTGTCTGCTTTTTTTACACATAAAATAATAATAATAATTTTTCTTCCGTATTTTTCGCTTTCTTCTTTCTCACCTTTCCTTTCAATTCCATTTTCATCTCCCTATTATTATTATTATAAAATCTTGAAGAAGCAAGGCCATAGTAAATTGTTAAAACCGTGAACCCTCTTCTTGTTTTGGTAAAGGAGAAAGAAAAAAACTGAAAGGCAAGAAAGAAAAAGCAGCATCAGAAAATACAAAAGTTTTTGAAACAATAGTAGTATACAGAAAATGATTCCATTCATCGACATTTCCATCAATTTTATAGAAGCAAAAAATGAATCAGATGAAAGCCGACGCACACGGAGGCTGGTGCGGCAAAGCAAAAATGCCGTATCAATGACTGAGCATTTTGTGCATCGCCGTGCCTACCCCAGAGGGAAGGCAAAAATAAGGAAAAATATAAGCAAGAAAAATACAGAATTTCTTGATGGTTGAGAGAAAATATAACGATTGCGTTAACACAAAATTAATCATCAAAGAAAGAAGAAAAAAACCTTCAATTCTTTTACAAAATAGGCTCCACCATTTGGCAATCGTTTTCTTTCTTCTTTTAAAGTGGAAAAAATAAAACACTGATGTCAACACAGTCACTTTTTTTGTATACAGTCAAAATGCAATCTTTGTAAAAAAAAGTAATGCCGTAGTCAAATAGTATGTAAGGATGAAAAAAGGGCAAAAAAAGTGTTTGTATATTTTCACAATATTTCCTTTATGCACATCAGTTTTTCTTCTTTCTTCCATCACTAAAAGGGCGTGCCTTTTTTTCGGCAGGTGAAACCGCCAAAAGAAAATCGAATCCGGGAATGTTAGTTTAATACAGCAATTTCCCTTCTATTGCTCAAAACAAAAAATTATGCACTAAGTTGTTTAACATCTTTTGATCTGTAAAAATATAAACGTTCCTGATTTACTTTTATTACATTTAAGCCTATCATAATGACAATAGAAGTGAAAGAGATCAGTAAAAAACCCGCGATAAAACTTTGCAAATACTAATATAAGCGTTAAGACAAAAGAAAGCTAATTTTTAATTGAAGAATAAGCACTATGAATTTGTTCTTCCATAAAAAGTGTAAAATCAAGAAAAACATCATCAAAGGCAGGATTTACAGCAGCTAATTCTTTTTGGAATGGTGTTAAAAGATTTTTAACTCCTTCAACAATATCTTTTGACGTTCCAGCTTTTCGAAGTTCAGAAAGAAGATTCTAAATAAAAGAGCATTGATAGAGTAAAACTTTGTAAGAAAAGACTTACTATCAAGTATGTCATTGCACTAATTGGTTTTGAACCAGATGAGCTGCAGTCAGAAGAACACGAAGCAAGAAAACGTATTTCAGAATTTTCATGATTTCCAAATAATAACAAATTACAAATTCGAGAAATCACATAATCCTTTTGATTTTCTTTTTCAGAAAGTTTACCATTTATACGAAAGAATGCTGCATTACGAACCTTTTCAGGTTCATTTGATCTTAAAGCATCCATCATCATTTTCAATGATTCTTCTTTGCTATTAATTGTCAAAGATTTCAAAGGCAACTGTGTATCACAATTTGATTGAGAATTGTAAGTTTTTTGATATTCGTGATACCATTCATCTTGTTTTCCAAAAAAGTTGTAACAAATTTGAAGCCCAGCTGTACGTGCAGTAAATCGTTTTGAAGAATAAAGCTTGAAACAAGCATTTTTGATTTCTTTTAAAGCACTAAATTTAACACTGTATAAGTAAGTATTGTACACATCATCTTACCGTTTAATATCAGAGTTGTAATAATCTTCATGAACAAAAGCAAAATGACTAAAAAATATTAGAGAAATTTCATTTTCGGGATCTTTCGTTAAACAATTGAGAAAAATATCAAACATCAAAGGATGTGAAGGATGGCTTTTAAGAAAATCATAGAGTGGCAACAATACAGGATCTTGAGGAAACATTCGTTGAAACATACTTGCTGAAAATGTTGATCAGAAACATAAAATAAAAAAATAAAAATACCAGCAAGACGAGAGATATATGATGTAAATTGATTTTCACCAAAACGTTTACATACTTCATGAGAAATTTTGCATTGATAATCAGAAAGATCTAAAAGTTAAACTCTCAAAGTTTGTAATAATCTTCATTTTTAAACAGTTATAAAAGATCAGAAGCCAACATACCGTATGACGAAGTACGCATTAAAAAGTTAAGAATTTTGCAGCAACGAATGACGCATGTTTTATTACGATAAAATGTTCTTGATACTTCTTCAATATAATAATGTTCAGCAGTCCAATTTCCAATCAAAAATATCATCACATTATCCAATAATGGAAGATGTGGAAGTTGTTGCATGAAAAAATTCAAAACATTGAATAAAGCATAAGCCCGAACATTCAAATCTGGATCAACAAGAAAAAGTTTGAACTAAAAAAAGAAAGCATAAAAATTATTAAATTAAAAATTCCAACAACATACTTCAATGAAAAAATTTGAAAATACTCTATGCAAAGAATCACCGTAATGATCAAATCCAACTGCACGTACAGAAGCATGTTTAAGAATTTCTATACCAACATCAATAACTTTTTTATCTTCAACACGCAAGATAATTGAGTAAATAGCTTTGATAACAGCACGAAAATTGCCAGGAGAAGAGAAATTTCGATCAATCAATCGATACATTAATGTCTGAAAAATTTTAACTGTTTTTTAATGAAAATAAGGAAGGTGTTGAAAAAAAAATCTTATAAAATACGGTAATCGCCGAAAGTTCGCCATTACTTAAGTTCCAAACTTGTGCCGTATTATAAAAGAAAGCATGTCATATGCACAAGATCAAAGGGGTCTACCATTAAGACCGCCACATTTCTTCTCCAAAGCCCAATCAGGGTTATGAGTGATACCATAAAAGCTCAGATAAATCATTACAAACTTACAAATAATTGCTTGTAAAAAACATCTTTTATCAATACGGTAGCAGCATGTTCAGTTTGCAAATAAGTTAAAGTGTTATCAGAATTCCAGGCATCTTTCATAAATTTTTCACGAATAACAGGGACTTTAGCAGTAGTTCCCACAGATGAGCTTCCAACACTTTCCAAAATTTTATTGACAGCACCAGTCAAAGCAAAAATATCATCTTCTGATTTATGTTTAAATTTATAAGGATTATCTGGTCGTAAAGTACGAAGTTCTGTATAAAGTCGAAAATAATCAAGTTCATGATCAACTTCATTTAAAAGTTCTTCCCAACGATTCATAGATAATCCACCACACTTTTCTTCAACTAATTTCATAATTTTAATTCTCTTTTCAATACCAGCATTTTCCCAAAAAATTCCAACATATTCTCTTGCATCATGATCTTGTAAAAATAAAACAAGCAAAGTATCAAAAGCAATTTCTCGACGAAGATTGTAAACATTAATAGATGGTTTAATCCAACTTTCAGTTACATTCTTGATAAAGGTAAGAAGTTTTGTACGACGAAAGCGTTCTTTGCAATGTCGACCGAGATTACTGAATCCGATGGTTAGTCTTGAATGAATTAAATACAATTCAGCAATGGTATATTGGTAAGCTTTCTAAAGATAATAAAAATTAAAGTAGTTTTAAAAAAAACCAACAAACTTCATCAAAATTTTTTGCATAATATTCAGCAGCAACACTCGATAAATCTTCTTTTCTGGAACAAACAAATTGTATAATATTAAGCTTCATTTCTTCAACAAATTCATTGGAGTATAAACCAAATGTACACATCATGTAAGCATATTTTTCAAAGTATAGCCATGAATTTGGAGAATTATAATCTTCAGGTTTTTTGGAAGGCAGTTGATTATTCTTGAAGTTAGCTTTTACAGATTGGCAAAGTTGGCTAAGAAGTTTAGGATAAAGCCTAGCAAAGTCGGGTAACCAATAATGTGTTGCACGTTGTCGGATGAGTCTAAAAATTTTGGTTTGCTGTCTTGCAAAATAAAGGTCTAAAAAACTCACTGAACTGAATTACCAAATATATTTTTGCAAAAAGCAAAAAACCATCTTTTAACAAGATTATAATTTTCTGCTTGTTGAGCTAATGCAAGAAAAAGATCTTTTGTGACCGAAGCAGTTTCTTGATGCTTTAAGCCATTCTTTAAAACTTTAATATAAGTACCGTAATACCGTTGCAAGCAATGAAAAGAGTATTTGCACCCACAAATAGCAGCAAGATGAACATATGAAGTTTTGACATTACGAGGAAAATGATTCAACATAGCTTTAGTATACTGGAAGTGGGATTTAATGAATTAAAACAATTTTTAGATTGACTACAAACCTCATCAACATTGATCACATTAAGTCCAATTTCAAAAATTTGTTCAAAGATAACTTTCAAACGTTTCCAAGATGAATATTTAGAAATGCTGAGATGAACAAGAAGTTGACGAAAGAATGGATATTTCAATGGAGAGATAGCTGTTTTATCGATGCGATTATTAACAACACATTCCTTGAGTCGTTTAAGGAGGTAAGTGCTTTGATAATCAACAAAATTTTCCAAAAGAGAGATATGTTTATAAACAACAGCAATAAAATCAGCATCTGCAGCTTCATTAAGATAAAGAAAAAGCATTACAGCTGAATCAATTTCATTGCAACTAATGGCATATTTATGAGTCTTAAAAACTTTTACACACATGCTCATTTGGGAATTCTAAAATAAATAATTATATATATATATGAACTTAAAGTAATATACATACTGTAAGACCTGGATCCTTTGCAAGAATACGAGCTTCAGAACAACAGTTACATTCTTCACTTTTACAATCCATCATTCTGCTTAAAGCGCTTGATATTTGTTCTTGTTTACTCTAAAAAAATGCATTAACATTTTGCATTAGCAGTTAGACATACTGTAATATCAGTAGCAATCCGTTTTTCAGTACAGCAAGAGCATGCATCACTTCCCGGATAATCCATCATATGAACACGAAGATTGTCCATGAGTGGACACAAAGGAACGTGTTCACTCTATTAAAAGCCCTAAAACATTATTCAATACAGTGAAAGTAAAAAGGCATATATATATTCAATCGCAAGAGATACTTCAATGCGCGAAATTTACGTAGGAAGTGTAGAAACTAACAAGTAAATATAAAGCAGTAAAATAATTAGGAAGATCAAAATATATCATACAGGACAAAAAAGTTAAATATTAAAATTATAATAAGCACACAAAATGAAAGATAAAGTAAAGTATTGAGCAATTCAAAAAGAACAAAAAGTAAGCTTAACAATTGTAATATAAATACAGAAGTAGAAGAATAAAAATACCCCGGGACAGAAGCATTGTTAGCAATAAAGACCATTACCTGTTGTAAAGTTTTGTTCAGCAATCAAGAGATTATCACTATCGATATAACAATAACTATAGTATAATAAATAATGATGAAGATTTTTTATGTAAAAATTAGTTACAACACGTCGCACATTGCCACATGAAATAGATAATAGAAATATCAATGAAAATGAATATCGTATTCTAAAATTAACATATTGACTAAAAATATTACAATGATGCTTTGATCTGCACCACACGTGGGCAAGGTGGTGGAACAAAAATTCGAATCCGAACGATACCCAAAAATCGCTAAGGGGGGACCCTTATGAACAGATTGAGCTTTTTTCACAAATTTTAAAATTGAAAATAAAGTATTATTTAGTCCTCGTATAATGGCTATTTTTCGACGAACATCATTTTGTTGTTTTTTATCTTCAATTTTTTTCAACTGGATTTGTCTGTTTTACTATTTTTTTACTCTTACGACCCTACGATACCCACGAAAAAAGTGCCTACGAAGGTACGATACCTAAGGTGGAGGAAAATCCACTCAATTCCTCTCCTTGCCCACGTGTAATCTGCACAACAAAAAGTGACCGACAATACCTCCTCTTATTATTCATAGCAACTTTTAATTACAACTCATTCACCCCTTCCGGTAGTTCAGTGGTTCAGCGTCCCCCTAGCGAACAGCCCGTTCCCATTTCAAGTCCCCACTGAGCTACTGGAGGGGGCATAGAAAGTTACAGTTTATAAAAAACAAAGTCTATTAAAATTTAAATATAAAGAGTTTAACTTCACCTGATTTTCTTCTTTTTCTTTCATCAGTGTTTCGGCCCATTACTCTAGACATCTATTTCTTTTTTGGTTTACATCGTGTTTTGTTACACAGCTCTGGCTCCGGGCCATCATCAGTAAAGCAGAGAGAGCTACATCTAAATGCCAATAATAAATAATTTCTGTCATTTAATAGAGTCAACTACTAAATGGCAAATTTCGTTATAAGAAATGGTTTTAATTGTTTTTACTAGTGGCAAATAATCCTTGCCGGAGGTAAAATTATATTTTTGAAAAAAATAAAAATAAAAGGATACAGTCTGTTTATTTTAATGCATTGATAAATTATTTGTATTTGAACCAGGGGATATTGTTTACATGTGTTGTTTATAGTTGTGTTTTTCCAGCATTCTGTTTTTTATTTCTGATACTTTCTTTATAGGGAATTCATTGTCAACCAAATGTCTTTGTACAGTAACCCAGGATCTCTTAAATTTATTTGTATCACTGGAGGCTCTTGCGGTTCTTATTGTTTCACCTGCTATAATGTTGTTTTTATATCTGGTTGGAATATTTGATTTATAATGTGTATATCTGAGTACTTTAAAACAAAATTCATCAGTTTTATTAAACAGGTTATACTCCATTTGATTTTCTAAATTTATAGTCAAATCCAGATAATTCGTTTTAACATTGGATTCATGTGTTGTTTCAAGTGTTAAACTCTCATCATATATATTTTTAAGGATATTTTCTAAATCAGTATCATTAGGGCTTATTGCTAGGAGGTCATCCATATATCGACTAATGATTTTTATGTTTCTAACATTACTGCGATTTTCATTATTGTGACAATAATTATATTCCATCATTGATAAAGTCAAATCAGCCAATTCGGGTGAACAATTAGCACCCATGGGGATGCCTCTTACTTGTTTAAAGTTGATTCCAGCAAATTTTGCATAACTGTTGTTTAGGATTGTTTGAATAAGATAAATAACGTCCACATTCCTCATACATTTTTGGAGATTATCCGGTTTTGCGACATATGTAAATCTATTATTTTTATGTTGTAAATAATAAAATATGCCACCTTTATCTTTAAAGCACAGACTAGTTAGGGCTTGCATGTTTTTGATTATAATTTCGTGTTCTAAATTGGTAAAAAGGCTTGTGAAATCGGCACAAAATAGTTTCAAGTTTCCAATGTTTTTTATTTTCTTAATTTTTCTAACACATTCGTTGCTATTCTTTATTGAAAAGTAATAGTTCAAACCACTTCTGTTAGTTATGACGTTGCAATAACACTGCACTTGGAATTTAAAATGTTTAAGTATTTTTTGTAATTTAATTGCTAATTGCTTAGTTCCACTTTCATTTGCACCAGTAATGAATCTAAATTTAACAGGGTTTTTATGAAATTTAGGAATTGCATAAATTTTCGGTACAATTTTGCTACGGTCACATTTTAATTCTATATTCTCTGATTTATTAATTCTCTGACATATTTCATGTATATCTTGTTCAGTTAAATCTGTCACTTTGTAAGTTTGATTGCCTTTAATCCCATTTGCATCCCATCCTAGTTCTTTTTGAATTGTTTCAACATAAAGTTTTTTACAAATGAATGCGTAATTATTTGTTGCTTTATCTACCGGAGTAATAACAAAATCATTGTGTAGTATTTTTAATTCTTTTTGAGCTTTTTTATTAAACACTGGTTTTATTTGATTTAAATTATACATTATTGGTTTGACTTCTTTTTTAATAATATTGTCCCAGTTTTTTCTTAACTTTATTAGTTGATTTATTTCAATCTTATATTTATTTTCTAAACGGGTGTTTAATTGTTCAAATGCTAGTTCGACTTCTGCCAAAATATCTTTTTTGGTTACTGTAATATAATCTCGATATTTTGTTCCCATTTTGAGTGTATTTTTTAAATTAACATTTTTGACGAAATTGATATCCCCTGTGATGATATGTTTATGATGTTTGTTGTAATACAAATTAGTTTCTTTGCACTTGCATTCTTTTTCGTTGATTTCTTTCACTTTTTCTACTGTAAGTTCATTGAGAAATTTATTATAATTAAAAACTTTTTGGCTAATTGGTGGTAGACATTTCTTTATTACTCTTACTTTTGCTTTATCTTTTAGTTGTATATCTGAAATATTTATAACTTTATTTAACATTTTACTAATATTTAGCCTTTCCATTAATGGATGTATGTGTGTTGACATTAAATTTATATATTTCTGTTCTTCTTTTTCTTTACTTTTAGCTTTAATACTTAATTCTTTCATTGTGTTCATATCCATAGCATTTGTTCCATTGAAAATTTTCTTTCGTAGTTTTTTAGGTGAATTGTAATGTAGTCGATATAGATCATTTCCTTCGCTATCATGAATTTTAGTTTTTAATTCTTCCAAAGTTATTCTTTCTTTTTTGGATCTACTTTTTCTATTATTTCCTCTGTTTTTTAATCTAGGAAATTTAAAAGCAAAATACGGCATTTTTGCATTGTTGTATGCATTTTCTTGTAAATTTGTTAAATTCCCCAAACCTTTGATGTTGTCATTCAAGCCATAAGGGTATGCTGTCATTAGAAGTCTAATCCATGTTTCTTCTGTTTTAATACGAATTTCTTTATCATTTATATCTATGCTGTCTAATATGTCTATCGTAAAATCATTGTTACCATGGCTTCTAAAATGTTCATAAATCAAGGCATTAGTTCCCGTATTTTTACATGAATGATTGGTATGTTGTGTCATTCTAGCTTTCAATGTTTGACTGGTTTCTCCTGTGTATTGCTTCCCACAAGTTTTACATGTTATTAAATATACAACATTTTTAGTTTCACAACTTACTTCGTTATTGGATTTACATGTAAGATATTTAGATTTTGTAACAGTACTATAAACATAGTTATTTCGATTGATCCTTGGACAAACCTTACATTTAGAATTTTTACAACTTACTCCTTTAAATTCTGTACATTTTTTTGGTTTGATTATTCTTTTCCCTTGTTCTAACATACTTTCTGTTGCATAATCTGGAAAAAAAGAAGAAGATGTTGTTTGTTTCGAAATTAGACTGTTAGAAAACCGTTTGATTACCCCATATTGTGGTGGCTTAACCATAAAACAGGACCGAATAAAGCTTTGGCGGCGGCCCGCCCGGTGCTGCCCATCTGAATAGATGACCGTTTTTTACGACTACCCTCGCGAATCCACTTTATCCGTATGCAGTGTGACCCTTTTAAACACGTATATATAAGTAGTTCGAAGGGGGCCTAAAAAAGCACCCTTTTAATTCTTTGAAATTAAAATTGAATTTTGTTTTACTAATTCCGAAAAATTTAAGATCTATGTAATGTTTAAGTTTTAATATGCTTTAGTTCTTTTTCGTTCTTAATCACAGAGGAATGATTAGAACTTATTAAAATTAGGGGAATTTTGTTTTACTGTATTTTTCATTTTAATAAAATAATATGATAGGCTTTACCTGGTAAAGCTTTAAATTAAATAGAACAAATGAAAAGAAGGATATTTTATGTTAAAAAGAATTGTGAAACTTTTAAGATTGTTGAGTTATTTGAAACATTTTGTTTTGAGTGTTATTTTTGATGTTGACTTCTGAAGGCTTTTGAAGTTCCATATAAAAATATTATTTTCTTGTAAAACTACCGTTGAAGGCTTTAATTTATTTAAATGAAATGAAATTTCGGTCAAAACATAGAAGTAACTTAAGACTAATATGTTTTATACATTGAAATTTCACATTAATAAAAATTAATTATTTACAACTTCTTGCCTATTCACTAACATTTCCATATTTGATGTCATATTATTCATTTGCAGCATTGACGACATTTGATTTCCATTGTGTGCTTTATTTAATAGAAAAAATATGAAATTTCGGTCAAAACATAGAAGTAACTTAAGACTAATATGTTTTATACATTGAAATTTCAAATTATTATTCAAAGTGGATTTAAATTTATTTCCCATGTGATGCAATACAGTCAACGAAGTGCTTAAGACTAAGTTGGTGTAATTATTAGCTTTTGAAACATATCATTAGACTTTTCTTTTCGGTCGATGTTGGAAATTTCGGTCGAAACATAGAAGTAACTTAAGACTAAAATGTTTCATACATTGAAATTCCAAATACCTCATAGCATATAAATAGTTTTTGTATTTCATTGATTTGAAGTTTCTTAACCATCAATCGAGGATTATGTTGTTGTCAATATTATAGAAATATCGCCATTAGGATTCCATTGTAGAGCAGATGTAATATATTCTATCATTTTTCGAGTGGGGCACTGAATTAATATACATTTCTTTTTGGAAGAGTAATAATATCACGAAAAATACATATACTGTATTTAACGCTTAACCATTGTTCAGAAGAGTGGGTCATTCGACCGCGACAATCAATTTTGTACAATAAGTTTTAAAATTTAGTTTACTAATATCCACAAGAAAGTTTACAATAAATAAAACAGTTTAAAATAATAATGCATCGTCTACAGGATTGCATAGACCAGTTTTAAATTAAAATATAATATAAAATTATTCAGTTTTAAAAAAATGCGGCATTGGACAGTTTAATAAAAAAAATATAAAAATTTGATCCCAATCTGTCGGGAAAAAAACTTTTTTAAAGGTATTATTGATATTTTAAATGATTAGTATAGTATTTATAAAAATTTCTTGATAAATGATAATTCTTTTTGTCACAATTTTAACTAAACGCGTTAACGGTACAAACTTTTTAAAAAAGGTACGGTAATAAAAAGTTAAACAGTACTGTGAAAGGTAAAGAGTATACCGTATATTGAGGTGCGAAGTGCAGTGTTCAGCATCTTGATCTTGCACTGTTCGGGATTCTTTTTACATATTAATAAGAAAAAATATTTAGCATTTTGTTGGTTTCTAACAACTATTAAGTTTAAAGTGACTTTTTTAACATTTTACAAAAATTGTTTAATTTTTATTTTTAACAAACTTGCAGACAAATAGTTCATGAATTTGTCTACAAGTTTGTACATGCCAAATCAACTTTCAAATTACTGTATTTTGTGGATCAAATTAAAAATTTTACATTCCAAAATTTTGCAAATATTGCTTCATCTTTTCGTCAGACTTCGTTTGTTTCAAAATAGCTTTTTCAAAAAATTTTTAAACAAAAAAAAGCTGTATTAGATTAAAGTGGGGGTTTCAAAATGTGATGTAAGAAGATGATTGAAAAGATAACAAAGGTATTTTTTGCAAAGCTTCTTTCACAGAGTTTAAAAGCAAGAAACAATATTTCATCACTTTTTCTCACCTTTTAAGCATTAGATGCTTTCTTTCATTTTTCAAAATGCAAACCTGTCTAAAAAAGTTTGCTAAAATTGTTCATAGGGAGAACTTTACTGCCTATTTTTTTTTTGCTTTTTTCTTACTAATTTTTGACATGCAGATATGTCTTCAGGTGTCCTAAATGGGCTCCAAGAAGATCGTGTGTCAGATATTTTTTTTCTTCTTAAATCCAAAAGAAAAAATAATCCTGGAAAGCCCAGATAAATAGGTTCTTCATAAAAATTTTTTTTTCAGATGGCAACAAAAGATGATTTGTTGACTACGAAGAAAAAATATCAACATTTTAATGATGATTGTGTTACTCGATATTCAAATGTCAACCTAAATCAAAATTATGAATGTTCAGATGTTTCACTTGTCTCTTCTAAAAGCAAATCAAATATTGAAAAAACACAACATATTGGTAAAGAAAAAACTGCAGTCTTTATGATATTCTAAAATAGATAAACTGTATAAATAGACAAAGTAAAAATTACCAACTACAGTATCTATAGTGACCTTTAAGAATGTTTTTATTTTGGAATTGGCATAATGAAAAAATTTGTTCGTTTATATGAGCTTGATGAAATGTTATGTCATTATCATAAGACTGCAGGAATATTTAAAGTGCTAGATTCTGCACATAATTGTCAAGAAAGAGAAAAATTACAATTAGGGAATCAATCCAAAAATGATCTTTTTGCACAGCAGTCTGTTTTATCGAATTTTTGTAACGAACCTGAAGAAGAAGTTTCCAAGAAATGGAAAAATAATAATAGCACAATTACCTCACGCAGCAGCACCCTTTCACTGCATATTGCTGCATATGAAAATGCCATTGATACTTCAAATGATCTTAAAAATTCATCTGATATCACAACAAAGAAATCAGAAAAGGTTATTATTACGTTTATTGTTAATGTAATTTATAATTTAGTTATTTTATTATTTATAGAATGCTTCTTATCAAAAGTGTAAAGATATCAAACATTTCAATTTTTCATCAAAGCTTTATGCAAGTTTATTATCTTTTTCATCTCACTATTCCGTTTTTATCTTTTTTAGGATCCCTTTGAATTTCCTCGACAAATGGGTGTTGAAGCAACAGAGCCAGAAATTATGCAATTTAAAGCATCACAAAAAATGGCAAAATTTAATAATACAGTATGTTTCACGATAAATTTTTATAAAGTACTAAATCCAGTGCTAGTAATAGTTCTTTCAGTAAATTGAATGTAACTGTATGTTGCTTTGCGCTTGAGATATCACATTTTTTAAATATTAAAAATGTAATCACTTTAATTCCAAAATTTATTAAAAAATTACTAAATTTCATCATTCTTATTTTCCGTTTTCATAACTTTTTTTAACAACAGTAAATCAGATAAATAAAAGATATTTTGAGAAAAAATTGTGATGACTTGGTTGTTTGTTTTAATTCATGAAAAATGGAATAACGAATTACTGTAATTGTATAATTAAATAAGAACCTATAATTATATAGTTACAGTAAGAAAAACATCTTATGACAGAAATTATGTTCTAGATAGATGGCATGCAACATTGTTAGGCATAGGCATTTGAGAACTTATAAGCTTAATTCATATTATACATTTAATGAAAGCTTTTTGTCAGTTGTTTCATTTTGCCAAATATTCGGGTGTTTAAAGGATAATGAAAAAATAATTTAATTTTTTGATTTAGCAAGAATGACGTGACTTTTTTGTGATAGATATAATTATCGCCGGTACTCTTTTCATTTTAATATAAGCTAATAGTTGTTAGGAGTTATTAAAAATGCCCTGTTTGCTTTCATCTACCAAAACAATATTGCGATGTTATATCAGTGAGATCTAAAGCAGGAGCTAACTTATCTATTAATCACCCATTACATTACTTTGCCAAAACCGGTGTCCCATGTAAAAATTCCAATAAATCTTAAACAAATTATTGGATAATAAGTTAATAATCATTTAAACCTAAAAATTATAAGATGCTTTTGTGTGTCAATATTTTGAAAAATGATTATTTTTTTGCGTTAGAAGTTTTTTTAGCATTAATTCCTCCCAAATTTCTTGCTATTGAAAAAAAATTTATCGTTTTACAACTCATCTTTTCTTTCCTTAAACCTTAGAAAAAAATAAACTTTTGCCATGGAAAAATCAATATGTATATGGCAAGAACTACTCTTAGAGCGGATGAGCAAAATAGGGGGAAAGAGCAAGCCCCGGCGTGCAAAAAGAACTGCTTTGCTGCAGTTAACATTAACCACCAGCGCACGGTCGCCGTTGGCCGGTCATAAAAAAAATGGAAAGATTTTTTGGTTTAAGCTTTTGTATCTTAAAATTTGTAATAATAATTGTAATTTGTATCACTATCCACTTTTTCTACAGAAGTTATCCCTGCCATAATTTTTTTTTCACACGAACAACAATTTTAAACTTTTTTTCTCAATTTCTTTTTCTTATCGAATTCCAATTCTTGTAACTTTTTTAGAAAACACCAACAATGCCGGCAGTAAAAGGAGATGGAATGCGAGGACTTGCAGTTTTTATTTCAGACATTCGAAATTGTAAAAGTAAAGAAGCTGAATTAAAAAGAATCAATAAAGAATTGGCAAATATTCGTTCAAAGTTTAAAGGTTTGTAACATCTTATGACTACAAATTAGCAACAATTTGACATTATCCTTTTCAAAAATTTTGTTTTAAAAGTTCTATAATATATATAATAATTACACAGATCCCAAAATTTTTGTGAAAACAGAATAACCCAGTAAAAACATTAAAATTTTAGGTGATAAAACTTTGGATGGCTATCAAAAGAAAAAGTATGTATGCAAATTACTTTTTATCTTTTTACTTGGGCATGATATCGATTTTGGATATATGGAAGCTGTAAATCTATTGTCATCAAATAAATATACTGAAAAGCAAATTGTAAACTTTTGTTTTATTCTTACCCCAATTTAAACAAATGTTTATTTATTTTAGGGATATTTATTTATTTCTGTTTTGATTAATTTGAATTCTGATTTGATTAAGTTAATTATTCAATCAATTAAAAATGATATTCAATCACGAAATCCAGTACATGTTAATTTGGCTTTGCAATGCATTGCAAATATTGGTTCCAGAGATATGTGTGAAGCATTTGCCGATGATTTACCAAAATTGCTAACCTCTGGGTAACATATATCGTTTCGATTCCTGTTTTTAAAAGAAAAACAAATTTAGGGATACTGTGGATTCTGTTAAGCAAAGTGCTGCTTTATGTTTGCTAAAACTTTTCCGTACATCAAATGATGTAATTTCTCCAAATGAAACCGCATCCAGAATTGTACATTTACTTAATGATTCACATTTGGGTGTTGTAACTGCTGCTGTGTCACTCATTGAAGCATTATCTAAAAAATGGCCTGATGAATTTAAAGGTTGTGTTAGTCTTGCCATTTCTCGTCTTAGCCGAATTGTTACTTCAACATACACAGATTTACAAGATTATACGTATTACTTTGTTCCTGCACCATGGCTATGTGTTAAACTTCTTAGATTACTTCAAAATTATCCTCCACCTGAAGATCCAGCAAATAAGACTCGACTTCTTGAATGCTTGGATGGTATTCTTAATAAAGCACAAGATGCACCAAAATCTAAAAAAGTTCAACATGCAAATGCTAAGAATGCTGTACTTTTTGAAGCAATCTCTCTTATCATTCATATGGATAGCGAACCAAATCTTCTTGTTCGAGCATGTAATCAACTTGGAACATTTTTAAGTCATCGTGAAACAAATCTCAGATATCTTGCTCTTGAATCAATGTGTCTTTTGGCAACTTCTGAATTTTCACATGAAGCTGTTAAAAAGCATCAAGAAACAATTATAAATTCATTAAAAACTGAAAGAGATGTTAGTGTACGACAACGCGCAATTGATCTTTTATATGCAATGTGTGATCGAACAAATGCAGAAAATATTGTTGCTGAAATGCTAACCTATTTAGAAACAGCAGATTATTCAATTCGTGAAGAAATGGTATTAAAGGTTGCAATTCTTGCTGAAAAATATGCAACTGATTATACATGGTATGTTGATGTAATTCTAAAATTAATTCGAATTGCCGGTGATTATGTATCAGAAGAAGTTTGGTATCGTGTTATTCAAGTAAGTGTTTGTTGTGCAGTATTTCAAATGGATTAAATTATTATAATTTTAGATTGTTGTTAATCGTGAAGATGTACAAGGTTATGCATCAAAAACAGTTTTTGAAGCGCTTCAACGACCAGCATGTCATGAAAATATGGTTAAAGTTGGTGGATATATTTTGGGAGAATTTGGTAATCTTATTGCGGGTGATCAACGTTCGAGCCCACAAATTCAATTTGATTTACTTCATAGCAAATATCATTTATGTAGTGTTAGTACTCGATGTCTCCTTCTTAGTACTTATGTTAAATTTTGTAATCTATTCCCTGAAATCAAAGGACATATTCAGCAAGTTTTTTCTGCTGATCATAATTTAAAAAATCCTGATGCTGAACTTCAACAACGTGCTGTTGAATATCTTCAATTAAGTAAAATTGCTTCACCAGATGTTTTGGCTACTGCAAGTTTTATCTTTTTTTAAATATTTTTTAATGTATATGTTTTTTTTTGCAGATTTTGGAAGAAATGCCACAATTCCCAGAAAAAGAAAGCAGTTTATTATCAAAATTAAAGAAAACTAAACCACAAGTTGAAGAACTTGAAAATCAAGTTGCTGAAAAGAAACAACGTCCACAAGCTGTTATGCGTGATATATCACAAACCGGTTCAGCTACTGGAAAAATTATTGATCTTGATGATACAGTAACAACGAATGGAAGCGCTAATAGTGGAATAATAGATATCTTCGGAGCTGGTTCACATAATGGTACAGCACCTGCAGATAATATGCAAGAAGTACTTAAATTAATGCTAAAACCCAATGGAATTCTTTTTGAAGATCCCGTTATTCAAATTGGTTGTAAACTTGAAACTCGGTCAAATCTTGCTCGTCTTGGAATGTTTTATGGAAACAAAACTACTGCATCCTTTGATAACTTTGCTGTAGCTGTAAATTGTCCCACTCAATTAACTGATCAACTTGTTGTTCAAGCTAAACCTGTTGATCCATCTGTACAAGGTGGAGCACAAGTTCAACAACTTATTAATTTTGTTTGTCTACAAGAATTTACTGAACAGCCAGTAATTCAAGTATCATTTAATTACACGTAAGCTTTGTAATATACAATTTTTTATTTACGAAAATACATATTTTTTAGAAGCACAAATGGAACCCCTCAATCATTTTCACGTTTATTATATTTGCCAATATTCATTAATAAATTTTTTGAACCCACTGATATGGCTGCTGAACAATTTTTCTCTCGTTGGAAGCAACTTAATCAGTAAGCTTTTTTTTATCCAAGACGCAATAGCTAATAAGTATTTGTTTATTATAGACCTAATCAAGAATCTCAAAAAGTATTTGCTGCCAAATTTCCACTTGACAATGATGTAATTAAAAATAAACTTATGGGTCTTGGAAGTAAACTTTTGGAAAATGTTGATCCTAATCCTGAAAATTTTGTTTGTGCTGGAATTATTCATACTCAAGCTTTACAAATTGGCACTTTAATTCGCTTAGAACCTAATCGACAAGCAAAAATGTATCGCCTGACAGTTCGAAGTAATCGTGAAATGGCCGCTAAAACATTATGTGCTCTTCTTGCAGAACAATTTTAGAGGCATTACTTTTTCTTTTTGCAAATGTGAAATCATATTTGTGTTAATAACTTGCTTTTCGGGTATTAGTTTTCCTCTTATTTTTTTAAAATGTTTCAAGCACAGAAGTCGCATTTTTTGTTAGTATTTTGCCAGATCTTGAAAAGTTATTTATTTGTTTATCTATTACTTATTCGCTGACTTTTTGTGCCAAAAAATGCAGTTCCTAGCGCTTTTTCTCTATAATTTTATTGTGTTATCTATTTTTATGCATAATTTATTTGAAATTTCCTTCCCCAAACTATTGTCTTTTTGTTCGTATTCTTTCTATGCTTTGAAATTATTATTGTAAACAATTTTTTTTTCTTATATTTCACTTAAATTTCTATATATATATTATTTATAGTCAAATATTTAAAAAATTTTTTATTTTGTCATTTTTACCATGTGAAAAAAAATCAAATAAAACAAAAATCAAACAAGGGTGATTATCTTTTACAATAAATGCAACAAATAAAGTATTAATAAAAATTTTCGGATTTATGTATCATCTGTTTTAAATTTATGCCTCGGTTAATGTTAAGCTTATAAGGAACAAAATTTTAAAAGACTTATGTAATGGAAAAGAAATTTTAAATAATTCGTTATTTGTAATTTTTTAAAAAGCGTTGTTAACAAATGTTATAGTTAACAACGCTGGCTCTAATTTTGTGTGTGAATGAATTATTATTGTCCCAGAATAATTATATTATCATATCCAAGTCACAAATTTAGTTTTAGGTATCTGTAACTTTTACTACAGTAACCCAAAGCTTACTACTCATGTTGTAGTACATGTGTCAAAAATAAAAACTTATAAAGAAAGGAAACTCTTCCATTTCGAAAATTAAATTACAAATGAACCGAAGACACCTTACCATTAGACCTCCCCGGCAAGAAGAAGACCTGGGTTCGATTCCCGGTCAGGGCTTAATTTTTCGAATATCTTCACTTTTCATTTTCGGTTCATTTGTATAGTGATGTGCACGGTTTTTCAAAGTTTGCTTAAACATTATAATTTTGATATCATTAGATGCAGAATTTTATGGTTATAAAAAAATGTTAAAGGGAAATATTAAAAAAGGTTAATCTAAAAAGGATACGCGCTTCAGAAAATCAGAAGAAGTTGAGAAAAGTTTGGACGGGGAACAAAGAAGTTGCTTTCTTTTCCTTTGCAAAAAGAAAGCACGCGCACTTTTTTTTTCAAAAAAGAGCTTCTTTTCTTTGAAAAATATAAGGGATATGATTTGTAAAAATAAAAACGATGCAACTTTGCAAAAAATGATCATGTCGAGTTGTGTGCTGTCTAAAAATGTTTCCTAGCATGTTTTTATCAATTTCAACTGATAAAAATGATATATCACTGATAATCATGAAAGCTATTCTTGATAAAAACGAGAGTATCGTTAAATACAACTTTAAGAATTTATTATTTTTTAGGTAGTAAACTTTTAACGCTTTTTTGACTTGCAGCGATTGTCCGCTTTTTTCTTTTTTATATTCGCGTAGTAAAAAAAAAGATTTGACTTCCACAGAAAAACGGGCTACGTAAAAAGTGTCTAAAAAACGCAAAAAGTGCGCATTTTCTTACGTAATGTTTCTGATGCTGACAATGCTTCAAATGAAAATGAAGAATATATTCCACCTTCGAGACGTTCAGAAAGTTCTGCTCGTATCTCTGATTCTCAAAAAGAAGAAGAAAAAATTGAATATGATTGCAAAATTGAAGGTTTTAAAAAAGTTTTCGATGTAAGTTTAATCTTTAACATTGCATTTTTTGCCGTTTGGTTAAAAATTACTCGAACGTCTATAATCTGTTGTTTTTCCAAATAACGATGAAGTACTTTTTGTCAACATGTTTTTCTTTTACCTGTTTTTTAAATTGCAATAATTCTTTTAGGTAAACAAAAAAATTCTTTCACAAAAATCTAATGGTTTTGCATTGCTATTTGAAACAAATACAGTATCAAACAATTTTGAACTTAAAGGAATTCCTGATGAAACTCTTGAAGCTGCTTTCAATTTTTGTCATGGTATACCTCTGAAAGAAGACATGAATACCAAAGAGCTCAATTCAATTTTATTTTTCGCAAAAACTTTTGAAATTCCTGAATTGAAGGTAAGATTTTCTTACAAATATTTGATTACAACATTTCATTACCGTATTCTTTTAGAATTTTTGTGAAGAACGCCTTGCTGAAAAAACTTCTTCTACAAATTCTTCACCAAATGCAAATCCCCCTGTTGCAACAAAATCAAAGCCACAAAAGCTTCAAAAGAAAAATTATTTGATTGAAAATTTTTGAACCAACACACCTCTTGAAACTATCTTGAATTAAACAAAAAATAAATTGATGAATTTGCTTCTGCAGAAACACTTCGTTTTGGAAATTTTAATATTATGTATTATTTTGACTATTTATATTGTTTGGAATTTTCAAAAATTTGTTTTGTGATATTTTATTGTGTTGAATAAAAAGTGGCGTTTTGCCTGATAGAAAATTCTTCTTTATTTTTTATAACAGTTTTTGTAATACAAAAAATGATATGAGATACTGTAATCTAGAAAAACATGCTTATCAGTCCATCAGTGTTCATCACGTGTTTGCATTTTACGGTAGATTGTTGTGCCCAAAAAATATTTTCATTGCTTTTATTTAAAGTACATTGATAGCATTATTTCAGTTACAGTGTGTACAAATCGAACAATGTTATGTAGCACAAACTATTAATAGAAAACAACACAGAAAAAATTTTTAACATGTAAATACATAATTCTCCAAATCCAGTATTGTTTTTTGGCATATCGTTCTCAAATGTATAACAAAAAGAAATAAAAACATACTAATCGTTAAAAAACACATAAAAGACAAAATTACATCTTCCAATTCTTTGGTAATATTTTTTATAGTCCGCTTCAAGATTTTCTGTGAATGTATTTGAAATGTTTGTTAAGTTGTAATAGCTTTTAACGATCTAAAATAAATTAAATGTTAACATGCTGTAGTTTTTAATAGAAAGCATGATAAACATAGACATTAGATAACATACAGTAACGCTTATGGCAAAATTGATATAATCAATCGATTGCTGCACTTTCTTTCTTTTCCTTTACTTGTTGGTCCAAATTAACTTACATTTTTGTAAACAATGCATTTCTCATACAAAACTCTATATTCATCATTCGGCAAAGTTAGACCACATGGTGCTTGCTCTAATAATGCTTGGTAGTCTTTTATACGGTATACCAATTGTAATATAAATGTTAATAAACATACAACAAAAATAAATCATTACCAACGAATAAATAAAAAGTTTTAGCTCTTCATTTGGCTCCCCGACTTTTAAGCCGACGACTTTTATGCCGATAAAACGACATTTGCGCCGATACTGAGAAATAGAAACTTAAAAATTCAGTAATAGACGATTTATTTTCTATGTGTATACACGTGTACATTATTTCGCCTTTCCTCACTTGTACCAAAACACTTTCCCGGGACCCTTTTAGAGAAATTATTTGTGACCATGATTAAGTGTCGGCTGCGACTACAGACCGATAAATTGTTGATAGCGAACGGCTAAAGATTTTGCCAGGATTCTCACCTCTATTTGTTGTACTGAACAAAATTTTTTAAAACATTTATTTAAAAAAAACACGTTAGATATGCAAATCATTTTTTACTCTTTTTTACTTCTTTTTTCTTATCTTTAACTTTGAGATGCTGATTTGCTGTACCATTTGGAACCGGTTTATCATTATCATCTAATTCATTTGAAACTTGACTACCATTCTTTGAATTAGAGAGTTGCATTCCATGATGCTTTATTGAAACTAAAGCAATTAAAGCTTTCTTTACTTCAGTATTTTCGTCATTGGTACTAATAAATGCTTCAATGGCATTTTTACACATTGTTTTTTTATAAAGGATAATAAGTTTATCAACTTTTGGCTTTCCTGGATCACGAATTACCTAAATAGACACTGTAACGTAGTAAAAGAATTTTAAAAGGAGACATGATTTATATGTGAAAAAGACAAACCTGAAGTCTTTGTGAACAACCTGGCTCTAAACAGGTATAAACAGGTGAAACTCGATAACATTCATTATTGCTACATTTTACTTTTATTGCCATTCTAAAAACATTTAATGATAAGCATTTAGTCAACGCATATAATTTCATTTCTTTTATTACCGATCAGGAGTGCCATTTACCATAAGATGTCGAGAGGTTCCGCCTTTAACAGGAGAATATTCTGCAACTCTTGGAGCCAAATACAGATCATAATCATCTTCAGCGTATAGCATTTTAAAAAAAATTAATAATAATAATAATATCAAAAATACACGTATTGATAATAATCCATTTAAACTCTCTAAAATGCTTAAAATTTAAAGGGTTAAAGATTAAAGAACAAATTAATGAAATAAGCGAGATAAAATAAATATTTTAAAATTTTGGCATATTTTTTTGGAGAATCTAAAACCACAATACTCAAAACTTAGTCGGCGAGTTCAAACTTTTTTTTATATCTTTTTTCTGTGCAAACAATGAAAGTGTCGCTTTTGCAATCCGCTTTTAGCGCTTTTTTTCTTCTTCTTCAAAACAACTTCCGCCGGCATAATATGTATATGTGCGCGTGCTTTAAAGTGCTCCCAAACGGGTAGAATTTTCGCTCCCCTTTGAACAATGACACTTTGTACAGAAATAATAAGCTATTTCCATAGGGAAACATTCTAAAAAAATTCAATGGATATCTTAGGACAAGATTCATCCATCTTTTCTTTTATACGTACTTCGTTTGACAAAGTTAACTCAAAAATCTTACACAAAGATAGCAGAAGCTTATCAGACTTCTGCAGAATGCTGTTACTACCCCCAAATGTCATTTTGAATGATTTTTAGAAAAATGGGTTTTTTAACATAATTTTTGGGTCAAAAGCATAGGGCAGATTGAAACTAAAAAAGAAGAAACAAAAAAATAAAAGCATAGATGGTGTTATTCTTCAAAGCTTTATATATCCATGGCAAAAAAAAGATGTCAGCAAAACTGTGTGTCAGAAGCAACTTGTCATTTCAGATACATAAAAAGGGATTTTAGAAATCTATGTTGTTGATATCAGGGGTAGCATCAAATAAATAACTTATGAAAATATAAAGTTGCATTTCCTTTTTCTTCAAAAAAAAGAAAAAAACCAATCTACTGACAAGAACATTCCTTTTCCTTCCAGACGAATGAAAGAAGTAAACACTGTCTTTTTGTCACCATATTCTTTTGTCGTGGATGGCATTCTTTATTTGCATTAACATTCATTTTTGGTTGTCTTCAGTTTTCAACAAAAATGTCCAGCTTTTTTTGTTTATAACAATGGACAAATTATTATTAATATTTCAGACTTCAAAATAGCTCATTTTGCCTCCTTTAGTTTTTTTTCTGTGTCTGTTTAACTTTTTTTTGTTGTTTTACGAAGTTAAAGTTCATTTGTCGGCAGTTGACGTAATTTTTTTCTTGGAGACCGATGAAAAAAAGGTAGCATAAAAAACAAAGGGAAGGAGATATTAAGTTTGCTATACTTTTTTTGCAATATTATTATGTACACACTAAAGAACAAAAAAATGCTTAAAATAATTCAATAAAAAATGTAAAAAAAAAGAAATGAATAAAGTTTAAGAGAAACAAAGAAAAAAGGAAAATGCGGCAGTTGTTGTGCGCCGACGCACATGTAACAGATCAGAGGAATAAAAAAAGAAAGGGATGAAGGAATTGTATTGATCCTCTCTCCTCATCAAGAAGGTAAAAAGCATAAAATTTGTGAATTTCTAAGAAGGTGGGATTGATTTCGAAAGAAAGAATAAAGAATACATTTATGGTGTTACCTCGTTGCGAACTTGCCTTTCGGCGTACTGTATTTTATTTAATTATTATTTTTTGTTATTTGTTATTTGGGGCTGCAGTTTTCCGAATACTACCTAATGCTTCTGCTCCAAAGGTTGCTTTTCATTAAAGAAAAGCTCAATAATGTTTCACATTTTAGTTAGATTCAGAAAAGCAAGAAAAGTTGGATTTTGAAAGAGCAGAACTTTTAAATATTTTATGGGCAGAATCTTTGGGTCGTTCGGGTATAAAAAATTTTTCGTTTCTCTTATTGAAAATTCGACATTTTTATTTTTAAGAATCTCAATGGTCACTGTTGGCAAATCAAAAATTAGATTCATATGAAAGATCTTTAGCAAATGCTAAAGATACTGATGAACGTCCACAACCTATTAAAACATTTTCTGATGCTTTTCATCATTCATTTTTACTTATAACAACCATTGGCAAGTTTATATTATGCTCTTTTTATATACATTTTGCATTTTTAGGTGGAATTGATACTGATGATCTATCAAGAGAAGCAAAAATATTTTCAATAATTTACTCATTTTTTGGAATCCCTCTTTCACTTTTATATTTAAATCAATGCGTAAAAGCAGCATCTTCATTTTGGCAAGATCAAAATGTTTTTGTTTTTGCTGGCGGTTGTGTGTTCTTTGTTGCGATTCTCTATGATGTTATTGAGCAATCTTCTGATGATACGGTAAGTAATATCAATTTTAATCAGTTCCACATCCTTTCACATTCCGCATTTTTTTTTTCAATTTCAAAAGCAAATCTATTCCATTTAATTTTTAGTGAAACTCCTTTTTGCAATAATGTTTTTTTTGTTTAAAATCAAAAGAAAAGATTTTTTTGCTCAAAAAGCATTTCTTTCATAAAAAAATTATAAAAAAAAGAAAATGTCAAACTCTTTGTATAGTTTAAATGTCAAAGAAAAAACTCTCTTTCTTTCAGCCATTCTTTGATGCAGTATTTTCTGTATTTTTGGCGGCAACGACCATTGGAGAAGAAGATGGTAGAGTGCCAAGAATATTGTTATATCTTATTGCATTAATTGGTGTATCAGCATTTCATGCCTGTTATCATGCAATGCAACGAACAATTGAAAAAAATCTTCAAACATTCGAAATAAGTTTTTCAAATTCATTTGCACATGTTCAAAGATTTTTGGATAGCGATGAAAATGAAAAAATTGATAATAATAATCGAATTGCTGAAGAAGATGAAGATGCCTTTGTTGAAGAAACTGAAGGTGAAGAAGATTTTAGTGCCTATAGTACATAAAAGATTTTTATTATTTTTTAAAATTATAATTAAAGTATTTTCTCATTGGTCACTGCCACAAAAATGTTTTTTTACATTTGTTTGTTAAATATCTTTATTTGATGGAAAGAAAAGAAAAGAATAAAGTTATAGATCATATTTGTCGTGGTAAAGGATTACAATTTCCCCGTTGCATTTTTAAATGGATTAATAATGGCACATAATAATTTATTATCAAAAAATGCGCAATTAATTTTTCCACATTTCTGAGCAATATAATAATAATATAAATAACCCATAGAAATTTTCGAAAGATGAAAACTTTAATGATCCATACAAAATTTTCAACAAAGTTGCAATGTAATCAAAAATAGCTCTTATGCTTCAACTTTGTTTAAAAGCGATTTTCTTGCATGTTGAAAAAGAGATCGTTCCAAAATAAATTTATCATTTGATTCATAATTTATTCCAGTTGCAGATACCGAAGAAACACCTTGTTCGTCTCTATTCCTTCGAACAATTTGATTTCGAGCATGCCGCAAACATCGTCGTAACTCTTTTGCAGAAGCAAAGCGTTCAAGCTTTGTAAACAAAAAACAACGGTATTTTTGTCGAAATTGTGATGGATCTTGAAATCTTCCTTTATGATTGAATCCAAGAAACAATCTTGGCCACCATGTTGATTCTAACATTGTATAACCCGCAGAATTAATTCTTTCAATAAAATGGCATTTAATGTCATTTTTATCCTTCTAAAAAACAATATTTAAAAATTGGCGCTTTTAATTTTGAAAAAAAAACCGTTACAAAAACGTCCTTGACAAAAGTCAAAAAAGCATATTTCAAAAACAATAAAAAAAGAAAGATCATTTCACTCACCCTCATTGTTATTCTTTTTCTTCGATTAAAGCAGACATATTTTTTGTTCAATGCATGCCGAAGTACTACAGATCCAGCACCTTCAACGCGGACAATAAAATTTGCTAAAAAAATTAAATTGTTTAAGAAAAGTGACAGAAAAACGATTGTTTCATGGAATTTTGTGTTTTACGAAAAAATTGGTTTTAATAGAAACAAGAAAAAATGAGTGACAAAATAATTATAGTTTTTTTCTTTTTTTATTATTTGGCAATCAAATAAAAATGGAAAAACTTTTTTCTTACAGTTGCAAGGAGAAGAAGTTGTCCCACGTGCGTTTACTGTAGCATCGATTTGAAGAAAGCCATTTGAGCAATGATTAAAAAGTTGCCAGGCAATTGTTCCAAATTTTTCAGGATCTGAATCCTCTTCATCGTCATTATCTGTTTTATTCACTAATTTAATGTCAATATTTGAAGGAATTATAGCAAGTTCACGTATAATTGGTTTACCATTTGCTGTTAAACCAAATGAAGGGCGATAATGATATATATCTTCTTCAACATTTTCAGGTGCCAAGACATGCTCTAATAATAATGTGAGAAAGTTAAACACAAATCTATAAAAAATAAATGGTTAAAGAGTCAACGAACACTAAAGATGTCCAAGAAAATTGATTTTAAGGAAAAAATGATTACAGTAATCACTTACATTTTAAATTTTAAAACTTGCTGGACATTTTTCCAAATTCTTAAAATCATAACTTGCATAAATTCACACCATTACATGACACCTTTGCAACTGTGATCATTAGAAAAATAAAAGAACAATGAAAAAAGTAAAGAAAATATCAAAAAATGAAAGAAGGAAGAAAAATAGGTAGAAGAGGAATGAATGCTAAATGCGTAAAGTAGTTAGCAGTCTCAAATTAGTTAAATATCGCTATTTGCACTTAAAGTGCGCAACCAAGAATAATATGAAGAAGAGCTGAAAAATAACTTTTAAGAAGTGGTCAAACATTTTTCATTGATCTTGCTTGAAACTGTAATTGAGTCAATAAAAAAACGAAAAGAAAAAAAGAAGATGAGCTTTGTTTAAAATAATGTTTGTTAAAAAAGGTCAATAAATAACTGACCCTCCTGGGGAGCAAGGGAAAAATTTATAATGAAAATGCAACAAAGCGGCACGCGAGTGTTTTCTACGAAAAAAATCAGTCATAAATTTTGAGGAGATTTATGCTCAAAAAGTATAAAGAAGAAATAAATGCAAAAATCAAGAAAAATCATTACATAAATGTTTGGGAAAGGAGAAAAAACAAGTTAAACTGTAACTGAAAAAAAAAAACTATTACTTATTATTATTTCTTCAACATTCAACGAATGAAAAAAATTTATGTGACAAATTCCAGGAGGATGGTGTTCCTTTTTTGTCTCACTATGAGAATCACACACAAAAATTCTTTAAAAGAACAACAACTTAAAAGTCAGTTTTTTGAAACGGGCGGAGTCACCTTTTGTGATTTTGCATTTCTTATTGAACGGTTATGGCGTTTTTTTCTTTTCTGATTTTATTCACATTACTAAAAAAAATAGCAAAAAACAAAAAGAAAGAAGAATGAAATACGTAATTTAAATAAAAAGCATTTTTAAATGGATAGAGAAAAAACATATTTGAAACAATCAAAGCTCAAAATTCTTACAAGAGAAAGACCCATAGAATAGAAAAGAAAAGGCACGTATTACGAAAGATGATGAAAAGTAAGATGATGTTTCAACGAGGCATAACCAATTTATGACCAATAACGGCGAATATCATTTGGATCTAATGAAAAATCATATTTTTGTTGTGGTTCTTCTCCATCAGCAGCAGATGAATCAAGATTTTTTTGACTTCCTTCTTCAACAGGATGAAGTTGTGTTCTTTGTTCATTTGGCATACTTGGGGGAGCACCTTGACGAGAAGTTGATGGACCAGTTTGTGGCATTAATGAAGGTGTAGCAGCAGCTGCTCCAGGTGGAGGGCATAAAGTAAGAGGAAATGTTGTAAAATCATTTAATGGGGTATCAGGTTCTAAAGTCGTACTTGAGATTTAGATTTTTTAAAATCTTTAAAATCTTACCGTCTTCATGAACACTCTTGAAAGCATCTCTTGGGCCACATCCAATAGAATTTTCTTGATGGAGTTTAGCATATTCAATCAGTGTGGGCTGCCATATCTGCCAGGTAGTCATATTTTGTGCCAAGAAATCAGCAAAGTATGGATGATTAACATAATCATCAGGATTTTCACATCGAAAAGCTGAAAATTTGAGAATGTTAAAGCGCAACTTTTTTTCCAAATTTCTTACTTGGGACATTAAAATATTGAGGAGGATTTGAAGGATTTGGTGGATTTGATGGAGGCCTTTCTTGTCTGGTTGCAGATGAATTGCTATCATCTTCTACTTTATCACCTTCTTGTACATGAGATGGCGGTTTTGAGTCCATTTTTTACAAATAAAATCAACCGAGGCAAGCAAAAAGTGGAAGTGATGATAATGCTTTTCAGCAAAAAATGATTTTTTTCAACCTGCGTAAAAGATTTTCCCAATAGTATTTCTACACATTTGCCCAGGTCATTTTTGTATTTTTCTCTTTCTTCTCTCTTTTCACTATAAGCCTAAAAGCGAGAAATCTGTAAAAAGGGAAGAGCTGATGCATGTTATTTTTTTTGTAATGATGAACATGGAGTGTATAAAAAACAAAATTGCCGTCTGTCTAACATCGAAAAAACACAAAAGCATGTCTATGTCTAGAAAAAATGAAAAAAGAGCAACCTAATTAAAAAGGAACAACTTGCTAACAAGTTATGTTTTAAATTTCATGAATTTACTTTTATGCTAAAAAGTAAAAGTGTCGATAAATTTAACAAAAAAATGCAAGAAATCAAACGCATAATTACAAAATCATATTGGCATTTTGAAAATATTTTATCCACAATGGAATGCCTTTGCATCAAATTGAACGCTATTTTTATTCGCTGCTATCCCATTTTTAAAACTTTTTTGTTACCGCCGCCGTTGTACACCAAAAATAACAGATGGAAAAATACATACAGAATGAAAAAATGTGTTTTCAAAGCTTAAACAAACGCTCATCTATTAAATAAAAAATCAAAAAAGTACATTTTGTTGTTCTAAAATAAAGGTAAATGAAGTCTAAAAACATTCTTAAAATGCCAATCTTCTAACATAGGTTGATATTTATCCTGCAATGTTCACAAATGCATATTGCGATTAAAATCAGAACTATCAAATAGATAAACTTTTTCAAGTTTCAGATTGTATTTTAGTAGACTATTACCGTGAAAAATTGACGCAATGACCTGTATTTTTTAAACAATTTTGTAGAAAGCCTCTTGTTTTAAAAAATATCGAAATATGCGGCATCTTTAGGAAAATTATAGTTTTTGTCACATGTATTTGCAAAAATCTTTGTCAATTTACTATGAAATGTATACCCAAATAAAAAATGATTCATTGTTTTTTTTTATCAAACAAACTATTCAGTAAGAGTGTTGGGCTTTTCTGAAGAAAAAAAACCTGGGCTCTATATTTTTTCTTCTTCTGTTTTTTGTTCATTTAATCAATGGTTAGAGTAAAAAAAGTGATATTTTTATGAATCACCCAAAAATAATATTTTTTTATCAAAAAAACCAAATATTTCTGGTCCAAATACATTGCTTTTTTGGCATGAATAATATATAGAAAAAACACTTATTTGCCTTTAAAAATGATTCCACTAAGATATGCATTTTTTGTTTTTTAAGCATTAAGAAAATAAAGATAATAAAATGCGCTTTAAATAATAGTTGCATGAATATTCATAGTTTTGCGAGTTTTTTGTAACAGGTTAAATATCAAATCATTATGTGTGATTTTTAAGAAAAGCTTTTCCCTCTACATGTTGGTTAATTTTGTTCAAAAAAAGGCACCGTTGTGTCTAAAAATGAACAAAGAAATGTTGCATTAGGAGAAACAAAGAAGTTCTTTTTTAGAGAAAGTGTTGACTGGACAATCTATTGCATTTTTAACCTGTTATTTTTTCCAGGATGGCAACCCCGAAGGGTAAGTTCTTTTTTAAATAAAAGCTAATTAATACTAACATCAATTTTTCTTAAATTAGCAAAAACGGTTACTGTACCGTACTTTCGTAGTGCAATACTTTAATGAAAACTTTGGTTTCAATCCCAAACTAAATATCTAATCTGCTTTTTGGCAATAACTGTGCTAATTAGTAAACAAATTGCAATCATTGCCAAAAGGATGTCAGTTAATGCGGAGTCCCTGCATCTTATCTAAACAATGACTGCTAGTTTTTTTTGGATACAAACATTGTAATTCTGTCTGCCACGCTTTTCTGTGCAGCTAGGATGCTGTTAGTGCAAATACTTGCATATGAGTATGGGTATAAGGGGAAATAAATGCAAATGTACATGATTGCTTTTAATTGCTCTTTGCTAAAACATTTCCCTTTTTATTTGTTTCTTTTGAAAGGCAACTTGCCTTATGACAAAAAAATCATAGCAAGGATGGTGTATAAAAAACGCGCAATAGTTAAAAAAAGTGCAAGTATAAAAAGGCAAAAAAAAGTTGCTTAAATTATTGCTGTTGTTGTTTTCTTTTGTTTTTTTTATTTGCTGGTTAAACATGGATACCGAAAAAAGTAATAAGTTTTTTTAGAAATATAAAGAGAGCGAACAATTTACAAGCTTTTGCATTTCACATTTTTTTCGAAAATAAAAAGCACGCAACTAATCTATCTAACTAAAAAAGTAACAATATTCAAAGCGTTTTTAAATCAAGGTATATAGTGCAGTATTATCAGTGTTATGATATTCTTTGTTTAAATTTATCGAATACTCTAAATATTTTAGAACTCAATGATCGCCTCAAAGTTTTTCAAAAACGCTTTGAAAAAGTATTTGCAATGCGAGATGCAAAAAAGTTGATGCAATTTTATCATAAAAATGTTGTAATTGTTGGAGAAAACGATGTTATAACTGGCCGTCGTCTAGCGTATCAAAATTTCAGAAAATTATTTCAAACACAATTCAAATTCAATGTATGTTTCTTTTTTGAAGTGCCCCAATATCACTGAAATGTAATTAACCAAAAAATTATGATAGATGATTTTAATCTTTACATGACACACTTTATTTTAAACAAAACCATTTCTTAACTTTTCTTTTTAGATTACTGTCACAAGCAACAAAGAAATTGAAGGTGGTAATCGTTGGATTCAAAAAGGATTAATTGAATTTAGAACTCCTAATGATGGAAATATTGAAATAAAATTTGAACAACAATGTCGACGAATGTCAAACGGAGACTTCTTAATTGATGCTGTTACAAATTTTGGAACTAAAAGATTTTAAATTTTGATCTTCTTTTTTGATATTTAACTTTTATTGTCACATAATAAAAGTTAAATATCTAAATAATATATTTGAGTTTACAAAATATGTTTTAACTATGCAATGAATCTGAAACGGCTTGTTATACTTAAGCCAATAATATTATTTGACATTTGATATTTTTTTATATTTGTAGATATCATTGTAGTATATTTCTTTATCAATAAATTCTGTTTGCTTTTAATATTTGCCTACATTATACATGTAACTATAAACTTTTAAAGTGTATATCATCGATGTCGTATGTATACTGTAGTTTTCGAAAAAATCAACGGCATTTGTTTTTGCCTATTAAGGTTAGAATTGTTTATAATTTATAGTATATGCTTTTTGCAGCGTATTTCAACTATTTTAACGAAAGTTTTAAATGGGGTTAATTGTCGATGAGACGGCAATTGTAATCCATTGTATCAGTAAAATGGGTGTACTTGTTAATCCAAAAGTTTTATATATTCACATTTTGGATGATAAAATAGACACGAGAACTTATATGCTTACCCAAAGAATTATTTTTGTCTAAATATTCGCTAAATTGAAAAAGTTTGAAAACTACAGTATACATACGACATTGATGTATCACAAAAGATAACCGCAAATGTTATTATTAACTAATATTATATTTTTAATACTTACATATACATTACCACATCAATTTTTAAACCATTACAATTTTTCTAATAATAATATTCGATGCATTTATTCGAGTTGCTTTGACATGTTGATGGTGAGGATATTGTTGACTTTGATTGCTTTTTAATTGAACAATTTGAGATACCGAGAAAAGTAATAAGTCAACGGTGATAATAAGATTTTGTATAGCTAATTTGAGCAATACTTGATGAATATATATAAAAATATATGTTGTTGCAGCTGTTAAACAAGCCGAAAATCGAAAAATTGACTTTAAAAAAATTTTGTGCATGAATCAAAAAGCTTTTTTACGTCAATTTTTTAGACGTTCTGATAAACCTATTCCACCATAAATATTAAATTAAAAACTGTTTTAATATATGTTTTTACTTAATACAACTTGTGAAACTACCTTTACTTTGATGCCTTGGAATTACTGTTTAATTTTGTTAAGCACATGTTTGCTTACTCTTTTTAGATAGCGAAGATCTATGTTTACAATGTCTGTTAAAAAATAATAATTCATGCACACATCTTTCCACAAATTACTGGTAAAATTGTTAAAAACTGGTAACAAAAATTTTTTGTCGCATTTTGCATACAGCCGATGAGCAAAAGTGTGCATTTGACGTCGTAGTGATTTTATGGAGTAAATAATGAAATGCAGTATACTATCAGATTCCTTATGTTTAAAAAGTGCATTTGAAGGTGTGAGCTCGTTTTTAACATTTTCAATAATTTCGTTAAAAATGACTTTTTTATTTCTTTTGTGTAACTACTGCTACGTAAGCAATTACTATTATTATTTAAGTATTAAGTTGATGTAGACACAGATGTTACCTACCCTTTTTCTAAAAAAATTGACAAGAAAAGGCAAAAAACACAGTTATATACACAAAAGAAAAGCACTCCCCCGCTATTTTTTTCTTACATAACATAAACGAGCTTCATTGTTCTTATGGTCAAGCATGATGGACAATTTGATTACATCACACATCGAATCGAATGTAAAATTTTATGTTTTTTTTGGCATTCAAAGTTGCCGAGAAAAAATACGATTTTGTGGTGTCAAACACTTTGCCAAGCAGAACACGAAATTTTACCTTCTCTTTTTAAAAAATTCGATGTGTATCAGGAAAACATTTCCTTCTTGGTATTATTAATCTGCATTATTTGCTTCTATTATCTCATAACAAGTCATTATTCTCGAAATGCACCCATTTCCGATTAATGCAGGCATTTTTTATATTGTTTGCAATTATATAAATCTTTTTTTATCTTCCACGCATCAAAGAAATAATCATTCAAAAAAAAATATCACTTTCAAAGGACAGCCACTCTTGCAAAGAAAGAATGCTAAAAAGACGATGCCCAATTGACCAGTCGACATTGCAAAGAAAAAAAAGAAGATATTTCGTATTTGTGTTTTTTTCTTGTTCACTCCTCCATTCCTTTTTTCTGCATTTGCTCGTGTTTATTTATTTTATATTTAAAAAATAGTATTATTTTGTATTTTATTACGCTTAATTTTAGGGTTGAACTTATCATACGCTTCAAATATGACTTCCAGGCCATATTCAGCCATTAACAAGATTGAAGATGTAAGTTTTGCTCATTTGTTATGATATATTAAAGTATTTTTATATTCATATATTCTAGGAAGATGATGAGCAACTTGCTCCCTTACCTGCAGATACTACTTCTACACCTCGGGTTAAACTTATCCCACCCAAAAAGGTTTGTTTGGTTTTTAAAAGTCTCCAACAATAACGTTTATAAAATTTTAGTGTCGTCCATCATCTCCACAACAAGGTGAAACAGCATCTCCACAACAAGGTGGAGCACATGTCATTGGCGTTGAAGTAGCTTCTTCAGGACAAGATTCAAATGGAGCTTCACCACAATCTGCTTTATTACCTCCATCAACTGCAGGTACTCCTCCACTTTCTATTGGTCCTGCAACATCATCTTCTGCACAAGGGCAATCATCTGGAGAACCTTCACCATCACCATTATCTGGAAAACGTTCAAAATCGACTGCTGGATCACCACCATCATCCACTGGTATTTGTGCATCTTCTTCAGAACTTCCTGCACCATCAGCTGAAGAATCAACACCTAGTACTGATGCAACTTTTGTAGAAGTAGAAAATCCACAATATGTAAGCTTATTACTAATAAATGCTTAAGCATATTTATATTTTTTCTGTATCATTGATTTTTAGGCTCTAATGAAAGATGACACTTTGAAATCTTCCTCTTTGATTCTTGATAAAACTCCTGATACAAGCCTTTCAAAAACAGCAACCTCTCTTCATGAAGATCTTTCACCAGAAGATAACAATCTCGAACAATCATTTGCTGAACAACTTTCTCTTGATCGAACTTCTGCTTCACTTGTTGATCGTCCTACGACAGTAAGCTTTAAATATCTATTTAAAAACATCACAGGATTCTAAAAGATTCTTTTTAGCCTTTATCTGAAACTCCTCAAAAGAGTTTATCCTTTCAAGCTGATAAGCTTAAAAAGCCATCTACGTTTGGACGTAATCCTTCATTTGGTAAAGCTGTAACAGCGGGCCTTGCTCGCAGAAATGTAAGCATTTCTGCTCACTTCTTGAATAAAATAATGAAAAAAAAAATTATTTTTAGCTACAAAATACTGAAGCTGAACCTGCTTCATTGAATGCGGATCAAAGCTATGATGACAGTACTGCTAAACCATCAATTGTTGGAACACTAACTCCGACTTCTAATATGCTTCAACCTGTAAGTTCTTTTTTAATTATTTATGTTAAACATGCCCATATGTATTTTTTTAGGAACATGGTTTTCCTGATGAGCAAAAAGGTGCTTTGTTATCAACTGTTGAAGAGGAAGCAGAAGAAGGATCACTATTGGAACAAACTGCTGCTGCTACCATCTCATCATCTGGAACATGTTCTTCAACGGTAATTTTTTATTTATTTAGTTTTTTTAAATATATCACAAAGTGTTTTTTAGCAAGGTGAAGATTGTAGGGCTTCATTAGCATCATTCATGGAAGAAGAAATGAAAGCTATTTCTGAACAACCATGTCAATGCCCTCGTTTTGAATCCATCATGAAGGAATATATTACACTTGTGAGTTGCTACTGTTTAAAAACTATTTTTTCAATTAATTATCCATACATTTTTAGCGTGAAAAGTCTGCTCCGATGGCAATGATTGGTGGTGATACATCTTCTGGTGCTCTTGAAGAAGAAGTTGCACGTTTAAGACAAGAACTTGAAGAAAAAGAGATGGAACTTGAAGAATGCGGAAAGCGTGCGGATCTCTCCAAAAAAGAGGCAGCTGATTATGAATTTTTACTTGATGAAGAAAAGCGCCGTGGAAAAGCTGCGCTAGCAAAATTACAACAAGAGAATTTTGCAATTAGTGATGAAGTTGAAAGTTTAAAAGCTGGCAAGAATGGTGCACGTGGAGATGCTTCAAATCAAGAAAAGGATTCTATGTGTTTAAAGCTACAACAACAGCTTGCTGATTTGCAAGAAATGTATGACAAGGCAGCTGCTGATGCTGAAGAATATAAAAATCGGGCAAAAATTGCTCAAAAAGCTATTGATGATGCTCGAAAAGCTATGGGTGATCAACTTAAAGCAATAAAGGGTGAATCGGAAGCTGAGATTGAAAAGCTCAAAAGTGATGTTGAATATCATCGTGGTATTAATATTAGTATGCAGAAAGTTTCGTCAGCAACTGAAGCAGCTTTAAAGCGTTATAAAAGTACTCCAATAGATGAACTCAATGAAAAGGTTGAAAGTGGTGAAAAAGAAATTGCTTCTCTTAAGGCTGCATTAATATCTGAACAACAGCTTTCTAACATTCGTCTCGTTGATATGCAACAACAAAAGGAAGCAGAAACAGATGTGCTTAAAGGTGAAATTGCAGCATTGCAAACTGAAATGGCTGGATTGAAAGATGAACTTGAAAGCTGTCATGGTATGCTTCAAAAGGGCAAAGAAGCTGAAGCTCTTTGTGAACAATACAAAGTAAAGATTGATGCACTTGAAGAACAAGTTCTTGAAAGCAATACTCTTGCTGCTGGAAAGGATGCTGAACTGTGTCGTATTCAAAAAGCTTTCCGGGAAGAAGTAGTACCTCAATTTGAAGAAAAAATTGGAGAATTGGAAAAAAGACTTTTGGAAGGTGATGAAGCCAAAAAAGTTAATGAACAACTGATGGCGCAAAATTCAATTATTCAAAAAGAAAATCTTGATTTGCGTGCTCAATTTGCTGAAGTTGAAAAACTTAAAGATTCATTTGATCGTGAAAAGGCTCAACTTCAAGGTGAATCTTCTGAATTAAAAGCTCAACTTTCAAAAGCTGAAGAAGCTTATCGTGAAGTATTAGCAGCAAAGGATGTTCTTCAAATGGAAAATACAAGTTTAAATCGTCTTCTTGCTTCTAAATTGGCTGAACGTGAACAACTTCAAAGTTCTTTTGAAGCAGAAAGCGTAAAACTTAATGATGAGATTCGTGGATTGAAGGGTCAACTTGAAGCATCAGGTACTAAATTGGAAGAATATAAAGCTAGCAATGAAAAGCTTCAACTTTATGTTACCAAAGGAAAAAAGTATTTAAAAGAAAAAGATGATTTAATTGAATCACTTACTGCTGCTCAGAATCTTCTTGAAATGGAAAAAGTTGAATGGATTAAATTACGGGATGCTAAAGATTCTGAATTAGATCAACTTAAACATGATTTTGCTCAAGAAAAAGTTGATCTTGAAGCGCAAGTTGCTCAAATTAGCCATTATCGTGATAAAACAATTGAAGAAAACAGTTTACTTCGTAAAAAGAATTCTGAACTTTATGATCAACTAGATGCAGATGCTGCTGAACGTAAAGGACTTGCTGAAACTGTTTACAATCTTCAAACAAAGCTCTCTGAATATGGTAATAATGGTATTGAGATGCGTGGAACTATTGATATGGCAAAAAGTGCTCCTGCTAAACCTTCACCATCAGTCGATACATTGTCGTACAAATCTGCTGAAGGTGAACAAAAAGAAAATGATTCATCAACAATGAAAGATGATAATGATGCTGCAGAAGTTAAAGAAGCACTTGAAGAAGGCGGTGGTGAAGCTCAATTGAATAATGATCAACAAAGTGCTGGACAACAGCCTAATAAATCTTCTAATATGTCTTGCTCAACTCAATAACTTTATTTCTCTGTATGTTATGTGGATAGTTAATTATGTGTATGGTTTCCTCGGGGAATTTCTGAATAAAGTATTTATGATATATGTAATGTTTTAATCTTTTGATTTATGTATTAACATATATATTTTGGTATACGGTAGACAAAAAAATGTTTAAAAAATGTCTATTTTTTTAACGTGAAAATAGAGCAGCTCCTGAGGCTTTAAAAGCGTATAGTAAGCAAGTTGGCTTATGTCATGACTGAATTACATTATTATTTTTAATCTAATTGTGCTTGTGATGACGTTGATTTCATTAAATACTGTATCTGCAACTTCATCATCTTATCTTCGTTAAAAT
Source organism: Panagrolaimus sp. LJ2400 (assembly GCA_024447215.1). Taxonomy (NCBI): domain Eukaryota; kingdom Metazoa; phylum Nematoda; class Chromadorea; order Rhabditida; family Panagrolaimidae; genus Panagrolaimus; species Panagrolaimus sp. LJ2400. The sequence goes on along the minus strand of JAMRYA010000009.1, from coordinate 7,888,279 downwards.
CGTGACATTTTTGCACCTTCATAAATATTTAAGTAAACAGGGTTCGCGTGAACGCGTCCAATTTGTGCGTCCACTCTAAAATTAAAAGATAAATAAAAAATGTGGCCGGTACATGATGTTTCAAATTTTTGGCAACAAAAACTTACGATTAAGAAAACTCTCGCCATTTTTGTACCATTTTGCAACTCAAAACCTAATTTTTCCTGCTGATAATGTATTCAAGTGATACGGTAGTTAAGTAATTTTTTGTTTTTTGCCCAAAAATCTTTAAAAAATTGAAAAACCATTAATATACGCTTTGTTTATGTCAATAATAGATGTAATAACAACATAAGAAAAAGTTTCGAAAATGTCAGGAAATCCTGCAGCGAATTTCCTGTATATTCTTTTTCTCACAAGAAAGTTCCAGCAAAACCTCTTGAAGATCAACCAGGTCAAATGGACCCATATAAAAGCAGCCTGTTGCAGCCAAATAAGTCAGTCGTCTTGTATTGCCAACTAGAAGGTAGCAGCAACCGAGGAAAGGGCAGCAGTCAGCGATTAGGGAAAGACAACCCATAACTGTCACTGGACATATTGGGCCTTATCTCGTCTTGTATATATTTTTCCTTTGCCTTTTATTTTTTATTTATTGTATTTTATATTTTACTATTGTGTATAATAAAATTATTACTGCCTTATCTTACTACAAATATTCCAATTATTTACCTTTCCCCCCATATAAAATCTTTACATGGTGCATCGACCAATGCGATTGGATATTTGCTAAGTAAGAACCTCCCCAACCCGTTATCCTGCGTATTGTCATTTGTTATTCCCTTTTTCTGTTGCTGATCAAAAAAGAATATCTGAAACTGCAACAAAATCAGCTTTTAAACTTCTGCTTGCCCGTATTGATACAGCACTTCTTGAAAGAGAATCAAATATTGTTTCTGTTGAAGCTGCCTATGATCAACTTGTTTATTACCACCAACTTGAAATTAAAATTTACCAATCATGGGAAGATTTTCAATTGGCGAGAAATAAATGGTTCGACGTTGTAAGAAATTTCATTTTTATTGATTGCAATCTCTTTGTGCTTTACCAAAAATCGTATGATGCATTCTCTAAAGAATTTAATTTTGAGAAGTTATTTGAAGATACTGATAGAGCCTTAAGCAACTTGTTCAACCTTACTTCTTTTGTTATTAATTCAAAAGATAGACTTGAACAAAAAAGTAATCTACAAACATCACCTGCTGTTACTGAAACTTCAATCCTCCCCTCAAAATCATCAATCTTACCCTCTCCTTCTTCTCATCAACCAAAATCTTGTCATTCAACTGTTTTATTCTCCTGTCCTTCAACAATGCATCTAACCCCTCCATCAACAGTCGATTTTTTTGTTCCAGAAATGCTACCAGCTGATCACAATTCTTGTTTGGAAAAACTTCAACAATCTAATTCTCTTTTCCAGGTGATGATTACTCCATCCACTACCCCTCCTGCTATTACAACTGTTATTTCTCCTGATATTGCATCTATCCCTCAAAAGAACTTGTATCACAATGTTCCTGTCTCCAGCCCTTCATATGCTCCTCTTTCCACATATGCATCAATTCCAAAATCCCTTCATGTCCCTCAATCAGCTTTGTCATCTCTACCTGAAGAAATTTCGGAAACAAATCGACCTGCAAAAGAAATCGAAGATCCGACGAATAATGAACTCCACGTAGCTGTTAATCTATTAAATGAAAAACAAATTTCTGAAATTTTGCCCTCAACTGATCAAACATTATTATTCAATCAATTTCAACAACCCTCGCCTCCTTCTAAAATTTTGATGGTACCTCCATTGCCTCCTTCTTCTGTTACAACTCAGAATCAAACTGATACTGTAAATCCTTCTTCTCCCACTCTTCAAATGGACCTCAATCACAATGATGATATTAGTGTTCCTTCCACCCCTCCAAGCCATTTACCTACTGTCATTCCCGCTTTTCCATCAATTACATCCCATCATATTCCTCAAAATGTTTCGCCATCAACCCTTTCAAAACCTCCAAAATTACTTGAAGTTGGCTATTGCAATGATAATGAATGTGATACAGTACGACCACGTGATCAAGTTCTACCAAAACAGCCTGCAGTCAAAAAGCGATCTATCTTTTCCTCTTCCTTTCCGCCAGGGGGAGGATGGCTTCCAAAAAGCCAGTCATCTTTAAAAACTGGTATGGAATTCTTCAAGAAAACTCATCGGTTTTTTCGACAAGTTTTAATTAAGAAATCCAGATGGAAATGCAGTGAAGAATTTACAAATGCTTCTTCTGGAACACCAAAATCTGCATTTCAATCTACTCAACTTATTCAAGTCCCGCGTGGCAGCAAACTCTCAAAACAACATGTTGATGCAATAATTTATCATCTTCTGTTCAAACAACCCATGAAAGCTGTTGTTAAAAAATGTCATGGAATTACTTCTCTTCGTCTTCCCCTCTTCTCGTGTGGCCGGAGTGTCAGGAAATCCTGCAGCGAATTTCCTGTATATTCTTTTTCTCACAAGAAAGTTCCAGCAAAACCTCTTGAAGATCAACCAGGTCAAATGGACCCATATAAAAGCAGCCTGTTGCAGCCAAATAAGTCAGTCGTCTTGTATTGCCAACTAGAAGGTAGCAGCAACCGAGGAAAGGGCAGCAGTCAGCGATTAGGGAAAGACAACCCATAACTGTCACTGGACATATTGGGCCTTATCTCGTCTTGTATATATTTTTCCTTTGCCTTTTATTTTTTATTTATTGTATTTTATATTTTACTATTGTGTATAATAAAATTATTACTGCCTTATCTTACTACAAATATTCCAATTATTTACCTTTCCCCCCATATAAAATCTTTACAGAAAACGTATGGGCCCATATATGGGTATATTTAAATTTTTGACTTTCGGACGCGTCCGGTTTTTTCAAGTTTCGGACGCGTTCACGTCCCTTAATAAGTAAACACATGAATGCACTTATGTTGTTTTTTTAAAAATATGTTGTTTTAAAAGATACAGCAAGTTTTTCTAAAACAGATGCTAGCAAGTGTTTTTTCTTCTTTGTGATCACGAGATGTTTGCTCCTATTGCATATGGATGAAGAAAAAAATAGCTGAGGCATTTCAGAAAATTTAATATTACTACTGTAAATTACAGTGTTCTGCTTTTATGTTTTTAGCCGCCCTGCACCCGCACTTCGCCCCGCCATTTTTTAAAAATCGCCCCGAGCACCGCACCGCGCCCTTTGATTTTTGAAAAGTCGCCCCGCGCACCGCACTTCGCCCCGAAAATTGAAAAGTTTCAAATTTTTTCCTTCAAATTTTTTCGGTTTTATGTTAGGATAACACTTTTTTTACGATTGTTTGTTTATAAAATAAATATCTAATGTACCATTTGATCGAATTCAAAAGAAAATTACGAATTTTTAAAATTTTCTTGAAAAGGTCGCCCCGCGCGCCGCACTTCGCTCCGCTATTTTAAAATCAGCGCACTCGCACCGCACTTCGCCCCTGCGGTGCGCCCCGGGGCGCACCGGCGCGGGGCAAAATCGGGGCGCAAGCAGAACACTGGTAAATTAGCTTGAAGCAGAAATGAGAAATTTAGCAAAATCCTCGGTTGAAATAAACAAGGCCGGCATGCCGCTTTCCTCACAGCAGAAAGAAAAAGAGAGAGAGAGAGTGTGTTCAAAAATTTTACCTCTCGAAAAAAAATTCATTTTTCGTCTCTCGACTTTTTTTTTGAATTGCGCAAAAAGGGTTCTTTCTCTCTCTTTCTTTCATTTGCTGACAACATTGTTTTTTTCTCTCTTTTTTATTATATTCCCAAATAATTGAATATCTTTTAGAAGAATTTTGGTGGTATTGAATTAGTTTATTCATTTCTTTCATCTGTAACAACTAACCATGGCATATTCTCCAACGAAATCACAATTTGGCAAATCAACTGTATCAACTTTTTCTTTATCTCGTCCTAATTTATCATTCAGTACATCACAATTACCACCTCCACAACTTCCCTTTCAATTTGCTTCTTCATCAACAATGCGACAAGGTAATTCTGGTCGATCTAATAATCATGGTATGGGATTTGGTACTTCACGATTTGCTACTTCTCAAGCGAGAGTTGACACTGCTCGTGTAGGAAGAAGTGTTGCTTCTTCTCGAGTTCCAACTAATGTAAATTCTGCTGCTTCAACTTTACAACGTGATGAAAAATATATTCCTGATCCATGTGATTATGGATTTCTTGGACGACAAATTCCATGTAAGTTGATATTTATTTTTATGGGTGACAATTTTTCGGTGTATGTCGATGCACTTTTAATTTGTTTCTGGTGGATAATTTATCCCTCCATTTACATATTATATGTTAAAGTTATTTTTATTTATTATACGATTATTATTTTAGATGAAGAAGTAGATGAAATGATGGAAAAGATGGGCTTTGAACTTGGTCAAAAAGAAGAAGCTGATTCGGAAACTCCTCAATCTTCTTAATTCATTATTTTCTTTACTTCTATAATGTGTAATCTTCTATTACAAATCTTGTGTACTACAAATATTTATCTTTTTTTCATCTTGTATATTTTTTTCTTTCGCATAAATTGAGCATTACTGTCACCTAAAAATGTTTTTGACACATTTTCTGCTGGATTTGAGCAGTTGTTTTTTTTTGAAGAAGACATTGTAAACAATTGAGAAATATATGGTCATATTATTTATTTGTAGAAGAGAAACATTGGGTTTAAGCCAACTCTAATTTGTTGGAAAAAAATTACTAGAATCTAGATCATATATTATTAGGTTAATATTGCATTTTAAATTAAAGTATTTTTTCTTGTTTACATGTATAAGTTCGAAATCAAAAAGAAAATTCGAAAAATGAGAATTTTAATTTCCATGTTTGTTCAAAGTACCAATTTTGTCGGAACACACTGTATACTTTGTTACTGTTGAATTGGTTTTTGTTGGCTAACAAAATTTTTTTTATCTTGATGCTTTATTTTTAAAGACCCCAAACGTTAATAGTATTTTACAGCATCAAAGGATATCGTTCAACAATTTTGAAAAAAAATTAATAAATTTAAGTTAATTATTTAACAGAGAAAGCAATGAAAGTAGAACCATTATGTATGTATCGCAGCGCTTTCCCTTTATTCAAATTTCCAGAATCCAAAGATTAAGTTGTGATACGATTTCAATCAAAAACATTTTAATAAACATATCATAACAATGCGGCCAAAGTAATTCTGGGTTTTCAATAAGTTGAATTACAGCTTTAATCATGCTGTAGATTAGTTGAACATCGAGAATGAGAAGGATGAGCAAAGTTAAATGACTTGCAATTAATTTTATAACATCGATTAGCCTCATAATTTTTGGATGATGCCAGTAAACTAAAAATAATAAATAGTCTTAAAATTAAACCAACACACAAAAACGTATTTTTGTTGTAATTGCATAATATCAATATTTTTACAGTTTCTGTAAACGTCTGAAAGGTAATAATTTCAAACAAAACAGAGTTAGTATTTCTAAAAATCTTCTTCTTAACGCCTAAATTGCTTTGTTGTTGTAAATGGCTGACAAATGCAAATACTGAACAGTTGTTTAAAGCACTTTTGTAAGTATTGAAAAATCGAAATTTAGCTGAGTACCTTGCATGCATGAAGATATTGCAGAAAGTGACTATGGAAAGTGTGTTTATTACTGACAACTAAATTATTAGAAATCGCTTAAAAAGGTGAAACAAAAGAGGAGAGAATTATTTGGTTTGCTGACGGTAATATGCTCAAGAAATATATTTATTCGTGTTCGTTACCGTAATCTCAGTGTCATAAAGGACGTTGATTAAAATGTTTTATTTTATGGGAAACAATAATGTTTTGCTTCAGAAATTAGTTTTTGAATACTTGCCGTTTTTTAATTATTATTTAAATATAGGGTGAACGCTACATCTTTTTATTTTTATAATTAATTTATTAATAATAAGCATTTTAGTTTTTTTTTTATTTTTCGTAAAACTTAAGTTTGAGTCTTTAAGAATGTTGGCAAACTTTGACATTAAGCCAAGAATTTCTGCTGTTTTTAATTCATATACATGTGTGTTGGTAAAAAAATAAAAAGAAGATGTGCGCAATTGTGGCGAACCTCCTCGTAAATATCGCTGTCTTTGACCAACAGTTGTGCGCTATTCGTGTCGCCTGTGGGGGTGACGGAAGCATTGACTGTCCGACTATCTCATATGTTTTACTATCGCGCAGTCAATAACGACGTGATTCTTAAAAACTTTTAAAATTAGCGATCCTTTTTTTCTCTTTTTTTTGCAAACATGAATCATGCATGTTTTATACTATCCTCCAATTTTATCTTAAAATGCTTTTTTTCTCTTTTTTATATTGATCCTTAAATTATCCATTGATTAGCGTGATCTCCTTTCTAAAAATTTTCTTCCGATTTTAAGTATCAAAAATTTCACTGGATCAGCGTTTAAAAGAATTTTCAGAACACGCATACACTTTTCATGCATATACTTCTTTACTAACTTGTACAAAATGGAAGCTATTAAAATTTTATCAAAATTCTTAAATAAAAAACCACGTGCGCATTTTGCTTTTAGCGGATTGTAAGCAAAGAAAGAGCTTATTTTGTCAATACAACAATGAAAGACGCGATGATTTTTTTCTATTGTACAAAAGCATCATTGTCGAGATTTTTCACGAAAAGCCTTAAATTGATTATTTTTAATTTCAGTAATATAAGAATATTGAAACGAATGAAGGTAATTTATGCTTAAATTAAAGTAATTTTGCCACAAAAGTAATGGGCAGTGTTGCTTCATGTGTGGCACGAATTCTTCCATTTCGGAGAAATAATGCTGGTGGAGCATTACACGATCCTCCAATCCCCTCAGCAGTGTTTAGTGATATCGAGGAAGGAGGAGGAGTTGTAAATAGAGCGAATAATGGTAAGTTTAAATATTGTTACTATCAGATATAAAAATTAAGAAAGTTACTGTCAAAATACATAAAAACTGTTTAAGGATCATATTTTGGTACGCATTTTCTTATGGGTGGAGAAAGATTTGATGTTGCGAAGCCCGATACATTCTTATTTGGTGATAATTCCGATTTAGAGATGTTAGGAACAAAAGCAGTACCAGTAAGTTTAAAATAATAAAGCAAAAACAAAACAATTATCGCGGACATATATTTATATTATAGTATCCATACAATATCCGAGGAATAGCACATACAGTAAAAGTTTTAAATCTACTAATAAACGTTAGAAGGGATTCTATAAAATTTATACGGTAAATACAAAAAATAATCAACAGACACAATCTAAATATTAAATTTTAGAGCCGATAATATAGAGGAACAATGCTATAGATTGGAATTTATTTTGGATGCTGATACAAATTGTTACGTACAAATTCATTTTCTTGCCAGAGAACACGTAGAAAATTCTCATATCAAGTAAGCCAGTTCATTTATTATTATTCATCAAAACCGATCTCTTACCGCTTTTCTTTTTTTTACAGTTTCAATTCAAAAACAAACCATGATTCATCAGAAAGGGTATATTTTTCACAAGGATCTGATCAAGTGTTTGATAAATTTCTTTTTTATCCACATAAATATTCTTTTCCAGTATGTGATAAAAATTGTAATTTCATATATCATCTAAGGTAATTCTTTTCTTTTTCAGTTTCATTATGATGGCGGCCATTATTTTCCAATTGTCATTGAAGTTCGTTCTGTCTCAAATACAGAACAATCTTTGCCAATTCACGTTCAAGCAACAATGTGTAGTATTGATAAATCAAGTGATGCAAGTGCTTCATTGATTCTTAAACCCCTTAAACAAAAGATCATTGCTGATGGTGTAACGTATCTATTGCAAGAAGTATACGGTATTGAAAATAAAGAATCATCTACAAGAACAATTGATGAAAATAGTGCTGAATGTATTATTTGTATGGCAAATCCCCGTGATACTGTAATATTACCATGTCGGCATTTATGCATTTGTAATGGATGTGCCGAAACATTAAGATTCAAAGTAAGAGATTTATAACTTTCTTTTTTAGCACATGAAACATTTTGCATTTTTAGCTACAAAACTGTCCCATTTGTCGATCGCCTTTTAAAGCCTTATTTAAATTTACTCCATCATCGGGTGAAAACGGGTCAAATCAACAATCACGCCTTACACTTGTTGAAGCTCTTAACGGTCCTGGAAATACTGGAAATGGTTCACCTCAACCAACAAAAAGAGAAGCATCAATGAAAATTAAAAGTCGCAAAGAAAAAATTGCAAAAGTAATTTTTTTCATTTCATATTTATTAGAGCAAAAGTATTGTTTTCAGATATCTAATACCCCTGCCATGCGATCTTCCAGTGTTGTTGAAATTGAATTACAACCAATTAACAATGATTCAGTAGAGGTAAAATTTGAATTTGTAACATATATGTTAGATCAACGTACGTGTAAACATAAATTTATTTATTTTAGCCTTCAAGTGCATCATTTTCAATGGGTAGCAAATCAAATGGAATCCCACATGCTACAGTAGTCAGGGTTGATAGTAATACGGTTCAACGCATTTCCAAAAAAAATTCACTAGAAGTAAATGATAATAATTCCAAACAGATAACAGATGCAACATTATAAATATTTAAGTATTCGTTCAAAATAATATCAGTTACTTTCTAATCCATCTATATATATTTCTTCATTTAAATATTACAGTAGTTAAAGCAGTAATTATCGGTTTCTATTTAGAATTTTTTTCCTTGTCTTTGTTTTTCTTCTTGCCTACGGGTTTCCATTTTACTTGATTGTTTCATTATACACCTTTGCATTATACATTAAAAAAATTGCATTTAACAATACAAAAGAAAAAAATGTGCTATTATTATTTTAAATATCCGTTTTAAAAACTTTTGAGCAATATTTTTTTCTTATTTTATTTTAAAAAGATAAAATTAAAAAGCAAGATCATTTTGTACTTTTGCACTTGAGCATTTTTTGTTAAATGATTTGTTATCTTTTTATTGTTTGTATTTACATTGTCCATAAATATACATTTATTATTTCATTTTTTATTAAATTGATAAAGCATTTAAAGATGAGCAACGTGGTCAAGAAGCCATATATTGATTGAATTTTAAATGTCAAAAACGAAAAAGAAAAAAAAACTTTTTTACCGGACACGCGCAAAAATCTTCACCGCCCTTCAATCGGATACATACGACCTTGTTTGTTTTATTAACAAAATTTTTTGACCTGATTTTTTCTTTCCTTGATATTTAAAAAAAACTTTTTCTGACAAGGTTATTTCTGTTTGAAAACTTAAATATCATTGTTTTGATAACTTATCATTAAAGTGTTGTTTCCAGGGATGAAGGTTACACTTTTATTTTTTGCAGCGTTTGTTGCTGTTTTTTGTAAAGAGGAAGTTGATTTATCACATGGATTTGGAACAGATATTGACTGGGTTTCATGGGATAATGCTCTTGATCTTGCAAAAGAACAAAATAAACCTGTTTTCTTGCTTATTCATAAAACATGGTGTGGTGCTTGCAAGGGTAATTAAAATGTTTTATTGAATTAAAAGTACTTATATTAATTTGAAAAACTGTTTTTAGCATTGAAAAAGAATTTTAAAGGATCCAATAAGCGAGATGAATTGGTTGGATTAAGTAAAAAATTTGTTATGGTTAATCTTGAAGATGATGAAGAGCCAGAAGACGAACGTCTTGCCCCTGATGGGGCCTACATTCCACGTCTTTTCTTTTTAGGTGAGTGAAATTACGGTAACTTGTTACTGTTTTGTAAAAGTGCGATGTGAACAAAAAAAGTTAATATTTATTATAAAAAGCAGGTGGACCGAGATAAGGCAAATTATGATAAGAGCTGTCGATGCTTAATCTTGGAAGAGGCGATGGAGGTGGAAGATTAAGATTTATAGAATTCATTGATGCAAACGATCCTGCCGAAGAATGAAAGCTTACAGCATTAGGTTGACAATATTCTGATAACGGGCGAGGCATTGTTAAATACTGTGAAACAAATATTGGATCAACAGATGCTAGAATATAAGTAAAACTTAGTTCTTGCTAAAGCAATGATTAAGTGACATACCTCTACTTCTTTTTGATTCCAAATGCATTAATTTTAAAAAAATTCGTTTTAGCCTTTGATAAGTTATAGAAATAGATTGTAAAAATGAAAGCAAGAATAACGGCGCACCAAACATACTTCTTTCAATTCTTTAAGTTTAAAAAGAAAAAGAGCTTTTACAGAGTCTTAAATAAGTTTATCCATAAAACTTTTAAGCACAAAAAATAATTAAGACAATAAACTTTAGCTCCAAGCAACGTCGAAATGTATTTTAATTGCGTGTGCAAATAAAAATATAGAAACTATAAAAAAATATACTTTTTTAGATAAAAATGGTGACCCAATGGCAGTAGACAATAAAAAAAATTATCCAAACAATGCATATTATTTTCCTCAAGCTGTTGACGTTCTTAAAGCAATGAAAGTTGCATTGAAAGAATTTGGTGGTGATGACGAAAGCAAAAAAGATACTGTAAAAGATGATAAAAAAGAAAAAGAAGTTGTTACTGAAAAGAAGGAAGAAAAGGATGAAGATAAGAAAACAGAAGCTGCAGAAGATAAGGAAAACAAAAAAGAAGATAAAAAAGAGAAGAAAACTGAAAAGAAAGAAAAGAAAGAGAAGAAAGATGATAAGAAAGAAGAAAAATCTGAAAAGAAAGATAAAAAAGAAGAAAAGAAGGATAAATCCACTGACAAAAAAGATAAGAAAGAAAAATCTGAGAAAAAGGAAAAATCTGAAAAGAAAGAAGAGAAGAAGCAAAAGGACTCCAAAAAAGATACAAAAACAAAGGATTCCAAGAAGGAAGAAAAGAAAGAGAAAAAATCTGATGATGGCAAGGTAAATGATTAATATCACTAAAATATTCTGAATAATGCTTATTATTTTTTTTAGAAATCCAAAAAAGATGCTGGTAAAAAGAAAACAGAGCTTTGAAAACTTTTATTACAAAAAAAATTATTTTCAGTTTTTTTTATTGTTTAAAAAGGGTATAATATTTATGAATAATTGTTAAAGTCATATTGTGTTGGTTCCATAATATTGTTTAATTAAATTTTTATTTAATATATAACTGTTACGCATTATATACAGATAATTCAATAATAGAAACCCTAACATTTTGCAGAATAAAATAGAAACAGTAAAAACATAAACCATAAAAATTTGAATTGTTTAAAAAATATCTTTACGAAAGAGAAAAGAGATAAAAGATATGCTTATATTTATATAATATAATTCAACAATAAAATAATCATTTAAGGATTGTTACACTACTACTATAAAAATATTAAACTGTAACAAGACCCTCGTTGTAATATCATAATTTTTAAATGCTTGCTTTTTTAGCAAATCTTGCCCATTGTTCTACAGTTTGCCTTCCTAAATTCATTACAATAGATCGAGATTCACGATGCCCATCAATAGCTTCACTTTTTGTTTCAAGTGGTGGCTCTCGATCAGATTCCCATTCTTCATCATCCGTGGATTCCCTCCAACCTTCGCTACTGTCATAAAGTGGATTAACTCGCATCATAAATTCACATAATTGTTCAAAGTCTCGACTTTGCATTTGTAAACTATTTCGTACAAAATTTCCATTTCTTTGAGATTTTGCTGAACGAACAGACATACGATTTGAACGTCCATTTGAGCGTCTATAAATTTTATACTTTTAAATTAAATTAATTCTCCTTAATAATAAAACTATAAAACCTGGAAAGAGTAAAGCGGCTGCCGCCATGTGTAAAGGTGGCCTGCTTTCTTCGCTTTCGTATAGCATAACGTAAATGAGCACATGTAAGCATTTCTTTGTACGTTAATCGCATTCTTTCATTAAAATACGCATAAATAAATGGATTACAAGTATGATTACATAGCCATATCTAAAAATATTTATATGTAATCAGTTTTGCGATAACTGTTTTTTTTTGATTACCAAATGCAAAGCAATAAAATGGCTATCAGCAAGCATATCTTTAATGTATGGTTTTGCGAAGTAAAGCATTGATGAAACCGTACACAATAAACTTGGGTAAAAAAATTGAAAAGTTAATCTCGCCTAAAATGATAATTTTTATAAGTAAATTTTCGATTTTCTGTTACCTGTTTTCGGAATCGATTTGCACTATTTTGATTGAGCTTGTTTTTGCTAATTTTTTGTTTAACTTGTCGAATTTTTAGTAAAACCAGCGAAGAGCATACCCATTGCAAAATAACACTAATAAGATTAATAAGTAGCAAAATAATAACAAATATTGCTAAAAAACAAATTTAACATTAAAAATATTTTTCAAATTTTTCTTTTGCAATTTCCGGCAGGTGATTCTGCATTTTAAAGAAAGTTTGCATTTAGCTACAGTATGCATAAAAGGTTATTTATTTAATTCAACAAAAGAGTCAAAAGGTTCTGTGACCTTTTTGAGAGAAAAAAGTTTTCATTTCAAAAATATTTACTTACTAGGGCGCTTTCCTTCAGTACTTAAAAAACTAATAGACCACATTTCTGTTCTACTGCCTACAAGAGGAGCCGGAAATGTGCCAACACATGCTAAAATAAAAATAATTGAGATTTATAAAGAAATAAAATCTTTTTTTTTAAACAAACCTGCAGCAATTCCAATAATCCAAGTTGAAACTGATGCAATCAAAGCAACCGTAACCCGATTAAAAGTTTTTGCCTTTGTACCATAAAAGCAAATAGCAACACATCGATTTAATCCAAGATAGGCATAGCTGACAACTCCAGCAGTCCATGCAGCAATTTCAAAAAATGCTAGACAAAAGCTAAGAAAGCTACAATTTGTTCCGGTTTTATATGATAAAGAGAGAAATGCGTATGTTGTTGATGTCATATTGTTGCTTTCCATACTATAAAATTATGCTATAATAAAAGGTTTAAATTTTTGAAAACACGCACCTAATTCCATTTTCATTAACAATATTACAATTTGAATCAGACCATAAAATTCCCATCCCACATGCAATTCCAGCAACAATCATCATAATTGCATCCGCTAATGCCACGTTTGCCATAATTGTATAAGCTGATAGTCGAAAAACCCGTTTCATAATAATCATAAAGACAGTGGCTCCATTGCAAAGAAATCCAATAATTCCGATAGCAATATAAAGGCCTCCAATTACGGAGACTGTATCAGAAGATGCTGTCATAATGCTCTTCTAATGTCCCGTGAACTCTTGTTAAAAACAAATTCAACAGTGGTAATTATTCCAAAAAAAGCAACCAAATAATAAAAAAAATAATCAAGAGACTCGTAATAGTGCCGTTAATTTCTGATTACTCCACATTATCTAAAAAATGGTAAGAAGGTCACATACACTTTTATAAACCGTATAATTTAAAGACGAAAAACAGTAAAAAAACGCGTCAGATTTTTTTAAGAAAAGGGTAGGAAAACATTAAGTCTTTAAAATTTGCAGTTTAAAGCAGTCAAGAAACAAAAGTCGAAATTCAGTTTGAAGCAAGACCATGTGAGAAAAAATATTCAAGAACAAATTTATTTCTTTTGTAGCTTATCACTTTTTTCTTTCATTTTTTGCAACAAATCATAAAAAAAAATTCTAATTCTAAAATAATGTCTGTATATTTTCAACTCATGAGTTTAAAACTACGACTGTTAAAAAATGCAATAATCTTTTAAAGCAGATGTTTGCAATGGGCCCAGCTGGATAAATTTATTTTCTTTCAACTTTTTTTCTCTCTCTTGTTAATGATATACAGTCGAAATTAAGAATGAAACTACATCAAAGAAAAATGAAAGGTAGCGGCGCCTCTATGGCTTAGGGGAAATAGGAATTATTGATTGACACAAACGTGTGATGATTGATATCATACATGCTGCTTCTTATTGCTACTACAACTGATAAACTCCTAAAATAACTCTTTATATAAGAGGTAAAATAAAACTGTGGATTATAGTAGAATAAATGATAATTGAAAGAACAAAGAATCAAACGAAAAATAACAAAAATTAATAACTTAAAGCGATTAAGCGTATTAATTTAAAGACAAAACAAGAATGATGATGAACTTTGCTACTTCATTTTTATGTTCTAAATTTCTATAAAACTTGAATTAAGATGTAGTATTTTTCGGCTTTAAACATTTTCGTTCATTGACATAAATTACAGTAGGAACCAGTACTAGTAGTAACAAATAAACCTATTTAAAACTTAAAAAAAGTTGTTTTTTTAAATAAAATTAGTTATTTTTGAAGCCATCTAAAAATACATATATTTGAAGAAATTTGAGTTTCATGTCAATGAAATAAACTCCAAATTTATTTCATTCTTGCGGATGCTTTTCACTTCGGCATTTCCGTTTTTTAATTGCGCACTGAAATTTTACTAGACACAACTGTGGCTCAAATTGCTTTGGCATGTTTGTTAACAATTATACCAAACTCATCCCAAAATTTTATTTACTATTTTTTTAAAACTTTGTTTTTTGTTCTATTCATTGAACTATTATTCCCTTTGTTATAACCCTAGAATTAATAGCAATGATAAAATCAAAAGTTTAATCGGTACCGGAAATAAGCGTTATATGTATCTTTGACTTCACAAAATTCTTTTTGCATTTAACTGCTTTATGCTTCTTTTTTTCATCCATCTTTCTTTTAAGTTTTATAGAAAAAACGTTATTTTTTTATTGTTAAAAGGCAAAAAATCTTACGCAAGAAAAAAAGAAAACAAAATTATCAAGCGGAAGCAATCAGTGGCTCAAGAGTCGATTAACTTATATAACAAATTCCTTCAAAGCAGTTCACAGAAGGGTAATCAAAATAAAAAAAAAACAAAATGTCGTTAAAATTATTTATAAAAATTTATTAATTTTTAAGGATAACAAATGAAAAATCAAAAACATGACTTCAAGTTGAAAGGGTTATATTTTTCCACGAAAGCTAAAATTGGATTGAAAAAAGGCAAAAATAAAAGAGGGTATAGGTAGGAGTAATTCAACGGGGTCATCAAGTTTTTTTTCTTTTTCCCTTCTGTCCTTTAAAAACCTTTTCAAAAAAATATTTTGATGAACGAACGAAGTGCTACTTGCTGGACACCTCGGCAAAAGACATTTATAAATATATTTATCCATGGTTTTTTTATATAAAAAAAGCATCATTTCAAGTGAATAAATCTGTTCTTAAAAAAATAAAAGTTCTGCAATGCTTTAATGCTAGGATTGTTTAAAACTAGGCAAAGTAATAAAAACCAAATTCAATGGAACGGAAACGTCTAAAGAAAAAAATGTGTATGTTAGCCAAAAAGAATAAGAATGGAACCAGTGTAAGTCATATTTAATTTTAAAAAACAAATTTTTAAACAATTCCTTGTAAGTTTTATTTTTTTCTTGTGAAATGAAACTTATAAATAGCAAAGCAAATTTGGTATCAAAAAAATTTGGATAAACAAGCATAGATGTTTCCAAAAGATGTAGATATTTATTTTTTAACTTCTTTGCAAAAAATGGGAGTAATTCATCATTGGGTAATTATAACTTCAAAAACTACGAGCTCTTTTAACGTTATAAAAATACTCTCATCATTTCATGGAATTCTACCAAAAAAAGTTTGAAACAAAAACTCCAAAAAATATTTTGAAATATTTGAGGTTTTGTTACTATAATAAAGAAATAATGTATCATTTGCTAGTTTTGAGTAAATTTTTGATGTATGGTAAAATAGATGTACTAAAGCAAAATAATAAGGGTAAAATTAAAAAGAGAGAAAGAGAGAGTAATATAAGCAGAAATAATTCATAAGATGAAAGGTGAAAATGATAAAAAACATAAACATTGACGCAATAGAAAAAAATAATGGCTTTATACTTTAATCATATGTTTTAGTATCAAACATTTTACAGATAAACTGTCAACAAAAATCTACGCTATGGCAGATAAATATTTAAATGAGCACCAATATCTTCATTGAGGACAAATATAGCCTAAAAAATGGAAATAGCATCAAAGAAAAAGAAGTCAAAGAAGGAGTATTAAAAAAAGAAAAGAGAGTAAGTTCGTCATCACAAAAAAAGTATGTTCAATGACAAAAAAGCTCTGTTATTGCCGCTGGCGGATTCGACAAAGAATTGTTAGAAGGGTCCGCGGAATCAAATGAAAGTTTTAGAAGTGTCGTTGTTGCAGCTCCTTGTTACGAACTCATCTTCTTCTTCATCTTTTTTTCATATAAGGAATAGGAAAAAAACGAAGAGAAACTACGGGAGTTTATTGAAGCGCACTGTGTTGTTGTTGTATACGCTCAATCAAGGGCCACATCTGCGAAACAAATGGCCCTTTGGCCAAAAATTCTCTTTAAAAATGAAACAACGGTTAAAAAAAAGGAAAGTGAAGCCGCTCTAAAAATGACAATACGGGAATAATAAAGTTTAAGGTGTGTGATAATTTTGTTAATAAAGTAACTGAATAATTTTTGGATTAATCAGAAAAAGTAAGCTGAAAAATATCTCTTAAAATGACAGTATCACCAAAACGAACACTAAGAAAAGAATAAGAATAAAGAGGAAAGCAAATGTTAGACATTGCTTTAAAAAGAAGAAGAAGAAACAAAATAAAATCTCATTGCCGTTTTCATGTCAGAATCAATTATATTAAAAAGCGATCAAAAGTTGAGGGCGTTGCTGCTTTCATGTCAAAAGAAGGAAAACGAAATTTAAAAATTGTGTTTATTTCAGATGTTTTTTTTTCTTCAAATTTTGTTTTTCAGTAAAGAAGAAAAGTATAGCTTTGTTGTTGGTTGTCGTATGTGGTGGTGTATGTTTTTTTGTGGATAAATCATCAATGAAATGAAAAGCCCCCTTTTATTTTTGTGTTTAAAGCTTTTTTTAAAAAAAGCATGATAGACATAAGATTGGCAGTTCAAAGGGATATGCTTTGTTGAAATGGTATATTTTTGGGAGTTAATTATTTATCAAGAGCCATTGGACTAGCACAAGATGAAAGAAGAAAAGGCGGTTTTCAGTTCAACAAGCTTTTTTTTTCAGCTGTCACATTAAGTGTAAATGAAAGAAATCAGGCATTGTTTATTGTTAGAAAAAAAGACACAAAATTAGCAACAAAAAAGCAAGAGCAAAGAAGCTGAAAAAATATGAATTTAAAAGCATACTTCAATGTTTATAAATAATTGCAAAATAATTTAAAAATAGCTATTAAATGACGAGGTTAAAATTGTTAAAAATGAATGATTTATTAAACAACTTTGCAAAAATGAAGAAAAAATTTAATATTCCATTGATAATGAATTTGGTAGTTGAATGGTGTGTTCTGATGAATAGGAGGAGTTATCCATACCTACAATGGTAAATTATTGCATTGTTGCAAAAAGTAAAACACGTTTTAATGTTCTACGGCAAAAAGGTATCTTATAGATACATGAAAATCCATCTAATTAATATATTGTGAATCATAAAGAAAAACTTTAACAGATATTATTTTTTACAAATTTAAAACACATCTTTTGCACTATGCTTAGATTGGTTTTTGTTGCTTTAATTATTTAAATGTTAATGTCTCAATAAAAGTGTCAGTACCATCTTGTCGGCGTATACCATGAATGAGTTTTGATTCAGCTTGAATGGTATTGGCCAAAACATTTATTTTTCGGCTTTGCTTTGATGATGTTGGAAGATCAGCATAGAAGGGATATTTGTTTACAAAATTCAGCTAAAAATAGCTCTTTTTAAAATATATAATAAAACATGCAAAACACAATAATCTTGAACTGTCAAACATTGTGAGAATTAATTGTTTAAACGTTTTGTATCTTTTATGATTCATTAAAGTGTTTATTTTTTTACTAACCTGTGTCTTGCTACATATATAATAATCTTCATCCATTGCTAAGAGTATTGGTCTATCTTTGCGACTTTGTCGATACATGACTACTTTTTCTTCAGGTGGTAATGGAGTATTTACTTTGCTTTTATCTTTCTCTTTCATTTGGCTTAAAGTTTTTGGTAAACTCAAATTATACGGTATTGAACCTATAAAATAATAGCCCATATAAAATGAATAAATATAATAGCGAACCAATTATAATTGGGACATTAATTTCCATTACTTCAACACCTGCAAAACACATGCTGCATTGTATATTTTATTTTTAAAATGAAAAAATGAGTTGTTTACCTCCAGTTTTAACTTTTATACTCAGTTGATAGAGAATTTTAAAAAACCTTGCTCCTGCAGGAACAATTACAGGAAACTTGTGACTTACAGAGCTGAAGCTTAACCGTCCAGTACTTATCGACATTCGCTTCTTGGAATTCAATCCCGAGAAGGAGCGGCTTTCATCGCTCAAGTCATTGATTATTGTGCTGAAGAAAAAAAGCAATTATGGCATGCCGAAGGAACGTAAGAAAAAGAAACCTTGGAGGTAACGCAGGAATTGGAAAATTTCTTTCAATTTTTATTGCTTGTCCTTCATCGACAAAAAGTGCCAAGTTATCTTCATGTATGTCGGAAACATCCAAAATTGACGTTTCTGATAACTAAATTGCTGTTTTATTATTTCAAAAATGCATTTTTTTATAAAGAAAATGTAACAATACGTCTTTGTCTTCACCATCTGCACCACTTATAATAATAACTTGCTGAAGAACAGCAGCAACTTTATCAACTCTTCTATCGGTTTTATTTTCAATTCGACCTTAAAGAAAAGCAATAAATTTTTTTTACTTTATGCGATTTTTTTAAAAAGCCGTACTAATTAAAAAGCTAGCAAAGAGAAAGAAACAAACCTTCAATTGATATATTTTCGCCACAAACAAATGCTGATCGGCAAATTGTAAAATGAAGTTTTATTTGTCCACCAGTGCAAGAAAAAAGTCCAAATTTTTTCACTAAATTATGGCTTGGGGGTTCAAAATAACGAATCGGTAAAATATTTAAATCAAATGTTTCAACAACAGTAAAACCCTTTACAGCATTTATAATTTTTAATTCATTTTCTGAAAAAAGAATTAACGTAAAAATTATTTTTTCTGTGTTTACTTTGCAATGATATGTGCATGAAACCAGAAATATAATTTCTAAAAAAAACTTTTTACTGACGGAAACACGTCAACTAAAATAAAAAAAAAAGGTTTCTTGTTCATTTATTCCTCTACCTTCATATGCCTACACACCTTCTGTTTTATACGCCATTTGTGCTCGAATTGTATAAAGCACAGATGCGTTTTTGGATTCAATTGATGTCAATAAAGTCGAAGATAATTTTTCCTATAAAAAATGTAACATAAAATTTGTTTTTTAAAAAATGATAACTAAAGTAAGGGATTACTTCAAATTGGACAAACACAGTATTGTCAGCTTCAATGGATTGACATTCTGTACTTGCATCCAGTTGATGATTCAAATATATTGCTGAATTTTCACCCTTAAAAAATTTATTTTTGGTAATACTTTTTAAAGAGACATTGCTGCGGATATGTCAATGTTTAGGGAAAGTTTAATAAGTTATTGTTTAAAAATTTCTCAAAGCTTTATAGATAATTATTTTTGAGTTCACAAAATTTAATTTAATTAATAGCCAGGGCTTCCATTTAATAAAAGCTTACAGATTTCATTTTTGACTTTAGCTTTGCGGAGCCATAAAAATGAATTTTCAATGATTCAGCTTCAATAGATTGCTTTGCTTTAAGTACCACCCGACCAATCATTGAATCCCCAGGTGCAAAGCATGCATCCTTTTTTTCTAATTCAATCATAAATTCATATAAATATGGATCATTAATAAAATTCTAAAAATGATGACATCCAAAGTAAATATTATCTTTTTTCACTAAATAAAAGTATCACTTACTGCATAGGTTCCCATTATAGAACGATTTGGTTACCACTCACTTCCAAAAATTTTATTCAATATTTCGAAAGAATTTTTTTAAAAAATATTTTTGCTGCTTCTGCAAAAAAATGTTGGAACGGCCTTTACACTTGGTCAAAAAAAGAAAAGTATTGTTATGAAAAAAAAGAAAAAAAAGTAGAATATATCCGATCTCAGAATCATTATGTTAGATGTCTTCCAAAAAAGGAAGGTTAGCTGTCACAATTTTTTGAATAAGCATGTCTTTCTTTCGTTTTCTTTCTTTCTTTTCTATCGTCGTCTACGTTTAACTAACAAATTTCTTCCGGTAAAAAAGGATGAAGAAATAGTACTATTATTATATGCTAAAAAATTACGATGTCACAGATTTTTGGTTTTTAACTTTGATTATACTTTTTGATTTAGCAGATTACTGTATTTATTACACAGTAGGACATAAAGCATTTTTGTGATTTTTCAGGTGAAAACACAAAAATGACATTGAATGCTTTCAAATCTCAAAAACGTCAATATTTTGTTTATTTGTGGGGGCTACCGTAATTAGTTTATGCTTAATTTACTTTATTTAGCTTTAAAAATTTTATTTTTAATAAAAAAAATTTGAAAAACAAAATCTCTAAAATTATGTTAAAAATAATTTGACATTTCGTGAACACGTTTTTGTCAATTTTTTTGCGTTTCTCGAACGGTAAAAAGGTGTTTGTGTCTTTTCTTTTGTATTGTTATGCTTAGAAGGAGGTCTCGCTTGCGTGATAACTAAAAACAATAATAAGGTTAAAGTATTTTCGCTGACAAAAAAAATGATGAAAAAGAAAGAAATTTTTTGACTTATGACGCTCTAAAGTTTTCTTATTTTTTTCGGCTATATAGTTTAAGATTGTAATGATTAAGAACCCGTGGGACATGGTTATTTGCGTCACATTACATTAAAGCGACGTAATAATATGTTCAGATGCAATTATTAATGATATAAAATGATATAATTTGATTATTTAAATGCTAATTAGAGTAAAACTCATCTGAATATTTATTATTCTATTAGTTTTGCCCAATTTTGAATTCAGCCGGAAATATATGCGCCTGAGATTTTTCAATCTTTTAAAGATTCATTCCACTTAAATTGCTGTATTTGGGAAAGACTTAAACAAAATTTGCAAGTAATGTGTTTTAATTTCGTTATGCTTCGTTTATCATTCGTATCATTCACAAAATTGAGCAGTGTTCTTTTTTGAAAATTTTAATTTTAAAAAGCCTTTTTAACCACAGTTTTGTAATATTCAATTTAATGTCTTAGCATATCTTCTTATCTTCTTATCTTTTTATTTATTCTTATCACCAATAAATGTTGGACTTGCATTTTTACATGCTTGTCCATTTTTCCCCCTTTTTACGAAAAAACATTTTTTAAAAAGATTGTTAATAAAAAATGACACTAATTAAAGTAGGGTAATCGTTGTTAATGTATGTTCCCATGCTTCTCCCTTGTGTGTTAAAAAGGTAGAATAAACCTTTTGCAAAGAAAAAAATGTGCCTTTCATATCAGATTTCCGGATCAGGATTAATACGGAGCTTTGCTCCAAATAAAGTTAAGGAATTATATCGTTGAACACTGATAAAAAGTTTATTTGCGTTAAAGTATAATACGTGTTTTGTGATTGCACAATTCTTCCACTAAGTCTTAAATGATAACCCCCCAAATATAAGAACTTTAACGTGAAACTTTGTTCTGTGTATTAGTTTTTAACCTCTTTTTTTGAACAAATACCTTTTGGTTTTAGCGATTTGACTACAGTGTTTTCACATTCAAGTGACTAAAATGCCTAAAAATTTTGTTATTAATTTAATTATACAATCTTTTATTCTTTGGTTTATTATTATCCCAGAAACAGAACAAGGAATTTTATCTTCATTTCGTAATCAAGAGAAAGAAGTCTCTGATGAATTTAATTATGATTCATCATTGATGTATAAAATATTTCATGAACCTTGGCCAATAATTAACCCCTCTCTAATGGATTACAAAAATATTGTTGCAGGTAAGATTATTGCGTTTATGATCTTTAAGATGAACCCTTTTTTTGTTATTTTTACATTAAAACTAAATTAGAAAAAATAACTGCTGTTTGCATTTCATAAAAAATATAAATTAAATTGTTGTGTCTTTTGCAGTCAAGCATGTGTTTTTTTACTTTTTTAAATTTTTGCATCAATGCACTACCGTATACCTCAGAAATAATTAACTGTGACGTGTATATATTTTTAGATTGTTTCCAAGAAATACCGTACACTGCTTTGGATCATACCATTACCCTCAATGCAAGATATCTTTTACATCGTGTTGGATGCCCGTTGAGGCTGCCCTCTCATTCGTTGATTGATATAAAAGAAATAAAATTAAAAGAGGATCTTGTATGTATTTTTAATTCTTATATTTTTTATATCACATATCGTTTTTTTATTAGGGTTACGTTCAAATTTATTCTGGTAGAAACAGCAAAGAGCTTATTCATACAAGTGGTAAACTTCGTGGTGCAGAAGGATACAGTTTTGGTCCATTTGAAGATATTTATGTTTTTATTCTGTTTAGACCGACTTCAAAAGATGACTATATTGTATTTAATCTCTTTGGCACATATACAAGAGGGTAAAGAAAAGGCGTATTTATTAATATAAAGGTTTTACAGTAAATTACTGATAATTGTGTATAATTGTTCTTTTTTCAAAATGCAACTATTGTGCATTACTTATTAATAAAAAATATATATCATGTAACATGTTTGCAAAAAGAAAAATTTTAATTGGGACAATTGCCATAAGATTTCGTTTTAAAAATAAGCGTTGCTTAAGAAAAAAGGGTTTTATTCATTTTCATTTAATTTTGGACAAGTGATTGACCATGCCGCAGGTTCATAAGTAGCTTTTAAAGAAAATTCAATGGATTCTACTCCAGCAGCATCATAGGCTTTAAAAGCAATAAGACCGAAGGGACATTGAACATTGAAGATACCATAATCTTCAGTGGTATCTTAAGAATGACGTGGATCTAATAAATGTATTAATAAAGAAAACTTACTTGTACTGAAAATTGGTGCATATCGATATGTTACTCTTTTCTTTGCTGCTCCAGCAAGAACACGAGTATAAGTCTTAAAGTTAAAGTTACAAAATGTATATGAAAACAATTAACTTACTTCTGGACGTGTAAAATTGAGTTCTGTATAAGAGACTTCAACATTTTCTGGTAAAAATATTAAACACATTTCAGGGCCTTCGGAATAAACAGTAAATGTTTCATAAGTTTCAGCCATTTTACGAGTAATTTGCTCATAGCAATCTTAAAAATAAAAAAGATTTATCAGTTATTCTTCATTTTTGATGTTAAATTACTTAAAACGATATTGCCTTCTTTTCCTTTTCCATTGTAGTCAGCTGCATAATTTAACTGCTGCATCTGAGTGCATGATACACATGCAACATAAACCAAGCATAAAGTGTAATAAAATATGGAACTCATAATAAGTTTTAAATTTTTTCTAAAATATTGATTGTTATAAAAACATCTCTAAATAAAATCACAACAGTGTATATTGTAGTGCGTAGTGTTTTTGAGAAAATGATTTTACAAAGTACTTAAGAGCAGTTATAAATCATTTTTGAATAATAGATCAACAATTAAAAATGCAGAGGTTTGTTAATGTTTTAAATTGCTTAAAACTTAAGCTTTTACCTGTTAAAGGAACTAACAAAAAGAAAAAGAGTTATCACGGTTTTTGGTAGCGAAAGACAATTTTCTTCGTCGGGCAAAAATGTTAATTAACTGGCGAATTGTAAAATCAAATAAGACGAATTGATTAAAGAGATTACCAAAGTAAATTAACGAATTATTGGGTGAATTTAAAGAAGAAAAAGTAAAACTGCTTTTTAAAAGAGAATACAGAAATCGGAGAATTGCCATTCACTAGATTTTCAAACATTTTCACAGGGTCTTATCGGATTCAACAAAACAAATAGCCGAAAATTTGCAGTTAGCTGTTAAATCTCAGAAAATTCATAGAAATATTGCTCCTTATGTAAAGATTGTAAATCCTGCAATGGTGACACGAAATCACAAAATTTGTCGCGCTCATGTCTAATGATTTAAAAAGAAAAGAGAGAAAAGAAAAAATAGCTGCACATTTACCAACTAATCTAATTTTAACATTTTTGCCACCTCTCTTTTGAAATCAGATGGCATTATTAAAGAAAAAATGGCAAATTTGAAACCACATCATAATGCTTAATTATAAAAAAATCCCATAAGGGGGTGGAGTAAACTTGTATTCGTTTCACATGGGTTTTTTCTATTATTGACGAACGCGTAAATGCTAACATTTCATCTTTTTCCTTTTAGAGATGCTTAAGGATACGGTAACAAAATTTTAAAATATCGAAACCTAGTAGAAAAACTACAAAAGATAAAAAATTATAGTTTTTGTTTTAAAAAAAACAGCTAAACTTTAAATGTCAACTTCTATGCTTTCTGTATGATAATTTGGTACAAAAAAAATTGTGGTAAATATAAAAAACATCAAATATTTTATAACAGCGTTTTTCAAAAAAATTCGTAGTTTTAAGTGAATATGATACAATATTTTTTACTGCACTGACTCACACATATTCGCAGTCTTATTTTTTATTCATGCGTATTTAATATTTCCTGTTTGTTCTTTTTGGTATCGTATCACTTCATTTTTTTCAAAACGCTAAACCACATTTGAAGCAATATTAAAAAAGCATCTCATATTTTTTTTTCTTTTTCTGGAAGGAAATAACAGTTGTAGACGTACTAAAGTAATAATTTTAATAAATAATCATTAATTACAATAACATCAGAAACCAGTTAAAAAAAAGTTTATCCATCTTTTGACGAGATGCGTAACCTGAGATAAAAAGGATATTTTCAACAACTTCGACTTTAAAAGACCGCTTTATTGTTATGGTAATATTAATCTGTAACTAAATTTTAAGTTCTTTTTTTATACTCCTTTTTTTACTTTCATTTGAATACGAAGACAGAGACATCTTTTCTTTGAGCACAGCCTTTGTCTCTTCAGTATTAAACTCAATTTCATGCCTTTTTTTAGTATTCTTGGCAGATTTTCACATGAAGAAAAAACTCTTTTTAAAATGACGTAAAATTGTAAGTAAAGCTTTTCTTGTCGCAAATGATGTTTTATTAAATTGATGCGTATGTTCAGTAAAATTTAATTGCTGTCAAATAGTAGAAAAATGAGCTATTTTAAAAAGTCTTTTTGCAAAAATAATATATATAATGCAATTACAAATAATTATTTTTCTTTTATGTATGGTTATTTTTGTCATCTACACTTTTGCAAATAACTGTAGTCTCAAAGGTACACATTTGGTGGTCTGGTGGCTATAAAAAATAAGTAAATTATTAACACAAATATGTAGTATTTTTCTTACTTTTTTCAGAAAAATACGTTGTTTTTTTTATTTTAAATGTTATTATAATCATAAATAAGTCATGGGTTGAAAAAGTTCAAACAATGCATTAAACACACATGGGCAAGTTGTAGGAATTGTAGGAAATTCCTACCCTGTATGGCGCATGGCGCAGGCAAAAAGGCTTGTATGGCGCAAAAATTTTAAATAAAAAAGTGTTGATTGGCGCAAAAAGTTGATGACCCCAGAAAAAAGGAATAAAATTTGAAAATTATGCACATGGTACTCCCTGTGGTACAATTTGTATGGCGCAAAAAAATTTTTTTGTTCCTACCCTCTTGCCCATGTGTGGCATTAAATGAAAAATAATGTGTTAAATAAACAAAAATATTGAATCAAAACACAACTACTACAATTAAACAGCATTATTTAGAATGATATTTTGAAATTAACTTTAGCTTTCATTAGATAAAGAAAAAACATAATATTTTTGTGATACTTTTATTAAACTCTGCCAGCAAACTACAAAATATCATCTCGATAGATCAATGTGAAAACAATTGTTTATAGTTAAAACTTTTGTTTCTTACATTTGATTGCCAAAAAAATGTGAGACACATAACAAAAAGAAACATACGACCATGCATCCACTTTAGATGAAACATTACTGATAAAATATAACCTGCTGTCAGTGTATTCTCTAATAGACGGCCTTTCTTTCTCCAATCCTAAAATTGGTACCTTATACAAAAAACGGTTTTTTTTATTTCTTGTCATCTTTTTGTTCTTGCATTTTCATGCCGCTATCGATGCGTCACAAAAGTCTAAATTGAAAGAAAGAAAGGTCAGACATTGGCCATGCGTCCATAAACGTGTACTGCTGCATTTGAGCCCCATTAACCTTTGCTATTATTATCGCTTTTATATTGTTTCAGATTAATTTTTTCTTGTCTTTTTTCATTAAAAATCAATACTTGAAACAAATCATTCGCGCACCTTAATTTCTTCAACTTTCTTTTGAACAGATTAATTTGTTTTTTTCTATTTTGCAGCATCAGCTAAATTCTAGCTTTGTTCAAGATGGTTTATTCATCACTTTTAAAAGAAATTACAATTGAAGGAAAAACATACAAATATTATGATCTTGTTGCTTTAAAAGATGAACGATACGGTATTTGATAAACCGGGAAATGCAATTTTTAAAAGTATAAGTTTTAGAAAAATTGCCCATTTCAATTCGTTATTTACTTGAAGCTGCTGTTCGATATTGTGATGACTTTCATGTTCGACAAAGTGATGTTGAAACCATTTTAAACTGGGAAAAAAGTCAACATGAATCTGCTGAAATTCCATTTAAGCCTGCTCGAGTCTTACTTCAAGATTTTACGTTAGTTTCTAGCTTAAAAAAAGAGCCAAAAGCTGAAATCCTTTTTTAAACATTCATTTTAGCGGAGTTCCAGCAGTTGTTGACCTTGCTGCAATGCGAGATGCAGTTAAAACTCTTGGAGATGACCCTGCAAAAATTAACCCCGTCTGTCCTGTTGATCTTGTTATTGATCATTCTGTACAAGTTGATAGTTACGGTAACTTAGAAGCATTAGAAAAGAATCAAACTATTGAATTTGAACGTAACAAAGAAAGATTTAATTTTCTTAAATGGGGACAAAAGGCCTTTAAAAATCTTCTTATTGTACCTCCTGGATCAGGAATCGTTCATCAAGTTAATCTTGAATATCTTGCCCGAACTGTTTGTACTGATGATGCTGGAGTATTATTTCCCGATTCAGTTGTTGGAACAGATTCACATACAACAATGATTGATGGCTTAGGTGTTCTTGGGTTTGTTTTCGTGTTAAACTAAGTTTCTAGTTACTGAGAGTTAATTTCTAGATGGGGCGTGGGAGGCATCGAAGCAGAGGCTGTCATGCTTGGACAACCAATTTCAATGGTTATCCCAGAAGTTATTGGATACAAACTTGTCGGAAAAATGCCACAATTTGCTACAAGTACTGATTTAGTTTTAACGATTACAAAAGTATGGTCTGGGCAAATGCTAAGCAGCGTAAAATATTGATTTTTTAGAATCTTCGAGATCTTGGAGTTGTTGGGAAATTTGTTGAATTCTATGGCCCTGGTGTTGCAAATCTTAGCATTGCTGATAGAGCAACTGTAGCAAACATGTGTCCTGAATATGGTGCCACTGTTGGCTTTTTCCCTGTTGATGAAAGAACAATTCAATATTTGAAACAGACAGGCCGAACTGAACATCAACTTAGTCGAATTCAAGATTACTTAAAAGCTAACCATCTTTTTGTTGATTTTAATGATTCCAAATTTTCACCAAATTACACGAAAATTCTTGAACTTGATTTAAGCACAATTACTCCATGTGTTAGTGGTCCTAAACGCCCGCATGATCAAGTTGCGCTTACCCATCTTCACAAAGAGTTTAAAAGTGGTCTGACCGAAAAAGTTTCTTTTAAGGTGAGTGTTCTTTGATTTTCTTATCAAGTAAGTGATTTCTTTTAGGGATTTGGACTTAATGCTGATGACAGCCAGAAAAAGGTTAAAGTCACACTTAATGGGGAAGAACATACACTCAAGCATGGATCTGTTGTTATCAGTGCAATTACATCTTGCACGAATACAAGTAATCCATCGGTTATGCTTGGAGCTGGATTAGTTGCAAAAAAAGCTGTTGAATTAGGTTTAAAAGTTCCACCATATGTTAAAACAAGTTTAAGTCCCGGTAGTGGAGTTGTTACGAAATACCTTGAAGCAAGTGGATTACTTCCTGATCTTGAAAAACTTGGTTACTATATTGCTGGATATGGTTGCATGACATGTATTGGAAACAGTGGCCCTTTGGATGAAACTGTCGGAAAAGCTGTTGAAGAAGTAAGAAAAATTCAAACATGAGAATCTTAAAATTAAGCAAAATCTTTAGAATGACCTCATTGTTGCTGGTGTTCTCTCAGGTAATCGTAACTTTGAAGGAAGAATTCATGCACAAGTTCGGGCAAATTATTTGGCTAGTCCAATGTTAGTTGTTGTTTATGGTCTTGCTGGACGTGTTGATATTGATTTGGATAATGAGCCAATTGGACAAGGCACAAATGGTCCAGTTTATTTCCATGATATCTGGCCATCACATGATGAAATTGCAAAAATTGAAGAAGAAAATGTTCGACCACAATTTTTCAATGAAGTTTATTCAAACATTCAAAAAGGAAGTGAACAATGGCAACAACTAGAATGTCCTGATACTTCTCTCTATCCATGGGATTCTAATTCAACTTATATCAAACAAGTTCCATTCTTCACTGGCATGGAAATCGCTCCAACCCCTCCTACAGCTATTGTAAACGCATTTGCATTGCTTAATCTTGGAGATTCAGTCACAACAGATCACATTTCACCAGCTGGTTCAATTTCACGTGTTAGTCCTGCTGCCCGATATCTCACTTCTAGAAAGTAGGAATCATTTGTTTTCACGCTTTTTAAATTTTAATTTTTTCTCAGCGTTGCACCCAAAGATTTCAACACATATGGTGCCCGTCGTGGTAATGACGAAGTAATGGCTCGCGGAACATTTGCCAATATTCGTCTTGTTAATAAACTTGCATCAAAAGTTGGACCAAAAACTTTACATGTTCCAAGTGGACAAGAACTTGATATTTATGACGCTGCAGATAAATATCGTAGTGAAGGTATTTGTATTGTTGCTTTTGTTAACTGCTTGTTATTTTTGGATATTTGTAGGTCACCCTGTTATCGTTCTTGCTGGAAAAGAATACGGTTGTGGAAGTTCAAGAGATTGGGCTGCAAAGGGACCATTATTACAAGGTGTTCGAGCTGTAATTGCTCAATCATTTGAAAGAATTCATCGATCAAATTTAATTGGAATGGGAATTGTTCCTTTACAATTTTTGGATGGTGAAAATGCAGATTCACTAGGTTTAACCGGAAAAGAGCAATTTACAATTGAACTTCCACATGATCTTAAACCAGGAAATCATGTAACTGTTGAAACTTCACAAGGCAAAAAGTTCAAAGTTTTATCTCGTTTTGATACTGAAGTTGAATTAACTTATTATCGACATGGTGGTATCTTGCCTTATATGATTAGAAAACTTATCAATACTTTTAACTAAAATTTCTTTATTTTTTAATTAACTATAGCTTTCTTGCCGAATTAATGCATTCTTATCAAACGTATTCACTTACTAAATTATAAAAACGATATTTGTGATAACAAAATAAATATGAATTGTATATTTAATGTCTCATCGTAAAATGTAGCATTGATAAGCAAGCTTTTGGCTAGACATGGATACATCACTGAAACTTCAGTAATCTCATAAAATAAAAACAATTGATTGGAAATTCTCTTAAAAATATGCTTGACATTTTACACCTTATTCGATCATTATTTTTTATGATTAAAAGTCTTTCGTCTATAACATTTTCAGTTAAAAAAACATTCACCATGATTAATTGTTTTAATGCCGTCCATTTTTATTACAAACAAACGAAGAAACAAAAAGAGGGAATTCATTTATTGTAACGTCACACAAACCTATACGTAAAAAGGGGAAGTTTTTAATTCAAAATAGTTATAATATTAGTTGTAATTTAATATGGGCTGGCTTCAATGTGTCTACCATAAACATGTGTTTGTCCTTTTTTTTATTTTCTATGATTTTTTTCAATTGTTTTTATTATCTTTTTGTTATCTCTCTTTTTCAACCCCTCTGGCAAATTGCATCAATTTTGCTTATCAAAATAATTTCTTTTTTGATCTTCTTGGTCACCAAAAAATAATTAACAACACCGGATAAAATAAACTGACAAGAAAAAACCACACTTTCAATGTCAACGATATACTTTAACTTTGCAATGACATTTCCGGTATATGCGCATTCATTATTCGTCTCTGTTGACAATTTTTGATTGATCTTTTTTAAAATCATAGATCTGCGCATGGGTTTCTAAATGAAGAAAATTGATAAAAAAAACTTTTGTTTTTTAGATATTTTTGGTTATGCATGTGAAGTCGTTGAAAGTACAAAAAGGTGCTGTTTGATCAAATAACTTTGACTTTTGTGGTTGATTCAACGAGATAATTATAGTTGTTACTTTTGTGGATTTTTTGATTTTTAGTTTTTTTTAATCGATGAAGTTGTAAAGAACTGAAAAATTGCTGAAGTATAATTAGCACTTTCATATCCTCTGCAGGTATCTGTATGTATATGTTCATGCATACTGTAATCCTTTCCAAAGTGTTGAACGATTTGGATGTTTTAATTGCAGTTACTCTAATTTTTGTCCATTGATTCATTATATTTACTTACTATATCACAGCAATAATAATCATTTTTGTCATGCCACGCCAACCAACAACAGTTTTTATTGCTTTACTCTTTTTTTATTAACGATCATTGGTTGCGCGAAAACATATAGGATTCTTTTTGTTGTGTGTCTTTTTGTTCATAAAAAATAATCTTTATTTGTAATTTCTTTTTTCTTATTTGTTCTATTTCAGAAGATCATGAGTGATATAGTGATAAGTCCTATAAAAATACCCCCAACTGTTATAAATGTTGTTGATCTCAATCCACAGACATCATCGCAAAATGATTGTAATGACAACAACAACAACAATAATAATAACGGAATTGAGTACAATAAGCTTACTCAAAAATTATCGAACGTTTCGAACGCAATTCAAATGAAAATTTTTAGTCCTCGTGAAGAGGATAACTTTACGCTAGGTAAGTAGTTTTTCAACAAAAAAACCATTTCCTTTCTTTTTTCTTATGTTGTGAATTTCTTTTTTGTTTCATTAATAAATTAAATGTACAAAAAATGTTTTTAGGATGTACAAATATATTTCATACTCGGACAAGATTTTTAATTATGGTATTATTGCTATTTTGTTTAGCCTCAATATGGTCAAATATCTTAGCTTTTAATTTTGCAATTATATGTCTAAATCAAAATTCAAATAATTTTAATTTAACAGATGCAAAACATACTCAAAGTATTAGTTTTAATGTAGAACAAGAATCGTATTTTACTGTCGCAGTTGCTGCAAGTGCACTTCTAGCAAATTTTATCGTTGTTTCACTTATTAACAATTACGGTATTCGAACAGTATTTGCTATTCTTGGAATGATATCTGCAATTGGAACTGGTTTAATGCCAAGTGCATTGCAATCTGGATTTTATTATACTTTAGGAGCTCGAGTGCTTCAAGGTATTGCTTTTGCGGGAAATTTCCCAATAATTGGAGCTTTTACATCAAAATGGACATATTACAAACAAAATGGCCTTTTTGTTTCTGTTCTTGTTGCAAGCGTTCAGCTCAGCCCAGCAGTGTCAATGTATCTTTTTTTTATTTTTTGATAAATTGATGGCATGGGGGATTCCTAATTAGAAATTTTTCGGGAAATCAGAAATAGCGAAAAATTTGTAATCAGAAAATCATTCGTTGATCCAAAAAAAACATAAACACCATTTTTGGAATAGTTAATGCTTTTTTTACACTTTTAAAATGCTTTAAATACAGAAAGAAACATTCTTTTAAATAAATAGCTAACATTTAATTGTAAAATTTTTCGTTTATGTTTAAGCAACTGCAGGAAATCAAACTCATTCCTCGCACCAATCGGGAAAATCCCAGGACAATGTTTCCGGAAACGTCCTTTGACAACGTCTTTTCTAGGCCCGTTAGTGGAGCAATTTGTTCATCTTCATTTGGATGGCCATATGTTTTTTATGTTCATTGTACTGCATCCATTATTCTTTTTACATTTTTTGCAATTTTCTACCGTAATAATCCTGGAAAACATCTACTCGTGGGAAAAATTGAACTTCGTAAAATTGCTGTTGGAAAAAGTGAATGTTCAAAAGAAGAACTTAAAAATATTCCATATGGCCCTATTCTTAAGACAGGGCGAGTTTGGGCAGTATGGATAGCATCTTTAGGCAATTTTGTTGCTGTTAACATGCTTTTCTTATACTCTCCAGTTTATCTTCATCATGTATTAATGTTTCCCGTTCGAAATACTGGTTTATCAGCTTCAATTCCCCCTCTACTTCAGTTTTTGCTTAAACTCTTAGCTGGATTTTCTAGTGATAAGGTATCATACTCAATTTTCAAATTAAAAGTTTCAAACACGACCTATTATTGCCGTTATTTTTAGATTCGTTTTCTCTCTGAAACAAATAAGCTTCGATTATACAATTCCATTGCATTCTTTGGTAGTGCAATTGCTTTTATCGGCCTCGCTATAACACCTACAACTTATTCTTTAATTTGCCTGGGCTTCCTTGGTATTTGTGCTGGGCTTCTTGGTTTTACAACTGGTGGATTTTTCAAGGCTGGGCCACTCGTTTCCAAACATTACAGTCATTTTGTTACTGGCAACGTTTCACTAGGTAAATTAATTGTTACCGTAATTATTTAAACAAATGTGTAATTTCAGGTATTACCTTAACAATGCTTATTGTACCTTTCATTGTAAGCGGACTTGCTCCAAATAATACTGCAGATGAATGGAGTAAAGTGTTTCTTCTTGTGGCTGGGGTATTAGTTATATCAAATTTAATATTTATTTTGTTGTGCTCCGCAGAAGCTTCACATTGGACAACAGATGAATTTTCTCGAAATGCATCAAAAAATCGTGTTCATGCTACTGATGCAATAAAAATAAGTCATCTTCAGCCAGAAATAAAAATGGGATAAAACTTATATTGTTGTTTAAATTTATATGGTGTATTTTGTACATATTTATTGTTATGCCATAAATTTTTTTCTATGGCAAATGCCAAAGTTAGTTATAACAGAATTTTAAACACTTTTTTAAAGCAAAAACTGATTCGAAATTGATGAAAAAATATAATCTATGCATAAATTAATGAATCAATTTGATTGTTGTACTACCCCGATTAAAATATTAAGAATGTTAAAAATGGATAAAGAAAAATTACACGGGCTCTTTTTTAATACAAATTTGTCCGGTTAACTTGCGCTTTGCGTGTAGACATCGTAAATTGGTGATTTTGGTACCAAATGATAACAAAACACTTGCTGATTAATATTAACTAGGTGCATCATGTTTTTATTACAGATAAAGGATTCTGGAGCCGGATTCAGAGCCCGTGATTAGAGCTAAAAGTTGTCTTGATTTTTTCCGTTTTTAAGCATTGTTTATACAATATTTTTTATGTATGTGCTCAAAAAAACATCCTTTAATTTGTCGATAATGAGCACACAATGTTTACACAAGCTTTGTCCACCAAAATGAAGAAAAAAGGAGAAAATATGAATGATGACGAAAAAATGACAGCTACCTGTTTGTTAGTTAGTAAAAAAAATGACGTGTTACACCCTTGAAAGCTCAATGCAGGTTGCGTGCACAAAAATCAAATTTTTGTTCAAATTACCATTGTTGATCTCAAAGATTTGTAAGCTTCATTCCTACATTTCACTTTCTTTATTTCCTTTGATTTGCTTGGAAATTTTTTGTGCTCCAGTAAAGTTTATATCATCACTATCAATTGCATGGCATCGTCAAAATATAAGTAAGTTAGATTTAAATATTAGTACTTAAATATTCGCTTTTGTTCCTTCTTTATTTAAGCCGCTTAAAAATATATATATATTATAGAGTTGGAGATTATGTTTTATCAAAAAAGGGAAAAGGAACAGTTCGTTATGTAGGGCCGGTAGAAGCAGCCAATGATGAATCAAAAATTTTTGCTGGTTTGGAATTGGATGAGCCTAATGGCAAAAATAATGGATCATCTCAGGTATGGCTTGCTGCATAATTTAAACTTTCTTACATTTTTTGTTATAGGGCAAAATGTATTTTGAATGTGCTGAAAATTATGGAATTTTCGTTCCGATTGAAAGTTTAACAATTCTTCCTAAAATGCTTACAAAGCCACCAAGTGCTCCTGTTCGATCAAATCGTGCATCTGAATTGCGTCAAGAACTTGGATCCACCATTGGAAGTGAAATAACAGGTCTTACTGCAATGTCAAAAATGAGTAGTTTCAATAATATGCCCGCTGTACGTCAAGCTCAAAAAGTTAATACAAAAGTATGTTTATTTAAATATAAAAATTTTTTAACACTACAGTAATTTTAAGACATATCAACATGATCTGCAAGCAAATTTGAAAAAAGTTCTTGATCAACTGGAAGCAGAACAAGATAAAAATGCTGCTCTTCAAGCTAGAATTCAAGAATTAGAACGTGCTACAGGAGGCGGTGATGATGCAGAATTCGAAAAACAAGAACTTATTGTTAAAGTCGAAAGCCTTGAAGAAGCTAAAAAGACTTTAGAAGCAAAGTTACATGATGCAAATTTATTGCTTGAAAGGAATATGTCTATGCTAGCATCACAAAATGATGAAGTACAAGTGTTGCAGAAAGCTTTGGAAAATTCAAAAGAAAGCAATAAAATAAACAATACTGCAAATGATAAATTAGCTGAACTTGTGCATGATGATTCTATGAAGCAACTGGAGGATGTAATGAAAGAAAAAGCAGTGTTGCAAAAACGCGTTCAAGAATCGGAAAGCAAACTGAATGATGCAAGTAAAGCTGAATTAGAAGTTCAAGAAAAACTCAATCATGATCTTGATGCTTCTAAAAAAAAAGTTGAAACTCTTGAAAGTGATAGGCTTGCTATGAAGAAACGTATTGAAGAACTTGAAGGCAAATTAAATAATGCAGCAGAATCAGAAATTGAAAACCAAGAAAAATTGCTAAATGATATTGTTTCTGCTAAAAAAGATGTTGAACTTCTTGGTAATGAAAAACTTGAAATGGCAAAACGTATTGAAGAACTTGAAGGCAAATTGAATGATGCTACAAAATCTGAATCACAAGTTCAAGAAAGGCTTAATGGTGAAATTGCTGATATGAAAAAAGCGAATGAAACTCTTGGAAATGAAAAACTTGAAATGGAAAAGCGAGTGCAAGAGCTCGAAGGCAAATTGAATGACTCAACACAATCCGAGGCTGCTGCTCAAGAAAAGTTTAGCAATGATCTTGCTGCTTTAAAGAAAGACAATGTGAATATTAGTAATGAAAATGAAACATTCACAAAACGTATTCAAGAACTCGAAAGTAAATTGAATGCTGCCATTGAATCTGAAGCAGCAGTTGCGGAAAATCAAGAAAAGCTTAATCAAGAAGCTGTTGCTTTCAAAAAAGAAGTTGAAACTCTTGGGAATGAAAAAAGTGCTCTGGCAAAACGTATTGAAGAACTTGAATGCAAATTGAATGATACAACAAAATCTGAATCACAAGTTCAAGAAAGACTTAATCGTGAAATTGCTGATATGAAAAAAGCGAATGAAACTCTTGGAAATGAAAAACTTGAAATGGAAAAGCGAGTGCAAGAGCTTGAAAATAAATTGAAGGATGCAACACAATCCGAGGCTGCTGCTCAAGAAAAGCTTAACCTTGATCTTGCTTCTTCTAAAAAAGACGTTGAATTTCTTAGTAATGAAAAAGCTGAATTGGTACAACGTATTCAAGAGTTCGAAAAGAAGCTGAATGATACTTCAAATGCTGAATCTGAAAATCAGAAAAAGCTTAATGATGAAATTGCTTTTTTCAAAAAAGAATGTGAAACTGCTAATAATGAAAAGACTAAATTGTCGAAGCTCATTCAAGAACTTGAAAACAAATTGGGTGATGCTTCAAAATCCGAATCAGAAGTTCAGGAAAGACTTAATCGTGAAATTGCTGATATGAAAAAAGCAAATGAAACTCTTGGCAGTGAAAAAGCTGAACTAACAAAGTGTGTTCAAGAACTCGAAAATAAATTGAAGAATGCAACACAATCCGAGGCTGCTGCTCAAGAAAAGCTTGATCGTGATCTTGCTAATTTTACAAAAGAAGTTGAAACTCTTAGTAATGAAAATGGACAATTAGTACTACGTGTTCAAGAGCTTGAAAGTAAATTGAGTAAAGCAACGAAATCTGAATCTGAAAATCGAGAAAAGCTTAGTGGTGAACTTGCTGTTGCTAAAAAAGAAATTGAAACTCTTTCTAATGAAAAAGCTGCACTTTCAAAAAAAATGGAGGAACTTGAAAATAAAGTGGGTGATGCAACAAGATCTGAATCAGAAATTCAAGAAAGACTTAATCTTGAGATCGCTGATATGAATAAAACAAATGAAACTCTTGGGGATGAAAAGCTTGCGATGACAAAGCGTATTCACGAACTCGAAAATAAATTGAAGGATGCGACAAAATCAGAAGCTGCTGCTCAAGAAAAGCTTAATAATGAATTTAATGCCTCCAAAAATGAACGTGAAACTTTTACAATGGAAAAGTCTGCATTATTAAAACGTATTCAAGAACTCGAAAGCAAACTGAATGATGCAAGTAAAGCCGAATTAGAAGTTCAAGAAAAACTTAATCATGATCTTGATGCTTCTAAAAAAGATGTTGAAATTCTTGGAAATGTGAAACTTGAAATGGTAAAACGAGTCCAAGAGCTTGAAAATAAATTGAAGGATGCAACACAATCCGAGGCTGCTGCTCAAGAAAAGTTTAGCCATGATCTTGCTGCTTTAAAGAAAGATAATGTTAATATTAATAATGAAAATGAAACATTCACAAAACGTATTCAAGAACTCGAAAGTAAACTGAATGATGCAAGCAAAGCTGAATTAGAAGTTCAAGAAAAACTCAATCATGATCTTGATGCTTCTAAAAAAAAAGTTGAAACTCTTGAAAGTGATAGGCTTGCTATGAAGAAACGTATTGAAGAACTTGAAGGCAAATTAAATAATGCAGCAGAATCAGAAATTGAAAACCAAGAAAAATTGCTAAATGATATTGTTTCTGCTAAAAAAGATGTTGAACTTCTTGGTAATGAAAAACTTGAAATGGCAAAACGTATTGAAGAACTTGAAGGCAAATTGAATGATGCTACAAAATCTGAATCACAAGTTCAAGAAAGGCTTAATGGTGAAATTGCTGATATGAAAAAGGCAAATGAAGCTTTTAAAAATGAAAAAAGTGCTATGGCAAAACGTATTGAAGAGCTCGAAGGCAAATTGAATGACTCAACACAATCCGAGGCTGCTCCTCTAGAAAAACTTTACCGTGATCTTGATTCTTTAAAGAAAGAAAGTGTTCATGCTAATAATGAAAAAACTGCAATGGCAAAACGTATTCAAGAACTTGAAAGCAAATTAAATGATGCAACCAAATCTGAAGCTGCTATTAAAGAAAAATTGAATCGTAATCTTATGGGTTCTGAAAATGAAGTTGAAAATGTATCCATTTTTTTCGTTAATTTATTTTACAAAAATTTTTTAGTCATCAATGAATTTCTTGAATAGCATTATCGCAGAACAACAGAAAAAGCTTGAAACGTATGAAAAATTTCTTGATAGTATTGGGCAACGTCTTCCTTCACTTACGGCTCCTTCTGCGCTTCCTACTGTGACTCAAAGTAAACCAGTTAAACCAAGTGTGCCAAAAACATATGTTGCTCCTGCAAATCGAGAATATTGTGATATTTGTGAAGAATTTGTTCATGATACTGCCAAGTGTCCAAATCGCCCTCTTGATCCACCATCTTCTTTTATTCTAATTACAAAGCCTCGAATATTTTGTGAAGAATGTGATATGTTTATTGAAAAAGAATGCCCTCTCCATTCAAAATGCTAACTGAGATTTTCTTTTTTTATTTTTACGGGTTTATTTTAATATTATCTATTATTACACTGGTGAATGATTAGGATTATATTATTTCTATAAATATTGTCGAATGTATGTAAAGATATATGAATGATAAATAAAAGTTATTTTAAAAGTTTTGATAAATGGAATAATCCCAAATGGGAAAACGAATAGAAAAAGGAAACTTCTTCCAGAATAGTCTTCTCTTTTTACTTAATGCCCATCGCCGTTAAGTAAAACTCAATAATTCTTCTTTTACATTGTAAGAAATACGAAGAAGAAAAAACGAAACAAAATGTCTGTTTTTCTTTTTGCCTCTGTGTTCCGCTTGCCTATACCTCTAACAACCGGTTTTATTTTGCCCAAATAAGAAATAAAAACAACAACAAAAGTTCAAGATTTTTGTTGACAATTGAAAATAATCAATTGTGGTTGAAAAATTTATCATGATTTTTAAAATACTGTTGTGCTTTGGATTTTTGTTATGTGTGGCATATGGGTTTTCACCAGGATGTATTAATTTGATGTGTCATACAAAAAATATTTCACCAACGGCTACAATACCAAAAGTCAAAGCGTGTGATGAATGTCGTGATGTTAAAACAAAGTAAATAAAATAACTAAAAATAATTGCAATGTTTCCTATTTTAAAATTTATTTCTTTTACAGATTTTGTGGTAAATTTCCAGATGCAACTTATTGTTTTAATTCAATCCCAAATTTTTGTAAGCCAATGTCAAATTTGGTTCAACAAGAAATATTAAATGTTTCCAATATTTGTTATATCCCTCGTAAGGTTAAACATTTTTTTAAGCTACTTCAAAACGAGATTTACAGAAAAATCTTTTCTACCGATACCTCTTTTTGATAGCAATAATCATTCATTAACAGTTGCAATTCCAAGATTTTTTGAAGAAGAACCATTTGAACAATACCGTTTCCATAAGTTATCTCTATTTATACTTTTTCCTATTGCGGTAAGCTCTCTCTTTTTTACATCCCCTTTTTTTCTTTAAAAACTGAGCTCATTTCTTCTTTCTTTCTCTTATTTTTCCTATACTTCTTTTTACAAACGACTTGGGTGGTCTTTTAAAAGATGCATTTTTAGAAAGGAAAAAATTGTTCATCAAATAAAATTTTTTCTTCACATTTAGTGCATAAAAACAAAGATTGTATTTGGACAATACCTATTGCAATGCCGAAAATTGATGCCATTGAAGCAAAAAATGATGTATGATAATAATGAAAGTTTTTAATTAAAGAAAATATATAAAAACATTTCAGCCCTTCTATTATGATGATCAAACAGATATGTCTGTTTCATTTAGTCCAAAAATTATTCCAATAGCAGATAATAGCAAAATATCCGTTTGGTATTCAGTTAATTCAGATTTTATTGAAACACATCAAAATACTCCATTAAATTTTACATTACCATTGTATTCATACCGAAAAGATGTTAAAATTGATTAATACGGATACTTCTTTGTGCTTACAAAACCTTGCTTTGGGCAATAAAATAATACAACAAACTTTCTATTTAATGAAATTGTAATAAAAGTTGATAATGTATTTTTAATTTCTGTTAAAACAATAAATAATAAAATTTAACATTATATTATTCTTTGCCTTAGGATGACAGAAATTTCCCGCAAATGCTGATATATTAACGAAAAGTTTTTTATTAAATGTAAGCTACTTTTGTAAAAATAAAGTTGGCCTTGCTTTTAAAACACCTTAAAGGTACAAAAATGCTTTAACAGCATATTTATACATCCAAATACTTGTTATAAGTATAAGATTACTGTAATCCAAGGACCTTGAACAAAAAAAATTGTAAGTGAAATTCCCCGGGAAATGAGATAACGCTAATTATAGTAAAGGGTGATCCAAAGATACAAAGGTAACTATTATTATGAACTTAAGAACCGGTGATCTTTTATTTCAACAAAGCATTTCTCAAGAATAATTATTTTAAAGAACATGAAAATTAAATGAATTTTGGTGTACTGTATTTGCAACCACTTTTTGTAATATTTTAATTATGTGAATTTTTGACTTTGTTATTAAAATCTTTAAAAAATTCTGCGCTTTCCAAGGGAGATGTTAAAAGAAAAAAAAAACAGTTGTAAAAATATTACATTTTTTAACTATTTTTTATTTTTGAAAAAAACAAAATTCTGCGACATGGATGCTATTTTTTTTGTTAAAATATAACTAAATTAGTATTCGCTAAAACTCATTGGGGTTTTTTTTGTTTCTACTGGAATGCGTAAAAGCTGAGTAATTTTTATGAAAAATAATAAGCATGACTACTATTTCATTTTCTTTTTGACCATTAGTGCTAGGATATATATCTGTGTTACAGCCGAATAAGAATTTCTGCCCAATTTAATTTAACATAAGCATATTTCAAAAGTAACTTACAAAGGTAATAAATAATATGTAATTTCAGCGTCTTTGAATTACTAAGCTCATGTTTATAAAAAATACAGAAATGCTGAAATTTTAACCTAATGACCTTGGGGCTGTCCAGATATAACGTAGTGGGGGAGAGGGTAAATGGCTGTACTGCCTTTGATTTGCAGCAAAAAATGCCGTTGGCGTAGGGAGGTAAATCAAATTTTCGTATCACGCAATATCTGGACATTCCTCTATCCTTTAAATAAAAACTAAGGGGAGTTTTTGTTAAACATTGTTGTGCAAGGCATAAATTTTTACCATGGTATAGTAGTACGAGGAGGTAGAATCTGAATACTAACTTTATTTACTATTTTAGAGATATAGTTAAGTTTCATTAAATTCGGCTATAATATATGTACCACTTCTGCTACTTCTTTTACCGATTGGCAGGAGCTTATAAACTACAGATAATTTTTTTTAATAAATAAAATGTTAAAATTTATTTATCGTGTTCTGCTATTAAGGGCATTAATCTCAAATGTTGAAACAAATGTTTTTAACGGTCGTTCTTCGTGGGCTATTTTCGCATTCATATCTTAAAAATGCTACTTTTCTTCATATTTATTCTGTAACAGTTGACATTCATTTTTATGCTTCTTAAAGAAGAAAAAAAAGTTATATTTTTTTCGACACGCTACTACTATGCCCTGTGCGCGCAAAATCATCACCACTTTTTTTTGACTTTTAATATTTAATTTCGATTTTTAAAAAATGCGTTAAAAAGTCATGTTTTTTAAAAAGCTTTTAACATTCTTTCAAAACAAAACTTTAAAATTGGTTTCTTTTAAAACAGAAAAAAAAGATATAATAGAAAGAAGCTACCATTAATTGATATTGAATTTGATTGCGTGCCAAAAATTAAGATCATTCGTCAAGGCAAAGAAGAAAAAATAGGGGGGTCATAATGTGGGATACTAAGTTTTTTTATATAAATTTTTTTTCTGCCCCGTCAAGAGCTAAGCCATTTAAAGTCTCAGGCGACAAGTGGGCGTGCCACCAATTTTGGCGGCATCATGTTCCAACACCAAAAAGAAGGCCGGTCAACAAGCATTTCACTAAAACAACGCTGTTTTTTTCTGTTATAGCTTTTTTCTTTGATTCTTTTTTATATTTCTTATCAAATTGGCCACTTCATAAAGTTTTCATAAAAACTGGAATTAATTTTTTATACGATTATTTTTCTTTTACCGTTAAATTTTTTCACCATTTTTTTATCGTTTGACATTGATCTTTCTCTTTGACATGCAAGCATATCCCTAAACAATCTTTGTGACAATTTTAAAGAACGCTTAATTAGTTCTTTCTTTTTTTCTGACTTTGCCTAACTTTCAAAACATATCTTGCCTGTTCCGGAACAAAGACTCGTATACTCTTGACGACATGCGCGAATTTTGCCAATGAAAAGGGAAAAGAAGGAAAGGAATGTTGAAAGCTATCCCCAATGATGTTCACACAATGAAAAAAGCAAGCTTTTTTCTTTTACAACCTATTGTCATCATGCTCTACAGAATTTGATATGAGGATATGCAATAGGGGCTGGGATGATTCGGTTCACTTTTTTATAGGTCAATTTTTTGCAAAAAAATGCAAAGTGCTTTAAGGCAAAAAAGGTCAGACAGAAAAACCAATAAGTTGCAAAATAGACGCTACAAATGCGCGCGTAAATAGTAATGAGTAAATAAATGCAAAGTAATAATATTTATGTTAAACACTAACAAAACAATAAAAAAGTAAAGTAGAACAAAAATAAAAATACAAATCAAAAATGATAATTATTAAAATTTGGTGGATATTGTTGCATAAATTGTTGATCATTGTAATAAACAGGCAGTGATTGATTTAAATTAATACGAGGACGATGATAAACTTGTTGTTGTTGTTGATAAACTTGTTGATGTTGATAAAATTGTTGTTGTTGATGAATTTGTGGACGATAAACTTGTGGACGTGGTTGACGAAGCATTGGAATACCAGCAAGTTGTTGTTGTCCAAAAAATGGATGAATAAAAACATTTGGTTGATTAACAACTGGTTGTTGTTGTTGTGGTTGAGGAATTGGTGGTGGTTGTTAAGGAGTTGCTGCTGGTACCCATCAAAGTTCTTAGCCATCGTTGAAAGGCTGGATCATTATGTAAATGGATGCTGCATTTGCTACTTTTTGCATAATCACGAAGATTCCTAGTATAGTGCCAGTTACAGGTCTTAATTCTGGAAATACAGCTTTTGCACCATTTATTGCTGTTATTTCGTGATCGAAGCGGAATTCTTTTGGTTCAACACCCATATCTCCATCCATTTGATCTTTTAGAATTTGAAACAATTCTTCATATACCATTTGATCCTTCTTC
Source organism: Panagrolaimus sp. LJ2400 (assembly GCA_024447215.1). NCBI lineage: Eukaryota > Metazoa > Nematoda > Chromadorea > Rhabditida > Panagrolaimidae > Panagrolaimus > Panagrolaimus sp. LJ2400. The sequence goes on along the minus strand of JAMRYA010000009.1, from coordinate 7,845,300 downwards.
TTTACAATAACAACTTCTTCTGTAGAAATTATAAACATATAACATTCCAGGATGAGTCCATTTGATCTCCAACACTTCCAACTTCTTCAAATTTTCCAGATTCATCAATTTCTTCCATCTTCAGATTCAGAATTTACAAATAATTTTAACAAAAATGTAAAAAAAATTTGATAATAATTTTTATAATTTAATTTAATGTAAACAATAGTTGCTATATTTCTTAACACTTATTATGCTTTTAATTAATTTCTTTGTTTAATTTCGCAATTTCAACATGAAATATTATTTAAATTAAAAATTCAATAATTTTTTTAAAGTTCTAAAAAAAAAGAAAAAGTGTGAAAAAAAAGAAGTTCACGGCCCATGAACCACAAGGCGAGATAAGTTCGGTTTTACTATTGAGAGAAAGGCTCATTGAGAAAGTGAACCGAACCATCAGGAGACCTATGCAATAAGCTTGTTGTTTCATATATTTAATATTTTTTCGCGCAATATATCCCTCGGGTACTACTCTTCTTTTCAAATACTTTTATCCCGGCATTTCAATTACTTTAATAATGCCATTTCTGTTATTAAAAAAGTCGAACTTAATTGTTTATAATTTTCAGCTTAATTTTATATTTTTTTTCCATACACATTTATTCATGGTAAAAAAGTTATTAAAGTTTGTTATTTTTTGTACCATTTAGTTCCATCTTCATTTAATCCATATTTTTTTCTATCTTAAAAACGGAACTTAATGGCTATAAATTTAACAGTAAAATTTTGTTGGGAAATGTGATGAGATTAGTGTTGCCGTGCTTAAATAAAACAGCTTTTATCAGCTGCAGCAGCTTTATTTTAATAATATTATTTTCATTATTTAAAATATCAACAGGTGTTCGTCTTCAACGTCAAGCAGATCCCGATCTAGATTATAGTGTACAAATTGTACCACCATCAAATAACGCATGCTATAGCTGTGCATCATCTGCATATTTATATTTTTGGAATCAATTATTAATGCATCATTATTTTCCACCAAAAAATTTTACAGATCGTTGTTGGCAACCAGATATTGATATTGGAAGTGTTCCATGTATGTCTGCATGCTTTACAATTGTTGAAGAAGTTTATGCTCATGGTAAGTACGTTTATGCATGTTTTGTTTGTACATATGTACATACATGTACTAACAAATCGTTTTGCTTCTCTTCAATGAAAGTAATTATCATGCCAACTAAAAACTTTTGCATTAAAACTTTTTTTGTTTTTTTTTGGTTGTTTTCTTTTACTTTTTGCTTTTGACTTTTAAGGGAGAAGAAAAAAAGGTTAGAGTAGTCGAAAAACTTTTTTCAACACATTTTACATTCAAATGACAAGGGCAATATAATTTTGCTTTGCGTTGTTTCTTGCTTACTTTTTAATAATGCCATGAAAAAATAGGGGGAAAAATAATTCAGTGCTTGCATATTTGTTTTTGTGTAACATACCTGAAAAAAAATAAATTACCATATTAATGGTGCCAGTTTCGTATATGGCGCAACTTGTGTTTTCTCCACTTTTGGTAGTTTTTTTATTAATCCATTAAGGTAAAATGCTTTTATTATTGGATTGGTTTTACAAAGGCCTAAAACAGATTTTCACAAAAATAATATATAAAGAAAAAAGTATATTTTTATTTTTAAAAAGTCAATTTCTTATTTGACAGGATTATTTTCACCTGTCATAAGAGGGGAGAAAACGGAAAAGAAGTGTTTGTTTTGCATTGAATTTTTTGGTAAAAGAAAAACAAAAGTGCCAAAAAAATTTCCTTTTTATTTTTGCCATTATACTTTTTTTTTCCTTCTCTCCATAAATGGATAAGAATGCAACATTAAGTGCCAAATTAAAGTTATCCTTCTACAGTTATGCCTTTTTATGCTTACTATTGCTTGCAGTTAAACTTTTGCTGCATTAAACATTTAATTCGTTGTCCTTGTGAGCAACGAAAAAAAATTTTTTTGGAAGGCATTTAATTTATAAAAAGCAATTGTTGGAGCATCTTTGATGCTCATTCTTGATTGGATATATATGTATATATATATGCTTTTTTGGAAGACGAAAAAAAAAGAGAGAGTGCAATTACATAAAAAAGATGGTCACAAAAAAATGGAGCAAGAATATTCATTTATCGGTGAAAATTATTACTATTAAATGAGATCCCAAAATAAGAATATTAAAAAAATTTTCAGTGTCTTTTAAAGCTTAAAAAAACAGAGCAATTAAGTTCTATAAAAAACACAGGAAATTTTAATTTTTGAAATTTTAGTTTCAGGACAAGCCGTAATGAGGGGCTGCGTAGATCGTTTGCTACTTTTTGGGATGGATGTTGACGTTAAAGAAGCAATCATATCATATGATGAAATGTGTCGAACAATGGATAGACATCTGCTTCAATTAGTTCCATTACATCAAGAGAATTCTTTGGTACTTATGTGTACATGTACTGGAAAACTTTGTAACAAAAATGATGCGGAAAATATGCTTTCAAAAACATCATCGCCTGCATTCTTATCTTCACCAATTTTGTTATTTGCTTTAGCTTTGTTAAATGTTTTTAGATAATAAATACAACCACATATAAATCGTTAATTCTTTTCTTTATCAGTGTTTCAAAATACATACATACATAACTTTTTTTCATATTGCTGACTAGCAGAGTATCATATCTAGGAGAGAGAGAGAAATAGAAAAGAGAGAAAGCTTAAAACTAAATTATGAGATGCGATTACAACGGATAAAAAATACATATACTGGAATGATTTAAAACCTCGATAATTTAAGTTGAACCAACAACATGAAAGATATTGCTGATACCAATTACAGTATTATATTTGACGGAAAAGTATGCAGCAACATATTCGCCAGCTTGAAGAGAATTACATTCAGCAACATAATGCTTTGGTGAACCAGCAGGAAGTTCAGTTTTATCATCCATTGCAGCACGTGCTGCATCAGTTGTTTCATAGCAAAGCCACATATACATCCAATATTCAGGTGCAGAAAAAGATTTCACGGGATACTTATAAAATCCAATCCAATCAAGATTTGATCCATGCCGTTCAAAATATTTATTTGTGAATGAGAATTGACACATAAAATAAACGGAACATGTCCATGATGGTATTTCAACAAAATTACAAACTGGTGGTACAACTGGATCTCTTTTAAAGAGTCCTTCCAGATCATAATTTGCATATACTGGTATATGATCACTTAAAAAAATTTCATCAATGTCATAGCAAAGATTTTTGAATGGAATATTTTGGGTTTTAATCAGTACTCGATCACACCAACTTGGTACCCGATGAAGATCATAATCTTTTGTTCCAACCTTAAAAAGGATTACGGTAACCCAGAAATAGAAATGTAAAAAGAGTTACCTTGAATTTATAAGATGGTGGAAATCTCACAGGTGGTTCTTCAAAATCACTAAAAGCAGTTCCATTTTTCATTGCTAAAGTTAATTGATCACAATCAGGATTTTCACCATGTAGATCTTTGCCTTCTTTCATTGTAAAGCAATCGCCAGTTAATTTTCGTACAGATCGAAAGTTTAAATCACCAAACCAAAATACTACACGTTTTGAACAAGCATCACGAGCATCATCAAATGTACAAGTTTTTCCTTGTTTATATTGTCTCAATCGATATGATAAATATTCTTGACCATGGGTTAAATGACCAGTAACAAATACGAGATCAATACCATTTCGTAATAAAAATCGAGTTCCCATTGTTCCTTTATATCCTAAAGTACCACCCAATGTATAACGAACATTTCTATTTTCAATTTTTTGAATAAAGCCTGCAAAGTCAATATTGCTAAATACCATAAATAAGTTTGAAAGCATATATTGATGAAATATCAGTGACAATTTTCTTCCATACATTAGTTCAGTAAAAAAATGAAGCCAGGTTTTGCCTCGTGTTGTAACACCAGATACTTCAGCATTCGGAACTTCCTGAAAATCGATTTACCACATGACATTAAGCGTTCAAAAAAAATAGTAAACAAACTTGAATCGAAACAGCAAAAATATCGGAATCTGTACGATTACTGGTATGTTTAGCAATTTTAAATTTATTCATAATGTTAAGATCTGCTGGATATTTTCCAACATTATACGTATATAAAAATACCCGACCCATTGTAATATATTGGAAAGTTGTAAGTTTTTACATGTGAGTAATTTTAATAAAAAAAAATGAACCGTAAACAAAAACAACCTCTGTCAAACATCAGCTCCCATTGGCAAATAAAAACATTTTGCCAATAATGCATTAGTTTCTTTTTTTGATAGACTTGTTTTTGTTTACGCTGTTTTTTTTTCGGCTGGTGGTTCCTTAAAACAACAAAACATTGCTTTATCTTTCATCGGTTCTTTTGCTTTATTATTCAATTAAACTTTAAAGTTCGAATAAGAATTACTTCAAAATATGTTTAAAATAACATCAAAAATTAATACACAAAATTATTTTAGTTTATACATATGCGTTAAAGTAATTGCAATATTTGATCATCTTTATTTTCCTTCTTTTTCCTATCCTTTATTAAATACTTTAACCTTAAAAATCAATCCCATCACATTATGAATAAATAAAATGTTTACATTGACAGTTTTTTGATACATGCAACATAAAAAAGACAGGATAGCCTAGGGAGGGGATGATTGGCTTATTGTTTACTTCTTAAATAAATGGAACAAAGTATATTGCTTTGCATTTTCACTTCCTCATACTGGACATAGACACTTAAACAAACTTTTTTTTGCAAATCTGATCTTTTTGTCGACCAAATTGTGGTTACAACAAACGCAAAAAAATGTTAGAAAGAAATTCATCTGATGGAAGATGAAAATGAAACCGGTCCGTCTTCCTCACTTATGTCTATTGGCTAACATCATATTTTTTGTGCACGGAGGATTGCTACCATCATCATCACCAGAATCAAAAAGAAAAAGCTTCATCGATGATCATCATCACCACTAGCTGTCTCCCATTTAATGCTAACAAAAAAAACAAATCTTTCGCATTTTTTTGCGTAATCAAACGTTGCATGATTTTTGAATTGTCACTTTTACTTTTCTTTGCTTTTTACTTCAAACTTTTTTAAAGAAAAAACTCATAAAATTTTGTTTTATTGTTGACGCTTGCGTTATTTTTATAATCACTATAAAATTTGATTCATTTGACATCGTTTTTCCCCAAAAACAAATGCAAATTTATGACCGTAATTTTAGAGGACAAAATTGGGCGAATCTATGCATTTTAAACGTTTTTGCACTATTTTCTAAAAATTAATTCAGCTGTCCAATTTTTTTTGTTAAAAATTTTTAAAAATCATGTTTTTAAACTGTTGAATCTTTTGTAAAATTTGCGTTCCTTTTTTGTCTCCGTTCTAACAGAAAAAAAGAAGACATGGAAAAATGCGTGATTGTTATTCTATGGCTAGTTTTGTTTCCTTTTTTCTCATTGTAATGAGCATCAATATTTTTGATCCTATTACATAAAAGCTTTTTTCCTTCCTTTTTTTGCAAAACTGACCACCTCCGGTCGATGATGTTCTGTTGCTTCCAAATTCTTTAATCTAATCCGACAAAACACATTTGGAAGAAAATAATGGAAAAAATTATTTACCTTAACTTGTCAACTTTTATTTAAAACCCCCATTCTAGTAACTATAATACATTTCTTCGAAATCCTTTCTTCTTTTTTATTGTTAATTCGTTGTATATTTTTTTTGTTTTCTTTTTATTGCATAAAAATTTTATTAAGACAAATAGGTTTTCTTTAAAAATTATACATGAATTTTTTTTATTCAAAACACATTTAAAAAAGATAAAATAAAATTCTTTTTATTGACTAATCACTTGTATTTGACACTATCCCAGAAAATTTTGTGTGTAAGAACGATCTTCCCAATTTTAATAATTTCGTATCTTTTGTTTCCTTTTTCTTCCATTTATTACTATTATTTTTTCTTAAAGACTTGCTCTATTGCTACAATTGCATCTTCTTCCTTTTTTTCTTCTTCTTCTCCATTCTTTCTGCGATTTGAATAACTCGTTTGTGGGGATGTATGTGAATCCATTGCTGTTTCTTTTTTTTTCTCCCTTTTCTGCAACACAACTATAAACGTAGACGCCATTCTTTTTTCGGCCAAAATCATCCGTTCAAGTGTGCGTTTTCGCGCGAATTGTAATAGGTTTCACTTTACTACTGCTATTACAATTCTTTTTTTCTCAAATTTTTTTTCAATTTACCTTCATCCTCTTTTTTTTAGACCTGTAATGGAAACGGTTTACACCTTTTTTTAAAGTTACTTTCTTTGCATTCCTTGAAGTTTTTTTTACACTGTGATTTTTTTCTTTTCTTTTTTCTTGGCTGTTTTTTTGGCCACACTGTTGGTTAATTTAATTTTATGATCATGAACCTACAAGAAAAAAATATTTTTTCTTTTGTAGCCTCAGGCAACTTTAATTAAACATTAAAAAAGGACTTAATTTATTAACCCTAAAGTGTTCCCCCTCATGATCATTATTATTGCACGACCTCTAAAAAAATAAAGAAAAAAATTTTTAGTGGTTTTTTTTCTTATACTTTACGGATACAAGCAAGTCTCAAAAAGTGCGGGTGCGTGATAGAATAAAAAGGAGCTTATTACTTAAAAGCAATTAACCCTTTTTACTTTGGGTTAGCTTTCAAAAAAATTGTGAAGATTTTTTATTTTATGTTGAATATTTTTTAGCATTATAATGCGTTCATCCAGTGGTAGATCAAAACCAGCATTCAATCGAATTCTTGATGATTTAGCTAGGCGACAATTATTATTAGATTTTCAATTTGCTGCTGCCAATGAAGTTTATGAAGCTCGAAGAAATATTGGCGCAGGTGCATTTGGAATTGTTTGTGAAGCATTTGATCATACCACTGGTGAAACGGTTGCAATAAAAAAAATTGGACATGCTTCTGCTACTCCAACATTAGCTCGAAGAACCCTTCGTGAGATTCGAGTACTTCGATATATTAAGCATGAAAATATTGTTGAATTAAAAGATATTTTTCGTGTTCCTGGTTCGTTAGGAATTAATGTATTTATGGTAATGAATTTAATGGAAGGCAGTTTACATCATGTTATTCATGGCTCTACAGATTTTTTGGAATATGATTTAGTTGTATTTTTTCTATATCAATTATTGAGGGGTCTTAAATATTTACATGCAGCTGGAATTGCGCATCGAGACTTAAAACCAAGCAATTTACTTGTGAATTCTGATTGTCATTTGAGGATAGCAGATTTTGGAATGGCTAAATTAGCCCTTAATGATAGAATGGAAAATCCAGATGAGCATTGCTTTTACATGACTCAACATGTTGCAACCCTTCCGTATCGGTAATTTTTATTACCTTTGCTTTTTCTCTTTTAAAAAGGTAATTTGCAGTGCTCCAGAATTATTATTTGTTATGCCAGAACATTCTACGTCTGTGGATATGTGGGCAGTTGGATGTATTTTAGCTGAAATGTTATTAAAAAGAGAAGTATTCCCAGGAAGAAGTGTTAGTGTTCAAATTAAAATATTAGTTACACAAGTTGGAAGTCCCACAGAAGAAGTTTGTTTGAAGTTAAAATTCTTAAAGTACTGTAAAATTGTGCTTTTAGATGAAAAGTTTAATATGTTGTGAAAGAACAAAACGATATATTGACAACCTTGGAAAACAACCTGGATGGAATTGGAATGAAATTGTTCCATTTGAGCCTTCTGAAAGCCGACCGGAACCAAATCCAGATGCAATAGATCTTATTTCTAAATTAATGAAAATGGATTCTAAAGAACGCTACGACGTTTTAGAAGCAATTTATCATCCGTTTTTAAAGCAATTTCATTCTACAAGAATAACAGAAGGTGCTTGTCCATTTAAAGTAACCTTCTTTTCTTTTAATTTTTAAGAAATAATCTTTTAAAGATCAAAGAATTTTTTAGGTAAAAATGGACATGGCTGATGTTGAACATTTATCGAATGATGAATTAATTGATGCTGTTATCAATGATATTCGATGTGCTTCTGATAGTCATTATTTGTCGTCACCATCGACAAGTCTCAATTCAAAAGCATTAAATTCGCCTGAAAGAAAGAGAAGCATGTCGGCTGCTCCACCACAGCGACAAGGAAATGGCGGAAGTTTAGATAGTTCTGTACATTCAGAAACCATTAGCACCGATAGTCGAGCATCTTCAGCCTCTTTATCAGATCATAATCCATCATCATCATATTTTTTATTAAATGATCAAGGTGATCCTCTTCAAATAACTTCTTTATAACATAATTTTTTTTTCACATTATTTTGTTCTAAAAAACTAAATTTATTTTTTGTTTTATATTTGCCGCGGGCTCTCTTTTTACTGCCATGACTATATCTGTACATATCCTGTCATTATCCTTTTTTTTTCCACGTTACGACGAGTATTTTATATATATTTTTTAAAAAAATATATTGCCTTTGTAAGGTTTTATGTTTAAAAAAAAGTAATATCATTGATTTTTTATTTTGCGAAAATTCAAACCCATATCTAATTACAAATGCTACAACTAAATAGAGACAAATGAATGAAAAAAATGACAAAAAACAATTTGAAAAAAAACAGTTGCAACTTATACTTTTTTAGAAGAGGTGACTCGCTTACAACTTTGTAAGGGAATTAAGCCGCCTCGGGTATCGGTAATCCGATATACTGAACGACACATATGTGTGTTAAACATTTTACAATAATATATATTTACAGTAAGAAAGAAAGATAAAGAAAAAGAAGAATTTTAACAATTTTACTCAGCGTCATCAACTCGACGTCTGAGGGTTACGGTAACATCATGTGGACCACATACAATGATTCCAGCCATATGGATTTTTGTATTTTGGGTTGCTTCAATGCGAAAATTTTTCAAAAGATGACAGAACATCAGTTTTATTTCAAGAAGACCAAATTTCATTCCCATACATTGTCTAGGTCCTAAACCAAATGGTTGATACGCATATGGATCTTTTGGAATACGATCAAGTTCTGGATCCCAACGTTCAGGAACAAAGTCTTCAGCATCATCACCCCAGTACTTCGGATCATGATGAATTGACCAAAAGTTCGAGACAACAGTCATCCCTTCTTCCATAAGCAAATTTTGATCACCAACTGTACATGTATTCATACAAATTCTGCTATTTGCACTAAAAATATTTTTATTGAGATTCGAAATTTTTTTCTATAAATTTTACCCTCCGGCAAGTGGAAGAACTCTCATACTTTCCTTGATGCACCAATCAAGATATTGCATACTGTTAACATTATCCATATTAATATCTTCTTCTTCCAAAATATAATAATCAATTTCTTCAATTAATTTTTCTTGTGCTTCTGGATTTGTTGCTAAACAATATGCAAAGCAGCTCATTGCAGTTGCAGTTGTATCAACACCCGCCAACATCAATACAGAACACATTGAAATAATTTCTTGATCACTAAGACGTTTTTCGATTTTCGCTTTGCTAAGTTCACCACCACCTAATCTAATATTATTGTTTTCAATTGACTTGATATCATCTTCAGATGCTTCACTATTTAAGAAAAGATCAATGAAATCTTCATATTGATTTTTAAGGCTTCCATTTCCATTAATATCTTCATTATTATTTAGCTGATTCATTTCTTCAGCTTCTTGACTTTTACGTTCAGCAGCAAGAGCACGTCTCTTTTCAATTGTTTTAACTAAAATTTCTCCAAGCTTTGTCAATGGACTTCCAACTATTTTGACGAGGACTTTGTGAAGATAAATTGTCCAATCTTGAAATTCAAAGGTGCCAACTAAAAACCATTGAAAATGTTAAAAAGTGTCTTTAAATTTGTAATTAAAACTAACCATAAAAATTGATCAATGGGTTTTCAATAAATGGTGCAGGATTAAAGAATGCTCGAATTAAAAGTGTTACAGGATTTGTTGTTTTTCCAATTCCACTTTCTTCTTTTCCAAATGCAATTCTTTCAATAACATCTGTGGAAGATTCAAGGAATAATTTGCACACATTAATTTCTTGTCCTTCAAGATCGTCAAAAACTTTCATAACTCTTCGAGTTGTATCAAGCATTGTAATTTGCATATTTCTCAATTTTTGTGGATTAAATGATGGACTTGTAAGGGTTCTCAATCTCTTCCATCGAAGTCCACGTGCAGTAAAAACATTTGCTCGTTCATCTTTATCGGGATTGAATGGGAAGGGATGAATTGGCTAAAAATTTAATGTTCACGTTAATTTCATTGTTCTTTAAAAGGTAATTATTTGATAAAAATTTTCAAACAAAGAAAAAAACTGGCAGAAAAATGTCTGTTGCCAATTGCAACTAATTAGATTGATAAGAAGAAAGAAAAAAAGATGCCCCCACAACGTCACCTTTTCTTATCTTATTCAATTAAAATTGCAACAAAGTTGAAAAGAAAAAATGCAAAGAAAAAAATGATCTTACCTTTCGTGAATGGAAATTTTCAAATTTTTTTCCAAAAACATCATGAAGGATGGATAAATCAGAGGTGCAAATAACTTTTTGTCCTCCTTCAAGATATCCAAAAGTTGATCCATACACCTTTTCCCATTTCATAAAAGATTTATTGAATGGACTACGATCAGTTTGAAGTTCCAACAAATTTCCTGAAAATACTGAAGTCGGTTTTGGTCCAGGGATTCCGCGACGAATAAAAAATCTTGATCTATGCCAGAAGTATCTATAAAAAAATATTACGGTAAAATTTATACTGTAAGTGAATGATAATTGCTTACCCATAAACAATAGCAAAAATAATGCATGCTACTGCAAGAATAACGCTGAGCATGATTTTTAAAGACCCAAAGCAATGTTTTCAAGGTAGAAAAGAAAGCCTCGGGCTTGAATAAAGTAAGGTAACCTCTGCTCTATAGCTTGATTTATATGCATTGTTAAAAGGAGGCGGTCTGATTCTTATTAGGTGCTCATTGAAAAAAAAGCTTCTTATCGATAAGTGAACAACAGAAGCACATAGAGCTTATCAATTTTTTTTGTTAAAGTTATACGTAGAAATGGAAGCATCATCAAGCTACCAAAAAGCCTTTTTGGCGCTTGGTGGTCTTCTTTTAATGAGAATCACAATTAAGTATGCATCTTTCTCTTCTCACTGAGATTCTTCCGGTTCAAAGGGCAGACATGCGAAAAGGCAAAAAGAAATAACACGAAAAATCAGTAAGACAGCACGTAGAGGTTAAACGTCGAAAATTGCATCAAAGTACAATACTCATATGATTGTTTCATGCTTCATTTTTCTTAAAGCTTCTACCATCAGACTGCTAATGTCGTCGCCGCACCCAGCAAAAAGAACACAGGGGGTTTTTGCAAAAAACTGACTTTTGGTAGTACTCTTTTTATCACTCAGTTTTGGTTTCATAGACTTTGTCCTTTGAAAAAAATACTGTTTTTAGGATTCCATTTTTTATACTTTTTATATTATTTTATGTTTTACAAAAAAATGAGTTAAATATGCGATCATTCTTTTTCTTTGCAAAAAAGTAATAAATCTACAAGCACCAACAAAGCTACAACTGATTAAAGCAGTTAATAAGCAATAAAAAATTTTTATGGACTTTTTTGTTGGTCTTTTGTGTGCTTCCTGGGTTTGTTTTTTTTAAGTTCCGTTTGTGGCTAAAAAGAATGTTGTGATTTTATCAACGTCCGCTTTATGTTTTTTTTGCTAGCTACTGAATTATTTGAATAAAAAATTTCGTAGGTAAACAAAGTGGACAACATTTTATTGTCAAACAGCATTTTAAAAATCCTTTTAAAAAACATCATATTTCTGTTACATTAAATTTAAATCAATATTAATACGTAACTTTCAAAAAATGCTTTACAAAATTGAGATAATTAAATTATATTTTTGAAAACTCTTTATCTAAAAGAATTGTGTCAAATAAAATATACAAATAGCAATTAAAAGCCGTAGTATCAAACAATACTACGGTATTCCAACATGAGAAAAATGCCAATCTTGCAGAAGAAAGTAATTCATCAATTCGCTTTTAAAATTTTATTTATTTTTCATTTTTCTAACCATTTATTAAACGCTGAATTTAAACAAAAAACAAATATTTTTAGAAACAAAACATTGGCAAATATACTGAAAAAAATAGCCTCAAAACATAAGTACATTTTTTTCATACGTTACACTAGAATAACATATATTTTAAATCAAAGTGTCGCTACTACGGAGTCGGAGTTAGAGTTGATGAGAGGAGTTGATGAATCAATTCACGAGACACAAAATTTTTTTCAATAAATTTTTCTGGATATTATTTTTCGACATTGTGGACATCAAAGATATTTTGGCTTTCCAACTGTTTTAGGCAGAATCAAAGCTTTTTATAAAGAAGTTTTTTTCAGGGAAATAAACAGAAAATAATTAACAAAGCAGAAGTGCTAGTTATAAATTATTTGCCTTAAAAAATTTTTTTTACGTTTTAACAGAATGTATTGTTTTTGGAGTCAACACCAGTGACGCCGACTCCGGAGTCAGAGTCGATAAAAATTGCTCGGCACAACACTGTTTTAAATATGTATTTTATTTTTTTTTAAATTTCAGCATAAGTAAAAATAAATTTTTTTTAAAATTGTTGAGGAAAAAAATTACGGTAGGTTAAAAACATTTGTTTTGTTTTTTATTAATTTCATTAAAAATATTATATAACTCCTTTTAACTAATTGCACGGCTATAAATACTAAAAGTTAAACTCGATTCTATGTTTGTAGGCCATAACGCCTACTGATCCCAAATTCCCGAATGCGATAAATTTACACGTTTGAAAAAAAAGTTTAAGAAAAATTGATTATACGATTTTGACTATCTTTGATTTCGTTTCAGCTATTGATAAAGCGATTTTATCTATTGACATAACAGTCCGGTTATGAAATATACAGTAATTAAAATGCTAAAATATGTACATAATAAAAAATTAAGATTTGTATATTTTTCCATAGGTTCTTTAACATTTATTTTTAAAATCTACGTTTTTTGCCGACGACTGATTCTAAATAAATAATAACATTTGTTAATTACAATTATTTGTTCAGATTTTACGATTAAACGTGCAAAATATTACATGCTTTTTAAAAGCTTAAATATTTCTTTGGCAAACAACATATTTTGCCAAACCGCATGAAAGCTTCTAACAGAATGATTAAAACATGTTAATATAGACCTTATGCTATATTAAAACTCAAATGTTAAACTATTGATATTAAATAAAAATTTATTTTTAGATAATATCATAATGCCAGATACTATTGGAAATTTATCAGTGGATGTTAGAATTTTAGTACTGGGTGATAGTATGTTCATTATATACATTTAATCATTAGATTTGCTCAGTAATAATATTTTTAGAAGGGGTAGGAAAAACAAGTTTAATAATGGCATTAGTGGAAGATGCATTTTGTGAAGATGTCCCTGCACGGGTTGATCGTGTGCTAATTCCTCCAGATGTTACACCAGAACGGGTTGTTACTGCAATAGTTGATTATTCTAGTAATCTTTATTTCTTTTGCAAATTATTGAAAGCTATATTCCAATTAATACATTTTTTAGCAAGAACACAAGATGAGAAGGCTTTGATTAAAGAAATAGAAAATTCAAATGTTATTTGTTTAGTTTATTCTGTTGATGACGAAAAAACTGTCGAAAGAGTAATTTACTTTGGATAAACTTTAATCCAAAAAAGTATAAAAAATCTGTTTAAGATTTCCGAATATTGGCTTAAATTAATTCAATCAACATTGGGTTCAGATCATGAAAGGCCGATAATTCTTGTTGGAAATAAATCTGATAAAACTGGATCGACAGATAACATGGATAAAGTTTTACCAATTATGAATGAATTTATTGAAATTGAAACATGCGTTGAATGTTCAGCAAAGACAATGAAAAATATTTCAGAAATTTTTTATTATGCTCAAAAAGCTGTTGTTTATCCTATTAAACCGTTGTATAGTGCTGAAGATAAAGAACTAACACCTAAATGCCGAAAAGCTTTGGTACATATTTTTAAAGTATGTTTTATTTTATATGCAGCACGTGAAAAAACAGAAAATGACATAATGCAAATAATATACGTATTTAGTTATCAGATTTTGATAATGATGGCCTTCTAAGTGATCAAGAATTAAATGAATTTCAAACTCGATGTTTTGATATGCCTTTAACGGATGTTGCAATTGAAGAAGTCAAACGTGCCGTTATTGCTGTAAACCCAAAAGGAGTATTAGATGATTGTTTAACCCTTGATGGATTTTTACATCTTCATCAATTATTTATTCAAAGAGGCAGACATGAAACAACATGGGCAATTTTGAAAAGATTTGGTTATGATCAAAATTTACGTCTTCGTGAAAATTATCTTTACCCAACGTAAATAAGCTTATTCATTCTAAAACTTTATAACCGTTTAATATTTTAGAATTAGAATACCGACTGGAAGTTCAGTTGAGCTATCTCAAGATGGCATACAGTATTTATTAAGTTTATTTTCAAAATTTGATGAAGATAAAGATGGCTGCCTTTCGCAAACTGAAATGACAAGCTTATTCAGTGTTTGCCCAACAATGCCATGGACAGCAGAACAATTAAATTCTGTTGAAACAACTTCTGTTGGATGGATAACCCTTCGAGGATATATGGCATTATGGACAATGAATGCATTTTTAAATGTTACACAAACAATGGAACATCTAGCTTACCTGGGATTTAATTTAGCTTTTCGAAATCAATTAGCAGCTTTAAAAGTATATACACATTTGTTTTTAATATTATGAAAGAGATTATTTTAAGATTACCCGTGATCGGCGAATAGATGTTCAAGAAAAATCAACAACTCGAAAAGTCTTTCAATGCCATGTCATTGGTTCAAAGGATGCTGGGAAAACGGTTTTTTGCCGGTCATTTGTCGGAAAAAATTTGCTTGTAAGTAAAATTACAAATTGTACTATTAATACATTTTTTTAATAACAGGAAATTCAAAGAATGAATAAAAAACAAATGACACCATATGTAATTAATTCAGTGAATGTAAAAGGACAAGAAAAATTCTTGCTCGTGAGTTAACTTTTAAGATTTAAAAAAACCAGCATAGATAAATTTTAGTTACAAGAAGTTGATATTTATTCTTCAACTGATTCCTTAACAACATATGAAACTTCAGCAGATGTCATCTGTTTATTGTATGATGGGACATCTCCGGATTCTTTTTCACATTGTGCACAAATATATTTGGTTTGTAGCTTTTTTAAACACTAGTTTAAAATTTTGCTTTTTACAGTATCCAAGAAAGGCTATACTTAAAAAAACTTTCTTACATATTTAATCGAAAAGAGTAGAGATGCTATTAGATTTTTGAAGTCTTTTTTAAAAAAATGTACCAAAAAATAAACTCCTTTTTATTTTTTGGTACATTTTTTTGTCATCTTTAAAAAACCTGATATTAAAATTTGTTCCCCTCGTTGCAGAGATATTTCCATCGCACTAAAGTGCCAGTGCTATTTGTTACAACAAAGGTAACCGGACATTATGAAGTTGAACAAAATTTTGAAATGAGTCCATTAGAATTTTGCAAAGTTTATGGTTTGCCTCCACCTGTTCGATTTCCTTCATCCGATATCGGACGATGTGACTCACCTGTTTTTGCAGTCCTTGCAACAATGGCAGTTTATCCGTAAGCAAATTTCTTTTTTTTTATTTTTAGACATTCATTTAAAATTTATACCTTTTTTCACACTATTATTTTTAGGCATTTGAAACATGTCTATCATTTATTCGATTCGAAATTATTCTCACTCCCCCGTATTACATTTGGTGCAAGCATGGCCCTTCTTGCTGGATTTTTATTATACAAAAATATTTACGTATAAAAGAAAAAAATAAACAATTATTAGTGGCTTAATAACGCGTATTTTTTTCCCTTTCTTTCTTCAAATTTCTTATTTGTCTATCCATTTCTACGAAGTATAAATTTTTTTTCATAACATACAGTTTAACAATATTGTTATTAAATGTTTATTTTGGAGGGCATTGCCAGCTCATTATTGTTAATTTTTTTATGTTTGTTTAATCCTATAGTAGACAGAAATGACTCAAAACTATGCCTCATCTTAAGCATGTGGTTGATCTCAGTTTTGCTTTCATTTCCGTCTGTTTTATATTGCTCATTGTTTTTGTAGGGAGGATTTTGTTTCGAACAAAATTCCTTTTAACAAATATTCGTGTGATATACCAAATGTAATAAAGTAAAAAATGAATTAGGAAAGTTCTTATAAATAAATTTTAACATTTATAATGATAAAAAATGAATAACAAATTTGTAAAAGTTTCCTTTTTTTGGAAAATATTTGTCTAAATTTTGTTTTTGAAAGAATTAAAAAATATTATTTTGCAAATACCAAGAATAAATAACAACCATAAAATTTCAATTAAAGCAGCAGCTTTTTTCTTTCAATGACATTCGTAGCTTTGTTTTTGAGCTAAAACAAAGCATTCATGCATATCCTTTATTTGGGATTTCTCTCGTTAATCTTTATGATCTTTTATCCCTTACTTTGAATATAAAATTCTGGGAAAAAAACAAAAGCAAAAAATAAACGCATAGCAAAAAATATATTTTCTTTGTCAAAGATAAGGGCTTTTTCTTTACTACTGATTTGCGCGCCTTTGCAACGTTCGTTTTTTTCTGCAAAAACTGTAAACGTATATAAAAAGTCCCCTCACATTTTCTCCATTTAATTTTAAATTTCCGCTTTCAATTTTTTAGTAATTAAACCAATTTCCGTCAAAAAAAATTTATTACGTACGTAATGAGAAGCTTTTAACTGATTGTTTGTTTAAAGATTTTTTTAGAATTTTCTTTTTTTTTATTGTAATATTTAAAACTTTTTTAGCGATTCAAGCCATTGTTAAAATTCAAAGTACAATTTATTTTTTCTAGAACTTTTGACGCAGTACGTATAGTATTTACATAACTCTTTAACGAATACAGATAAAAAAAGATATCAAAGCAATCCGCAAACATAAATACAGAGGAAAAAACGAGAAAACTTGTTTCAAATGTTACAGAAAAAAAGTGTTTTTTGAACTTGGTTTCCATTGTTCACATTCTTTCTTATTCATTGTCTTGACGTCCTTGGTTACAGTAGTAGTTATTCAGTTCGATGGTGAGGAATTTGTGCTGTGCATCAGTTATATGTTCAATTCTGAAAAAAGTCCAAATATAATAAGATAGAGATAAAAAAAAGTAATCTTTCTAATGCATGTTTCTTTTTAACTTTTTATGTCTTCAATGTTTTATTTACATTACAAAATGACCAATAGATCGTTCGGTTATTTTAACAGCTCACGACTTGCTTTTTTCAGATTTTTAATCACTATGTTTTTCTCATTTTTTGATTCTTTTTCGACTGCTCAAGGAAAAGCAATCACGTTCAAAAAAAGAAATAAAAGAAAGAACAAAAAACCAACTGCAATGTTGCAGCAGCCTTAGCTTTTATTCTTATTAACAGCTGGCTCCTTTTATTTCAACTGTGGTCTTGCTTGTCCCATCGACGTCACAACGATGCTTTTTAATGCTTTCTGAAAGAGAGTCATTCACAAAAGCTTGCATAAAAATCTCAATTTTCATTGCTTCATTTTCATTTATTTTTGATATCAGAAGGACTTTTTTCATTCTTCTTTTTCATTTGACTTACTGATAATACTTTGACCTTAAAAAAGCTCCACCTTAAAACCTAAGTTTTTTTAAATAAGCTGTAATTCTTTTCAATCATTATGTGGTTGCGGTAAAATGGTAGTAAACTAAAATAACTTTTAAGCTTTGAAAATTCAAAGTTTATTGACGTGTTTTTATTTTACTGTTTGTTAAGGTTGCGCATTCTCGAGAGCATTCATTTGTTAGCTTTTAGCATGATCTAGAAAAAAAAGCCCCCGCTTTTTTATGCTCTTTAACGTTCTTTCCCATTTCCCATATAGTTAAAGTCACTTAAATTCCCTTGAAACTTTATTAAACGTTATCGTAATTCAATTTCAAGTTAAACTGATGTTTTTTGGATTTAGTTTTTTCTTTCATTTTAAATCTCCACTTTAAACGCTTTTACCATAAATGACAAAAACCATTTTTTCTTCTTAGCTTTCTTCAATTTAAATAAGTTGGAATACTTTAAACATGAATTGCCTTTTTTTGCAAATGCCGCAAAAAGTATTTGAAAATGGAAAATTTCAATGACGTCAACCTTTCCAAATTTCCTTTTGTTCACCGGGCTTCGTTGTTTGTCTATTGAAATAAGAAGCATGTTCTTTACGAAAAAAAGCGCCCTCACTTTGGTCTTAAGCGTCATCCTTTCTTGCTTTAAAGCATCCTTGAACACAAAAAAAATATAGAAAAGAGCTAGTAATGTTTGGCAAAAAGGATGCGTTAGCTTTGATGTGTTTTGTCTGGCCCTCTTTTTTATGTTGTTCTTTTGTTGTTAGTCAAAAAAGCCGAAAAAATGGCTACAATGAAGCAACTAGCTGAAGACGGCTTCAAGCCCGCCTTATTTAGGGAAAACCCATTTTTTTTGTTTCTAGACATATTGGCGGCATTTTAAGGGCTTTTTCCATCTCTTTAAGTAGAAAAACAAAATGCTTCCGGGATTGCCGTCAAATGGTTTAACAAAATAAGAAAAAAAAAGTCATTCGGGGTATTGCTTTAAATTTTTATGTTTCTTCAAAACACTTCTAGTAGTAGTGTTTGTTGATTTAAAACATTCAACAAGAATGTTGTTTAATTTATGACTATAATAAAAATTGCTAGAAAAAACTAATATTCTTATCAGTCAATTTTTGATGTGTTCCATCCCCTTATTTGTATCAAGCCATTCCCTTAAATTTAAGTTTTTTTTGAAACAAATCTTTAATACGATTTATTTCCGGATAGAAATGTTGTTTTTTTCTTTTTCTATGGCTTTTAAATTTACTTCCCTAAAGTTTCTTGACAGATAAAATGTCACGGACATTTTAAAATTTTATTTCGTCTTTCTTTCTTTTTTTCGTGCTTGTGCGTCAACATTGGATTTTTATTATTATTATTTTGGTTTTATTTTTTGTTGTTTTTTAAATGTAACAATTCTGAACCGCTTGAATTCATTTTTTTTCTTTCAGAAAACTTTTTTAAATACAAAAGTAATGATGGGGGGCCTTATTTGTGAGCGTCGAACTTCTGCTGCCAATGTTAACCAAGTTGCAGAGGAAATAAAACTTCAACATAATCAACATCAATTAAAAAATGATGAAAGTATAAATAATGAAAGTGGATTTGAAGATTACGATTATCAGTATTCACATCAAGTGATAGCATTTGGAAAAAATCGTTTTGAATATTCAGATGTTCCATCAAAATGTATTGGACATGGTTCTTTTGGTACGGTATTTAAAGGATATGATCATAAATGTGCCAAAGCAGTTGCTATCAAAAAAATGAATAATTTTAATGTTAAACCAGATGAGCTTAAAACTATGCAAAGTGTGAGTAGCGGGTTTCTTGTTTCATTAGTTGATATTTGTGAAGAACAAGCAGGTATTACTCATATTGTTATGGAGCTTTGTGATACAGATCTTGAAAGATTCTTGCAAAATACATCACTTGGATACTTAAATGAAACTAATTTAACGTGAGTCATACTTAAAAATAGAAATTTCTTTCTTAAAGTATGTATAATTTTATAGTAAACTAATTGACAATATTACACGCGGGTATTATGCATTATATGAACAACGCATTGTTCATCGTGATATTAAACCTCAAAATATTCTTATCACTTATTCACCTACAAAAGAAATTGAAGTTGCCAAGATTACTGATTTTGGTGTTTCACGTATTTTAGTTGATGAAAATCCTGGATTAAGTAATGTCGCAGGAACATTGTATTATATGGCTCCAGAAGTTGGCGCAAATCTTTTGACGATGTGTAGTTATGATCATTGCGTTGATATGTGGAGTATTGGCTGCGTCTTTTATCAAAGCTTAGTAGGAAAGGTAAATAATAAGCTTTAATCTTATTTTAAGCTTCTTATCTTTCTAAATTTTAAGATGCCATTTGATGAATGTTCTTTATGTCGACTATTCCTTAATTGTGCTGGACAAAATTATGAAGCTTATGACATGCCAGAATTACCAGAAAATACAGATGAAAAATTGACAGAGCTTTTAACAATGTTACTTGAAATTGATCGAAAAAAGCGGGCAACCCCTTCTCAACTCTATGCATTTGTTTGTAGTAATAATAATAATCCACAAGATTAACTATTACGTAAAACAACAAAAGTCTTTTATAATTCCAAATTGCAAGAAAACAAGCCAAATTCACCGAATAAATAATAAAAAAACGGGAAAGTACAACGTTGTAATTATTTATATATTTTTGTTTTTGTATGTGCATTTCAAAATTTAATTCTTTTCTCTTCATGTTTTTCGTATTTCATTCCTTGTTTTTGTGACTCTCTTTTTTTTAATTTCTAAAAGTTTATACGGTCTTTTTTGTTCTTTTAGAAAAATATTTTGCAATGTGAAAAGAAAAACACATATCTTACTTTTGTAAATTGTTTTAAAATAAATAGAATAAAAGTAAAACCTACGATTTCTGAACAAAAACAGCGCTAAAAAGAAAAAACAAGTTAACAAAAATTGAATAAAAGTTTTTTTTAAAAAAAAAGAAGCAGAAACATACTTTTTTTCAAGCTTATCCACTTCAAATTTCATTCGATCAAGACATTTTGAAGTATTTTCAATTGAATTTTCTAATGATGCAAAATTTTTTACAATTGATGTCAAAGTCTGTAACCATTATTACATTCAAGAAAAAGGAAGTAAAGTTTGTTACCTCATTTGATGAAGAATTATTTTGTATATGAGTCACCGCCATACCAGTATCAACAATAAGATCTTGAATACGACTAGGAAGTCGATTTTTACCTTCTAGTACAATTCTTGAAGACATTCTTAAAAACTGATAAACTGAATTTTAAGGAATGCATGTGTTAAAAGTAAAAAGTAATTAGCTGCTACAGACAGCTTAAACCATAAACACAAATTGTAATAAAAAAAATTTTTAAAATTTATACACGTATTCATAAAAACTACCGTAAACCTTTAACAACAAAAAAAACATTATTATGTTACATAATAATTTATGTATTTTGATTTTCATGCATTTTTCTATGCTTTAAAAAAACCGCGTTATTTTCGCATTCAATTATTTTGTCGCAATAATAACAATATAATTTTTTAAGATCCTTTGCTTCAGATTCTTTCTTGGCTTCTTCTTCTTTTTTCAGCTCTTCTTTAATTGTATCACGTTCAGTTTTTACTATAGTTCCTTCATTGTCAACAAGAGCAATATCAGGTGGACAAAAGTTATCATTTAAGACCATTTCAGTTCCATTTTCATCAAAAACTCCCGGATGAGGATCCTTATCAGGAAAGGGGGGCGTCTTGGCTCTAAAAAGACGTGGAAAAAATAAACGATGGAAGTTCAAAGATGAACTTACCCAAATGGATAATGTGATCGAGAAAGTTCAATAATTAATGCTTTTACATCATTTGAATCAGGAAATTCACCCTGTAATTTATCTTCAAGTGCTCGATGAAGCCATCTTCGAATATCAACAATAATATTTATCACATAATCAGCATGTCTTGTATGTCGAAAATTTAATACCAAAAATGAATCGCAGACAATCGTCTTGGAATCAGTTCTTGTGACATTTCTTGCTGCTATCAATGAAAATAGAGCAGGAACACGTGAAACATTACAAAGATATTGAGATTTCATTTCAAGAAAAGTACCATAGAAATATGTTTGAAAATAAGGTGACATTTCATGAGAATCAGGTTTGATAAATAATACATTTTGATTGAGGGAAAGTGAAGAATGGGGATGAAATGCTGCAAACACCCTTGAATATGTTCGAACAAAATATTCTTGAGATGCCTGAAATTAATTTTAAAAACAAGTAAACAAAAAAAGATATTTACTTTATAATCATGAGTTTGTATATCAAATGCATATTGAGGATATAAGCCAATAGCAATCAGCATATTGAGGATCACTGCTAAATTTTCTTTTAAACGATGAGAATCAATTTCATTTACAAGTTCAGTAGAATCCTTTACTAAAGCAAATTCGAGATTCGAAATCTTATCTTCAGCAGATGGCTCTAAAAAATTATTAAAAAGAGTATTTTTAATTGATTTTCAAAACTTACCATCTTCATGATCATCAGCAATTGTATCAAAATGACGTCCAGTTTCAAGAACCCTTCGGCGTTTTTCAACATTTTTTCTAAATTATTTGGGTAAAATATATGGAACTGTATATTTTAAAACTTACTGTGCATCTTTACGATACCGATAAATTCGTTTTCTTCGACTAATATATTCTCTTCGTTCTGCTTTTGACATTGTTTCCAAATCTTTTCTGTCATTTTCAATTATCAGCTTTGATTGAATTAATATATTTCTCAATTGGTGTCTCATTTTCACAATTTCATATAATCGAGTTTCTTCTAAACCTCGATCATGACACCATCGTTTTGTGTCTTCTCCATCTCTTCGACACTTCAACCATTCTCGATATATATTAATAAGTGTAAAAAGATCACCACGATCAGACATTAAAGATTCACGATTTTTTACACATTCTTGATCATTCCAAGATCTATTTGTAAATGGAGATTGAACAGACATTCCTGCTGCAACAGTTAAAGCAACATCAACTTGATTTAACAATGTAGAATAAATTAATAATTTGGCAACCAAAACATCCAATGGTAAATCAGCAATAATCTTTCCAAGATTAGTTAATTTACAATCACTACTATAATCAATAATTCGTTGAAGTCGAAGAGAATTAATTGCTTCATCAAGAGCTGTAGAAGATGGTTTTTCAAGATATTCAAAATCACGAGCACTAACTAAAAATTAAATAAGTTAAAAAACAAATATGTAAATAAGCATCTAAATTCGAAATTTGTTTCTGATCTTTTGCCGCCACCGTATCAAAGCGACAAAAAATCAAAGGGCGTGCCCCTCACAAAATTTTTTTCTGGTTACGGTCTGGAATATAAAAATTAAAAAATATTTACTTCCTAATTTCATATTCAAAATTTGTAAAACAAGTGTTTCTAGACTTGATCGATTGATTTCAGAAGGCGTAAAATCTTTCATTGCTTCATATTGTTCTTCAGAATAAAGTCGATAACATATTCCAGGGCCAGTGCGACCAGCTCTACCCTTTCGTTGATTAGCAGATGCTTTTGAAATAAATTCTGTAACTAATTTTGTAACACGTATTTTCGGATTGTAATAATTTAAATTTGCTTTTCCAGAATCAATAACAAATCGGATTTCATCTATTGTAATAGAAGCTTCAGCAATATTAGTACTTAGAATAACTTTTCGTACACCAGGTGGTGATATATCAAATACTTTATTTTGTTCTTTGACAGAAAGGGTACTGTGTAACATTAAAATAATCCATCTTCTTGATGCTTCAACATATTCTTTTAATGCCTCAGCGCATTTCGAAATTTCAGCAATACCATTAAGAAATACCAAAACATCTCCACGTTCTGACCAAGAATATTTTGTTGCAATTGACTGAAAAAAGTTGATATTTCATTATTGCTACAAAAATATTTTAAAAAACTTACATCCAAAATTTTAATGTACGGCGCAGTATCAAATTTTCCGGAATCTTTTTCAAAAGGATCAAGTTCTGGTGGAGGGCAGTATTTCAATTCAATAGGATAACTTCTTCCTGGAACTTGAATAATCGAAGCCCCTTGAAAAAATTCAGAAAATAGTTTCAGATTAATTGTAGCAGACATAACAATCAATTTAAAATCAGGTCTTCGATGAACAAGATCTCTCAATAACGTACAAAGCAAATCTCCGGCAAGTTGTCTTTCATGAACTTCATCCAATATTACAACATTATATTGTGGAAGATTGTTATTCATAGCCATTTGTCGTAGAAGCAATCCATCCGTTAAAAATAATAATCGTGTTGATGCTGTTTTAGTTCTTTCAAATCTTGTTTGATATGCCACTGCGTTACCAAATTCATTCATTGTTTCAGTTGAAACTCGATGCGCCAGTGCAACACATGCAATTCGTCGAGGTTCCGTACATGCAATTTTTTCATATCCTGCATGAAGCAAATATTGTGGAACCTTAAAGGTTTTGTTATTATTATTGTGAAATTTCCCTTTTTTGCAACATCTTTTACGTTATGTGTACTTAAAATTTGAAATGGTGGTACTTTTAAGAGTTTGATATGTAACTTTTGTCTGATGTTATGAAATTTTTATGATCAGGAAAAATATTTATCCACAATGCGGAATATAAGTGTAGAAATTACAACCGGATTTATAATACCGCAGCTTTATTTTGCTCGCTTTTCCTCATCATCTCAAAAAAAGTAAGGATCAAATGTTTTATACAAAAAAATGAATGAGATGTTCATCAATAAAACAAGCAATCATTTAATGTATGATGAAAAAAAGAGAAATATTTTTAACGAAAATCCAAGTAAGAAATGATAAGTGCATAAACTCGGACAGCATAAATCCCCTTCAATATGTTAGCGGAGAAAATCTAAAAAAATGAAGAGAAAATCGGGAGAAAAGCAAAAGAGCACACGCAAGATATTTGCGAAAAAGAGCCGATATGCAAGAAATAACAGTCCCCCTTCAAGTCGGGGTCCGAACCCAAAGAGGAAATCGTTTTTAGTGCTCAACTAAAGGCTTTTTCATCTTCTCCATTCATCGAAATTAGTAATGTAATTCGAAAAAAGCAATGACAGTCATCCCTTTCACTTTTTTCTTCTCCTTGTGCTGGATGTGCAAGTTTTACTCTATCGGAATATCCCTTTCCTGGTGTATTTACAAACTTATCCCTTTTCGTAAAGTATCGGTACTAATAAGAGTAAAACGTCCTTAAGTATCATCTTCTAGAAGCCACACCTTTAAAATATTATTAACGTGAGAAAAAGTGACAATTATGAGTATCGAATAGAATGATTTAAAACAAATCATAATTTTTTTACCATAAAAACATGATTGCCATTTTTCATTGTTTAACTTAAACTTTACAAGCTTCTTAATTCTTTCAATATTTATCTTTAAAGCCTATTCATATTTGGTCACTTTATTGGTCAGATTAACTTTTTGTGAAACAAATTCAATTTTTTGCCCCACAACTGCTTTTCTTTTCGTTATTTTATATGTAACTTCCGAGCAAGCTTCAATTGTTCACGGATTAGCATTCAAGCTCAAAAGCGTGACCGCAAGCCACTTCTTTCAAGATTCGTTTGCTTCTTTTTTTATCCTTGAAAATTTTTTTAGAAGCAATTGAATGGACAATTCTTAGTTATTTTTATACATTTTTTTAAAAAAAGCAGACGATGCTATCTTTACTATCGTTGCTGTTAGCGTCGGGTACAGTACTACGAGCAGACACCGAAGAATGGTCACCCCATACATATCCTGATCCAAGAACAAATTATACTTTATGTAATACATGGCCAAATTCAACTTTATGTGATCCTGATCATATTTTAACAGATCAATGGAGATCAGAGATTAATGACAATATTATTAGACAAGTGGAAAGTAAGTTAACCATTTTTTTACAATTTTTTTCGCAGGGAATAAGAAAACAAGCTTTGCAGAAAGCCAATGAATGATATTTTAATTTTCGATATCAGAAATACTCAACGCATTTTTAGAGCTAAAAGATGCTAACATATTGTATACAGAAAGTGCTCCGCCTGAATGTCATGAAAACACGACAGAAGGTGTACAAATTTATGTGATCCTTGCCAAAAGAATTCAAACAAAAAATAATCAAAGTATAACGAATGCTGAATTAGTAAACTTTCAAGAATTCCAAAACCCCAAATAAAATTTTTGTAATTTTAGATTGAATTTGGGGATAAGCTGGCAGAAGAATACGGTTTAAGCGATCAAATTTGTAAAAATTATCTCCTTTTAATTGGTGTTGAAGCAGCAAAAATGGCATATACAAGAACCGGAAGCAGTTTAAAACTACCTGAAGATCTTATGTTTAGAATTTATAATCAATCTGAAAACGTGTTTAAAGAAAAAAATTACATGGAGGGATTGAATAAAATGATTGACGAAATCGGTGATCAAATGATGGATCCATTTAAATATGAAACCACAACTTCAGTAATTATCCAAGTTGAAACAACTACACAAGAAATAACAACAGAAGATCCCTCATTTAATATTTCCAGCACTGCTGATTTAATTTGGACAGAAGTCTCAACTACTCAATCATCGATGAAACACACCATTAATACACCATGGTGGATGTTTGTTTGCTTAGGTATTGCAATTCTTTCAACAGTTGCTGTTTTATTTATGATTGTGATAAGCAAACGGCATACATTTAAAACTTTACAAATGCAGACTGTTATTCCAGTTTCGAATGCAACAGTAAAATCCAACTGCCCTTCAGATGATAACAATAGTGATAGATTTGCAACTATTACAATTCCTCGTCGACGAATTGATTTAGAAACAGAAATAAAAAATGAGGAAGAAAAACAACAAAAACTAGAAATAAAAGATGAAGAAGTAGATGGAAGCAGCGTGATTACTGTAACAAGTGGTGAAGAGCATGGTTATCCTATTTCAGAAGCAATTAATAATGATAACAATAACATGTAAGTATGGTTCGGACAGCTATTTTGACCGGGGGTTTTTTTATTTAGTTGATTAAAAATACTGTAACTTAAAAAAAATTGAACAATTCATGGGCTAAAACACAAAAACGTCAAATTTATGACGATTGAGGGTAAAATAAAAAAAAATACAATCATAATAATTTTTAGAACCATAAAATTTGTTGAAACTATATCAACAGACAGCAGAGAAGTTGCAACATCTCCTCAGGTAGAAAATGATAGTTTAGTTAATAGCTCACATTTATGTTTTAGCTTTCGATACCGAAATCTCATATGTGTTACAACAGTATTGGACCCGTACAAATCAATGCCAACCATCTTTCTACGGATGTTGTTATCTCACATCTAAGTTCATCAAGTTGTGAAAGTGACGTACACATTGAATCACCACCTTTAATTTCCCCTAAATCTTCAAATGCAGCAAGAATTATTTAATTATGCTCATATCAAATGCTTATTAAAATGCGTTATCAAGCCTAAAGAGTATGCAACTACAACAAAAAAATTTTAAAGCCCATTATTGATCATAAACGAGGTAGCTTATATGCAATAAATTTTATTATAACGTAATCTGTAACTTACTTGAGTACTTTTACCCGAACCAGTATCACCAGCGAGAATTAAAATTTGATTCTAAATGTTGATTTGAATATAATAAAAGTTTAATAATAAATAAATTATTACTTCTTTGAGAGTATCCAAAATATGCTTTCGATATTCAGCAAATGGTAAAGATTTTTGAGTTTCACGAATTTTTAATAACTTTTCAAATTCATTTCGATTACAATTTTGATAAAATATGGCTGCTAGATCAAGAAAGCAAGGTATAGTACCTTCCGGAAGCTATAATTATACATATGTGTTGAATGAGATAAATTAAATTTTAAAAATGGCTTACATCATTAAGTGAGGAAACGTCAATATATTCATCTATGAACTTCACACGACAAGCCAACTTTGGATTATATTTCTTTGTTTCAAGTTTTGCTCCAGTATGATCACATTTTTGATTTCTAAAAGTTAAATGTTAAAAAGTTTATCCATTGATAAACAACAATTACCGTTTTTCACACAAGCTTACAAAATCTTCAAATTCTTGTCGTTCTTTTTGATCTTCAAAGAATTGTCTAATTAATCTTTTCTTATATTTATCCCAGCAATACATTATAATATATTATTTACTACTTCTTATGAAGCATTCTATATTTTTATCTAAAATGTATTAATATTTTATGGATTTTGTACTTTTAAATTTATAGAATTCATTGGTTATGTTGAGAGACAGTACGCCAATGCTTCTTTCTTTAAGATGTAAAAGCTTCATATTACTGATATCATTTAAGCGCCGTTATGTTTTATTTTATTAACTCAACACAGTATAATTATTTCAAAGAATCAAGCCATATATATTGACTATAAATCAAAAAAAAACTACAGTTATTACTTTTGAATCTCTGAAATTGGAATGAACAAACTAATTTTAAAAATAAAAATTATAGATACAATAATCTTTGTTTGAATTAAAATTATAAATGATGACTTTTCAGTCTATATTTTTTCAAAGATCAAATTTAATAGTATTGGAAGAAAAAATTACGGTCCCAATGAGAATGAGATTACTGTTTTTAGCCATACTCGAAAAGTATATTACAGTATACTTTTCGAGTATGGCTAAACTATTAGTAATAAAAAAAATTTCCTCAAATCCACTTTTCGACCCCTTCTTATTACATATAAACCAAAAATTTTTTAAAAATTGATCAATTTAGTTGCTCCTATGCCCCTATATGCTCTTCTGTTATGCTCCTATGTCTAATTTTGTTGCTGCAGTTTTTTTATGCTTGAGTTATTACAGATTGACAGAACTTTTAGTAAAAAACGATATTAATAAAAAAGTACAAAATAAAAAAACAAATACAAAATTTTTTTATACAAGCTACAGTATTAAAACTTTGATAAAGAGCCTTCAGATAGATTTGATGAAAAAAGTTGAGCCAATAAAATTTTAATTTTTTCTTTCTTTTCAATAATAAATTTAAGAAGTTCATCATTTTGAAGCTTCAAAGCATCATTCTAAAATACAAATTTAAACAAATTACTGCAGAAATAATAATTAAAAATATTACTGTTTGCCAAAGTTCATCAATTTCAACATTCAATTGATCGATTTCTTCTTGAAATTTCTTTTCTCCACCATCTTTGCTCTTCTTTACAGTATCCAATTCGGCTTTAATAATTTCAATTTGTTTAACTTGACTTTCCATTGCTTTCATTTTCTCTTCAAGGTTACAGTAATCTTCTTGTGCTTCATTGAATTTTTGTTGAAGAGCAGTTTTTTCATTTTCTGATTTATCAAGTATTTCTTGTAATTCATCTTTGATGGTTCCAGTTAATTCTATTTCAGCTTCTAATTCGATGGCACTTGATTCCAAGCTGGCAACTTTGCTTTCCAGAGTTGCAATTTGATCTTCGTACTCTGATTTCATAAAGTAAATTTTTGATTCAATTTCTGATGTCATTGATTTTTTGAATTGATTTTTAATTCTTTCTTCTAGTTCTGATAACTAAAATAGTATGTTTTTGTAGTTTATAAGAGGAATAAAAAATATTTTCTTTGGTTGTCAATGAAATACAGTAACCCAAATTTATTACTTTTTTGGGAGCTTATATTTTCAGGGATGGGTCATTATCGAAGGGAGCATCTTCTGCACCTAAAATTTTGGCACTTGGGAACACTCCAAATGGCGCCAAATTCAAAAAGTAAAAAAAAGATATAATTTATGAAAATATAAGCATAAATTATATCTTCTGCGCACAATATTTAAAACATGATCTCTCTGGCTTGTCTCGATTGTGTTATTTATATTATTACTTTATGTTAGGGGGTCAAAGTCAAATTTAAATTCGGCGTCATTTGGCGAAGTGTTTTCAAATGCCAAAAGTTCAGCCACAAAAGATGCATCCTTCACTGGTGACCCTTTTCTGTAAATATGAGCTCACACAAGTCAAAAGGACCAAAAACTAACTTGACAATTTATTAGGACTGCTGTATCTACTGTTTCTAAAATAAACCACTTACATTTTTAACAAGCTTCTTATTCGTTGTTTTAAGTCCATCTCTTTCTGCTTCAACTTTTGAAAGTTTATCTTCCAGTTTATCATTTTCTTTTACGTATTCAGCTACAGTATGATTTCGTTGTTTAAAATATTTTGCTAACTAAAAATCATCATTATTTCTTTGAAAACCCCAAAATCAACTTACTCGTTTCTTAAAAACATTATTCTTCTTTTCCAATTCTTCAATCTTTAAATTCTTTTTTGAAATAATTAAATTTAACTTTAATATTTGTCTTTCATATGTAGCAGCGGCAGAATTTTCATCATAAAAGTTTATTTCATTTTCTAATGCAACAACAGCAGCAGTAGGAATTGGAGACATCTTTTCTTGATGGTAATAAAAATATTGAAGAAGGATAAGGAAGAAGAATACAGTTGAAAGTGATTTGAGATAGATCCAAAAATAAATTTCGAAAAAGGCAAAAGTTTGTATGTAAATTTGTTTTTTGAAATTTTGAACGAACAAGTTTGGCGTTTCTGCGTTAACCCTATTGAATGAATGAAATGAACTGTTTGTGGTTTATTAAAAAATTTAGACGAAAATCGACCCATTAGTTTTTAAAAACAATAACAGTTAAATATTTTTTGTGGCACAAAATTGTTAAATTCTTCTGATTTTTAGAATTTCACAAAAGATAACAATGTTTATTGTAGGATATAAAAAGAAAGAATAATATCATCTTTTCTTACCTTGTATTTAATAAAAGCATAAGGCTTTTTCGCTGTTTTAAACAAAAAAAAATAATATTTGCTTGAATTTTAAGCAACAAAATTACATAAGTTAATGTTTTAAGGTTAAAAATTACATAAAATATTTTTTACAAAATTTATTGTTAAAGCATCTCTCACAAAAACTACAGTAAAATGTTTTATCTCAAAAAGTAATGTTAAAGTACATGAATAAAAATTACTGTAATAATACTTTAAAAAAACATTTTTCACAAAAAACATTGCGATAAAAATATTGTTATAAATGTTAATATATCTTTCAAAAAATAATTATTGTAAAATTTTCTAAACTAAAAGTATGGTAAAAACATTATTATTTTTGCCAAAACAATCTACCGTATACTCCGGTACAAATAATAGAAGCTTTATGTGATATCAAATTCACGGGGCTTCAAATCTTGAGATTATCATAATAGCTTTAGACGAGCACTTAAACAGTTGCAAAATTTATTGATTGACCTTCATTAATTAATTTATCTTTTATCCCATTTCTCCTTGTTGATAACATTTGCAAAAAAGGGCTGAATTACTGATTCCAAAGCACATGAAAATTTTTCCAGTCCAATATCTATGAAAAAATAATAAAATGTTTTCAGAATAACATTATCTATTCATCGATAAAAAAAGTTAGACACCACAATTCCTGTCCAATTTCGGAATACCGTTCTGCTCAACCCTGCTAGGAAACGGAAACTCTTTTGTTAATTAAATTTTGTTTTATTTTATCAACGAATTTCTTATGTTTAAGTAAAACAGATACATATTTAAACAAACACTAATGAAAAAACTTTTTTTGCTAAAAGTGAATTTTAAAATTTTCAATACAACTGGTATACTGTAGGTTTGATAAGATAGAATAATGTTTCACACAAAAATTTTTCTCTGTTGATGGATATTCTTATTTAAAGCTTTTAATTCATTGCTGTTATGTCACAATCCCTTAAAGAAACATAACATAGTTTGGCAGTCATAAAACTACATTAAAAATTCGTTGTTTAAAAATGGATTCATGTTCTTTTTGAATGTTTTACTCAAAAAATTTCTTGCAGCGAAGCCATTTTTGGTATATGAATAATAGAACAACATTGCACATTGTTTATATTTACTTGCATAGTAATAATCTTGGACGCGTTTAAATGTAAAATTAATATTAATTTATCATATTACAAGAGCTGGAAAATCAAAACATTTATATTTTATTTTAGTAATATACGGGTCAACTATGGATCTTTCTGAATATATTAAAAAAAGTCGGGTTGATAATGTACTTCTTAAACACGGTCCTCGACCAAAAACATATGGCACAATTGCATTAACGTCACATCATTTTATTTTTCAACCAGCTCCATCACAAAATAATGTTAAGAATGGCCGTAATGATGAACTATGGGTTTGCTTATTAAAGAATAATGATTATATATTATAACATTTTTAGCTTCTTTTACGTGCTGTTGATATTGCTGTATCAGAAGCAACAATGATGAACAAAGGAATTTTAACACTAAAATGCAAAAATTTTATGATTTGTTCATTTGAAATGGATAAGCCTCATGATGCTTCACTTTTATCACAATCAATTAATGCCTTATCAAATTTAAGTACGCACTTCAGAAAGCTCGTTTGAAATTATTTATATTTCTATATTTTAGAATCTCCTGGTCATGAATTCCCATATTTTTATCGCTCTCCTTTTACTGTCCTTGATGATGGCTGGAATATTTATGATGTATCCCAGCAATTTTGTGAACTTTCAACAATATTTCCTGACTTTTTCCGTCTTACATCTGTTAACAAGGATTATCATGTATGCTCAAGTTATCCTGATAAATCTATTGTTGTTAAAGGAGTTGGGGATGATTATTTGCGTCTTTGTGCAACTTTTCGTCGAGATGGACGATTTCCAGTTGTTTCGTTCGTTGATTATACAACTAAATCAATTCTTGTTCGAACATCTGAACCACTTTTGGGTCCTACTAATCGACGATGTATTGAAGATGAAGCAGTACATAAAGCATATTTATTGAATAAAAATATGGGAATTTTAATTGATACTCGGTCAAAAAGTGCTCTTGCATCAGCTAAATCTCGAGGTTTGAAAAAGTTATTTATCTCTAAAAAATTATTTATATTTTACAGGTGGTGGATATGAAAGTGCATTTTATTATAGATCTTGGAATATTATATTTTTGGAACTTCCTCGAACACAAGACATTCAAGCATCTT
This sequence comes from Panagrolaimus sp. LJ2400, assembly GCA_024447215.1. Lineage (NCBI taxonomy): Eukaryota > Metazoa > Nematoda > Chromadorea > Rhabditida > Panagrolaimidae > Panagrolaimus > Panagrolaimus sp. LJ2400. Next base: position 7,812,355 of record JAMRYA010000009.1, on the reverse strand, counting down.
TTCATAAAATTGTTGAAACTTGTAATGATTACAGTAATGTAAATTTTCATAGCAGATTAAATGCATCTGGTTGGTTACCCACAATTGCTACAGTACTTTCTAAAGCTGGCGTAATTGCTCAATCAATGCATTATGTTAATCCTGGTTATACACATATTGTACACGGTGGGGAAAGTAAAGATTTAACACTTATGATGACTTCATTATGTGCAATAATTTTGGATCCAAATTCTCGAACTCTACGGGGCTTTCAATCTTTAATTGAACGTGAATGGATTCTTGGTGGACATCCATTTGGTGAAAGATGTAGTCACTCTGCATATGCAACTGGTGGAGGTGAAGAAGCTCCAATTTTTGTATGCTTTCTTAATTGTGTTTTTCAAGTACGTTTATTATTACGTTTCACGATTTTTTCTGAAAAAACAATTTAGATGATGCATGCTTATCCAACTGCTTTTGAATTTACGGATCATTTTCTTATCAATATTTTTGAGCATTCTTATGCCTCTGAATTTGGAACATTTTTATATGATAGTGAACGCGATCGTCATCATGCTCAACTTCGCAGAAGAACTGTATCACTTTGGTCATATGTAAATCATCCAGAAATTCTTTCAACATTTATGAATCCTCTTTATGTTCCACTTGCTCAACCTCTTTGGCCTGTTATATCTGGTGTTATTCATGTAAGTAAAATACCGTAATTTCGTCCATTTTCAACTTTCTTTTTAAGGTTTTATGGCAACGTCTATTTTTACGTTGGAATTTAACTTGGGATGAAGCAGATGAAACTGCAGCAATTGCAGCAGCTGCAGCTGAAAAAGTTAAAAAATTGCAATCGCAACTTCGAACTTTAATGAATCAACATGCTGGGCATTCTGTAGCTGTTGAATGTATTTCAAATCTTAAAATTGATGGATAGAATACTTTTTATGCTTAATTATTTCTTTTTATTTCAATCAAAAGGTGCTATATAATTTTAACAGCCAAAGTTTTATGTTTTATTTATTTCAATAAGTTTATTAAAAATTTATATGTATATATCTTTTTTTTATTGTTGATCTCTTATTCTGTCATATTGTTTAAAACATATACGATAATTGTTATGTGTTCATAAACTCATATTTAAAAATACTTTCATTTGTAAATTTTTTTACAGTTTTATTACCACTACTTTTTAAAGAAACATATTATGATATGTATGCTAAACAATAGTCGCAACTGATAATTGATAATCTGAAAAAAATTTAATAATTGATTGAGAAAAATTTATTATAAGCACTAAAAGCTAAGAAAAAGGCAAATAATAATATAATATTAAGATTTGAGCGCAGAAATATAAAAAAAACAAAAAAAACAATTAAAGCCGGGTAGCATTAAACACGATTGAATATTTCTTTCGAAGTGATAGGACAAATTGAATGAGCTGAAAACTACTCCATTGGATTTACTTCTTCTTACGAACAAATGAGAAGAAGCCTTTTCTTTTTTTCTTTTTCCCGTCTTTTGCCAATTCTGCCTAAAATATTTATTTATTTAAGCATTTTTAAAAGAATAAGCAATTATTACCGCAGCATGAACTGATGTCATTTCTGATCGGCTGGTAAGATTATTTCCTAAAAATAAAAAAGCATTGTTTTATGGCAAGTAATTTTTAAAAAGAGTAAAAAGGCAATACAGTGCACAGCAAAATTAAGCATATTAAGCAAATGTTAAAAGAAAAAATAGCTCAACGGACAAAAAAAAGGTAAAATTATAAAAAAAAATTATGTATTACTCTCAAATTCAGGAATAATTCGGAATGAACGACGAAATTTAGGCGGGTATTCTAAAGGTGGTAAAGGAGCAAGAATTGTTGGCCTTTGAATTACTGGAAAAGTGCTTTTTTGGTGTTGCAGTGATTCTTGAGGTGCTGCTGATATAGACTTTGATGAAATAGGAGAGGTTATAATTTCATAGTTTTGATTTTGATCTTGATACTGCTTAATTGGATGTTCGTGTTCATTTTCAATATAGGTTGTTGAATAATGATCACTTTTATCATCAAATTTTGTTACCATACGATAATCACCATTAGATTCTACAAACAATATAAAGAAAAAAATTCACACCAACCACACAATAATAATTTTAAAAACAAGCCAAAAAAGGAAAATTTACCAAAAAAAAATTAGAAAAACTTTAATGATAGAATTTGAAAACATCGTTGTAAATTGACTTACTTGGAGATACACCAGCAGATTCTCCATCAATTTCATCATCCATCGATGCACTTTTTGTTGGACGACCTTTTCGAACTGCTTGCATCAGTGATGCTGTGTCTGTAAAAAAATTCAATCCGTGTGTAGCAAGAAAACTGATTATTTTTATAAACAAAGGGTGATTTATTAGTTTTAAGTGATTATCAACGATTTTTAGTGATCTTTTAAAAACATAAGCTTTCACTTCAAAAAACAAAAAACGTGTATTTACAGTATAGGCACTTACCCGGAGTTGGACTTTCAACAATATTATATTGATGCCGTGGACTTATATCACGTTTTTCCATTGCTGATGTGGATCGTGATTTTTGTTCAACTTCTTTTATGTATTTATTTAATTCTTCATCAGTTTCTTTTGAAAATGGATTTTGTGAATAAATATGCCGGTAAACTTGTGCATTATGTTGATGCTGCCTATCAATAATTCCTTTACTTGCTGTTCCAATAACTACAATATCTTTGTAGCCATCTGCATTAAAATCCTTCAAAAAAAAGTTAAAAATGAATGATTACTCATTTCAAATGTGTCAAAAGTTAAACAAACCCTTGCAGAATCATTTTCATTTAAATGTGTGGCATCTAATATGACGGATTGCGGGCCAGCATTTATAACACCTGCTCGACGATTTTCTTTTAATTCACGCTGCTTTTCTTTAAATTCTTTTGGATTTGTTCCGGTTCCGGCTGCTGCATTAAATTGTTTTATTGCATTTATTTTTACAGGTGTACCATTTTGTGATTGTGAAGAATCTTGTACCCACTATAATGCATACGTCTAGGCTTAAGTACTTTCATTTTTAAAGACATACTTTTGTTATAATTTTAGGATTATTTGTTCCTGTTTCATAAATATGAACTTTTTGATAATTATTTGGTGAATTAAGCCATCGAGCTTTCTCTTGTTCTTTTCGAAGTAATGATAATCGATAAGCTGCCATTGCTTCAGTATCGGTTTCATCGAGCTAAAGAAAGAAATCGTTTTATAAATTTTTAAATTAATTTGTTTTATACCATTCCATATGCGGAAGTTGCAGGTGGTTGTGTTACATCATTTATACGATTAATACTTGAATGTCTTGTTTGATGTCGAGACTTTAAAAATGGCTGTCTATAAATGTGACCCGTTTTATGTCCCTAAATAATAATCTATAATGCATTCCGAAATAGTGAAAGTTTTTTTTTCATTACTGAACAATCTAAAACCCGCATCCATGCTTCCCATTCAAGTTCACCAATTCTCCATGTTGGTGTAGGATCTTTACCATTTTCTGCAACTTTATTTACTCCACCTCCTCCATGTCTTGCAACTTGATATGCTTTTTCAACGGCGCTTTCATCAGGAATAACTAAGTTATCGATTCCAGCTTTTGCTGCTCGAATCTAAAAAAAGAAGATAAAATGACGTATTTAAAAGAATTATAAAGGAAAAATAAGAGGGACAAAAATGGTTGTTTTGTTTTTTCATTATCTTTTTTTATTTTTGTTTGTTGAAAAACAACTCAAACCTGATGTTCGCATGCAGCAATGATGTTTTTTGCAATAAAAGTGACTTCTTCAACTGTTTTTGCGCAAACGATAAACCCACTACCACGGATTAATATGACCTATTTAAAAAATTAAAAGAGATTTTAGCATCATTTTTATAAATCCACCAAAAGCCATTCTGCCTCCTTTGCTTTGAAAGCTACTGCAAAAAAAAAGAAAAATCCAAAACACCTCAAAAATAAAACCAATCCCAAAATGTGCATAAAATAATAAATTTACAAAAAGCTTGCAAAATAATTTTTTTTCTTTAGGCCAATTAAAAGGAATAAAGGCAAGAGGAAAAAAAAGAATTGTTACGTGCCTGAGTTTCACAAGCAATAACAGTATGAAAAGCAAGATGAAGTGCATCTTCAATTGATTCACCACAAGCAACAAATCCATGATTTCGTAAGAGCATTACCTAAAAGATACCAATAATAATGAAAGCACCAAAAATAAACAAAAAAGCATCATTCATTTAAAAAAAAAGAATACACCAAAACTATTACGTCCGATAAAACTCTTACATTTTTATCACCGAGATCATGAACAATTGATTCCCGTTCTTCTTCATCACTAACAATACCCTGATAGTCATGATATGCAATTGGACCAATTATCATTGCTTCCTGACAAATTGGTAATAATCCACATTTCATTGAAGAAACTGCTGAAACAACTGCCGTATGCATGTGTAAAACACATTGAACATCAGGTCTTGCACCATGAATAGCTGAATGAAGTACATATCCAGCTTTATTAATCCCAAGTTTGGTTGTACCAGAATCAAGAATTTTTCCATCCAATGAAATTTTAACTAATGAACTTGCTGTTATTTCATGATACAGTAATCCAAAAGGATTTATTAAAATTTCTGGAGGGTCATCACCAGGTAATCGAAGCTAAAGTATAAATAATCCATCAGTGCTTATAAAATAATGTGTTTTTCTCTGTCTTACTGTGATGTGATTATAAATACCCTGTGACCAATTAAATAAATCAACTAATCGATAAAGTGATGCCAATTTATTTCTGGCTATTCTTTCTGCATTTGAATATGGTTCATTTCCAGCAAGATCTGCAATGGGAACAATAATACCCGCATGTCCTAAAAAAGAAAGTTTTTTCAAATGGGTAAATGTTAAAAAAATAAATACAAAAACTAACCAAGGCTATTATGCAAATTTACGACAGCCATTTCACCCCGTGATAATGTAAGCTCTGATAATTTTTGTAAAGTTTTTAACCGTTCTGGATCTGACTGACCGGAAAGATTTTCTTGTTGAACAAGTTTTTCTAATTCGCGACAAAAATCTTTTGACTCGAGAATTTGCTGAACGCGTTTACGTCTTTCCATTTCTGATAAATCTTCCTAAACATGACAACATTGCACTCATAAAAAAGGAGTTTGAAAGAAGAAAAAAAGGAAAAAAGACAATTTTTGGGCCCATAATAGGCAATTAAGCTTTAATGGGACTTAATTTTTTCTTAATTTATTTTATTAAAGTTTTTTGGTATCAAAAGCCTATTTGCTTTTTTTGGCAGCATGAAAAGAAAAGTTTTTTATAAACCCAAACGCAACCACCCCAAATCTATAAAAATAAATTCTTCCAAATGAATGAAAAAAAAAACAAACGAAGTGACTGCTTTTGGCCGAGAAAAAAAACAGTTTCCCCTTTTTCCTGTCAAAGTACTGCAATTGTGCTGATGTGGGAACAAAAAAAAGTTTGACAAATAGCTTAAAAAGGCAAAAAAAGCAACAAAAAATAGAAAAAAAATAATTTAGTCTTGCTGCTTCTTTGCACGCATGTTTTTGCGCGGATGACGGCCACAAAAAAAGGTCGAGGCATCAATAGACATCCTCCCAATGTGACAAGGAGAGGCATTCCATGGATTCATGCATCAACAACAAAAAAAGAAGGAAACTCTCCTGAATAGAAGCCGTGCTTTTTTGTGTGCGCAAAAAAGAGGGCACATCCACTGGCGAGATAAATGACAAACAAAAAAAATAAAAGAAAAACAGAATGTTTTTTTGTTTTTCAAGTTAAAAAAAAGAACTGGACTAGATGTGAATGAATAAGCCTATAATCAACGACACTGAAGAAAAGTAAGTTTAAATAAAAAAATACTTTTTTTCGTTTTTAAAATAATTTTTACAATATATTATTAGTATTATTTAAAAAGGGAAAAAAGAAATTGTATAATATAATCTTTAAGTGTCGTTTCTGTGAAAATAAAGAATATTAGAAAGGAGGAGCTTACCTTTATGGCCGCAGGTCTTTGCATTTCTTTAATATATTCTGGATCATCACGATCTAAGCATACAATAGGAATACGATTCCGTTCTCGCGGCAAAGTATGACTCTGCCTCATTGGCATCATGCTTGTCGCTTTTGAAGCATTTGCCATAATTACTAGAAAAAAATAAACGTTTCTTCAATAACATAAAATTTTGAGCTTATATAAATAAAGTAAAAAAGTACTCGGAAAATAATTTTAAAAAGACAAAGAAGCGCCGCCGCTTCAATCGCGCGAGTGCAAACTTTTACTTAATTCCGTTTTAACGACCAAAGTCAATCATAGTCAAACCTCTTGGCTTAAACATAAAAAATTTAAAATTGTTTTAAAAGGAAATGATTTAGGTGAAATATGAAAAAAGCGATTTTTTTCGGACATTGTGTTTAAATATACAAGATAGTTTAAGTGTTATGCGGAACGTAGCGAAGTCACAAAATGGAAAAGATATCTCTCTAAGAAGTTAACTGAACTTTACTAAAATCATAATTTTTATGTAAAGTATAAAAAGATTACGAAATTATTGACTATAATAGCAATCGATTTGCTAAAAAGGTTATGTTTAAAAAAAGCGTGTGAAAACCAAAAGTTTTTTTTGAAATTTTTAAAAAACGTCTAAGAGGAGAACAGATTTTGAAGAAAAAGGGATTACATAAAACGTTCAACAATAAAATTATCATAAAATCAAATGAAAAAAAAACAGTTGAAAGAAATTTTTGAAAAACTCTGTTGCGTTCAACCTTTTTGCCTTTGTTTTTCGAACATCCCTTATAACTCTTTTTTTTCACCCTCTCCGATCAGTTGTTGTTCTTGGTCAAGATGAAAGCTCACTCATTCATTACTCGCTCTCGACCTCTACTCTTACTTTTTTTTCTAAAAAAGCTTTTTTCTTGCTATCCGTTAAAAATAACGCAAAACCGCCAAAGGGCAAACAGCCGGCTGTCGCAAAGTACTAAGATTTTTAGAAAAAAAGAAGAATAATATTTAAAAAAGTGAGGGGTCACTTTGCGCCATTTATCTGCACCAACTTTACTCTATAATATTTTTTACAAATGGTCGATTGGTAGATATAATTCCATAAGATATTCTCAGGGTAAGTGCCAAAACAGACAAAAACTAGTTATGTTCCTTTTTGTGCCCTTGAAAAAATTTTTTTATTTTTTTTCTCCAAAAAATGCAGCTGGGGTCTTTCGAAATTCAAAGAAATCTATACAATTAGACATTATTAAATATTCCATAACTACTAGTTTCCAAAAGATATAGACAAAAAACTATATTATTTTTTTACATTCGTATTAAATTTTACGTATTTAGCTGTAGAAAAGCCCTAATAAAAACCGTTTAAAATAGTTTGAATAAAAAAGGGGGAGTTCAAAACATTAAAAAACCAAAAGAAACAGCCCAATTGCCAAAAAGTCGAAAAAACAGGCGGAACTTTCAAGGCCATTCTAGACAAGGAGAAGAAGAAAATGTATGCAAATTTAAAAAAAATGTTTTCATATTTCAATGTATTATTTATTGTCCTCAAGCTTTATTCTTCTTAAAGAAGAGCGGAAACAATAAAAAAATTCTGGCGCTTAAAAAGTTTTAAAGGCAAACAAAAAAGAAATTTTTTTATACCGGAATTGTGAACAAATAAAAAAAGGACACGAAGCCCCTTAAGAAAAAAAAGTATGTCTCTTTCTTAGCTTTTTGTGGTTCCAAAATTGAAAAATCTGTTATGTTTTTTTTTTCATTGAAGGCATTGCCGACCTTAGTTTGCGTATGTTAAGCTTCAATGCAATATTATGGAACATAGAAGTAAAAAATGCCTTCTTTTTAAAGAAGAGTTAATGGGTTTTTCCCGTTTCTCAATTTCCCTTTTTAGGACACTGACTATCAAAAGAATTTAAAACCCAAAAATATAAAAAATTTGTCGTTTGAAAACCGTTGTTGAAAAACTAAAAAAACAACAACAAAATAGAAGTTCGATTGCATTACAAATTTGCAGAACAAAGAGAGACAAAAAAAAGCAATTGATTAAAATCTAATACCATCAGAGATCCGCTTACATTTTTTTTTCATTATTTTAAGGACAACCTCCACAACAAGTTTTTTATATATATTTGAAAAACATAAGCATCAAAATATGATGATGAGTAGTTTATCCCCTCACTTTACGTGTTCCGCTAAATATGGCGATTGCAACGTGGAGAATGAAAATGAAGAGCACATAAATATTTGAGGCCTCAATAGTGTTCATCGTATCCCTTCTATTTCTCTCATCCATTTTTTGATCGAGATTATAATAACACGGTGAAGCTTTAAAAAGTGAAACAGATACAAAAACTCCAAAAATAAAAGAATGGAACAAGCACGCATTTTTTTCAGGTGCTACAAAAAAGTGAAGTAAAAAATTTCTTTGTATTTTTTAATTATTGTTTTTTTTAATGTAAGAGTTCTTCTTTAAAATTAAAACAAAGAAGCCGACTATTTGAACTAATAAAAACAAATAAACGAAAATGTTACATTAAATGTCCATCTCAACATCATTATTTTTGTGTACCGATCTCTCAACTTTTAGCGCATGTTTTAATATCAAAAAAAGGGAGAAGAAGCAGAAGCAGCAAGCCAAATATTCGCGTGTAATTGTTTTTGTCTTCTTCTTTTATTGTATAATTTTTGAAGGCTGCAAAAATAGAAAGAAAAGAAATCAAGTCTCAAAAGATAGCAGCAACGTTCTGTAATGTATAGATAGTCTTCTTCAAAAAAAAATTAAAAAAGAAATAAAAACTAAGCGACAGCTGTAAAGTTTTTTGATACATTGGAAAAAAAGTGATGAATTTTTTTTCTTCCCCAATAAGTCTCGTTGACAACAACACCTATTAAAAAATGAAAGAAAAAAAACGTAAAAAGATGAGACCTGAAACAAATATTCCCCCATTCCTTTTATGGCCATATTTTTTTATTTTAAAATAGGCTCAGATTGCATTAGTTTTTTTTTATTTTACAAAATTGTTAAAAAGTGAAAAGCAAGCTATAAATGAGCATTAAAAAAGCAATGCAAGGTTTGTACAAGAGCTTTCTTTTGCTTAAAAAAACTTTAAGCAAAAATCAAAAAGCGTGATGGGGTCTGCCTTTTCTTTGCGATAATCAAGAAGAAAGCAATGTTATTCTTTTCCGACTTAATTTTATGTAATAAAAGGGCGAAAAAAGGAGAAGAAAGATGACAAGAAAAATAAAAATATATTTTTCGTTGTAAACCGTTACGTTTTTTCTTTTCTTATTAATTTTACACCGAAAAAAATAATAGCTTTTTGGCATTAAAAAACGATAAAAATCAGTAAGGGTTAAAACGCTTTTTTTTACTGATCAATCTGATTAAAAAGTGTGTAGTGAAAAGAAAAAAGGGAAATAAAAATGAAGAAGACAAATTGCCGCTTTTGTTTCGTCAGATTAAAAATATGATTGTTTGTTTTTGTTTGATGAAAGATTATTAATTATAAAGTTTGCAACATCATTATGTTAAAATAAGACGTAAATAAATCTAAAAAATTGTAAAGTTGTAATGTTAAGAATTTGTTTTCGATATCTACTTAAAAAATAGATGTCTCACATAAGTGTTCAAAAATATAATATTAGTACAAACAAGTAACATATTATGTAACTTAAAATATAGCTCAATCAAGCTAGTATTCAGGGGGTGCATTCGAGGCATTTGCCCCCTCCAAATTTTCGACAACGGCAAACGATCAAAAGCATGCCCTCTCCGGAATCGATTTTGCCCCCGCGAAAATTAGTTTTGAATATGCTTTAAGCTGATTGCAAAACTTATATTTTCAAAAAACCAATCTCGGCTTCGATCAGTTTAAAAATAAATAAAATTTTAACAATGGGAAGCTGTATGTTGTAGCCTTTAACAATTACAAGTTAATAAATATAGATGTGTCTACCGAATCTTTAACATTGATTAGTTCTTTTATTACTCAAGACAAATGAATTGATACCTATGTGAAATTTAAAGAAACTTTTTATTCTTGTACAGATTCTTTTTTTTTTAATTTTCTGGTGATACATGGTAATTCGATGTTAAATTTTTCTACTGTTTTATTTAAACTTTTTTTATAAACTTTGAGAATTTTCGTTTCAGCAATTATCTAGAAAAAAATCATCAGGAAAAGTTTTTTTCAGATTACAATACTTCGACACGTATTTTCTTCTTGCCGCAAAGCCACTAAAAAGAAAGGCCTGCAATTTTAATGAGATTCTTCTGAAAGCTTTTTTTGGATGATACTATGCCACCATATTTACAACACGCTATCGAATGTCAAAAAATTAGCTATTTTCCAATAGTGTCTGAAATATATACATGATTTTAAATTTCTGTACCTTCCGGGGGTCTTTTTTTTGCCTTGGATAAAAATTATCATTTTTTCATGTGTAAGCTAAAACCTATTTATTAGATATTTATTGTAAATGATTCTTTTACAGTGTTTATAAGTTTTGCTTATGCACTGAGAAAAAGGCGTAGCGTAATCGTCACCAAAAAGTGATGAAATCGCTACTGATTCAGTGGTAAAATTATCCTCACTGAATATTTTAAAAATCGTCATCATGACGGTGAGATAACGCAGTCGTCTAAAAATAAAAAATCACCTTCTGTAGCGTGATGAATACGTCACTGCAGCATCACTGCCACTTCAAAAATTTTGCCATCACGTCACAGAAACGTCACTGGCCCGGTGATGTTTGAGTGACGATTGCGTTATCTCACCGTCACTGTCATTTCAGTGACGAATGCGTTATTCCATCATCACGATCACTGCATCACTATCACTGAAATGACGTTTTCATCACGCTACAGAATCGTCGCGGGTTTTTTCGTCACTAAAAGTTCACAGCTCTTTTTTTCAGTGTGTTATACATAGAATTGACCAACTCATTTCCAATGAAATAACACCCAAAGGTTCAGTATCAAATTTAAATTTATGTCGATTTTCAAACGTAACGTTTTTACTATCTGATAAAAACGATTGATGTATTTATGGCATGAAGCTTTTGACTGAAATAATACACTTTGCATAACAAAACCGTCTGAACTCAAATTTGTTTTTTCATACTGTGATCAGGTTTCGACTGTTTTTAATTAAAACGAAGTTGCAAAATTGTAATTCATTGCAGGGATGAGAAATGCGGCCGGCCTAGGATTTTCGGCCCGCGGCCGCGGCCGGCCGACGATTTTTGGAAAATCTGGTTTAGAAAAGTAGAGGCTGGCCGCGGCCGCGGCCGGCCGGCCGAAAATTTTGGGCCGCCTTCTCATCCCTGATTCATTGATAAAAAATATTTAAAGTATATTTTTAAATTATTATGCTTGTGATAGCTACGGTTAATTATTTATTATTAATGCACAGTGCAATGAAATACTATAAATCTCGAGATTCCTACAATTAAAAGAGTAAGCGAAAAAGTGATAGCAAGTAAAAAAAAGAGATAGATTGATTTTGGCAAAATTTTCAACGACAACTTCATCTAATGCTCCGCAAAATAGCTTTTTAAACTACCGTATATCAAAATTTTGACTTATAATTCTTTTAGGATTTTTGCTGCAAAACTATCAAAAATCGAAATTAGCCAAAATGCGAAAGCTTGTCATCTGGCAAACTTTTTTAACTATTGAAACCCCTTAACAAAACTATAACAAATTTTTAGTGGTTTTATAATTTTGTAGAGCGCTGTAATTTGTAAAAGACTTTATGGGTTTTTTTAAATAAAAAATGCAAAAAAATGTTTTTTCCGACCAGTTCGGAATTTTTTTGTATAAAATTTTATTTTATTTAACAGTAAACTGTAAATTTGCATTTTCTAACATCCTGAATGTCCATGTTTTAGTAAGTAAATTGAAAAGATTTGTAGTTGAGGCTAATAAACTATATTTTAACTGTAACTCCTCCATTTAGGAATTCGAAAGCAGAACTGGTTGTGTGATATGCAAAAACTGAACAACTTAAAGGGAATATTTTAGCTGAAAAGGGTTATTCATATTGACACGTTTGCTCTGAACTATCCTCGATTTTAAAATCTTTTTTATTCTCCCAGTTATTAAAGAGATACTGACTGTAGTATTCATTTAATAGTTTAAATTTAATCAACAAGTAGTCTTTGTTTTATTAGTCATTTAAAAATACATTTTCAAAAGACTAATTAATTTGGCACAAAATATTTTTTTTTCAAATAAAAATTTTTATCAATAAATAAATAGCATCGAAATTTAACGGTTTAGGGTATGAGAGAAAATTACATTCATATAAGATTATCTTACCGAAATTAGTCATGTAGCATTTGAGTTGTAGAAATAAATGCAAATGTCAGTTTAAGTAGCAGTGATCAGGTAAGTATTTAATATCCTCTTACCTGCGGCACTACTACTTAGAATGAACAAAAAGCATTTACGATTTAAAAAATATAATGAGGAATGATGGAAGAGAAGAATATACAACCAAAACCAATGTTGAATTGAAAATTCTGCTTTAACTAAATGATTTCCATTTATATTAAATGATCCTTTTTAGCATCTATCACACCTGCTGCAGTATGGAACCGCCCAAATATATATTTTTTTATTTGAACAGTCTGTAGAAGCAAGTAAAAAAAGGAGAAGAATATTCAAAAAATACAAACGATTGATTTATTAAATTTCATGTCTGCACTTATGTTTTTGCTGGTTCCTAGATAATATTAGAAAATATAATAATTATTAAAAAAATAAAAACATAAAAGCAAAAATAACGTAGAGAAAAAGGATACAAAAACTGCTAATTAATGAATAGCGGCTTTTAAGTAAGTGCTATGCGCAAAAATAGTTTGTAATGATACGGGGTGGGATTGGAGGAGGGTGAATGATGATTTTAAACACTCACGGTGTTCTCTTTTCACTTCATCATCATCATCTTCAATTCGTCAAGTGTTCAAATTGTCCGCAAAAAGCTTTTTTCTATCTAATGTCAAGATATTTTTGCATATTTTGCACCTGTGCTTTTATTTGATGTTTTTTTGCTTGCATGTTTAAAACATTTTTGTTCAAAAATAATAATTTCCAATTTCCAAGAATTAGTTTTAGTAATATTCAGTTAATGTTAAAAAAGGTTATTATTACAAAGTATCTTTGTTATTAATGAGGATAAAATTTAACAAAATAAAAGAGTATAGTGAGAATTTGTTTGAACAGCTCTTCACTGTTTAAACACCGCTCAATCGAGCTTACGGCACCTGCACTTGTCGTCTTCTCATTTTTTCTTCTTTTTTATTTTTTTTTGCTTTTGTATACAATTTCAAATGAAGGCTCCCCTTTTTTTCTCCCTCTTTCGAAGGTTCTAATGTTTCTTCCCTTTTTTGGAATATTGATCTTCTAATGAATCAGTTTATTTTCCATTTTACAATAATAATAATAAAAAGAACAATGTTAAATTTTAGAAATTTTATTTGAATATTGTTGATAAAAAAAACACATACAGTGTCGCAATTGTTTGAGGCTTCTATCCAACGAAGCTTATTTTGACCAATCAATTTTTTCAGCAGCCTTTTCCTAAAAAAATAAAAATTTGAATAAAATTTTTTGAAATAACTTCCTACTTCTTCCATAGCAAATTTATTGGTATCAACGGTTTTAAGGTTGGAACGGAAATCAACTGTTGGAGCTGCCTTCTTCTTGAGTTTATTGAATTTGTTATCGGTATTGGAAACTTTTTTGAGGGTTGGTTTAACGCTAAAAACGGGAGAAGAAAATTGCAATGTTAAAAATTCAAAATAAAAAAATTTACAATTTTCCACGTAAATCATTGACTGCAATTGTAAGTTCATTGATTTCGAAATCTTTTTGACGAACTTCATAACTTAAGTCGTATTTTCCTGATTCAAGCTCAACAATAGCATCAAAAAATTCTTGTGCAACTTCTCTGAGCTCATCAGTACTCATATCATCAAGATTTTCTGGAAGTGGAAGAATACGTTCTTGAAGAATGCGTTGACGTTCTTGTTCTTTAAGCATTTGTTGTTGTTTAAGATCTTCAGCAGCTTTAAGCATAAGCAATTTCTACAACAAAATTTATAAAGATTACTCAGAATAATAAGTATAATTAAGATTCTTACACGAAGCTTCTTTTTACGCTCAGGAGTCAAGAAACCTTTCTTTGCTTTCTTCATACGACCAGCTTCTTCAAGACGCTTACGGACTTCAGCCTTTTTACGTTCACGTTCAGCATTGCGGCGTTTCTAAAATATTTAAATTTAAAGTGCTCCCTAATAAGCTATAAAATATACATCTTCATCATCTTCTTCTTCCTCGTCATCATCATTTGCTGTCATGGGGCCACCATATCGGATTGATTCTTCCATACAAGGCAAGAAGCCAGAATCAGTGTCCTCCATGTCACTAAACAATATAAAAGATTGATTTAAAAAAGTTTTTTTTTAAAAAGATGGTTACCTTGCAAAGTCGCTCATCGTTGAATTCAAGCTGACTTAAATTGACACAACTGAAAAGCTTGAAAAAGATTTTGAAGAAAAAAAAGCAGGAGAGTAAAAATGATTGTTGTTACATCTGAGCGAAAAACATAAGTACCTAAGAAATGCGCACGTTGTAAGCTTCCTGTAGAAAATGAAGAAGAAAGTTTAAGTGTGAAATGGGGGATAGACAAAGACATGAGTTTTTTTTTTCAACATCGTTTACTTACTTGATCCTGTAAGAAAGGAGCTGTAGCAAATCCATTTTTTTCTTAGGGTCTCTTTCAAACCGCGCAACTTTTTTTCGTAAAAGTTATGACAGAATTGCATATTTTTCTCACTATCAAATATTTTCTTCTTTTTTTTCTAACGCCTGAAATACGCTCGTTATAACTTAAGCTTTTGTTGTTTCTGGATGACTATATCTTCTTCCCCCGACTAACTTCCTGCCCAACATCTTGTTGCGGAGGCGGCAGCACTTTGTTAGGTTTGTATGTTTTGCAAATTTACTCACGAGAATCTTATGTTATTTCTTTCTTTGTTATTCAAAGTTTGATTAAGAAAGTTATTTTTATTATTTTTTTGTTCATACTGAAAATAGATATACCCAAAAAAAGAATGAGACATGTTTAAGACCATGTAAATATTAGGAATGACGACATTTAAAAATATATAATACAATGAGAGAAAGATCACAAACATTGAGAAGACAACCAAAAAAAATAACACCGAATGAGAATGAGAGAATAAAAGGCACAAATAAATAAAGATATATTGTTTAAAAATTAAATAAATTGTATTTTTTGAAAAATGAAAAAAATGTACAAATATATAAATGAATGAAAGACAAATAAATCACTTTGTGATTAAATTTATTGTTATTACTATCTTGAAAAACTGAGTAATGTTTTTGAATCATTTAATGTTACAGCAGGGGCACTTTGTCTTCGTTTTTTAAGTCTTTCAAATGTAGAAACTTCAGATACAGGGGATCTGTCGAATGCGGGTGAATTTCTCCTTGACCATGCAGTTCTTGTATTTAGCAATGATTGTGAATATTTGCTTATGCTCATTCGAGCTTTTCTTGATGCTTCAAAAGCTTTTTCTCGAATTTCTTCTTGCAAAATAAAATAACACATTGAAAAAAGTACTACACCAGTGATAATAAAAATCATATTAAATAATATTACACGTGGTTCTGAAGGGAATACATCACCAAAACCTTTAAAAATTAATTCAATGATTAACTGATTACTGTAGGAATGAGTAACCAACCTATTAACGCTACACTTGTAAATAAGAAATAAAATGCTGTAAAGTAATCCCATTCAGTCATGTATGAAAAGAGTGCGCTTATTGTAAATAAATATATTACAAACATTAATACACTTGCGATAAATACCCGCCTTTGCTCTAATGTACCATGAGTAAAATAACCTGCTGTAAATGTTTAACAATGTTAAAAAATTAATTAAATACTTTAAGTGAAAACTTACCATGTGTAAATGATTCGCAACTAAAACGTCTTACTAATGCCGGTTTTGCAGGATTTGCTTCAAGTGAACTTTCAACCAAAATGGCAATTGTATTAGCATTTTCTTTTTTTTCTTTTTTAGCTCTATTAGCTGAAAAAAAGATAATTGGTTTTTGCATGAAAAAAGGGAGCTACACATACTAATACCATTTCGACGACAACACCATTGACTTTCTTTAACTTTTTTGTAAGCCCAAATGAACAGCAGTCTCCCTTGATTTCCTTCTTCTTTGATGAATGCAAAAAATAACTTCAAAAAAAAAGAAATATTAACCTTAGAAAGCTGTAGTTTTTTAACTTACTGGTATACCACAAGCGCCATATAGTACTGTAGCAATCCTGCAACCAATTGTATTGGCAGAAATTGTTCCAAAACCAATAGTTGTGTAGGTACTGTAATTTTAGATAATACTTATTCATAAAGAAAGAGATTTACCTAAAGGCATAAATAACAGCATTTGTAAAATCTGACATTGGATGAGTAATACTTCGATTTACACGATGCCAATCTCTATAACAAAATTCAACTTGATCCAAAAAATATTTCATTTGACGAAAACATTCATTCCCTGAGCTTTCACAAATCCGTTCATAAGCTTTAAGCTGCTGTTCTCGATTTTCTTGGCATCGATGATCAAATTCAAATTTTAGTAAATCATCATATTCTCCATCTAATGCCTATAAAATACGGGGTTAAAACATTTTTTTAAAGAAATGCATAAAAGTACTTGAAATAATACAGCTCCAATCAAAGTATAAATTGGTAAAGCAAACAAATAAAAAGCATGTAATAGCCTGGTACGCTTTAAATGACTATGAGTTCGTTGAAGAGTTCTTCCAACATTTTGAAATAACAAATTTCTACGAGAATCTGAATGTTGCGACGACATACTAACTTTTCGAGTATAATCCATGAACTTATTTGTGCTTTCCATCAAGTGAGAGTTACTTATTGACAAAAGGGAACCATTTAACTGAACTTGTGGAGTTCCCAGGCGATTGGTGTGTGTTTCAAAGCTCTCATATGACACACTTCCATCTGGTGTTATTCGATTTGATCTGGTTTCAATGTTCTCTGGTAAAGAAAAGTCAGAAGATTTTTGAATATCAGGACTTGAAAGACTTCGATGAAGGCCGTTGCTAGCTAATGATGAACAAGGAAATTGAAAATTAGGATGTTCAGTTTCCATTGATGTCTTTTCCTGATGGCTTCCGGAGATTTTAGAAGAAGAAGCTTATTTCGTTTTTTGTGTTTGTGTGCGAAAATGCGCACTTTTAAAGAAAGAAAAAAATCTTTTGAAGAAATAAAGTTGAAACTTTAAGCTGTTTTTAAATTGATGTTAAATTACAACCAGCTGCTACTACAACTACTTATTCTCTTTTGTTGCAAAACAAATGGTTGCTGCGGGGTTTGAATATGATGTTTATCTATTAATGTTAAGAAGCACGTTTACGGGGGCGAATATTACCAGCATACGTCGGCAGTTTTCCAATGCACATGCCGTTTGATTGAAGAATAATTGCACAATTCATTCAAAAAAAATAGAATAGTACCAGCACTACCAGGAGGAAGAAAAAAAACTAATAATACCACTTGACTGCTTTCTTATTGGTAAAAAATGAGGCAAAAAATGCTTAACACCCTTTCTCTTTCTCTAAGCCTTCTTCTTCTTTTTTGTTATTGTTGATTCAGTTTAGAGGTTTTAGTATTGAAATTTTGAAGATTTTAGAAGCATACATTTCTTTCAAATATTTCGATCTAAAATGAATCCATTTTATTTATAAAAAAAGGTTAAACATTCACGGTTTCTTTATTACGTAATAAAGGAAGATTGAAACAGAGGAAAAATATAGTGGAAGGCAGAATAAATAATGGAATCTAACCTCAAAGGTATTTTAGAGGACAAGTCAATACTACCTTCGGGAAATAAAAAAGAGTCACCTATGCTTTTTTCTCATTGGTTTTTAAAAGCTTGCAATTACCAAACGCCAATGGCATTTTGCTTACTTATCTTATATGACAAAGGGATAAAAGAAGGCTTATAAGTGTCGGAAATAAGTAAGAGGTTTTTTAAAAAAAACTGCTACTGTTCACACTTTTTTAAAATGAAAAATATATATTGAACAATTGCTATGCTATTTGATCTTTCTTTTTTTAAAAAATATGGAAAATATAGAGGAAGAACACTTTATTCGTATGATTTTTCATATTTCGACAAACTTCAAAGAAAAACACGAATGTTGTTCACAACTGCAATTTAACATGACATGGCATCAGAGGTCAAAATGTAAACTATCTTTTATAATATTAAACGATTCATTTAAAAAGCATAAGAATTTATAGCATTTGCAAAAAAATAATATTTAAAGAATATTTAATGAGTCAAACCAAAATGAGACAACAAAAACAACGAATGACTGCATTTAACTACAACCTTTTTCCTATTCAAAAATAATGCAAAAATATATACATACGTATACACAAATAAATAAAACAGTCTATACAACTTTTCTCTGGCCAAAATTTAAAATTCAAAGTCTTAATATTTTTCTCAGTACGTAAAAACAAGATTTTCCACAAATGATTTACATAATTTAGGGAAGAAGAAAATGTGCCTTTAATACAACTCAATTTAATAACGTCTTTTTAAGAGCAGCACGTCTTTTGACCTATGTCCAAAAGTCACTTGAGTTTCATAAATAAAAATGCCTTTAGGCTGATTACAATATATAGAAAATTATTTACAATTATTTTGCTCTAAGAAAGTCATGTCAAAGGCAGTTTTAAAAACTTTAGCCTCAAAATGAACGCTAATTTTTTTTGGAGAAAAAAATTTCTGCTTCCTTATTCTTTTGCAGATGAGGATGAATGCAGATGACACGATGTAATAAATTTTTAAAAGGATCAAACCTCAGCTTAAAATAAGCTTTATTAAAATTCAAAAGTTCAAAACATTTTGAGTCTTTCTCTTACCAGCTTTTTTTTCTTCTGCAAGTATGATAAAGCGATAAAGCTCTTTCGTTCGAAAATGTATTTGTTTTTACCAAGATGAACGATACTGTTATATCTTTATGCATATATCTTTTGGATAAAAAATTGTGAAGAAATGTTGCTTGACACTTCACGCGACATTAAAAATTCGAAACAAAAGGCATATGAAAAAAGAAGGGAGAAAAATAACAAAAATGTCAAAGTTATCTCTTCTTCTACTTTTCACATTCATTTTTTGGCATAAAAAAAGTGTTTAAGAGTGAAAGCAAGAAGAAGAAGAAGAAACCTCAGAGACGACGACAACCAGAAGAATGTGGAGGACGACGACGATAGATCAGAACAGATGTGCCATATTCTCAACGCCTTGTGGCTACTTTTTTTCTGTTCTTCGTTTTTTCTCCTCAATTTTTTTCCTTTAAAAAAACCGAATGCGAAGAACATCACACACAAAATAAAAAATATGACTGCTTCATCCTGACACAAGCTTTTTTGGGCTAAAGCATAACTTTTATTTCATTGCTTTCTTCATTTTTTATTGTAAACTGAACATCGTGAGAATTATTCCGACCTTTGCTTAAAAGATAAAATTTGAAGAAACCGCAACTAAGCTACTTCCTGGGTCGAATGCCATCAAAGAAAAAAGAAGTGGTTTAGTTTTACAAATTTTTTGAAAATCTATGAAAATAAATGAAGGTCATTTGTCTGTGTTTAAAAAATTTTTTTCTCGTTTTTTATACCAAGAAAAGATAAATGAGGCAAACAAAAAAATGTTTAAAATCTTAAAATGGATTGTTTCTCAGTATCATATGTATATAGATAAAAGATAAAAGCATTGACTTAAACCATACAAGAGAGAGAGAGACATAAACAAATGCATTTGGTTCATAAAATTTGAAATTTAAATGAGCCTTTTAGAAGAAGCTGTAAAACTTCAAAATATTTGTATGTACAAAAAAGAGATCTATGAAATAAAGCTATAATTTTAGCAAGCATTATTAAGAGATTATTGCTTTTGAGCATAAGGTTTGAAAGGAAACGGTAAATATTAATTGTATTAAAAATTGTTAAAACAGCAAAATAATAAAAGATTGGTTTAGAAATGTGAAAAAAAGGAAAAGAAAAAAAACTGCCTTTTAAAACATAATTTAATACACCAGATGGTTCGCTTCTGTTGCCTTTTCATCACTTGAAAGCAACAAAGGAAACAAATAAAAAGATAAAGCACGTAATTCAAAACGTTTAAAAGAATAATAGAAAAATAGAGGGATTAACATTAATTTTCGCTTATAAAAGTTGCGCATAAAAGGTTTTCTCTTTTCTTTTTCAAAAAAAATTAAAACTAAGACATCTCTTAGTTACAGCCAGCATTAAAGTAGCCACAAAGTGCCATTAGAGACGAAAGTGTTTTTGCGATAAACAATAAAAGGCATCATCCTTTTCCCTCAGCGGCTTTCCTCAATCGTTTATCCCTTTCCTTTATTTTTTCGTGTTTTTTTAAATGTGTAAGATTTGGGATTCATTTTAGTTGCGCAGTCCTCCTACTCCTTACATATTTGTTTCATCATTTTTTGTCTAACATTAAAATTTTCGGGAAAAAAGGAACCAAGAAAATTTAAAAATTTTTTGACTTCTTTCTTCTCCTTTTTTGTTGATGGACAATGCTTCCAGAAATTTTAGAACACATTTCTCTGTTTTTGCCTTTTAGGGTAGAGCTTTGATGATAATAGGAAAAAGAGGAATAACAAAGAAGAAGAAAAAGATATTAAAAATGTTATAAGAAAAACATATTTGGAGATTGGATGAGATCACTTAAAATAACAAAAGAAAAAAAAGGTTAAACAATAAAAAAAGAAGCAGAAAAGAAAATTTTTTAAGAGTTGTCGATCAAAGTGATAAAAACAAGAAAATGTGTCACAACGTGTAAAAAATTGCCAATTGACAACCCAAGGCGGGAGAAAAAATGCATATAAAATATGAGCATTTTTTTCATAGTGTTCGCCACAAACAACAACAATCATCTTAAGAAATTTGACAAATTTTTAAACTTTTAAAAAAAAAGAAAGATCATGTGCCAAAATATTTTTTAATGCTTAAATAAACATTTACGCATTTTTTTGAAATACGGTGTTTTTTGAAAGTTATCCTTTAAGAGGCATACCTTAAGGATATACTCTCATGGGACCGTTTAGGCAGCCAGAAAAAAAATGCTTAAATCATTGGGCATTTCTCCCTTGATACATTAATTTATTCTATGTTACATAAAAAAAGAGGAAAGAGCACAAAAAAATAAAATCATGTTATAGAAAAAGCCAAGTAGGTTTATTTCCCTTCAAAGACATGTCCACTCCGTAAAAAAGTAATCTTATTACCCGCTTTTATGGCGGCTGACAAGTTATTTCAGCCTGAAAAATTTCCCTGTTTTTCTGTTTCTTTATTTAGCATTTTCCCACATAAACAAATTCCCAAAAATAAAAGTTCTGTCTTGTGTTCGAAAAGCTCATTTTGAACACATAAAATGACTGACTTAATTCTATAAAATTTGTCAAATTTTACTTTATTTAAAATTAGCTTTCAAAAATGTAAAATAACTATAATTATGTTATCCCATTGAGTAATGAACATCCCATTCTCTATTTGTGTGTCCAACAAATTACGACTTTATTACGTAGACTATCTTTAGACCAAGAAGTAATTTTAAAGTTAAATTCTATTTTAAAAAGCGTTATAAATTAAACTTGTCTAAAAAATGACTCTAAAAATATTTTTTTCGCAATCAAAATAATTTCAGTTATATAAAATATAGTATTTTTGATGCTAAATTACAAATAAAACTTAAATCTTATTATTCCTTTTAAATTCGAAAAACAAAAAGAAGAAAATGCAGGATAAAACATTGAAAAATGACCATGAAACAATATGAGTGAAGAATTGTGCATTAAATTTGATTGTCACAAATGTCATTTAGTTTTTGATAGACGAAGGAGTTCATTTACGAAAAGTCATTGAATACTGATTCCCAAAGGCCTAACAAAAGTTTCAATGCAGAGTCTTCTTTTTTTATTGTCTGGCATGGTTTTTGTGTTCTGTTTATTATCATTATTGCTATTGTTTTGGTTTTAAATCATATTTATGTTTATTGCTGTATCTTAAAAGATATGAACATTACTATAACTCACAAAACAAAAATTGAGATGATTAACGAAAAAAGCACAAGCTAAAAACCCGTTTGTAATTATAATTATTTTTTGGACTTATTCAGTGACGTTGGTTTCTTAAGTATAATTTCAAATTCTTTCAATTCTATCCGGCTCAGCTGAATTTTTTGCAGCTTGCTGAAAGTTTTAATACTGTAATTTTTAGTTGCTATTTTTTAAAGTTGATTTGTTTACCTGAAGTAATGATAAATTCTTTTTACTACTATTTCGTTGTGACAAGGATTCTCTTATTTCTTCGTCACTTGCTTCTGTAATTACAGACAATGGAGCATTAAAAACTGAATTTCTGGTAGGCGGGGGTTGAGTTGACTGCTGTTGTTGTTGGAGTGGAGGAGAACCAGGCGGTCTGAAATTCTCAAATTGAACAACAGGAGAATTCCATTGTCTAAATTATTATATAAAATTATTTCAAAATAATCACAATCGCTTTAGTACTTTTCAGTTAACGGAGTTGTTTCATTGTCATCAAAGTTTTCATGATAATTACTTCTAAGAGAGTCTTCTCGCAGTAATGGGCGCTGCTTATATTTTTTAGTACTTCTTTGACGCGAAATCAATGCATTTAATACAGGTGGAGTAGAAATTACTGTAGTAGAGCCAGCTCCAGATAAAGTTGATGTACTTGGCATACGGTACATATTTGAACGATTAGCATCCCATTCAAAGCTATTAGGAGTATGCGCTTGAGTGGTATCAGATTCTTGTGAATGCTGCCTTGGATCTTCTGTTGTAGCATGTAATTGAAAATTCATCATTGGTCGACGCCATTTAACTCCAGGAGTTCCTGCTCCGATAATTGTTAATGGCCTATTTGCTTTAATTGATAACGGAGTTGCAACAGTTTCTTGCAACTCTGATGAAACTGTTTCAGGTTCACCAATTTGAATTGTTGAACCATAATTATTTCGAGCTTCTTCATCAATAAGTTGAAGGGCAGCCATATATTGATTTTCAATTCTCATTTGTACAATTGTAATACACATTGATACTAGAGCTAATCCAACAACAAAAAATATAAAAAATGCACAAGCATAATGTGGATGTCGAGGCACTTCATCACCAAGACCTATAAATGAAAGTTTTAAATAAATAAAAATTAGAGTTGGATAATTTACCAATTGTCGATAATGAAATAAAGAAAAAATAAAAGGCAGTAAAATAATCCCATTCTTCCCAAAATGAAAATAGTAATGAACAAATACCAATATAAACCAGTACAATAACAAGAGCCATATGCATTGGAAATGTTTGAAAAATATCAAATTCGACATCACTATTCTCTTCCTATAACCATTAATTTTTGATGATAAAAAACGAAAACAATTAAAACCTTACTTTTTCGTTTACTTCAATTTCCTCCAAATCCTGTTTAGTTTTGTTAAGAAAATCTTCTTGACTTGCTCCATAATCCATTTTTTCGACTCTTTGAAGAAATATTTTCTTTTGTAAATACTTAGTTTTTCTTCGAAGTTTTCTAAAAATGCAACTTTTTTTGCAAAAGAAACAATGAAAGCTGTTTTAAACTAACGCTCGAAATTTCTCCCAAATATGTTGAACCGATAGAAAGAGCACTTTTCCGAGTGCATTTAAAGCGATAAGAAATATGGGAATTCCTAAAAAATACGGATGATATTAAATTAAAAAAGCCATTATTCACCTGTAGACGCGTAAATGATTGTTGCAATTCGACCACCCATTGTATGACAGCTTAAATTACCGTATCCAATTGTAGTTAAAAGCGACCATGCAAAAAATACAGCATTCCAATAATCATTCCATGCCCAAATTTTCTTACCTAGTGGTTCATATCCAGCGTTAATATCATAATTATTTAACATTTTTTTAATTTCTTGAATGCAAGCTTCCTGCGTTCCAGCAATCGAAAGTTGAGTAAAATTTCTAACAAATAAATTTGGTTTTGGATTTAAATATTTTGGGCAATTATTAAGACAAAAGCATTCTGCAAAATTTCGATGTCGTTGTTCAACAATTACAACATATCTTTCATGCCTTCGAATTTCTTCAGGTGCTTCAAAATAATAAAATATTGCTCCACCAAATAATGAATAAAAGATTACAACCAATAAAATAGCAATGTAACGAAGCCGAAATCTTTGATATAAAAATTTTATTACTCTCCACAAATGTGAGATAAAAGTTTCACGAGGGCGTTGTCTATAAAAAAAAATAGTTGACAAATGAATGAATCATTGTGTTATGAAATGAAAATATGAATATGTACAATTCCTTACTTGATTTCTTCCTTGATTGGTGGATTAAAAAGTTCTGAAACAAGTCGAGGGCTGTGTACTGTGGTCGCTGATTTACTACCCGTTTCAGCGCTGGTAAAAAATAAGGAATGAGGTCTTTCAAGTGTTGTTGGAGATGGTAGATGTGAAAATCTGTTGTAATTTTGGCTGCTACTAAATGGAAATTGTGATGTAGCTGCTGTTGTTGATAGAGGTATAAAAGGTGATAATGGCTCAGGTGTGGCAAAATCTTGATCAAATTCAGGTGTTCCTTCTGATATAAGCGTTGAATGACGATACTTTTTACGGCAATATTTTTCAAGTACTTTCATTGCCGTTCTACTTTGTGTTGAATCAAGCGACTTTTGTCGCACTAATACATTTTTGGGCATCATTTTTAAGCTACAAAAAAGAGATTCAAAAAATAAGCTTCAAAAATGACCTAAACCAAGGTCTGAGAAGCAGATCAACGAAAGTTGCAGATAAAAACTTTTAAAAAAACGTTTGAATAACGGAAAATGTTGAGGCAAAAAAAGAAGGAAATTAAAAGCAATATGGTAAAGAAAACATGAGGAACAAATGAGTATATTGGTTTGACAGCTTGTAAAACAACAACCAAATGGTTGATGATTGCTTGCTTGACGAGTTTCTTCTTAAATGCAGTCGGTTTTTTATTCCTTGCGAAAAACTCCTACAAACGACTTTCCTTTGCTTGCAATCTTCGATGTTTTTTAAAGTTATATAGTGTGTGTTATTCTTTTTTTTCGACTGTCGGTGACTTCTCAACTTTTTTTTATTATACAAACTTCCAATGCGCAAAGGATACACATTGAAAAAAAAAGTTTTTCGAACACCACTTTCTGTCATCAACAAAAATAATTTTTTATAATCTTTATTTCAAATTTCATTCTTTTCAAAAAATCATACAGATATTTACAAACTAATTTGCGCCGTAGTTGACATATGAAGAGGGAGATAAAGGACTTGGAGGAAATTTCCATGGCGCATCATTGATGAAATCAGGTGATGGTAACCATGATATTGGCAAGATCTAAAAATTATTCTAAATTTATTTAATTTATAATTACGCAATCTTACTTTCTCTGATTTAACCCATCCAAGAGCATACAAACAAACCAATGCCAAATAAATTACAAACATAAGATAAATAAATCCGGGTACGGTAAGTATCAACCATGCATACCACTCTGTTCCAAGTGAAGATGTAATATAATCAAATGAAAAATAAAAATTGATTGATAAAACAAGTGCAGCAACAGTCAATGCAAAAATTTGAAATGCTCTAAAAATGTTGTTGATTTAAAAACAAAATGAAGAGGGTTTTGTAAACATACTTAGAACTAACATATTCGTACATAATACCGGTATGAGAAGTAAAAGTGATAATGGGTAACAAAGCAAATGGAAGTTGAATCATTTGTACACAATTTAGCAAATCGTTCATCCCTGTTAAATGTTTTACTCCACCAGTTGCAAAGGCAAGAGATAATGTTGGAAGAATAGCAATTGAACGAGTAACTAAAACTCGCTTCCATCTAGGCCATTGAATATTTAAGAAACCCTAAAAATATGCGAAAATTTAGGATACTTTTCTTGTTGTAACTCTTACTAACCTCCATAACAAATTGACCAGCATAAGTACCTGTCATGGTTGAACTTTGACCAGCGGCCATGATGCCAATGCCCCACACAATCAATGCAAATACACCAAATTCACATCCTAAGAAAATTCCACCTCGATAAATATCAACTTCTGCTCGTTCAGTATTATTAGGGAAAGCGTGTATATCAAAGATTCCATGGCTATTTACACAAGTTTCAAGCTTAAAAATGTCATTATAAATCAGAAAATAATAGAAAACTCTTACAATCTCAGCATTCGTTTTTTGAAAAAGTCCATGAGCAAAAACAGCAACAACAAAAACATTGATAAAAAAGCTCACTGATAAAGCAACCGCTGATTCAATAAAGTAGTAATAATTTGCTTCGGTCACTTCATCTTTAATTTTTCGATCAATTTTTCTACTCTTAACGAGAGCAGAATGAAGATAAAGATTATGAGGCATAATGACTGCTCCCACAACACTATAAAATAAAATAGTGACTTTAGTTATACAAAAATCCATCATTTTAGCATTATTTTTAACTTTTTAAAGAACCTACGATATAGCTTGTTTGAATTCTTCTAATCCACAATTTGCACACCATGGAACAAACATTCCTTCTAACATTTTAATTTTATCTGGATTGACTTCAATAAACTATAAAAGGTATACTGTTAAAACGTTAAAGTTAATGATAAAAGGGAAAGTTTTGAAGTGTTTCACAAAGCTTTTATGTCAACAAAGAGAGTAAAAAATGATAGTAGGTCAAAAAAAGAAAATACCACAAACCTCAAATCCAAATGTTAATGCCATGGTTGTAATTAAAACACCAAAAAGAAATTCTAATCTTCGAATACCATATTGATCAAAAACGAGAAAAGTAAAAGTATCACACATTGTTATCAAAACACCAGCAAATAAGGGAATCCAGCCTTTTGAAAGTAAATAAAATGCAATAGCTGTACCAATAACTTCTTGCATATCAGAGCATATAATTGCAATTTCAATCATAATCCATAAAAATAATCTTGGAAATTTTGGGTAATATGCATATGCCATTTCAGCCATATCTTTTCCTGTAACCACACCTAATTGTGCTGCTAAACGTTGTAATAAAAGTCCCAAAATATGAGCAGAAAATAAAACCCATAATAGCTTATATTGTGCAACAGCACCAGATTGTAAATCGCTTTCAATATTTCCAGGATCAAGATATGCAATACCTATAATAAAGTTAATAAAGAAAGTTTATAATTGTCTAAAATTACTCATCAAAAATCCAGGTCCAGTAAAATACCATAATCGATTCCAACTGAATTTCCACTGAAAAACATAGTAAATATAAAAAAATAAGAACAGAAAAAAGCATACCTTTGTTTGTGACTGGTCGAGAACATTTTCGGAATTATTCATCTCGTTTTCGGACTGATATCTTTCAAATTCAGAGAAATTTTGAGACTGAATGTTTTCAGCTGCAAAATGGAAAAATGAGAGACAAATGAACGCCTTTTATGAAAAAAATATAACAATCTCATTTTGGTTTTTTTACAGAACACAACAAAACAAAAACAGTTTTTTTTGTTATTAATCTTTTTAGTGTGCAATTATTTTTAACATTAAAAAAACTTACGATATTGTTGTTGTGGGTGCTGGTTAATGACATTATTAGGAATTAATAACGCTCTTTCATCCATTTTCCGAAAAAATGATCAAACAATGAAAGGTTCTTATTTTAGGCTTTTTAATCATTCAAATAATAGCCAGTGATCGTTTGTTATCAGAAGAAACCCCAATATCTTCTTTTTCCTCTTCTTCCCAAAGGTCGATTTCTTGCTTGTGTCACTTTTCTGAGTCAGCAGACAAGCACCATCTGGTAAGAAAATGCTTGTTTTTCAATAGTTGCAAAGATTCTTTTTTTACCACATAATGAAAAAATATTGCAAATAAAATATTACAAAAAGTCCTTTTTTCTTTTAATAAAAATCACAAAGGATTGTTTAATTTGTTTGAATAATACAAACCTGTTTATCACTTGGCTACACATGATTTTTTTTTATTTTGGCAAAAATGAAAGTAAACCAAAGAAATCAATGCAAGTGCAAAAAAATCGACAATTTTTGAAAGACCACCAACGACGCTTGCGTTCATTGCTTTCACATTTGAGAAAGAACTCTTCGAAGAAAAGAAAGCCATCTTGTTTTTTTTGCGCAAATAAACTGAGGTTTTTTTCCTTGCAGTTTGTCCCCCTTCATGTGTTCTTTCTTTTTTTTCTTTTCCATCCCTTGACAATAAAATTATCTTATAATTCTTTACAAAATTTTATATTTGTTAATAAAGTTTTCAACATTTTACTTTTGAGTACTTTTTTTCTTTTGGTAGCGCTTATTTCCAAATAAAAAGTGTTAAAAATATTTTATTAGTTGTAACTTGGAATTAATAATTGATGCTTAACATCAGGGTAGTGAAAAACAAAATGTACATACTTGGAATAAAAAAATATATAAAAAGAAAGAAAAAGGTGCTTAATTTAAAACACCCCTGCGGCTGCTAGGAACTTATACCAGGGCAAAAAAGCTTTTGGCTAAAGCTGATGCCTCTTATGCTTGTTTCAATTTTTGGTTTTTATTTTCTCTTTTTTTCCCATGCTTCAGAGTATTTTTTTTTTGGCCTTGCTGAAAAAAGATAGTGATATGCATTGCTAGTGTCTTTTGTTTCTTCTCGACAATTCTTCCATTCCCTTTTTCATGCTTTTTTTGCGCATATCAATAAAACTTTTGATTTCAGTTTTTTAATACCTGCTTTTAAGAAGCAAAATTTTATATAAAATACGTGTGTTTTTAATAATTATTCTATATATATACATGCTTTCAAAGCAGTTTTTTCTTGCGTACAAAAATATTTATGTTATTAAACAAACAAATGATGTTTCAGCGTTTTTAAGCGTTGCTTTCAACTTCATTGCTAAAAGAGAGAACTGCACTGTTAACTCGTATTTTTTCTCCTTTTTTCTTCTACCTACTACCGGTGAAGCAACTTTGTTGTTCTATTCGTTAAGCTGCTCTTCAACGAACAAGAAGCCCTACATTCAAGTTCTCTCTCTTTTTCCACACTTTGGTTGTTCTCTTATGCTGGGTGCGTCTAGAATCGGCGCTGATTCATTGCCGAATATTTCTTTATTTTGATTATTTTTGGATTGTAAATTTTTACTGCGTTTAAAAATTTACTGAAAATATGTCTCGAAGTGCTTTGAATTCATATGATCGAGAATCATTTATTAAATCACAGGTTGTTATAAAAACTTTAATCATGTATTTAAATATAAAAATATATTAAATTTAAGATATCATCATGCCGAAAAGCTTTAAATAAACAAGAAGCTCCATTGAAACAAAAGCAT
Organism: Panagrolaimus sp. LJ2400; assembly: GCA_024447215.1. Lineage (NCBI taxonomy): Eukaryota > Metazoa > Nematoda > Chromadorea > Rhabditida > Panagrolaimidae > Panagrolaimus > Panagrolaimus sp. LJ2400. Next base: position 7,782,785 of record JAMRYA010000009.1, on the reverse strand, counting down.
GCCCGTGTATTAATTGTTGGAACACATAAAGAAAGATCAGCACAAGTATTTTGGAATACTGTATCAAATACTGCATTAGAAAAGCATCCAATTGTTACATGGAAATTTTGTCATTTACTTCATAAATTAATTCGTGATGGCCATCGTAATGTTACATCTGATTCATATAAATTCAAGAATCGCTTAGTACAGCTTGGAAATTTTTGGCAACATTTACGTACATCTGGTTATGGTGGTGCAAATTTCAGTTATTGTAATGCATTAGTTAAACGACTAGAATTTCATCATAGGGTAAAATTGTTAAAACTAAGCCTTGTTTAAACCTTTATTTTTAGCATGGAAGTATTCCTGGTAGCTTTGAATTAACTGCCCCACAAATTGCCGTATTATCTCAAGATGTTAATGATGCATTTGAACTTACAATTGAATTATTAGATCAATTAGATTCTCTTTTAGAGCTTAAGAATAGTGTTACATCTACAATGGATTCACTAAGATGGAGCTCTCTTATACTTCAAGGACAATGTCTTCTTGCTCCATTGGTTCTTGTAATCATTGATACATCTAAAATATATGATATTACTGTAAAATTACTTTTTAAATTACATTCTCAACTTCCTGTAGATGTTTTGGCAGGACATCGCTCAAGATTTAATACAGCTTATCGAGGACTAAAAAAATTTTATGATGAAGCATCCGGTTTACAATATTTTCAATATCTCGTTTCAATCACACCTTTACCTGCAGAGCCTCCAAACTTTTTAAGTGCAAATGGAATGGAAACCTATCAATCACCTCAAGCATTCCTTCACAATGAAGGATCTTCTGAAGGCGGTGATACCCCTCCTGATAGTCAATCAATGGCAGACGAAAGTCTAATTGTTGATCTTGATTTTGCACAACCTGTTGCAACACCTGCCCCACCAAGTAAAGATTCAAAGTAAGCTTTCATAATAAAAAAAGGCGATTTAAAACAACTGAAACTTTTGTAGAGATCTTCAAATTGAACAACTTGAAAGAGATAACATGATGCTACGGCAACAACAGGAAAAATTAATTCAAGAAGCAAAATCTCGAATTGGTGATTATGAAAATAGCTTACAAAGTTTGCATTCCGATCGAGATTACTGGAAAGAACGTCATACTGAACTACAGGAAGAAAGTCAAAGGTATCGACAAACACTGGAACAAAATCTACAAAATTCACAAAACAGCCAAGAATTGCAACACAAACTGGCAGAAAAGGAAGAGCAATATCTTAAACTCAAAGGAGCGTACACAACGTTTAGATCAGAACATTTGCAAGCTTTAAGAGATATTAGTGAACTTACAAAAAAGACAAATTCATTTGAAGAAGCTGAAGCAAGACATGAAGAAGATATACGAAAACTCAAGCAACAAATTTTAGAAGCAGAACAAGATCGTAGAGTCTATGAACAAAAAGCGCAAACTACTGCAACATCCGTCGACGAAATGGAATCTCAATTAGCATTATCTCAAATAGAAATCGAAAATTTAAATAAAAAATTAACCGAAGCAGAAAAGTTACACTCCATAAATATGGCAGAACTAAAAAATTCAATTAATACCCTCTTTTCATCAATCTGCACTTCCATTCTAAAGTTGCTTGAAGAAGCAGGAGATGATTTACATAATGCAACATCAATTACATATCCAGCACGTAAGTTACACATATACATGTTTCACAACATTTGCAACTACAGTATATTTTTACATTTACAGATTTGATCGCAAATGCATTAATATCAGATATGGAATTATTGAATAGCAAAATAGCACCAATATTAAAAGAAGAAAAAATAAGCAATGAATTATGCGAATATTTGCCATTATTTGGTCATCGAATTGCAAATACAGTTGTAAATGCCGCTGCAGCAGCATATACGACATCAATTGAAAAATATGATGGTGTTAATGATGTCTGTAAACAACTTCTTCAGGCAGCTGTAACCCTCATTAAAGATTTACAAGCACATTCATTCCAAAAAGTTGTTTCAACGTCCCTTCCAGAAGTTGAAAAAAAGCTGCAACAACTTTCTGATACAATTCAAAAATTGCCTACCCTTTCTGGTGATGTTGATGCAGAGCAACTTGGCGCAGAACTTGAAAGTGAAATGGATCGTGTTAATAAAGCCATCTTTGATGCCGTACAAATGATTGAAGCATTACAAAAGAAATCACGTGAAAATGCAACAGGTCTTCGAATGGAAGTTAATGATAAAATTCTTGATTCATGTAATGATTTGATCTCTGCAATTCGAATATTAGTTGCAAGAAGTCGAGATGTTCAAGAAGAAATTGTTCAACAAGGTCGTGGTACTGCATCCCCTCGAGAATTTTATAAACGTAATCATCAATGGACTGAAGGCCTTTTATCTGCTGCAAAAGCCGTTGGAGGTGCTGCAACTTATCTTGTGTAAGTTATATTACATTAACATCACATAGATTACTGTATTTCTAATATTTATTTACTTATTTACAGACAATGCGCTGATGGAGTTGTTACAAATAATGGTAAATTTGAAAATTTAATTATTGCTGCTCAAGAGGTTGCTGCTTCTGTTGCACAGCTATATGTCTCTTCACGTGTAAAAGCAGATCGAGATTCGAAAAAAATGGGTGAATTGGGTGTTGCATCTAAATCTGTCAATAAATGTACTGCAACTGTTGTTGCGACAGTTAAATCTGGGCAACTTGATCTTGCTGATACTGGTAATAACATATATCTTTTTGAAAAAGATAATTAAATCAAATATATTCATTTTTAGCTCTTGATTTCACAAATTTATCTCTTCATGAAGCAAAGAAATTAGAAATGGAATCACAAGTTCGGACTTTACAATTAGAAGCTGAATTAGAAAAAGAAAGAAAAAATCTTGCTGCTTTACGAAAAAAGCACTACCACCTAGCTTCTCTTGTCAGCCAAGAAAACGGAAACGTAGGTTCATGATTAATTTAAAGATATCTTTCAAAGTTTGAGTTTTAGGGCTAACGCTTAATGGATACATGTGTTCTGTTCATTTTCTTTTTTCATTGATATTCTGGTGTATTATTACTTAATTTATTTTTATACTTGTTTGTCCTGAAAGCGAGTAGTTTTATATTTTTATATTCAACGCTATATTATCCTATTATGTTGTTGTAAATTGAGCGTAGTTAATAAAGTTGTTTATATCAAAAAATTTTGCAATGTTAAAAGGTCTTGTAATAATAAAAATGGGTTACATAAATAGTTAAAATAAAGTTCAAAAATTGGTTTCCCGTTTTGTTATTAAAATATATTTTTTAAAATAATAATTATAATTAGGGAGCTTCCAGATCTGACGTCAGCACTTTTTTCAAAATTTTGACCCCCCCACATCCCCTAAATACCGTCATTTTGAGCTTCAGACCCCTCCCCCTCTCCGTCAGCAAAATCGTCAGCAAAAATTTTTTATTACTACAATTATTAAATAGAAAGTTTTTGCTAAATTTTATCCAAACAAATTCGGACAAAAGACAGTTCGTTATGGACACTTCGTTATGGCCGCCTGATTATTGCAATATCAGCTAAGTGTGTGAGTTAAACATAGTCCAAAACGTAACATTTTATCAACGCAGTATTATATTTATTTATTGTAATAAGTTTGACTAACTTTAAGTCCAAAAGTAGGTCAAAAATTAGAAAAAATGCGAAAAAATGCAAAATCACATGTTTTCGACGTTAAAATAGTTTATATGTCTTGGAAAAGCTCTGGTGTCCGGTTTGTGATAACAAACAATGTTTTAAACATTTGATTTTGTGATTAGGATTAAGTTTAACTCATAAACTTCAATAAAAAAAAAAAACAAAAAATCCCGAAAGTCTGATTATTCAACGGATTTTTTGGTCTCAGAACCCTGCAGGATTCTGAGACCAAAAAATCAATCCTGAGGTTAAAACGGCAAGAAAATCTTTTTTCATTTTATTTTTATTTTATTTATTTCATGCCCTAACACATGACGATAAAAAACAAAACAACAAAAGAAAATACAATTATAAAAAATGAATAATAAATAAATAAATTTTGACAGATATATACAGACAATTTTGAATAAAATTATACAAAAATGCAAAAAAGGGGGCCAAATTTACAAATCGAATAATACAATAGAAAAATAAACTTTAAATTTTTAATGAAAAGTTTTCGTTTGGTATACTGAACACGTCGGTATACCAAACCAAATAATAGTTTTATGTATTTAGAGCTTGCTCTAAATGTAAAGAAATTCCTTTTAATATCCTTTTTCGAATAATGTAACTCAATCTTTCTCTTGGATCCTCTAGTTATAGTATGTCGAATTGATAGATTTAATTTACAATTAACATTTCCAGATAGATAGTCATTAAGAAAAATTAAGTCATACTTAATTCTTCTTGTCTCTAATGATTCGACATTTAAGCGCTCTAATTTTTCCTCATATGGAGCATTAGAAAAGGGTCGTAATTCTTTCGATCTCAGAAAAATAAGTCTTAATGTTACTTTTTGAACCTTTTCTATTTTATCTATAAGCTTAATTTGAGTTGGATTAAAAACTGGAGTAGCAAATTCAACCAAAGGTTGGACATATGTTTGATGCATATGAAGCAAAAGTTTAGGACAGGTTGATTTTAATGATTTAAAAAGTATAAAAAGGCGATCTAAAGCATTTTTAGAGATGGTATTAATATGATTTTCCCAGCTTAAATTATCTGATACAAATAACCCTAGATCCCTAACTGTGTTTTGGTTATTTGGTAGTTTTTGGTTGTTTAAAAAATAAGAGATTCTAGGATTTTTATTCGGAAGAAAACGTATAACATTGCATTTTTCAGTTGCGATTTCAAGCTCATTTTTTTTCATCCAATTTTCAAGCTTTCCAAGAAAAACTTGAAGGGCAGGATTTCTGAAAGAAAGATCTGCTGATAAAGATTTCAGATCATCTCCAAAAAGTTTGTTTTCGACTCCTGGTGTTTCACAATATGAAATAAGATCTGCAATGAAAAATAAAAACAGTTTTTCACTGTTTTTTGTATGATATATCAGAATTTTGTGAGGAATATGAAAAATATGAGATTCCGGATATTCAGATAATGATGTCTAACTTTTTTATATTTTGTTCTTGAAAATGCACCAATTTTGTAAAACATTTAATTACATCATTCTTATATTTGAGCACATTATTTTCTGTTTTTGTCTGTTTATTCTTTTGAATGGCTCTATGACTATTTTTTTTTCAGCAAATCAAAATGTTGCCACATCGGCTTTATTGTTTATTTGTCATAGTAATTGACTTTTTAATAAATATTATTTAAAAATTGGAGCACTTTTACCGTTAAGTTTCAAATTAAAACAATCTTATTTTTCTTTCTTTGATTTATTGTGTTAGCGCGGATTTTTAAATTTTTGGGTAATTTAGAAAAGCTATTTTAGATGGCTACAAAGGATTATTGTTTGTCATTAAAAGATAAACAAAGTATTTTTGATGGGGTTTCTAAAGCTAATGACCAATATAATAGCATCAATTTAAATCAAAATAATAAACAATGTTTTCGTGAAGATACTGTTAGCAGCTCAAAAAATGCAGCCACAAATTGTTGCAAAAAAGATGGAACTTCCGGTAATATAAAAAAGCAGCAGCTTTTTATTCTTGAGTTTAAAATTTAGTTAAATATTTGTGAATAGAAAGTCAACGTTAAGAATCATAAATTGAGACAAATTTTAGTAAGGTTTGATTACGTATTTCTCGATTGACTCTTACAAAGCACCGTTTAAAAAGACTGCTGCTTCAACAAAACCGTCAGATTTAATCAATGTGGATAACTTACAACATCAACCATATAACTGGGAAAAGCATATGAAAACTTTACCTGAAGACGCTTATGAAAAAGCATCTGATATTCTCAAAAATAATCGTAGTAAAGAATTTGGTGAAAAGCATTCAATCGAAAACAGCAGCACCCTTTCACTTCATATTTCTGCATATGAAAATTCTACCAAAGTTACTCCTGCTGCTGCTGATTCAAATGGTGAAAAAGAAAGCATGATAAATGAAAAAGGCTTATCCAAAAAATGGAAAAATGCAAAACAAATTTTTACAAATGCTTCACCAGCTGTTTTTCGAGTAAAAACAGTTGTATTTTATGCGATTACATAAAATGCAAAATTTTCAGAATCCATTTGATGTTCCTAGACAACAAAAAGGTCAATCTGCTACTGATCCAGAAGTAATGCAATTTAAAGCATCCCAAAGATTGCTTAATCCAAATCAATCCATAGTTGCAGAAAATGATAATGGAATTGTTGATGCTACTGTATCCATTGCTGATGTATGCGATGATACAACTGGTGATGAAAGATGTGGTGTGCTTGAAGGTGATTTTTCAAATATGTATTTTATAATACAATTAATAACAATCAGACAAAAAATAGGGTTGTAGAATCCACTAAAAATTCCCGACAAATGGCCGGAAAAGGGCGAACAATGCCGCAATATGATCCGAAATTTTCCATAGTTGGAATTTCTGACTATCAGTGAACACATTTCCATTAAGTTCAATGCCGTTTCTTGGGGTCCCAAGGAATTTCAAGTCGTGGGTCTCACATTTACGAAAATGTGAGACTCTTGACGTTTTCCTCTGTATTATATACATAACTTTTTAAAATATTTGTGTTTAAATTTTGGGTTTTTAACGATTTAAGTCTTTAAAAGACAGTAACAACAGAATTTTGTTGCTCCCCATTTTTTCTATGAAGTCTCACCACGAAAAATGAGCATATATCTGCCATGTAAGCCATTGTGTTAATTGTGACAAATTTTATGCCTGGATGATATTATAATAATAATATTAATATTAACTAATATTAGTGATTATGAAAGAAGAAAATGATGAAATAAAAGATGTAAATACCAAATCAAAAAATACACAGTTTTCTGGGAGAGTATTAGCAGCCATTAACGAAATGTGTACAACTGAATTATGCCGTCCTGGACTTAAATTGAACGAACATATCAATAAATTATTTCCAACAGAACAATCATTAGCACAATTAGATGGAATCATGGCATCATTAGAACAAGAAGTTGATGATTTAGATGTTGAATTGGCACGACTTGTTGAAGCCTTTGGAGAGGCTGGTGCTGTTGGAACATCTGCATTGGATGCTGTTTGTGAATTTTTAATTTTTGTATATTTAATAAAGGCTTTTTTAAGGCAAGAGAATCAATGAGCGATTTAGAAAAACGATTAGAGCGAGTAAGATCAAGAACTCAAATGTCCGATTCCAGTGTATTAACGATGACCCGAGATATTAATCAATTAGATACTGCTAAAAGAAATTTAACTTCATCAATTACAACCCTTCATCATTTACATATATTATTATCTGGTGTAAATTCATTAAGTGATTTAAACTTTTATTAAGAATTATCGTTAAAATATTTGTTTACAGATAATTGGATTACTGCTCGTAAATACGCTGATATTGCATCAGAACTTCCTGCAGTATTAAATGTGTTACAATTATTTGATGCTTATATTCACGTTGAACAAGTTAAAAATCTTACAGAAAGAGTGGAAAAATTAAAAGCCGATTTATCTGTGCAATTGGCAGCTGATTTAAAGCTTGTATTTCAAGTAAAATTCTAAAAGACAAAATTTTTTGGCATTTAATAAATTTTTAGAGTGGTAATATTAATCAAACAGCCGTGGATATGTGTAAAGTAACTGCAGTAGTTGGAGGAAAATTAGAACAAGATTTTCAAAAATGGTATGTTGATCAACAATTTGGTGAATATATTGTACTGTATTCTGATAGTGAAGACGTTGCATGGGTTGATAAAGTTGATCATAGGTTTGGCGTTGAGTAAGGGTTTATTTGTTAATCATTTATTATAGATATCGATGGTATGTTAGTAAACTCGCTGAATTTGAACGTAATGGAATGGGCAAAGTTTTTCCATCATCATGGGAAATGGGTCGTCGAATGTCTATGGAATTTTGTTTAATAACTCGACAAGCACTTGATCGTTTAATGACTCGAAGAAAAAATGAATTGGATTGGAAGTTATTAGCACATGCAATAAATCATACAATAATGTTTGAAAATTTATTATGCAAAAGATTTCCAACAAAAGGAGAATTTAATTTTGAAAAAATTGTTTGGCAAGTATTTAACAAATATATGGATATTTTTGTTGAAGCACAAAGTAAAAATCTTACTGAATTTCTTGATGGTTGTGCTAATAAAATTCGAACTGGTGAAGAAAAACCTCTTAGAGATACAAGTACTCATGCATTTCCATTACCATCAAGTGCTGATTTATTTTTGTTATTAAAAAAGATTATTACAGAAACGAGCAAACTTTGTGCAAAACCTGATAAATTGCTGAAGTAAATTTTTATTTTTATACTATTTGTTACAGTTATTTTTCAGACAGTTAGTTCTTGTTTTTCGTCAATGCTTACGTGGTTATGCACATGGATGTTTGACAGCCTTTCTTCCACAGATTACTACACAGAATAGCATAACTACTACAAGCTTATTGCAAAATCTTATTGGTGAAGAAACTATTATTCGACTTACACCTGATCAACAATTTTTTACTTGTTGTATATTAGCTACAGCTGATTGGTGTGCTGAAACAACTCAACAATTACAAGAAAAATTAAAACAAAAGATAACAGAAATTGATTTTAGTCAAGAAATGGAATTATTTTATAATATTTCAAATACTGCATTGAATACACTCGTCCAAGATGTTGAAGCGGCCTGTGATGCAGCGTTACAAATGATGACTAAAATTAAGTAATATCTACTATATATCTATCTATTATAAAAATGATTTTTTCATACTTATAGTTGGGCTGGTATTGAAGCAGTTGGAGATGAATCAGGCTACATTTCGGCAATTCGAACACATTTACGACAATATGTTCCACTTATTCGTGATTACTTTTCTGATCGACGTAAATATTTTGCACATTTTTGTTTAAAATTAGCAACTCAACTTGTAAATAAATTTTATGGATCAATACTTCGATGTAAACCTATTTCAATAAGTGGTGCTGAACAGCTGTTACTTGATACTCATGCTTTGAAAGTATTTTTATTGAATATGCCTTCATTAGAAAGTTCAATTGTTACAAAACCTCCAACATTATTCACAACTACAGTAACCAAGACAATGACAAAAGCTGAAATGGTTCTTAAGGCATGTTTATTCTTTTTTATGCTGCATATGAACTTATTATGTTAAGGTAGTGATGACCGACGTGACAAAACCAGATGAATTTGTTACAAATTATTCAAGAATGTTACCAGAATCTGACTCATCAGAATTGCAAAAAATTTTAGAAATGCGATCAATGCGTCGATCAGAACAACAACAAATTTTAGCAATTTATCGTCACAAAATTGAAGGAATTGAACCAGCACCAACAACAACTTCCATGCCATCTGCATTTTCTGCTGTTGTTTCGTTAGCTGCTGATGGAATCGCTGATTCAAGTATGAGAAGACTAGAAAAGCTTGTTAAAAAGAAGCTTTAAACATTTCTTCTATGTTGTTAAATATATCAAAATACTCATAGTATATTTCATGCGCTTTCAATAAATTATTTCTCTTTATTATTCCAAACTGTCTGTCAAGCAGCTTTAATTACAAGTCAAAAAGTTATAATTTTTTGTATTTACCAAAAGAAGAGCCCCTTAATATAAGTCTTTGAAAAAGTTATACATGCTCAATTTATGGAATGCAACAAGCGAAAGAAAAAAATATACAAGATGAAAAAAAGATAAATATTTGTAGTACACAAGATTTGTAATAGAAGATTACACATTATAGAAGTAAAGAAAATAATGAATTAAGAAGATTGAGGAGTTTCCGAATCAGCTTCTTCTTTTTGACCAAGTTCAAAGCCCATCTTTTCCATCATTTCATCTACTTCTTCATCTAAAATAATAATCGTATAATAAATAAAAAAAACTTTAACATATAATATGTAAATGGAGGGATAAATTATCTACCAGAAACAAATTAAAAGTGCATCGACATACACCGAAAAATTGTCACCCATAAAAATAAATATCAACTTACATGGAATTTGTCGTCCAAGAAATCCATAATCACATGGATCAGGAATATATTTTTCATCACGTTGTAAAGTTGAAGCAGCAGAATTTACATTAGTTGGAACTCGAGAAGAAGAAGAAGCAACACTTCTTCCTACACGAGCAGTGTCAACTCTCGCTTGAGAGGTAGCAAATCGTGAAGTACCAAATCCCATACCATGATTATTAAATCGACCAGAATTACCTTGTCGCATTGTTGATGAAGAAGCAAATTGAAAGGGAAGTTGTGGAGGTGGTAATTGTGATGTACTGAATGATAAATTAGGACGAGATAAAGAAAAAGTTGATACAGTTGATTTGCCAAATTGTGATTTCGTTGGAGAATATGCCATGGTTAGTTTTTATATAGATGAAAAAAATGAATAAACTAATTCAATACCACCAAAATTCTTCTAAAAGATATTCAATTATTTGGGAATATAATAAAAAAGAGAGAAAAAAAACAATGTTGTCAGCAAATGAAAGAAAGAGAGAGAGATAACCCTTTTTGCTCAATTCAAAAAAAAAGTCGAGAGACGAAAAATGAATTTTTTTTCGAGAGGTAAAATTTTTGAACACTCTCTCTCTCTCTTTTTCTTTCTGCTGTGAGGAAAGCGGCATGCCGGCCTTGTTTATTTCAACCGAGGATTTTTGCTAAATTTCTCATCTCTACCTCTAGCTAATTTACAGTAGCAATGTTAAATTTTCTGAAATGCCTAAGCTATTTTTTTTCTTCATCCATATGCGAGCAAACATCTCGTGATTACAAATTAGAGTATTAAATCAAAGAGAGAATTGCTAGCATCTGTTTTAGAAAACCTTGCTGAATCTTTTAAATCAATATATTTTTTACGGTGCACAAATGTCTCGATTTCAACGAAGATGAGATGATGAAGTTGCAGATACAGTATTTAATGACATCAAAAGCACAATTAGATTATTAAAGGCAGCAAAAAATAATAATGTAATTCAATCATGACATAAGAAAACTTGCTTACTATACGCTTTTAAAGCCTCAGGAGCTGCTCTATTTTCACGTTAAAAAAATAGACATTTTTTAAACATTTTTTTGTCTACCGTATACCAAAATATATATGTTAATACATAAATCAAAAGATTAAAACATTACATATATCATAAATACTTTATTCAGAAATTCCCCGAGGAAACCATACACATAATTAACTATCCACATAACATACAGAGAAATAAAGTTATTGAGTTGAGCAAGACATATTAGAAGATTTATCAGGCTGTTGTCCAGCACTTTGTTGATCATTATTCAATTGAGCTTCACCACCGCCTTCTTCAAGTGCTTCTTTAACTTCTGCAGCATCATTATCATCTTTCATTGTTGATGAATCATTTTCTTTTTGTTCACCTTCAGCAGATTTGTACGACAATGTATCGACTGATGGTGAAGGTTTAGCAGGAGCACTTTTTGCCATATCAATAGTTCCACGCATCTCAATACCATTATTACCATATTCAGAGAGCTTTGTTTGAAGATTGTAAACAGTTTCAGCAAGTCCTTTACGTTCAGCAGCATCTGCATCTAGTTGATCATAAAGTTCAGAATTCTTTTTACGAAGTAAACTATTTTCTTCAATTGTTTTATCACGATAATGGCTAATTTGAGCAACTTGCGCTTCAAGATCAGCTTTTTCTTGAGCAAAATCATGTTTAAGTTGAGCTAATTCAGAATCTTTAGCATCCCGTAATTTAATCCATTCAACTTTTTCCATTTCAAGAAGATTCTGAGCAGCAGTAAGTGATTCAATTAAATCATCTTTTTCTTTTAAATACTTTTTTCCTTTGGTAACATAAAGTTGAAGCTTTTCATTGCTAGCTTTATATTCTTCCAATTTAGTACCTGATGCTTCAAGTTGACCCTTCAATCCACGAATCTCATCATTAAGTTTTACGCTTTCTGCTTCAAAAGAACTTTGAAGTTGTTCACGTTCAGCCAATTTAGAAGCAAGAAGACGATTTAAACTTGTATTTTCCATTTGAAGAACATCCTTTGCTGCTAATACTTCACGACACGCTTCTTCAGCTTTTGAAAGTTGAGCTTTTAATTCAGAAGCATCACCTTGAAGTTGAGCCTTTTCACGATCAAATGAATTCTTAAGTTTTTCAACTTCAGCAAATTGAGCACGCAAATCAAGATTTTCTTTTTGAATAATTGAATTTTGCGCCATCAGTTGTTCATTAACTTTTTTGGCTTCATCACCTTCCAAAAGTCTTTTTTCCAATTCTCCAATTTTTTCTTCAAATTGAGGTACTACTTCTTCCCGGAAAGCTTTTTGAATACGACACAGTTCAGCATCTTTACCAGCAGCAAGAGTATTGCTTTCAAGAACTTGTTCTTCAAGTGCATCAATCTTTACTTTGTATTGTTCAGAAAGAGCTTCAGCTTCTTTGCCCTTTTGAAGCATACCATGACAGCTTTCAAGTTCATCTTTCAATCCAGCCATTTCAGTTTGCAATGCTGCAATATCACCTTTAAGAATATCTGTTTCTGCTTCCTTTTGTTGTTGCATATCAACGAGACGAATGTTAGAAAGCTGTTGTTCAGATATTAATGCAGCCTTAAGAGAAGCAATTTCTTTTTCACCACTTTCAACCTTTTCATTGAGTTCATCTATTGGAGTACTTTTATAACGCTTTAAAGCTGCTTCAGTTGCTGACGAAACTTTCTGCATACTAATATTAATACCACGATGATATTCAACATCACTTTTGAGCTTTTCAATCTCAGCTTCCGATTCACCCTTTATTGCTTTAAGTTGATCACCCATAGCTTTTCGAGCATCATCAATAGCTTTTTGAGCAATTTTTGCCCGATTTTTATATTCTTCAGCATCAGCAGCTGCCTTGTCATACATTTCTTGCAAATCAGCAAGCTGTTGTTGTAGCTTTAAACACATAGAATCCTTTTCTTGATTTGAAGCATCTCCACGTGCACCATTCTTGCCAGCTTTTAAACTTTCAACTTCATCACTAATTGCAAAATTCTCTTGTTGTAATTTTGCTAGCGCAGCTTTTCCACGGCGCTTTTCTTCATCAAGTAAAAATTCATAATCAGCTGCCTCTTTTTTGGAGAGATCCGCACGCTTTCCGCATTCTTCAAGTTCCATCTCTTTTTCTTCAAGTTCTTGTCTTAAACGTGCAACTTCTTCTTTAAGATGAGCACCAGAAGATGCATCACCACCACCTATCATTGCCATCGTAGCATACTTTTCACGCTAAAAGTTTATGGATAATTAATTGACAAAATAGTTTTTAAACAGTAGCAACTCACAAGTGTACGGTATTCCTTCATGATGGATTCAAAACGAGGGCATTGACATGGTTGTTCAGAAATAGCTTTCATTTCTTCTTCCATGAATGATGCTAAAGAAACCTTACAATTTTCACCTTGCTAAAAAACACTGATATATTTAAAAAAACTAAATAAATAAAAAATTACCGTTGAAGAACATGTTCCAGATGATGAGATGGTAGCAGCAGCAGTTTGTTCCAATAGTGATCCTTCTTCTGCTTCCTCTTCAACAGTTGATAACAAAGCACCTTTTTGCTCATCAGGAAAACCATGTTCCTAAAAAAATACATATGGGCATGTTTAACATAAATAATTAAAAAAGAACTTACAGGTTGAAGCATATTAGAAGTCGGAGTTAGTGTTCCAACAATTGATGGTTTAGCAGTACTGTCATCATAGCTTTGATCCGCATTCAATGAAGCAGGTTCAGCTTCAGTATTTTGTAGCTAAAAATAATTTTTTTTTTCATTATTTTATTCAAGAAGTGAGCAGAAATGCTTACATTTCTGCGAGCAAGGCCCGCTGTTACAGCTTTACCAAATGAAGGATTACGTCCAAACGTAGATGGCTTTTTAAGCTTATCAGCTTGAAAGGATAAACTCTTTTGAGGAGTTTCAGATAAAGGCTAAAAAGAATCTTTTAGAATCCTGTGATGTTTTTAAATAGATATTTAAAGCTTACTGTCGTAGGACGATCAACAAGTGAAGCAGAAGTTCGATCAAGAGAAAGTTGTTCAGCAAATGATTGCTCGAGGTTATCACCTTCTGGTGAAAGATCTTCATGAAGAGAGGTTGCTGTTTTTGAAAGGTTGGTATCAGGAGTTTTATCAAGAATCAAAGAGGAAGATTTCAAAGTGTCATCTTTCATTAGAGCCTAAAAATCAATGATACAGAAAAAATATAAATATGCTTAAGCATTTATTAGTAATAAGCTTACAGATTGTGGATTTTCTACTTCTACAAAAGTTGCATCAGTACTAGGTGTTGATTCTTCAGCTGATGGTGCAGGAAGTTCTGAAGAAGGTGCACAAATACCAGTGGATGATGGTGGTGATCCAGCAGTCGATTTTGAACGTTTTCCAGATAATGGTGATGGTGAAGGTTCTCCAGATGATTGCCCTTGTGCAGAAGATGATGTTGCAGGACCAATAGAAAGTGGAGGAGTACCTGCAGTTGATGGAGGTAATAGAGCAGATTGTGGTGAAGCTCCATTTGAATCTTGTCCTGAAGAAGCTACTTCAACGCCGATGACATGTGCTCCACCTTGTTGTGGAGATGCTGTTTCACCTTGTTGTGGAGATGATGGACGACACTAAAATTTTATAAACGTTATTGTTGGAGACTTTTAAAAACCAAACAAACCTTTTTGGGTGGGATAAGTTTAACCCGAGGTGTAGAAGTCGTATCTGAAGATAATGGAGCAACTTGTTCATCATCTTCCTAGAATATGAATATAAAAATACTATAATATATCATAACAAATGAGCAAAACTTACATCTTCAATCTTGTTAATGGCTGAATATGGCCTGGAAGTCATATTTGAAGCGTATAATAAGTTCAACCCTAAAATTAAGCGTAATAAAATATAAAATAATACTATTTTTTAAATATAGAATAAATAATCACGAGCAAATGCGGAAAAAAGAAATGGAGGAGTGAACATGAAAAAACACAAATGCGAAATATCTTCTTTTTTTTTCTTTGCAATGTCGACTGGTCAATTGGGCATCGTCTTTTTAGCATTCTTTCTTTGCAAGAGTGGCTGTCCTTTGAAAGTGATATTTTTTTTTGAATGATTATTTCTTTGATGTGAGGAATATTAATTGATGTAAATTATCGCAAAAAATATGTAAAAAGTGCCTGCATTAATCGGAAATGGGTGCATTTCGAGAATTATGACTTGTTATGAGACAATAGAAGCAAATAATTCAGATTAATAATACCAAGAAGGAAATGTATTCCTGATGCATTGATATTGTCCATCATGCTTGACCATGGCATGCCATTTTTTCTGGCCTATTTTTTTTGTTTTTTTTACCTATTTTTTTCACGAGCCTATAAAAGCGATTATTTGTAAGAATCGAACTTGTTTGCTATTTTTTCTGATTTGAAAAAAAATTTTTGAGCAATAAAAGACGAATTTTAGATTCCAGTAGTTCTCTTTACGTAACTATTTTGACTTAAACGTTACAATTTGCAAACTTTTTGTTCACTATTACAAATATATTTGTACT
Organism: Panagrolaimus sp. LJ2400; assembly: GCA_024447215.1. Lineage (NCBI taxonomy): Eukaryota > Metazoa > Nematoda > Chromadorea > Rhabditida > Panagrolaimidae > Panagrolaimus > Panagrolaimus sp. LJ2400. Next base: position 7,767,094 of record JAMRYA010000009.1, on the reverse strand, counting down.
CGGTAGTCATAAAGCAAAACTTTTAGTACCATAAACTTAAGTGCTATCAAGAAATCACGTTATACGACAATATGGAGTGTAAGCCAAGAGAACAAATCACTATGAAATGAGGCATAACATTAAAACAAAGAAGACTACTAAGGGATTGTCCAGATCTGACGTCGGGTGTTTTAAGGGAGGGAGGGGTACGCCGCAATCTCACGCTCATGCAAAAAGCGGCAAAGATCAAAGGAAAAAATCTGACGGAGAGGATCAGGGGTAACGAAAATTTGGGTTTTTTCCCGACGTCAAATCTGGACAATCCCTAAGACTTTAGCAAACGGGGAGAGTTCAACAAAATGTAAAAAAAGATCGCTTTATTTTTGTACACTCCTTATCAAGACATATTTTTTAAATATAACAAATTACAAAACATAATAATTTTTTATAACAATTTCAAATCGTATAAGCAATTTTAGAAATAATAAAAACTATTGTTGAGAAACATGGTAATGTCTTTTTCGTAAAGCAGCAAGATTTTTTCTTTCTTTTTCTAATTCAGCTTCTAATTGTAAAGTCCGAACTTGTGATTCCATTTCTAATTTCTTTGCTTCATGAAGAGATAAATTTGTGAAATCAAGAGCTAAAAATGAATATATTTGATTTAATTATCTTTTTCAAAAAGATATATGTTATTACCAGTATCAGCAAGATCAAGTTGCCCAGATTTAACTGTCGCAACAACAGTTGCAGTACATTTATTGACAGATTTAGATGCAACACCCAATTCACCCATTTTTTTCGAATCTCGATCTGCTTTTACACGTGAAGAGACATATAGCTGTGCAACAGAAGCAGCAACCTCTTGAGCAGCAATAATTAAATTTTCAAATTTACCATTATTTGTAACAACTCCATCAGCGCATTGTCTGTAAATAAGTAAATAAATATTAGAAATACAGTAATCTATGTGATGTTAATGTAATATAACTTACACAAGATAAGTTGCAGCACCTCCAACGGCTTTTGCAGCAGATAAAAGGCCTTCAGTCCATTGATGATTACGTTTATAAAATTCTCGAGGGGATGCAGTACCACGACCTTGTTGAACAATTTCTTCTTGAACATCTCGACTTCTTGCAACTAATATTCGAATTGCAGAGATCAAATCATTACATGAATCAAGAATTTTATCATTAACTTCCATTCGAAGACCTGTTGCATTTTCACGTGATTTCTTTTGTAATGCTTCAATCATTTGTACGGCATCAAAGATGGCTTTATTAACACGATCCATTTCACTTTCAAGTTCTGCGCCAAGTTGCTCTGCATCAACATCACCAGAAAGGGTAGGCAATTTTTGAATTGTATCAGAAAGTTGTTGCAGCTTTTTTTCAACTTCTGGAAGGGACGTTGAAACAACTTTTTGGAATGAATGTGCTTGTAAATCTTTAATGAGGGTTACAGCTGCCTGAAGAAGTTGTTTACAGACATCATTAACACCATCATATTTTTCAATTGATGTCGTATATGCTGCTGCAGCGGCATTTACAACTGTATTTGCAATTCGATGACCAAATAATGGCAAATATTCGCATAATTCATTGCTTATTTTTTCTTCTTTTAATATTGGTGCTATTTTGCTATTCAATAATTCCATATCTGATATTAATGCATTTGCGATCAAATCTGTAAATGTAAAAATATACTGTAGTTGCAAATGTTGTGAAACATGTATATGTGTAACTTACGTGCTGGATATGTAATTGATGTTGCATTATGTAAATCATCTCCTGCTTCTTCAAGCAACTTTAGAATGGAAAGTAAAATATTACTTTTTGAATCAGGTGTCTCTTTTCTTAGTTTAATTAAAGCAGTTTGAGTTTCAGTTAATTTTGTTTTCAAATTTTGAATTTCCATATTTGCTTTCATTATACATGAATCATTTGTTGTATATCTCATTGCCTTTTCTTCGCCTATAGATGTTTTTAGTGTTGCTTCATACAGTTGTTTTTGTAATCTATTTATTTCTTCTTCATGACGGGATCCAGTTTCTCCAAATGTTATTGTTCTTTTCGTAAGTTCTGAGTGAAGGCTTTGTAAGCTATTTTCATAATCACCAATTCGAGATTTTGCTTCTTGAATAATTCTCTCTTGTTGTTGTTGGAGCATCATATTATCTCGTTGCAGTTTTTCGATAAAAATATCTCTGAAATTTCATTTTTCTATTACGTTTGTGACTATGCTGCTCAAAAAATCGTTAGAACACAAGCATGCAAAATTTTAGTTTGTTCTTTTGTTTTTAAACTTTTTAAATCTTTTCATAAATACCGCCTAACTATATTTTGAACCTTTTTAGTATCCAGTATTACCGTGATATACGTAAAAGCCTTTTTTACCGAAGGTGTTACGTAAATGTGAAACATTGGAAACGTTAAAATTTGTAAAACTTACTTTGCATCTTTTATTGGAGGTAATGGAGCAGAAACAGTAGAAGCAGATTCACCAAAATTTAGATCAATAATTGTATCTTCTTTAAGCGTTGATTGACTCATGGTATCCTCTTCCATTTGTTCCCTTTCTTTTGCTTGTGGAGCTTGGTAATTATCCATACAACTTGCAAGAAGAAAATTTGGGGAATTTTCTGGTAATGATGGTACAGAAATTTGAGCAGTTATATAATTAGCTCCTTTAGCATCCAAATAAACATTTTTTAATTCATAAAAAATTGTAATAAATCTTTTGCGATGCCCATCTAGCAGATCAGGAGATAATTGAAAATGCAAATTAAAAAGTAGGCGACATGTAATATCATAAATTTTTGATGTATCAAGAATGATTTGAACTGTTGGACCATAAATACATTGACCAGGAAGAGTAAAACTGCTTAAACGTAATAATTTCATTATTGATGCAATTTTGCTTTGAACTTCCAATAAAGCTTCCAATTGATCCAAGAGATCGATTGCAAGTTCATATGCTTTATTGACATTTTCTGATGATACATTAATATTGGATGAAGGTAATGCAAAATTACCAGGAAATTTTTCATACTGTAAAAAAATTAATTTATTAATGATCAAATTAAAACAAACTAACTTTATTATGAAATTCTAGTCGTTTAACTAATGCATTACAGTAACTAAAATTTGCACCACCGTAACCAGATGTACGTAAATGTTGCCAAAAATTTCCAAGTTGTACTAAGCGATTCTTGAATTTATATGAATCAGATGTAACATTACGATGGCCATCGCGAATTAATTTATGAAGTAAATGACAAAATTTCCATGTAACAATTGGATGCTTTTCTAATGCAGTATTTGATACAGTATTCCAAAATACTTGTGCTGATCTTTCTTTATGTGTTCCAACAATCAATACACGAGCATGCTTTTGTTTCAATGGAACATCTTGATCATTCAAAATTTTTTGGATAGCTGTTAACTGAAAATTGTTCTTTTTATGTGGCATAATAAAATTTCAAACTTGAGTTTTAAGGAATGTATCACGATCAAAAGAATTCAAATCATTTCGTGAACCAAAATATTTTTTCAGTCCTGCAAAATGGTTACGGTTTTGGTATCGAAAGGCGAAATTTAAATATAATGCTGACCTCTTTCACTTGATCTTGAGAATATTGATTCATTAGCATCATTTCGGTTACTAGAGCTGGGTTGACCAAGTAAATGCTGGGATGCTCTAAATTGCATAATTTCTGGTTCTGCAGTTTTATCATTTTGTTGTCTAGGAATTTCAAATGAATGCTACAAGATTAAAATTATTATACGTTTTCCGAAAGCACATTGTACTTACTTGGATTGTAGAAGAACTTGTGAAGATATTTTTTGCATCATTTTGTGTTTTATCAAATGTCTTCTATAATAATGTTAATTTGAAATGAAAAAACAAAAATTAATAGAACCTGTTTTGAATTTTGTTTTGATTCAGCAATTGCAGAATTATCTATTACAACTTCATTGGCATTTTCATAAGCGGCAATATGAAGTGAAAGGGTGCTACTTTTATCATTTGAATTTTTATCATTTTTCCATTGCTTTGAAGTATTTTCTGATTCTTGCAAATTCAAAGATGTTAAAGAAGTTGAAAGTAAAAAAGTTTTATCAGGTTTAACCAAACAATCTTTTTCATTTTTTGTTTTAACATAATTAACATGCTCAGTATTATCTACTTCGGTGATTAAAGCTGCATTTCCAGTAAAATTCTATCAAATTTGCGTTCCAAAAAATAACTGTTTCAGTTAAACATAGGTCATTTGTTAACAAATCAAATATGAGATTGACTAGTAACTTTTTTAGAAAAAGCTATTTTATTTGGGAAATGCAGCTTTTTTATATTACCGTAATCTCTTCTTCCAACGTCATTTGATTTGATTTTTGAAGATACAGAATTCATTGAAGAACATTTATAATTGTCATTCAAATTAAGATTACAATGTTTATCATTTTTGTTTGAATTTTCATTACTTGTTTGTTTACTGAAATTCAGTAAATGGGGATCCTTTGTTGTCATCCTGGAAAGTATGTTTAAGCTGATTTAAAATACTGTGCGAACTATTAAGGTTTGTTATCGGGACAAAACAATTTTGTTTGTTAAAACGAATTGTGAAATACATATTTTTAATCGTATCCCAAAAAACTTTAAAAATAGGTTTTATGATTGACTACAAAAATGGAAATGACGAGAATGTGGAATTGACTAATCAGCATTTTTGTGAATAGCGCTATTGAATAATTAAGCACTTATAAATGGGGGCAATTATCACGTGAGTTAAAATGACATTTTTAAAGCGGGCATATGCTTTTTCAAACTGATTTTCGGAATCGTATTTTGACATGAAAAAATCAATCTGACTTCCACCATTAAAATGGGTTCGCTAAATTTACTGGGAAAAACTCATACTGAACCGTTTTAGCGGTAATTTCAGTCTTTTGTATCCCGATTTTTGTACCTTTCATCTATTGTGATGGATAACGAGGTCAATAAAAAAGCATATAGCAATTCATCTGATTAAGCCGATGTCATGATAATAGTTTCTTGGTACATATAATATGCCAGCTTAAGCAAAACTCAAAATTTTCGGATGTTGAGTTTTGCTTGCAATACTATTTTGAGCTCTAAGTAAAAATTGTTATTTTATGATCTAGAGGAAATCTCAAATTTTTAATACTAATAACATATTGAAAAAGAAAGACAAAAAACCATTCCATCAAAACAAAGCTTTAAAAAACAAAAGCTAAAGAAATGGTTCTATATAGGTAACCTATCCAAAAAATCGACACAAAAATGGCGATAATATTTAAAAAAAAGAAAGTTTGATTAACAATAAAACTATGAAAAAATGATTTTACAGAAAGCTGCTAAAAAGTTTAGGAAAGAGACGCAATTTTTGTGAGCCATTGAGCTGAATATTCTTTTTCGACCAAGATAGCTTCCCTAAAAATACAAAATTCTTTTTTTTCTGACTTCTTATCATTACGAATCTAGAAAAAAACTCTGAATTTAGTGAAAGAAAAAGCGGCGAAGAAAGTGTTGAAAGAACTGAAAAAGTGGCGCTGTAAAACAACTCGATAGAAACATAAACTGCTGCTAAAATTGTTTTATTTATTTTTTATGTAAGCTTTTTGAAGAGATTTTGAGATAATTCAAGGTTCAATGACCATTAAGAATTTCAAGCCCATAAAAAATAGAACCGAACTAAAATAGTTGCACTGAAATTTTAACAGATAAAAAAACAGAAAAATTTAACGTTTTTATAATTCAATCAAATCAAAGAAACCTCACATTTTTAAATGAAAAATATCCCGAAAAATGACAGCATTAAGAAATGCCCGAAAAATCCTCACCAGTAATGATTTGATCACTGAAAGTAATGAGCGAATGATAAATCCATCAGGTTTTTAGTCACTGTTAGCGTAGAAAGCGTGGATGAACCTAAAACACACTGATAGAAATCAGTCAGATAAGTTTTTTTCAGTACTCCTGTAATACCCTGAAGCGCTACTATTTTGGACCGCCTCCATTCTAATTTTTATAAAAAAAAGATATCTTCAAACGGAAATTCGACATTGTTAAAAATTGTCCCCCTTTTGCATTTTTCCTTGTTTTTTAAAAATGACTTTTACTGAACCGGAAGTGAAAAAAATCACGTAATTTCACAAATCCCTGATTGACATCTATCTAAAAATCAAAATAACACTTAAATGCTGTTGGAACAGTATGTCCCGAAAAAAAGAATAATATTTACGAATGGTATTTTTCTGCATCAAAATTTTGCTACATGTTAATCGTTACAACAAAACACATTTACTGCTTCTTGATTATGGCCGTGGTAGCATAACCTTCACATATGTAGAGTTCATTTTTATTCTCAGTTCTGTGTTTCAAATGATATCATTTTGCAGCAAACGGTTAAGTAATACTGTAGTGTCAATGGCATACTGTAGCTGCAACATTTTAATAAAAAATACAATGGTGGACATTGGGTGAAGTTAATTTGGTCTGACAAATTTCACAGCGAAAAAAAATGGATGCTTGAAAAACGAAGAATGCGACTAATACAGCAGTGTAAACTGTATTAATTTGTTTTTAACAAGATAATGAATATTTGGCAAAAATGTATTATTATATTTTTAAGATATGATGTGTAAACTTTAGGTGTCTTCGCAGTATTTTATATTTTCTTCTAAGCTTGCATGAATTGTTGATCCGATGTTTTTTTTCCTTTCTTATGGATGGTGCGTCCACAAATGCAATCATTTGTTTTGCAAATAAAACAGCGGCTGGAACTCACACCCTTAAGCACTTGAATACGAACTCAGTTCTCATTGTCTGTTTTTTTTCCGAAAAAAAAACAATTACAAATACGAAAAAAAGTTTTTTATTTAGATCATTGCGAAATTCTTATGGATATTATCAAGCTTAATCCTCCTTCTAAACTTCAATGTGCAACTCAAATTGTTGGATTTTATGATTATACACTGTATATATCTCCAACAAATGAAAATGGAATTGAAATATGGAGTGTTCATGCATTGGTTCCAAAGTCTTTTAAAATGATGATAAAACTTGATATTCATGAAGTAGAAATAAAGGAATTTACTTTGTCAGAAGATGGAGAATCAATTTATTGCTTATTTATTGGCACATTTCCAGAACATGTAATTCCAAAGATATGCGTTGTTAAAATTGAAACTGAAACATCAAATTATAAAATTTGGGAATTGGATTTTGACAGTGGTGATGCTTTTGAGCAAGTATATTTGAATAATGTTGGTTTAATATGTGGAAAAGAAAAGTTATATATGTTTGATCGAACTCTTATAATGGGTGATATTCCATTTTGGGAATTTGTTTTTATGGATGATAGGGTAAGTAAAGATTTTTACAATCTTCATTCTGTGTTTGTGTACTATGTTTTATAGGAAACATTTAACATAACAGCAAGACATATTCCCCAACATGATCCTTCATACAAATGTGTTAGATTTCCTATTATGCACAATCCAGATACTCGTGAAGTGATTAAAATGGATGGAGGAAACGATATCTTAATCTTTGATGGTGTACATAATGAATGGGTTCAATATACACCTGATGAAGAAAATCAACTTAGAGTAAATTATTTTTAATTATATTTATTTATATTTTAACGATATTTTTATAGCTAATATGTATTCCAACTCGTGGAATAAGCGAAACCCGCGTTCGTCGAGGTCAACGATTTGAAGCAATAGAAACAAAGCTTTCAATATTTGGACGAGAAAATAGATGTATATTTAAAATAAGTAATGGTGGAAGACATACTTTTTACCGATTTTCTTTAAATAGAGAAAATAAAACCTACAAGTACGTTTTAAAAAACTAAAATGAATACATATTTACATGCACATCATTTATAGACTTGAGCAAATACAACAAATTCATTACAAGAGTGGTGAACTTTCATACCGTATCGCATGTACTGATAAGAGAATTGCATTTGTTGGTCGAAATGTTATTGCCTTTATTATGATTCAACTACCATCATTAAAAGAAATTGGATTTTGGGGTGCTCAAAAGATATTTGCAAAAAGGGATTTGGATGGAAAATGGATAGGAGGGTTAGATGAAAAAGAAGTTCGAGATCAATTTCAAATTAAGTCACAAAATTCTTTAATTTAGTTTAAGTATGTATTTTGGCATTGAAAAATAGCATAATATGTATCGTTTTAATTTTTTTAAATAAGATAAATGTTTGAATTTAAATTATATTGCACCCAGTGCTGGCGGTTTTTCGGTTTTCGGTTCGGTTTTCGGTTCGGTTTTTTTCGGTTTTTCGGTAAACCGAACCGGTGAACCGAAGCTTTTCGGTTTCGGTTCGGTTTACCGAACCGATGAACCGAGGATCTTCGGTTTTCGGTTCATTTTGGTTTAAAATTTTCGTTTGTTTTTCTTTAAAAAGTTCTATTTTTTGTTGATTGGATTAACAAATTTGTAGCAAAATCATTTTTAGTGACATTTTAGTTAAAAATAAGTGGCTGAAATGCTTTTTCTGAGCACAAAAACAAAAATTTTCTTTAAAAAAAACTCGGTTTTTTTCGGTTTGGTTCGGTTTTTCGGTAAACCGAACCGGTGAACCGAAGCTTTTCGGTTTCGGTTCGGTTTACCGAACCGATGAACCGACGAATTTCGGTTTCGGTTCGGTTCACCGAAACCGAAAAAATTCGGTAAACCGCCAGCACTGATTGCACCTTAAAAGTTTTTTCAATGCTATACGTGAAATACGTCGTTTGTAGAACAAAGACATTGTGTTGCTATGCATGCATATTGCAATGACTTTCCACGTTGACAACCGTGGTTAATTTTTTTTGCAAAAAATGCATATTCATAATTTGTAAGCTAAAATTAACTATGTTTCTTTTTTCTCATTTTCATTTATTAAAACATTGATAGATTAAAAGCTATTATTAATTGATTATCTCCTATTCTACGAGAACATGTTATAGATTTTGTTGATCAAAGATAAATTTCTTTCCTTTGATTTTATCTGGTTATAATATCTTGTTTAACATAAAATTTAAATGAATTAATTAAATGTCTAATGAAAATTCCGAAATTTCAGAGCCTATGCTTCCTACTAAACGGCAGGATGCATTGCCGCAAAGGGTATACCTCCTCAACGTTGATATCACAAATTGGTAACAGTTTTTTATTTGGCTAATTTTTTTAATATATTTTATTTTTTTTAGGTCTCCAACCTTACAATTCTTATCGCTATGTGGTGCAGTATTTTTCTTTTATGTTGGATATGGGTATTTTCAAGAGCTTATTTTTCAACTTGATGGAATGAAACCATTTGGATGGTATTTAACATTTATTCAATTTGGATTTTACAGTATGTTCTCATTTACAGAAATGAAATGTTCTGGTGGTATTGTTCGAAGGTGGGGTTTCATTTTATTCTTATTTCTTTTAACTAAACTAATTCTTTTAGGATACCTTTGTCAATCTATGCTCAATTAGCTTTTTATACGGTTGCCACCATGGGTCTTTCAAATGCTAGTGTCGGCTATCTCAATTATCCTACACAAGTAATTTTCAAATGTTGTAAGCTTATTCCCGTTTTGATAGGTGGAATTTTGATTCAAGGAAAACGATATGGATGTTGGGATTTATTGGCCGCATCATTAATGAGTTTTGGATTAATACTTTTTTCATTAGCTGATAGTCAAGTTTCACCGAATTTTGATTATAGAGGGTATATTATGATTTCGTTTGCTCTTGTTGCGGATGCAATAATTGGAAATGTACAAGAAAAATCAATGAAAAATTATAATGCACAAAATAAAGAAGTTGTAAGTTAAATCTAATGTTTTCATTGACAGCAACTTGGATTACGGTAGTTTCAGGTTCTTTTTTCATATTCAATTGGATGTGTATATATTTTTGTTCTTTTGCTTGTTACTGGTGAATTATTTGATGGATTTATATTTTTTTGGAATAATCCATGGAAAACTTATGGATATGCAATAATTTTTTCAATATTAGGATTTGCTGGTGTAAATATTGTATTAACACTTGTTCGAACAACTGGTGCGCTTATGGCAGTAACAGGTGAGTATATTTATGTAATCAAAAACAGATAAGTATCTTTTTTTTCAGTTACAACAATGAGAAAAGCTGTTACAATTATTGTTTCATTTATATTATTTTCAAAACCATTTACAATCACATATGTTTGGGCTGGTTTGATCGTACTTTCTGCTATATATGTTAATCTCTACAGTAAGAACAAATCTAAATGGGACGAATATATTTCATCGCATTTCCGAAAACGCAAAATTGATCATCAATTATTAACACTAAGGGTGTAGACAAATATTATAAATGTTATTTTTTAAATCAAAAGTCAATAATGTAAATAGCCGTTATTTGTGATGGATTTCGTTTTGTGTTTTTTTTATAAGATAAATTATTATACAGCATCAGTGATTGCACTATTTAAAGTTCTTTCGGGTAAAAAATAAAGCATTATTACTTTTTTCTTAATTTAAACAATTTAAAATTTATAAAATTTAAATTTTTTTTAAAAATAAAAATTATTATTATCATTCAGCAGTTCCAATTTCACGTTTTGGGGGTCGCGGTGTATGGGGAATTGAGCCTTTCGTGGGAGAAAGAATTCCAGATAAAACGACTTCAGATTCAGCATTTTTGGCTGGTGTAACAACTATTTTTGGTTGATTCGGGTCACCACCATGTACTTCGTATTTATCTTCAACACTATGTGCAGCTAATCGGGACATTAAATCAAAGCTGCATACAACAGGGGCCATTTCAACGGATTGCTCCCATCCAATTGGTGGTGAAGATGGAGGGGAAATAAGAAACTGCTTTTCCAATGGGGGTAATTTTAAATGACCTTCTTCATCTTGATAAGCACGTCGAGTAAGCTTTATGTTCTATAAAAGAAAAGTCAGTGAAATACGGGAAAAAGAAAGAGAAAAGTAATGAATTACTTGAGCGAAAAATACTTGAAGCTGTATTCCATTGAATTTATGATGCTCAAGAATAAGTTTTGCAGCCGTTGCATGTTCCGGTTCTGTAAAAACAACCCGCACTCGATGAAATCCTTTTAAATAATCAATTCGACAATTTTCTGATATTTGTTTAAACATAGACGAAAAATTCTCTTTTAATTCAGCATCATCAAATAATTCTTTTGGTACATCTCGAATAATAATAGATGTTGGAAGGTCATCTTTATCATTAATTTTACACTCTTGTTCTTGTTCTTCCATCTTTAACAATTTTATATATTTATCAAAGATAAATAATAGTAATAATAAGAAGAATTATTACAACGTTTAAATAAAGAATAAAGCATATAATCTATAACAAGAGCTTGCTTAAAGTCACATTCTTTTTTAACTTTAGAAAAATAAAAAAAAACAATATTTAGAAATAAAATTTTCTTAACACGAATATAGACTATTTAAAATAAAACCAACTTAAAAAATAACTATGAAAAATGGTTTAGTTTTTTTTGCCTTTCTATCTCATTTTTTCGGGTTTATGCAAAGTGAAAAAAGGAAATTATTAGCTTGTCCAGAAGGGAGAAAACAGCAGCTTATCTTTTTTGTTAAGTGTAACACAGTCAATGAAGCCTTTTTTTACATATCAAGAAGAAGCCAGAGAGAAGTTTGACCATCGGCGTCGAAGCAGTAATAGACTTTTGTCTACCCTCTTCTCCTTCATATGGCCATAGCGGATTGGAAGAAAAAGACGTTCAAAAAGAATTTAATTGAACACAAATAAAATGCTATTTTTTCTTCTTCGTTTCTCTTCCACACTTTTTCATTTGCTTTTTTGAAATTGAGATTCCATTTTTTTTAAAATTCAATTGTTTGCTTGCACTCTTTTTGGTGTGGTTCTTTTTTAACTTTTCATTATTTTATTTGAGTAGCAATTACTAGGTTATTTTTATCGTAGTTAAAAAAAGAGAATATCAGACGTCAGCAAAAATAAAAAAGATGAAGAAAAAAGCAAGACAGTAACAAAATATAATTAAAGATCTTCTATTAAACTACAATATTCCTTGACGAAGACGAAAGTATTACTGCATAGCAATTTTTTAAAAATTGTATTTTAAATATACCACAAAAAAGGCATTTTGGAAATTAGTTTGATTTTCAATTCATCCATGAAAAAAAGTCTGTGCTAAAAAAGACGTGTTTTTGCGTCAGCCTTTTTTGGGAGTAAAAAAATGCTTGAATATGAAATCTTAACTTAACAAAAGATTCCAAGAACAAAAATGGGCGTGTGAAATCTTTTATTATTTCATTCTTTTTTCTCCTTTTTACAGGTGTTTGAAGTGTTATCGTAGCTTCTGTGTCGGGGTTGAAAGAAAGGAGCATAAATTTTGTTTTATATTTTTTGATTTCTAATTTAATAAAGATATGTTTTAAAATAGCAATAAAAACAATTAACAGATTAGACAATAAAAATATTTAAAAGTTTATCTTTTTTGATAAATGTAAGTTTTTTTCTGAGATGGCACTTTTTTTAAAAAAAAGATGACGCTGATGACAGCTGGCTTATTTAGACAGAGAAGAGAAACAACGGCACTTTCTCGTACCAAGGGTTGTTATAGCGACAGAAAATGGCTAGTTTGGGTGGCCATAAGCAGCAAAGGTACGCTCCAATTTTTTTCTTCCCCCTTTTTTTACCGCGAACACAATCATCATAAAATATGGCTTCGGGACAGCCCCATGTTATTTATTCTTCAAGCAGAGGAAGGTAGAATTCAATGTGAAAAATGTCCCTTAAAGCAGCCAACCGCAGTCATCGGCACGACTTCGTTCGGCAATTATGCGCATACTCTTTTCTCCTTCTTCTTCTTTCTCCCCCTTTTTTTAACAAATGCTGGCTTTTTTTCCACCGGTGAATGTACCTTTTAAGGTTTGCTTTTCTGCCTTCTAACCAAAAAATGCAATAACCAACCAAAGGCACCGCATGCGCTTTTTTAGCTCTCAATAGACAAAAAAAAGTGTGCCAACAATGTGAAGCGTAAAATTTATTACCACTTTTTTTCTTTTTCTCCAGTTGTCTTTGGAAAATGACTAGTTTTTTTTACTTCGAGATAGCTCCGGGTATTTCAGAAGGTTTTGTCTTTAATAAACTTTTTCAGGTAACAAACAAATGAAAAAATAAGATGTGTTTTTCGAGAAGTCTGAATACACAAAAAAGAGAGGAGAATAGCCTTTAGCTAATTTTTTTGCGTCATTAGTATTCGGTTACACCACTTGTGCTGCAAAAGTTATTTTCTAAAAAAGCTGATTTATTATTAGAATGATTTTTGCACTTTATTTAGCAATTATAAAATTTACCATATAATTTACTTTTTTTGATTCTTTATTAATAGATATCAACATTTAAGATATCGTAAAAGGTCATAATAAATTTATGCGTTGGCGTGTGTTTGAAATTGTAAATGTCTCATACTTTTTTTTTCTAACTCTAATGCTTTTTTTCTCATTCTTTAATTCAACAAACACTTTAATTTTATAGTTTTTCAATATGTCGGATGATGTTGAAGGGCACATACGGGAAAGATATGAAGTTCATAAAAGACTTGGCAAAGGTGCATACGGTATTGTATTAAAAGCAACTGATCGAAGAACTAAAGAAACAGTTGCATTAAAAAAGATATTTGATGCATTTCGTAATCAAACAGATGCGCAACGAACATTTCGTGAAATAATGTTTTTACAAGAATTTGGTCGACATCCAAATATTGTTAAATTATTAAATATTATTCGAGCTGACAATGATAAGTATGTTTTGGTTTTATTTTTTTTTCCATTTTCTTTGCTCTTGTTGCCTTTTTTTTCTTCTTCCTTGTTTGGTTAATATTTTATTCATTTGATTTTTTCTTTAAATTTTTTAGAGATATTTATCTTGTTTTTGAATTTATGGAAGCTGATTTACACAATGTTATTAAAAAGATGACAATTTTAAAAGACGTTCATAAACAATACATTATGTGTCAGCTATTTAGAGCAGTAAGATTTTTGCATAGTGGAAATGTACTTCATCGCGATCTAAAACCTTCAAATGTATTACTTGATGCTGACTGTCGTGTTAAGCTTGCAGATTTTGGACTGGCTCGTTCATTATCCCAGGTATTATTATTACATTTTTCACTTTTATGCATACCCATTTGTATCATACATTATTATTATTTTACTTTGAAAGCTTTTTTTAACCTTTAAAAAATTGTTTTGAAAAAGCGGTTTTTAATTTTTTATCCCTTTTTAGCTTGAAGATTATCCTGAAGGTCAAAACATGCCAGAGTTAACAGTAAGTTAATTTGAGAGTGAAAGCAAATTTAATTATAACTGTGTTCACTTTTTTTTTCTGTAGGAGTATGTCGCTACCCGATGGTATCGTTCACCAGAAATTTTATTAGCTGCAAGGCGCTATACAAAAGGTGTAGATATGTGGAGCCTTGGTTGTATTCTAGGGGAAATGTTATTAGGTCGTGCATTATTTCCCGGAAGTTCAACTATTAATCAGATTGAAAGAATTATGAATACAATTGTTCGACCATCAAAGGTACAAAAATAATTCTTTTCTGGAATTACATAAAAAATAAGTAATTTTAATCATTTAGGCAGATATTGAAGTTATTGGATCACATTACGCTGAATCAGTACTTGAGAAAATGCCACAACGTCCAAAAAAGCCATTAGATAGTGTATTAATGAATTCTAGTCCTCATGCATTAGATCTTGTAAACAGGTATGCCCCTTTCTTTTTTTCTCTTTTTTTTGTGTTATTTGGTTTTTCTTTCTTTTCCAATGTGTAACATTTTTTTGTATGCTTGAATAATTTGAATTCAAATACAAATTTAAAGGAAGTCCAATTTGAAAAAAAGAAAATGAAATAAAGCAAGTTTAAAATGCGTGCAAAGTTCATTCTTTAATGGGTTAAAAATTAAAAAAAAGTTTTATTTTATTATGGCTAATTATATTTATATGTTTTTTTCAGATTGTTAATATTTGCTCCACATAAGCGATTAAATGTTGAGCAATGCTTAATACATCCATACGTGTATCAATTTCATAATCCAAATGACGAGCCAGCCTTAAATTATGACGTAACACTTCCTTTACCGGGTAAAAAAAGGAGAAAAAAAAAGCTTCATCACACTTGAATGAAATTTTAAATTTCTTTTTTCAGATCATATTCAACTAACCGTAGATGATTACCGTAATAAATTATATGAATTAATAACATCAAAGAAAACAAATATTAGAAGAATACAACATGAAAAACTTGTTACAAGGCCACCTCCACTTAATCCTCATAATGGTACACCGAATGGTAATCAAAATACAGAATACCTTGTTGGTCCTCCACGAACAAGTAATGGCATATCTGCACCTCAGCAACAGCAGCAGCAACAACAACATCGATCGACGTCTGCTAATCCCCGACGGCCAACAACACAATATTATTCTTCTCATGACAATAATTACAATAATGGTAATAATCCATCGTATAATAATTATGTTCCACCCCGACGTCCTGAAACCACTCATAATGGTTATGCAACAAATGCAAATGGATATCAAGCAAATGTTGAATATTATCGTTCACCAATGCGTCGATCTTCATCGAGTGCATTAACAAGTGAATCAAATGGAAGTGACCCTCGTCGACGTGGAAGCTTAAGCAGTAGTGGAAGTAGAAGTGGTCCCCGGGATGAATCACCTGCAAATGTTATACATGGAAGTGGTCGAAGAGGTTCAGTTGAAAAATATGATGATTTTCAGCGGTTTGTGCTTTTGTCTTCCAGGGCTGCACAAAACTGACTTTTCTCTGACGAAACGAAATTCGTTCTCCGGTGTGAAAAAAAACTGGAAAAAAGCGCGAAATTTTGCAAGATACAAAACGAAATTATTTTTCTCCCAAATATCGAAGTTAGTATTTGGGAGAAAAATTGTTTCAGTTGCATTCCTTTTTTAAATGGAATTAAAATTGATGAGTTAAATTGTTTTTGATGAGTTAAACAATTTTAATTGTTTTCTTCTTCTTGAAATTTTCCGTTCAGTTTTGCGATATACCAAACGAAAATCACGTGTTGCCCTCTTGTTTTTGTCCTCGCTTTTTACAATCTGTAATTATTTTAAGAAGGAATAAACGTGCAGATTACAAGCAATCCAATGTTTCAATTCCATCAACAGCTTCAAATGGAACAGTCGTAAGAATGTCAACATCTCATAATGCTAATCTTGGTTACGGTGGATATCCACAACGAACGGTTCATCAAGTTCGAGATATTCGTCGCAGTACAACTGGAGAAAGGATTGCTCCAATTGCGCAGGCGGAATGCAGTGACACGGATTTTGAATCTGCACGTTCGCCTGCCGGGGTTTATAAATCCCAAAATGGTTATGAAGCGGGTAATAAACGGGGTAAGCAATAATTTGTTATTACTTTTTTTAAAACAAATATTAAAAGCAATAATATTTTTGTTTTTCGTTAGATATAATTTAACTTTGTTTTTCAAACCTAAAATATTTTCAGAAAGAGCTCAAAGTGCAGAATCTCGAAAAAATGATAATAATGGTAATAAATTTGTGACAAAAGCAAAAAAAGATTTACGGCGATCACATGAAAAGCTTGGAATTTTCGCTGCATTACGTCCATCATCAAAATCTTCTTCTTCAAGTAATAACAAACATTTTTCTTCTATTGGTGCAGTTCTGGGTTAATTTTTGAAAAAAATGAATCAACGCAGTACAATATGAATATTATTGGATAGATCTTTTGTGATTCAGTACCATTTTTTTTTGTTATATTTTGAAATAAATTTGTGACAATTTTATGTCGCTTTTGTTAGAGCTTTCGTCTGTTATTTTTTTAAAAACAAAATTTCGTTTTTTTAAAAATTAACAGCTCATTGAATGAAAGGGTATTTGTACTAGTTATAATTATCCGAATGCAATATTAATTGAATAAAGATATTTTATACTACTTTTATTTTTATACACTCATTTTTATGCTAATTTTAGTTTTTACTGGTCCCCTTTTTTCAAAAGCTTTGGCTCAAAACTGTTTCAAAAATAATAACCGAAAAAGCTTTGAATTTCATAATTAGTTGTTGCCAACCGGGTGCTGCAAAAGCTATAATAAAAAAAGTGGTTTAAAGCTTCTACCTTTGTGAATGGACACTGGTCACCTTTTTTTCTATGATTGAAACTGCATTTTGTGGCCACAAAATGCAACAACTACTACGGTTGCCATAGTTGCGTAGGCGGCTTTAGCTTCAATGGTTAGCTTTAGTGTGACCATTGACCGCTAGCTGAGGGTTTGAGACATTCATTCATTATGTTATTGCTTTTTTTTCTCGGGTCGTTATTTTGTAATTTATGAGAAGTAATAAAATAAGAAATAAACGTTTTCAGAAATGAGGTACAGGAATCGCCTCAAGACGGCATTAATATTGCAAACTTGGGTAATCTTGTTTACAGTATGCCATTGTCAACAAACTTATTTGGAACAATCTACAATAGATTTATTCGGGAATAGAAATCCTATTTTTAATTATATGCCAAATCCAGGTCACGTTGATGTAGAAAGGCTTAAATATTATCATGAACATACAGATTTAAGAGAAGAAGAAGGTATACTGTAGCTTTTAGGCATAAATAAATTTCCTTATTTTTTAGGATGGTGGCATTTGTTTCCATATGGAAGTTTGTATCATGATGCTGATCTTTTAAGTAAACCGAATCATGATCGTCAAATTGATTTTGATTTCGATTATCCATTTTATGGTTTTCGGTTTAATTATACAATGATTTATCCAGGTGGTCTTCTGGCATTTTCTGATCCAGAATTTATTCAACCACCCTACACATTTCCAAATCCTCGATGGCCTGAACAAAAAGATGCCAGTTTCATTGCACCATTTTATGCCGATCAAACTTTTCAACATATTGGTGATCATAGAATTTCAAATGTTTATTATAGATTAGTTTTTCGTCCAAGGAACTTTGAAACTTTCGATGAATGGGGAAATCCTTTAATGGCACCAGCTGATGAATATGGTGATATGTTTAGAACTGCAAGGGATCGATATCATAAACAACGTTGGGGTCGAGTTGAAGATCCATATTTACTTGATAATATTACGATGTCTATTCGAGAAGGCATTATTGGAGCAAATGGATTTCGCGCAGATTATGCTGTAATTGTTACATGGGAAAGAATGGCTTACGGTGGTGCTCCAAAAATAACACAAGTAAGTTTTTATAGTTGTCTAAAAAATTGACATTACATGATGATTTAGGTTAATAGATATGAAGAGGCAAAGCGTTGGACAAATACGTATCAAGTTGTTTTGGCAACTGATGAAATTCGATCATATGTTATTATGAATTATGCTCATATTAATTGGACTTCTTCAAATACTGCTGGGGCATTACAAGGCCGAGGTGGTCTTCAATCTGCTATGGCTGGATTTAATGGTGGTAACGGTACAGGATGGACAGCGTTGCCTTACAGCGGAGAAGGGCGTGTTTTAAAGCTTCAAGAATTTTCTAATGTTGGAATACCTGGTAGATGGGTTTATCGTGTTGATGAACAAATTATATCTGGTGGATGCAGTAATGAAAGTATTGGATTTATGACAACTGCTCCCATCGCTGCAAGTATGATTGGTGGAGTTTATGTAAATGTTTCTGGGCCATGTTTGAGAGCAGGTGATGTTGTAAAAGTTATTTTTGATGAATATCTAGTGGATTGTGTACGGCTGAATATGCATCGAGCTCAATGTGTTTTACCTGTTAATCGAATGTTTAAAACGGGACTTATAAATACAAAAATGTCAAGGGATGGAGGCCAATCCTATCCATATGTGGGAACATTTTATCTTCTACAGCCATCATTAGCAATGCCAGCCATAAAATTGATAGACAATCCAAAAGAAGTACACAATAACTGGAGATCTCATAATGCAACAAGATTAAGGCTTGAATGGGCACCATTCAATTTAACAACAGATATAAATGCACAAGTGGATATTAAACTAATGGGATATTGGGAGGATACAGATGATCACATTTTTGAAGAAGTTGGTACAATTGCATTGAATACTGCCAATGATGGATTGTATGAATTTGATCCAAGAACATTAGCGCGTTCAAATATGGTATTGCATTCGTGGAGAAGATTCAGTTTTGGTGTTGTAAGAATATCTATTTCAAATCATGATGAAACCACAGGGTTTGTTTTATTATTATTTAGTTAAAATATAAAATGAAATTTAGAGTATTTTGGAGTAAAATGACACCATTCGGATGGTATTTCCGTGATATTTGGGAATATGAATATGGTGACCAATGGGCATTGGAATTATGTCAAGATTGGTTTGATTATGATGGTAAACGTGTAAATTATGCCATGGATCTTGAACCTACAGTACCTTGTCCATGCACTTTGGATCAAGCTTTTCTTGATCTGGGTCGTTTTATGCCATTGTATGGTTGTGATCGAGATGGTGATGCTTCATGTGAATACAACAAGGGTGCACAACATTGTGTAATGTCAAATGCTGCAACTTGGACAGGCGCTGGCCAAGTTTGCTGTTATGATTTTGAAGGATGGCTTATGCACAGCGATGATTATGAAAATGCTGCACATTTAAGATTCTTCAGTCCTGGAACTTCTCAAAGAGCTCATCCAATGGGGTCTTATCCATTCAAACGTCCACCATATGTTCCATCACTTTCAAATTATCACACCGATATTATGGCATATGAAAAATGTTGCAAATGGGCTGGAAACTGTGAATTTTATTTTTGGCGTCGGCAAACTTCTGGCTGTCAAGAATACATCCCACCTGTTGCTGGAATTGCATATGGTGATCCTCATTTTATCACTTATGATGGCACAAGATACACCTTTCAAGGAAAAGGATATTATGTTTTAACAATGAGCAAAGATCCAAGGCATGATTTTAATGTTCAAATTAGAATGGAACAACCACCAAATACTGATTGTACGTTTACTAATATCAGATATGTGATATAAAAAGCCAAAATTTCAGGGGGTCAAGTTGTACAAGCTTCAGTAATCACAGGAGTTGCGGCACGAGAAAATCAATCAGATATTGTACAACTTTTTGCCCGAAAAGAATTTCGAAGATGGCGCTATCGCATGGATGTTATTGTTAATGGACATGCATGCTACTTTGATACTCCTGAACTAAAGTTGCAGCGCTTCCGTGGTGTTACACTTCGTAGCCCTGAGAGAAATCACAATCAATCTGAAATTCAGATTA
This sequence comes from Panagrolaimus sp. LJ2400, assembly GCA_024447215.1. NCBI lineage: Eukaryota > Metazoa > Nematoda > Chromadorea > Rhabditida > Panagrolaimidae > Panagrolaimus > Panagrolaimus sp. LJ2400. Next base: position 7,746,759 of record JAMRYA010000009.1, on the reverse strand, counting down.
TGTTTGATTCAGGTGCGGGTCTTCAAGTTTCAGAAGCTCATGGAATGTTGTCTATTATGGTTTTATTGCCACCAGAATTTAACGAAAGTTATGCTGTAAGATTCCATATTTATAAACTTTATTTTAAATATAGTTTTTTAGTATCGCCATGGATATTCCGATTATTACGGCACAGGTTATGATGACAGAGGTCGAGCAACAACAAATATTCAAAATGGATACAATAATTTTGCTCTTGATCCTTCTTCATATCCAAATGTACAGTATTCAGCAGGTATACAAAAGTTTATGACGGTGGGATTGCTGGGAACATTTAATGATAATCATTTGGATGACTTAATGACTCCAGAAGGCAATATTATACAAGTTGGACATCCACCCACATATACTGATAATGCAAATATTTATGCACATTTTGCTTCAAGGTGGAAAGTAGATGGAAGTCGGCATAAGCTGCTTTTCCAAGATAACATTAAACCAATCAATAACCCACTTCTCTTTGGTGAAGATAGAAGATATGAACCAGTTTTCGATCCATATGTTTTACAATATAATGGTAGTCTTGTCTTTACTCCTGAAGAAGTAAGAACAACATGTCAAAATGTTTACGAATGTGAATATGATTATTATTTAACTGGACGGCGAGAAATTGCATTAAATACATTAGAGGTTCAAACAAAACTGACTGAATTAAAGTATAAAGGATCTGCAAGATGTAAGCTTAAGAAGTTCATTTTGTAGATAAATCAACAAATATTTATAGGGATGAGCTGTGGTGCACTTTTAACAGCACCGGGTGTTGTAAAATATCCACCAGGAAATAATTACCTTGATGGTGTTACTGTAACGTTTACATGTAAACCAGAATTCTTCCTTCACGGTACACAAACAAGAACATGTATTAATGGAACTTGGACACCTGGTTGGCATGTTTGGTGTAGAAGTATGTCGATCGAAAATGTTTTTTGCTCATTAGTTGCTTATTACTTTTTTTAAATTACAGGAAGAACTCTTGAAACTGGTTTAAAATGGATGACCGGAATTCTCAGTTCTGTTGCCATATTGCTTTTCATATTTTCCATATTCTTTGCATGCTACTTTAGACGTGTTAGCTTACATCCCGAGACAAAGATAACATTCCGAAAAGTAGAGCCTGGGTAAGTTGCAAAATTTTCAACTGGATTTTAATGGACCCGATTAAAATCAGTGATTGCGCGAGGCTAGGCTTTTTCGATAAAGATCAAAACCATCGCTTTACAAATTGCTTCCAACAACTTCGCATTATATTTATTTTCATAACACATATTTTGGAAAAAAAGCGTGAATATTTTTTGATTCTTAAATACAGTTGTTTATCCACATTTTATTTCTAAATAAAAATGCACACGTTTTTTTGCAAAAAAAAAAACAGAAAAACTGTAACCTGTTCCTCGTTTTTTTGGAAGGTGTTTGTTAACAACACATGCATATCTCGCGCAATCTCGGCCTTTCCACGCATTTTTGTTGCGCGACAAATCATTGTCATTGACAATGCTTGTGATGCATTAGATCAAAACCAGCTTTCCTCAATTTTTCAAATAAAAAGCATACACATAACAACTTAAAAAAAGCATGGGATTGCAACGTTCTTTATCTTTGCTTCCATATTTGAGAAACATGTTTTTGTCCCGAAATACATTTGATTTTTTTCGATTACGTTTCTTTTTCTCAAAAAGGAGGTAACAATGATGAAATATGGCCGGATATTTTCCTTTTCAGAGAGTCTAGTCGTCCTCCAACAATACATCGAATCCCGCCGCCTCCGGCAATTGAAACAATCTCGGGCTCGCAAGCGCCTGTCTCAATTTTGCGGCATACACAAAGGACACCGCCTCCGGCAGAATCAGAAATACCATCGTTTGTTGGCCGTGAAACTCGTGCATGAAATGAGTCAAAAAAGAAAGAAAAGAAGCAATCCGACATTGACATGCACGTCCGGGACAAGGAGTCACGTAACTGAAACTAAAACATGATATGAGCTCCGCCTTGCAAAATTTTTTTTTCTCACTTATATATAAATAAATAATAATGAGCTTTATATGTTTTTGTATATTTATTAGTCTTCCAAATATTTTCTAGTATTATTTGTTTTTTTTTCTCACTTTTGTTATTTGCAAAAACATTGAAAATTAAAGAATTTTTCGAAAAAAACGACGATGAAAAAAGAGGGTGGTTGTTTTTCTATTTTTTCTTTCATTTTTTGATAAGCGGCAGTTAATCACCCGAAACTAAAATGAAGGAGAGAGAGAGATATTCTTTATTTTCCGTATTAATCGGTTATAGAAATAAATATAAAAAAAGAGAAAGGGTGATAACTAGCATGTATCAAATCAAAAGAAAATTCCTTCCCCCTTTTTTCCCTTACATGGTTATAGGTGAACGATAAATTTAAAATCACCATCGATCAAATAAATAAATTTTTTACGTGTTCGTATTTTCTCACGCAATTATTTATATTTCTTAATCCTTTTTTAAATATTTTTCCTCAAAAATAAAATATTTTAAAATTTTGTTTATGTTTACTTTAAAAAAAAATACCTATTTTGTCACCATAAATAAACAAAAAAAAGTTTTTTTTTAAAAAAACTTTGTAAGAAGCTGTAAGAAATGTTTAACAAAAACGAAAAACAACTGACGTTATTTCATTTTTTCGTAATTTTTCAAAAAGAATTTAAAAAAAAGAAATTTTTTGTCAAATAATAAAAATAGCTATTAAAAATTGCATCCTCACACCTTTAATTAACCCTTTGACGACTGAATCAAACCTGATTGAATAATTATCTATTTAATCAAGACACCCGCTCGTTGTTAAATAGGGGCGGGAAAATCATCATCATCATCTTTTTTCTCTGTCTTTTACTTGTTCACCGTTGAAGTCCTCTTTTTTAGAAGAATATCAAATGGCGTCTTTTTTTAAAAATTTTTTTCTTGACTAATTTTTTCCCCTTTATTATTAATTTTCCGCTAAACTTTATTAATAAGTTTTTAATGATGAATCACTTTTTTTGATAAATTAATGTTTTTTCCGGAGAAAACCAAAAAAGGGAAAGAAAGCTACATAAAATCAAAGGGATCCAATTATTCCAACAAAAGAGAAGACGAATACTTTATGAAGGTTTTGTGCTTTCAGTAACAAAACATAGTAATAAATAATAATTGTAATAAGAGGGAGATGACAACTTCCTTCTTCTTCATTCTTCCATTTTTCTTTTTAGTCTTTTTTTCATTTTTGTCGTTTTTGTGGCGTGTCACTTTCCTGATCCGGCTTTTGTCTCAAACTTTTTTCTATGCATCAATTTTTTTTCTTTAACCCTTAGATGAAAAATAGGCGCTCGAAATAATTTTGTGGTGTTGTTGCTGCTTCTCGTTATTATACTAACGCGGTGGCGTTCGGGTAGATGTCGTCGTTATCGTCTAGAAGGAGAATGAGAAGAAGACTCGATGTTGTCTTTGAAGCGAAGCGCTTCTTCAGTGTTTTTTTCTTCTTCTCTTTTTTCCTTGATTTTTTTATTGCTTGTCGCAATCGTGGTACTGCATTTTCTGTTAATGTTGCTACTGCTGCTGATATACATTCAGAATCATGAAAAAAATTTATCAAACAAATAAAAAGTAAATTTGTTTCTATCTTATTGCTCTTTGATAGAGAGAGTGGGTTGTAGTAGTAGTAGAAGTAATTATGGGAGACATTTTCAACAGCTCTTCTTCGATTAGGTTTGTGTTACTGCTGCTGTCATTCATCAATTTGCGCTTCTTCCTTTTTTTTCTTCGCCTATTGATTACTTTTAATCACTTTTTATTTACATTTTCAAGTTTTTTTACAGCTTAACACTTTTTTGAATACATTCAGCATTCCATTTTCCAATTTTAACCTTTGATTCTTTTTGAACTTTTGTTACTGTTCCATTATTTGAGTGATGTTTCTTTAAACTTCTACACTTTGCTTCTATTTGCTTAAGCTTTTTTTGCAATTTTTGCAAAATTTACTCCTCAATTGTTCCTTGTTTAATCTATTTGTATCTTATTTTTTTAAAACATTAATATGCTATAATTTGATGATCAATTGTTTTGTTTATTTGGCTTTTTAATAGATGATGATGATATGCTTTCATTATGGATAAATTTCTGTTACGAATGAGAAATCACCACAAAACAACCTGTTTGATAAAATAGAGACTTTTGGGGTTGCCTGTTCAGGTCGTTACATTACAAAACAGGTTCAAATAAAGACGATGTTCAAACTCTCTTTTTTTTGTTATGTACGTTACGTGATGTCTCTCTTTACTATTTTGATACAAATATTTTTTTACTTGCTTTTACGACTAGTTGTTAACTATCGTACTACGTTTTTTTAAAAATGGTTTTCGAAATATCCATGAATTAATATTTATAATTTTTTCAGAATATTTTCAAGCATAAATTTATATCAAACAATTTTTTTTCAAATGCTGGTTCTACAATATTGCCAAATTTGGCGACATTTTGTCTGCACATAAAAATCTTTAAAAGCAGACACAGTATAATATTGTCGTCGGCTTTTTAACTCCTTTTTTATTGTTGCACTCGCGTCGTGGAGACTCGAGGGCGGCGAATCAGTGTTGTAGCGCATGTTCAAAGAGCGTTGGTGGGTTGCTTGGTGGTGACGGTAATTGGGAGACAAAGTAAATATACAAATTTATTCACGTATTTTAACTTAAAAAATATTTTTTAGCAAAAAGACTTTGCCACTTTTCTTTAAGTTAAATAAATCTCAATTGATCTTGGGCTGGGAAATATTTTAAATTTTTTTTGATCCATAATTGTGCCATGGTAATCGGATGGTTCGATGCTTTTCGAGAAAATGGCGCACCAACATGGTATGGAGAGAATCCAACTCCTGTTGTTATGGATTTACAAATTGCCGCAATATTATCATTATTTATTATTCCAACGCTTGCATATTTGACAATATTTCCTGGTATCCGACATCATAAATTTATTTCCACGTTTACTTTTCTTTTATCAATGAGTGTTGGCGCTATTATTCTTGGTGAGTCAATAATACTTCCTATCTTTAAAAGACATCAATTTTTACATTCAAATTATTGAATATTTTTTTTAATGAAAAATTTGCATATCCCACTTAATTTCTTTTTTGCATATTTTTAAATAACAATCACGTGATTTCAGTTTCAATACATTATCCGTCATGGCACAGCGGAAAAGTTAATATTAATTCCCCGTTCAAAGCATTTAACAACAAAAGATTAAATGCAACATTGGGTGTTAAAATTGGATTAAATTACTTAAATATTACCCTCACAAGTAGTTCATATTGATTCATTTTTATGTTTTATTATAAAAATATTTATAGATAAGAATAGTAATCAATTTTCACTTTTTGCATTACTGTCTGAAAAGGATCATGAAAATAATTTGAAATACAATGAACGCTTCGTATTTTCTGATGGTAAATAATTTTTTAAAATACTTGTTTACAAAAATTTTAATCCACATTTATTGCAGTTAATGCAATGGAACAAGAACTTGAAAATGCTTTACACAAAGGTCTACCGTATCCAATTCTAAAAGTTATTGAATATCTAAGCGTTGATCGAGCTGGATTTGTTTGGGGTCGTCGATATCGGCTTGCAGGATATTATACATTTGTGATTTTATGGTATGTAACTTTTTTTGTCTTTCCTTTTTTCTTTTTTTCATTACCCAATTTTCACTTGTTTTTCACCCTCTTTTATGACCGTTTCAAAAACAATATAATAGTTGTTCATTGAAACGTCAGCCCCGCAATATTGTTATGTTTTTTTTTATTAGAAACAGTTTTTACGCTATTTTGTAAATTTTAAAACTGGTTTTTTTTCCATTGGATGGTGGTGACCTTCTTTTTCCACCTAATCGTTGGCCACTAGCCCGCCGGGAATAAGGTGTTTCATTCAAAATTCAATGCCATTTTCTTTCACTTTTTTATGGAACAAATTAAAATTAAAAGTGCAGTTGTAAATCCTTTTCAAAACAACAAAAAATTAAACAAAAAAAGTGAAAGAGGATCAAAAAGAAAGTTGTTCCAACACATATAATTAAGCAACTTTCTTTTCCTTTTCTGAATCATCTTCAAAAAAGCAAACAACCGGTTAGACAGAAAAAGAAGGAAAAGTAACAATTATCCAAAAAAAACTGACCATTGAATAAAACATGAAACAACTAAATATTGGCTCCAAGGGATCGACAAAATTATACATTTTTTTAGGCTTGCATTTTCATGTTGGATTTTACAAATGATAATGTTATGTCTTGTTCCTCATTGGTATGCAAAGATATGCTGCGTTGTGGGAGTTATAACTTTGGTTGGAAATCTAGTTTATTTTTTGAATACTCCATCTAATTTATGCATAAGATTTCCTGCACCGCATGGAGAACTTGCAATGCTAAAATTTTATCCATCTTGGTCATTTTATCTTACACTGGGAGCAGGTTTTTGCATTATCTTTTTAAGAATAAATTTTTAAAACATTTATATTTTATTAGGTATTGCAAGTTTGATCTATGGCATTACACTTTGGATTCTACAAGCTAAAACAACATATCGATTTAAAACAATGTTTTCTGCACAACTTGATGAATTTTGTGGTCTTCGAAGACCTATTTCAATGCCACAAGGATGTTCTGCTGAATCACCTGCAACTTCAACATCTTCATCATTAACTCGTTCAATATCGGAATATCGAGGTACTGAAACATTACCTTCAATCTCATATGCGATTGACACTAATAGGACTTAAATTAAGCAAAGTTCTTTTGCTTTCTGATCTCTTCTCTTTTATCCTTTTTTGCAGCAGCTTAGATTGATTATATCCTAGCATAGATTTTCCGGTTAGTGATTTTATTAATAAAGTCAAACAAAAATCAAAGATATGTATAAATATAAAAAATTCTTTTTATTAAAAAGAACTATACTTTATTGTTCTTAAACTTTTTTTATTCATTCATTCTCTATCTCTTTCTCTCTTGGTTATTTTCTTATGGGTACTTTGTTTCTAATTGAGCCGTGACAAACAATTAAGTCAAACTGAATATATATTTTTTCTCCATCTCAAAAAGAAAGCAAAAAATAAGTTAGAGTTTATATTATTTGTTGTTGTTGTATAAAAAATTGCAAAAAAGATTTCATTGTTATTTTAAATTCACCTTTTTTGATACTCATTTAAAACTTTATCATAAACGAAGTCGTATATGTTTTTCTTTAAACAAAATTCTTTAATACACTTTTGAAGACTGCCATTGTCTTTTGTTTTTTTTTATTTTTTTTATTTTGTTTTGTTATCTTTTTTTTGTGAAACCAAAAATAATTGTACAGAGATAAAACTTTTTTTTACCCAATGCAAATCTGTCAAACATATTTCTGATGCATAAATACAAGGAAAGAAAAATACAAAACAATTAAAGAGTGTTTTCAATCAAAGATTGGTTTTGCTTTGTCGTTGAAAAAATGTAGTTTTTTGTTGTGGGCTTTTAGGGGGGAATGAGTATGGCTCCTTAGAGAAGATACTATCAACACCCAATGGAACACTTAAAGTTTTACAATTTATTGGTTGATGATGATTGTCTGTCTACATTATATGTGGAAGAAAAACTGCTTTGCGCAGTCGTTGCATTAATTTTTTTTAAATCAAAGTTTTGTTGCCTTTTTGAGCAGTGTTTTTTTTATAATTAATGGCACAATATTTGCTATATTATCTTCCAAAGCGTCGTCTGGAAGATGCGAAAAAGCGTTCAGAATTCTCTCATCAAATTCAGAAACAATTTAACGCAAGTGTTGAAATTGAATCTGAATATTGCTACTATGTGGTTTTAAATGAAAATGTGGATAAACTTAAATTTCATCAAACATATTTTAATAAAATAAAATTTTTATTGTCTCATAATGTTTTTCATCAAGATTTATCTGAAATAACAACATTGAGTAACAACAGCAATGACGCTGAAGAACAAGGTCTTCTAATTGAAATTGGCCCCCGGTAATGATTTCTTTATTCAGCCATAAAAAAGTGTTCCATTTTTTTCACTCTAAAATGATGTTTTTTTAGCCTTTCATTTACCACACCCTTTTCGACAAACGCTGTGTCTGCTTTCGAATCAGCAGGAATTGATGGGGTTTTACGAATAGAAAAATCAACAAGATATTATTTGAAAAATGATGTAAAAGATTTAATTCCAGAAAAAATATTTTCAATTTTTGGTGATCGAATGATTGAATGTCTTTACACAAATCCGCCATCCTTTATACAGACAACAAAAAAAGAGAATGCATTTGAAATTGATATCCTTGGTTCAGAGGGTAGAAAAAATCTTCAAAAAGCAAATGATGAATTGGGATTAGCATTGGATGAAGCGGATTTCGAATATTATTATGATTTCTTTTTAAATAAAATTAAGAAAAATCCCACTGATGTCGAATTATTTGATTTAGCGCAATCAAATAGTGAACACAGTAGGCATTGGTTTTTTCGAGGTGAACTTTATGTGAATGGTGAAAAGCGGCCTGAAAGCTTATTTAAATCTATTCAAGACACTCAAAAATATTCAAATAAAAATAATGTTATTGCATTTAGTGATAATAGCAGGTAATTAACTTTTACTTCTTTTTTCTGTTTGAAAACATCCAATCATATTTTTTGTTTATCCTTTGGTTTGAACTTTAGCGCGATTACCGGATTTGATAGTCAATATCTTGTTTCAACAAATCCAACAAAAACTGCTGCCCTTTCAAAAAAATCTCTTAAGCGACATATCATTTATACTGCGGAAACCCATAATTTCCCTACGGGTGTTTGTCCATTTCCTGGTGCCGCAACTGGTACTGGTGGTCGAATTCGTGATGTACATGCAACAGGTCGAGGCGCACATGAAATTGCTGGAATTGCTGGATATTCTGTTGGAAATTTACTTTTAAATAATTATCCACAAACGTATGAACCAAAATGGGATTATCCAAATAACTTTGCAACACCGTCAAAAATTCTTATTGAAGCAAGCAATGGTGCAAGTGATTACGGTAATAAATTTGGTGAACCTGTTATTGCTGGATTTACACGATCTTTTGGAATGCAACTTCCAAATTCAAAAAGATATGAATACATTAAACCAATTATGTTTTCGGCTGGAATTGGATCCATTGATTCAACACTTACTAAAAAGACTGAATGCCAAAAAGGCCAATTAGTTGCAAAAGTTGGTGGTCCAGTTTATAGAATTGGAGTTGGAGGTGGTACAGCAAGTTCAATTCAAGTTCAAGGGGATCAACATAATGAACTTGATTTTGGTGCTGTACAAAGAGGTGATCCAGAAATGGAACAAAAGTTGCATCGAGTTATTCGAGGATGTATTGAACTTGGTGATGAAAATCCAATTCTATCAATTCATGATCAAGGTGCAGGCGGAAATGGTTCGTTTGTGTCTTTTTTAACTTTTTTTATCGTTTTTTTAAAAAAATAATTAATTTTGTTTATTTGTTAAGGAAATGTATTAAAAGAGATAGTAGAAGGGAAAAATGGTGGTGCAATTATCAAAGCTGATACCTTTGACCTTGGAGACCCAACCATCTCTATTCGCGAACTATGGGGTGCTGAATATCAAGAAAGTGATGCTATTTTAGTCGATCCTTTACGCATTGAAAAATTAAAAGCAATTAGTTCACGTGAAAAATGCAAGGTTAATATTGTTGGTGAAGTGACAGGTGACAACAGAGTAATTGTAAAAAATTATACAAATGAATTACCAGAATATCCTTTTGATTTGGATTTAACGAAATTGGGAGAAAGAAAATCAAAAGTAATAAAAATTAAAATATTTAAAATGATTTGATAATTTTATTTAGGTTTTTAATTTAAAAGCTGACACTATAAATGCATTACCACTTGAACTTCCACCAAGGTTATCAGTCAAAGAAGCCTTGAATCAAGTATTAAGGCTACCAACAGTTGGCTCAAAAAGATATTTAACAAACAAAGTTGATCGATCTGTTACTGGCTTAATTGCTCAACAACAATGTGTTGGCCCTCTTCATACTCCTGTTGCTGATGTGGCAGTTGTGGCTTTATCATATTTCGATACAGTTGGAGCGGCAGTTGCAGTTGGAGAACAGCCTATTAAAGGTCTAATTAATCCAGAGTATGGAGCTCGAATGTCTGTTGGAGAAGCATTAACAAACCTTGTTTTTGCACCAATTACTGATCTGAGTGTTCGTTAATTTATGTGTGCTGAAAATTATGTAAACTCATTATTTAAGGATGTTAAATGTTCAGGTAATTGGATGTGGGCTGCAAAAGTAGATGGAGAAGGCGGAAAACTTGTTCAAGCATGTGATGCAATGTGTACTGTAATGAAAAAACTCGGAATTGCTGTTGATGGTGGAAAAGATTCACTTTCAATGGCAGCTCGATGCAAAGATAATGAAATTGTTTGCTCTCCTGGTACTCTTGTTGTGAGTACTTATGTCCCTTGTACAGACATTCAAAAAGTTATAACTCCTGACTTTAAAATTCCTGGTAGCTTTTGTTTACTTGTTTTTTTGTTGTTGAAAGTTGTATCTTTTCTTTTAAAGATGAAGCCCCAACTGTTATTGTTTATGTTTCAATGGCAAATCCACGACAAAAATATCGACTTGGTGGTTCTGCATTAGCTCAATGCTACTCTCAAATAGGAAATGAATTCCCTGATATGGATTCCCCTGAATATTTTAAAAAAGCATTTAATGTCGTTCAAAAGCTCATTGAGCAGCAACTCATTTTTTCTGGTCATGATGTTTCTGACGGGGGCCTCATAACGACTTTGCTTGAAATGGCATTTGCTGGGAATTGTGAAATTCATGCAAGCATTACATCTCAAGCTGGTAAGCCATTAAAAATAAAATAAAAATGAAACCAAGATAGAAAAAGGGATTGCAATGAATAATCTATTCGAAAGAGCGAGGAAAAAAAGCCACATTAAAAACATATTTTTTAAGGAACATTTGAGACACTTTTTGCTGAAGAACTCGGCTTAGTTTTGGAAGTATCTCATCAACATTTGGGACATTTATTAGCAACATGTGATGAAAATGATATTCTTGTTCAGGAAATTGGTGAAGTTGTTCATTTTTATGGGAAAGATGCTTCGGTAAGAAAAAAATTATTCTTTTTTTTATTTTGAAAGAACAAATCACCGCAACATTTTTAGATTATTATTAATGTGAATGGTAATTGCGTCATTGATTGTTCACTTAATGAGCTTCGAAATATTTGGGAAGAAACGAGTGATCGATTAGAGCTGTTGCAAACTGCTGAAGATTGTGTTAAATCACAAATTGAATGGAGATCAAAGGTTGGAACATCAAATTATGTTGCAAATTTTGATTACAATATTGATTACAAATTTTTAACAATATCACCAAAAATTGCTATCTTACGTGAAGAAGGAAGTAATGGCGATCGAGAAATGGCGGCTGCCTTTATTTCAGTTGGATTTGAAGCTTTTGATATTACAATGACGGATTTGGTAAATGATGCAAAACTTGATGAATTCCGTGGAATTGCTTTCGTTGGTGGATTTTCGTTTGCAGATGTTTTGGGATCTGCAAAAGGATGGGCAGCAACAATAAAGTTCAATGAAAAAATCTGTGAAATTTTTGAAACATTTAAAAATCGACCTGATACTTTTTCCTTGGGAATTTGTAATGGTTGTCAATTGATGGCTTTGATCAATTGGATTGGAGATTCCAAAGGTATGATATTAACAACAATTGTAAGATGTAGAATTTAAATAAAAAATTATTTTAGACTCAACAGGCAAAGTTTTTCTTGATGATAATGATTGTGGAAGATTTCATAGTGGTTTTTGTACAGTCAAAATTCAAAAATCCCCAGCAATCATGCTTCACGGCATGGAAGATTCTGTTTTAGGTGTTTGGACATCACATGGCGAAGGTACGCTCAAACGTTATATTTTATTAAAAAAATATAAATAAAATTTAGGCAAATTCATCTATGACTCCCCTGAAACCGAGCAATACCTTGAAAAACAAAATCTTCGATGTATTCGATATTGTGATAATAACGGCTATCTCACCAATACTTATCCGGCAAATCCAAATGGAAGCTCATCAGCCGTTGCAGGAATTTGTTCTTCAGATGGTCGTCATCTTGCAATGATGCCACATCCAGATCGATCATTCCTTACATGGCAATGGCCAAAATATCCCAAAAACCTTGAACTTTCTCATTCAAATTTTACACCATGGATAAAAATGTTTAAAAATGCTTATGATTGGTGTGTTGAATGAATGAAGGAAAAATGAAAGGCAGAATAAACAGTTGTGTATCTTTCTTCATTTCTTTTTCTTTGTCAAAGTATTTTCTTTTGCGGAGAATTATCCTTCTTTTTTTCCTAAATAAAATTTGTCCTTTTGTTTTTTTTATTTTTGCCACACTTTTTTGTTTGACAATTGACTTTGTGATGGCGTCAAGAAAATGTTGAAAAAAGAAGAAGCTCGAGGGTGAGCATTCTATTGTCAGTGTGAAAGAAGAGTTAACTGTTTGTTTTAACTTCCATTTTTAGGAGGGGTATAAACAATTAACAATTCCTTGTTTCTTTTATAAATTCGGTCATGTATTTGTCATAAACATGTCTTGGAACAAAATAAAGTTGTCACATTTTTGTTACAACTTTTTTCTTATATTTTTTGAGATAGAAGCAAAAATATCATTCCTTTTATCCCTTTTTTCCAGTTCAGATAATGGAGTTTAGCACTCATAACCAAGCACAAATGCCAAAAAATAAAAAAAAATTTTTAAACTTTTTCTCTTCAAAAAAGGATTAAATTATCAAAAAAGTCAAAAAAAGTGACGGGCTTACAACACCGGACACTTTTATTTTTTTCCATGCTTCGTCTTCTTTTCATAGATGGCATCTACTTCGTCTTCATTGTTGTAGTTGTAAGCTGCTTTGTCTACGGGTGTTCTGCTCTTTAAAAAACAAAAAAAAAGTAAAAAAGAAATAAGAAAAATATCTATGATTTTATACTTCATCGTTCTTGTCATCTTCCCTCTTTTAAGCTTTCATATCTCTTTTAACTGCTACTGCGACTGCTTCTACCAAAAAAACGAATCTCAATTGAGAAATTTCAAAGATGCAAAATAAAAGGACAAAAATGATAAATAAAGAGAGATAGATAGAGGGAAGGGGAAAAGAGAGATGCTGCCGAAATATTCAATTTAAACATCATTTATAACAAACAAATTGAGTTCAATTTTTTTTTCATTTATAAGTGATGCTTGCATTAAAGTGTCAAACTTCGGCACACATGATCATCTATGCCGCCACCGCCCTTATTTGCGATAAATAAACTTCTTCTTTTTCCGTCTCCTTTTTTTTGTTCATCCTTTTTTTTGAAAGTTTAAAAAGAAATTTTAAACTTGTGACGTCGAATGCTTTAAATCCTTTTATATCTCAAACCCATATTTTAATGTTCCTTTTACAAAAAAGTTTGTTAAGAAAGATTAATGGTATTTCGGAAGTATTTTTTTGTTTGTTTCTTCTTTAGTAAAAAGAAGAGGGTCCTACTTAAGTCTTCATCTTCAAAAAAAATACATTGTTCCTTGTGTTTCTACGTTTATTGAAGACAAAAGAAAATACATAGAAAAAAGTGCCATTCTTGGTACTCAACAATGAAAATCAAAAAATAATTTAAAGAATTTAATTATCACACAAAAAAAATATTTTTTTGTTTCCGTGTTAAAAAATGAGCTTTGAAAAAAAAGTTTATTAATTTAGACAGTTAACTTCAAAAAAAATTGATGCCTGTCTTCATAACTTTGATTTGTCAAATCAAAAAAATAAAAAAGGTGAATGCCACCACCTGTTTTTTTTATCTTTCTACTTCATCTTTTTTGTTTCCTCATTTTTTTAGCACTTTATCACTTGTTGTCAATTTGCTTGATGATAGCAGGCGCAAAAATATTTTTTAGCTTAATTTATTTTAAAATCTTGAATCCACTCATCTTCTATATTTTTGTCCCTTTTGTGAATATATATATATTTCTTTCCACCTGACGTATGTCATCATCGATCACCAACGTAGGTCTTCCCATTCTGTCAAAGAAGGGAGAAAAGGGATCATTGTCAAAATGGAAGGAGTTAAGAAGATGAAAACTAACTAACCACTAAGGGCTAACAAGCTTGCATCTCTTTCTTTTCCTTCATAAAAATTTATTTTTTAAGTTCAAATTTTTTTATCTTTTAGAGCTTTTCATCGTCGGCGCTTGGAAGATTTATTGATTCCATATGAACCAAAAATCTTCGTTTTAAAAAATTTGAAATATTGCTATTATCTATTTGAACCAATTACTTTTTGATTGAAATCTTTTTTGTTTATAATTGGCAGGCCCATTTGGATCATTCCATTTAAACTATTATTTTTTTGTCACCACCTATTTTTAAAGGTATCATCAACCTAACTCATTTTCATTGAATAATAACACTTTGTCTAACATTTAAAAAAGACTATTGAAAAATTTATGCTTTAAAAATGATGCGAGTCACATTTCACTTCAGTGCGGGAATAAGAAAAAACTTATGGAAGCAGAAATGCCTGATAAACATGAGAAAAAAGCTTCGTTTTTTAAGTTTTTCTGAAATATTTTTTATGGTGTTAAATGCAGCTTTTAAGGAAAAGAAAAAAATAAGTACACAAATAAAGAAGATATAGACAGATATCTTAAAATAAAAAAAGAGAAAGTTTTAGTTCCGTTTTTGAATAAAGATTTCATTTTTTGTTTACATTGTATTTTTTGCCCTTCAAGAAATTGTTTTATTCATTTTCAAATTCATTAAATTGATATTAATGACATTTTTTGTTTACGGATTTCCGCCGTCATGAGACATACTGTTGGTTATTAAAACCCCCTCAGAATTTTTTGGCATCTTTTGATAACCTCGAGTTTGATCTTTTTTTTGCACAAATTTGAAAAAATTCATGTTTTTTCCCGTTCTTTAACATCGAAGCTTAGTGCCACGGTTTTTTCTAACTAACTCCGCCTTAGGCCTTCAATGGCATGAAGCCCCCCATTTTTTCTCCCCTTCTTTTCCTTTCCTTTCTTCCAAGTTTTGACTACCTAAAAAAACTTGAAATTTTTACAGCCTTTTCCCCCTTCGTAACTCGTGATGTTAAAATACTATCTTTTGTTTTCAAAATTAAATTATTATTATCATTATTTCTGAATCATCTTTTAGGCCTGAAGCTAAAATTATATTATTGTTTTATTATTTGTATTTAACAATTTTTTAATACTGGCGTCGCCACCATAAAAATTTTAAACGCGCCTTTGGTGCGGCGACCAGATGGGTGTTACTATAGTTGGTAACATTGAAAAAATATTTAATTCAAAACTTTTTACACTTATATGTTTAAATATAATATTTTTAACAAATTTTGTTTTATCTGATGGAGCTGTTATGGATAAACGGTGTACTAGAAATAGTATTAATTTGGGAAATATTATTAATACAATGTTAACAGATTATGATATACATTTATTACCAGAAGCTGAAGGAGTTAATGTAACAATTGAAATGCATGTACAAGTAAGCATATTTATTATGATTATTGTCTTTGTTATTGCGGTTTTTATGCAATCATTTATTTTTTATTTTTTTCATAAACTTTGCAATACATCTTCCGGGCATGCTTGCGTAATTATTCGAGAAAAAAAATCCAGAGAACTATGTTTTTTTAAGAAAATTAATATGTATATTTTTCATATGTTCACATTTTCAAAAATATAAATATTCACAACATAATCTATAAAATAGTGTGAAACTTGTTATAAGGTTAAAAATCTGGCACTTCCGTGTTTCACATGAATGCTTTCTCTTTTTGCTTGCTTGTGGTTCTATAAAAAGCAAAGAAAATATCTAAGCGATTTTTGCACGTTCAAAAATTTGTAAAAAGCTTTTTTTGCTTTCGTTTTACCCTACTTTTTTTTGTGTTTAATTAAAGGAAAAAGCTGAAAACCAAATAAATTATCTCATTGCAAAACTAAAAAAGACTGAATTTTATGCAAAAAATGTGTTGTGATTTCTATTCTTCAAAAAAGAAGATTCATAAACGTGATATGAAACTATGAGAAGAAAAAAATGTGAAACTTTTAAAAATGTTTTTTCCGTATTTCAGGGAGTATCTGGAATATCAGAGATAACAGGAGACTTTGAATTAGATGTCATGTATTCTGAGATATGGCTTGATCCACGTCTTGCATTTAAACATTTAAATGTTTGTGCAACAAATATTACATTAAAAAGTGATTTTCGAACAAAAATTTGGAATCCAGGTATTTTTTTCTTTGCTTCAATAAATCTCTTCATGCTTTTTTTAAAAACAAAAACAATACATAATACTAAACTTCTATTGTTTCTTTTTCTTTTGCAGATACATGCATAATCAATTCTAAAGAATCTTCCATTCATAGCAGTCCATCAGAAAACAGCTTTATTATTGTTTATGAAAATGGATTAGTATGGAGCAATTTTAGGTTTGTTATTCTTTTTTTATCTATGTTTGTCAGCTTGTAATTGACACAAGGATGAAGTTGAGAAGTAATAAATTATTTTTTGCAAAGAAAAAAGAAACTTTATTTTGCAAAAATAAATGCAACAAGCATTTCATTTTTTTCTGACACTTTCATCTTTAGGGAGGAAAAAAAGATTTAAAAACTGAAAATATTCATATTGTTTTTTTGCAGGTTAAAAGTAAAAGCACCATGTCACATGGATTTGGTAAGTTTTTCAATTTTCTGTTCAGCTATTTTGTAGTTTTTAAACTTTTTTAAAACAAGATTTAAAACATTTTTTGGTTCGATTTAAAAAAATATTGAAATATGACATTTGCAGAAAATGTTTCCCTTTGACAGTATTCAATGCGAATTAGTGCTTGGTTAGTCGATTCTATTCATCAAAATTTTTTCTGTATAAAAAAGACTCAAACAATTTTAGAAAGCTATTCATTTAATGTCGATGAAGTGAAGCTTCAATGGCACGATACTCCAATCACAATGATGGAGAAGGTAGAATTGCCAGATTTTGATTTAATTGGTTGGAGTACTGATCATCAAGAGCTTCAATATCCTAATGGTAATTGGCAGAGAGCGATTGTACGTTTTCATTTTTTCAAAGATGCTAATAACAAAAATAAAATGCTGCTGTTTTAGGTAAAATTTACTTTCGCTAGAAGATATGGATTTTATTTATTTCAAAGTTATTTTCCGACTTCTTTAACTGTAATTTCGAGTTGGGTTGGATTCTTTTTTGATGTTCGCAGTGTCTCTGCTAGGTAAAAATTTATCATTGCTTCTTCTCTTTTTGAAGTCGTCTAAATTCAATTATCTTATTATTTCCGTTTTAGAATTACATTAGGTGTTAGTTCACTTCTTGCTTTAACGTTCCAATTTGGAAATGTTTTACGACATTTACCCAGGGTATCTTACATTAAATGTTTGGATGTATGGATGATTTTTTCTGTTATTTTTATTTTTTGTACTTTAGTCGAGCTTGCAATTGTATGCCAATTAAATAGGTAATACTTTAATTTTTGAAAAGATATTAATTTTATTGTTTATAAAAAATATAGGTGGGAAAGAGAGCGACAAATCGGTTCAAAAGTTCTGGGACATTGGCTTAATCAAATAAGGTACTGTAATTCAATTTGCATTTCTTAGAATTCACTATAACTCTTTGTAGAAAAACAAGAAAAAGCGATGGTAAAAGTAATGGAAGTGATAATGATGGCGTAAGGAAAAGATTTTTATTATCACCAATTCATAAAGATGATGATGAAGTTGTAAAAACCAATAATAGCTTTGTTAAACGAGCATTCACTAAAACTACTGATGTAACAGTTATTACACCTGATGATGAAATAGAAGATATTAGACAAAAGAAATATCATTGGTGGCTATCATTATCAGAAAGAATTTCACAAACTTTATGTCCACCAGATCGTGATTGGACGGTGACATCTGTACAGGTAAGAATGAATTAATCAATCAATTTAAAAAGAAACATACGAACATTAAACAAAAAAAATAATGTATTCTTTTTTTTCTAGGTCGATCGATGCTCAATGATTATGTTTCCTTTTTCATTTCTAATATTCAATATTATGTAAGCTAGCAAAAAAACTTTTTTTTATAAAAGCTATTTTTTCCCTTTTAGTTACTGGTGCATATATTTTGCAAAAATGGATCGTCCAATGTAAGAAAAAAGCTGATTTCCTTCTTTCTTTCAGCTTTTATTGTTAGTTCTTCTTCTTTTGTGCTTTAAAAAATAAAAAATAATCGTGTTTTAATTTTAAATTACTGTTTATAATTATTATTTGCCACATGGGTGAAAAAATATTGACAGAAAAAAATATTAGAAATAAAAAAGTTTTTAAGAAAAAAATATATTATATCATATTGTCAAAGGTCATCGTGTCAAGCGTGTTGCGTTTTTTCAATTCATTTTCAAGGCTAAAAAATATGTTTTATCACGAGAAAATCATAAAAAAAAGCGAGAGAAAAGAAAATGATTGACTGACATTTCACAGGCATTTTCAAGAAAATTTGAATTTGTCAAAGAATTTATGACCCGTCGTAATGATTCTGGATTAAGCTTTTGTGGTTCATATTGTGTGCTTTTGCTTTCTTTTAAGCATTGACTGAAATTGAAGGGAAGATGAAAATAAAAAAAATCCAATAAAAAGACACCGTTTAATCAAAATTTTTTGAGTCATATATTTTTTTTTGTTGTTTGGTTGAAAAAATATGATAAGGGACAAGAGAAAGAAAGCACACGTGTTTAATTGTTTTTTTTCGCAAAATAAAAATATGGAAGAATAACTTACTCAGCAATTGTTGTAGCATCTGAAATTCCAATCTGAGTGTCCACTTCCTTTTCGCTGACATAACGTTTTTGAATGTCAAGTTGTCCATGACTTTGTATCATAATCATTGTCGTTTGTGACATACCAAATACAGGATTCTTTTTTTCGGAATTTACTAAATCTTTTCCTTCAGTTTCACTATCAAAATTTGTAGAATTTGATGAAGTTGTTGAATCTTGTCGAATTATAACCTTTAATATATCTCATTAATCCTCTTTTCACAACCACGTAAGAATAAAGTAAAATTACCACTGTCGTATCTCCATTTTCTGGTCCCTCATTTTGTTTTGCTTCAGTTAAATTAGTTTCCATTTTTTGTCCTTATTGAAATGAAAAAAAAGCAACTTATTTATTACACATCTCTCATTAGCACAACCACGACACCAATTCTTATTTCTTTTTTTTTCTTCCTATTCTGATGCCTCTTTTAACAGAAATACGATGACTTCAAAATAGCATCACCAAAACTTCTTTCATTTTAACAAAAGAATTATTTTTTTCTTCTCTTAAAAGCTTTAAAAAAACAACGATGCATGTTTGGCTTCCCTGAGGCGATGTTTTTGACTCTAGCAATGTAATTCATTGGACCAAACTTCCTAGTTTAGCTTCATAGTTTGTCCTTGCTACTACTTTTTTTGCTTGTCGTTTTTCTCTTTTCCTATGGAACGCTAATTTTTTACACATCATTTGTGTTGAAAAGTTTTAATTAACTCATTTTAGTATTTCATGGAATACCATTACTGTATGTGTAAAATAAAGATACAGTTAAAAAAATATTTTAAACTGTTTATGCAAATTTTAAATTTTTAGCCTATTTTTAATTTACTTATTTGTTATCAAATTCCCACAGCGAAGAAGAGAGATACGCGGTGCTTTTGAATTTTTGATTATTTATTTCACGCAGGTGCTGCTTTTTTTACTTACTCAAAAAAGTTTCCAAGACTTGATATGTGTCAATGGAGAATTACCAAATTCATGTAACTTCTACTAACAACCAAAGAAGCAATGGATCTGTTTTTGAGTAAGTACTTTAAACTTAACACTAGTGTTAAATATCTCACCTGTTATTTTAGTGATCAATGGCATACATTTAGACAACATTGTGATAGTAATGAATCATTAAACAATTATTGCAGATTGGGTGCTTTAAGAGATTCAGTTTTTAGATCTACTGCATGGAGGGTATGATTTTTTTCTTCTGTTTGATTTTAAAGAGCTACTTCAGTTTTAGATATTATTAGGATCATTACCATTAAATAAAGATGCATGGATGCAACGAATAAAACAAAGCAGAGATAATTATAAAACTTGGAAAGAAAAGGTTTGTATCCAGTGCATTATTAATGAAGAAAATTACCATTTAGATTCCAGCAAATCCTCGTGAAGAAGTTTTTGATATGGATTTGGGATTGAATAATCCTCTTTCATTACATTCTGGTGTAAGTTGATATTTATTTATAATAATCCTGCTATAAATAATTTTACAACAAATTTTAGAGTCCATGGCAACAATATTTTGAAGAACAAGAAATTAAAGATATAATTGGAAAAGATGTAAATAGAACATTTCCAGAAGTTAACTTTTTCTCAAGTGATGATGTACGACAAATTCTATCAGATATTTTATTTATATATGCAAAAAGAAATCCAAAAATATCATATCGTCAAGTTAGTTCTGCATTTTATAGTAGTAATATATAATGTATTTAGAGTTTAGGGAATGCATGAAATTCTTGCTCCATTATTATTTGCACTTCATGCTGATCGGCAATCTTTTGATCATTTTATGGAATTACAAATTGAAACGTTCGAATTTTATTTTAATTTAAATTTTCCTTAATAATATTACTTCTTTAGAAATATTGATGATACTGATTTGCAACTTTTAAAAACTTTGAATGATCCTCGATATATCGAACATGATGCTTATGATCTCTTTTCAAAAGCTATGAGCATTGTTGAAGGATTTTATAACGCTGCTGATGAAAATTTTTTTGATCAAGCTGTGATTCCAGTGCCTGCTTCTCCATTTTCCTTGTTTGTTTCTCGAAAAATTCAAAAAATAAAGAAAAAGCTTTTCTTTAGAAATGAAACAACAACAACAAAACCTAAAGCTCCTTGGATTGCAAAATTAGAAACCATTTATGATCATAAACTTCGATCCATTGATTTTGCATTATGGAATCATTTAAATACTTTGGATATAAGTCCTCGATTATTTGGCTTGTAAGTTTTTTAAACAAAATATTTATGTGCTCATAAATTTTTAGACGATGGTTGAGATTACTGTATGGGAGAGAATTCCCTTTTCCTGATTTATTATTTCTTTGGGATGTTATTTTTACTGATCGACCAATGTTTACAATAATTGAAGATATTTTCGTTGCAATGTTGATTCAAATTAGATCATTATTACTTAATGCTGATTATTCTACTGCTATGCAATATTTAATGCGTTATCCTCCATGTGTAGATATTCAAGCTTTTATTCAATATTGTCTTCATCTATATTCTCCTAAAGTATTTTAACTTAATTATTTCTGTGTATAAATGATTTTCATTGTAGGATTATTATAAGCCAGCAATATATAGTACACATTTTTCACATATTACTGTAGCTGGACGACCACATCCCAATCAAGATAGAGCTCTTGCAAAAAAGGTTAACGGTCGGCAGCAACAACAACGTGATGTTCGATTGATGAGAATGAATTCTTATTCTGCACAAAGTACACCACAACATTTTGTTAAACCTCCCACTGAACCAATGACATTTGGAGAATCAACATTTTATACAAATGGTTTTACGTCAACATCATCATTAAAAGTTTGTGATTTAGTGGGGTTCTTTTTTTGCAAAATTGTACTTTAATTTTTAATAGGAAGTTGAATTGATGAAAGAACAAGTTTCAATTTTGCAATCTAATCTAAATGATAAAGATCTTGTTTCACGTGTTGCGGCATCAAGATTATTAAAATTAATATCTGATATTGATTTATTGTCTGGTGATTCAACAACAAAATCTTCAATTAAATCCGAACTTAAAGATATTGCTGAAACTCTCTCCCGAAGTACAGTACCTGAATTTACAATTCGAAGTGTTCCATTAAAAATTGATCCGGGTCAAATGCGTGGTGCCGTTGAAGTTGCAAAAGAAGCAGGATCACCGATACGTCCTCCAACATTATCCAGTTCATTTCGACCACTCTCACGTTCCATATCCCGTTCATTACGTAATGATAATGAATTAAAAGAATTGCATTTTGATAGAAAAAAGAATTTTTAGTAGTATTAACGATATATTTTTTTGTATTAGCGGGATAGATACTCACTCACATAATCCATTTTTATGGCATTTTACGTGTTATTTTTTGTAAAGAATTTTTATCGTCAAAGTATGTATGTATGTTTATAGAATAAAGAAGCAATATCTACACATTTATATTATATGTTGCAGTTTGGCTGGTTTAAATAAAAATCAAAACCCGATTACAGTAATACACTATAAATTTTAATTCCGATTACGTTGAGTTTGAATTAATTCTCGAATATCTTCTTTTGTGAAACTTAATCCGTCACTGCATGGTTCTAGCGTACATTTTGCATTACATGGATTTGGCTTATAAGGTGCACAGCAACAAAAACATCTCTTTCCAATACTAATACAATTCAAGGGATCTAAAGCCCAAATTTGATCACGAATATTTGGTGGAACAAGTGCACCCAAAAATTGTGTTGATGTTACACCTAAAAATATTGATAAACAAATTGAATTTCTCAAAACATTTTTAATAAAATAAGGTTTAAATAAATAAATGGTGTACAAAGACTACAATTTCTTACTCAAGTTTTTTAAATTTTTCCTTGCTCTGATTTCCTCTATGCACATAATGGTGTACTGTAAGTTATTACAAAGAAAAAAAAATTTTACCACGAGGAGGCCAAACTGCACATCGTCCCAATTGTTCATCATAAGCTTCAGGAGTCATTGCACAAGCTTGACGCTCAGTAGGAAGATTGCAAATACGATCTGCAACGCCAAATGTATTAGCACCTGGTGAATAGGCACACCCCGGACTAAATTTAATTATAGTGTAATTTTCTGAATAAAAAATGTTTCTACCTGCATGCAACTTGAACATTACACATCCCACAAGCATTTGCAGATTTATTAAAAAGTTCTGCATAATCCATAATTTTTTGAATAATTGGATTTCCAACTCCAACAATTAGCTAAAAAATTTTTTTTTGACTTAACAGATTTTAAAAATGTTTTTACCTGCATATATCTATTATGGTAGCATTGTGGAGGCAAATTTTTCCAAAATGTCCTATCACTTGTACTAAAACATGGTCCGTAATCACTCCAATTATGACAATTTGGAGTTTTTCCTTTTCCAACGCCTGCAACAGACGAAAATGCTGAAGCCAGAAAGGTGTCAGCTACAGTAACCAAAGATACAAAAATAATGGCAACAGCTACAAAGAATCTCGAATTCATTATTTTATATTTGAGCTGCTGTCTCTTTTTTAAATCAATATTAAAGAAAACGATCACACAAAACAACAGTTACCACTGCGATGTGATGATAATCGGTCAAATGACAATGTTCGATTCTTTTTTCCGTCTTCATCATTTTTTTTCCATTTAATAAATTTAGAGATGACAGAGGAAAGAAATTCAAGTTGTTCTTCTATGTTCAAAATCAAGTGATACAATTTTTTTTCCTAATAATAATTTTTTCAGTTATAAAGATAAAATCAATGTGATGCCGTATACAGTAACAAAAAGGCGGCACGTCGTTGATCTTTTGCAGCTTGAACACGCGTCGACATAAGATCAAAAAAAATTTGCCAATTTCGGAGAGGGAAAATGCCCGCAATGCACCCTTCTAAATATGAGTTTGGATGGATGTTGGCATCTCTTGACTTATTGCTAATTGTAACAAAAGTTCAAAAAGTTTGTTGAAAGAATAAAGTAATTATTGTTCAAAAATGAAGCTTTCGTCTTTTTCGTCAAAAAGACTTACAGTAACGAGTATAATGGAGAGGTTATGCATATACAAGTTTTTACAGTTATTTAAGCGTTTGTTAGCAACGGCTGCCGATGTGAAGAAAAGGCTATGATTCTGGTTCATACGACGCCTATACGCTAACAAATCTAGTGCCAACAAAAGCAGAGCTCAAGCAGCACAAATATATCGCTAACCCCATACAAATAACCTTAGCCCAATGTGATGTTAAAGAATCGTAATATAATAACTATAAGTTTATTAAACAAACAAAACAATAATAAATACGGATTATACCAAGAATAAGTTGAGAGATACCAGCATTAAATATTACTTGGATAGAGCATCTAAAAAAGAAAGAATTAATAATTCATATTAAGATGTTGTATTAATAAAAAAACTTACAACACGAATTCTTTTTCCCATAGCAGCTGCAGGAAGATTGCGATGAAATTGAGCACGAACAGCACCAGAATTACCATGCACACGAGTAACACGTCCCCCGATAGCTCTAATCTTTGTTTTTTCACCACCATTACGAGCTATTTTCTTGCTGGTTGCTTTGTAGACATAGACAGCTCGCTTTCCAAGATAGAATTTAGCATCTTTTGGAGTATGAACACCTTCAAGTTTGAGAAGAGAAGTATTTTCATGTTGATTACGAAGACCTCTTCTGTATCCCGTAAAAATTGCTCGAACATAAAGTCTAAAAAAGGAAAAATATGTTAAAAATCAATGAAGTATAATCAAAAAACATACCTTTTAGAAGGTGATGGTTCAGAGCTTTTTCTTTTTGGTGGTGGTGGTGGTGGAGGTTTCTTTCTAAAAAAAGGCTGGTTAAAATTAAAAAGCAAAACAAATTTTACATACTCAGTATCAATACGGTGATACAAATTCCATATATTTTTGCAGTCATCAATACTTGGTGACTTTTTCCCTGACTTATCCATGATGGATTTGACGAAGTTTGACGATTATTAAAGCCTAAAAGAACTATTATGTTTAGAAAAATTATAAAAAAAATCCACGCAATTAAAAAAATATAGATAAGGAATGTAGGGGTAGCAAAAAAAGAAAAACACGGGTCCAAATGATTTTTTTGCAGCAACGCATAAGAAAAGGTGATCGTATCCCTTACTTTTATGTTCGTGTTAAGACCATAACAATACTTGTTCAAAAAGCGATTTTCAAAAAAAAAGTTGCAAAAAACAAACTGGAGGAAGGACAAAACAAAATAAATTTAAAAATATTATTTCTTTTGTATAAGATAATTTACCCATATCAACATTTTTTTCATAAAATGCTTTTAAAGCTTTAAATGATTCGATTTTTTTTCGTTCATTACTATAATCGGGAAATGTGTAGATATTGCTTCTTTATTCTATAAACATACATACATACTTTGACGATAAAAATTCTTTACAAAAAATAACACGTAAAATGCCATAAAAATGGATTATGTGAGTGAGTATCTATCCCGCTAATACAAAAAAATATATCGTTAATACTACTAAAAATTCTTTTTTCTATCAAAATGCAATTCTTTTAATTCATTATCATTACGTAATGAACGGGATATGGAACGTGAGAGTGGTCGAAATGAACTGGATAATGTTGGAGGACGTATCGGTGATCCTGCTTCTTTTGCAACTTCAACGGCACCACGCATTTGACCCGGATCAATTTTTAATGGAACACTTCGAATTGTAAATTCAGGTACTGTACTTCGTGAGAGAGTTTTATCTTTAAGTCCTTCCAGGTGGTAATACCGGATTCCATAAAATTGGGGGATAATATTCTTTTCACCATGTGATTATCCGGCATCAATCCAAATAAAATATTCACTTTCAAATTTAGATATTTGTGTTGCATTAAAACGTAAATATGGTTTTGAATTAATTAAAATATTGTAATCTGGATTGATGGCTTCTGGATGAGTCTTTATTGCTTTTTCCCATTCTGTCTTCCAATTCTTTTGTTCTTCATCCATTACTACTTCTTTTATTACATTTCGATATCGAGAATACGGTAAATCATCCAATGAAAGTTCAACAAACTAAAAAAATTATTTTGGGTTAGGGTAATCGTTTTGTTCTATTTTCTCTCTCTCTTCTTGCTCGCTCTCTCTCTCTTTTTTTTTTGTTGAACACTTTTTTATATTGTCCATTGTAGATAGTTGCTCTTAGCTTTTGCTGGTCGTCGCCTTCGGGCTTTCTTAATAAATATATTAATATTATTTAACCCTTTCTTCTTTTATTACATCATTAACAAATCTAAAAACTTTAAAGTAACAAAGATAGACTTTGTTTACTTCGCTGGTAAATGTTGAATACAGTATGCCTGTAGTAGATGATGATGATAAAATGAAAATGCCACTGATACAGTTCTTTGATGAGTTTTGTTCAATGTCATTTTTTTCATAGTTTTTGAAGATGAAATATGAGAAAATAAATTGTTTAGCATTTACTTTATGATAATTTAAATTGGTGGTAAAATGTGTGCTACAGCATGAATGTAATGTAGCCTAGAAAATAAAAATGCATGAAATGCGTTTTTTATTTGATGTTTCTGATGTTAATGCGTTTGTTTAAGTATTAATGAATACGTCGACAAATTTGATCTGGATCAAGAAAAACGTTAAAAAAATTTTCCCGTTTTTTAAAAAAAGATGTATATTTTCAAATGGCTGTCATTTTGTCATTTTTGAAGCTAGAGGGTTTATTTTTTTACCATTTAGTGCAGCAGAGTCTGGAATTTCATAATCTGTGCTAATTTTTAGCCGGCGCTACGCAAAATTTGATTGAGTTTATGTTTGTCATAACTATTTTATGGCAACGCTTGGAAGTTTCTAGAACTCCTTTGGCAGCTGAAGACAAGTCGGACTTTTAACTGGATTACCCTGTACATTGTGAGACAATCTATGAAAAAAGTTATATAATGTACAAACTTTTTGTTGTTGATTGCAGTAACTATTTTTGCTGCGACATATCGTTTTTTTGGTGAAAATTCTTTTTTGAAATCCGTATCAAGCATGAAACCCTTATTTACTTTTTTTGTCTACAAATGCTGCCATTTTCTTTACAGATAAAATCGCAATGCATTTTTATTATTGAACCCATTCAATGAGTCCCATGGACTACATTTTGCCATTTTTTAAAAAGTTTTCTTGGGCACAAAGTGCCGAAAACGGCATTTTTCTAGTACCGTATAAAGAGAACACCCCTAGCTCACGCGAGCTCACTTACAATTACATTGGATAGCCCTTCAAAAAATACATATTTGGTAAAAAGGTGAAGCTCGCTGAAGGTAGCACTAAAAAATTACAGGACAAAAACGGCATTGTTTAGCTTAAAGTTTAGAAAACTTGTTAAAAAAGGAAGAGAAAAAAGTCTGCTGCCTGTGCGTCTCTTCTTTTCTTTTGAGCCGGCTGTAATGAAAAAAAGAGAAGGATGCACACACAAAAAAAGAGTGTTCTCTTTGACATTTTGGACGACCAAAAAAATTCGTTTTGCCGAATTTTCAAATGGCATTTTCGGCATTTTTAATTAATTTTTATAATTTTTTGTTTCCATAATATTCTTAATCAGGTCCAAAAATAGTGTATTCTAACAAAAATAATCAATTTCAAAAACTTTTCCTTGAGTTGCAGGTCCCTAATTTTAATCGTGTTAAAATTTCATTATTAATATCATGAACTGCAGAATTTTTTGGACATAAAATAGCACTTCCACAAAGATTGTTAATATTTTCTTCTAGATTTTTTAGCCATTCAGGTTCACAGCAAAAGTCAATCAGTGAATCTTTATTTTTAACAATATATTCATCAATTTTAATTGAATTTGTGCCTTCAACAAATTTGGTAATTTCACCATTTCCAGTTTGTTTTAATTCTTCCACAAATTCCAGTTCACCTTTTTTATTTCTCATATACAAAAATCGTCATTTTTCACCCCACCCATCCATTAGGTGACAAAATATCAAAGCTTTTTGCCGACAAAATCAAAGCGGCGTGACAATAGGCTACCCCCACCCCCCATCACCGGTGTCACGTGACATCTGGACAGCCCCAATGCGTCAAACAATCCAACAATCTGAAAGAAATGGACCTGGAAGAAAACGAGGACATACTCGAGCATTAGTTGTTGATTGAATTTGTTACTGTTTTTATTATTTTTTTTGTATAAATATTGTCTATTGATTTTACCAACGCATTTTATATTAGGGACACTTTTAAGCAATATTTAGGTGGTTAAAATATTAGGGACACTTTTAACCAGTATTAGGGTTGCAAATTCCCTTTTTACCAAAACTCAATATATAAAAAAATCTCTAAAACCATTTCTTTAAGGGGGTAAATTTGGGCTCCCTTTTCTCACAACCGTCTTGATTTTTCTATCAAAAAATATGACTATAATAATCTATATCCAACTAACGTTAGAGGTTCACGTATTTGTTGTAATAATTCTTGCTGGGGATTTATTATATATTTAAAAAATCAAATATATTACATATTTGATTTCTTTGATTTTTATAAACTGCTTTAAACTTTTACTAAAAACATGTTAGTAAGTATTATTTAGTGCAAATTTCAGCATTAAATTAAAATTAAAATTCGTGATTCAAAGGCTAAACAAAACAATTTATTTTCACTTTGCTTTTTTTCGAAAAAGTTAGTGTTTGAAATATCTTTTTTATATAAATTTGATAAAAAAAGATTTCAATTTCATCCTTCGCTTTTTTCTATATTTTTTGGCAATCACTGTGGTCCCTTTTCTCCCTCAGAGCTTACCTTTCTTTCACACCTCTTTCTAGACAACAATGGTACTTGGAACCACTTGAGTAGTAATCGTCATAAGATTCTAAATGAGATAGTGAAAAAAATCATTTTGCACTTTTATTTCTGCAGTAAAAAAATATATAATGGCTGAAGAAAATTTTATTCCTAAAGATGCAACTCAAATAGTAAGGTTTTTAAATTGCTTTTGTCAAATTCAAAGCTTCAGCTGTTTTAGAATGAATTTCTTGAAAAATATCCGGCATATGATGGAAGAGGAATCAAAATTGCTATTATTGATTCAGATATTATTGATTTGTGTTTACCAGGATTGCAAAAGACAACAACAGGTCTTCAAAAAGTATTTGATTGTTACGGTAAACCAAAAATAACTGTGGATACTTCAACTACTGTAGAAACAAATAGATACAACTACATAACCGGATTATCTGGTCGCAAGTTAAGAGTATGTAATTCTTCTTTTTGTATAAAGAAAGAGACAAATTTTTTTGGGTAAAAAGCAATATTTCTGATTTTTATAAAATTCTTCCATAAAATGACTTCATTGCTGAAATTGTATGATTATTGGCTAAGAATGGTACTGCAAAAGCGAGAATCTCAATTTTGCAGTACGCCTAAGATGACTGTGCCGCCTTTGATGTACAGCAAAAACCTTTTTTGTTCTAGGGGTAAAAGAGGAATTGTATATCTCGAGATATCTGAACATAGTCTGCAAAAAAAACAGAAATTAAACGCTAGATGCATTTTTTTAAAACTTCACTGCATATACAGAGTGGTATTTTATTTTTGCCTTTTGTTTTTTAGACAGCAAATCGTTGCCAATCATTCCTAGGGTTGATGTGGGTGGGCGCTACCGAGTTTTAGGCAGTCATGAACTTTCCAAACACAAAACTTTCAAAAATTAATTTTTTGTAGGCTGGATGTTTATTTTTGCCTTGAAAATGTAATGAATTAGCTGTAACAGTATTTAAATCTTGAAATTTTTTTCTAAATATAATATCCCAAGGTTACGGTAGTTTTGTAATTTCAGTTATTTGCCTTTAAATGTAAACTCCTAAAAGAATGTTTAGTCGACAAAATAAGAAGCCTTAGTTTTCGACATTTTTTCAAAAAATAATGATATATGCGCAAATTTTTGATTTGGGCAACAGCGCCAACATATTGATATATGGTAATATAAAGAAAAAAATTTTTTAACACTTTTACTGAAAATCTTCACATTTGCTGAAAATATGTTGAAGATAACTGAAAAGTATCGGCTGTGATATAAGTGTAACAAACTTGAAAAACAAGGCTCTGCGATAGAGAACAAATTTTTCAAAGTTAGTTCAAATGTTATAGCTTTGGTACCAAAAGATGCAGAATTTTATGAACATAAAAAATATCAAAGGATAATGTTAAAAAAAATAATCTGAAAAAGATCCGCGCTTTAGAAAATCCAAGTGAAATAATATAAGTAGATCAAGTTGTGAAGAGACAGGATTAAAACATAATTGTTTATCAATATTTCGCTATTAATACAGCATCATTAGGATACAAAAAAGTACAATGAAAAAGTAAAAAATACAATCAAATATGCGCACGCAACAAAAAAAGGCCATCTTTTCTTTCAGAAATGTTTGAGTTTTTATTAAAGGGAGTGTCTCAGTCAAGCAAAAAAACCACGACGGATGGTCTCAGCACGAAAACGCTTCAGAATGTTAAAGTTCTAAAAATATCATCCTTTTTCTATCAATTTAAAAACTGATTAAATATAGCCCGAGAAGAAACTGTTTTTCGTTTGATCTATATTTTTATCATAGATGCTGAATTTAATCTCTATCGAATGCATATGTTATAATCGTGAAATCGAATGAAGAATGGGTCATTTGGCCAAAAAACACAAAAAGACGCTAATTTCGGGGTTTGAAAATTTCTTGCTGACGTCAGCACTAGACTGTCCCTAATTAGGATTTATTAATGCCATTCAAAAAATATGTAATCACTAATAAAAAATTTCCCGGTTTAATAAAAATGCAAAAAATAGTAATGTTAAAAATATTGCATTAAACATTATCAATACTTTTGGAAGTATTTCAATGCCTTGTTTTAATTGCTACTATGCTCAGAGTTTTACTACTGAAAGAAAGTTACAGATTTCGTCAAAATGGAAAAATCCGTCTAGCACGTGACATCTAGGAAGCAAATCGTTCCATGAATTATTTGATACACTGATGGATGGCAAAGTTTGTTAACAAAAAATATTTAATAAAAGATATATTAATTACAGGAAAATGAAGGAACAGAAAAAAACCTTGTTAAAATAATAAATAAAGATTTTGCTTTGGTAAAAGACAAAATTGTTGATTGCATTGTTTGGTTTGATGGAAAAACTTGGAGAGCGTGTATTGATACTTCATTTTCAACATGTTTTACAAATTTAGAAAACATGAAAGTTTTATCAAGTTATGACAATCAATATGAATATGCATTTTTTTATGACAAAATGCCATATTGTGTTACAATAGCCGACAACGGGAATTCGTTGCAAATATTACGTCCCTATGATTATCATGGAACTTTAGTTACTCAGGTGGCAGCAGCATATTTCCCTGATAATTCTAAAAGCAATGGATTAGCTCCTGGTGCTCAAATCGTTTCAGTGCATTGGAAAAACCTTGAAGAAGCGGTACGATTCAAGTTATACTGCGTTTTTTTTAATAAAGATTTCTCATTTGATTCATAATTTTTTTCATTCGATTTACGCAATAGCTAGTAGCGCAGTGATTATCAAAATGCATTGGAAGTAGAAGTCCCCAACTGACGCCAGGGCTTCACCCTTTTTTCAGGGTTTGAAGCCCCATATTTTGTCTAGTTAAGTTAAGAACATAATATTAGCGGCCGATTCCTCCTTCCTTGGATTTAATAGCGCATGTAGCTGGTAAGTTGCAGACGATAAACACTTTTGCAGGGCCGCAAATGGGGGGGGGGGGGGGGGGGGGGGGGGGGGTGAGAGACATATCCTTCTATTTCAACCTGTCTATTTTTGGCATTCGTCGCACTTCGCCAAATGGTCAAAATAAACAGGTACGTTAAACTTTTTTCTATTTTCCAATTTCAGGGCGGAATCCCCCCCCCCCCCCCCCCCCAAAAGTTGCGGCCCTGACATGGCTACCATAGTGCCCCCTCCCCCTTGAGTTTTGCAACAAAATAATAGTATCATTTGGGTCTAAAAATATCCCCCCAAAAATATTACGTGCCAGTTCAGGCGTTAAGCCTTTTTTTTCGGCGTTCGAAAATATTGCACGTTTTTGTCATGCGATGTTTTTTGAGCATTCCTTCACTCAAGCCTCCATGGCTAAGTGCTATAGACATTAGGTTTTGAACAGGTGTCCCGGTTCGATTCCCAGCCGGGAAAATTTTTATTTTTTTCAAATTTGTTGTCAAGTGTTTCCTTTAATTTTATTGCTCTTTAAAAGAACTATGAGCTGGGCCTACTTTCTTGTTATCCATACTTTTAAAATATTATAAATTGTTACATTTCTTGATGAGCATTTTATTAAAAAAAGTTGATTATAATCAACTATATATAAATGATAGATATTTTTGTTTCTACAATTCTGTCAAAAGTAACTCTTACTTTTATTGTATTTTCTGTGTACAAATAAAAATTTCAGCGGTTGGGAATCGAACCGGGGGCACCCTAATTTATTTACCCCTGCTGTTCAGTTTGTTAGCAAATTTACCGAATTTTCAATTTTACCGATAAATGTACTTCTCTATTAGTAGACATAAATTTTGTCATGAAAAAATTCCACTCATACTGATAATCGCTGCCTGATCAGTTATTTTAATCAAGTAGGAAATCCGGATCTTTATTTGACAAATTTTGTATTTTTTTCAGTTTCTAACAAATACAGTTTTTAGCTTTTAAAATGCATTGAGCATAAAGTTGACATTTTGAACTTTTCATGTTCTTTTCCGATAACGCCATTTCTTCTCCAGACGATTAAAAAAATGGTCGAAGAATATGGAATAATAATAACCCAAGCTGCAACTAATATGGGACCATTTTATACATCAATGCCACAACAATATGCAAAGATTTCCGAATATGTATTTATGATTGGCTCCGTGTTTACCGCTGAAATGAAAAATAAATTTTATTATAATGAAACAATTAATCAAGTGCATAATTATTGTTCGAAAGGTCCTTTGCCATCTGGATCACGTGGAATCGATTTTGTTGCTCCTGGAGCTGCAATTGTTGATCTTCCAAAATGGTACCGGACTAAAAGTGAAAGCCGTCACGGGACAAGTCTGGCCGCTCCAAATGCTGCAGGTTCAATTGCCTGTTTACTTTCAGCTTTGAAAACAAATTCATTTAAATATTCACCGGCAATGATAAAAATGGTATTAGCAAATACTGCTTATCTTCCACAAGCCGCTGATAAACTTTCATTTGGTAATGGAATTATTCAAATTTTGCATGCATTTGAATTTATTAAGAAATCGATCAATGATTTGCCATTGCGATGTTTGATGCCAGTTTCAGTAGACGAACCGAACCAAAGAGGGATTATTTTTTATCAAAATAAATTCGAATTGCCACAAGTATATCGTTATTATGTAAATATCGACCCAACTTCGAATACAAAATGGATTCTAAAATGCACTGACAATGCAAAAAAATTCATTACCCATTGTAAAAGTGATAACTTTTTTATCGTTAAAATTGATACATCTTTATTAGAAGAAGGAAGTATTAATTATGCAGAAATTTACGGAATTGATTTTTTAAATCCATCAATTGGTCCACTGTTCTATCTTCCAATTACCGTAATCTGTCCAGCAGAATTTACCAGTAAAGAAATAATTTTAAAACCAGGCCACACAACACATTTCTTCTTCCGATGTCCCACAGAAACTCAAAAATGCACAATCAACATCACTTCGTTAAATAATGATAATAAAAGTGAAAATGAAATTACAATGGAATATTGTCAGAAAAAAAATTTCAAGTTCCACAAAATAAAATTAGAGAATGTTTTAAAATTCACAACAAAGAATGAAAGAAACACTTTGACATTTAAAATAGAGAAAGACGAAACACCTTTTGAAATATGTTTTTATCATAAGCATTTAAACGCCTTGACTTTTAAACTGGATTTCTGTTTTCAAAAAAATGGATGAACTTTGTGATGGCCAACGATAGTTTTGTTTCACCGTGAATAACAAACATGCATTCAACATTAGCACTTTCGCATTTTTGTTTAAAATAATTTATTATCAAATTGTGAATGATTATAAAGCGTTTTTAAGTATGCCCATAAAAAGAAATTTGTGTTTAACAAACTAATGATACCTTTCGTTATGTTGCATTCTTTGAACTTACATTCTATGGTAAAAATTTTTTCTTCTTATCATTTCATCTGGGTTATCATAAAATAGGCAAATATGCAAGCTTCAAAGATCCACAAATAACAGAAATGTAGTCCATGGGACTCATTGAATGGGTTCAATAATAAAAATGCATTGCGATTTTATCTGTAAAGAAAATGGCAGCATTTGTAGACAAAAAAAGTAAATAAGGGTTTCATGCTTGATACGGATTTCAAAAAAGAATTTTCACCAAAAAAACGATATGTCGCAGCAAAAATAGTTACTGCAATCAACAACAAAAAGTTTGTACATTATATAACTTTTTTCATAGATTGTCTCACAATGTACAGGGTAATCCAGTTAAAAGTCCGACTTGTCTTCAGCTGCCAAAGGAGTTCTAGAAACTTCCAAGCGTTGCCATAAAATAGTTATGACAAACATAAACTCAATCAAATTTTGCGTAGCGCCGGCTAAAAATTAGCACAGATTATGAAATTCCAGACTCTGCTGCACTAAATGGTAAAAAAATAAACCCTCTAGCTTCAAAAATGACAAAATGACAGCCATTTGAAAATATACATCTTTTTTTAAAAAACGGGAAAATTTTTTTAACGTTTTTCTTGATCCAGATCAAATTTGTCGACGTATTCATTAATACTTAAACAAACGCATTAACATCAGAAACATCAAATAAAAAACGCATTTCATGCATTTTTATTTTCTAGGCTACATTACATTCATGCTGTAGCACACATTTTACCACCAATTTAAATTATCATAAAGTAAATGCTAAACAATTTATTTTCTCATATTTCATCTTCAAAAACTATGAAAAAAATGACATTGAACAAAACTCATCAAAGAACTGTATCAGTGGCATTTTCATTTTATCATCATCATCTACTACAGGCATACTGTATTCAACATTTACCAGCGAAGTAAACAAAGTCTATCTTTGTTACTTTAAAGTTTTTAGATTTGTTAATGATGTAATAAAAGAAGAAAGGGTTAAATAATATTAATATATTTATTAAGAAAGCCCGAAGGCGACGACCAGCAAAAGCTAAGAGCAACTATCTACAATGGACAATATAAAAAAGTGTTCAACAAAAAAAAAAGAGAGAGAGAGCGAGCAAGAAGAGAGAGAGAAAATAGAACAAAACGATTACCCTAACCCAAAATAATTTTTTTAGTTTGTTGAACTTTCATTGGATGATTTACCGTATTCTCGATATCGAAATGTAATAAAAGAAGTAGTAATGGATGAAGAACAAAAGAATTGGAAGACAGAATGGGAAAAAGCAATAAAGACTCATCCAGAAGCCATCAATCCAGATTACAATATTTTAATTAATTCAAAACCATATTTACGTTTTAATGCAACACAAATATCTAAATTTGAAAGTGAATATTTTATTTGGATTGATGCCGGATAATCACATGGTGAAAAGAATATTATCCCCCAATTTTATGGAATCCGGTATTACCACCTGGAAGGACTTAAAGATAAAACTCTCTCACGAAGTACAGTACCTGAATTTACAATTCGAAGTGTTCCATTAAAAATTGATCCGGGTCAAATGCGTGGTGCCGTTGAAGTTGCAAAAGAAGCAGGATCACCGATACGTCCTCCAACATTATCCAGTTCATTTCGACCACTCTCACGTTCCATATCCCGTTCATTACGTAATGATAATGAATTAAAAGAATTGCATTTTGATAGAAAAAAGAATTTTTAGTAGTATTAACGATATATTTTTTTGTATTAGCGGGATAGATACTCACTCACATAATCCATTTTTATGGCATTTTACGTGTTATTTTTTGTAAAGAATTTTTATCGTCAAAGTATGTATGTATGTTTATAGAATAAAGAAGCAATATCTACACATTTCCCGATTATAGTAATGAACGAAAAAAAATCGAATCATTTAAAGCTTTAAAAGCATTTTATGAAAAAAATGTTGATATGGGTAAATTATCTTATACAAAAGAAATAATATTTTTAAATTTATTTTGTTTTGTCCTTCCTCCAGTTTGTTTTTTGCAACTTTTTTTTTGAAAATCGCTTTTTGAACAAGTATTGTTATGGTCTTAACACGAACATAAAAGTAAGGGATACGATCACCTTTTCTTATGCGTTGCTGCAAAAAAATCATTTGGACCCGTGTTTTTCTTTTTTTGCTACCCCTACATTCCTTATCTATATTTTTTTAATTGCGTGGATTTTTTTTATAATTTTTCTAAACATAATAGTTCTTTTAGGCTTTAATAATCGTCAAACTTCGTCAAATCCATCATGGATAAGTCAGGGAAAAAGTCACCAAGTATTGATGACTGCAAAAATATATGGAATTTGTATCACCGTATTGATACTGAGTATGTAAAATTTGTTTTGCTTTTTAATTTTAACCAGCCTTTTTTTAGAAAGAAACCTCCACCACCACCACCACCAAAAAGAAAAAGCTCTGAACCATCACCTTCTAAAAGGTATGTTTTTTGATTATACTTCATTGATTTTTAACATATTTTTCCTTTTTTAGACTTTATGTTCGAGCAATTTTTACGGGATACAGAAGAGGTCTTCGTAATCAACATGAAAATACTTCTCTTCTCAAACTTGAAGGTGTTCATACTCCAAAAGATGCTAAATTCTATCTTGGAAAGCGAGCTGTCTATGTCTACAAAGCAACCAGCAAGAAAATAGCTCGTAATGGTGGTGAAAAAACAAAGATTAGAGCTATCGGGGGACGTGTTACTCGTGTGCATGGTAATTCTGGTGCTGTTCGTGCTCAATTTCATCGCAATCTTCCTGCAGCTGCTATGGGAAAAAGAATTCGTGTTGTAAGTTTTTTTATTAATACAACATCTTAATATGAATTATTAATTCTTTCTTTTTTAGATGCTCTATCCAAGTAATATTTAATGCTGGTATCTCTCAACTTATTCTTGGTATAATCCGTATTTATTATTGTTTTGTTTGTTTAATAAACTTATAGTTATTATATTACGATTCTTTAACATCACATTGGGCTAAGGTTATTTGTATGGGGTTAGCGATATATTTGTGCTGCTTGAGCTCTGCTTTTGTTGGCACTAGATTTGTTAGCGTATAGGCGTCGTATGAACCAGAATCATAGCCTTTTCTTCACATCGGCAGCCGTTGCTAACAAACGCTTAAATAACTGTAAAAACTTGTATATGCATAACCTCTCCATTATACTCGTTACTGTAAGTCTTTTTGACGAAAAAGACGAAAGCTTCATTTTTGAACAATAATTACTTTATTCTTTCAACAAACTTTTTGAACTTTTGTTACAATTAGCAATAAGTCAAGAGATGCCAACATCCATCCAAACTCATATTTAGAAGGGTGCATTGCGGGCATTTTCCCTCTCCGAAATTGGCAAATTTTTTTTGATCTTATGTCGACGCGTGTTCAAGCTGCAAAAAACTGTTTACAACTTTGGTTAGTACTGATAAAACATTTTTCTGTCTAGTCATTATTTATTTTAGATTAGTTCTGCATTGGTAGTTTAAACACTTTTAAGTTTATTTTAATTATAACTGTAAAATAAAATGTAAACGAAACAGCATTAAATTTTTATAAAAAAAATTGCATGAAAGATCGAAGGCAAGAAATTATTTTTAGTTACTGCCATGATGGCGTTAAATTAGGACCATATACGGTTGAATAGAGAGGATTCCCAAAAACTGGGATTTGTGGAGCAAGTTGGCTTAAAGCTAATAGAGATGATTGACTTAATTGATTATTCTAAAAGTTTAATTTTGAATAATATTGTAAATAAAAAATGGTTACATTTGGTTCAGCAGGACGACCCCATGAACATCGTAACATTTGTCCATCAAGTTCTTCAAAACTCATTTCAAGGATTGCCTTTGTTGCTCCATCCTTTGTTACAAATGTAACAAACCCATAATTTTGTGAGGCAAACATTCGAATTTCTTTTATTTCACCAAATTTCATAAAAGATTTTCGAACATTTTCTTCTAAAAATGCTTTATTGTAGCTTCGAATATTTTTAAGCAATTTAATTACCTGTTGTATTAGAATTTAAATTTCCGATATAAACAGTTGTATTATCAATAGGCGTTGCATTAAAAATTTGTTCATATGACAGTGCCTTCTTTTCATCTTCTGGTGTTCGGCGTACTGCCCAATTGGTACGAACTGCTCGACGACCAACCATTTGACCATTCATCTTTTCAATAGCAGCTTCAGCATGCTAAATAAAAATTTATATTTTTTTAAAAATAATTTTATGATATACCTCTTTATTTGGATAAGTCACAAATCCATATCCCCGTGATTTCATTGATTGCGAATCCCGTATTACTTTTACCTCGCTGAAAAATTTCTTTGTTCACATTATATGAGAAATAATTACATACGAAATTTCACCAAATTTGCTAAATGCATTTTTTAGCATTGTATTATCAACTTCTGATGAAAGATCTCCAACAAAGAGATGAAAATGTTCTAAAAAGGAAGAGAGTATTGTAATAACAGAAAAACTTTAAACATACTGCTTGTATCAATTTTAGGTTGAGCAGCTATTTGTTGTTGTGCGATTAATTGTTTTTGAAAATTTGCTAACGGTAATGTAGTTGAACCATTTTGGGGTAACAAAACAATAGGAAATCCTTCAAAAGCATTATTTGTACCCGTAAGTGATGCGGTTGTTGCCATGGCTGTACCATATGGTGCAGTCATCGATGTAAGCTGTGCAGTTGGATAATATGGTATTCCACCAGATTGCATTAATGTAATAGCTTGTGCAGCAGCATTAAGGCCATTTTGTCCAAATAGATTTACAGGTGTTGAACAAAGTGAACTGGCTGTAGTGCCTGTTGAAGCATTTGAACCATTTGTATGAGCAGCAGCTGCAGCCGCCACAGCAGCCGCAACAAAATTTGAATTGGGTGCCATTGCACCCCCAAAGTGATGATGATAATTATGTGATGTTATTGGTGTTGTACCAGGTACCCCAACAGCAGTCATCATTTTCTTGCTTAATTGTCCAAGATATGCAAGATCTGAGGCAGTGGTGTCGTTGTATACTAGCAACGATTGCCCTCTTGATGCTGCTGCAGCTGTAGCAGAGGTAGATGATTCGAGAGGAAATGAACGCTTCAGATTGATAATATTCTTTTAAAACCGATTATGGCGCTGTATAAATAGCACCAATCGGTTTTATTATTAAAAATTTTAAAATTATTAACAAAAATTTGTTTCGTTTTAAAAAGATGAAGAAGAAAGTTTTAATTAATGCTTGAAAATTCTTTAAGCCAATAAATAAATCAATAAAATTTGTAATTTGAGGGTCGTGTAGCCGACGTATGCCTAAAAAGCATTTTATTAGTCTTGTTTTTAATATAACTGTCTACGTGTGACAGAAATAACATTCATTTTCTATCACAAAAATACCACCAAAAAACAATGCTCGAACAAAAACATTAATAAAAAAGCTATCAGTTTTGCTTCATTTTTGGTTTTTATTTCTATTTTTTTAAATAATAGCTGCTGATGTGAAACAAAAAAATAGATGAAAACATCAAAAAAATAAAACTGAAGGGGATAAAAACATTAAAAAGAGGAAGGAGACTGTAGTGGCTTATAAAAATGCAAACATAAATGAATGTTTAAAAAGCTTTAACGTTTTCATTTTTGCTAAAAAAAAAGGAAAGAGGAAAGAAGCAGAATCGATCAGTAACGTTAAAAAAAGACCATTTTTGGAAGACAAAAAAATGTAAAGGAGAAGAAAAAGTTTTTTTTAAAAAAAAGAAGCTGCAAGTGATGTCTAAGTTTAATTAAGTTAGTCAGTTAAGTTGTGCCTTTGTTGAAGAGGTGGATTCTAATTTACGCATAATGCTGCTTTCTTCAGTTTTTTTACTCTTTCTTCTTGTGGTAAGCTTTACTCAAAAAATTTCTTTTTCAAATAGTCCAAAATTTCTCTAAAAAAGCATGCCATATTGCTACTTTTTTTGTGTCAAAAATGAAGTTTAAGGTGTTGATCTTGGCCGCAAAAAAATGTCAGGAAGAAAAAAAGGAATAGTTCATGTTTCAAGGAGAAATAATATTCATCCAACCGTTATGAGGGTTAAAAAGCCAACGCTTCACCGATTTTATACAATATATAAATGATTATTATTGAGTTTAAAGTTGAATTTAAATACTAAAAAAGATGTGGCACAAGAAAAAAGAAAATAAAAGAGGATAAAGTGAATCAAAAAAATGAATGTTAAAGTTTTTTTTAAAAAAAATAAAAGATTAAACAAAAGCAGAAAAATAGCCTTTGAATGGAACAAGATTAATTTTTTAAAAAAGGCCGCAAAAAACTGCCATTTACAGATAGATAAAGATGCTTTATGTAATAAAACGTCAAAATCTCACCTCTGTTACATTATTAGAAAAAGGGGATTATTTTTATTTCAAAGCAATGCAACAACAAAAATCTTTGAAAAAGGCGTTACATTTTGCTTATTAATAAACTATTATACAAGCATTAATGCCAAAAATAAGCATTTTTACGCATGATGTAATTATTAAATTTAGTAGCTATATAAAGAACTGAGATTTAAGAAAATAGAAACATGAATAATCATATTTATCTTGAAAATCGAAGAAATGATATAAAGAACTTCTAGCCATAAAACTGATGATTTCTCTGTCGAAATTTGGTTTCGAGATTACGACCAAAAAACAAAGCGCCAAAAAATGCAACAGCTCAACAATAAGAAATATAAACGTAGAACATCTAGTCATAACATGGCTTTTTGGATCCCAAAACAAATGAAATTGAAATTCCGAAAAAACCGAGATGGAAAATGTCTTTAATTTGTATGCATAATTAGAAATACTTAAGATTTTGATGCATTTTTTTTTGCTTTTAGTAAGACACTCAAGCGTTAATAAAGTTTGACTGAAAAAAAAATCGACGTAGCACCGCTTTTTCATGGGACAAAAGTAGTTTTCGCCAAAGCTTTTTAACACTTTTTACATGTGCTTTTTGGAATAAAAAAACTATAGATTAGAAAATTAAAAATAAAATAAAAGTAATCTGCTTTTAGAAATAAAAAAAACAGATTTAATGGCAGAAATTTAAAATGTGACAAATCACGTTCAAAAAATATTGACAACTTAATGTTCGTTGAATCGTAATTAAGAAAATAGCTCTAAGACAAAACATATGTCTTAAATGAAGGGAAAAACAGAAAATAAATAGTTGAGGTTATATTTAACAAAAGTCAAAAAAGCAGCTGAAGTTTGCAAAGCGATGATGCGGAAGACTAAAAGGGATTATAATGCCTTAAAAGTATTATGCTTCTCCCATTTCCTTCCTTCCCTTTTTTCATAAACTTCAAAATCCCTCTCTTCTTTTTTTGAAATATAAAAAACAAACTTCTTGGTGTGGGTTTTGTTTGGTTCTTCCTTTGGTAGTGGCGGTCGAGGTAAAATTTTGACAAACTGATTAAGAAAAACTATGAATATAAAAATAAATAAATAAAACGGCAGGAGGCAACAGAAACCTTAAAAGAAGTGAAAGTAAGTCAGAAAAGAAGTGATAACTAAGTTAAAAGGGGCGAAATTGTAAAACGTCAAAATAGTCATAACTTTACTTTATAAGCGGTAATTAAACTAAAATAAAAACAGAGAGAAATGGTTGTTATGGGTTTTCTTTTCTCTATTTCTCTCTGTATTTTTTTATTTCGCCTTCTTCCATTGGAACAAAATAGCGCATTAAATCAAAAATGAAAAAGAAGAAGAAGACAGAAAAAAATCAAATACACCGACATCTAATAAAAAATATATATAAATATTAAAAGGAAAAAATACACAGTTTTGGCATGTTTAGGCCTTTGTTTGCCCAGCTGAAGCTGCTGGTAGTGCATTTTCTTCCTTCTTTTTACCCTTCCATCTTCTTCTTTCTTTTATCCATGTCACGCAAGCGCGCATCCGAAAGTCATCAACATTGCGCTTTTGTCTGCAGCATTCAAAGTGACATCTTGTCATTTTGAGGCCAAAAAGGTTTAAAAAGTCCACAATCAATTATGAATGAATGTAATATCTATTCAGAAAAAAGGTGCTTTTCCAATGGATTTTCATGAATTTTTTGAAAAAAAAGTATTATTCTATCAGGAATAAAAGAAGTGGAAGAAAGATACATAGCAACAATAAAAACAGAACGACATTAATAAAAAAAATGTGTATATGATGAGATAGTTTTTGGTGTCAAGAAAAAGTATTATAAAAGAGCAGGAAACAACGACTTGACAAAAGCAATAAACGAAGAAACGCAAAACAAAAAAATGTATATGTTGAAATAACATATGTGCCGATATTAGTGTTTTAAAATGAGGTTTAAAAGTGTCTCCAGATGGAATGAATGAAGACAACAATGGCCATATTGTATCAATAAGCTGCTTTTTTCTGCATGACATTGCTATAATTGGTAATTTTAAAGGAGTTGTAAAAATACAACATATCTTTTTCATTTCTCGACCAGCAATAACCGTAAAAATATTAAGCACTTTTAAAAAGAAAAAAAGCCCCAAATTTCAGCCTATATTATTTTTTTCAAATTTTGTTCGAAACAAAACACTGTTGCTCATGGTCATATTTTCTTCCATTTTTAGACCCAATATATTAACAAATATATATATAGATATGTTCAACTCTTTCGAAAGATAATCCGTTGGTAATACATCCTAGTTGGAAACAAAGTCCTCCTCTAGTAGTAGTAGTAGCGTAGATATAGATGCTTCTATTAAAGAGAAAAAAGTATAGCCGGAAAAATATGAAAGAGAGAAAGAGAAAAAACTAAGATAATGAAAACAATGTCAAGCATCGAGAAATTTATTTTTCAAAAAAAAGAAGGTTAAAACGGTCGTTCAGTTTTTTTTAATGTTCAACGGAACGTTGATAATGATACAAAGGTATCACAAAAAAAGGTTTTTTTTGATATTCACGAGATCTACATTTATAAAAACTTTTACGCTTTTTTTCAACAAAATATAATGGTTTTTTGTCAGTATTTTTTGTAAAAAAAATGGAGAACAAAAAATGCGAAAAAAATGAATGATTGAAAAGAAAGCGGTCACTTGACATGCCATTACCGTATATCAAGAAAAAAAGTTTTGCAAAAAAAACTTAATCAAAAGATGAATTTTTCGTTGACCATTTTTTGCAGTATTGTTTTAGAGTTTAAAATAATAATTTATTAAAAAACTTTATGCTTTAGAGAAAAATGAAAAAATTAATTTTCTCAACCACAAAATGAGGCCTTGACAACTAATAAATCACACATATAACCCTTCCGGCTGCGCAGACTTTTTTCTTCTAAAAAATATATATGTGTATTGAAAACAGTTAAAAATCAAGTCACAGCAAAACAGTTCAAGGGCATTAAAAAACATGAACATCATTTACAACGAATGCAATTGTTTTTTTTACTATTTTTTGGTGTTCCTTTCCGTGCTTGTACATCCATTCTTTCATGTTTTTCTTTGAAAAAAGTGTTATTGCTAATTTTTATAATCACTTAAAAAAAGATGTAAATACAATTTTAATAAAAAAAAACATAAAATGGCAAATAATAAATAACAAAATGGAATTAAATTTGTGTTATTTGCGATGCTTCTTTAACAGATATATATCTTATTGAAAAAGAAAAAATCTCTTTTTCCACCACCGTACTTTTCTCAGACTTTTGTCCCTCTTCTTTTTCTTCTTCCTTTGTTTGTCTTCATCTTATAAGTGGTAACGTAACCTTTTATCATTAATCTGTTTTAATTCTTAAGAGAAAAACAGTTTTGAAGATTTGCATTAAATGTCAAAAAAAATTTGTTAAATTTTTTCTATGAAGAATAAGAAGGTGAACAACATTTAAAAAGGGTGGATGAATGATTATATAATCCTTTCAATTTCAACACAAACAATGTTATCAACTCTTAAATGTCATTCAATTATTTTTTATTTATTTTTTTCAGAGATAATTTTAAATTTTTCATTAATGACAGATTTCCCTCCTTCTTTTTAAGTCACAAGGTAATCAAAGAAAACAGAAAAAAAGTATGTG
The DNA here is from genome assembly GCA_024447215.1 of Panagrolaimus sp. LJ2400. Taxonomy (NCBI): domain Eukaryota; kingdom Metazoa; phylum Nematoda; class Chromadorea; order Rhabditida; family Panagrolaimidae; genus Panagrolaimus; species Panagrolaimus sp. LJ2400. Next base: position 7,702,508 of record JAMRYA010000009.1, on the reverse strand, counting down.
AAATTTTGATTAAAAATTCATTTTGTCCATTTAGGTTATGATGATTAAATGACAACAGAGATGTAAAAAAATAGACAATATTCCAGACCTCTTTGTTTCATCCAAGAAAAGGTTCTTCGAAGTCCAAGAAGAGGCTTACGTATTCACTTTTTTTTCGTATATGCCACATTAATGTCTGAGTCTAATTAGTTGAAACTTCGTTATTTGAAAGCCAAAAAAGAACACTCTTTCTTTTATTAGTGTCGTACATGAAGGGATATATCCTCAAAATTGCTCGCAAATTTTTTTCTTTATATAAATGCTTATTACGTAACTGATTGCATTTCCTTTTCTTTTTAGGATAAAATTAAAAATGGTGTAAGTTCAAGTTTTATTTATTGCAAAAAAAGAAGAGGACGAAGATGAGCTGCTGCTCCAGAAATCTTTCTTTGCATTTTTTAATATGACTTTTTTCTATTTATTCACGTATTTTTTATTTATTTTAAGTTAGAAATCTTTAGACCATCGTCACATATCAATGGGCCTGAGGGCTTTAAAAACATGGAAATTAAGCGTAGAAATGTTTGCTTTGTCTTTTTTCAAAATGAGATGAAAAAAAAAGAAAAAATCAAAAGTGCACGGAGCTTCTTCGATAAAAAAATATGGCACATATATTTTTGAGGTTATCATGTTTCAAATATTGGCGGAAATACTTTTTGATCATTTCTTTGAAATTCAAATTATTTAAATTTTAATGTAAAAAATTCTCTCCTCCTCTGTTCCATAGGGAAAAGGAAATTACATTCTTTATCTTTTATATTATTTTAAGAAATGAAAACTTTTTTTTGCCGCTTTTCGTATTTTGAACTTCTTTTGTTATTTTTTGTCGGAAGAAATGGAAAAAGTCCAAGCATTTCCATTTTTGTCATGTTTTTGTTTTTGTGCTTTTTAATTGTATGCAAAAAGTTTTTTTGGCTTCCAAGTGGTTGGCTAAAATTTGTATTTTTTCTTCAATGAATTTGACTTTCTTTTCCAAACACAACATTGTCTTTCCTTGTTATCATCAGAAATTTACAAACGCAGTTCTTTTTTTCTATTTTTGCATAATTTACTATTCTTAAAGAACTCATTCGTTAAAAAAAGTTGAAGAATTATGTCATTCTTTCTTCATTTTCTTCTAACACATTACAATACACACATTTTTTGAATAAGAAAAAGCGAAAAATAGTTGAAATAAAAAAGTGATCTCATCTTCTCATCAGGTTTAAAATAGCAAAAAGAAACGCATTGTTTTTTCATTTTCATTTCAACCGTATACTAAAATGTAATTTTCTTTTTTTCATTTTTCTTCTCATCCACACAAGCAGGCACCAAAGTGAAAGTAAGCTTTTTTTAAAGGCTTGACTTTTTTTGATAAGCAAACAATACATTTCGGAAGAATTCTTTAATGAATCTTTTTGCTGCATTTTCTTACTTTTGTGGCACTTTCAATATTTTAATTTTAAACTGAAAAAACAGTTTTGTTCCACAAAGCATTGATCGTCTCCTTCTTCTCTAATTTTTCTTTAAAATTCAAAATTTGACTTTTAAATTCAAAAGATTGCTCATTAGGTTGGTTCTTCTTTTATGGCAATCAAAGAAGATATCATAGATTTTTAATTTATTTCAATTAAACGATAGCATGTCCTTTAACTACACTGAAAAAACGATATATCGTTTATCATAATTGCGTTTGCTTCCTATGATAAGTGAAATTGAAATTTTTCATCGTTGATGTATAACTCAAGAAAAAGATTATGACTCGATGACGACATACCTTTTTTGCAATTCTCTTTCACTTTTCACCTGCATATTTTACATATTTTCAGAAACATTTGCATTCACAATAAAGACCACCCCACACTTTTTTTAGTTCTATTTTTAATTATCATCTCTGTAGTGTCATATTCCATCATTCTACTCTTTTTGGAATTTTTGTTGAAGTATTACGACTTTGAGCTTTGCTAATTTTAGCCATCTTAACAAAAAAAGATTCATCGATGTATTTAAAAGAAGGTAAAAGAACGTCCAAAAATATCTTCACAAATTTTGACTTATATTTATGTACGTACGTTTCTAACATAGAGCTTTTTATCTGTCTGGCGGATTTTTAAATTATTACTTTGAGAGTTTAATCATAGATGCCCTCCTCACTTGTCTTATATAAAATTGCAACATTTCAAGTTCAAAGAAGCCTATTAGTTTGATGAAATTTCACGGCGAAAGAAAAGAAAAAAAGATTTTTTTTGCATATATTTTTTTAAGCGTGTTTCCTGGGCTTTTAAACTTTTTTTTATTTCGTTTATTTTTATTTATAGTAAAACGAAAACTAAGCATAATTAAAACACAGTATTTCCTCTCTGTCTTCTGTGTTACTTTATTTCTTTTGAAATTTTAAAACATAAAGATTTTAAAGCGTTAAAAAGAGAAAGAGAGGCTAATTAAAAAAAGAAGGAAGAAAGAGAAATAAAAGTTGAAATCTAAGAAATATAAATAATATAAAAAGGTTCCCTGTAGTCATTTAAAATTATAAAGAAACAGTTATCAAAAAAATAATAAATTTTGTAAACTACTTTCCATTTTGTTTGCCTTCTTCTTTTTACTCTTGACTAATAAATAAAGTGAAGAATTTTTTACATCAAGCAGTCATTCAGACTGTTTTTTTGTTCTACCACGTCCCAGCCACCACCGCACACACGTGAGACAAATATCTAAAGTGTTTCAATGAACCTTCGGGGATAAACACTTAAATAATTATAAATTCATACGTTTCTTTTTTTCTCGCCTTTCCCTTTACAGTGTAAAGTTTCATTCTACTCATATGCTAATGGTTTAAAGTTATATAATTCTTTCGGAGGTACAAAAAACAACTTGAAGACATTCGTTAATGATTCCTTGTGATATGGAATGGTTCCCAGATGGAAGGTACTACTTTTTTCGATTGTATTAACTTTACAAAAAATGTCAATTTTTGTTGTCTTCACTTTACATAGCTGAATTTCTTGTTTGGCCACAAATATTTCAACTAAAAATTCACACAAGTAAACGATGCTTCCTGAAGTCCTCCTTTAAACTCTAAAAGAAGCTTAAAAAGTTATTTCTTTCTGACAAAATTTATCCTTAAAGTAACACAACACAAGTATTTTAGATGCAACATCTGTAATTTGAATAAGCAAAGTGGCGGTTTTTGACGCCATTTTTTTTTCAAAAAAAGGAAAGATTTTCTATGTTATCTATTTTTTCGTTTCAAATTGCTTCTTTGCTAAAAAAAATTTTGCAAGAAAAAAACAGAAGCAAAGAATACTTTAACACGATTAAATACATGTTGCGCAAGCAATTTTGTCGCATTCCTTTTTTATGCTTTTTCCCTTTCAGTGACCACCTGTTTTTTTATTCTTTATATTTTTTCCATAAAATTTTGCAAATTTTTTGTATGAAAACTTTGTTAGTTATTGGTGGTTTACTTATATACCCTAAATATGATTAGACAAAAACGTGGTTCTGTTTTTCTTCTTTTCAGAATTCGTCAACAAAACATACTTTTTTCTTCAAAAAAATGGAAGAAATTATTAACTTTAAAAAAGTTTTGCATCTCTTTCTTCCCCCCATTTTTTTGCTAAAAACAATTTCAATCTTTCCTCTTTAATTTCCCATGTGTGTTCTTTATAATTTTTTAACCGTATCCTTAAATATCTTCATTCTTTACACATACAAAAAAAGGTTTGCACTATTTTCGATATGTATTCACCTTCCTCTTTTCTTATGCTTCTACTTTCAAAAGATGGATTGCTTAATGACCTTTGAGCTTGCAAGAATGCTGCACTTTCTCATTAAAAATTTTTAAAAACTTTTTTTAAAGTCTTTTTTTATAAAACTATAAATGTTGAATTCCATATTTTAGCAACCACCCTCTAATTTTTACAAAAAAAGAACTTCAAAGTTCTTTATTATTTGTATCCATTTTTCTGCTTTTGTGAATAGAAGGATAATATGTGCAGACAACAAAAAAAAGAAAAAAAGGTGAAAAAAAGGTTATTCTTCTAATTCTATTATTAAAACTTTACATAGTTTCTTTTTTAAAAAAGTAATTTAGCTTTTCGTTTTATTGTTAAAAGTTCTTTTCTTTGCTTTTTTTAAATATGATTTTTGTTTTTATTTTTTTTTGCTTATGGCGGTTTAACGAGGTTGTCGTGTTTTTAATAAGCAGCAAATGCAAGAAACATTTGTTAAACTTAAAAATCAACTTTTATCTTTTGATTTTCGTTTTTTTTCAGTTGACATTTTTTTGACTTTGACACATATCAAAAATACACTTCCTTAAAATATTTTAAAGAAATAAAAGAAATTAAAATGGATTTATCATATGTTACCGGTGAACCAACAGAAGAAGATTTAAATCGGATAATTAAAATGAAAATAATGGATAAATGTTTACAAAGATTTGGTTATACAATGCCATGGATAGAATGTTCACGGCTTATGAATCAAATTCTTGGATTATCTCGAGATGGAGTACCTGCATGTTATCCAGATAATTACAGTAGGCCTCTTTTTTTTAAATATTGTAGACAACACTTTTCCATAATAATTGCTAGCGGCAATGCTGTTATTTTCTTTGCTTTCTCCTTTACTTTTAATAACATATTCTAACGCTATAATTTTTTCAGCACCTGTCATTGAACATAACCCTGAATTTTATTCAACTTGTAGCAGCGTTGAACAATTTATCGCTCAATACACCCTTCCAATTTTACAATTATTATGTCTTTTTGGGAATGCTTTAAATTTACTTATTTACCGATTACCGTATTTTGAAGGTAGTAGTTCAGTTCACTTTCTGCGAGCAAAAGCCCTTGCTAATATTGTTTTTGTACAATCTCGAACCCTTGAAGTTATTCATGCATGGATTTATAAAAGTGATCCAGATTTTGAGGGGGTTTATTGGAATACTCGACCTTTTATGATTACAGTTGCAAACATCAGTGGGACAATCTCAACTTGGTAAATTTTAATACTTTTGAAAAATCTTATATTTAATTAAATAATTATAATTAAAGGATGACTTTACTTGTGACAATTGAAACTGTACTCTGTGTATTGTTGCCATTTTCATTCCGTCAATATTGTACTCGCAAATTAACTATGATGATGTTATTAGGAACTTTTGCTGTTAGTACTGCACTTCATTTAACATTTCTGTTAACACATACTGTAGCAACTGAAACTGTGATAAGCACAAAAGTACTTGAAAATAATCAATGCTGGATTGCAAGTACATATTATTTAATGCAGCGAACACCCCTAGCATTACACGAAATTTATGAAAAAGTTTATTATTGGACACAAATGACCGTTTCAATTGTGTTACCAACAATTGCAATGTTAATTTGTTCAGTACTAATTGTAACTCAATTTACATTTAAAGTAAGCAAATTTCTTCCAAACATTTCAAAACAATAAAATGATTTTTGCAGGAACTTGGAGAAGCATTTTCACAACGTCGTAAATGTGTTATTCGGATGACGGTTACAACAACTTTGTCCCATTTACTTTTAGAAGGTCCAGCCCTATTAACATTTGGTGCAGCAGCATTAAAGGGTGCTGGAAGTGAAAAACACAATACAACAATGTGCATTCTAAATCATGCAAATAATCTGCTTTCGGTTGTAAATGCAACAATTCCATTTTTTGTATTCTTAGCATGTAATCAACAATTTCGACATATGACATTAGTATATTTACGAGCACAAACTGAATGTCATCGAGAAAAGAAACAAGCTCTATTAGCACAAGCTGCAAATCGAATTAGAATAGGAACAAATGAACGCTCATATGTCGATCAAACACTTATTGCTAAAGTATCAAATATTTGAACGTGTATTTCAAAAAAAAATATGTATTACTTTCTTTCTTTTAAAAAATATGCACGCATTTGCGTGTGTTTATTGAACTTTGTTAAAATTTTTATTGCATATTTTATGATAGAAATAAAACTTTTTTACAAATTTGGAAATATAAATATAGAAAAGAAAAGATATTTTAAGTGATTATGCCTTAGTAAAAGACCAAGCTAGAAAAAGGAAATAAAATTGAGCGGTCTTTCAAATATAAAAAATAGAGAAAGAAAGAAAACAATTAAGAATTGAGCATTTTTTTACAAAGGGGATTACGGTAGATATCCTTCAACATCATTTTGAGTTATTTCTAAAAGTCTTTTTTCATTTACAGCACGCTTTTCTCGTCTTGTATTTGTGCGTTGATTTGATTGCTTCTTTCCAAAACATATAATACAACACCCGAATATAATTGCAGCCAGAACACCAATAATTAAAATAATTATGAATGCAAGAATAATTTTATTTGTTTGAATTGCTTTTAATATTGTTTTATAAAATTTAGGATTATCAGGATTCTCTTTATCGATGATTGTAAAATCTGATGTACCATCAGTTATTCCATAATATGGTTTACCAGTTGCAGTATATAAGGGGTGCACCTTTTTTCTCGGTGAAATATCTTCATTATCACAAATATGTTTTGGGTAATTACTTTGATCATGACAAATACATGAGGTATTACTTCCACGTCCAAAATCTGGTTCAAGATTTTTGCATTCTAATTGATTGCAATGATCATCTGGTTGATTAAAGCAACATGAACATCTGAAAATAAAGTTCTCACATTTGGTTTCAATGTAATTTTATAGCATTTTCACATGAGAAACGAATTATGTGTCCTAATAGATGTACTTTAAACTTACGATTGATATTTTGTTCTTTTATCACCAAAACATCTTGTCATAAATTGATCACAGGTACTATCTTTGTCATTAATTTGCCTAAAGATCTGCATACTATAAAAGTCAAAAAAAACAAGAAAATACCTGCAAATACAAACATGAGGTGAATGACGAACATTCATTTTTCCATAACGTTTAAAATTATTACAAAATGTTTTCTTCCAATCATGTTGACAGCCACAAGTTATTTCAAAAATTCTACTACTTTTAGGTAAAAAATTAAATGGTTTATCAGCTATTGAGTAATCTATAAAATAATTGTAATATTAATTTCATTTGATTACAATAATAATATACATACCATTATAACAATAAAAACTATTTAATGATGATAAAGTTTTGGAAAATGAATATGTAATTAACGATATAAAAAGGCTTAAAAGCATTACAGAATGCTTTCCTATATTCCATTTCATTATATTTGTAACAACATTTAAGCCTTTTTTTAAAAGAAGAATGAGGACCTAGAAGAAATTTTTTTGTTAATCTTTTTATCTGTTTTAAAATATGTATCTTCTTTTAACAAGAAGAAAAGAGAACGCATTCTTTTACAGAAAGAGAGAAGGCATTCTTCATAGGGCGTCGAAGCGATGCTTAGCGGCATCTCCTTCTCAATCGTCTGAAAAGATAGATGTTTTTGCGCGAATAATGACAAAAGGCGGTGAAACTTGACAAGGATAGGATATGAGAAGAAGAATAAAAGCACTTGTTCATCTTTAGGCATTACTCCCAAAAAAAGAACTAAAAGAGGGCAACCGTCCTATAGATCGAGACACTTCCGCAACTACTCCAACGCTAATACATTTAGTTCCCAAGAGGGTGTTCCAGAAGACCTTTAAACATGCAGCAAATAAACCTTCAAGCTTTTTTTCATCGTCTTCATTCTTTTCCTCCTTTCGTCTATTCTTTTTTTTTGTCTTCTTATTCTCCCATATCATTCAAGAAGCTGCTTTTTTGTTTTTGGTATGTTGTTGTTGTTGTACTTGAAGACAAGACAATAGAAGTTATAGGGATACCAATTCAAAAATGGGCCATGAAAGAACATCTTGTTGCCCTCTTTCAAGAAGATGAAAAGAAAAAAGTTAGTTTGTCAAAAATAAATTGACAGATATCTTTTTAACCCTGTTATCAAAAAAAAATTTCAAGGCAATACCAAGGAGAACAAAAAAAACCGAAGAAAAGAAAAACAAAGAAAATTTTTATGAGCAAAAAAGTGTAAGTTTAAAAGCTAAAAAATGGAAAAGCATATTGTTCAAAAACAAACACGGACGATTTCACACATAACCCTTAGCATGTTTCATGAGCTTGCCTTTCAGTAAAAGAAAAGTGCCGGCCTTGGAGCTATTTTTTTCTTGTTATATGTGCTTATAGGTGAGCTTTCAAAAAAAAAGTCACCGACATTTTTGGTGGAAAAAAGAAAGATTATCGAATTCAGATGCTTTATCGATGAAAGCAGCGTGGTACTTTTAATGTTAACGGAAATACGAAAAATTTCCATTTCATAAAGACATTAAAGAAAGATGAAATAAAATTGGATTTAATAGTATGTAAAAAGAGATGAGAAAAAGATTAATGCTTTAATATTATATTAATTTCTCAGAATATTTTACAGATGCGCAAAAAATATAAGTCATTTAAGATTCTGAAAAAAATAAGAGCTTAGCGATACTTTAGGTTCTTTCCATCCTAAAACTTCAACAAAAACATGCAAAACAAACATCGAACAAAAACAAGCGATGCTCTTCCTTATTATATCATCATCAACATCAATCGAAGAATATTTGTTTTAAAAGTCCCTATAAGGGAAGTGCATGTATTTGTTTCATTGACAATTTGATAACACTTTCATGCTGCAAAGTATGCATCATTCCAAGTTGTGTCATGCATGTGATTTTTTTACGTTGAATTACAACAAACATTTCATGATTAGGATTCAGTGATAATCGATACTCATTTTCTCAATACGATCACGTAGTATTGCATACTTTTGAAAATTTTGTTGATAAGATATCAGATACATTACAATATATATTTTTCCGTTCAAAATGAGTTTTAGCAATTATTTAATTAAATAAAATTGACTGTAATAATAATAAAAAAGACAATTAAAAATAACATACAAATTCACAAAAAAGCTTAAAAAAAGGAAAGAATTAAAAAGTACATTGTAAAATATTTTGAAGAAATTTTGAAGAGTTTTTATAAGAACTTAGTACTTTTAATTTCTTTATTCCACAATTGGCATCTTCAGCGTTATCATTGACAACAGCAACAACATCATGGCCATCCTTACCTTTTATTTGGTAAAGTTTTCAATAAGTGCATTAACTTCTCCCGTAATAGCAGCAGCTTCTTCTGATACAAGCTCAGTATTAGTGATACAATTATGCCAGTTAAAATCCTAAAATATATGGGTATTATACCAGTTTAACTAAAAAAAGTAGTTCTGCTAGCTTTGTTGCAGGATCATTATGGCTTTTTGAAGAAAAAAAAGTTAGAAAAGTCTACGATAAAAATTGATAAAAGACAAAAATCTTACTTTTTTACACTGCGAAGTTGACTAGAAATATTTTGATTGATCTCTTTTGCAAGTGACGATAAGCTTTACTAGAAATTACTTTCTTAAAATCTGGACCACTTTTGGGATAATAATGCTTACCGCATTTGTCATTAGAGCTTCAATGCGTTTCCCAATTTTCAAAGCCTTTTGATCAACAGCTTCAGGATTAAATTCAATAAAAACACGTCAATCATTACACAATAATATTTTATGATTGCACGATTCGAGCAAAAAGTAATTTGTTTCCTTTCAACATGATAACGAACAACAATAAATAAACGAAATATTCTTTCACACCTACTTCAACTTTATACATTTGAAATTTTTTCTAAAATTTGTTGAACAAATCATGCAATAACAACAAGAATAACATTTTGAGACATTGCAGTATCTTTTGGATTCAAGGAGACGAGATTCAAAATTATCAATATCTTTTTTTGAAACAAATAGCTTTTTCAAAAAGTTGAGAAATTCATATACACAATGATTTATTTATATAAATATTATACTTCATGTTTCATTATACATTGACACCGAAATGGAGCATTATCAAAAGTTTAAGAAGTTTTTGTATTAACACACGAAATACAATGCCATATTTATCTTTGGTTTCTGTCAAAATTGTTTAACAGATTCCAGAGTTTGGCCAATCAAAAAAAGATGTGTGAAATTATGAAAGGATGCAGATGAGAAGAAGGTGTCAATATGGTACTTGCTGTTAAAGGAATTGCTAAGCTTATTTTAATAATAAAGATAGGCGGAAATCAGTTAAGAATCAAAGATAATCGATAAAGATATTTTGAAAACCCGAAAAGATTTTTGTAGATATTTGGTGGAGCACAGGTAATCATTACTGAATCATATGAGCTATGTGGGATCACACATAATTAATTGGCATGGTTTATACAAATATATCAACTTATGTGTAATCAATAAAAGGTTTATCTTTATAATAATTTTTACGATCTCCTTGAAGAATTTCAAAATTTAGACCCATCTTGGATACTAAAGGTACAAATAACCGTTTTTTCTTCGCTATCATTATTGTACTATTGCTTGTGGTGACAGGAAAGGTGATATAAATATTACCAAATATCATATGAATAGTACCTGTACTTTGGCTCACAATTATATGTCGTTGAAGGTAAAATTCATTTTCAACCATGAGAGTCAAAATTTCGGTCATGATACCAATTTCATTTTTTATTTATTTCCAAAAATGATATATGGAACCATAAGTCAAATATAAAATCTATCTTTGATTTCTTTTATTGATTAATTAAACTCAAGTAAGTGTGTATATTTTACTGCTGATTCATGTAAAAAATCAATTAAAGCATTAGTTTATCATGGATCAAGCACTGCTTTAAAAATGGTAAAATTAAAGAATTTTTATAATTAAACAAAATATAAAAATATAATTTAATTAATTAAGGAAGATCGATTTCCACGCCGTCCACATCTACTGAATTAAATTGATATATTTTTGGTTTCTGACGATGTTTTGTACAAATTTCTTTTAATCTTCTTGCAATCTATAAATATGATATTTTAATTTTTTAGGTAACGAATTCCTTTTAAAAAACATACATCTTCTGCTTCATCACTTATAAGTCCAACGTGCATCGAATTTGTTCCATCTGTTACTACAATATCCAAAACTTTGAGCGAATATGTTTTTCCATTCTATAAAAATACAAATTTATTTTTTTTTGAGAAGTTATCGCAGTAAACCCATGATTTTTATTAATGTTTTTTGATTGCAGCTGCAATCATTTATAAATCTCTTTGTGTTTCTGACTTTCAAACAATGGATAATAAATTTTTAAATTTTTAACTTACACTATTAGAAGTGAATTGATTATAACTATTTACATGTTGAATATTACATATTTCAAATTGTAATTCTTTTAAATTACGATTTGTACACGTACAATGTCGCCGCCGATACACTAACCGACTATTGTATACATACAAAACACCCGGTGGTCTTTTCTAAAAAAAATATTTTTTAAAAAAAATATTGATTGCATCATTCTTACAAACCTGTACTTTATTTTCATCTCCATTATTTGTATCAATCATAACACCTTTGATATGCCAAAAATCCCTTATTGCACTATCGGGAGGAGACGGATCACATATTTTAACAATAATACAACCCATTTGATATATATCTATCTAATATTTGGAAATCTCAAAATTCTTAAATTTCTGCAACAATTTTTAAGCCAAGAAATATTACTATTGTCATATAAATAAAAACATGACGTCAATTAAAAAACCAGTCTTTTTACAAAAATAAGTTATATCTTTTTTGTTGATTTTTTTCCTTTTTTCTGAAAATGAATAATAAACTTTTAAAAAACAAAGAATAATTAAAAAAACTGCCAAAATTAGGCATCAAAATTTTCCACCACGCGATAGCCATTATTATTTCCCATAAATTTTATAAAATATTAATATTCGAAAATTCTTAAAGCGTAAGGATACAATTAGCAAATCTGTGAGAAAAATATTTTTTACAATATCAAATCAAAAAACTTAAGTGAAAAATGGAAAAAAATAAACGAAAACTTTATGTTTAAAGAAAGGGTTAATAGCAGGAGGAAAAAATAAATAGAGAAGAAGAGAATAAGAGCATATAAACAAGATTAAAGAGAAAAATGAGCTTATTATGGCGCCCAAAAATTCTTTCTTTCTTTTTTGTTAAGAACTAATACCTTTACAAACGGACGTAAATTAAAAACATTTTGGTTCTCGTCTCCTGATAAAAAAAGAAGTGCATTGTGCTGACGCTCATTTAAAAGAGCAATGGTGGCAGAATTAAAATTTATGGTTTGTAATACTTTGAACAATAAAAAAAAGTTCAGACATTCACTAACGTATTTTTTGAGCTAAATTTCAAATATTCATAGAAAAAATATGTTTCTTTATAAATAAATCCAAGGTAGAAAAAGGAGAAAAGGAAGCAAAGACGCAACAAAAAAATATATGTTGTTGAAGCATTCATGAGAAATATTTGCCGAAACAATCTTCTTTTTTGTTTTTTTCCCAAAAAAAATTTTTTTCTATCTTTTGCATCATCTGAATATGACAAGAGAATCTTTTATGAACCGCTCGGGTTCTTTCCTTTTTTTCAATTTTTTTGTTTTTTTTCTGACAAATTTATTTTGTGAGAAAAGGAGATACTGTAGAAAAAGTTATTTAAAATGCAAAATTCTTTTAATAATTATTTTTAAAAATGTCGTAAATTATAGTAAAAAAAGAGTAAGCATACAATTAAATTATTATTTAAATAAATAATAGTAGATTTTTGGACCGTTCGAATGGCAAATGAGAAAGAACAAGAGAGAGAAGAAAACAGAAAAAAATGGTTTCCAGTGCAAGAACTAATGAAAGCCACTTTTTTCCTTTTTAAAAAAAAGCTTCCTTAAAGTAGCCCATGGTAGCTAAAGAAAAAATATGTAGCTATAGGGTTGCTAAACAACCAGCTGCTCTTTAGGTAATCTTTTCTTTTCCTTCTTCTCTTTTGTTAAATTTTTAAAAAAAAAAGCATAAAAGCCGTGATTTTATTGTTATTTTTCAAAAATTTTGCCTGTTTAAAGTTATTATTATTATTTTGACCTCTCTTTTTTGTACTATTAATTAATAAAAGAAAAAATAGTTCAATGGCAGTTTATTTTATTATTCATGTGGAAAGTTGAATCTATTCTCCTACTTTTTTATTATTATTATAAAAAGCAAAAATTTTATTTTTTCTGATTGCTAGAGCGTAAAATTACTTGAATTTTGGAATAAAAATGGTCCTCGAGCATGGTTGCATTTATTTAATATTTTTTTTGGAATACCTTTGTACAAACAACAATTGTCATCAGCGACAGGAAAGCGGCAAAAAATATGAATTTTTTAAAAAAAGTTCATCAAATTATAAGTAATATTAGAAACAATTATAAAAATTAAATTTTCGCATATACTTTTTTTCACAATATTTTTGATGAAACTAGAAACCTAAAAAAGTCTGTTAAGTTTGGTTAAGTCAACAATAAAAAAGTCTTTTAAGCTCTTCACAAAAAGCTTTTCGGTATTTAGTTTTCAGCTAACATACAAACACAAAAAATTTGAAAACCAAAAACAAAAAAAAACCGAACAAACTTGTTCATCAAAGCACCAAGAGAAACGACTTCCTGTAAGATGAAGAAAGAAATGCTTTTTTATGCATTTAATTTGTCTTATCAATGCATTTAAAACAGAAGTGGTATTGTAAAATAGGAGCGCAATACTACTAGTAGCAAGAAAAAAGAGAGAGAAAAAACATATAAATACATATAAAATAAATGTATTGGAGTAAATGCATGAGACAGGTTTTTAGACGCCTACATTGCTCTTGCCAAAACTCATTAAGGAAAATGCTCAAACGCGCTGCTTTTCCAGGATAGTAAAAAAAAGTTTTTGAAAAAAAAGCATACGACAACAAGTGGCATGCAAAAGACTGCTGCTTCTACTTTTCTCTTCTTTTTGTTTTGTTGTTCTATTAACAAAAGCCAAAATTAACATTTAATTTAAAGTATAAATACAAATTAAAAAATTGGTGGGGCGAATGAAAAGGAAAAAAAGACAAAGAAATTGAGACCAATTGAATTTAATTTAAAAGAGGTAAAAAGAAACAAATTTATTCCACGGAATTTTTTTTTCAATGTTTTTTAAGATGTAGTAAAATTTTTTTGCACAAAGTGATTGATACTTTTGTTATATTCATTTCAAAGTGATTTAGAGCCTTCTTTTTTCAATCCTTTTTTTTCTGTTATCTTCACGCTTTTTACATCATCTTGCAAAAAAAAGCAGTAAGAAAAAAGGCACTGACCAAAAAGACGATGATGGCGGCGGTAAAGAAACAGCTGCAAAAAAAATTTTAGAGCCATTGCTGTATGCTAATGAAATATCAATACATCAGTGTCTTCATTGTTGCAACAAAAAAGAAATAGAAAAAAATTGAAGAAGAAACGTGCAAACGACATTATTGGGCCAAGTGGCCATGAGATTAGTAACAGTTTCAAAGAAAATTGATTATTATTCTTTTTAAAAACAACACTGCCTCTTCCTCATCTTTTTTTCACACTCCAAAAAAAGGGATAACACCCCAAAAAAGCAGATTAAAATAAAGAGAATAAAAATAAAGTAAAAAAGTTGGTCAATTAAAGTGAACAGAAATGCGACAGTGACGACAAAATGAGTTTGACTAAGCTTTAGTAAGTAATGTCTAAAATGTCCATCAAAGTGCTAACAAAATGAACAAAAAATATTTCAGAAAGCAAAAAATTGTACTATTTGTTAGATTTTTTTTAAAAGGCATCGCCATTTGGGAATAAAAGATAAAATGCAACAAGTAACTTCAAAAAAAAGATTTTTATTATGAAAGTTAACGGATAACACCATTTTCTATTTCATGAAGCTGTTTTTTTTTGTTTAAATAGAATTGGTGTCTTTGATTTTCAGTTAAAAGGGGAAAGATCATGTATCAAAAGCGGATTCACTTTTTTAAAAATAGGAAGTTAATATTGAAAAATTCAATCTTAAAAGAATTTTTTAAAAAATGATGAAACAAAACAGTAAAAAACTATCAAGATATTGACAACGCTTTCAATTCTCTAACTTGTAAACCATTTAAGACAAACTTTTATTGCATGAAATGCATTCTCCCATTCATACTACAACAAATTTGGCAGAAAACAAAATTGACGTAGCTATTTTTCTTCTTTTTCATAAAGAAGAAAAAAAAGCAGGAAAGGAATAGAGAAGGAGATGCCGTCAACGACAAAGGCATAGTCGGCTTAAAAGACGGCGGCGAAACCCGATTTGAGATTGATAAAGCATATTTTCAACAGGAAAGTCAAGAAAAAAAACGAAGGCAAAAAGTCAAAAAAAGTGAGATGTGAAATGAAGTCTGAAGAAAAGAAAAAAAAAACAGGAAGATGGGTAAAGTCCCTCTCTCTCTCTTTTCATATATGTATTTTTTAAAATAACAACAAAAAAAAGTATTGCGTATTGAAAAGAAAAATGATTCTTAAAAATAATAAAAAAAACGTCTTACATCTTAACATTCTTTGCCTTTTTCTTCCTTTGTTTTTTGTTTGGATTCAAGTACAATGTATCTACAACAGAAATTCATTTTTCTTCCTTATAAAAACAGCAAATAAAAATGATTAATTCTTAAAAGAGATAGACGACAGACTTTTTTAGAGTTAAAATGATATGTAAATTGATACTTCGCCTGAACTGAAGAAGAAAAAAACACATACATATGAATATACGTGCACCTCTTTTTTTATTCTTTTCCTTAGAAAAAAAGCCAAAGCCGTAGCACTTTTTAGACAAAAAAATATATAAGAATAAAAATTCCTTGAGAAATAAAAAAAATAAACTGAAAAGGAAAAAAGTTGATACTTGATTCTAGTCAAACGAAAATTGAATCTCTTTTGTTTCAGAATAACAACGAAGTAACTGAGATGACTGACTCAGAATAAAAATATACCATATAAACTAACCCAAAAAATGTAGTAGTAGCATGGTAAGCATCCAAAAGAATTTTTTTAACAATCCCTTTGAGAATTCTCTTAATGAATATCTTTTATCTTTTTTCTGGTCATAGAACGACTGCTGCTATATAAGGTTAATAAAATAGCATAATAATTTTATTTAATACTTTTTTATCAGTAATATATTACAAAAATTTAATTTCCGTTTTATTTTGCAGCTTATTAAAAAGCATCTAAAAACGTGGTCTTTAATTACCATTTATTCTTTTTTTTTATTATTGGCTTCCTTATTAATAGCCAATAAATTACTTCTATAAATAAAATATTTGTTTATTTGCAGAAATATAAAAGAAAGATGAAAGCAAAGAGAATTAAAGAGGGAGAAAAGATGATTAAATAAGTGCCAATTAAAAGTTTTAAATAGCCATTTTCTGCAAAGGGTCTCAAATTCTGTTTTTAATACTTTTTTTTCTATCTTTTACTTACAAAACCATAAAAACGTGAACTAAAAAAGTTCGATTCATCATTGTAAAAAAGGGAAAATGAAAACAAAACCAGTTTTTTTTCTTAATTGTTCATTTTTAGATTAAAAAGTTTAACTCTTTAACAAAAAAGAAGAAGTAATAGAACATGAATTTTTGAAGTAATGCGCAAGAAATACATGCCATAGCGGCAATTTGCGCATTTAAAATGTGTTTTAAAAAAGCTACCATCATTGGTACACACGTAAAGTGTTAAAAATAAAAGAAGACAAGAGGCACACGGTTGCGCGTAAAGTCTTTCTCATCTTTCTTTTATGTTTTGTTTATCTCGAGTTGAGGATAGAAAGAAAAAAAAGAGTGGGGGTAAAAAGAGAGAGAAGATGAACAATGAATGGAAAAGTGAGAATGCCGACATGGTAAAATAAAACATTTTTTGTGTTGTTTTTTCGTTTTCATTTTCAAAAGCGTTAAATATTTTATTCTCATCTTTTTTTATATTTGATTAGTATTAACATTTAAAAAATGTCGGGAATTCGCTTCAACTTTGCACGTTCCAAAAAATTTAAAGCCAATTGATAAATTCTTTCCATAACGTTTGGTTCTTTCACAACGGTATTTTAAAAATGAACAAAGGTTTTCATGTGTGTTATTGTCGCTGTCACAAACGGGAAGGCTACTGTAACTTGAAGAACATAAATTTTCACAGCATACTCCCATATAGTCAATATCAAGGGTACTGTTATGGCTGAAATGCAAATATGTTTAAATAAACCAAAGCAATTTAATCTTTATTAAGTTCCAAATTAACTTACACCATTTTTGCAATACATTTTGCATTTAAAAAGCTGCATAAAGTTGAATGAGTAAAGCCATTTGTGTCGCAAACAGGAGAAGAAGTGGGCATCGAAGTTTGGGATGGGCACTGTTTTATGCAACGACAATTTGGGCTATTCATATCAAGTTTTAAATGACGTCTTTTTTGTCGAAGTTCAACACATTGTGCTTGATCAAATAGACAACGAGTAGCGTATACCTATATAAAAATGGTTTTTACATATTTGCAAAAGTAATAAATAGCTCACTCTTCCATATTGATCACAAACAGGTGATTCATAAGGATTACAATGTTCTAATCGACAACATACGCCATCATAGTGATAAAGTACTTCTTAAGAAATGTGCTAAAATTAATGCAAACATTTACGTAATTCTTACCCGGTTTTGTACTTTGAGTACAATTTAAAACACATTCATTCATAAAAGTATAATGTACTCCAGATACTGAACCACAGACAGGATCAATTTTCATTGGACAAGAGCATTTCCCCGCAAGAGTAAAATTTAATCCATTAAACATCCTGAAATTTACAATTTTGTATGCCAACAGATATGCACATATATCTTACTTGAAAAAATTAAAAACAAAAATAATAAATAAGAATAACTTATTAGTCATATTACGTAATCTCTAAGTGCACAAAAGCAAAAGAATGTGAACAAAAAAGTTTTATGCTTAAAGTTGAAAAAGAACGTTCGAATCAGGTTCTGCGAAATGGACAAAGCTTTTTAAACTAAGTGACCACGTTTACTTCAACGATTATTTTGCGTAATGTTTACATTACATACATTGTTTTGGTGAAAGGAATGCTTATATACTTAAGTCATATATTTATTGTATATAAGAAGGCTATGGCATAAAAAAACGTAAAAGAGGTGATTGAAGTAAATGCAATTTATACGTTCAGATGGTTAATCAAATACAGTTATCGAATTCTAAGGATATCAAAAAAATAGGAAACTTCCGTCATTCCCCCAATACACTTTTTGGAATTTAAAATAGGGGATTGCCAAGAAAATTCTATTTTTGCTATATAATGGTTAATTTAAGCATGTATGATTTAAAAGTGTTGTTTTGATAGCAAAAATAACGTTGTACTTAACAGAACTAAACAAACACTTTAGGAAAATGCAACTCATTTCCCGCAAAAATCTAAAATAATTTATTAACATGCAGGTAAATGTATTTTTCGATTTTTATTTGTTTGAAAATGGTATTTTTAGTAAAGATGTGCGCCATTACCAGGTTTATTTGGGCTTCATAGATCAGTTTATTAATAAAAGCTTTATCAAATTTAACAAAAAGAGTTTCAGTAAAAAGAATTTGTTATTATATCAAATAATAATAATTTATACGTTTTGACCATTCATAATATTAGGAACCCGTGCCATTGATACAAAAACTTGTTCCAAGCTTGATTCAATTAAAGCAAAATCTTCTATCTGGCATCCGTTAGTATTTCGATAATTCCAGTTATCAACCAAAAGAACTAATGCATGATAAATTTTAGACCATAGATCAGCTTGTGTTTTGGGTAAAGACCAATATACTGTAGTTGCTAACAATGCCGAAGTCCGTGTTGCCAATGGAAAAACTTGACGAACAAATTCTTCTAAGCTATTGATTATATCTGGATTTGGAGATGATAAAGTTAATGTAAGAATGAATTTATCACCAAATCTGTAAATATAATGCATTTAAAAATGGGGGTTTAGATTTAAAACTTTATTACCGATGTTTTAAATGTTGACTTGTTCCTATTCCAAGTAATTGACCTTGATTAAGAAAGCCCACTCGAGTACATAAAGCTTCGCATTCTTCCATTGAATGGGAAGATAAAATTTGAGATGTTCCAACATTCCGCATTGCAATTAAAATATCCCAAACATGTCGTCGAGTACGTGGATCGACACCCGCTGTTGGTTCGTCCAAAATGATCTAAAGATTTGCGAATTAGCAACATTTTTTACGCTCTTAAATCATACCACATCACAGTTTGTAATTAAAGCAACGGCAATAGAAAGTCGGCGTCTTTCACCACCACTAAAAAAATTCAAATTTGTGGAGTAAAAAAAAAGAAAAACTTACGA
The DNA here is from genome assembly GCA_024447215.1 of Panagrolaimus sp. LJ2400. Classification (NCBI taxonomy): domain Eukaryota; kingdom Metazoa; phylum Nematoda; class Chromadorea; order Rhabditida; family Panagrolaimidae; genus Panagrolaimus; species Panagrolaimus sp. LJ2400. Next base: position 7,683,185 of record JAMRYA010000009.1, on the reverse strand, counting down.
GCAATTTTTAACGACATTATTTGCTCGATGTCTGATCTGAAGAGTGTCTAAAAGAATATCAACACAAACTTTTCCGTGTTTTAAGCCATTAAGTCGAGCGAATAAGAGTAAAGTTTCGATTACAGTTAAGTCTTCCAAGACAGCATTATGCTGAGGGCAAAATCCGAATTTCTAAAGATTTGCGAATTAAATCAGTAACATTTTTCATGTTCTTAAATCATACCGCTTGACCATCAATCCTCACATTGTTGACGAATCCACTTCCTGCACTTGGTGTTAAAACTCCCGTAAGCATGTGAAAAGTTGTTGATTTCCCCGCTCCATTTACACCCAAGAGTCCAAAACATTCACCAGGTTGGACACCAAAAGATAAATTGTGAACCGCAACAACATTATTTGAATATCGTTTTCTTAAATTTTGTGTGCAGACAGCAAATTTTTCAATTGGAGATGATTCTACAAAATTTCTTTCAGCAATAATATCCATATCTTCAGGATATCCAGGAGAAGGGGCAGCTTTTCCAGGTCTTGATCTTAGCTTTAATGTTCTCCACATTGTAACCAATATTATTAAGGCAACATAAATTGCACCCATAATTAAAGAGCCATAAACTGCCCAACCAGAACATGGGCGAGTTTGTGACATATCACATGTTGCAAAAATTCTTGCAGCTCCAGATGGGCCAGTATTATCTGGATCATCTTTATCCCAGTTTATATCAAACATGCATTCAGATATCATTGTTAAAGTTACCATAATAAGAGATTTTAAAGGGAAAAGGATGTTTGTAACAACATCAAATGTATTAGCAATACTTTTTGGAACAAGTTCTTGAACTCCAAAAAATACAAATGCAACCAAAACGTTATATGTATTTAAAACTCCAAAGGCCATATTAGGGCTTCCAAAAAAGAAGGAAACAAAATATCCTTGAAAAATAAGAGGAAATGAAATAGCAATAATGGCGGCAAAATATGATGCAATACATTTTATTTGAAATACTTGAAAACCAAATAGCATTGCAAGAATAATTATAATATAAAGCAATCCAACGATCATATCCGTGATATAGGCGGTAAGCCAATATGTAAATTGTGAAAGTTTTGTTAATCGATAAAGATGACATGCGCCATTATGTCGCTCAGCGATGTATAAAAATATTGGAACAGAAAATATAACTGGATAAATGAGAGAAGACAATATTGATACAATGATTTTATAGATTGAATCAAATATTTTTTGAGCATCATCATCATAATCATCTTTAATTCGTTCAGTTTGTAGCGTAGTTATTATAGCATTTGGCTCAGTTGAAATAGCTTTAGTCAAAGCATCAATAGCTAAACCACCACTTCCAGATAACACATTCCGGGTATAAAAGCCAACTGTTCCATAGATATCTGTGCTAAATCCAAAACCTAATGGCGGAAGCTCTGTTTGAGAATCATAAAACCTTTGACGAAAATTATCATAGGAAATTGAATTATAGGTTGCATGTTTCCACCCATTCAAGACATTGTCAATTGCATTTGTAATTAGAGAAGTATTACCCCATGCTCCCATAACAGACATTCGTGGATATTTTGAAATATCCAAATCTTGAAAAAAGACTGTAAAAATATATTTTTAGTGAAAACCCAACCTAGTTCATGTTTATCATTTGCTCCACTATTATGTGTTACAACACTTTCTATACATAATCCCAAAAGAGGTATTAAGATGATAGCTGGTATTAAGCTTTTGATATAGTGCCGTCGAATATAGTGCAATTTTCTTGCAAATAATGCAAAACATTGATGAAAAAATAATTGAATTCCATTCATTCCTAAAAAACCAGTGTTATGAAAAGCACATAAAATATCCAAAAAATGAGATACTATTTCTGCGAAGGTCTAAGAAATGTTCAATTTTTTGTTTTATTCCTAATGATTCTTCTGGATCTGCCATATCTGTGACTCTAAAACATTATTATTTACCATAAACTTAAGCGAAAAAAATATTACTTGATAAAAACTTGTTCCAAATTATTAAGTCCAACGCCAAATGAATCTATTTTTAATTCATATTTTCTAGCTTCTAATTCACTAAATAATTGCGGAAATTGTCTTTGAGATCCATTTGGTAAAATAATTTTAAATTGTGCCGTAACGTGTCCATCAATTGTTGCTCCATGACAATATGCTTGGGTTATTTGTATCACTGACGCAGCAACATGCTCATATTCAGGAGGTGTGCATTGTTGAGTATTAACACTTATAGTTAAAACAAATCCAACACCAAATTTAGATTTCAAGAAATTACTTGATCCATTACAAATAAGTTCTCCTTTAGCCATAATTATAATTTTATCCGAAAGCAAATCCGCTTCATCCATGTAATGGGTTGTTAATAAAACACTTTTATCAGCTTTAACTTTTTCAATAATATCTAAGACTCCTCTGCGGGCCATTGGATCCATACCAGCAGTTGGTTCATCTAAAAGCAAAATTCGACTTTTTCCAATCATTGCCATTCCAACACACAGCTTTCTTTTCATTCCACCACTTAGAGCATTTCCACGTGTATTTCGAGCATGTAGTAAATCAACTTGTTCCAAGACTTCGTCAACTTCAGATTTCGAAATCGGTGAACTTGTTTTTAAACTTCCATAAAAGTATAAATGTTCTTCAACAGTAAGCAATGGAAAAAGGGGGTCCCATTGCGCGCAATATCCTATCCGACTATTTTCTGCTTCATTTCCAATAATTATTTGACCTGATGTTGGGGTAATAAAACCAGTTAAACAACTAAATATTGTGCTTTTTCCTGCACCATTACTGTAATTTGCATTTGTTATAGTCATGAACAAAAAAAATCTTTCTTAAGACTCACTGTCCCAATAACGCTGTAACTTGTCCCCTATAAGCTTTAAAAGAAGCATTTTTAACAGCAATTTCACCGTTTGGCCATTTTTTAACCAAATTTACAATTTCAATATCTGCTAAGCCCTTTGATTCAATTTCAAAATATTCTCCATATTTTTTTGCATTATTTTTATCTAATTCTTCAAAATCTTCATGATGCATAATTTCCTTTTTTCTTTTAACACCCTAAATAAAAATAATCTGTGAAAATTCTTATGGCTTAAAAATGGGTGTCTTACCAAAAAGAAAAAGGGGTGTGCTTTTGCCGATGAATCAATTGGAAGAACGTAATCAAGATAAAACGTCAATAATGTATAAAAGATTGCTTGTCCTATCAAAGAAATAAACGGAACAATCATTGGTAAATAATACGGATAACTGTTAAACATTCGAAATGGAATGTCTGCAAAAGAATAAAAGAATTGAAAATAGCGAAAAACAAAAAAACCATTTTACCATAGTTTAATAAAATTTCGGTATGCGTTTCAGCAAAACTGTATGCAGAAAATGGATTTAGTAATGAAGCTGCTAAAGCCCCACCAGGGATATAAATATTTGCATATGGATTAACAATTAAATAATGAATTAACATTGAAATTCCCAAAAAAGAAACCGCTGCAAACATTGCATAGGTGCCACTAACAAATAATGTTGAAGCTAACATTGACCAAGCAACCGTAATATGCCCAAAAGCAATTACATTTAAATAAAACCACCAACCATTCTAAATTATAGGTATCCTATTATGAAATGGATCAAAACAAATCTAATTTACATACATTAATATAAACGACAATAGCGGCACCAGCAGGTAATAAAAATGCCCACATTTTAATTGTTGCAAAAATAAAATGTGACATATAATAAACATATCGCTTCATTCCCATAACAATCATGTAGACATGTATTTGATTTTCTTTTTCTGTTGCAACATCTTTTATTGAAAAGATTGATGGAATAAATAAAATTACTGCTAAAAGTGTATACCAAATGGATAAATTACTTGAATAATCTTGATTTTGGTAAAGTGTGGCCGGAATTTCATAAAAACTAATTTTAGGCATTTTCATTTTAAGTGAGTTTGTTGCTTGTAAAAATGCCATATTGATGTAAAAATGTGTATTTTTTGCATCGGACGATGATGAAAAAGAAGCAGTGCAGAAGCCATCATCATCATCACATCCAATCATATTTGGATCAAATTTGTAATTAGTTTTAATATCATTGTACTAAAAAATATTACCATAAAAAACTTAAATTGTTTTTTCTTACTCTTGTAGTTGTAATAATCACATCATAATACAATTTTGGTGGGTTGTATGAAACTGATGTAAAGTTTGCATATACACTGCCAGCATACTTATTATTATAGTCGTTGTTAACCCTAAAATCAACAAAGGAAATATTCATCGAACTCAGAGCATTTCGAATTGGTTCTATGTTAATATCATCAGTGCCTCTGAAAAATCAAAATTTGTTTTTTTTATTTGCCTGATAAAAGTGGCTAACATTTCATAATACAGTTTTGTAGGCCTCATATCATAACTTCCACCATTATCATATGTACCACTATTTATAAAATCATTAATTTCTTGTTGTTCATATTGATACACTTGATTATTCTTTTTAATACTTGCAAAAGAATACCAAATTGCAGGAATAAAAATTAGAATAAGTAAAATTTCAACAACCAAAATATACCATCGAGCTCGTATTGCTGATTTTAAATCTTTAACAAGCATTAATTTTAGCTTTCCAAACATTTTTATTTAATTTTGTTTTTTTTTTGCAAAATTAACAACGACAATGATTTTTTCAAGTATTATTCACGTCTTTTAGGAATGGATGAATTCTTTTTTTGTTAAGAAAAGATAAGAAAAGGAGTGTTTAGACGACAACAATGACGCTAAAAATTTGTTAAAAAAAGGTTGGGAGAAAAAATGAAATCATTATTTGTTATTGTGAACTAACTTTAATTGATTTTGTGATCGATATTTTGCCATAAGTCATGTAGGTTTTGTAAAAAACATTTAACTGGGAGCAAACCTATATCTTTTACGTAAAGAAAATTTTAAAAGCGGTTCATATACAGGGCCGAAAATAGCGGAGTGGAACTACCGGAAATTCCACCCCCTTGAAATGCCATTCTTCAACTAATTTTTGTAAATGAAACCTTTTTTATATTTGCTGCAGCTTTTTTTAAAAGTTCCATTCTTAAAAGTTGAGCTGTTTTCGGCCTTGTTCATATCTGAACATGGAGCACCATGAAAACATAAGAAGATTACTTCCATGGCAAAAAAAAGCTTTGAAAAAAATGTTAACATTTTTGGTTTTTTCTGATTTCAAAGTGAGTTCAACATAAAAAATAGATTTAATATAGCCCAAGTTTGCTCATTTCTTCTTCATTTTTTTCTTGATTTTACCTGATCCGCGGCCGCTGTTTTTGTTGCTTGTTTGAGATACTATCTTTAAATTACTTATTACATTCTCATGATTTGTATTTTGTCTTTTAAATATTTAATGTTCTTCTGCCTGATTGATACAAAAAAATAACATACAAAAATATTTATTTATCTCTTATACTTAAAAATTAGATTTTAAAAAATTTCCTTGAGAAGCAATTACAAAAATATAGAGAGAGAGCAAGAATCGACAGTGAGCTTTAAAATGTGATAGCAAGGCAGTTTTAATGGTCGGTAGCTGTATGACTAGAACGTTGAATAAGGGTTGCACGCTCCTAAAAAAACAAATTATTATATCTGCATGCTTATTATAAATATCAAAAATAAATACTTCATCACTAGTGTTATACAAAATTGTTTGCACATTGTTGCCAGTACCAAATGAGTCTGCTCCATTAAAAACAAGTGATTCAGGAGGATTATTGGTACCTTGTCCGCGCGCCCAAACTTTGACGCTCTGGCCCGGCTTCAAGACGAAGCTCTTCGGGAAAGTAAATACAACTTCGTGCTTATGATCGATGATACGTTTCAATTTCCATTCACCAATTGGTTCAGGTCTTGAACGATGGGTATTTGTAACAACAATGTATTTTCCATCGGCTGATGCTTCTTGAACGGAAACATTTCCTTGTGCAGAACGTTGATATGAATTACGGCTTGATGTTTCACCACGGATAACTCGCATGGATTCTACAACAAAGAGAGATATGATTGCTGAAAAAGTTAACAACGAAACAAACCAGTTTCTTGAGTTTCACGGAATTGTTGTGTACGAACAACTTGTTCAACAAGTTGACGCAAACCAGCACGATCTTCTTCACCTTCAAGCATTTTACGGTAAATTGCAATTTCAGCATCGAGTGTCTGTAAATGCATTAGTTTTTTGCTGTTCATTAAACCTTTTCAAAGTCTAGCTTACTTGTTTAGTATCAAGAAGCATTTGTAATTCAACCATAAGAGCATGGCATTCATCCCGAAGCTTACGAATTTGAGAGTCACGATCATTAAGGGCAGATTCATATGTGCGTTGATCATCTTCAATTTGATAATGAAGTTCTTCAATTTGTTTTTCGAGTAAGGAATTCTGAAAACTTTTCTTTGCATTTTATTTCTAAGGATTACGGTGCTTACGCGTCCTTCCAAATCAGCAAGAGTTCCACGTAAATCACCTAATTGTGAGCGAAGGCGTTTCATTTCTTCTTTAGTATAGCCTTGTTCCATATTTTGACGAACAGATTGTGTTTGAATTTCTTGTACTTTAAGCTTGTACCAGCTTTCCATATCAGTACGTTGAACATTGCAAACCGTATCGTATTCAGAACGAATTTCACGAATGGCAGCAGCAAGTTCATTTTTAAAGTATTCACGATTTTCACTTGTTGTATCACGTGAAGCCATAGCTTGAAGATCTCGAATTTCAGAATCATGAGCTCGACGAACAAAATCAAGTTCTTCAAGGAGTGTTTGGACTTGATTTTGAAAATCAATTCGATTAAGAGTTTCTTGATCAACTTCCTAAAAATATTTATTTGTTTTGTTCTAATCTTTTTATGTTTTATTGTTTATTCACTAATTAACTGCTTACAGTACGTGCACGTTGAAGCTCGCCAAGAAGACGATGATTTTCTCTTTTAACTGCATTGATATCATCTTCCATATTTGCAACACGACGTTTAAGGAGTGTCAATTCGCTTTCAATTGCAGATAGCTTTACAAGCAATTCATCGATAACACTTTTGTCAGTTGCTCGTTCACGAACAGCGCTATCATATTTATGACGAAAAGTTGCAACTTCTTCAACTAATTTGCTAATATCACGCTCAAGGCGATCACGATCAGCATTGCTTTCTTCAATAATTTTTCGAGCTTGTTTAATTTCACTTTCATACATTTCCCGAACATTGAAAGTATCGCGACCCCAACGACCTCGTAAGAAGTCAAGATCAGCACCAATCTTACGATTTTGTGCTTCAAGGAATCGAACTTTTTCAATGTAACTTGCAAGTCGATCATTGAGATCACTCATTTCTTTCTTTTCACGTTCTCGAGCATCACGAATTGATGAAGCAGCGGTGCTACCACCAAATGGTGAAAGGCCGCTATTCATTGAAGCTGATTCGCTTACAACTTTAAGGATTCGATTTGTTCCAGAAACTAAAAATTACTTGGTAAATGACTACTATATAATAAAGCTAATTACCATTTGGTGAAAGATTTCTTGCACCCCGAACATAATTTGAACGAGAAGTAATGGAACTTGTATAATCACTTGATTGATAATCCATCCTGTAAAAAGCACTCCAATTATTTCCAAGGAAACAGTAAAAATACAAGAGGTATAAAATGAATGAAGTCTTAATTCAAAGAAGTAAAAGCATCACCGAAACTGATAAAAGACAAGAAAGAAGAATGCATTGCATTTTTTCATGGTTATCAAACAAATATATATGTTTGGCAATGTAGACAGAATTTTATTTGCGATAAAAAAATGCATTCACTCGTTTTTTTTATTCTAAAAAAAGAGATCAAAACTGAACGTAAAAAAGTGTTGTAAAAAATGACAGAACTGTATTATGTAAAAAAAAAAACAAGTTGAAACTAGTTTTGTAGGCCAAAATGGCAGAACTCGACCGATCAGTTTTTAATCTTATAATCCAATGGCCAGAAAAAAATATTTTTATATAAAAAAGAGCTTCATATTGCAAGAGGAAAAATAGATAGGGAAGAGGAAAGAAGACGGGAATGAAACTTACTTTGGAAGCGTTGGAGGTGTTGACACCTTAAGTTTCAATTCAGCAGTTGTGGTGGTTGTCGTTGAAGGAGAGGCACGTTTAGGAATAGGCTTTTCTTTCAAAGTTGACTCATACTAAAAATACGTTTTTTCTAACACAAAAATTTATTTTTTTGTGTTACAATAATTTTTTGTGCCTATCATGACAAATTTCCCATCAATTTTTTAGCATTTCATTGTCATCAACTTTTTTTGTTTAGACATTGAAAATACAACAAGAAATAATTACATTTTTTTTGTTTTTGTTTAAAAAACTTTTTTATTCTTCAGTTTTAATTTGTTCAATTTTTCGAAAATTAAAGTTTACAAAAACATTAAGTGTTTAGTTTAACAACTCTTAACGAAAAAATGTTTGCACATTTTTAATACTTGATATCTGTCGTCAAAAAGCTTTTTGAAGATTTCAAGTGAACACAAATAAATGATAAAAACAAAACAAGTATTTCCGAAATGTTTTAAACTCCTACTGCTTTATAAAATCTTTATAAAAAGGAAACTTACTTCACGAGATTGTGTTGCCATTGTATCGGTTGTAACAGTGGTGGTCTAAAAAGATGCAAAAATTTTAAACTTTTTTCCTTTAAAAGCAAACAAATAAAAATGAAAAAATAAAGCAAAAGCGACTCATCATTTATTGCCCTCTTTTTTTCTTTTTCACGTAAAGTAACTTGGCAAACTATCCCCATTTTTTGCTTTAAAATCGCTTATTTGAAGCCGGCGCCAAAGATACCCCCTTTTTTCCTTTTCTATGGCTAATATAAAGAGACGTTATATGTGTTATCAAATAAAACTGTTAATTGTTTATGATAGTACGCTAGCATTTTATTTTGCGCAAGAATCAAAAAAAGAGTTGTTGATGCTTTAAACAAATAATATTAAAGCATAAAAAATTTGTTCGTCAAAAGTATTATTTGTGTTATCAAAAAAAAGAATGAAACATGGAACTATAGCCTTTTACGTCTCATAAAAAAAAGATGAGAAGAAAAATATTTTCAGGGGAGTAACCGTACGGAAATTATTATGCAAATGCCAATTGTCAATTGTAAAATATGGAACAAAATAGACTCCGATTAATGCGATTTTGTGACAGAGGAGAAAAAATAAATAAGGGGGATAACTATGATGAGGTAGTAAACAAGTTTTAGGAATTTTTGTTTAAAAATTTATGACATTTGGCTATTGTCAAAGAAGAATGCAAAAAAACTGCTATTAAAGAAAAAGTTTTGCTGCATTACGTTGTTGCAAAAAAGGAAAATTAAACGCTAATTAAAATGTTAAGAAAAAATATGACTCACTTCTTCCATTCTTTCTTCAAAACGGCTTTCAGTTTCTTCACTTTCTTCGCGCTTTAACGGAATTTTATTGTTAGAAATATCTATTTGAATAATTTCTTCGACACTTGTATTGTGGCTTGAACTTTCGTGGAAAATATGGTCAGCATCAATTTCAGTACCCTTTTCAACTGTCTCAATCACTGGTGGCGGTTTTTCTTGGTCTGATTGTGTTGATGAATCAACAACGGAAGTGACCACTGCCGTTGCTGTTTCCTGTGTTGAGACATCCGTATAAACTTTTTCTTCCATTTGTGTCCAATTTTCTATTGTTATTACTTCAGATGGAGGTGGTGAAGGCGAGGGAGAAACTTCTGGTGTACGAATGTCAGTTGCAGAATCAACAAATTTGGGGGTATCATGCTGTGTAGAAGTGTCTACAGTATGAGAGATCTGTTCAAATTGAGTTGAAGTATCAACAGATGGCAAAAATATTGTTTCTGTGGCAGTTTCAATAACTTCTGGAGCAGCATGACCAACTTGAGTTTCTTTTTCCACCAAATGTTTTAGTTCAACTTTACGATTTCGATGTCTTTCAATAACTTCTGTAATAATTTCTTCGGTAACTTCAACTCTTGTATGACGTTTATGTTCATCGAGGGAAGAAGTTGGTCGAAGAGGTGGTGGAGGTGATGTTGGAAGAGGGGGTGAAGGCGCTGATGCCACAATTTCTTCACTCACTGGTGGAGGAGGTGGTGAAAAAACTGGTGGTGGAAGTGGTAAAGGTTGTGGAGATGGAGTTCGAGTTTTTGTAACAGATTCTGATGTTCGCGTAATTGTTTCAGTTACTGGAACAAATTCAGGTGATTGTTGTCTTTGATCTTTTTGTGGCAGAACGCGTCGATATTCTTCTGTTTCAATTTCAATCGTCTCAATTTGTTCAATTGTTCGCTGTGAACGAGATGAAGGTTGTGGCAGAGGTGGTGGAGGAGATGATGTAAATGAAAACTCTTGATTTGAATCTTGAAGATGTCGAAAGCGTTTTGAATTTCGTAAAATTTCAAGCTTTTCGCTGAATTGTTTCATTGCTTCTTCTTCAGCTTTGATGTCACGCGGGGGAGGTGTTACAAAAGGTCGTCGATTTGGTGGGCTCAATGGAACTGTTGGAGAATATGAAGCAATTAGGGGTTCAAAAACTGGAAATTCAGTAACAGATTTTGCCGTATGTTGTACAGGTTCACGGGTAATCGTTTCAGTAAATTCAATTTTTTGGGGAATGATTTCATGATGTATTCGAACCGGTGGAACAATTAATGGGGAAGATGAAACCGGAAGTGGAGGAGATTCTATTGGTTGTGGACCATCATTAAAAACCGTAACATTTTGAGATCGATGGTGTTCAGTTTTAAGTCTTTCAACTTCACGTTTATAAGTTTCGAAATCAATAGCTTCATGACGAGAAGAAATTTCAGAAAATGTTGTTGGTAGCCTTATTCTTTTTTGTTCATCAAATTTTTCTCTTTTTGATGAATCTATTGGTAAAACGATAGGCTTTTTCTTTTGCGTATGTGAAATTATAGTTTGTTCAGAATGAAAAGCTTCGCGTTGTTGCTTTGAAGCAATTGTTGGAGGAAGCTTTGGAACTCTCCAACCTTGATTTGTCATTGGTGGTCCAGAAGCAATACTTTGATATCGTTCTTCTTCAACTTCAATCTTTTTTCGTTTTGTTGGTGAAAACACTGTTGTTGATTCACCATGTTTTGTGTCGGTGATGGTAGTATTGTTACTTCGATCATCATAACGTGCATACAATCGAATTCCATCTTCTCGATATGGTTCTTTTACTTCAAAAGTTGTTTCAGAATGACGTCGAGGTGATGCCAATTGGCGAGAATATGACATAGATTTTGTAACACTTTCAGAAATTCGATGTGAATGAATATTACGACTTTCTTCTTGAATAAAGCTGTATTGTTCTTCAAAACGTTCTTTGTGTTTACGTTGCCTAAAAAATGTAAAGTTTAAGCTCAAAAAAGGGTCAAAAAAAAAGCATAAAAGGAGGGTATTTGACACGGTTTTTTGTGGTTTTTTTCTCTGTAAAATAAATCACATGAAGAATCAAAGTAAACATTCGCTTTAGCCAATTGAGGCATCGAGACAAGCCTTCAAAATCAAAAAAAAATTTGCAGGAACATTCAGTTTTGGGTCTATTGTCAGTCAACAAAATATGCACTTACTAGCTTTACTTAAAAAATAATGTTGCGCAACAAGCCGCAAAAAAATATGAAAAGCAACGGCCTAAGGGGACGGACATCTTCTTTTTCATCTTCATCTTTAAAAAAAGCAAGAATGGTGGGTGACACTCAAAATTCAGTGATCGCTTGGGATATATTTTTGTAAATATCGCACTTAACTATACCCAAAAAAAGACAAAAAAAAGATGCAAAAAGTGACAACTAACCTTCGCGGTTCACTTGAGCCTCCACGACGATGATGTTGCTGTTGCTGCTGTTTTTGTTGTTGTTGTTCATGGTGGTGTTGATGATGTTTGTGACGGCGAAGTTCTTGATAATATTCTTTTTCATACATATTTTCATCACCAGTATTAATAAATTCGCTTTCATTGCCATCAAAGTGATGCTTTTCATACATTAAATTCGATTCATTTGCATAATGATTTGGCACTTTATATGGCACTGTCTGTACCGCACCCATTGCTTCTTCCAGTGCTTCTGAATTTTCATCGATTGGTGTATAATCTACATAAAGGGGCCCAGCGCGTGGAAGATTGTGCTGTTGTGTTGTTGTTTCAGCGTTAGAACATTTGTAAGATAGATGGACCTTGAGAAACAAAAGTGATAAACAATAGAAACATAAAAGGAGAAGAAAATGAGAAGAAGAAGAAAAGGGAAAGGCAGTAAAAATTGGGAAGAAAAAGCTAAAATAATGATATCAATAAAAATACCTCTTGGACGGTCAACTGGCGTGCATCATTTGGGGATCCTGAAGAAAGAAGCGGCTGATAAGTCGGACGTCTTTCAATCATGTCCGAACCAAGAGGGCCTTGTGGAGAGTCGGTTGAACGTGACACAGTCACGTTAGAGCGATCATTTCTGTTTACTTCTAAAAAAAAGTTTGTCAAAAAAATACTCCAACTAAAAAAAAACGTTTTTGAGTTGTTTTTTTTTACGTTTTTTCCAGAAAAAAAAGTAAAGTTGATTGACAAGAAAAATGGAAAGTATTCCAGATGATCAAAAGAGACTGTTAAGCTCGATAATCGAGGCCAAATACGAGGCCATTGGTTTTAAAAAAACATGTGTGTAGTAAAATAAGAAAGAAAAAAGTTTAGGGATGTAAAAACTCGTTCCGCTCCTTTTCCAAGGCTAAAAACAAATAATAGCAAAAATTCACAACTATTTTTGTCATGCGTTTTCCCTTTTTTATTATTTCTTCTTTTATTCAATGCTTTTTCAAAAATTTAAAAAGCATCGATATATGGATAGGAGATGATGTGATATAAAGATTAAAAGAAATCCGGATGAAATCCTTACCCCGATGATTAGAATGTACGACGCGGCGACGTTGTGGATAATGGCGGGGATCCGTACTTGAAAATGTATGAGCTGTTGTTATTTGTTTCACCTGCAATTGATTTTAATAACTATCCTTTTTTTCTCTCCTATATTTTTTCTCTCATTTGATTGATATTTATTTTTGTAAATAAATATAAGTACATAACGATTGCCTTTTTTGATGCAATTTTATTTTCAAAAAAAGAGGAAACAAGCGTATAGTAAAAACGTGAGGTCGTCATTTTTAACGTAAGGCGTCAAAAATTTTAGAATTTTACCAAACACAACAAAAATATATAAGCGAGATGACACTGAAATTCTGGGGCAATGATTTATGCGTGTATTTTTTTTAAAAAATGTTTTTATTTTCTGATGCGCAGAAACAAACCGGCTAGTCACTCAATTCAACTGAGGACTCGGTAGTAGGCAACTGAAAGAGTGTCAAATAAAGAGAGAAATGGGGGATTAACACTAGAGCTATAGCAGCGACATCAACAGTTTATGCGTGGATCAAAAAAGCCCAATGGGCATTAAAAACTTGTGAATTTTTTTGAAAAAAAATAATGGCCTGTGAGAAAAAAAACACGATAGATGTATTGCCTTCAAGGAAAGTACTTAAGTAGTTTCTTAAACATGAAACAAAGCTGGCATTTAAAAAAAACGACCATTTTCCGATCCGTCTTAAATTTGCGTAAAACATGAAAAGAGAAAAAAAGAGGAAAGTAACAAGGAAAAAATGACTCACTTCATTATTTGCGTCGGTGAAGGTGATTAATAACGTGCAAAGCTTCATCACCGACGTCTGCAACAACAAATGTTACATTTATAAAAAAATATTTGAAAGCTGACAAATATAAACATGGAAAAAATGTTTAAAATAATACCAAAATTCAATAATAAAGAGGGATACAAAAATGAGGAAAATTTTTGGGGAGAAAACGCGCAAATCCCTTTATTATCGGAAATCCCATCCCTTCCGGCTATTCAAAAAAAACTTTCCCTTTCATTTCATTTTTTTAGATAAATAATAAAATAGCAATAACTTTAGTGACAAAAAGTTATAATAAAATCTTTATTGAACGATAAAAACGTTAATCTATTCTCTTGATATATGTGCTGGTACTTCATTGTCGTCAATATGTTTCTCTAAAAAAATCATGTTTCGAAGTCACTCAACTTTCACCAAAACCATGATACGTTTTGGACGACTTTTTTGCATTAATGTGGTCCATTTCTACTTTACTAATAAATATAATACATTCAAATTCAATTCCCTCAAAAGCAAATGAACAGCAGGATTAAGTGCAACGAAAGTCGAAATCAACAATCCGAATCAAGGCCATTGAAAAGAAGGAAACCGTGTCAATGCATTAAAAAACATATATCGAATTAAATAATAAGCTTTATTGGTAGTTTAGTTTAAACTATATTTCATACATTTCAAATGAGATAAAAAAACGTATACATACCAGTACATAAAAAAAGAGAACTAAATAAAATAATGAGCCCTAATATATAAGCAAATTATTTGTTAACTTTTTCGAAGTATTCTTTAGGATTTCCAGGCTTGATACTTGGTTGATCATCTTCCCCTATAAATTGATAATTAAAGCAAAGAAACATATTCAGAGTATATTACAATTTGCCGGGCACACTTCACCATGCTTTTCAAAATGTTGAACAGCTTTTAAGATACGAAGAGTTTCATCAACACTACGACCAATTGGTAAATCATTAACAACAATATGACGAATAACACCTTTTGGATCACTAAGGAAAAGTCCACGATAAGCAACGCCCATCTTTTCATCATAAACACCAAATTTCTTTGCAATATCTTTATTGAAATCAGAAAGAACAGGAATTTCCATATCACCAAGACCTCCTTCTTTACGAGGTTGTTGAATCCAAGCTAAATGGCTGAAGTGAGAATCACATGAGCATGCAACAATTTCAGCATTTAAGCTACGGAATTCCTTAGCACGATCACTGAAGGCAATAATTTCAGTTGGACAAACAAAAGTAAAATCAAGTGGATAGAAGAAAAAGATAAGCCATTTATTCTTGTAATCTGCATTGCTAATAGTCTTGAATTCTCCATTAACAACAGCTTGTCCCTATACAAGACAATAAGAACGTTAAAGCAAAAGAGATATACTTAAATAGCTTACTTTAAATTCAGGAAGTTTATTTGTTGGGCCTAAAGCATAAAGATGATTTTCACGAATGATAGCGCGACGAGGAGTGACGGCATAAAGATTACGAGTTAACATGCTCTTCTAAAAAGTACATATACAATTGTCCTTTAAAAGTATAAACTTACAGCAGCAGAAGAGAAGAAATTCATAGTTACGGATACCTGTAAGAAATTATTAAACACTGTTAAAAACAAGAGACAAATCACGGCAATATCGATAAACAAAAGATATAAAAAGTGTAATTTCAAAGTGATGTTTGAAATTTTGCTGCAAACTTTTTTTCAACAAAAATCAACATTCGACACAAGACCATAAATGTTTTTATTCAGCCGGTGCGTTCTACAAAACTGTTTGAAAAATGTTAAAATAAATGGAAGAAAGGTGGGCATTACTGTAATGTTACGTATTTATTGCATTTAACTAATTTACATATGTTGTCTATGCATTTTGTATATGTTGTCAAAAAACCTTATCTTCGTACAAAATTTGCGAATAAAGGAGAACAAAAAGTTCAGAGAATTATAAAATTCATTTGCTGAAAAAATTCATACAAAATTTTTGTGCGTTTGTTCCTTGATTGCTCATTCATTTCGAAATTTCTTTGAATATTTGAGTGCATGTTCTCTTAACCATGGCAAAAAGTATAAATGGCTGTTTAGCAATCAAAAAATAAAACAAGAGAGAGAGAGACAATCAGGCGGTTCGGTGCTATTAAAGCAAAGGACCAAGAAACGTGAGTGGCTGTTCTTTGCTCTTCGTGGCCCTTCTGTGATGTATCTTTCTTCTTTCTCTCTATCTGTTCCTTTGCTCTCTAAAATTTGCCGTGCATAAAAAAAAGTTATTCTACGCCCGTAAACGTATCAAAAAAAATTTTTTCTTTATTATTTGATCAATGATGATAGTCTTTTTCTTCTGATTTTTGTCCTATTATGTTTAAACCCTCTTTAAACTTCATTTATTTTAGATTTGCTTGATCATGTCTGAACGAAAGTCTAACTATGGCATTGAAACTGATACTATTACTCTTCAAAGATTTGTCTTAAATGAACAACGTAAATATCCAAGTGCCACCGGAGATTTAACTAATCTTCTTGTATCACTTTGCACTGCTTTCAAAGCTATCTCTGCTGCTGTTCGAAAAGCTGGTCTTGCACAATTATATGGTATTGCTGGTCAAACAAATGTTCAAGGTGAAGAAGTAAAGAAGCTTGATGTATTAAGTAATGAACTTATGATTAATATGCTTCGATCATCATTAAACACCTGTGCTATGGTATCTGAAGAAGATGAAGAAGTAATCTACTCTTTTTTCTTAATTTTTATTTGTGTATTAAAAAAATAAATATTTTAGGTTATCAGCGTAGAACCATCCCGACAAGGAAAATATATTGTAACCTTTGATCCTTTAGATGGTTCTTCAAATATTGATTGCTTAGTTTCAATTGGTACAATTTTTGGTATTTACAAAAGAATTAGTCCTGATGGAACTGTTACAAATGAAGATATCCTTCAACCTGGTCGTAAACTTGTTGCTGCTGGTTACTGTCTTTATGGTTCTGCTTGTATGGTTGTTCTTTCTACAGGTCATGGAGTTAACGGCTTTCAACTTGATCCCGTAAGCATTTATTCTATAAATTCTTTGATGATACAACTTTATTTTAGAGCATTGGAGAATTTATTCTTACAAATCCAAATATGCAATGTCCAACAAAAGGAAAAATTTACAGCCTTAATGAAGGGTATGCTAAAAAATGGTCCAAAGGTGTTAGTGAATATGTAAGAACAAGAAAATTCCCTGACCAAGGAAAATCAGCTATGGGACAACGTTATGTTGGTTCAATGGTTGCTGATGTTCATCGTACTCTTTTAAATGGTGGAATATTTTTATATCCTGGAACTTCGGATGCACCAAAAGGAAAACTTCGTCTTCTCTATGAATGTAATCCAATGGCATATATTATGGAACAAGCTGGTGGTTTGGCAACAACAGGAAAAGGATCAATCTTAGATCTTCAACCTGCAAAAATTCATGAACGTTCTCCAATTTTCCTTGGCTCAAAAGAAGATGTTGAAGAGCTCATCTCATATCTTGAAAAATATGATCATTAATTTTTATTACATATATGTTTTTTGAAAAATCTGTTAGATAGATTTTTTGTATGCTAATAAAATAAAGATTTAATTTTAAAAATACACCTTTTTGAAACAATAGACGAAAAGTAAAAATTTTGAGAATTCAAAGAACATTCATCATCAAGCTCGACATTGCTGCTTAACACCTGTTTGGCAAAATGAGAACAATGAAAATGAACGTTTTAAAGAAATATTTCAAAAAAAGTAAACCTTGCAATTTCATCTTCATATTACTTAATAATACTTTTATTGCTTTCAAACTTGTATGTCTTCGTTAGTGGTTAAAAGATTGCTTCTTCCAAAATTAGGTTAAAATTTTATAACACTTAATATTGTTTTAATATTATTTTTTTCAGTTAAACGTTCTTATTTTCAATATGATACTATTTCAAGAGGATATTCAACTGCTGCCAAATTAACTGAAGAGCAACCTAAAAAAGCTAAAAAGCAAAAAGAATCTGCAGACTGGGAAAAAAGTATTATTAAAAAGCTCAGTTCGGAACATCAAAAGCGTGATAAAGATTTTAAATTACTGGGAAACAAGCGAAGGCTTATGGCAAATAGTGTGAAGTAAGCGGGTTTCTCTTTTGCTTAAATTTTTATTCTCCATATTTTTAGTTGTATTTTAACTGATAATGTAAAAAAGCTATTTGGAACAGCAATCAATGACACAAATTTAATGAAATCCAATCCTAACATTGTTTTTTTCGATGAAGTTTGTGTTTTTTTTTATTTGGGGGGTTACGGTAATATTATTTTAGTACTTTGCTGTGATTCTTAAATATTCAACGACTATTTTAAAACAAAATTTTGAAACTCGTGAACCACGTGAATGGAATGAAGTATTGTATTTTATTATATCTTTTCTTTCAAGAATTACTCCACAAGATAATGTTTCCGCAATGGGATATTTAATTACTTTAAAGACTGCTGAAAAATTTATTATGAATCATGAAGGATTGCTGAATTTGGATCGTATTAATAAGTTGCTTTGGAATTGCAAAAGAACGGCTAGTAAGCTGCCATCAAAGTTTGATTTGACTCATAATCAACTTTTATTTGATCCATCTGAAATTAAAGAATTTACGACTGCGAAAAATCCAACACCTGTTCCCTCTTCTGAAATTAAAGATACATATGATCCAAATTTACAACTTGTTAAAAGTTTATGTGAACCAACATTTTCCCCGGATTATGATTCTCCATTTGTCCTGAAACAGCGATCTAAAATGGATTACATTCGAGCTTTTGAAGAACAATTAAATTCTGAAAAGGGTGGTTTTATGAAAGTTGAAAATTTTACTCGTCTTGATAAAACTGCTAAATCAATGGAAGATTATATTATTGATTGGAAATGGAAAGAAAGGATTGAAGAAAGATTGATGGAACACGCAAAAAATGTTCAAGATTCTTTCTGTATGATTTAGTTTTGCATTGTTTTTTCGTAAATCTGTGTTTAATTTTTAGTGAAGCAATGTCTTTCTGTTGTTGACTTTGGAATATGTGCTGATATTATGTTGAATGTTGTTCATGCAGCATTATCTGAAGGACAAGGACATATGTCCGTAGCAGGTTTTCAAAATACTATGGCTCATGCTGTAACACATCATATTTATAATATTTTTCTTTCAAAAATTGACGTAACACCTGGCACAGTAAGCTTAGAAGATTGTAATTACTCATATATATTTTTTTGGTTTTAGGTTACCCGTGAAGTATTTGATCATTTTTTGGAATATTTTTGTGATCATAAAGTTGCTCAAATTTACAGTATACGTCAATGGTGGAATATATGTTGTGATTCTCAAAAGGTTGATTCTGCATTAACACCGCCATGTACTGAATTCAAGCTTTTTAACAGAAAAAAAGTACGGTTTTCTGTTTTTTAAAATTTCTAAAACATTTTCTTTTCAGCTCGGTGATATGTTGTCTACCGTAGTTATGGAAGAATGCACATTTATGTACAAAAATGAATCGGGACGAGCATTGCAATATGGGAATGTTAGTTTGGAATGTACATCTAATTTAATATCTGAAAGTAGATACAAACCTGTTAAAATGATTCTTGTTAATTCAAAATTGAAACGAATGATCAAAAAGATTGAATTTAATCATCTCTTTTTTTCACATAAAATGTTACCTCTTCGAGTGCCACCGCGTCCGTGGATTGAGAGAGGCAAAAATGGACCATTTTATACATATCCATCAAATATTGTTCGATTATTAGAAGTTTATAAAGACGTCGATGTTTCAAAAGAATTTAATGAAAGGTTAACATCAGAAGAAATGGCTCGTCCTGTTTTTGACGCTTTGAATGATCTCGGTTCAACTCCATGGATTATTAATGGTGAAATGCTTGATTTGTTAACAGAAGTTTTTACGATGTGTAATGATAAAACCCAAGAAGAATTACTATCAAAATTAAGTGTTCCACTTCATGCAACAACTTTAATTGTTCCTGATTTTGTTGATGTTTTTGGTGAAACTGCAAATGCATCCGATATTTCTACTGAAGAATGGCGAAGCTTTTATAAAGATAGAAATTTGGCAGCAAAAAACAAGTATTTATCTTTTGAATTTTATTTCTGAATTATTTAGAGGGATTTTTAGAGCAGAATTAAATTCACTATGGGCATGGCTTCGATATCGTGTTGCATTAGCACGCCATTACCGTAATGATATTTTGTTTTTTCCACATAATATGGATTTTCGTGGTCGAGTTTATCCTGTTTCACCACATTTAAATCATATGGGAGATGATATTAATCGATGCGTTCTTAAATTTGCAAAAGGTAAACGTCTTGGAAAACGTGGTCTATATTGGCTAAAACTTCATGTTGTAAATATTACCGGGTTATTAAAAAAGAAATCTATTGATGAAAGATTTAAATATTTTGAAGAAAATCTTGATGATATTCTTGATTCTGCTAATAATCCATTGGATGGTAGAAGATGGTGGCTTGAATCAGATGATCCATGGCAAACATTAGCTGCTTGTAAAGAATTAAGAGATGCATTAAAATTAGATAATCCTGAAGATTTTATAAGTCATTTACCTATTCATCAAGATGGATCTTGCAATGGCTTACAACATTATGCTGCATTAGGGCGTGATTTAAAAGGAGCTCAAGAAGTTAATCTGTGCCCAGCTGAACGGCCTGCTGATATCTATTCTACTGTTGCTGCAAGTGTTGAAGAAAAAAGAATTGAAGATGAGAATGATGAAACATCAAAATCCCATAAAATTGCTTTAGAACTTCGTGCGGTAATGCCTGAACCAGTTCCAAGAAAAGTTGTAAAACAAACAGTTATGACTACAGTATATGGTGTTACTCATTATGGTGCAGTGCTACAAATTAAGAAGCAATTAAAAGCTCTTGGAAATGACGGAGAAGATGTTTGTTGTTATTTTTTGTTTAACCTTTTTTATAATGCTTTTTTGTAATTACAGGTTAAAGATTTTGCTGCTTATTTGTCAAAAAAAACATTTCAATCTTTAAATGAAGCTTTCGAAGTTTCAATGCAAATTAAAGATTGGCTTTGTACAATTGCAAATGTTTGCTATCACCTGAAAAGGCCGGTAGAATGGACAACTCCACTTGGAATGCCTGTTATGCAACCGTATCTCAGAATTAAATCAGAACTGAATAAAGTTGTTCGTATTCCCGTTCTACATAAACAAATTAATGCGTTTCCACCAAATTATATTCATTCATTGGATTCAACTCATATGATGCTAACAACACTTCATTGCCGAAAACAAGGAATTACATTTGCTGCTATTCATGATTGTTTTTGGACTCATGCATCAACCGTTGATACAATGAATAAAATTTGTCGAGATCAATTTATTGAAATGTATAATCAACATTTAATTGAAAATTTGGCAAAGGTTTGTTTCCTTCTATTTTTTAAATCTTTAAAAAATCTATTCTCCTTTTCAGGAAATGAGAGAAAAATGTCTTCCGCCGTCTCTTTTACGAAAACTGGATAAAGAAATAGCTAATGACATTATTCAACAGTTAACTCCTTCATTTAAATTTGGTGAACTGGACATTTCTCGAGTAAAAGATTCTGTTTACTTTTTTAGTTAGTTAGATTTAATCCAACTGGACATTTGCTTTTTAGTTAGTAGATGGCAAGAAAGTGTTAGTTATGTGAAATTCCGTTTACTTTCCACATAACTAACATCAGCTACTGTCATCATTAGTTGTGTTTTGCATATGTTTTGTTGATTTTTGACTCTTTTTTTAATAGTTTGTTTTAATAAAAATTTTACTTTTTTCAAAATGCTGGTTTTACATTTTAAAAAACTTTTCATCACAGGGTATCGTGTTTTATGAATGTTTTTTAAGGAACATGACGTCTTTGAATATGTGTTTGGAAAGCACATTTTTCTTTTAGAGATAACGAGTGATATTTTGTTCTCTGGGGAGAATTGAAAGAAAGTAAAATTAATGGTTTGAAAATCTATGGTGATAATTGCGATAGATTTAAAGAAAGAAAAACCGAAGCATACTGTAACTAAGATTATGTTTGTTTGTTAAACTGCTGCTTTCGTTTCTTGTCCATTTTCTTCCTTCTTCTTCGTCCTTCCATATATCCACTTGAAAATTCTTGAAAATAAAATGTTTGGTATCTTTGCATAATTTATAATTCCAAAAAGGAAATATATGTATTTCAAAAAACTATTGGAATACCCAAATTTCGTATAGAGAAAAAGAAGTCTTGAGTTGCCATACTCTCTTTTTTTTTACTGAAACAATCTGGCTAAGGATACTCTAAAAATTGGTTTTTTTCGTTATTTCAAAAGAATTTGCAGAAAACACTTCTTTTTTCATTTTAAAAGTGAATGATGTGTCTCCAACGCTTAATGTTGAATGCGCAGTAGCTGCAAATATAGAAGGGACGAGAAAAGGAAAGCCGCTGGCAAAAAAAGCTGAATGGCTCATGACTTAGTAAAAGGGCGAGAAGAAGAAAAAGCCAAAGCACTTTTTTTGGGTTCTCTCTTTTTTCTCTTTCTTTTTCAGCTTTGCTTGTTATTCCATGAGCGACAAAGCTTTAACGCAGCAAAGGCTTTTCTTTTGTCGTTATTTTTTCTCTCTCCTTCTTCTTTTGTGTGCCGGTTTCTACTGGGTTCCGTCATAGCCATTGGCATTAAAAAGAGAAAGATAGAAAAAGAAAAGTATAGTCTAAAGGGAATTTAAAAAAAAAGAAATGTAACGCATGCGTACTACTATTACTACCACAACATTTGACATTAGTATTAACGAGAGCTACCACCAATAGCAAAAAGTTAGTTTTGAAACAAAAGTTTATAATTGCTATCGACTATTACTTTTTTAATGCCTTTTGATTTGCACTTTAAAGTTTATGTGTTGTATGTATGTGTATCAAAAGAATTCTTTTTTTAAGGTTAAAAATCCTAAGAGAAAAAAATGCCGACTTTTAAATTCTTTTGTTTTATGTGTATGTTTCATTTCGTAATCTTTGCCTCCATTTTCGAGGCCCCTTTTTTGAGACAATTTCCGGTCAAAATTAATACAAAAAACACATTACAAAAAGTTGTTCTTCGCTATCAAAAAACATGTTGAATTTTTCTATAATGAATGCATATCTTCTGGTTTTCTCTTCTTCCCTCTTTTTGAAGCATAAATCCTTTTAATTTTCTTAAACTTATGATGACATGTTCAGATTTTTCACATTTAATTTAAATTTTTCAAATTTTTAACTTCCGTCAATTTTTGAGAAAAGAAAAATATCGCAGAAAAATGCTTTAAATAAATCTGCATTTAAAGCTTCATCTTTGATGAAATTGTCATTGACTGACTGTTTTTCACTTCTTTTTTTCTTTCTTCTTTTTCGTTTGCCGTTTAATTTTTGTTGCTTTTTAACACATTTTTATTCTCAGAAGCAAAGCTGTTTCGGAGGATATACAAATCTTCTTCCTTTATAATTTCCCCTTTTTACGTCATCATTATAAATTTTGTACCTTAACTTAAAACTCAAACAATTTGCGTGTCTTTTTTATCCATCTATTATTTGCTTTCTTTTGTTTAGCAAATGCCACTTTTTTCATGCTTCAAGCTTTTCTTTGTTTCATGTAAGTTGCTTTCTAATATTGGCTTTGCAGTTTTTCTACTTAAAGCTTTCTGTAATTTTTCTCATTTTCTTTTTAGCTAAGCTTTTTTTTAAAACTTTGTTACTTTGGTTAAGGTTCTTTTTTTGTTGTGTTGTCTAAACAGTAAACATTTTTAACTTAATTTTTTTCTGTAATGGTTGTATTAAGTAATTTTGAAATATCTATTACGACAGCTACTAGCGCCGTTCGTTGAAAAAAATTGAAAGAATTTTTTCTGTGACTTTATTCCAAAACAATCGAAGCAAAATAAATGTGCGACAAATTCTAATTCTTCTTAGTTTAAGTTCCTTGTGTTTTCTCTATCAGCATTTTGTCGGAAATTGCGTCGTCTTTATGCTCATCAGTCTTTTTTCATGTCTTTTTTTTGCCATGAAATTGAAGCCCAAAAGCATTTTTTCTTTTATATTGTGACCGCGGGCAAGAAAAAAAAGAAAGGGGGGGAAGAGGGATAACCAAAAAAGGACCCATTTTTCGTCTGACGAGTTCATGGATGCCGCAATGGGGGCTTTAGTAGTGCAAGCATTTTTGCTACTTGCAAGCATCTTATTTTATGCTTTCCCTTTTTTCCTCCCCCAAAACAATCTGCCAAAAAACGCTCGTGCCCTCTTCTGATGCAGCAATGGTGTCGTTCTTCATGTTGTCGTTTTATTTTTCGTTTTCGTGGGTGAACATGCTTCTATACACTACTTTTCCCGTTATCCCCCCTTCAAAAACTTTTTCTTCTTCCTTTTTTATTTTTCAATTTTTTTGAAAACTTTTTTGACGTGTTACTGGCATTTTAATATCTTATGCTTCAGTTAAAATAAGCATTGAAGAAGATGAAAAAAGTTGATTTTAGATTGACTTTCGAGATGTGACAAGCATTTTTAGAAGCAACTTTGGTGTCGTTTTATTCAGCAACTACTACTTTATTATTGTTGCTATTCCCCGAGTGCTTCCACCCCACAAAAAAAGAATAATGCCTTATTTTATTGCTTAATCAAAGTAAATCACCATTTCCGCCTTTCTTTAAATATTTTCATCCAATAATATTTAATATTGTTTATCAATTTATTAATTATGGGAGGAACATTAAGTTCACCATCTGGTTCAACAGCGCCATCCACGTCAGTATGTAATCATTTATTTACAACTGGAAGTGATGTTGGCCCTCCTTCCTCATCATTATATCGAAGTTCATCAGGAAGTAGTACATCAAGTAGTAATGGTAAAAAACATAATTCTATGTTTGTTACTGGTTGGAATTTTGCAAGAAAATCTGCTGCTGCTTCGGCACATGTATTTCCACCATTTTCATTCCATTTAAGTAGTAGTGGAGAAAATCACAATATTAATAACGAAACACATTCATCAAATAATAATAATAACAATAACAATATTCGAAGAGGAAGTAATAAAGAACACCAACAATACAAAAATTCTTCAAATAATAAACCTTCAACAACGATGAATAGTAGCCGTTTTATTATGAGCCGATCACATGATTCAAATATTTCAACTTCTACTTCTGCACTTCCTAGGCCAACAACATATGATCAGAATTCAAATAATCATAATAATAAAAGCTTTAAAAATTTGCCACAAACTGATATTAAAATTGATACTAATTATAATATTAGAAGTAATGGAAATTGTGCCAATATTACGGGTTTATCTTCAAAAAAAGGGTCAACATCAAGAGAGTATATTAAAAATGGAAATCATTATTCATCAGGAATTTATCCACCGCATACAGATAGACCAACAACTGTTTTTTCAAATATGTACAGTATACGTGAAGATCTAAGAAAAAATTTGTCAATGGATAAACAAGTTTGTTGTCTTTAAAAACCTAGTATAAAAATTTATGTCATTGTGGTTTTTTAGGATTTTGCAAATAATAATAATATTAGTCCAGTCGGTCCTAAAGCTAAAACTCCTATGTCACCAACTCATAAAGCAACAACAAAAATCAATGGAAGACAAAAAATTCATGAAGCCCCACTTATTATGATGCAAGGAATTAATGCAGCACAAAAACGTTTTAAATCAATGGGAAGCTCTAAATCGGTTGAATTAAAAAATGCTACACTTCCGCCACCATCTTCAAGATCAGTGGATGAAATTTGCCAAAATACTTGTAAAAAAACTGTAATACAAGCGTCAACTTCAGAATTGCTAAGAGGCCTTGGACATTTTATTGCTCATAAATGTTGTATGCATCATTTTGAAGCTGCAGATTTTGTTATGTGGATGAGAACCGTTGATCGGTCTCTTATGCTTCAGGTATGCAATCTTCCGATTTAGAAATTCAGAATGTTGTTTTAAAGTTTTTTGTTTACCATTCAACATTATTTAGGGGTGGCAAGATGTTGCATTTATAAATCCTGCAAATTTGGTGTTTGTTTATATGCTCATACGTGATCGACTTGAAGAAGAAGTTGATCACATGAGAAGTGTTGAAGATTTGCAATCAATGGTGCTTACATGTTTATATATTAGTTATTCATATATGGGAAATGAAATTTCGTATCCATTAAAGCCTTTTATTGGTGACAATGAAGTAAGCCTTTTCCCACAAATAAATAAATAACTTTATACTTTTTCTTTTCAAGGATCGAAACAAATTTTGGAATCGTTGTGTTGATATTATCAATACTCATAGCTCTGATATGCTTCGCCTTAATTCGTCATCTGCATTCTTTCTCGAGGTTTTTACAGAATTAAAAAATTACTCGGTTGATATTTAATTTTTAAATATTAATGGCATTTATAATGTTTTTTTCTTGTTATTTATTATTATTATTACAAAATTATGATAGTAAAGCTAATGCATTAAAATTTATGACTATTTTACACCAAAAAACTTTTTTTTATAAAACTTCCTTCTTTAACACAAAAATCTTGGTGTATCCATTAAACATTAATTTTGAAATTAATTGAATGTGAAAGTTGATGAACCTTAAATTAAACCCAATTAGTAATTCCCGTACTTTTTTTTGTGACGAATTCTTTTGCTGATGTTAGACCCCCTTTATAAAAAATAGAAGCGGAACAAAAAATCATGAAGTTCAGAAAGAACAAAAAAGGTGTTGTTTTTCGAATTATTTTTCATAAAATTTCTTTGCCAATTACATTGAGTAAAACACAAGAAAAGAAATATTGTAGCTTTAATTCATTTTTTCAAACTATTTATTTTTTGCGTTTTCTTTCAAGAGACTTTCATTTTCAAAGGGGGTGTTTCCCCTCGAAAAAAGAGGTCAACACAAATAATTTGATCACAATGAAAGATGGGTATAAAAAAGAATATGTTAAACATTTTTTCTTGTAAACTTTTTTGTTATTTCATTTGGTATCATCAACTTCGACGGAATCATGTTTTATCATATTGCAGTAATAATTCTACTTATTCTTTCTCAAGCTGAAGCGTATATTAGTTCAAATCCATATGGATATGATGGATCAAAAGGATATAATAGCTATTCATATCAACAAAATTATGCTTTAAGTCAACCCTATGGCTATTCAAGTTATCCCAGCAATTACAATTACAATTATAATCCCTACAGCAATCTATATATTGGTAATTATCCAATTACTCGACCAAATCAAGGCATGTTACCTGGTGGTTATGTTGAACCAGGTAATATTGGAGTTGGAAATAATATTGCATCGGCTTTCCTCTTTTGTATGAGTTGCAGCAGCAGAGGCTAATAATTTGTTTTTCTAATAATAAATCAAAAATAGTATCTTCAAAAAAATGCTTTCATATCTGTAAATAATTTTTTGTTGAATTAATAACTAATAATAATAATAAATAAAATAATAAAAATTGAATGCGTGTATTTACATATTAAAAAAATGTTTATAATTCAAAAACTGTTAGATGCAAAGTAATTTTTAAGTTGTGATCATATTTTATATCACAAATATTTTATTGCAATAGATATTTTGTGTCAATTAAATCCAAAAACAAAACACATATATTTTAATTATTATTAACCTTTGTTTTTAAGAAATATGTTACGTTGCAGAAAAGGTTTTTGCAAATGTCTTTATTTCTGTGAAAACAGAGACACAAAATATATTACAATCTTATGGTGAACTAAAAAACGAAAGAAATATGTTTCGTAATTTATGATATTTACAAAAGCTTTTATGTGAAATTTTCAAACGTTTTAAAAAAACTTGTGTATTAAAATAATTCCAATATAATAGTTGTAATTAGTTTTTTAAGCTCTGATCAACGGAATATTATCAAAACTGTATCAAAAAAGAGCAATAATTCATTGATCGTGTAATCTTATTACGCAAATCATCAAAATCTTTTCCAAAAATACCCACTTTGAAATTTTCTCACGAAAAAAGATAAAAAAAGGATTCCAAATAAATTTTTTAAATGATAGTTTTTTTTCGCATTTTTATCCCAAAAAAGAACCATAAAGAAATTAATTGCGCTTTGTCAGTTTCCCTTTCAATCAAAAAACATTTTTTTAAATAGGCGAATGTTTTTAAAACAGGTGATAAAAAAGGATTTTTACTTTTATTATACAGATCACTGCATTTGATCTCGAAAAATGATCAACGCCAAGAGCAATGGTGGTTTTTTTTGTATATCCCGAAAAAAAGAATACATAAATATTAAAATTTATTACTGCATTATATGGAACACATATATTAATGATGATTATTAATATCATGAGAATAATATTATACGATAATTTATATTTAAAAAAATTGCCGAAGTGGAAGAAGCTTTATGACGGCGAAAAACAAGTCAAAAAAACAAAAAAGATATCTGTCAATTACGGTATGCAAAAAATAAATTTGTGAGAAGACGTCATTTTCAAAGCCACAAATGTCGGATGTATAAGAGTTTATTGTCTATAAGCTATAGCCGAGTTTGTGAATTAAAGCGGATATTTATTTTTCTCATCCCGCGTGTATAAAATAAGATTTTGTGATATTTTTTAATGGCATTTTCTTCTTTATTCTTTACATTTCGATATTAGAAATTCTACGGTAGAATGCCATAAAAATTTATGTTTTTTTTACACAACTTGCTGTAATGATAAATATTCAACAAACGAATGCACAATAATAATATTTATTACTTTCTTAATAAAACAACAACATCAATATAGACACTCATGCATAAGTTAAGAAGTTTGAGATTTACGGCAAGCATACTTAGCAAAAACAGTTTCAAAAAAATCTTTATCAAGAGTTCCCATATTTGGCACATATTCTTTAGTGGATAAACAAGAGAGAAGAAGATCAAGACAATGATTTTGAAGTTTTAAATAATTAACTTCAACAGCATAATTTGCAATTTCACAAACACTGGTTACGGAAAGATTTTGGATTAAACGAGCTTCAAGGCCATCCTGAAAAAAAAAACAAATAATGATTAATCGAAAAGAAGAAGTCATACCTTAAGAACGGCCATATCATACTTATCAAAGAACTTGTAAAGAAATGAAGCTGCTTCATTTGAAGGGATAGAATTAAGACTTCCATCATAGCAAAGCTTTAAAGCCATTTCAACAGTTTCAAATGTAAAATCAGGAATTTTTACACGATTTTCAACAGCTTCCTTCATACCAGATTTAAACATACCATCAAATACAGGTGAATGAGCGGCAAGTACACATTTATGAACCTAAATAAAGCAAATAGATCAATAATAAAATAATATAAAGGAATATACCTTGATTTCTTTTTCTTCAGCAATGATAGTGAAATCTTCATAACCAATTTTCCATAAATCAGGAAAGATTTTAGAGGACTTCCATTGCAATTGGACATTTTCAGTTTTTAAAGTTCCATCAACTCTAATAAGCAGTTTTCCATCGACAACGAAATTCTTGCTTGGATCAAAGAGTTCACCAACGGTACAACAAGAAATACCCCATCCAGTAGAAGTTCCATCAAAAGTATAATCCAATTTCTGATTCCATTTTGCTGATTTGATTGAAAATGTATAATCTGCTTCAACTTTCTTTGCATCACCAAGTAATACGCTTAAAAAAAGATACGTTTTACCACGATTTACTGTTGTATTTCCATTAGGATAGATTGTAAGGAAATATTTAATATCAGCAGAATGGCTAGCAATAATATCATCACTTTTAAAAAATTCATTTTGTGTTGAATCTTTGATAGCCCGAAGCCAATCTTCAGAAATTGTGTATTCAAGCGCAATTGGATATTGCATCATCATCATCTAAAAAGTTTTTTATATATTTAAACAACAAAAGCTTTAATAAAAGCATATATATTGTGTCAGACACGTAATCACGAATAAGCGATTTGCAAGAAATAATGTGGACGACGTTAAAGAGAGACAAGATATCATTTTACTTTGAAAAGAAACATCCTCTCAATAAATGGAGATTGTCCATTGGTCCGTGCGTTTTTATTTTTTCATTCGCATAAAGAGAATAAACAAAAATTTGCATAGAATGAAAAAAATTCAAAAAGTAGCATAGCGATGAGAAGGGCCTTTTTAAAGCTATATGTTGTAGCTTTAGCTGTTGATTCAGAAGATAAAAAAAGCTGTAGTTAGGATCATATGTGCCAAGGTATTTAGCTTCCGTTTTGACGTCTTTAGATTTTTCGTATACCTTTTTAGGAGTGTCTTTTTAAATTATTTCTCTCGGCGCACTGCCAAAAAAATGTTTCGTTTAGAACTCTGATTCACAACCAAAAACTACAGAAAACTTGCCTTAACTTAATACAAAAATAGCATTTAAATTGTTTTATTTTTTTAACATATTACATTTGTGTTAAGTAATAAATATACAATATACAAAGAAAAAGAAAGAATTTGCTACATTAAAGCTAACAATAAAAGATTAAAAACAAACTACTAATAATATGTTTCACGTTCAACCCAACCACCAGGCCATCGACGAATACACATTCGACGAGTTTCATCATAAATAAAGATAAGAAGTGCAAATGGTAATGCACAAAACCACCATGAAAATTTTAAACCATACATTCGAAGACCGCGATCAGTTCCAGGACAATAACACAGGAACGCAGCCAAAGCAGTTTCAAAGACGAGTCCAAAGTTCAGAGTCCAGTTCCTCATACCTTGCTGAACAATAGAATTTCGACGAGTTTTTGAGATAATTAAATCAGCCCACTGTACAACAACAATTGAAACAAAATATGCAGTTTGACAGGTATTCTCGAGAACTTTTCGATTTGCGTAAGTCTAAAAATAGATTAATATATAAAATTTAAATACAGTAGGATCAATACTTACCCATTCTTGTCCATAGCTATCAACGACACAATTAACAGCATGAGAATCCCATTCAGCTCGAATTTGATATAAATCCCATGGTAAAAAGCCATTATCAGCCATAATATAAAAATATGTAAAGAAGCCAGCTAAAGCTTGAATCACCCCAATTTGTCCATAAGCAAGTGAGATAAGACGTTCATTGACAAGTTTATCACGAAGAGGATCGCGAGGAAGACGTTTCATAATACTAGAAGATGCATACAGTTACGGCACATAAATTGCAAAAAAATAGACTTACTCAGATTCAGCTTGTTCATATGCAAGAGAAATCGCTGGAATCATATCCGTACCCAAATCAATGCAAAGAATTGTTACAGTACCAAGTGGAAGAGGAATACCAAAGACAATGTACATTAAAAATGGCGAGATTTCGGGGATATTTGATGTAAGAGTATATGCAATTGATTTCTTCAAGTTATCAAATATTAATCGGCCTTCTTCAACCCCAACAACAATCGATGCAAAATTATCATCAAGAAGGATCATATCAGCTGCTTGCTTTGAAACATCTGAACCTGCAATTCCCATAGCAATGCCAATATCAGCTTTTTTTAATGCCTAAATGAATACTTAATACATGAATTTATAAAGCAATAAAAACCGGAGAATCATTAACGCCATCACCAGTTACAGCAACAATTTGTCCTTGTTTTTGAAAGCCTTCTACAATCATCAGCTTTTGTTGTGGAGATGTTCGAGCAAAAACAATTTCTTTGTGATGTTGAATAATTTCAGCTAGTTGATCAGACGACATATGACGAAGATCTGAACCATGGATAACTGCAGCATTTGCTTCACGTGGATTAACTTGCTCAACAGAAATATTCTGAAGAGCTGCAATATCTTCAACTGTTTTAGATTCCGCAGAAATTATACCAACAGATTTTGCAATTGCTTTTGCAGTAATTGGATGATCACCTAAAGTAGACATTAATCTATTTGACAAGAAAATATGCAAAAATACTGACCAGTAACCATAACAACTTTGATACCAGCAGAACGACATTTTGCAACCGCATCTGGAACAGCTGCTCGAGGAGGATCAATCATCGACATAAGACCTACAAATCGAAGACCCTCAATTGGAAAATTAATTTCTTCAGTATCAAATCGATATTCTTCTGTATATATTTGTGGATCAAGACGTAAATCACAAAATCCTAGCACTCTTTCACCCATTCCACCAAGTTCAAGATATGCAACATTAAATTCAGCTCGAAGTCGATCATCCATTTCAACATTTCTTCCATCAAGAAGCATAGTACTACAACGTTCAAGAATTCTCTCTGGTGCACCTTTCATTACCAACAAATAGCCATCTTCGCCATCAGTCGTTTCATGAATACTAAGTTGATATTTATTAGTTGAATTAAATGGGATCTCAGCAATTTTCGGATTGAGTCTTCGATATTCCGTAACATATCCCAATGTTGCTTCAGCATATTTAAGTAGCGCAATTTCAGAAGCATCGCCAGTGCAATCACGCTTATTAATTGGACGTTTAAATTGACATGGTTTAAATTCGGCACGATTACATAAAGCTGCAATTCTTAACAGGCAATTTTCAGTTTCATTTCGTTCATGAATATCTAAATTTCTTTCAAAATTTTCACTTGTATCACACATTAGAATATTTTTATTGAACCATGTATGAGCCACAGTCATACGATTTTGCGTTAATGTACCCGTTTTATCCGAACAAATTGTAGATGTAGAACCAAGAGTTTCAACAGCTTCCAAATTTTTGACAAGACAATTCTTTGATGCCATTCGTTTAGCAGTTAAAGTAAGGCATACTGTAACTGTTGCTATCAAACCTAAAAACATATATACAGCGAGCAAATAAGAGATAGCATTCGTACCTTCTGGAACATTTGCAACAATGATACCAATCAAGAAGACAACAGCTGTAAGCCAATGATATCCAAGAAGAAAAGCGATAATAAAAAATGTAACACCAAGAAATACCGCAACACCAGTAATAAGATGAATAAAATGTTCAATTTCTTTTGCGATTGGTGTCATTCCAGAATCAAGATCAGAAGTAAGACCAGCAATCCTTCCAACAGCTGTTCGATCACCTAAAAAACTTAAAAATACAGAAGAAAGTCATTACCATCCACAAAAACATACCAGTATTGACAATAACACCTTTGGCAGTTCCTTCAACGGCATTTGTAGTATAGAATGCAAGATTTTTTGTTTCTAGCGGATTTTCATTTGTACATTCAGGAGATCGTGATTGTGGTTCTGATTCCCCAGTAAGGGAAGAATTATCAACTTTAAAAGAAGCGGCTTGGATAATACGAATATCTGCTGGAAGTCGGTCACCACCTTTGACTTCAACAACATCTCCAACGACAAGTTTTTCAGTTTCCATTTCGATAAGTTGTCCATCACGATAAACATGTGCCATCTAAAAAAATCAATAAAAGATATAACATCAATAAAATAAAACAATAAATGCAATTATAAAACAATATCAAAACTTACAGTGGGGACCATAGTCTTAAATGACTCCATTATCCTTGAAGATTTATTTTCTTGATAATATTGAAATACACCAGTTACAACCACCACAAACACCAGAACAGTTCCCAAATATAACTGAAAAAAGCTATGTTAAAAAAAGTTATAAAACAGAGATAAAGCATATGAGACGAATAGAAAAAGGCTTACGTTATCTTTTGATGGATGATCCATGTTGCAGTAATCAACCACATAAGCAATAACACAAAGAACTGCACCAATCCAAAGAAGCATAGCAAAACCACCAAAAAGATTTTTACAAAATTTTATCCAATTCGGTGTTGTCCTTGGTGGAGATAGTTGATTTGGGCCATCTCGTTCCATTACTTGTTCAGCTTTTGATATTGTTAAACCCTATAAAACAATTATATAGCTAATATAAAGTTAAAAATGAAAGTAACTTACGTGTCCAATACTTGATTCATATCGAAGCATTAATTCATGAAGTGGAACAATATGCTCATCCATGACCACTTCCTTTTTTAGTTCATCTATATTTGGCCTCGTTGCTCCTTTTTTCTTTGCCATGATTAATGTTGATAGTTATAAAGCTTGGAAAGCTTTTATAGATGAATATTAAGATTAAATATAGATATAATTATTAATTTGTTGAGGAAAAAAAGAGATTTAAAAAAATGAATGAAAGTGGAACTTCGATGACAAAACTCTGAAGGAAGAGAAAAAAATATTAACAGCAAAAAAAAGAAGCGAAAGAGAGAGAGATTTCAAACATGGCCATAAATGTTCTTGGCTGCACGCTGCATCCTTTGAGAGAGAGAGACATTGCAAATCTTTTTTTCCAATCCGGCAGCTTTAAAAAATTCAACGTTTAATAATTATTGAACTTTAATTCAAACAACTTTCACGTCAAATAGCACTGATACTTTATTGATATAATTTACAAAGACCTTTTTTGTTGAAGCTTTCAATGCAAAATTAAAAATCGCATGCATCAAAACTTATGCAACATGAATCTTTTTATTGTAAAATATTGCAACTTTTAGTAGGATTTTTGATATTAATGCTACTGCAGTTTAATAAATTTTTATCAGCATCTCAAAAACGAAATTTTTGTTTTTACAAATTAATTGTCAAACGTAAAGAAAAAATAAAAACTTTTAACAATACTTCTAAATGAGGAATTACAGTACCATTGTTGTTCGAAACAAAGCGGACAGATAAAAATTTATGAACAATGAAAAAGATGAATTTTTATGAAACGTTTTTATTGAATATTATTAAAATGCAATCTTATAACACCTTAATTACCTAAAAATAACATTTGTGATACTGACAAAACAATTCTTCAACATTTCTGCTTTCGTATTCCTTTAATAGTTAGTAGGGAAATACTATAGTAGCTTCAAGTATCCAGGAATGTCAATATTATTTCATTTGAAATTTGAGAAATAATCTTATCAATCATTATAATGTTAATATTAACAATTTTTTTAGCAAATTTTAAAAAAGTGGAAGCGTTGTGTTGTTAAACGGTAAATATTAATCTTATCAATGTTAAACATTAACATTAACTTTATTTATCCACCATTTCTTTTTTTTTAAAGTTCATCGGTTTTTAACAAACTTCTCTTCTATGCTACCGTAATCCAAAAGTTTTAATTGTATTTTCGACTTTCTTTAAAATTTACATTCATCAAATCAAAATATTCTGTATTTTTAACAATTTTTAATATATCAAATTTTTTCATTTTATTCATCCTATCAATGTTTAACATCAACATCCACCCTTTTTTGAATATTGAATTAAAAGAGATTTATAGCTTTAATGTAAACATAAATGTCATAAGTGCTTCATTATTAATACCCACATATTCATTTAACAAATGTTATAAATATGAAAAATTTTTGAAAAAAATTTAAATTTGGTGCCTTAAAGTTTTATGTCATAAAGAACTATATGATGACCCTAAAAGAGGTTTTACCGTAACGTGTTTTTATTAATGTTTAAAGAAAATAAAGTGATTTTTAAATTTTTAAAGCAAGCTCACAATCTAAATCTTACATGAAAAACATTTTTTTTCCGTCACTGCGCTAATTTACGATACTCCTTTAATAAATTTTGACCTTCAGAACTTTAAATATAAATTATTTGTGATCTTCAAAATTATTATGATATTTATTTCAAAATAAAAATGTTTGCCAAATATATAAAATTAACAGGTTCCGAGAAATTAATTAAGTTTGATGACTTCTAAAGATTAACAGACGAATTCCACTTTCTTTGCATCATTATTTCAAATGACAACAATTAATTTTTAAGTCTTGTTTTCCACCCTCTCTCGCAATTGACACGTAAAGAATTGATTACTTTGAAATAACTAATGATTAGTATCAAAAAGGGTTCATTGGTTTTATTGACTTAAAATTGCAATTTTCAATTAAAGATTTTATAATGGGATCTTTAACTTCTGGAGATAAGCCGTCATTGCATAAGTTTATTAAATATAATCAATATAATCGTCATATGGGAATCAAACCACCTATTGTAAAAAGAGTGAGTCAAAATTTTGATCTTTTTTTGATTGTTGTTTTAAATGCAAAAACATATTAATACTAGACATAATCTTTTTTGTTTCAGACATAAAAGTATAGGAAAATTTTTAGTTGTTATTCATTTGAGGTTTTAATAGTTTTTAAAAGTAAAGTTGCTACTACTCTAATTTGTTGTGTTATTTTTATTATAATACTTTTTATCTTTTTAGCTTCAATCAGATTACTTAATGACTCCAATTATTGATAAAACAACCAGCCATGAAGCTCTTGATGGAATCAAAGGTATTTGTGCCTCTTTTTAAAGTCTCATTTTTAAATGACTGTTTTAGTTAAAGGAAAACATTCACCTGCAAAACTTACCCATTCTTTCAGTGAACAAAATTTAGCATCACCCGATCTTCAAAAATCTAAAGCTGATTTAAATTCAAAAAATGCGACATTTTTATATCCTCCATATTTGAATGGTCCCTTACCACGAATTCCGTGTATGTTTTTTCTTCCTTATTTTGCTTTATTTTTCTTTTCTCAAGAATCGCCTATTGTGCCTTTCTAAGCAGTGATGTTTGTTTAACCGTTGAAAATATTGTTTACCCTTTTCTTTCATTGCACTGATCGGGAAAAAAGAAACAACATTTATTTAAAAAATAACTGTTTTTCTCATTTTTTCTTTCTTATTTGACTTTATTAAAAACACATTAATGATTTTACAAAGTTTTATATTGGCAATCTGCTCCAAGTTGATCTCAAGTAGCAATGTTTTTTTGTCCACGTCAGCTTTTCACCCTTGTTTCTTCTTTATTCACATCTTCCTTCGTCTTATGTCTCGTCTTGCATTAGATTTTCTTTTTTTCTCTTTCTTTTCCCCCTTTCTTTTTTTTTGTGTTTTTCAACATTTTTTGGCGTTGATCGAACAGATTTTATAACGATTATTTAACAATACTTTTGGGCGAAAAATGAAAGGGTACACCCGTTTGGTAGAGAACGAGAGAGGCAAAAAAAAGAAGTTTATGCTCCTTTTGA
Source organism: Panagrolaimus sp. LJ2400 (assembly GCA_024447215.1). Lineage (NCBI taxonomy): Eukaryota > Metazoa > Nematoda > Chromadorea > Rhabditida > Panagrolaimidae > Panagrolaimus > Panagrolaimus sp. LJ2400. The sequence continues at coordinate 7,646,352 of JAMRYA010000009.1, read as the reverse complement.
ACTAATCTTCACAATTCCTTTGATTTTTTTTCTATTTTTTGCGCACCTTTCAAAAAAATTTTGTAAGAGTTTTTAGTGACAACATTTTTGACATAATTTGATTGTTTCAAACTATCAATTTTTTCCGTTTGTCTTTTTTTGCTCTCATTATCGTCTGTAATGCTTGATAATTGCATTCCGTAAGAAGAGCAATTGATGCGTTTTTTTGTGTTATGAATAATCGAAAAAAATCTTCCTTTTTTCCTCAAAGTTTTTTTTAGTTTTTCTTTGCTTTTCATTAGTCATTTCTCATTCATTCATTCATAATATGGAATCCGTATACACTTTTAATGATTCTGAAGACACTGATTATTTTGATAAACAATATCTTATAGCAAGCCATACAATTTCTAACGCTCCATCAGTTTATTTATCAACATTTGGATCTCGAAAAGTTTCAAATTTTCAAGGTGGTGCATACGGTTCTCGACCTGATCTTCTTGCCCCTACCGTGTTAGAAGCATACTCACATAAAAAGTAATAGTTTTTTCTTCTTCCTTTTTTCCAAAAAATGTTTTGTTTTTATGGTTTTATTTTTTGCTTTTAACTTTCATGCTTCTTTTTATGTTCGCCTTGATATAGGCTTTTATCGCTCTTATATTTTGCTTTGTTCACCTTTTTTATGTTACTTTTTTTGCTTATCGTTTGCTTCCAGAGAGATGACTGACGCTGAGCGTACATCACTTTTATCGGAGTCGCTCGATTATCTTACACCAACCTCTGGTGGATCATCATCATTAAATGGCGGCCCAATCAATGACCTACCTTCTTCATTAACGCGTGATCATTTTAACAACATTACAGCTTCAAATTCAAAAGGTGCTGATAACTCATCAGTGTCAAATACAACACATTCTGGTGAAGATAAATTTCATCGCCATCAACACCACTCTCATCATCATCATCAACAACAACAAGGCCTTGGAAATCTTGGATCAGAAACTTCAAGCAATCGAGGAGGAGGCGGTGGAGGAGGTTACGAGCATTCATTACCACCTGGTACAATTTATTCAACTTCAACACAATCCCAATCACAAATGAGGACAATTGGCTTTAATATGCGACCATATAATATTGTTCCAAGAGTTAATATCTCTGGTGATCCATCAACAAATGAAGAGTTAGATTTACGTAATCAAAATATGCTTGATATTAACATGATGCCCGCTTTCTTTAACCCATCACGCTTTGTACCTAATTTTGAGCACCTACAACCTGTTTCACATGATAAGGGATCAAGTAGTGATCCGCTCAATATGTTAGCACACTTTGCTTCTTTTTTCTAATCCCATTCTTTTAATAATTTTAGGCACAGGGGAGAATTATCTGCTGGCGAAAAATATCGTTATGACCTCAGTCGTGCACAGCTTAAAGCTACATCTCGAACATCTGCATTATTGGCAGGGTTTGCCATGGTTTGTGGAATTCCCATTGCATTCTAAACTTTAAGGTTAAAATTTTTAGGTTGCACTTGTTGAATTGCAGTATGATGAAAATACTCCTCATTTGCTTTTAGTTACACTTGGAATTGTAACAACTTTGCTTGTATCTGTTCACCTTATTGCCCTTATGATGTCAACTTGCTTACTGCCGCATATTGAAGCAAATGGATGTACACAAGATTCACCACATAATCGATTACAGTAAGCCCCGTATTTCACTAATACAAATACAAACTACTAAATTTAAGCTTTTACATTGAATTGTCATGGCTTTTTTCAACATGTATTGGCCTTTTATTATTTTTACTAGAAATTGGTGTTATATTTTTTGTTAAATTTGATGCAGTAAATTTTATTCTTGGTGCATATATTACAACTGCTATTTTGGGTATCTTTCTTTTCTCTCTTTATTGATTTTTTAAAAATTTCTTTTTCCTTCCTTTTTTCAGTGCCTGTTTTTATTATTTTTGTTGTGATATCATGTTTGATTCATCGTGAACGGTTCTCACATTCTGTTGATCGAGTTGGTACAAAAGTTGGTGATCTCGAAAATATTATTGATGATAATCCAATAATGCCTAAACAAATGTCAAATGTTGGCATAATTCAACATGTTTAAAAAAATTTAAACAAATTTTATTGTTTATTTTTTTTCTTTTGCCCATTTTCTCTTTGTAAATTTATTTTAAACCTTACACTTTTAAAATCATATTTTTTGCGGGTCTATTTTTTATTTGTTGAAATATTTGTTAAATTCTTTGTTTTTCATTTTTATAATGGTTATTACTAATAACATAAAAACAAGAAAGCATAAGAAGAAGGAAAAAGCAAAAAACGAAGAAACCTTATAAATGTAAAAGCAGAAAAAAAAGACAAAAAAATTCTAACATGCATTGATTTTTTATGGACATCTTTAATAAATATATTCATTATTCTACTTTGCTATTTCTTTTGTTAATTGTGATCTAAAGTAATTTTTTAAAAAATATTTTAAAGAATAGTGGGATTTAAAAAAATAAAGAAGAAAGAAAATATATAAATCCGGAAATGTCAGACACTAATGCAACTAAAAGCCGATTTCCTACTGCTCGTCCATGGACAGCAAGTGGCAGTCGTTCACCCTTTACGGAAGAGCCTTCAAAACAAGAAGAAAATAAAACCGAAAATCTTCGACAAAAAAGAAAAAGTACTGTTGAACGTTCGCTTGTTGGTGGAAGAAGGCAAAGACGAGCCGCTGCACGTCATGCCCCTAATGCAGCTACTGATGATCATTCATCGGTAGAAGAAAAAGAAGAGATTCAAAAAGAAGTATTGGTTAAAAGCCGTCCAAAGAAACCAAAACATTCATCTCATTATCGAAAATACAGTGTTCCAAGACACGAATCCCCCGAAACCACAACGAAACCAATGGCTGAAAAAGAGCAGGTAAATTACATTGTTATACTTTTTAAAAAACATGAAGAAATATATTGTTTATAGAATACAGCTCCAAAAGATGAAAAGACACCTGAACAAAAGCTTGTAAATGGAAATTCCATAAAACCAGAAAATAATAATGAACACGCAACAGTTAAACCGATTTCGAAATTTGTTAATGTTGCAAGAGTAATTTCTTCATATATCTTGTGTGAAACCATGTATTTTTTTATTTCAGAGTTTTAAAGGGCTTTCAAGCATTCGCTTTCGAAAGAGTCGAGTTGCTGATTCATCGGGAATAAATGCAGTAACACAAAATCAAACAGAATTTTTAAAAAAATTTGGTTTATCCAATTTAATTCAAGCTGATGATCATGAAGAATATAAAAAGAATAAATTAAAATATATTTTGAATAAGCTGGTATTTGATAGTAATGCAGGGTACTTTTATTATTGGTTAGCTATCGTTTCAATGGCATATGTATATAATTTAATTGTCGGTTTTTTTAAATTTTTGTATATTTTATAAAAGAATTAAATTGACGTTATAGGTTGTAATTGCTCGGGCTGTTTTTTATGATATTGCTGCAGGGTATTTATGGTTTCCGTGGATGCTTTTAGATATATTTTTTGATTTCATATATTTTATAGATATGTTTATACGATCTCGAACAGGTTAAAAGCTATTGAATGCCGAAAAATTTATTTAACAGTTGATTTTAGGGTTTCTCGATCAAGGTTTGCTTGTTCGAGATGTTGGAAGAACAACTAAAGCATACATAAAAAGTGTGCAATTTCGTCTTGATATTTGTAGCTTTTTCCCAGTTGATCTCATTTTAATGATAATATTTCGACGTCCACAACCAATTTATAGAATGAACAGATTACTTAGACGAGACAGAATTCAGAAGTTTATGGAACAAACTGAAACAAGGTTGAAAGATATAAGCCTTTTAATTGACGCTTTTTAAGCATAAACTTTACAGAAGTTCTATGCCAAATGTTTTTCGCGTTGCAGCAGTTGTTTGGTATATTTGTGTTATCATTCACTGGAATGCATGCTTTTATTTCTTAATATCTGAAAGTGTTGGATTAGGATCAGATTCATGGGTTTATGGAAGCAAAAATATTCAAAGTATGCCACCGTAAGTTTTTCCCTTTGAAATCCAAAATATCTTTGATAAAATTGTACGTTTTAAGTGGTGTCAGTGTTTCGGATACCCTTGCACGTCGGTATATTTATAGTTTTTATTGGTCAACTTTAATTTTAACAACAATTGGAGAAGTTCCATGGCCACAACAAAATATTGAATTTGTTTTTGTAACGCTGGATTTAATGTGTGGTGTTTTAATTTTTGCTACAATTGTTGGTAATGTTGGTACAATGATATCAAATATGAGTGCAGCAAGAGCAGAATTTCAAACAAAAATGGATTCTATTAAACAATTTATGGAACTTCGGCGTGTTAGTAAACAGCTTGAAGTTCGAGTTATTAAATGGTTTGATTATCTTTGGGATAATAAACAAGGATTAAGTGATCAACAAGTTTTGGAAGTTTTGCCAGATAAATTACAAGCTGAAATTGCAATGCATGTTCATTTTGAAACTTTAAGAAAAGTTCGAATTTTTCAAGTATGTTTTTTGTGGAATAATCTCTTAAAGGTAAATTAACTAATTTTCAGGACTGTGAAGCCGGATTACTCGCTGAGCTTGTGCTTAAATTGAAACTACAAGTCTTTAGTCCTGGAGATTTTATATGTAGAAAGGGAGATATTGGCAGAGAAATGTATATTGTTAAAAGAGGTAAATTACAAGTAGTTGCTGATGATGGAATTACAGTATATGCAACTCTTATTGAAGGGGCTGTTTTTGGGGAATTAAGTATTTTAAATATTGCTGGTATGTTTTTCTCAATGCATAAAAACATTCATTCTTCTCACTTTTAAGGTAGTAAAAATGGTAACAGAAGAACTGCTAATGTTCGTTCAGTTGGATACACAGATCTGTTTGTTTTAAATAAAACTGATTTATGGACCGCTTTAAAAGAGTACCCGGAAGCAAGAAAAATGCTTATTCAAAAAGTAGCTTTTACACTTCTCTTCTTCAAATGATGAAATTTTAAAATTTTTAAGGGACGTGAAATCTTAAGAAAAGATAATCTTCTTGATGAAAATGCGCCGGAAGAAAATAAGACAGCCGAAGAAATAGCAGATGAATTACAGGCAAATGTGAGATTATTGCAACAAAAGTAAGGAGGCTACGACCAGCATTTTTTCTTTCCCTTTTTAGCACTCCTTTATTTGATTTACTTAATGAAGTATGAAGAGGAAAAATAAGTTTCAACTTTTTTTATACTTTTAGAATTGCAAGATTGGTTGCAGAAAGAATAAGTACCGATGAAAAATTAAAGACAAGAATTGCGTATTTGGAAAGTAAATTAATCAAATACGAAGTAATCTCTGAATCATCGACAGACGAAAGTGATGATGATGACCAGGAAAATGGTGACGAAAAAAATAAAGATGACGGAAAAATTGTTGAAGAAATTATTGTACCTATTGTACCAAGTAAAAAAGATGTATAACATGTATAAAGTTTATTTTGTTTTAAATGAAGCTTTTTTCATTGTCTACGACAAAATTTGACAGCCAATAAAAATAGAATCTTTCAAAGAGAAAAAACGATGCGTTTGCACTTTTTTGTGTCAATAAAACAAATAATCAATATAATTTTTATATTTACAGTATTTCATTCACTGAAAAAAATATTGTTAAATGTTAACAATATATTTGCATTAAGAGGTTTCTTCTTTGAAAGAGAAATAATAAAAGACTATTTACGTCAATAATGAAAGGAGGCACAAGGAAGCCATTAATGGCAAAGATTTGAAGCCTTAAGAGATTAAACAAATTTTTGCTTAAGATCTTATTATCAACGAAAAAAAAACAGAAATTGTGTGAATTTTTTCGTTTTCTTCATGTAAAAATGGGTGAAAGAACTTTTATTAAATTGCAGCTATTAAAAAAAGTATATCCCATAAGGTTTGTAAAAAGATATTCTCAAGTTTTATTGTAATATAAAAATTTCAGGAAAATTGTCATAGCAGCTTCAACGGTTTTTGTATTTTTATCATTTTTAATTGTATTAGAAAGTGCTTTTATATTAAGTGCAAATTCCAAAGGTGGAAGTCCATTTTTGGTAATATTTTCATATGTTTTGGCATGGCTTCTTGTGGCAATCGGGTTATTTGGTTTAAAAGTTGGAATATTATCACAAAATTTGGGGCATCATAGAGCGTCAACGGGTTCACGACCAAATTCTGCTCCAGTATGGGTTCCATCACCAGAACCTGATCCAGAATTAGTTAATTTCACGCTTCCAGGTAAAATTTATTCCTTCGTTTTAATAGTTTTTAAATAAACATGACTTTTAATAGGTTCGGTTCAAACCACAACTGTTGAAGTATTATATCCTCCCCCACCCCCACGATATTCATCATTATCGAATTCTGCAGTACTATCTGGTGATAGATTAACAAGACCGCCAATTACACGTCCAGCAACTTCACCAATCTCTTCTCCTCCACCACCTTATCTTCCTACTTCCGGTTTGCCAATTCGTTAGCCATATTCTTGAAATTCCACTTATTGTCTCGATTTTCCCTCTCTTTTGTGCGGCTATTTTTTCTTTTTGTATTTTGTTTCAATTACCGAATAAAAGTTATTAAATAAACAAAGATTGAATGTATTTTAAAAATGCAAATTGAATGATGCTGATGATGAGTCCAATTAATTGTCTGCAGGCATCTTCTGTCAAATTTGGGCGGTCATTGTCGGGAAATTGACACTGTAACCAAAAAAAGATGCGCACTGTCAGCACCAAGCGGAGAGCATATTTAAAAAAAGGTCAAAAGCAATAAAATCTTTTTAAAAAAATCAAGAAGGCTTTTGGTTGCATAGTCGTCATCTTAAAAAAAACTTGCGAGCTATATTGTAGCTGAAGACAGACGTATTTGGTGGTCTTCTCCTTGGTGTTTTTTATCCTTTGTCTTTTGAATATTTGAACAAGATTGTTCAACAAAGGCGGTGCGATGTTTGACATTGTTTCAATAAAGTTTTTTTCTCCAAATTTAGAATTTGTTTGCTTTTCACTCACTCATTTTAACGTTTAATTATTTCTTATAGCTCTTTTAAAAGTCACTTAATTTTTTATAGAATTTAAATAATTGGGCAAGGCTTCATTCCATCATTGCCAGCCTATTGCCACAATGACGAATTATAATCGTTCATTCTTATTTATTTCTTGTATTTTAATTCCTGTTGTAAATGCTCAAATTCCTTTATCTTTAAATTCTATGGGAAATGCATTTTATAATCCTCCAGAAACAATGTCATCAAATTTACAATTTTTTGACGACAGTGTTAATAGTAGTAGTTGCCGAGTGGGATCTGCTTGTACGCAGTGTTCACATTGGTTCAATGAAAATGATGCGTGTGATACTGATAAGGAATTACCAATTTATCATTGCAATTCTCAAGGGTAATTTTACATTACTTTGAAACTTATTAAAATTTTGTTTTTATAATTTAGTATTGTCGAACAAGACAGTGATGCTTATCTTATATGTAATGAAAACAAACGTCTTGAAGCAAAAATTTGCCCAATTGGAAGTATTTTTAAAGAAAATAATGGATGCCAAGATCCCACAAAAGTTACTTTTAGACAGTCAGCCGTAACTGGTATGTAAATTTAATACATGTGTTACGGGGGCAGACCCTCCGAGTACTAACACTACTAGCAATAGAACAGTTAAAAGCTTTTCTGGTTCAGGTCATTTTTCAGGTTCTGGTCGAGTTGGAGATATTTGCAGTTTTAATACTGATTGTTTAAGTGTATGTTTTTAATTATTAATTTTAATTTAAATTCTGTTTTTTGCAGGGAATGTATTGCTCTGCAGGATTATGTACATGTTTAAGCACTTATATTCTTCGAGAAAGCTATTGCTATGAAAGTTAGTTGTTTACTATTTTATAAAATTAATCCCTTTTTCATACAATTATTATTTATAGAAATTAATCCAAATCAGCCTGGATGTACATATGATGTTCAATGTTCTGCTGTATGGCCAAATGCAAAATGCAATGTTGACTCCGGAATAGGTACTTGTCGGTGCCCAGAAAACACTCATGTTGCCAGAGAAACCAGAGATGGATGGGTTTGTGTTTCACTTAAAGACCAAGGAACTGGTGGTACGTCACCACTATACTTCATTTGTCCCTTACCTGAAGGAGCTGGCTTTAAAATTGCACTCAACGACCCAGCTCCTCAATTCGGGTCTTTTCCTGTTGGTTGTACGACAGGGGCTTCTGCAACGACGGAACCGGTTGCCGGACTTCATGGTGGTGCAGGTTGTATTTGGCCTAGTACTGGCGAATTTGTTGGAGATCTCTATGATTGTATTCATACTGCTCCAAGTGTTAAACTTCAAGCACAATTTCCTCAATCTCAATATGCTCCATCTGCTGATGGTGTTTGCTGTCCTTCTCGTGCACTTGCTTGTATTCAACCACAAGTTACTGGACCTAATCCAACAGAGCCTAGATGGTGGTATAACTCCGTGACGGGTACTTGCCAACAATTCTTATGGGATCCAGCTGCAACTCAAGCCCAGTTTCATAGTGCTAACAACTTCCGCACTATTGATCATTGTGAATCATATTGCCGAGATACTTGTTCACGTGGAAGTCCACAATACACAAACGAAGCAAATGTCTATTCCGAACGTCCAATTCATGGCTGTTCAACTTCCATAACTTGTGCAAATGAATATCAGTGTACTGCTATTGGAAGTCAACATCTTTGTTGTCCAACGCCCTCATCGATTTGTAGTACAAAAGGTGGACGTCCATTAGATTTGCATCCAAGAACAACTCCTTATCATCCTGGATTTACAAGTCATACATCAAAAGAAAACGTTAGATTTTATTATGATGTTTCGAGTGGAAGATGTCAAGATTTTGTTTATAAAGGAAATGGTGGAAATTATAACAACTTTTTGTCAAAACATGAGTGTGAAATGTTTTGTGCACGCTGTAAGTTATAACATAAGGAGCTTAAATAAATAAATACTTCAAAATGTTTAGTGCAATGTGATCGAGGAACCCCATTAAAAATTGGTGAAGAATCACAGCGGTGCCAATCAAATAGTCAATGCCCAAGCTCACATGAATGCAAAGCCGATCAAGGAGTTTGCTGTCCTCGAAAACGTTAGTTATTTCAAAGTTGATTATGTTTTTCACCTATTAACTTTAGAAACAATTTGTTCACAACCACTTAGAGTTGGCGATTGCACAGAAAATGTTAAAAGATATTGGTATAATGCAGTAAGCCGACAATGTCAAATGTTTGAATTTACTGGTTGCCAAGGAAATGATAACAATTTTGAAACAATTTTGGAATGCCAAAACTTTTGCAAAAATGCTATTCGTATGTTTAATGGCATTGTCAATTTTAAATTATCTTTTTTATTTTTCAGCAGAACCGCGATGCATGCAAGGACAAGCTTATAAAGATACTTTTGGAAATTTTGTTCAGTGTAATCATGGAGCTTCTAATTGTCCACCAAATTATGAGTGAGTTATAAATTTCTCGACTAACATGTTGGAGTTTAACGTTTTGCTATTTGCAGGTGTTACTTTGATGGAAATCTTTGGGGTTGTTGTCCTACAAAGTCATACACCTGCTCTTTGACGCAAGATAGCGGAGTTCAGTGTGGTGCTGGCACAACTTTTAAATACTTTTACAACACTCAAACCCAAGCATGTGATTCGTTCCAATATAATGGATGTGATGGAAATTCAAATAATTTTGCGTCTCGTGATACATGTGAAGAATACTGTGGAGTTGGAGGCTGCCCCCATGGTGGTTTACCAATGCGAGATCATACTGGTCAGTTAATGGTTTGCACTTCACAAGAAGTATGTCCATCAAGTCATGAGTGTACTACTGTATTCGTTTCTTCAAATACAATTAATCGCTGTTGCCCAACAAAAGCGCATGTTTGCTCCCTTCCACCCCTTCAAGGAACTCTTTGTGGCTCACACCAACTTACTCGTTATTATTTTAATATTGTAACGGGGCAATGTTCTCCATTTCAGTATAATGGCTGTGATGGAAACCAAAATAATTTTGTCTCACTTTCAAAATGTAACAATTTTTGTATGAGCAATTGTAAGAATTTTAATACATTTTTTAAAGTAATTATTATATTTTTTAAGCATGCCCGGCTGGAAGCGTTGTTTACATGGATCCAAATGATCATAAACCAATTCTCTGCAATGAAGCTCTTAAAAATAGGTAGAGTTGTTTATTCAAATGATCAGTAATCCTTTAACCGAAAATCCTTAAAGTTGCCCCCCTAACTATGAATGCACTTTCAATGCCCTTCTTAACAATTATGTTTGCTGCGGAGCCTCAGATATGGGAGTTTGCCCTGATGGTGAAAAGGCATATGTAAATGCTTTCGATATGTCTGCTAAGGAATGTATGATTAATATGGAAGGTTTGCGCACTCAGTTTTTTCTGAATCCCTTTATATCCTTCTACTTTTCAGGATCATGTCCCTCTAATTATCTGTGCCGCTTCCATTTACAGCGAAATAAATACTATTGTTGTTCATCGGTTAATGGGAAAACATGCCCTGTGGGAAAATTTCTTTACCGTGATCCTCGTCATGGTAGCCCTATTCGATGCACGATTGGTAAAGAAATGTGCCCAGATGGTTATTCTTGTCAATCATATTTAAAAGGGTCTTTCCAAGGCTTTTGTTGTTCAGCAAACAGTAAGTGACAAAATTTCTTCATTAGTTTACTGAATCGCAGTTGATGCTTCAGCGATCTGTCCCGATGAAGCTGAATTTCTTGTGGATGAATCGAGTCAACAACCAAGAATTTGTACAATGGGCGCATTTGTTTCATGCCCCAATGGATACACATGTCGAGCAACTCATGGTTCAAATGAAGGATTTTGCTGTCGTGGCCATGTTGTTTCAGTCAATGACGGTTGCCCCCCAGGAAATTTTGTACATATGATAAATAATGAAATTGCAAATTGTGACCCATTTAATCCTCCAAATGCTCCATGCCCTGGAGGGTATACATGCCAGTGGTCAACGGCTAATCAAAGAGTAAGAAAATATCTAAATTTAGTATATTGAATATAAGAGTCCAAATTTAGTATCAATGTTGTGGAAATCGACCATTACCAGTTCCAGAAAAGAAAAAAGATGGATGTCCCCCGTCACAGATTGCATATCAAGATGGTGATGCTGCAAGAGTTTGTACTGCAGGAGGCCAAAGTTGTCCAGTGGGATACTTTTGTCAGTTTTCATCAACAAATAATCAGTTCCAGTGTTGCGGGGTTTCTGCTGGCTGTCCAAATGATCAAGTTTGAACCAAAAATTTTAATAATTTTTAAATAAATGTGATTTTTATTAGGTTGCTTTTATTGGACTTCGAGGTGAACCAGAGAAATGCCTTCCATCTTCACCGATTTGTCCCCATGGATATACTTGTCAAAAAACTTTAAGCGGCCAACATATTTGTTGCACAATTAGAGTTCAATCCAGTAAGCAAAATAAAAAGTTAAAAAAATCTAAATTTGAAATATTTGCAGAGGATTGCTCAGTTGAAAAAATATTTGTTGATGGACTTTGCTTGCGAAGATCTGAACCAGGGGAAGAATGCACACATATTAAGCAATGTAATGGAGGATCAATTTGTGAAGAAGGAAAATGTGTTTGTGCTAATAATATGCAACTTAATGGCAAATATTGTCAACCTATTCCAACCTGTACAGAAAAGCAAATTCTCCTTGACGGAATTTGTCAAAGCTTGGTTCAAATTGGTGAGCGGTGTCTTTCTTCACGACAATGTCCAGAAACAAGTTACTGTATTTCTGGAAGATGTAACTGTAAGAGAGGTCACATTGAAGAAAACGGTAAATGTATATTAGAAGAAGAAATTGAAACTAAACCAACAAACAGTGGAAGACCAAAGGTCAACAGCAAGCCAAAACCACGTAAGACTCATAAAATATTTTTAGAAACAGAAACAGAATTTAAAGTGTTTTATTTAGTGATTACCAAATGTTTCAATCCTAGTTTAACTGCATATAGAGATCCGATAACTGATCGTGTGCAGTTTTGTTCGCCAATGACAAGTAACTGTCCAGAAAATTATTATTGTCAATTAAATGCAGTTAAACAGCAATATATTTGTTGTGGAATCCCAGAAGGTCGAAAGAATAGTGTTCTGCATACAAGAGATGTTTGTCGTGGATCTGGAAGAATACCATACCTTTTGAACGGTCAACCACAAAAATGTTCAAAAGCTAGATGTCCAAAGGGTTATCAATGTGTTTATAATGGACATGATTATTTTTGTTGTTCACATAATAATGCTGCTTCATCATTTGCTAAACCAAAGATTATTTCACATAGTAATTCAAAATTTATGTCAATACTTTCTTTTAATAGTTAACATTTCAGAAAATGAACAATGCCCTTGGGGTGCTTCTCTGATATATCCTGCTACTCATACTCCAGTAACATGCGATCCTCGAGTTAAAACGTGTCCAATGGGATACTCTTGTGAACGAAGCAGATCAGGCAGATCTTTTATTTGTTGTTCGCTTAGACTTAGAGATGATGTTGGAAAACGTTAGTTTATTAAAGTTTTTTTAATAATAAATGCTGTGTTTTACAGATGGCTGCCCCCATAATACAGTACAAGTTCAAAGACTTATCAGTAATGGAGTAATACAAAGACATTGTGGTCAGTTTTTTTCTTGTATAAAGTTCAGGACATGTCATTTCAAGACAATGCGTTGAAAAAAGATACAACATTAAAATAAATATAAATTTCATAAAATAAATTTATGTTTTCAGAACGTGCTTGTCCTCCACATTCTCGTCCGATTGGTGGTATATGCTATGAGGTAGCCGATGACCAGGCATGATTGACAGCTTCTTGCATTTCGCACGTCGATGTCGTCGTCAAAACTTTTGCTTCATCCCTTTTAAGCAACGATAAAAGAAAATTTTCCTTTTTATTTCATTACAAAACTTTTTTTTTGCTTTAACATAGTAATTTTTAACTTTTTTTTAAAATTTGACGTCTCTTCTCACGACTCATTTTGGACATATTTTATATAACGACGTCCTCTTTTAAATGTTTTTTTTCTGATTCTCTTAAAACAAAGATGTCTTTTTGGTCACTCATTTAACTAGACGACCACCTCTGCGAGTTAGTATCCTCCATAACAAGAGAATTAATAATACGATAAAAAATTTTTATTGTTGCTTTCGGGTTTAAATTGTAATGGAATTTTACTGAACTTTTAAAAAGGTATCGTCCGTCATTTACTATTGTTTTTTTCGTCTTCTTGTTTCATATTGTTTTTAACAATTTTTCGCGTAAGATATATTATCTCGTTTCCCAGTTGTTAAAATTACTTTCGCAAATTACTATTATTATTATTTTGTAAACTTTGTTTTTCTTACAGCATTATAAAAAGTACACTGTATTAATTGTGAGCTCTATTTGGCTTGCAAATTTTACAAGCCAAAAACGGGCAGCTTTATATTGTTATTTTTGTTAATAAATTTAATCAAATTAAACAATCTCAATGATTTTACATTATTTATTTGTGGTATTATTTGTTACAGGTATGTAACAATTTAAAGGAAGCTTTGTAAAGTTTTAACAAATATTTAGATCTTATAAATGCTCGAAGGGATAAAAGACAAACAGGAAGCGGAAGAGTTGGGGATGCATGCGCGTTTAATACTGATTGCTTGGCTGGCATGTTTTGTAATGCTGGTTTATGCTCTTGCTTAACAACATATATTGCTGCTGAAAGTTATTGTTATCAAAGTAATCACTTTATAATAGCAATATTTTATTTGACATTGTATTGTTTTTATAGAAATTGAGCCAGGACAGCCTGGATGTGTTTATAATGAACAATGCAGCAGTGTTTGGCCTGAAGCATTTTGTGATACTAGCGCAGGTGTCGGAACATGCAGATGCGGTGATAAAAAAGTTGAAAGAGCTACTCGTGATGGACACGTTTGCTTAGATGTACATGATGCAAATGAAAACACTCTTGCAATCACATGTCCTTTACCTGAAGGCGCTGGGTAAAATATAAAAAAAGCCAAGAAATAACTAATCCTTTTAAAATTTAGCTATACTTCTGCTTTATCTGATCCAAGTCATCCTCGACAAAATGATGGACCAGGCCCTGTTTTATGCAATACTGAAAGTACAGTAATTTCTCAAACAATGGGTAGTGATGAAATGGGTAATGGAAATTCTGCATGTCTTTTTCCTTCTGATAATAGTTATTTGGCTGATCTGTATGATTGTGTTGAATTTGTATCGGTTATGGATTTAACATCAGCTGGATATAGTGAAAAAGCTAACGGAATTTGTTGCCCAAATCGAGCTTTTACTTGCGTTCAACCAACTGCTACAGGACCTAATCCATCTGAACCTCGGTGGTGGTATAATGCTGTCACTGGAATGTGTCAACAATTTTTATGGGATCCATTTGCATCTGGAGCTGGAGAACATAGTCCAAATAATTTCAGAACCGTTGAACATTGTGAATCATTTTGTAGAGATGGTAATAGTTTTTAAACATAATTTCAGTTGTGAAATATGCAATATGTATAACTTTTTTAAATCAAAAATTTTTAGCTTGTGCTCGTGGAAGCCCTGAATACGATGTTCGTGCAACATTTATTGAAGAAACACCTGTCACTGGTTGTTCACAAACTGCAACTTGTGGTGCCAACTATGAATGTAAAACAATTGGTTCGATACAATGGTGTTGTCCTAGCGTTAGTAAGTACAATTTAATATAATAAAAAATAAAAACTAAACAAACGTTTTTGCAGCAAGTGTTTGCGGAATCGTTGGTGGAAGACCGCTTGACCCTTCGATTCATACCCGGGGAGCTATTTATCATTCTGGAGTTCAGAAACAAGGAACAGCACAATCAACTCGATTTTATTATGATACAAATTCTGGAAAATGTTCTGCTTTTACGTATAATGGAGCAGGCGGAAATTATAATAATTTTATGTCACGAATTGATTGTGAACTTTATTGTTCAAGATGTAATTTTAATATACATTTTCAATAATCAAATTTATTTTTAGTACAATGTGACCGAGGTAATCCACTTAGAATTGGTGAACTTACTCAAAATTGTCAAAGTAATAATGATTGCCCAAGCTCACATGAATGCAAAATTGATCAAGGAGTTTGTTGTCCACGAATGCGTAAATATCTTTAAATTTAAATTTTATATTTCCTTGTTTAATTTCAGAAACAATATGCACTCAACCTTTAAGAATTGGAAATTGCGATCGTAGTGTTCGACGATATTGGTACAGCGCAACTACTCGTGAATGTCAATCTTTTGAATACACTGGATGCCAAGGAAATGATAACAATTTTGAAACACTTATTGATTGTCAAACGTTTTGTCGCAATGCTGCTCGTAAGTTTGCTATCGATGATTATTGAGTTTTGTAATTGTAATTTTGTTAAGCTGAACCTCGATGCTCTCAAGGCCAAGCTTATAAAGATCATACTGGAACATTTGTTACATGTTCAACAAACCGTGCAAAATCAACTTGTCCTGCAAATTATGATTGCTATTTTGACGGAAATATGTTTGGCTGCTGCCCAACCAAAGCATTTACGTGTTCTTTACCATCAAGTCCAGGAATTACTTGTGGACCAGGAATTTCATACAAGTATTATTATAATCCCCAGACATTAGAATGTGAAACCTTTGAATTCTTGGGATGTGATGGAAATTCAAATAATTTTGCTTCTCGAGCTGAATGTGAAGGTTATTGTGGAGTTGGAGGCTGTGCAAATGGCGGTTCACCTCTTCGAGATAATAATGGCGGACTAATTAGTTGTTCAGATAAAAGCGATACCAGTTGCCCACCAACCCATGAATGTCAAGGTGTTACAATTGGTAATGCTCGTTCTAATAGATGTTGTCCTTCTCGAGCTTATATTTGTGGGTTACCACCTCAACAAGGTTCATCCTTGTGTTCTGGAGGGCTTACAGTAGTTACAAGATATTATTTTAATATTGTAACAAAAAAATGTTCTTCTTTTGTTTATAATGGTTGTGATGGAAATCCAAATAACTTTGCATCTTTGAATCAATGTAATAATTTTTGTCATGCAGCTGCTTGTACAGCTGGTGACGTTGTTTATTTAAATCCAAATTCTCATGAACCTATTACATGTAATGATGAAATGCAGCATAATTGCCCTAGAAATTTCGCATGCCAGTATGATAAGCTTACAGATCAAGTAATTTATAGTTTGTTAAAAAATAATTATGTTCAAGAACTTTTAGAATGTTTGTTGTGGTGCAACTGATATGGGTGTATGCCCTGAAGGAGAAAAAGCATATATTAATGCAATGGATATGACTGTTCGAGAATGCTTAATTAACGAACAGCACAGTTGCCCAAGTGATTATCTCTGTAGATTTAATGCACAGAAAAATCGATATTTTTGCTGTAGTTCTATTTCAAAGACTAAAAGTTATTGCCCCGTTGGAAGAACACCATATCGGGAACCTTTAACTCGTCAACCTTCTCGCTGCACAATGAATACTGCGAATAGTGGATGCCCAGATGGATATGCCTGCCAGTCAGAGCTTAATGGAGCCCTTCAAGGATATTGCTGCTCTGTTAGTGGTAAGCCATTAGATCCGAAAATCTTAAAATGGTTTCCTTAAATTTAGATATTTGTCCAAATAGAGAAGAGTATTACCTTGATGATACAACATTAATGCCAAGAGCTTGTACCATTGGCCAATTTGTTACTTGCCCAAATGGTTATACATGTCAAGCATCACATGATGGAGTATTAGGATATTGTTGCAAAGGTGTAGCATATATGGGATCAAGCGATGGATGCCCTCCTGGTGAAATTGTCTATATGGAAAGAAATGAAGTTGTAGCTTGTGATCCATTTAATCCTCAAAATCAAGGATGTCCTTCAAGTTTTACTTGTCAATGGTCAGTTCGAAGTCAGCGATATCAGTGTTGCGGCTCAGAAGTTTTACCACCTGTAACTGAAGGTGATGGATGTCCTTCAAAACAAGTTGCGTTTGTTGACAATGCTACTAAAAAGCCTAAAATTTGTACTTCTGCATCGTTTTCATGTCCAACAGGATATTTTTGCCAGTTTTCGACAGTTAATAAGCAATTTCAATGTTGTGGTATTATTTCTGATTGTCCAGCGGGACAAGTTGCATTCATCAGTATTTCGGGTGAACCACAAATGTGTAATATGAATGGAGGAGCTCCATGTCCAGATGGATATTCATGTGTACGAGGAAGAAATGGCAAAGAATTATGTTGTACTGGAAAAAATCGTATGCTACAAATTTTTAAATTACAATTACCAAAAAATTATTTATAGCATGTACAATTCTACAAATCTTTGTAAACGGTGAATGCTTAGATAAAGTTGGAATTGGACAAAGATGTTATGATCAAGAACAATGCACTGGAGGCTCCAAATGTAGCGAGGACGGCAGATGTCAGTGTCCATCCGGATGGGTACAAGAAGGTCAAGAATGTGTTAGAAAACGGCTAAACACGAGTAGGTTTTAAATATTAAAAAAAATACAATTAGTTTTTTTAAAGAATGTCCTGAAGATCATATCAATGTTGATAATATTTGTTTACCACTTGTTGACATTGGGGGCAGCTGTACTTCATCAATGCAATGTCGTGGTGGTGGAATTTGCCAAGGACATGTTTGCAGATGTCCAAAAAATATGATAAACAAAAATGGTAAATGTATTTCAAAAGAAGATAAACGTGGGAGACCAATGCTCCCAAAAGATTCATCTTTTGAACATAAATCTTCTTCTGCAACTTCTTTGAATGGTGGAAAGGTTACCACAAATGACGTATGTCCACATCCTTTAAGGCAATATCTTTCAAATGGCGTCCCAAAAAGTTGTCTTAGTGGCAAACCTTGTCCAATTGGGTATCGATGTACATTCAGCAAAAAAGCTAAAGGTTATTTCTGCTGCAGCAATTCACCGATTTTTGGTCAAATGAAATCTACGAGTAAGTTGTAAATATCAAAATTTTAGCCAGGTTTATTTTAATTTCAGATCCGGCAGCGCAAGGATGTCCATACGGTACCGCTCTTCTATTTCCTCGTACAAGTCATCCAGTTGTTTGTTCACCACATAATAAATGCCCCTCTGGCTATCAATGTTTAAGAAGCACCGTTGGAAAACATTATCAATGTTGTACCGTAACTCCTGTGCAATCGTCTTCCACAACTTTAACCCCCACCATAGCAAAACCACATTTTCATAATGCTAAAACAAGCATGAGTATGAGCACTTTCCGAATGTTACAAAAATGGAATCAATATGGACGACGCGGCGGATTCCCTTCAGCTATTACTGATAGCATAAATGCACTTGCTCAAGCTTCACCTTCACTAGAATCATATGAAAAAATGAGAAAGTCAAAAACGAGATATATTGATGACGAAAATTCAGGTGGTGAACTTGAAATTGTTCCAAAACATGCTTTAACAAAAAGTTTGCCCTGTCCATCTTATATGGTTCTAGTTGAAACCAAAATCAATAATAAACCTGTTAGACGATGTCGTAAGTTTCAATCTTCTACTTAAGTTTCTTTATTAAATATTTTAGAAACTTCTTGTCCCTCTTCCATGACTCCAATTGGCGGAATATGTACAAAGTCGCATTAATGTGACGTGGGCAATGTTCCAGTTTTCATGTCGCACAAATTATTTTAATATTTTTTTGTTATTTTTGATTTTTTCTTGTTATTGTTGGAACTCTTCGCAACGGTTATGGTTTACTTTTTTAAGTATTGATTATTTGGTTGAAATTTTGTAATTCACAAAAAAAAACAATAAAGTTTTGAACAATTAGTTGTATTCGAAACAAAATAACGTAACAAAATAGTAAATCATCACCATTAACCAAAACGATTCCCAAGTGCCGCACGATTACCTCTTATCGAAAGTCAATGGAATTGAACACATTTTTAATGGAGTTTTTTTTTAAATCTAAGTACTTTTAGGGAAGCGTGTGTGCGCAAGCCACCGACAAAAGTGAAAATGTTACGAAAGGCATACTTTTTTTTCTTCTTTTTTCGAACAAAAGAATAAAAAGTGTTGCTTGCATTCATTGCCTCGTTAAGCATTGTCAATGACCGCTTAAACTTCTTCTTCTTCGACGACGACAACAACTCCTCTCTATGAAGTTTAGCCACATTATTATTCAATAACGGTTAAATCGAGACATTTAATGAGAAAAGAATATAACGTAAACGAAAAAAAGAGGGGAAACAAAAAAAAGGCGAGTCACTTAGTGCTAATAGCCAAGTTCCGCGCGGACATTTTTGGCTTTGTTACATTTAATGAAAAATGAGCTATTTTTTCTTTCATTTTTTTCATCAATTATTTGAGCTGATTATAAAACCTTTTTTTAACGCGAATTAATTTTTGTCTGGGTATTGTATCAAAACTTTTATTATTCTTTTTCCGGTAACAAAATTCAAAATGGTGAGGTGGCCAACAGTATCCATCAATGGCACAGTTCTTCTGATATTTATAATTTTATTAAACAGTAAGGTTTTTAACTGTTTTTTAAATTTATTTTTAATACTCGATTTGACAAACTAACTGATTATGATTCTTCATACCGAATATAGAAACTAATTCATTCTCTTCTGAAAAAGCACTATTATTTCGGCAAAAATTCTTAAGATAGTAGTTAAGATCCTAATTACTAAAACAAATTTTTTCACAAAATTTAACATTACTTTCCGGCATTATAAGAAATATTACAACCATCAACTAAAGCTTTGCAATTTTTTTTGATTTTTGATAGCTATTACCATTTGTTTTGCTTTATCAAGTGAGACTTTAAATGTTCTAAAAATTAAAATAAATGCAAGATTTTCTAAACATTTTTTTTTGCAAATAATCACAACACTGAAACTTTTATCCCTTTTTGAAAAATGTTTAAGATATACTTTTCTTTCAATGCTATGTATATTTTTGAACGCCAGTTTATGAAATATACATTTTTTTATCACAAAATAGCTATAAAATATCCATAAAAATACTTTTCCAAACTTACGTTAAAATTTAGTCTTAAATTTCACAAACGAAGTCATTGTTTGTTTTAATTTTACTAACTAACGTGGACAAACACTTCAAAGTTTTTAACGATACTTGAAAAGATAATGATCGCTTAAGCTTAGAGTAATGGATTCATAAAAATGAAATAAAAAAAACCAGAAAAGGGAAAAAGGAACTTTTTATTTCAAAAATTATCTTTTAGCTCATACAAAAATAGTGAAAGGGTATTGCGAAGAAGATGTTGCATGCAACGAATGTCATTTAATCAACTCCGGCGATGACTGCAGAACAGGAATTGCAAAACAATTATTGTATTTTTGTGATACAAGGGAAAAGTAATACATTAACTATTATTATCTGTATTTAAAAATTATTATAATGATTTTTTAGCAAAACTCGATTGGACCCAACGGCATTTTTTGAGTGCATTGAAGGAACATATCGAGTTATTCGATGCGCTGATAATTTAGCCTTTAGCCCCCATACTCAAGACTGTGAAGCTGCAAATAGTCATAAAGCAAAAAAGCGATCCAGTGGAAGTCGTACTGGTGATATCTGCAATTTTAATACAGATTGTCAAAGTGGAATGTTCTGCGGAACTGGTGTCTGTACTTGTTTATCGGATTATGTGGCAATTGCTGGTTATTGTTGGCCAAAAGTCAATCCTGGTGAAAGTGGATGCATTGAAGATCAACAATGTGAAGCAGTATGGCCAGCAGCAAAATGTTCAAGTTCAGGTCTTTGTGAATGCCCATACAAAACAGTTCCATCAAGAACAAGAGATGGAACAGTTTGTGTACCATCAGGTGTACCACCATCTTGTCCGTTACCAGAACCAAATAATCCAGGTTTAAACAAAAATATTATACTTTAAAATAATTTTTTCGTTTACAGATTTGCCTAATCCTTCTACGATTCTTGCAAATTCTTTAACTCATCCACTTGGTCCAGGAACTTATATGCCAGTTTTATGCACAAGTATGAGTAATGAAGTAAGGAATTCAAATGGTGGGGATGGCTCATCATGGTGCATTTATCCTGATGGAGAACAAGATATTTATATTGCTGATATTTTTAATTGTGTACCACATCCACAAGTAAATCCTGATTTCTTCCCAGAGTATTCAGATACTATTGATGGAATTTGTTGTCACAGTCGAGCATATGTTTGTATTCAACCACTTGAACAAGGTGAAGAGCCATCAATTCCACGATGGTGGTACAATTCAATTACGGGCACATGCAGTCAATTTTTATGGGATCCCAATCAAGCTGAAGGTGTTTCACCAAATAATTTTAGAACAATTGAACATTGCGAAAGTTACTGCCGTGATAGTAAGTTTTAGCAGTAGTGTAATAAAAAAATAATTTTTAAAAATTTAAAGCTTGTCGACGTGGACCTAATCAATTTGCCGAATCAAAATGGAGTATTTTGGATGACACTGCTGTAGTTAATTGTATTCACCAAGCAGGCAGCTGTTCAAATGAACATTCATGTACACTTATTGGATCCCAACAAACTTGTTGTCCAACAGTTTCACATGTTTGTAGTCCAAATGGTGGCCGACCACTGATTTATCAACCTCCAGATAACTATGATCGTGGACTTTTAACTGCTGGTGGCAAAACTGCAAGTCGCTATTACTATGATGCTGAACAAGGACGATGCATGAATTTCTTATTTGATGGTCTTGGAAATTATAATAATTTCTTTACAAAACAAGACTGCGAAAATTTTTGCTCTAAATGTAAGATTAAAAATATGGTATTTGAATTAAAATACATATATTAATTTTTAGTGGTTTGTGAAAACGGCAATCCTCTTCGAATTGGTGAAGATTGGCAAAGATGTGAATCAAACACTGATTGTCCTTCATCACATCAATGTGAATCAGTTCATAAAGTTTGCTGTCCAACAGCTCGTAAGTACCGTAGAGATAATTTCAGTATTGACATAATTTTTTTAGAATCAATTTGTACTCAACCAAAGCGTCTTGGAGATTGTACGAATAGTGTTCGCCGATATTGGTATAATGCAGCAACACGTCAATGTGAATTATTCCAATATACTGGATGTCAGGGTAATGACAACAATTTTGACTCACTTCTTACATGCCAGCAAAGATGTCGAAATGTTGTTCTTGAACCTAAATGTCCTCAAGGTCGAGCTCATAAAGATTCAAATGGCAACTTCTATACATGTAGCACAAAAACTGGTGGAAAATCTTGCCCTCCAAATTATCAATGTACTTTTGATGGAACTGCACATGGTTGTTGTCCTACAAAAGCTTATACCTGCTCATTGAGCCCTGATAAAGGTGTTCAATGCGGTTCCGGAAAATCATTCCGCTACTATTTTAATTCAAATAAACAATCATGTGACTCATTCCAATATGATGGATGTGACGGAAATGGTAATAATTTCCAATCGGCAGAGGATTGTCAAGATTTTTGTGGAGTGGGCGGTTGTCCAAATGGTGGCCAACCATTACGCGATGTAGCAAGCAATCAATTAACAATGTGTACAGAAACTTCAAAATGCCCTGCCACCCATGAATGTGTCGGAATTAATCTTAATGGAAATGTTGCGCATCGATGTTGCCCTACAAAATCATACATTTGCTCCCTTCCACCACAACAAGGCAATCAATGTTCAAAGATGTCCGTCACACGTTACTACTTTAATATTGTAACAAAAGAATGTGCATCATTTGGCTTTAATGGATGTAATGGTAACTTAAATAATTTTGGATCAGTTGAACAATGCAAAAACTTTTGCTCTTCTGCTGGTAAGATATTTTGGCATAAAATCATTAAAATAAAAATCTTCAAAAATGTTTAGCTTGTTATCCTGGTGAAGTTACATACAAAGATGTGAATACTAAATCGGTCATTGAATGTAGTCCAACTTTGGTTAATACTTGTCCAACTGATTATACTTGTCGCTTTGATGCTCTTTCAACTTCCCATGTTTGTTGTGGCACTCCTCCATCAGATGTTTGCCCAGATGGCGAACGTGCATTTATCAATGCAATTGATGAATCTGTAAGAGAATGCGCGATTAACGTTGCTGGGTCATGTCCATCGAACTTTTTGTGTAGATTTAGTGCCGCTCATAATCGCTATTATTGTTGTGCATCAAAAACTGGAAGTAAGTTTTCACCCTTGTAACTTCTTAAAAGAGTTTTACACTTGCAGATGTTTGTCCTGATGGCCGTGCATTATATCGACAACCAAAAACTTTGCAACCATCTCGATGTACCTTGAATAGCATGCACCATGGTTGTCCGGATGGGTATTCATGTCAAAGTAGAGCACAAGGTGTGCTTCAAGGATATTGTTGCTCTGCTTCAAGTAAAAACTACTAACATTTGTTCCCAGTTAATATGAATAAACTTTTAGATGTTTGCAAAAATGGTGGAGAATTTCTCATTGATGAAAAATCAAATATGCCTAAAATATGTACCCCTGGAGCTTTTATTTCCTGTCCAAATGGTTATCGATGCCAACGTTCTCCTGGCAGCGCGAATGGATATTGTTGCAAGGGTGAAATTACTGGTGTCACTGAAGGATGTCCTCCTGGAGAATATGCTTATACACTTAAACACGAAATTGTTTCATGTGATCCATTTAATCCACAAAATAAGCCATGCCCTGATACCTATTCATGTCAATATGCAATTGCATTTCAACGCTACCAATGTTGTGGAAAAGAACCTATTGAAGAAGAGGAAGTTATTGCAATTGAACATGGATGTCCTGCCAATCAAGTTGCTTATGTAGCTTCTGGAGTTGGATCACCACAAGTGTGTACTTCATCTGCTCCAAACGCATGTCCAACAGGATATTTTTGTCAATTTTCTGAAAAGAATAAACAATTCCAATGTTGTGCTCACAAATCTGGTTGTCCAGGTGAAAATGTTGCATATGTTGATATTAGTGGATCACCAAAAGAATGTAAACCAGGTTTACTCAATCAATGTCCACGTGAATACTCTTGTCAAAGAACAACTAAAGATCGATATGTTTGCTGTACTTCCCCTGATGTTGATTCTACAACCCCTACTCCTGAAGAACCTTTGATTTCAACATTGGCAACTTTAACAGCTGAAACTCGCAGTAGAGTAACATCGCACAATTGTGCTGTCAATGAATTGTACATTAATGGAGCATGTAAACCACGTTCAATCGGTGATGCATGTGTTTTAAATGAACAATGCCCTGAAGAAACATACTGTATTTCATTACTCTGTGGATGTCCAAAAGGAATGAAACCAGTTGAAAATAGATGTGTTAAAGAAGATGCTGATGTTAGTTTAAATACTACTGTTGCTGTTATTAACTGTAAAGCTGATGAAGTAGAATACGCCGGTCGTTGTTTGAAACAAGCTTTACTTGGAAATAAATGTGAGATTAGTAAACAATGTTTAAATGGAGCAGAATGTAAAAATTCAATTTGTGTTTGTCAAGCCCATACTGTTGGATATAAAGGTCGATGCATTGCAAGTATTTGTGGAGTAAAAGGTGATAAAGAAGCACAAGTTACAAGTGAAAATTCTGCAATAGTTTGCACAAAATCTCCTTGTAAAGCTCCATATAAATGTACATTTACCCCTGTTATTACTGATTACATTTGTTGTAAGCCAGCAACTGGTCCTTCAAAAGCCCTTGGAGCTCGTCCAGTTTGGCCACCAATTAAAGCAACCACTACACGACGTACAATTTCGTCATGGAAAAACCAAACCAAAAAACCATTCAGAAAATTCAATCAATGCCCTGATGGATCAACTCCTTTACTTTTCCCTCGTCTTAATGTTCCAGTGAGCTGTGGTGTTGGTGGTAAATGTCCAAAGGGATATTACTGCACACAAACAATGTGTTGTCGAAAAACATCTGCAAGAATGTACGATGATGCTGAGCTAAAATGCACTCAAGGTACAACAGAATTAACGTATTACAATGAAAAAGATGGCTCACTGACTAAAAAATGCGGTATGTTTTGGCTATAAAAAATTTATTAAAACTATAAAAATTTTTCTTTAATTATTTTTAAAAAACTTTGTGCTTTCAGAGCGGTTGTAAAATTCATTCACTAAACAAATTATAACCATCGGAGACCAAATGCCATCATTTAAAGTTATTTAGATACTCTTATTTCAAGTTCACAACTCAATTAAATTCAGTAATTATCCACTTTTTTTATTACTTTTGTAATATAAAACAAACATAAAATTATTCTTCTTTCTTTCATTTGCCGGTGCCATACCAGTAATTATTATAAAACTTCATAAATTTTTGTGCTTTCACTTTTATAAAACCTCTTGTTTTTCATATGTTATTAATTTTGTAATTTTACTGCGCAAATACTCGTGTTTTTATTGCTTAATAAAAAATAATTATTCATATCTCTTTTTTTTTTGATTACACAAATAATAAAAGTAAGAAATAATCAGTACCAGGTGGTCCACAATTTCATTATTTTATTTTCCAACTCAAGAAAAGCATCTTGTAATTCTTTAAGAAGTTTACTTAAAATACTTTCTTTTTAAGTACTTTGTTAAGGACCGAAAAAAAGATACTTCCTTCCTTTGTATGGTAACGTTTAAAACTTGAAAAAGTAAAAAAAAGTTACTCAAAGGTAAAAATGAAAATCTCCGAATAATCTGGTCAAAGCTAAATAATTTTTCTTTATTGATTGTTTTTTTGCAATAAAGTGACAGTGAATCGGATGTAAACATTGAATGTCGCACCTTTTGAGGAGCCGCAAGCTAAAAAATAGACGTAAAATTTTTGTGTTCTTTTCAGATTTCGATGAAATAAAGAAAGAAAAGGAAAGTAAAACAAACATTTTATTTGACAAAAAAAAGGTTAACAAAGCAAAAGAAATGTTGAAAAAATAGAATAATGGATACTGTTTTTTATGGATAAAAAATGGGATTTTTTGTGCTTGATGGGGATTTTTAATCACGTATAACGTTGGAGAAAAATGTTGCACTTAACGAAAACTAAAATCAAAAATTTGATTTAATAAACTACATTAATGCATTCTTTTAAAAAACAAAAGCGAATAATTTTGTTCCACTAATTTTTTGTTTGTTTATTCTCAACTTTGTTTTACGTTAATTACGGTAGCATTGCTTCATTTTTCAAAATTACACATAATATCATATCTTCCAGATTTTGAAGTTTTTTTCCATTTCTTTTTGTCACTGAAAATAATTAACTTATACTTGAATTAAGATTTTTTTTATTTATTATAAAAGAGATAGCTTTTAATGTTAGTGCAACAATTCATTTTTTGCGATGCTTTCATCCTCCGCCCAAAGACGTTTCATTGTTCATCCTTACACGAGGACAAAAAAGAAAGAAAGTACATAAAAATATTTAGAGAAAGAACATCCCTAAAGATTACTGAAAGTGGACGTTGGCCACCTTCAAAAGCGTGGCGCACTCATTCACTTAACGCCGCAGGTCAAAATATACAAGACAAAAAAATTCCCTAAAAGAGATTTTTTCTCGACACACAGACAGGCACCGCGCATCATCATCACCATCATCATCTATCGTGTTCACGAAAATACAAAAAGCATCGCAATCCATCGAAGGACAAAAAGTCTGCTCTGCTTTTTATTGAACACTCCTCAGTTCTGTTTAAATCAGTTGCTTTCTTTTGCGCAACGGTCACTAAAAGGCTTTAAGTTATTTAATCACAACATTCTCATTAGCTTTTGCACACGTTCTCCGTCTCTTTCTCTTCATTCACCCGACGCAGCAGCAAACAGTAGCAACTCTTCAATTGTATTTTCAATTTTGCTCTTTCTCCCTCAAGGCGATTTATTCTTGTTACAAAAAAATTCTTTTGAATCTTTTTCTTCTTTTAATCACTGAATACGTTTATTCTTTTGTACGTTTTCTCTTAAAATCTTGCCTGTAAAAAGATTTGCTTGATTCATCATCGTACACCAGACCAGAAGTAGCATTATGCTGCTCAGGTCTTTTTATCAGCTGCTTCTGATACAAATTTTATTTTTTGCCACAGGTAAAACTTTTTTGTTATTTTTGATTTTAACAACATTTTTTTATTATAGTTTCATCTTCTGAACTTAGACCATGCCAAATTGGTGACCCCTGTAATACCTGCCGCCTTTTAAAACCTGGTGATAAATGTTTAAAAGAAATACGGCAACCGTCATTGTATT
This sequence comes from Panagrolaimus sp. LJ2400, assembly GCA_024447215.1. Lineage (NCBI taxonomy): Eukaryota > Metazoa > Nematoda > Chromadorea > Rhabditida > Panagrolaimidae > Panagrolaimus > Panagrolaimus sp. LJ2400. Next base: position 7,619,003 of record JAMRYA010000009.1, on the reverse strand, counting down.
GTGATTTAAAAACAAAGTAATTCTGTTTTCTATTTTTTATTATTTATTATAATATCATTTTTAGCCAAACTGATATTCACGAGAATGCATATCTCGTTTGTGACCTCGCTAAAAGGCAATTAAGCCGCAAAGTTTGTGGTGCAAATGAACATTTTAGCGATGGAGAATGTAAATCTGGTAAAGGCCGCTATAAGCGTCAAGGTGTTGCTGGATCTGGCCGTGTTGGCGATTTCTGTTCCTTTAACACTGATTGTTTAACTGTAAATTTTAACATTTTTATTTGAGAGTTTTTTATGAAAAATTTAAGGGCATGTTTTGTTCTACTGGAACTTGTACTTGCTTGAGTAATTTTGTTGCCATACAAGGCTATTGTTATTTAAGTATGTTTTTTTCATTCAAAGTTTTCATTTAAAACTAATAAAAATTTATTTTAAAGAGAAAAATCCTGGAGAAAGTGGCTGCCAATATGCTGAACAATGTAGTGCAGTATGGCCAGAATCTCGATGTGAAAAGAGTCGTTGTGAATGCCCAGAAGATGTTAATGGTATTCCGTATGTTATGTCCAAAAGTCGTGATGGTGTCGTCTGTATTCTTCATTCTGGTGAAGATGGTGATCCAGTACCAAAATGCCCCCTTCCTGAATACGATGATGATTTACTTACAATGCCTGTTTCACAGCTTCGCAACGCTGCTATGACTGATCCAGATGATCAAGAAGTTCCCATGGGAGAGCATGTCAATCCTCTTCAATTTTGCAGCTCTTCAGCAACAGATTACACCAACTTTGTTACAAATGGTGGTGGAGCATGTGTTTATGGACAAGAACCATTTAATTCCGGAAATGGTATTTATATTGCTGACATTTATGATTGTGTTACAGCTCCATCATCAATGTCAAATGTCAAAGCCGCCATGGAAGGAGTATATGATATTCATCCCGCAAGTGATGGTATTTGCTGTCCTAATCGGGGTGAGTAAAAGTTTACTTTATTTTAAACACTGTTATCTCTCTTCAAGCAAACAAACATTTTTCTCTTTTTTTCTTTCTTTATAAATCTTTTGCGCACGTCCACGCAACAATAAAGTCTATATTTGTCTAATAATGGACATTAAATACTTTCTCAAGTGAATCATTGTCACTTTTTTTTATATTTGATCTCACGATAAAGACCAATATTATTATTGCTTTTTGCAATAAATAGTCACGAAACAACTTTCTTTACTAAAAAAAGCTTTGTAACCATTTATTTTTAGCATTCACTTGCATTCAACCTAAGCGTGAAGCCGACAGTGGAGCTGCAGCACCTGCTGGTGTTCGTCCTCGTTGGTGGTATAATGCTGTTACTGGAACCTGCGAACAATTTATGTGGGATCCATGGGATGAAACTGAAATGCAATCACCAAATAACTTTAAAACAAGAGAGCATTGTGAATCATACTGTAGAGATAGTATGTTTTTCTATAAAAAAAAGAATCAAAAATATTTTAAAATAAAATTATAGCATGTAAACGTGGATCACCCCAATATCTTAGTGGAAGTCAAATGAATGAAGATGAACCAGTTAGTAATTGTCAAACAGCTAGCTCATGTGCAAATAACTTTGAATGCACGTCTGTTGGTTCAATGCAACTTTGCTGCCCAACAGTCTCAAATATTTGTAGTAATGGTGGTGGACGTCCAAATGACATCCTTCGTTCAACAAACTTTGATCCTGGACAACCAATGAAACGTACATATTCCCTTACTTATGCTACTTCATCCCGTTACTATTATGATGCTGAACAAGGCCGATGCATTGCTTTCACATATCATGGAGCACTTGGAAATTATAATAATTTCAAATCTTCTGCAGAATGTGAACTTTTCTGTGCAAAATTACAATGTAATTATGGTACACCATTAAAAATTGGATCAAATAATCAAAGATGCTCAAGTAATTCCGACTGCCCTAGCACTCATGAATGTCAAAGCGATCACAATGTTTGTTGTCCGCGTCCACGTAAGTTTACTTCCTTGATTTATTTTTTATGAGAAAGCTCTTAAAACCATTTGACTCAAAAAATTTTGTAATAGAAAAAGGAATTAAGTGTATAGATAAGTTAATCTTGTCTAATAAGAGCTTACAAGAAAGAGTCGCCACTTAGCAAACAATGTAGCTTTTAGAAAAACTGACCGCGGTTTTTTAGAAACAAATATAGGGAGAAAGAAAAGAGCAAACTTATTTTTTTTGTGAAAATTTAAATAACTTTAAAATAAATAAACAAAAAGCAAGTTGTAATTTTAGAAGCAATTTGTTCTCAGCCATTACGACTTGGTGATTGTAAGCAATCTGTTCGACGATATTGGTATAATGCTGTTACTCGAGCTTGTGAAATTTTTGATTATACTGGTTGTCAAGGAAATGACAATAATTTTGAAACGCTTCTTGAATGCCAAAATACTTGTGAAAATATTATCCGTAAGGAATTATCTTTTTGTAGTAATTTTTATTTCCATTTTTCTTAGCTGAACCACAATGTCCACAAGGTGATGCATATAAAGATTATCAAGGAAATTATTATGTTTGTTCCAACTCTGGAACTGGTAATGTTTGTCCAGTAAACTATGAATGCTATTTTGATGGATATGTTTGGGGATGTTGCCCAACAAAAGGTAACAGAAAATTATAATAAGCAAAATTTTAATAGCTATCACTTTTGTTTAGCGTATACTTGCTCCCTTTCTGCTAACAAGGGTATTACTTGTGGCTCCGGATCTTCATACCGATATTTCTATAATTCACAAACTCAAGAATGTGAATCATATCAATATAATGGATGTGATGGAAATTCTAATAATTTTGCTTCTCGAGAAGATTGTGAAGGATACTGTGGTGTTGGAGGTTGCCCTAACGGTGGAACACCAGAACGTAATGAATTTGGACAGCTTATGGTTTGTTCAACAACAAATACTTGTCCCTCAACACATGAATGCACATCTGTTACTTCTGGAAGTAGTGTTGTTAATCGTTGTTGCCCAACTCGTGCATACATTTGTTCATTGCCTCCACAACAAGGCTCTTCATGTAGCTCATCTGCTGCAGCTCGATATTATTTCAACATTGTTACAAAAGAATGTACACAATTTACTTATAATGGATGCAGTGGAAACTTGAATAATTTTGCTACAATGGAACAATGTAATAACTTCTGTCTTTCTGCTGCCTGTACTCCTGGTGATGTTGCTTATGTGAATCCTAATACAAATTTACCATATGAATGTAATGCTGCTCTCAGCAATAGTTGCCCAAGTAATTTCCTTTGCACTTATGATCCATTGTCTACCAACAGTGTTTGCTGTGGTGCTACAAATATGGATGTTTGTCCTGAAGGAGAAAAAGCTTACGTTAATGCTGCTGATATGAGTGTACGGGAATGTCTTATTAATGTTGATGGATCATGTCCTTCTAATTATCTTTGCCGATTCCATGCCATCAAAAATCGCTATTACTGTTGTGCTTCAATCTCTGGAGGTAAAGGTTACGGTAACATATGAAATAGTACTAAAGCTTTTTTTAGAACTGTGCCCTGCTGGTAAATCTCTTTATCGGGACACTTCTTCAAAGAGTCCCATTCGATGTACAATCAGTAGTACCAGTGCTCAATGTCCTAATGGATATTCTTGCCAATCAGATGTCCCTGGTGCATTCCAAGGATATTGCTGTTCTGCTAGTCACCTTTGTCCTAATAAAGCTGAATTTTATATTGAAGAAAATACTCAAATGCCCAGATCTTGTACAGTTGGAGCTTTCATTACATGTCCTAACGGATATTCATGTCAAAGCACTCAAACTGAATTCACAACTGGATACTGCTGTAAAGGAGATGTTGTCTCTGTTTCCGGTACTATTATTACTAATAAAAAAAAACTCACTTTCTAACCTATAAGTTTCAGATGGCTGTCCACCAAATGAATTCGTTTACATGAAAGACAATCAAATTGCCACTTGTGATCCATTTAATCCTCCAAATGCTCCATGCCCCACTGGATATTCTTGTCAATGGTCACTATCAAATCAAAGATATCAATGCTGTGGTGCAACAGCAATCACCAATCCTAAAACAAGTAAATCACGACGTAATATTTTTGGGTCATTTGAATGCGTGTCTTTTCTTAACCTACTTAATCAAATTTAACAGTTTAACAGTTCATAAAAATGATACTAAACTTGTTCCACTTTTATAACTTCAAACCTATAAATCGCATGACAATGTTTCCCAAAAAGTTTGCTAATTTTTCACCTTTATTTTCTTATTTTGTTTTTTTGCACTGCACTATTTAAAACAAAAATTTACTTTGCAGTTGCAGCAATGGGATGTCCAAATAGTCAAGTTGCCTTCAAAGATCCAATTACAAGTGCTCCAAAGATTTGTACTGCTGCTGCACAAAATTGTCCAGTTGGATATTTCTGCCAATTTTCAACAGCAAATAATCAAGTAAGAAAAATAGCTTTTTAATATTAAATACATTATTCTTTAGTTCCAATGTTGTGGTATGGATGGCGGATGTCCAAATGAACAAGTTTCTTTCATTGGTATCAGCGGTGAACCACAAACATGCGTAATGGGACAAAGCACTTGTCCAAGTGGATTTTCATGTCAGCGTACTCTTACCGGTACACAAATATGTTGTACTACTGGCAATAATGCTGAAAGTGAGATAATAACATCTAGCTAATTTTACAAATTTAAACAAATTGTTTTATAGCATGTGCCGATGGACAAGTTAATGTCGATGGTGTTTGTTTAAAGAAAATGAAATTGCATGAAGTTTGTATGAATCCTGCTCAATGTCCTGAAAATGGTGATTGTGATGAAGGAAAATGTGTTTGTAACAAAGAATTCAACGAAGTTAATGATAAATGCCTTAGAGGTAAAGACAAATAAATATTTACCTGATTTAGTAAAAAATTTAATTATAGAATGTGCCATTGATGAAGTTCGTGTCAAAGAAGAATGCCTAAAACGTGTTTCTGTTGATAAAGAATGTATTGATAGCATTCAATGTCAAGGTGGATCTAGTTGTGAAGAAGGAATTTGTAAATGTCCCGCTTCCTATCATAACATTGGAGGCGTTTGCACAAAAGTTTCTTCTCGTCCTGATGGCAAAAAAGGCGCTGCTAAAAAAGATGATGTTTGTCCAATGCCTGGACAAGTTGCTTTCTATGAGCCACGAACAAAACAAATTCGTATTTGTATCCCAAGTAAAAGTAATTGTCCAAAAGGTTACACATGTCAACATAGTTCAACATTATCCAAAAATATCTGTTGTGGACGTGCAGCAACAGCACCTACAACAAAATCAAGTGTTAAAGGAACAGAAGCTGTTGGAAAATCACGACCAACTTCATCACGAACAACATTTGCTGGCAAACAAGATGTTTGTGAACGTGGTAGTGCTTATCTTGTCAACGGTGTTCCCCAAACTTGTACATCAACCACTTGTCCATCCGGATACAAGTGCCAATTTTCACGTAAAGCAAAGAATTATTACTGTTGCTCGAAAACAAATAGTGGTAAGTATTTTAACTTAAGTGAAAAAAAATTACGTTTTTAAGTTTTAGCTGCAGCTCACGGATGTCCATCTGGAACTGCCCTTCTTTTCCCATCTACTGGAACTCCAGTTCAGTGTTCAAATGTTGGAGCAAATTCATGTCCATCGGGTTATGCTTGCGTTAAAAATACTAAAAATGGTAATTATCAATGCTGCACAACTGGTACTGCAGCATCTGCGCTTCATAAACTTAGCTCTCGCAAAGATGATGTTCGTAATAATGCAAGTAAGATAACAATTTTTAAAAAGCAAAAACAAAAAGATACCAAAAACTGAATAATATACATTTAGGTGGGTGCCCAAGCTATCAAGTACAAGTTCAAAGAGTTGTTAATGGTCGCGTTGTAAAACGTTGTGAAAATAGTTGTCCACCTCATCAAGTTGCAGTCCGAGGAATCTGTCGTGATGTTCATCAATCCGATGACCCAATTCCTACTAATGACGAGTAGACACTTTATAAAAAGAAGAAACATATTTATAACAGTTAACAATATGTCCCAAAAAATTTTAAATGACATTTCTTTTTTTTTAAATTATAATTTATTATTATTATACTGTCAAATATGATCTGTTTGACCCAAACTTGTAGGTGTTTTTGCACCAAATGTGTTTTCTATTCTTTGTTAAAATTGTTGGCAACCTTATTGATGTAAATGAGTGTTAATTTATGTATTTATAAAAAAATATTTGTTTTATTAACGTTTCAAAAAAGCACTACGAAAAATAAGTAGAAAATGATTCAAGTATTTAGGGACCGGCAGCGCAGACTCTTTCCTTTTCTCTTTGCATTTTTTTCTTCGTTACAGTATGAAAAATTTAACATTTTTTTACAAACTTATATTTGAATCTTCTAGATGTAATTTTTCACGCTGATTCCAAATATGCCATTTTTGAAACAGTTTTCTCTGGCACAAAGTGCCGAAAATGGCTTCTTTTTGTTTGCGCATAAAGAGAACACCTCTAGCTCACGCAAGCTCACTAACAAGCTTAGTATCATTCGATAGCTCTTCAAAAATTAATTATAGTATGTTAAGAACCTGTTCACCCCCAAAAAAGTTAATGGATAAAAACGGCATTTTTCAGCTTAAAAAAGTTTAAAAAACGTGTCCAAAAAAAGAAAGAGAAAAAGTCTAATAGCTAGTGCGTCTCTTCTTTTCTTTTTGAACCGGCTGCGAGGAAAAAAAGAGTGTTCTCTTTGACTTTTTTAGACGACGAAAATTTGTTTTGCCGAATTTTCAAATGCCGTTTTCGGCATTTTAAATTAATTTTTAAAATTTTTTGTTTTGATATTATTCTTAGTCAGGTTCGAAAATAGTATATTCTAACAAGAAAATAATTATTTTCAAAAACTTTTTTTTGAGCTGCCAGTCTCTACAAGTATTTATCCAAGTCGGTTTTTCATTTTAAAATGAAACGATCGTAAAAGCGATTTTTTTAGCTATTTGTTGCTGTTTCTCGAGTTTAATTTCTATAGAGCAAAAAATACCGACAAGTGATTTCAGAGGGTAGTGTTTTCTGTCACAATGCATCAAATTAATCATATTTCTGGCTAAAAAAGTTAAAAGAAATGTTCAAATATTACAAAAAGAGATCACGATTTCAAATACTGAAAGTGAACGAAAATTAGATAATACTGTTGTCCGTATGTATGTGAAAATCCTCGAACAAGTGTTATATTTTATTTAAATAATAAACACAATTACATAATACATAGCAAATAAATAATTATAGATATTTAGTTTTAATTATAATAATACTAATTAATAACACGACGCTTTCTTTCTTCCTATAAGAGAATGGTGGTAAATTATAAAAAGAAAACAAAAACTTGCATACAGTCGAACCTCGAAACAGAATAAGGAGGTTTGACTGTATTACAGTACCCAAAGGCCGATAGTTCTTCCCGAACAAAGAAAAAAACTTACAAACTATCTTCATTTTCAGCTTCTTCTTTATTTACGTTGACGCTTAAGACCACCCTTGCAAAATTGACCATAAAAGGGCATTCGAGATGTTCCAGCAGCTGCAGGTTGAGGTCCTTCTTCTTCAGAAGATGGTGCAGGTCGAGTTCCTTCTCCACCAGTACATGGTGCAGGTATAGCTTCTGTTTCTCCAGAAGATGGTGCAGGTGGAGCTTCAATAGTAGTATTTTCTTCATCGGCAGCTGAAACAAGACGAAGTAGGTTTTCAATTTTCATTGGAGGAATAGAGAATTCTGAACTTGAAGCAAATAAATCAAGAGAAACAGGTGGATGTTCATCAGCCATATGATCCATGCAATATACAGAAGGAGGACCATTTCGTGAAAGATTGGCATTTGTTGTTGATCCTTGGCCAGGTTCCATTCCACGTTGAACAATATTAAAAAATGGAAAGCGAGGTACTGGAGGGATAATACTAGCAGCACGTTTGAATTCAGCCTAAAAAAGAAAGTATTATTACAGTTAAACAATGTAAACCAAGTAAAAAAGTTACTGGAGCGGAAGTTCTTGATTGTTGATCATGTCCCATTCCAAAGCGACGTGGTGATAGAGAAGGGGCAGCTACAGCAGGGCCTGCAGCAGGACCTGGATATTGAGCCTAGAAAAAGAAGGTATTATTGCAGTCAAACAATATAAAAAAATTTACTGGAGCGGAAGTTCTTGATTGTTGATTAAAACCATGTCCCATTCCACGACGTGGTGATACAGAAGGGGCAGCTACAGCACGTTTGGATCCAGCCTATAAAAATAAAGTGTTATTTCAGTTAAACAATGTAAACAAAATAAAACATTTACTGGAGCGGAAGTTCTTAATTGTTGATCAAAACCATGTCCCATTCCACGACGTGGTGATACAGAAGGGGCAGCTACAGCAGGACCTGGATATTGAGCCTACAAAAAGAGTGTATTAGAGTTATTAAACAATGTAAACGACGTAAAAAATTTACTGGAGCGGAAAGTCCTGGAACAGTTGACAATGTTTGAGGAGCAAGATGGATTGATGGAAGTGGTGGAAGATGCATGCCTTGTGAAACAGAATCATTTGCTTGATGATGGATGAGAACAACGGTTGAAGAATCAGTATTAAAAACTTCAGCCCAGAAAACGACTGAGCGATCAATAAAGATTTCTGTTGGAGTATTAACAGAATGATCAATAACGATCTCTGTGACAGTTTCCCGTTGAACAGCTCGATATTGAGTTAAAGCAGGATAAAAAGCTGGACGTGCTGGTTCCCGTTGATCTAAAAAAAGGGAAACAAAAATTAGATAATGTATTAAGTATTGCAAATATTGTAAAACACTTACAAAGTTGAGGCATAACATGATTATTATTTCTCAATTGTTGAAGACGATTACTAGATCCATATTGTTGAAAAGTTCCAGCAAGTGAACGAAACATTTCTTAAACGCAGAGAAGATTGCAGAGAAATGAGAGGAGAGAGAGAAAAAAACGAAACAAGTGTTCGACGAAGAATAACAATGAATGGAATGGCTTGTTGACGGTGAATTGGACTGTATTTATAAACGTTTAATTTAAATTTGCATAGTTTATGAGAAAGAAAAAAAATAAAAAAAGTTTTTTCTACAAATGCTATGTTTGTAAAGGAATGTTGCAGACAGGCAGGATAAATACGATTTCCACTATTTCTAGTAATACAGTAACAAAAAATGCTATAAATAAATTGTTATTAATAAGAACTTTAACTAAAGAAAAAACTTGTTAAATAATCTTATCACAGCCAATGTCATTTATTCACCTCTCACTAGCAGTGATAGGTGATTAAATGGTATAAGCCTAAAGCAACTCACAAAGTCTTCAATTATCTCCACTTTCTTTATTGGGAAAAAACAAGCTGTTGATAAAGGTCTTTCAAGATTTTATCTTTGCTGATTTTCTACGGTAATTGAATGAATGATGCGTTCGAAGGAATATTCCCTTATTGTTCTGTTTTTATTCTTGGTTTTGCTTCCAATAAAATTAAAGTGTTTTTTTTAAAATTATTTTGTATAGATTTATGATTTTATTTACTTGTGTACATGTGATGCTTTTGTAAATGTACATTTCGCATAATACACTATTAAGTGGTAAACAAACGTTTACCTTGTTACCATATAGCATTAGATGCTTCGTTCATGCCTCTAAAAAATTTTTTCTCATTTAAAATGTTCCCTACATTATTTAGAGCACAAGATTGCTTCTTTTTCAACAAAATATGATATTTTTCTTGAAAGCAGTAATGATTTTCATAGAAAATCTCAGTGGTAAATAAGTATTTCGGTTAGAAAAGCAAACATACAATAAAAAAACTATAAAGTGAAATTCAAAAAAAATAGTCTTTTTTTGCTATCGGTGAAAAATGTTTTTTGGTTATAAAAGTCCGATAATCTTAAGAGATTTCCTGACCATTTAAAGGACCGCACGGTAAAAATGAAAAACGTCTGTGAATGAAAAGGAGAAGAGGAGTTGCTGCATTAGCCCTTTTTTTCACACGCACGCTTTATTACTTCGTGAAAAGGTACTCTGCCTTTCAAAAACGTTTTGATTTTGTTGATCATTATTATTTGCTTGTTTCTTTAAAACCAAGGTGAGTCATGTTTTTGTTAGCAATTTATTGTTTTATTATTGGCAATGTTATTGCTACTCAACCATGGTATCACACACGAGAAGTAAGAAATGTTTCTACAAATTCGGAGAATACTCTGACATTTAAATGTCAAAAAGGTATAAAAAGTTTTTTGAATTTGATTTTCTGATTGAAATTACTTTAGAATGTTCAACAACGATGGATTGTCCAACAGGTTTAAGCTGCTTTCAAGCAACAAATGATTCAAAAGGATGTTGCCTTAAAGGTTGAATGACCTTGCTTCGATTGATTCTTTAAATTTCACTTTTAACATTTCAGCATTAAAACCAAATGAAACTGGATGTGTTATGGATGATCAATGTAAGCGAGCATGTGAATCAACTCACTGTGATAAATCTCAATCTCCACCTCGATGCTTATGTGATGCAGGTCGTCATTTCCTTTTTAATAAATGCTGTAAGCTTCTGTCTGATATAAAAGCCATTCTAAAAGGATAAAATATTATTTAAGGGAAAAAATGTCCTGATTTTGCACATTCTGAACCATCCATTGATCCTACAGGTTTCAGTCAATGCATGTTGAAAGTTGATTCAAAAACTGCATTAAATTATATGCGAAGATTCCGACGACAAATGAGAAGCAATTTTTGTTGATTTATTTTTTTTATATACGAGGGGAACATTATATGGGGTTAATAAATGATCATGATATTTTTTAAAAACATCCAACAATAAATCGTATACGATATACATATAAAAATCATTACTAAAATGAGACACATTTTGCAAAAGAAAAAAAAACACAAGAGGTGCAAAGATTGTGAATAATTTCGGAGAAAATTTTCTTTTTGATGGTGAAAAAAATTAATGTTTAATGCAAATTTCTAGAAGCAATAAACACACTTTACACGTAGAGTGCAATCATTGTCAAAACATATAGTTGCATCATGGGACAAGCTGTATATAAATTGCGAGGAGAAGCTCCAGCTTCTGCAGAAGATATGGCTGTTAATCAACAATCTTCTGGTGAAGGAGATGAAACTGTTCAAGTTGAAAATGTTGGTTTTTTTTGTTATATATTAAATAAATATTATCATTGTTTTAAGGATATCTCATTATCATCATCATCCTCTCCATGGTTAACAGATCCTCCAACTCGAACATCATCAAAGTTTAGTGAACCAACTGGATATTCATCATTTGTTACAAGAGATAAATCTAAGCCTGTTTCATTAAATGGATTACAAGAAACTCAAGATCAAGTAAAGGCAAGTAATGCAACAGAAAATTATGTTTCCTCATCATCGTCTGCATCCTTAACATCACAAGATCATCCACGAATTCCATCTTTTGATTGTTTACAAGATGGCCGTATTAGTGAAAACGAATCAGATAGAAAATGGCAAGATGCTGTTAATGTTTTTCTTAAGCATGATCCTGTAGCTAAAACTCCAAAACCTCGTACTGTAAGTTGGAATATGTTTTTGTAGTTTTAAAATTAGTAGTATTTCAGCGAGCACAATATTTAATTCGTCGAAATTATTGTTATATTAAGCGTGATACTGGATGTCGATGGAAGAAAGCTGTTGAAACATTTCGAGCTCGACAATATTATCCTGGTATTCCTATCCCAAATTCTGAATGGAGTGTAGCTTAAATATCTTCCTTATTATTATGTCGTCTAATTTTTAAATGTACTAATTTTTATAGCTAATTTATTTAAAATGTATTTAATAATGAGTATTTTATTTGATTTGATTAAATAATTATTATATTGTATCTCTTGCATGTATTTGACGATAACGGTTTGTGATGTACTCGAAAATAACGGTTAACTCCAATTCTTTATTCCAAACTAATAATTTTAGATTGAAAGTTAAATTATATCTGGATACTGTACATTGTACAATTTTTATTTTAAAAAAAATTATCGCTAAAAGTTTGAGATATATTTTTTGCTTCTTCCATATGTATTTTGTCGTAACTTTATTTTTCTTCTTGGACTTCTGTCACTACACAAAAATGTTCTCTTTATGATGCATGTGATAAATCCGTCAACACAAAACTTAGCTCTCTCTCTTTTCTACTTTTTTCTCTCTCATCTTCAAAAATATGAGAATATATGATTCTTTTGTAATAACTTTTGTGATGGCAAGCATATACTTTAATTCATCCTGGTGGTATAAAATGGAAGAAAAAGAAAAGCGAAGATATCATCCACGACTTTTATTAATTGATGGATACAATATTATGCATTCATTTAAAGAACTATTTGTTGAATATTTGAGTAAAGATGATCTGTTTGTTTTATTTTTTTTTTCAAAAATCATTAATGCTTTAATTTATTTTTTAGTCGAATGAATGCAACAGTTTTGGTTCCACTTATTCGAGATCTACATCAACAAGGATTTCGTGTTAGAATTGTATTGAAAGGAATGGCAAATGAAAGTCTTGTTTCGAACTGTTATATTCTAAAAGTAAGTACTTCTTTTGCTGAGGAAAAATATATTTATATTACTGTATTTCTTTTTGAGGAACTTGAACAAATGAATCTTGTATTATTTCCTGAAGATTGTGAAAAAGAATCAGATGATGTGTTAATGCTTTCTTTGGCTAAAGAACATGGAGCAATGATAATATCAAATGATGCATTTGCAAATCATCAAGAATATAAACATATTGCAGAAAAAAATACGATCGCATATTCAAGACTTTGTAATAATAATTTTTTAATTGAATCATTGGAAAAAGAACTTGCTTACCAATATACGATAACATTTCATGATAGTGGAAGTAAGTTATTTTTTACTAATATTTAAAACTACTGTTGTTTCACATGTTTGTTTTAGAGAAATTTCATTGTCATGAAGGTGATCCAGATTATGATAAGGTTAAAATGTCATATATCCTATTTCGTCCTTTATCTCCATCAATTCAAAAACTTTTGGATACGTTATTTGTATATATTTATGCAGAATTATGCTCTTTATTAGGATTACCACATCCAAATGAAATGGAATTTTTAGAAGAAAATGAAACTCTACCACGATTTTATGAATTTAAAACTCGCTTGTTCATCTAAAGTTCAAAATTTCATGTGTTTACATGTGTTACTAACCCGTACTGTTATATTTTTTGTTTATGTTATGTATGTCAAATGTTATATACGAAAATATCTGTTATGTATAAAGTAATTAACCCGTATTTTTTTTAAAAAAATACTTTTTGATGCAATTAGAACATTGCTTATTAATTCTTAAGTTTGTTTTTATTTGTTTGTATATCTCCAAAGCCTTATGATTGCTGCTGCTTATTTTGCAGTTAAAAACTTTGCTCTTTATTGTGCAAACAAAGAAATGCCTAGTGGCTTAAAAATTTCAATAACCATTAAGTTTAATTGAGAAAATTTTTTAGGTGGTGGCACTTTTTATAATTAAAGTTCATAACATAAAAATGGTTGTGAAAAAAAAGAAATAAAATTTCAACATCTGTTAAAAAAATTTGTTTCTTTTTTCATTGCTCATGGCTACCGTAATCTTTTTTGGGTATTTTCTGTTTAGTTAAACCCTCTAATTATTTTAAGTTTTACATTGTTTTAAACAATAAAATGGAATACGTAATTGACATTTATATTAATAAAAAAAGATGTTGCTTTTTGTTCTACCGTATCTCAACGTTTGAGAGAATTGTTGAATGAATGCTTAAAAACATATTTTCAATTTTATTTTGAAAAAAATGCTTATCATTTTAATTCTTTTTTTTTAATAAAGACTTTATAAATAATAAATACAAAATGCACCATGAATGTACAAAAAGAAAACAATTATTAAAAATGCCAATAATGACAAATTGTTTAAGCGAAATAAAAAAATTTGAGCATTGAAAGAAGTTTGTTGCTTTTATTGTTTTTCTTTGGAATATGAAAAAGGTAGATGAAAAAAAACTATTATTGATTTTGACGTGGAGCTGCACGTCGAATAGTTGTACTTCGTCTTCGACTTGCCATAAATGATTTTGGGCAAAGAATTTTTCGAAAAGCTCTTCGAAATTCTAAATTTAAAATTCCATAGAGGAATGGATTGAGGGATGAATTGATATAACCCAGCCAAACGAAAGCTTGATGAACCTAAAGAAATGAATAATTATAAGTGGGCTATATAAAGATTTTTCTCTATCTTACTTTTGGATGGATATGACACGTGGAGCAAAATGGTAAAATGATATATACACAAAAAAATGGTAACCAGCAAAAAGTAAATACAAAGATAATTACAGCAATTGTTTTTGCAGCTCTTTTTTCTTTTGCAACACTAATTTTTTCACGCTTTTTTAGTACTGTTGTTGTTAGCTGTTCTCCAGTTTCTTTATTTTTTGCATTTGTTTCTGTTGCAGCTCCTTTTAATGGTGGAGAGTCATCTGAATTTTGATTTTCACCACTACTCAAATTGCCGTTCTAAAATAGACATAAAACTTAATTAAGAAGAAGTATCTTTAAAGTATTATTACCGTAAGCCCACTAAATCCATCTCCAATTACTAATGGAGTTCTTTCAACAAGAAATTTAGTTGAATTACTTCTTCCATTTTGCTTTGGCTTTTGTGAATTTGCATTACGTATTTTGTCTTTTTTTGGAGTTGTTGTTGTGATTTTCATCAATGCACTCCGACCTAAAAAGAGAATTTTGCAAAAATTTTTGAAAAGAAATTATTTTCTTTTATTTTATGCCCTTTTGTTAAGTGCAAAGTTTTGACGTACCTCGATTTGTTCGAATTCTCTGTCTGGCAGAAATAAAAATTTTTACATACACAACAATCATAACAGCCAAGGGAACAAAAAAAGACCCAGCTGCAGAAAATACCACAAATGCTTTTTCGGTAGTTAATTCGCAGTGGTCTTTTAGCTTTTGAGAAGACCAATCATTCCATCCAAAAATTGGTGGAACTGAAATAATTGCACTAACAACCCATACCTAAAAAATTGTTAATGAAAAACTACCGTATTTTTTTTCGTGGCAAAAGAGGAGAAAAAAAGAAGGAAGTAAAGCAATCTTTGAAACATACCAATACAATACTTATCAACACAAGTTTTAAAGTTCTCTTTTGAGCATAATTTATTGGATCATGAATAGCAAAATATCTATCTAGTGCAATGGCACATAAATTTAATATTGAAGATGTGCATAAAAGAATATCTGCAGTTGTAAATAATTGACACATTGTCACACCTAATAGCCAGCGGCCATCTTCAAAAAAGAAAAAGAAAATTAAAAATTATTAATAAAAAATAAAATTCAAAGTTCATTCTGATATAAAATTTTGCACGTTTATTTTTTTTTAGTTTTGCAAAACTTTGTTATTTTCTTAACGTAAGATTTTCTTATGAAAAAGGGTGACCAAAATTAATGACATTCAAGCACGTTCTTGCAATTTATTTTTGGTTAAATTTTTTTTTGATTTTCTATGTTTACTTCTTCTCACGCTAGCTCATTCTCCTTTTTTTTCTATTTTTTAATACTAAAAAAAGAAAAGAAAGCATAAACAATCTTATTTGAAACAATCCCACATATACCATCATAAGTTATAAGATTATTGAACTTTCGTCAGTGTTTCTTAAAATTGCTGTGAAAAAATGAACATTAAAACAAAAAAGTTTTGATGATTGCTTGATGTTTTTTTCTTCATGTGTGTGTAAAGAAAATGATGAAATTTAATCTTAATCAGCAGTTTTAGAGTAAAAAATGAGAAAGAGTTTAAAAATGGCTACTATACAATTAAATTTAAGAAGGAACTAAATTTTAGGCAAATATATTCTTTTCCAAGTTTTTTTATTTGCATTTCTACCATGAATTTTGATATTTTGACTTTTTTAGCCTTCTTTAAACTTCTGGTAAATAAAATGATGTACCCATTTTTTGCTTTATTCATCCTTGCGTTTTAAATTTTTCTTGTTCAACACTATTTCATCAACAAATAGCGTAAAACGGCTCCTTTTAGCCATTGTTTCGGGGGCGTTAAAAGTTTTTTTTGGCAGACAGCATGTTGTTATTTTTGAAGGCAAGTGCTTTAAGAATTTGATTGTCGCCAAAAAAGCTTGCGTATTTGTTCTAAAAAATTTGCAGAAAAAAAACATTGCGCAAATACTAACTTTTTTTTGGTGTCTTCTAACTTTTTCAAAGCTGCTGCTGCTTTTGTTGTTATTTTTTGAGTGATGACCAGATTTTTTTGGAAGGCAAGATAAAGCGCGTGAAACTAAAATGCAATTAGTAATTTATTTAAGCAGAAAAATGGGTTGTTTCTTGTGGTGGTGTGTCATCGGCAAAACTAATGGAGAAAATAAAGTTACAACAAAAGACATTTTTTTGAACGAAGAAACGGAGTAAAAAAATTTCAAAAATTTTTTTTCAGAATTGCACGGGAAACAAAAGAAAAAAGTTGGTCTCTAAATTGCATAACCTTTAAGAAATTCATCTTTAGCTACAAATGAGTTCCAAAAAAGGCTTTGCAGTTTTTCTAATGAACTTGGCCCTAACAAAGCTATTTTAGGTTTCCAAAAAAAAGTTCTTTTGTTTCTTAAATGAGTTTAAAAACTGATCAATGACGTTGTTATCCTCTGTAACTTTTTGTCGTTATTTTTTTCTTTTTTTTGCTTTAGAATTCATTGAGCCGTTAAAGAAAAGGAGAAAAAATTCAGCATTTTGAGCAACCAACCGAGTATTAAACGTTTCATATCTTTGGCAAAAATGTCTATCAAATAAGGCAACATATGAATTTCCGATAATATTAGTTGCAGGAACAATTCATTCTCACTTTTTTTAGAAACTTTTTAAAGATTTTTAAGAAAAATTATGGCCCTTTTAAACTACACTTTCAGTGAAAAAAGCACAATAGATGGTTCTTGCCAAAAAATAAAATGCAAATCTTTTTTAATAACAAATGCAAATATTAAAATACATTTTTGGCTTTTAAATTACTTGGGAAACCGTCGTCATGCCTCGTGGTAGCCATTTTGAGATCGAAAAAGATGTAACAATATAATTTGTGATGATGCAAAGATGCACCCTTTTAGGATATTAAATTATTCATAAACTAAAATTGCATATATCATAAAATTAGAGCTAATTTAGCCTTTTAACTATTTATTCCTTTACTTTTTCTCTTCTTCTCAACTTTTATTGGGATTCACAAAGAATAACTAAATAAAAGCACGCTATATGCTGCTACTTTAACACACTTTTTAGTTTATGTCTGTTAAAACAACATCCTTGTTGGTTGGCTACTTATATTGTATAAATACCGAATGAAATGATATAACTAATTCATTGCTTGTTATTTTAAAAAAGAATTTCCTTATTGTGATAACATTTTAAAAAAAGTAGGAGATTGAAGAAAAGACCGCGTGTTTTGTATTCAAATCTTTTCAATAATTTATCTCTCACAAAAGAAAAAGAACTAAACGCATCAAGGCCAAATGCCTAAGGCAATAAATATAGGCATTTTTGCCTTTCACATTTTTCCTTCTTAAACTTAAAAGTTTGAAACAAAAACATAAATAAGCAAAGCTAACCTTGCTTCTTCGAACTACTTTGCAATTTTTATGTTTTTATTTTTTTCAAAAAAGAGAAGAACTTTATTTTGATAATATTTTTTATTGAATGAATAAAAAACAGATGCAATCTTTAAAACGCAAAAATGGTAAATCTTTTTGAGAAATTCCCACATTATTTTTTTCGTCAGCAGATAAAAAAAATTAAACGAAAAAATTATTTTAAAATATTAGTTTAAAAAGCTAAAATTATTATTGTTTGCAAAAAAGAAAAATCGCAGCAGCAAAACTTTTTGTTTCATTCATTTTTTTGCAAAATAAAAATTCATTTTTCTTCAAAAACTTTTGTGCAAAAGATAAAAATTCAAAAAATTAAAAACATGAACTTTTAAAGTTATTAAATGGGAAAGGCCATTGGGAGGAAGGGGTGAAAAAAGAACAATACATTTTTTAAACAAAAAAAAAGTCTGCATAGCAAAAGTTGTTCTTTTTCTCACACTCAAAAAAGTTTCTAAGAAAATCTTACGTTACTATTATTACATATAACAATGTAATAAAATAATTAAAATAATGTTTCAAAAAATATTCAATGAATGAAACTTACTTGCTAAAAATTTTACAACATGCAATGGCATTACAATTAAAGCTACGGCTAAATCGGATGCCGCTAGCGATACTAAGAAATAATTTTGTACTTTTTTTAATGGACGATAACTAAATACTGCAACAACAACAAGAACATTACCAATCACAGTCATTGCAATAATTACCTATAAATGATGTTTAGATGAAAAAGAAGAAGAAGAAGAAATGCTTAAAATTAAAGAATTTATTTTTAAACCATTCATGCAGAGATTATTATTATTTTCTTTTTCCCTTTTCTCTTCTTCTCGATCTTTTTTAAGTAGCCCACTTAACCACCACCCATGGAATCACTTAATGTTCATTGCATAAGCGTCAACAAGCGTTTGAAAACGCTATGAATCTTTTATCACATAGAAGAAAGAGAGAAGGCAAGCTTTAAAAAAAATTTAAAACAAAAAAATAAAAGATTTCATGAATGAAAAAATCTTTTGTTGAATGGTAATTAAGTGTATGTGTATGAAAATAAATATGCTTACCAAATACGTTATCGTACCCAAAACTAATTCAAAAACAGGTATAAATTGTCCTCTTTCTGATTCATTTAAACTTTTTGCAGTAATATTTATTAGATTATCATTATCTGTTATTGCAGGTGAAGTAGAATTTGTATTAAGTAAGTGTTGATGAAGTGAAAGTATTGAACCGAGTACCATTTCACTGCTGCTTGTTGAAGCAGAGGTATCAACCTGATTAAATTCCATTATTTGATAAAAATTAGTGATAGCAGAATATGTATATATTTAATAATAACGGAATGATATAATAAATATTAATTTAATTTAATTAATTACAATAAAATAATCTCTTTTCTTTTAATATTATGTTAACAATAAAAGAAGAAGAAGGAGAAAGAATTTTTAGCGCCTTCTGAATAGGAATGTTGCTTCAAAAGGCGTAGAAATAAAATGCAAAATGGAGACGAACAATTGGAAAATAGCGCCTT
The DNA here is from genome assembly GCA_024447215.1 of Panagrolaimus sp. LJ2400. Classification (NCBI taxonomy): domain Eukaryota; kingdom Metazoa; phylum Nematoda; class Chromadorea; order Rhabditida; family Panagrolaimidae; genus Panagrolaimus; species Panagrolaimus sp. LJ2400. The sequence continues at coordinate 7,599,712 of JAMRYA010000009.1, read as the reverse complement.
ACAAATTTTTTCAAGCCTAACAAGGCTCCGCCTTCTTTTTTTAAAAAAGAGGGTAGCTTTCCTTCTTTTTCCAGAAAAAAAACAGAAGGAATGAAGAAGAATAAAGCAAATGTGCCACCACAATCCTAAAAGAAGGCTCGAACTGATGCACTTCTTCTTTTTCTTTTACTTCTTCTGTTTTATGGTAGAACAATAGCAATGATAATGATGTGTAGAGAAGAACCCAGGCGTTTACAAAACAATAAAAAAAACGATTTCAACAAAAAAATAAAGTTTTTTTAATTCTCTTTAAAAGTTTAAATTTAAAAATAAACTAAAATCACAAAAAATACGATAGTTTTATTTTCTTTTTTGTAGTAAAAATAAGAAGATAATAAAAAAGAAGAGAATTACGAGGCATATGGGGATTACCGTTCTTTCTCTTTCAATGCATCGATAAATCTACAGAAAGATTTTCTTTAACTTTTTTTCTTTCAAATGGGGGCGTTAATGAAAAGTTGCGCACTTATCTTTTCAAGCTTCCAGAATTTTTCTTTTTCAAGGAATGCCTTTTCCTTATTTAAAGACTTACTGGAACCCTAAGAATATAAGATGTTAGTCATTATTTATTGCATTCTTATGCAAGTCTGATCAATTCATTTTTTCTTCATTCCTTTTCGTTATTAGCACAATCAAAAAAGAGGTTCCCCTTCATATTTCTCCACAGCATGAAGCATTCCAGAAATGTTTCACCTCAAATTAAGTTAGTTTTTGTTTTTATTTTTTTATCTTCCATAAAAAATGAATACGAATGCTTGTACGTAATTTTCTACTTAGCTTTTAAAGACGCAAGCTGCCAAAGGACATTAAGTGCCCACCCGTGTACAAAAAAAAAACATTGAATGCCGATGAAAGAGATGGTAAAGCACACACTTATAACAGATTTTTTTTAAAAAACAAAGCTGCTTAATTTTTTCGTTTATCTTAAAAAACACTTTGGCCGTCACTTGAGCAATTTTTGGAAGCTTTGAATAAATCAAAGTTAAAAATACTTTTAGTATGAATCAAATATTTGATGGTTGTTTTTTTGGCTTAGAATAGATTAAAGCAAAACTAGACAACATTTATGCTTTTAAAAAGGCGTTTAATTTTAATGGTAAATATTAAAAAACATATGCTATCAAGAAGGGAGTACAAAATTTGATTAGCTACAACAGCAAAGTAAAAGATTATGGCAAGGAATGCAATAAAAAATTAAATGTGTTACCAATTATTTAATCGGTTTTTTAAAGAGCAAAAACGACAAATAACTTATAAACAATTTCTTAGAAGAGTCTGTGATTTTACTGTTTTCTATTTTTTAAACAAAAAAAACAAAAAAGAGAATGCCATAAGAGAAAAGAGAAAAAAAAGGTTATGTAGTGACTGACTCAATGGGGCCATTGGAATACGACGACTCATAATATGTTTCATTTAAAATATGTAACACATGATGGCTGACAATCATATTGGATAATGGCATAATAGAGGGGGAAGAAAAAAAAGATCCTTGAATAAAAAAGTTAGCAGCACAAATGGATATTACACCATTAAAGCAAAAAAAAGAATAAAAGCAAAAAAAGACTAAAAAGTAAAAAATCGACATCATCAAGAGCAAACGGATGCGGTCTGTTGACAACTTAACCCCAAAATGAATGAAAAAAAAAATGTTTAACTTTTTTGTGACTTTGAAAATTTTTTGTGCTAAATTGATAATGACATCAAAAATACCGTTTATAATAGCTTAAGTAGTAGACGTAAGAAAAGATTTAAATGCTAAAAGGACATAAAAAGAATTTAGATAAAAATCGACAGCCTCTTTTTAGAAATTGTATAAAACAGAAAAGGACAGATATGTCTGGTAAAAAAACAACGTTTACGGTTCTTATTTAACTTAAATTCATTTTGAAAGGTATGTTTAAACTGCTTGAGCTTAATTGGGTGGACGTTTGACAACAATTTTAGTAAAACTTTAAAATAAAAAAGAAATATAAAAAAAGCTGGAAAATAAAAATTTTTGAAAGCCAAGTCATTCAACTTAATGAATATAAAATAAAGGCATCCAGTCAAAATAAAAAAACTTTTTAGCTTTTTAATGGAAATAAGTTGGAAATCTTTTTTTTCAAAAAACAAAACTAAAAAGACCATTAAGTATTTTTTGGAAGGAAATCGAGTGGAAAAAAACTTTTTTTGTTTCTTAATAAATGTAGGTTTTTGTTTTTTTTTCTAACTTTTTATTTCAGAAATTACGTTAGAATCATTTTATTTTATAAATAATTATGGCGTCTGAATGTCTTAGGTCTTTCTTTTCTTTCAAGGATTATTTATGAAATAATATTAAGGAAGTGTGCTTATCATTGTCATTTAAACAGGACTTTGTTTGAAGGGAAAAAATGAATCATTACTGATAACAATGTTTTTAGGTCCGTTACCATAAAGGATTTTACGAATTACTATAAGCATTACGGTTTTATTAATAGTGAAATAGTAATTACAAATTTTGAAAAAAAAAATATTGATAAAGAAAAATTTGTAAGTATAAAAGAGTTTTGAATGAAAGGCAAAGACAACAAGGAAATTGTATTCTGAATTGTTTTATTTAAATGTCTGTTTCAAATATGCGCGTGTATTCCCTCACACCCTTATCAATTGAGGAGGACAACAACACTTTTATTGAAGTTAATCGTCCTGATAGTCTATAATTTTAACGTATGAGATGACACGAATAATTACTGGTTGCTTTAAATACGTTGTTTAAAATCCAATACATATGGTATTGTTAGAGCTTGTCAATTTCTGTTAAATGTGAATTTTACTTTTATATCAAAAAATAATAAATATGTTAATGAAAAATCTGAGGCAATCTTCATAGAACAAAAACCAAACAAATATGAGTTATTTTTTTCTAAAAACTGTCATTTTGTACCTGTTTCACTTTCATCATCAATATTCAGAAAACCTCGAAAATGATTTATTCCATTTGGTCTATCAAATGGTGGAGCAGAAAGTTTTCTCCTGGTACCATTATGTGATGGGCTATTGCATATTGTTTGAGCTGTATAATAGAAGGGGCTGTCAATTTGATCAAAATCCATGCTCAAATCAATGAGTGGCGGATCATGCTCAACAAAATCTGCAAAATGCCAAGGAAAGATTGGTACAAGTGGTGGTTGTTCGCCGTTAAGAGCTTGATCAATTGTTCGATCCCAATTGATTTGACCTAAAATTAATATTTAAAATTATAAGTGAATATATTCTTACTGATAATATGATCAGACATTCCAACTCTTCGACAAACAGTTTGTATCAGTGATCCAACAGATAATCGACGACCTCCAAGCCAAACAGTTATCTAAAAAGAGTTCATTACTATTGTATCCATGCTCTAAATAAATTACCCCTTTGACATTGCTCACATGTCGACCAGCATAATGAACTAGCCGGAAAACATCTGCAAGTTGTTCAACTAAAGCCGTTGTAAGCCATAAACCTATTGTAATATAAATCAAAGTTGGCAGTAAAAAATCCATCCTTCTAGGAACAATGTCTCCTAGCCTAAAATTCTGATATATTAAAATAAATTTACTTAATTTAAATTGCTGCTCCTAACCCGATTGTAGTTAGAGACCTAAAAATGTTATATGTTATTGTTGGTTAGCAATTTATTAAAACAAACATATATGAAAAATAAACACTATCAAAATATGTCAGCTGATGCTCCCATAACGGTAGCACAGCAGAACCGGCCGCAATAAACCCCAAAAATAGCACTGCAACAAGGACAACCTAAAATTATTACTGCTAACGATATAGTGAAAATTTTTTCAGACCTCTCCAATTTCTCTTAACAATTTTCTTTCACCTTGTTTTTTTAATTCTTTCTTGTATATTAGTTGAACAATATACATTATGCCAGTTTTAAAAAATCTTCCAACATCTGCAATTGTAATAAGAAATAATGGAATACCAAAAGCCCCATAAACCATTGTAAAAATTTGACAAACATGTGTTGTTGGAGCAAGATCTATAGAAAAATTATTGTATAGTATCTTTGAAAAGAGAAAGCAAACCTCCATAACCGATTGTTGTTAAAATTGTAAATGCAAAGAGAACACTAGAAGGATATGTCCATCTTTTTGGGACATTATTTGTATTTCCATCAAATAAAAGATAATTCTCAACAGATATATGTAATTTTGATATTTTTTTCATAAAATTTCTGAGGTCATTTTCAATATTTAAACTCTGTAAATTTATAAAATAGATTATATAAATCAAGTATTCACAAACATCATTAGAACGTGCAATCTGATCAAATAGTTCTGACTTAATTTGTCCAATAATTCTTTTTTGTTCAATATGTCTTTCATTCTCATATTCACCTTCCAAATAATGAAATATATAAGCACCAACAAGTACATATGAAATAACAAAACAATATAATATTAAATGCCAACCCGCAATTCTTAAAACATGTCTTAATCTCATTATCTGCAAAACATTTGTGTGATAAAATAGTCAAACAGCTAAACATCAAAAAGCTCAAAAATTATTTAAAAATATATCTGTGAATTTCAGCACACAATTATCAAAGCTTTGTGACTTTAAAAAAACCAAAAATTGATGAAAAAGGATACTGTAGCATGGACAGAGAAAAACGCACGAAAATCACCAAAAACAATAAGCAGTCAATCAATGATTTAAAACTAAATAAACAACTTTAAAATGCAGACATGCACATACATTAAAAGCATTTAAGCAAAATAGAAACATAAAAAAATTTAAAAACCTTTAAGCAAGACTTCATTTTTCTGGCATGTGTAAACCTTTTTTATGGACATGAAAGTTTCTTTAAATTTTATTTTTTCTGGTGAATAAAACTGATCGTTTCCGGAATATCTTTATAAAGTTAGTTCCAAAAGAACGGCATATTCATTTGGGTTACAGCCAATTTAAAAGCCTTCAAATATCCAAAACAACAACCAAAACTTCAAGAGATTCTTGGAGCGTAAACATTCCAAAAACAAGCAACAGAAACAACCAGAAAAAGAAGGGGAGATAAACTGCTGCTATTGAAGCGTGTACATGGTAGATTTCAGGTGTTTGCAGAAAAGTGCAGCACAAAAACAGCAAGTGAATTTACGGTTGATTGCTTAAAACTAGGTGAGAAAATGAAAGCTGACGGATGAAGAAAAAAAGCTGTGTAAAAGAATGATATTAGCTAACACCGATAATATAACAACACCGAAAAACATATATTCTGAAGCCAATAAGGGAACAATTTAAGCACAGCTTTAGGCTTCAAATTTTTATTGCTCCATTTTCGGTTAAAATTAATGAAGTGGAAAACAGGGAGAGGAAAAGAAGAAAAAGCAGAAGCAATAAGAATCCTTTAAAGTCGTCATCGATGTTGTCGTCGTTCACAGTTTTGTTTTGGTTGCAATAAAAAGAAAGATAAATAGTGAAAAAAATTTCACTTACCACATGGGATTTAACAACAATAAAACGTTCTGATTTCTGTTTACAAATTGTTGTTGAAGCATTATTTCCATCAACATCAGTTTGATTAACAGAATGATATTTAGCAAAACGGGTCTTTCTGGTAGCAGCTCCTTTTTTTCGTATCATTTTTTTATAAATAAAAAGGACATTATCTGACACTAACAAATTTAACACAAAATAAAAAAAAACTTGGAAGAGACAGCTTTCTCTTATTGAACAAAACTTTTTTAAACACACTCCAAACTTTTTTTGTTTTATCTTTAATCAGATTTTATGTTGCATGGTGGCAAAGGACAAATAAAAAGCAAGATGGATAAAAAAAATTTACGCTAAAATCTTGTTAAAGTCTTGGAAGTGTTTTTGAGAGGGCGATAAAAACAAAACAGAAGAAAATGTGTTAAAAATTTTAACACATTGGTGTTGCTTTACTCAATATCCTTGAATTTTCTATGCCATTTTTGTTAGTGCATTCTGTTAACATTAATTTTCACATTATTCCAATTTTTTCCTTGCAATTATTTCCTGGTTTTCAGTTTGCAAAAACAATCTTCCCAAATTACGAATACCAAATTAGGAAACAAAAATTTGTTTTTTAAAACAAAAATATTTTTCATAGTTATTTTTGATTTCCCCATGGCTTAATTGTTTTTAAAAATGGGGTTACTGTTATAATAAAGTCTCAAAGGAAAACATTTTTTCATGTTTAAAGATACCACATTTTTATTTTAAGAAAAGCCAAATTATATGCTAAAACAAAATATTATCATGATGATTTCATTTACCATAAACATAATAAAACCACAAAAAACGGTAAAGCTTAAAAGAGTGTATGCTCAAAAAATTGTTAACCCAATATTTTAGCACCATATTGGCCAATACCTTTTCAAATGTTACTTATTTATAAGCACATTTTTATTGCATCTCAGACATCCCCCAGGTAGCCCAGTGGTGTAATTTCAGTTCTCCCCCGCAGCATGTACGAGTTCGACCCCCCCCCCCCCCCCCCCCACTGGTCTATTTGGGGGGACATTAGGGATACCAGTTTTGAGATAATTTACTAACAAAAGATGGCAAACCATCAATTGTTTTGGTTGCAGTTTAAAAAAAAATAAAATTATTCCGAATCGGTCGGAAAAAAAACTTTTTTTAATAAGTTTTGTTAAAAAAATGTTTATTTAAATAAATCAGCAAATAACAATGTTTTTTATGTTTTTTTTGTTGATTAACAAACAATAATTTAGCGTCTGAATTGAGGAACTATGACTTTGCGAGTTCGCTTCTTAACCCTGCGTCGGTTGTTCATCTCTGACGGTTCTTCAACTCGGACACAACATATTTAATATATTTTTAATCACTTTGCTTTTTTGTGAAGTGATACAAAAGAGTTTATTGAAATCCCACAATGTATGTACCTATACAATTAATGTTTTTATGATGTTAAACAGAGCGCCACTTTTGTGCTCATGTAAAGAAGAAAGTATATTCTGGATGGGTTCAAATGTTAAAAAAGATGTCATGTATCTCGGTGATTAAATTAATATTGAAATTTTACTATTTAGAACCATCTAATTTCGTTGTTTTCTTTTCATTGAATGTGATAGATAAAGTGTATTCTATAAAATAGGCACAAAACAAAGGTGCTTTTTTCCATTATTTATAAAAAATACATTCACAAAACAAGATTTAATTAATTCCGTAGAGTATTAAAGTGTTGGTGCCTACAATGTTTTGGGTGTTCTGCATGATTGATTCTCTTGAGAATCATTTTGCCTTTTCAATCTATTGATTCTAAATTACTTTTTTTATTGTTTGGCAAAAAATTGTATAAATAGCTAAAAAATTAAAGCATTTAAAATTTATCGAAAATTTTCTAAAAATAACGGTTAGCCGAGGTTTATTTCTCTTAAAAATTAAGAAGAATGGGATTTTCCCTTGTATTCTTTAAATATGTTAATATTCTTGCATATGCCTTTGGATTCATAGGAAATTTAGTTATTATTGTATTAATCTTGTCACAAGATGATCAATATATTCGAAAATATAGTGCGTTTTTACTTCAAACAACTTTCTTTGAAACATTTCTTACTTTATTATCATTATTTATCATTCCGGTAAACACACTCATTTTTAAATAACGAAAGACTACTCTAATTTTATAGGTATCCGGAAAATTGGATAATATTTATTATGCCTTCAGCGGCAACGAAATTATAAATTTTGAAACTATGAGCTTATTAATTACTATGACATTATATTTTTCATTGATTATGACATTAGTTGGAGGCACGATTGTTCCGTTTTATATTCGATATTTAATTATTTGCCGGTTTGTTTTTAGTTCTTTTTTTTATTTGAAAATAATGACATTAAGTTTAGGAAAAAAGTTATTCAACCAATGCATTATTTTTGGGTTTATGGTATCTTTCTCATATTTTTCTGTGTCATTTTCTTCATTATGTTTTTCATCTTGCATTACGGTACAACATTTAATGGTAACTTTACGCGCATGATTGGAAACAAAGCAATTTTTACTGTATAAATATGTTTTGTAGTAGAAAATTTTAAATGAAAAATTTAGGGTCCTTTATTTTTAACATTTTTTTCATTGATTATTCTTGTCTTGACAGGAATTTCTACGGTTGTCATCTATCGGTTACATCTACGGATTCTTAAACAACTTGCGTCCAAAAATGTTTTTATGCATATTCAAATTAAAACATTAAGTAAAACTCTTCAAGCAACTCTATATGCACAGGTAAACGGCAAAAGTACGGTAATTTTAAAAAGTTGAATTTTAGACTATATGTTTATTAGTTGGTGCAGCTTTTGCTGGCTTTAGTTTATTAATCAGCAGTTTTATTGAATGTGAATATTGCACTTCTTATGGCTTTCTCTTCATAACTTGGGCTCCAATTTTTAATCCAATTTGCATTTTCAAAGCGATGGAAGTGTTTCGACAAAAACTTACAAGAATTTTGGAAGCACTTTGCTTCAAAAAGACAACACAAGTTTCGCCTTTTTCAGTAAATGCAAACTATTATAATTAAATGTAAATATAACTCGTATAATCTGATGTGAGTTTCGGAGTTTTCAAATTTTAATTGTGATAATTTTGATTTGAAGTCATACGGTATTTGTGATTGTTAATTTTAAAATATTTGCTTTCGAAAAATTTTTTTATAAACAAAGAATATTGTTGCATTTGAATATGAAATAACTATCTTTTTTCTTGGAATAAATAAGGAATTAATTAAAAATGCTGAATATAATTAATTTTATTTAACAAAAAATATCATTTTATTTATTATTGCCATCGAATCCAACATAGCTAAAAGTATAAAAATAAAGCGTTACTAATTTATAAGAAACGATATTTGTTTCGATGCAGTCCCAATCTATCGATTATCTATAAAAGTCTAGTCGTCTTCTAGCTAGATGTTGATAAAAAAGTTATTTGTAAAGCAGAAACCAGACAAAAATACAAATTAGGCTTGTGGCCAAGTTCACAAGTCAAAAATGCAAACCATGAACTAGATGGTATTTTTTATTTAAATTGAGTTTCTAATTTTTTTAAACTTTAAAAAAAATAAAAACGTGAATATATTGAAATTAATCATAAAGATGTCAAAAACACTGATGAAACCATGCTTAAAAAACCTAAGATAAAATTTAGATTATCATGATGATGTTTGTTATTCTTATTTGTATCAATAAACTGCAGTAACTACTTGAACGATACTGTATTTTTATTTATCTTTTGAACTTTCATTTTTAGAATAAAAATTTTAGATAGACGTTTTTCGCGCTAAGAGTATTAAACTTTATTGTTTTGTTTTTTTGTTTTTGTATTTGACAAATAGTATCTGCTGTTAAGCTAACGCTGCAGCATTAAAAGTTTGTAATTTAACTTATACATGAAAAGTGCTAAATTTAAACAGTAAAAATGGGTAATACTGTTGGTGCAAAAGTTAATAATGAAGAAATTATTAAAGAGGTTTGTTTTTTTCACTTTGTATTGCTAATATATTTTATATTTTTAGATTAATTCATATCCTGTTGTGATGTTTTCAAAGCCAAATTGCGGATATTGTAAAATGGCAAAATCTTTATTAAATGAAGAAAACATTCGTTTCAAAGAAAATGATCTTGATCTTATATCTGCAACAAATCCTTCAGGTTATCAGGTAAAATATTTCCCATTAGTATTCAATAATTATTTCTTTTATTTTAAACAGGCTTATGTAAATGGCTTGGTTTACACAACTAGACAAACAACAGTCCCTCAAATCTTCATTTGCGGAAAAAGTATAGGTGGATATACAGAATTAAACAAATTACATCAAGCTAAAAAGTTATTCGATGCTATCGATGAATGCTCTCATCAATATGATCCAATTATATAATTCCATGGCTCTTTCTCTTATTTGATGGTCTAAATTTTCTATACATATAAGTCGGTGATATTGTTTATTAAATGTTATTTTTTTATGTAGAAACATTTCTATGCAGAATAAAGATGCCTTTAACGTATAAACAATTTGTAAAGGATTAAGTCTTGGGGTAAAATGGTTAAAAATATTATGGGAAGGTATTTTTGTGGACAACACTGTTAAAAAGAAGATATTTTTTGCAGAGTTTTAGAAAAACTATGATAGTATCGTAATCCACACCCAGTTAAAGTAATATAAATTTTTGAATCTTGTTTGTATTTGGCAAAGTGGAATATTTGTAAATACACATTTTGTGAGGTTCGCTTTTTTCGAGAAAACTTCCAACTTTGCAAGCTTAGTTTTTCACTTCAAACAATAGCTAAAGTTTTTAGTATACATGTGATATTTTGCATAAATATGGTTTTTATAACTTTTTTTGTTTATTTGGGGGATAGCGTGATTATGTTTTTTTCTTTCTTAACTTTATTTATAACTTTTGTATCACTGTTCCATATCATGTTTTTTGTATCCAAGCTTTTCCTTCTTAACGTACACCTTTATTTATTTCTTTAAAAAATGTATAATAATTTCTTAAAACAAAATTTCATCAAAAAACGTTTTATTATTAAGTAATCTTTAGTTGTTCTTAACCAATTCTGGCGGCATAATATTGCCGTTTACCCACTCTGGCAAGATACACACGCTTTCCTACATTTCCTTCATCATAGCTGCGTTTATTGAGTTTGTTGTTGTTTCTGAAAAGATATTTTACGACCTAATGTATCTCTAAATTTACTGTATTAGCTTACGGTAATAGGTGAAGAAGATTGGCATTATTGTCATCATTGAGCACATTTCCTTGAAAGTATTCAGGTTTTTGATGTTCCATAATCATGATATCTTGAATATAGGGCTGAATTCTTGCTGCATCTTTTCGAAGTGGATAATAGATATCATGAAAGCTTCGACGGGGGTATGTTGCATCATTCATGCCAGAAAGCAAAATAAAGACAGCCGCAAGAAAATATAAATTCAACATACTTTGAGAGTGGTAATATATGTTAATAAATAAATTTAAAAAATTTTTACTCTTATAAATCTGTTGAAATTAATAAGTAAAGAACCTCCTTATTTCATGAAAAAGTTTTTACCTTAAATGTGACACACATTTACGGATTTCTCTTAGGCTATAGAAAAAGTACCCCGCCTTCCTTGAAAACTCCAATTTTTATAATGCTTTTAATTGAAATATTTTTTTCCTGTATTTTTTTCAATATACTGTGGGAAAAAATAGCTTTGACGATTATGACGTGAGTACGATATGTGTTTTTTTCGTGTGATTCAAATAAAATGAAATAAATTGCATGTTAGGTTTTTGGTTATATCCTTGTGAAAAAAACATATTTATTTTTTTTAAATTTCAATAATTTGAAAATATACCATACTACATGATAAAATTAAAGCAATAAATGAAAAGAATCATAAACTCATCTTTCTTTTTAGAACTACTTTCATAGTTCCCGAAATGACGAAAGGTTTTATCTTTTTGGGCTTGAGCTATTTTGTATTTCTCACTTCTGCTAATGAGAACAATGGCGGATGGTAATGAATCTTTTTATAATGTATCTAGGTTAAATGTTCAAAGTCTATAGGCAAATTCTTGGTGAAGAACGTTTTGGCTATGAAGGACCATGTACAATTGATCGTATTGATGGTGAGAAACTGACGCAAGATGAATTTATTGCTAAATACGCCTACAGTAAACCTGTTATAATTTACAATGTTGATAATAGCCATTTTAAAAAAAGGTGTGAGAAAAACGAAATGCTTAAAGAATGGTCAGATTTTGACGTCGTATTGAATTCAGCAAATACATATTCATACTCAAGGGTTCCATCAACGTTTGGAAATTATATTGAAAAACATCTTCAGCCACAAAATTTAAGCACTTTAGGAAATGGTAACTTTATTTTTTTAAAACCTTCTATTCATTTCACAATTTTTTTAGAAACATTGTATCTTTTTGGTGATATCGATCAATCTTTATGGAAGCCACTTTTGGATGATTATAAATTGCCTTCTTGGACTGTACCCAATCATGATCCTGCTTTAAGTTTTGGAATTGCTGGCTCTGGAACTGGTGTGCCTTTTCATTTTCATGGTCCTGGATTTGCAGAAATTATTCATGGCAGTAAAGTAAGTGTTTGTTTCATTTTTGTTTTTTAAATAACTCTAAATTTCTTTCAGCGTTGGTTTCTTTTACCTTTCAATGAACGACCGTATTTTAATCCAGATAAATCTTCACTTGATTGGTATTTAAATGAATATCCAAAATTAAAGTCACATGAACGCCCTCTTGAATGTCTTATGAAACCAAATGAAATAATTTATTTTCCGGATAAATGGTGGCACGCAACTCTCAATTCAGAAACCTCCGTTTTTATAAGTACATTTTTAAGTCCAAAAGTGACGCCAAAGTCAGAACTTTAGTTGTTTTTTTTCTCACTTTTTTTTAAAGTCATTCACTTTATTTATTGTTATTTTACGTGGTTATTTCGGGTTTATTTTTTGGAAAAAACGCAATATATAAATATAAATAAAAAAATAAAAACTTTAACAAAATATTTTTTATTCAAAAGCGATTTCTTTGGAAACTTTAATAATAAAATGTTACATAGGACAAACATCACGTAAATCAATTGCATGTTCAAAAAGCATGGCAAGACGAGAGGGGTGGCAAAGATACATGTACAAATCTTTTCCATCAAGATTACTCTACAAAATAAACTTTAGTAATGTATTACAGTAACCTCGACGTACCAACATTTTCAACGGAACGTTTCCCAAGGCCCATATGAAAGCTTTTCTTTTCTACAAATAAAAATTAAATTTACCCATGTATAATAATATCGTAATATCTTACCAGGAAAATCAATAACTGATCTTTTTCCAAGTCCCATATGAAATTGATTACTTGAAAAACGTTTCATTGAATCACCTATAAAATTAATTTATGATTATTAGAGGGGTAATGGCTAGAAATCAAACATACTGATACTACGTTTTCCAAATCCCATATGAAATTGATTCATATCATATCTTTTCTGAGAATCAGCACCGTCTTCAGGGACAAGATAAAAAAGTTCTCCTTCATTGAGTTCATTTGCTCGTTTTCCAAGGCCCATATGAAATTGATTAAATCCAGAAGCAGCAGCACGTTTACCTAATCCAAAGTAGGGTACTGTAGATCTTTTACCAAAACCCATGTGCAAATTTCCAGCCTAAAATAGAATTTCTAAGTTTTAGTTATAAATGTAATAAAAAAACTTACATATCTTTTTTCTGCAACTTCATCATCAAATGGCATCGCACTTGCTGATGCATAAATTGTAACAAATAGAAGTAAACCAAAGAATGAAGAATTCAACATATTTTTTTTTATTTTAATGAAAGAGAAGCTTCTGAAAGGCGTTTGAATGGTTAAATAAAGTGACTTTAGCAACAAAAAATTCAGACTATTTATCCTTCTTTTTTTGACGGAAAGATTTCACGTGTTACTTTCTTCACTCTGCCATCCTCCCACAGAAAATGATGATCAAAATCTTGGAGGAATGACGAGATACGAAATAAGCAAACATATTTTTTCTAGCGCAATATTTGGCACTTTATGATGCCAAAATGAGGTCCGAGATTCAAGTGGCAAGTCAAGAAAGAAAAATAGAACAAAAAGGCATTCCAAAATAACAAAAGACAAAAGAAAGACAGAAGCAATCTAAAAAAATCTAAAACGCCGCCTACTGAAATGCCATGGCATTTTTACTCACTAAATATATGGGTTTTATGTTGGAAAGTTAATTTAAAATAAATTGATGAGTTTGATTTGAAATTCAAAAATTTTCTTGAATTCCTTTTTTTTGTCTGTTTTTGAGTGATGAATGACGATTTGAAAAATCGTCAAAATTTCGTAGTGTTTTTTTTATTAAAAAATAACTTTGTTTTAAAATATAATAATGTTTTTTAAGCAAGCAACAAGTGATAAACAAAACAACCGAAAGCACTGGGACACCTATAAGTTGAAAACAACAGAAATAGAAAAGACAGCAAGAAATGGTAAAAATGCTATTCAACAATTCAACCGTTTTCATAAAACAAAAAAATTCTTTTTCAATTTTTATAAAGAAAGAAAAATGGAATTTTTTGGGAAAGTTCACAAGCAAATGCAAAAGTGAATGGAATGACTATTTAAACATAAAAATTTTGAGTATAATAATAATACAAAACGATACTAAAAACGTGATAAAATACGGTAAATGTGTGAGAATCTGATGACGAAGCTTTATCATTGTCGTCGGAAGCAGAACAATTAATTACTTCCTCATCAAAAAATTTTTGATTTGTCATATCATATTTCTTGTTCACTTCTATCTTTTCTTCAGGAGTTAATAATAACATTACAGTAAAAAGTGAACATCGATTTTCTTTAAAAGCTCGAGTATAATCCACTCCAATTTGAAAAGAAGATAGCGAAAGCTGTTGTGATAATTTTTCTTTCAATAATGCTAATGATGAGTTGGATTCTGCTATCCAATGGATATAAAATGGCTCATATAGATTAATTTTTGAACAAATGGTTTGGTTTTCCTGCGTATATAGGCGAACATACAAATTGGAAGCTAAAAATGAAAAAGAAAATAGACGCTTAAAAATGATTTCACAAAAAATGCAGCTAAAATTTACCTGCTGCGCCGTCAACAATAGAAAAGCCATGAAGAATAAAATGTTGCTTTGAATTTTGTGTGAGTAATTCAGAGCGATTAACAACATTTCCAACAGGGCAAAAATCAATATGTTCATGACATTTATTATGGTCTTGGACTTTAAAAGGATCATACGGCCGTGCAGACTGACAAATTCCACCATTCATTGCAACAATTTCCCAGAAAAGCTTTGTTGGACTCTATAAATAACAGGGAAAAAATTTGGAATAAAAAGTCAAGTAAAAGAAAAAATGAACCTCGGAATTACTACTTTGTAAGCTTTCATCATGTTCTTCTCCTTCAAGATAGTAACTGACTTCTGTGGGCAATGTCAAAGTTGATAATACTTGTGTCTAATTAATTATTATGCATTAAAATTTTTTATACCATTTTTTGCTTACCATTTTTACAAATCCATTTATACTTGTATCATTAAACAATGCCATTGCAACTTTCTTTTGACCTTTTACTTCAATGGTTCCACATCCAACAGCATTTTCGTCAAAATCTGCCATAATCGTTAAACCAATTATACTTTTGGTGCCGGTTAATGCTTTATTCTTTAGAAAAACTTTTTCAGATTTATTACTTCCTAGTTTTTTAATTAACTCTTTTTCCCATTCCAGTTTAGTCTTAGCTCCAATTGTACTTTCACTGCATGGTGGAGCTGTTGAAATAGTCATATCTATTGGACGTTTATAAAAATTAAGATTTTTAATCATATTTTTTGTATCTTCATTTCTGGATGCAGTTATTTCTGCTTCATTAAACAATGGGTATTCCAAAATTTCAATATCAGCTAAATGCCTTGAAGCTGCAATATTATGTGTCCGTAAAATGGCACTTCCTTTAATAACACCAGAAGAGAGAAGGGTTAAATTGGCACATGCCTGAAATATGTCTTTCCTTCATACATATTTTTTTCTCCCGTTTTTTTTATAAAATAAAAAACAAACGAACAATAAAAAAAGAAAGAGGAAAAAAATATAGTAAAATGGCTCACTTTAATCCAGCCAAGGTTCACTTGCACAGATTTAATAGAATCAAATTCAATGAAACGGGAAAATGATTGAATGTTATTGTTGGCTAAAAAAGAAGAAATAAATTGGGCATTGTTAAAGATAACAGCAAAAGAAAAAGCAATACAAACAATTTTTGGCTGAGAACCCTCGAATGGGAATTGAATTTTTGACCGTATACGATGAAGAAAAATTGAAACAACTTGAAGACATTGTAGGGGTAATTGAAAAATGTAAAGTAGCAGGAGTTGCATTAGCGTCAAAAATGCTTTGTAAATCTGATGCAACAAAATAATCTTTGCTTGTTTGAATTAAATTCACTCTTCCAATAACAGGATGCAAAAAAGATGACGTCAGAATTGGAAAACCAAATTTTGGTAAAAGAATGCCACAGCTGTCACCATTACTTATTGCCTAAATTTTAGAACCCCTTTTGAGCATTGTACAAAAAATTTTTATTTTTACTTTAAAAATTTTTGATTCATTGCCAAAGAGGATTAATTTTGGAGCATAACCATTATGGATTATCACTTTATCCGATGTTTTATTGCATGTTTCTCCAATTGAAAGGTTTTTAAAATCTTTCATCACCCGCGGAGCAACAAATGCATTCTTTTGTTCGACGTTTACATTCATTCCATTTGCGGATAAATAAGTTGCAGGCGAAATTTGTTTGCAGGAAATAACCACAGTTTCATTGAATAATTTTATATAACTATTTTGTAGATTATCAACATAAGTAGAATTTGTAATATCTACTGTAATTGTTGGCGAGGATTTTACAGTATAGTTTTGCTCAGCTTTTTTGGAGCAATCGTCAACTATCTCGACGAAGAATTGTTCATCTTCGTTAGAGTTAGTAATAGCACTAACGATCTTGACAGCATTTTTTAAATCAATTAAATATATTTTACCATTTAAATTATCATTAGCTACAGTAACTTCATATAATAGCGTTGTGTCAAAAAGTGCCGTAGAACATGCAATAGGCTAAAAACAAATAGTTAATTTTGCTTGCCATTTTCGAAGCAAAAAGACTTACCTTTCCCTCTTTTGTAATAACAACTGTATTACCAATTATGTCTTCTTTTGGCATATCGAATTTTCTTAAATTAGACTCGAGCTTTACAACAGTTGTAGAATTTTGAAATATTTTGCAGTTATGAATATTACTACTAAACGGCACAGCTCCATCCAAAATTAAAAACTTTAGATCATTTTGTTTAATATTGAAATCAACATTTACGGTATCACCGTTATCTTTTAGCTATGATATGAAAATTAGAAACATTAATGTTATAGCTTAAACATACTTTTAAAAATCCAATGAAATCATTATTATTAAAAAGTGGTAATTGTTCACATGTGCAGCACCATATGATAAATGAAAATGTCAAAAACCTTAAAAGCATTGATCTAAAAATTGAACTGGTTTATATAAAGAAAAACAGCATAAAAGGTTGAAAGTTTCACGCAAATAGATTCAATACATTACAAAATTGACATTATTCTAGTATAAATTCTAACAACCGTTTTTTGTCATAAAAATAATTAAAACAGAAGCCGTCTGAAACACAAAAGGCATGAAGCAGCTACTTACAGAAGAAAGAAAAAAGTGAAAGGAGTTTTCGTTTTTGTCGAAACATCCATAAATTCAGTTTCAGAAATGAAAACATTATCGCTTTAAAAATACAAGAAAAGAAATTGGGTCTTTGATGAACGGTTTTATCCTAGAAAAAAAGGAACCCGAAACGTAATTCTATGAAGGAAGAAAGAAAAAAAAGTAAAATAAACAGTAAAACGGCTAATCACTTAAATCAAAAAATGACCACATTTAATTTGACACTCCAGTGAAATTTCAACGTTCTAAAAAAAGTTTCGCCGAACGTCCTTGAAAAATTAAAAAAAAAATCTTTGACTTCTTCCCAGAAATGGAAATAACTAA
Organism: Panagrolaimus sp. LJ2400; assembly: GCA_024447215.1. Taxonomy (NCBI): domain Eukaryota; kingdom Metazoa; phylum Nematoda; class Chromadorea; order Rhabditida; family Panagrolaimidae; genus Panagrolaimus; species Panagrolaimus sp. LJ2400. Next base: position 7,582,041 of record JAMRYA010000009.1, on the reverse strand, counting down.
AAATCTTACATCAACAAAAAACATCCATACACTGAAAAAAACGCGTTTTTTTGTATAATCATTATTCTCAAACGATATTTTTTAAAGACTCACTCACCGATGCTCCATTCCTTATAACAAATCTATTTAAGGCCATGTAAAAAAAGTATATTCCGATATAAACGAAAGAAAGAAGTGAAAAAGTGATGATTGTCAGTCAGTAGCAAAAAGGAATAATAATATAAATTAGCTGATTCAGAAATGTTAAAACTGGTTACAAACAAGTGCAGAAACATGGAATAATGATGAATGAAAAAAATAACATTGCTGTTTTTGGTTATTCAAGTTATTCTTGCTGGTTGTACTATTTATTCTTCAATTTTTTGACGTTCAAAATTTTTTGACATCTTCATTGCAAAAATGTCAAAAACAAAAAAAAGTTGTGACATTATCTTTAAGAAAGTTAAAAACTTTTGTATTGATAATTAAGTTTTTTTAAGTGGCCAAGATGAATCCAAGTTGTGCTTTACATAGCTTTGAAGTTTATACATTTCAATGTAACAATTAAAGTGAATAGTGAATTCTTATCACAAAAATATTTTCAAATCGAAAAATGAAAAACTCATAATTGTATATCTGATATTGGTTTTTATTAAAAAGAAATACTGCAATTTTGTAAAGGCGAAGTAACGAAAGAAAATGTAAAATATGTATAGTCATTACAAGTTTGCTTTATTATAATGTAATACGTTTTACCGCTGGTCAATAAAATACAAATTTATTTTTTTTAAATCTTCTTACTTTACCTTAAAAACCTTTAAAGTTTTTACTTTTAAATGCTCATTGAAACTTTTAAAGTTTGACACAACTTTTTAAAAAAGTTTTTGACGTTCTTAACTTTGCTTTTTTTCTTTTGTTTTGCACTTCATATTTTTGCCCTCAATTTTTGATCGCAAAAAAGTGAGTTTTTTTCTTTCTTTTTTTGTTGGTTTTGATCGGCCCCCGCTTTTCTATTGCTTTTTTTGTTCATTCAACGTTTCACACTTTACTGCATGCCATTGCCCGCAGGCAGGCGAGCAAGCGATCATATCCCCCTCATTGATCTTTTTGTCCACCAAAAGCGATAGCAAAAGAGAAAAAGAAAAGTCCGCCCATATCCACCCACTCGGCTTTTTTCTTTGTGCTATCTAAATTTGTGATAGCAAAAGGAAAAGCAAAAACAAATTCAATACTTTTCTTCCTTGTGGCAATAGATTAAAACATAGCATAAAAATAAATTGACAGACGCACAGATTTTTCTCGATATACCCCAACCAATTGCCTCAAAAATGTGGCAGATATATTCCAATTTATTTAGTCGACATTTTGATTGTTGAGGATAGACGGCGCTTTAGAAGAGACAAAAGACAATCAACTTTTCAGTTATCGAAAAAAATTTAGCTTATTTTTTTAAATGGCGCTGCTTTATTTTTAAAAAATTCAATTTATAATTATTTTTTTAGTAATTCAAGATTCCAGCCATGTCTGACGAGGAAGAACAATAGTAAGTCATAATTTAGAAAATTTACAGCATTATCACATTTTTTGCTTTTAGCGAAGAAGAAGAAGAAGTAGTCGAAGAAGAAGAAGAAGTTGAAGAAGCTGAAGCTGAAGAAGAAGCTCAGTGGGTTTTTCTGCACCTATCACGCTGTTACCATCAATCACTTTATTATTACCCCAATACCCTTACTTTCCTATAGTTTTATCCTTTTATGTCTTCATTTTTTTCTATCCCTTTTACCACCCTTGTTTTTTTCTAGACCTCCAGCGGAAGCTGCTCCTGCTGAAGATTCTCATGAAGAAGTAAAGTAAGCACCTTTTTTACCTTTGTATTGCATTTTACACTAACATGTTTTGTTCTTAAAGTTTTCTAAAGATTTAACACATGCGTGTAAATTTTTTCCCACTAATTTTGAACTTCTACTATTTCATCCAATATCAACTCAACGTTATTACACATCATTAGCCTTAACACTTTAATTTTTAACAAAGAATTAAATTTTTGCATATTTTTAGCGAAATTGAAGCTGAAGAAGTCAAGTGAGTTTGTATTAAGCTTTTTTTATAACATAATCCTTGAAGTTAACATCAAATGACTAACATGCTTTGTTTGTTTACTTACTTAGTACCGTTCGAATCAATGAATAGAAAAACATTTTTATAAATTTTAGACTTCGTACTCGTCCTCCTCCACCACCAAAAGAAGAACCAAATGAGGAATCTATGACTGAAGCCGAAAAGGCTATGCTTGCTGCAAAACGCCGTCATGAAGAAGAAGAAGCTGCAAAACTTCTTGATTATGAAGAGCGCCGCAAAATTGAACGTGAACAATATGAAGAAGAACTTCGCGTTTTGAAAGAAAAACAACAAAAACGTCGTGAAGAACGTCAACAAGAAGAGCGTGAATTTGCTGAACGTCGTCGTCAAGATGATGAACGCCGTCGCCAAGAAGAAGTAATACAATGGATTTACATGTACTATTAACATTTTTTACGTGTAATATTTTAGGAAGAACGTAAAGCTCGCTCAGAAGCTGAAAAACGACGCAAGGAAGAAGAAAAATTGAAGCGCCAACAAATGATGGCTGGATCTTTCAGTCTTGGAGGTGGAAGTGCTGGCCGCAACTTTACTGTTTCTAAAAATGAAGGTGGTGGACCTGCAAGTTTGGCTGGACCTGAAAAGAAATCACGAGGCATGAATCCTGAACAACAAGCTGAAGCCAAAAAGAATTACGTCAATTCAGTCTGCCGTCCTGTTGATGTTTCAAATCTTCTTCCCAATGATCTTAAAGACAGAATTCGCGATCTTCATAAACGTATTTGCAAGCTTGAAGCTGAAAAATATGATTTAGAAAAACGTGCTGAACGTCAAGAATACGATGTAAGCGCTTTGTAACTAAAAATTTCTAAAGTTTTATGTATGACATGATTTTTGTAGTTACGTGAACTTAGTGCCCGTGAACGTCAAGCTGCACGTAATAAAGCTCTTCAAAAGGGTATTGACCCCGTTGAAGCTGATGAATCAAATCATCCACCAAAGATCACAACTGCTTCCAAATTCGATCGTCAAACGGATCGACGTGGTTATGGTGATCGTCGTGAACTCTTTGAAAAAGTAATATTTTTATTGCAATATCAATAACACATTTATATCCAAATTTTTAGCCCGTTCAAAAGCCAGCACCAAAGATTGCTCGTGGAACTGGTCGTCCACCACCAGAATGGGGACGTCGCCAAAATGAAGAACTTGAACAACTTCGTAAAAATTTAGAACCACCAAAGTATGTAGAACAAGTTAAAGATGAAAATGCCCGACCACCTGTTGAACCAAAACCATTGCAACTTCCTGGTGATGATGATCCAGAGCCAGAACCAGAAAAGCCTGCTGAAGAAGTTGCTGCAAAATAAGCTGCCATTTGATTCTTTTAATTTTTGTTTATCTTTTCTTCTTTTCTTTTTTTAACATCGCAAATCGTTTGATTCTTTTAAAACATTTACATAAAGCATATTACTCAAAAAAATTTTTGAAATTCTTTTGCTACACACAAATCACACAAGGGTGAATGCCCAAATATCTAAATGTTGTTAGCATGTCAAGAACAAGAAGCTCGTAAGCAAGGTCGTACTCTGAATTTCGAGATATGAAATTTTAGTTTTTTGCCCCCTCTCCTTCTGCGAGATACCTTTTCATTTAATAATAATCTTGTACCGCTTTCATGTGAAGCGCGATAAATGGATTACCCCCTTTTTCACACATAGAAATATCTGAACAGCTCCTTTTCATTGGAGCTGATTTTTTCATTCTTGAGAGTAACAAAATTTTAAATAACAAAATTTCGTGACCCCAATATGCCCTTTAACCCCATCTGCACCCCAAACAACATCCCAAACTCCGAAAAACGACACACAAAAATGGAAAAAAAGTGTAAAAAACTCGGGTATAATGAAGTTCAGAAACGATATAGATCTGTTTCCAGGTCCATATGTACATTTTTTAAAAGTTTCATGAATTTGGGTTATCTAGTAATTGCTCAATTTAAAAAATACAAAAATGGAAAAAATAAGAAGAAAAATGGTTCAACATTATGTCACCCATTGTAACGAATTGCAAAAGTTTTTCAAATTTTGAACATACCAGTGGTTGAATTTTGAGGTTTTTTTTGGCATATTTATAAAATAGCGATGAATTTGTTAAAATTCTAGAAATGATCTTTTAGGAGTAATACCAGCCACATGATTCATTCAATTAAGGTAATCTTGATAAAACAAAAGTTGTTTATCATGGGAGTTCGCTGAATCACATTAATTTTAAAAATTTTTTTTGAATGTTTGTTGCATAAAGATTGTTTTAAAAGTTTTAAAATGTGCATTTTGTGTTTAACCGTTAAAACAAAATTTAAGCAATAAATATTTTATTATAAAATATTTGGACAAATAATAATACATTAAACAATTAATTATAAACAATAAAAAGAATGAGACCGATTAAAGCGAAACATAGTTTCAAAAACGTAAATAATATTTGGATCAGTTTTTAAAGTGAAGTGAGCTCCGTAAGCGCTTGATCAAGAGCTTGCACAGATTGAATTAAATCATTTTCATTAAAGCAAAGTGGTGGCTTATATTTAAGGATATTTGAATGTGGGCCATCCGCATTAAGTAATACATTATATTCTTTTCTTAATTTCATAATAAGATTAAGTGCAAGTTCAGTTGCAGGTTCTCTGGATTTTCGATCTTTTACCAAATCAATACCCCAAAACATTCCAACACCACGAACATCTCCAACACATTCATGTTTGCTCTTAAGATTATTAAGCTCTCTTTCAAATGCTTTTCCCATAGTTTTTGAATGTTCAAGAAGATTTTCATCTTTAATAACTTTTAAAACTCCAAGTACTGCTGCACATGCAACTGGATTACCACCATATGTATTAAAATATCCAACTGCACCTCCAAGTGAATCAGCAATTTCTTTTCGAGTTACAACTGCAGCAACAGGGAATCCATTACCCATTGGCTTTCCCATGGTAATAATATCAGGGACAAATCCATCATTATGAAGTTGATGAGCCCAAAATTTATCACCAATACGTCCAAATCCAGTTTGAACTTCATCAATAATCATAATGCCGCCATGTTCACGAACATATTTTGCAACAGATGTCATATAGCCTTCTGGGGGAATGATTTGGCCGCCACAACTTTGAAGAGCTTCAGCAAGAAAAGCAGAAATATTCCGGCCATTTGCTTCTGCTTCTTTAATGATATCTCTTACATCATTGGCATATGCTTGTCCAGCAGCAGCAAGGGCATGCTCACAATTAAGTTCGTCATCACTAAGACGATGACGGCCACGGAAAACGTCAGGAACTGGAGCCTAAAATTATGTCAATGAAATTTTTTGTTTAAGACATAACAGCTGTTTTTATTTTAAAACAGCTTTCATGAATAATCAGGAAGAGTGGTATGAAAAAAAACAAACCTTATGAACCCATTCAGGTTGTGGAATTGTGCATCCATGATCAAATTTATATGGACTCATTTGCATTGTTGTAGTAAGATGGCCATGATATGCATGATCAAGAACAATAACATCTTGATGCTTTGTAAAATCACGTGCAAGACGAACAGCTAAATCATTAGCTTCTGATCCAGAATTACAGAATAGTACAGTATCAAGGCCAGTGCCAGCAACTGTCTTCAAAAGTTCTTCTGCGCATTCTCCAAGTAATGAACTAACAAATCGTGTGTTACAAGTTGCAGTTGCAACTTGTTTGCAAATTGAATCAACAACAACTGGATGACAGTGACCAACTAAAGAATAAATTTATATTGGTACATTGTTTTTTTATATTTTAATCGTACCGTGTTGAACATTGCTGATACAATCAGTAAATTTGCGTCCGATTTCATCATAGAGATATTGCATGGAACCGCGTGTGACAACAAAGGGATCATTTTCATAGAAGAGCTGACATTTTGAGCTAAAAATAAGAATGAATAATTAGAAGAAGAACCCAGATAAAAACAACTTACCCAATAAAATTTTCACGTTTTGTAAGAAGTTCTTTTTTATTTAAAAGTGGTGGAATTGGCCATCCCAAGGCACCTTTGGCAGTTTCATTAAAAGTTTGAAAAAAACCGCAAGCTTGGACGACGAAGTCCATTATTGGTTTTATAAAACTTTGTGGAAGTTTATTGGATTAATGTTAAAATTGATGATTATGCCATTTTTATCTTTGCCTTTTATATTCCATATTGGGCGGAGACTTTCTTCCATTCCCCTCAAGTAGTTAAAAAATGTCCATCTGATTTCAAAGCAAAAAATCGACCGCCTTTTCCTCTTTCTCTCTCTCTTACGATGAAGCTTGCAAAAATTAAGGCGTGGTTCGAGAAAAAAGAGAGAGAAAGAGACAAAAGGTGTTAGAATTCAAAAAACTTTTCATGTTCATTGTTGCCCTAATCAGGGCTGTCCGGGGCTAACTTTTTTGTCCGGTCCGGGATCCGGTATCCGGGATCCCGGACAACCTCCGGGATCCGGGATTCCGGGTTCCGGGATCCGGGTTTTTTAAACTTAATGTAAAACTTAAAAGAAAAAATTGAAAAAAATTAATTTTTTGCAATTTCTGAAGGAATAACGTCACAAAGAATCGAAAAATGGGGTATTTCTTTTCAAAAAATGAAGTTTTACAGTTTTTTCTCGAATCACTGAATAATTTGGAAAAAAATTTCAGTTTTATAAATCAGAAATGAGTAAAAAAGTCAATTTTTAGTGATAAAAATCCCGGATTTTCAGTCCCGGATCCCGGCCAAAAATCCGGGATTCCGGTCCGGGGCAAAAATCCCGGAAAAAGTGGCCGGGATCCGGGATTCCGGTGCCCCGGATCCGGGATCCCGGACAGCTCTGGCCCTAATGCATGGTCAAAAACAGTTTAATATCAGAGAAAAAAAACGTTTGTTCAAGGTTTATATTTTTGCGGTTATATATATAACCAAATAAAAATAAAAAAAGAAACAAAACACAAAAATGGAAGTTAAAAAAATAATTACCTACATTTTAGGGAGTAAATTTGCCGAAGTGTTAATGGAAGTTTCCCACAAAATCAAAAAAAGGTATATAAAGCAATACAAATGAATAGGTAATATTTATGTTTCCTTCATTCTTCCATGCGTTTCTGCTTCTTTTTCTTTTCTTTGTTATGCTTTTTGTTTTTGCTATAAGTTCTTTCTTTTACTTCCGCTTTCGATCGTTAAGCTTTTTTTCCTCCTGTTATCGTTTAACCTTTTGTTTTTGCCGCTTTCTTAAACTTTGTTCTTTTTGTTTCTGCTTTGAGCTTGTACTTTTTTGTTGACGTATTATCACAACATTATTCTTATCAGCTTATACATTTGCACGTTTTTTTTCTTTTTTACTTTTATCATCTTTCTATGTATTCTTTGTGTTAAATTAAAAAATTTTTATGCAAACAAAAATGGCATAATAACAATAATCAATAGAAAAAAGCCTATTCTTTTTTGATCATCAGAAACAAAAAGCAACAACACTTGCCTTTTTTTCTCTTTCCTTTTTTCTTTTCTTTCCATTTTTCTAGCTGCTCTGTGACGATCACAAAGTTTTCATGAACACTCGCGCAAATTTCAGCGACAGATCAGAAGAAGGCTGTGATGTTTTTTCCTGTCTTATTTTTCAAACTCCCAAAATAAAAAAAAGCATTTTGCAAGTGCGATCATCAAAAGGTAAAAAAATTATTGAGTAAGAAAAAGCTTTTTTCTAGGGAAAAAAGATTTTCTGATTAAAAGTCAATGCAAAAATTATGTCGGTCAAAGTGCATGGTTTTGTTGGTTCTTTTGATCGACGATTTTATTGGTTTAAAGATTACCCTAAAATTTTATGTCGTATTTATGTCTGGGGACAAATTTTTGGATGTAAAAGTTACGCAGTTTTTAAGAAACTGAAATTTTAAAACAAACATTACGTAATTTTTAAAGCTTTTGACTAAACTACAATTTTCAGTAAAATAAACAAAGGATTCCATTGAATCTACTTTATTACTTGATTCTAAAAATATTATTTTTGCTCATAATTTTAAAATCTGGAAAAAAACTTGGAAATTTTAAATGGTTTCTTTTACATACTTTTGTTCAGTTACAGTACAAAAATTTTTTAACTTTACGTTTTTTATATTTAAATGCATCAATTCTGTTTTTATTGCAGCAATTTAAAATTTTAAGTTAATTAACACTTAAATATTTAATTTTGAATTTTGTAAAATGATATAAGAAATACATGAAAGTAGAATTTCCTTAACACTAAATTTTTTTGATGTACATTTGAAGTTATTTTTTCATTGAAAATTGTTTATAATTCTTTTTTTGTTTCTGCAATGTTTGGGACCAAAAATCATGAAAATATAGTTTTTGTGAAACACTATTACAGATGTCAAAGTTTAAACAATTTTTAAACTAAAACTATTAGACTTTGATGGGATCTAACAATAATAGACTTTTTGGTTCTGTTTACATTAATTTGAGTATAATGTAGTCGACGAAAGCATCAGATGATTGAAGAAATTTTTTTTATTAGCTAAGAATATTGTGTTTTAAGCATAACATTTTGTCAAAATAACCTTGTTAAATTTTTATCATTAAAATACTTTAATTTTTAAGCATTGAAAACTTTGTTGTTTAGCAGGTTCTGCTTTTTTTCGTGCGTCAAACAATAAAAGAATGATAAGCGTTACGATAATAAAAAAATGAGGGGGTTATTGTATTTTTTGGGTGAAATAATAAATTTTCAAAATGTGTTTTTAAAAATTTAAAAATATGTTATTTTGATGAAATTCATTAGAAAATTTTATGTTATTTAATTCTTATAGAGCATATATCTTGTATTCCCAGACAAAGGTCCTTTTTAGTGAACTACGATTATTTCATTGATGTGTTTAAAACAACAACTTTTCCATGCAATTTTGACATATTTCTTTTTCCTGATTTTTTATGTTATTCAATTTCATGATCGTGACAAGTGATTTGGACAAAACTTATTACTTCCATTTTTTCTTTACTCTTAAACAAAGTTTTTTCAACGACGATTGTTTTATTTAAAAAAGTTCTTGATCTTTTTTGTCCTTATGATAGAATCACAGGGAAGATGAAAATGTAGAGGGTGGAGATGCATGGGACATTTGAAAATGGAAAGAGTATAGGTGCACCTAATTTTTTTCTTTCTACATTGAATAAAAGTTTTGTTAGCAAAGAAATAATTAAAATGCATTGTTTCATGTGAGAACAAAAAATCACAGGTAGTAAGTATCAATTTCCGTTTTTTTTCTTCTTTTTTCTTTTGTTGGACACTTTTTTTTGATAGTTATAATCAAAGAATAAAAATTTTAAAACTATTTATTTTTTTTGATTTGTTGTAATCTTTAAAAAAGGGGCAAAAAATAAAAGGAAGCGTGCTATTCAACATTTACAATCACTCTTTTGTTTTCTGTTGGAGCAAATAGTAGCCTAAAAATAAAATAATTTTTAACTTTTTTTTTCAATGTTGTTGTCTTACTTAAAAATAATAGCACCTAATAATGCACCAATTATTGGTCCAATCCAAAACAGTAAGTTATTGAAAGCAAAATGAATTCCTTTACCATGAAGAGCTTGAAGAGTTATTAGTACCAAAAGATAGAGAGGATTCCATGATATATTTGAATGCAACAAACTAAAAAACTTGTTGTTATTTTTTATTACAACAATTTGATTCCTTTGTTACCTCAAAAGTGATGCAAGCCCCACTGCACCACATACAGGAAGCGGACTTCGAGATAATTGTCGCCAAGAAGTTGTTTTTTGTGAAACTTTTTTTGTAACTAAAAGATTTGAAAATATAATAATTGTTGTTCCAATTGTTTGACACAGAATCATTTCATGAACACTTTTTGTCCAATCTTGTGTAAGATCTTGAATAATCATGGGTTCACTGGGAAATATACCATTATTAAAAAACTATAATAAAATTTTAATTCTTTAAAATTTCTATTTGTAAAAACTTACAAAGAATAAACATGCGCCCACAATAGATCCAAATATTTGTAAAACAATAAATATTAAGCATAAATACCATTGTGTGGTAAGTGTAAAAAGTTGTGCTACAGTAATCACTGGATTGATATGAACGCTGCAAAATGAAAAGCATTACAAAAAGGTGAAATTTATAAGTTTACGTTCGAAATGTTGCAAGAAATACAGTGTACAATATTGCATCAGTAATGGAAAGTACAACAATTTTATTAAAAAATACAACATGTCGTTGAACTAATTGTGATTCAAGATGAAAAAATACAACAATTGAAGTGATTACTGATAAAAATTCTGCTACACACGGCCTTACAATTGTTGTACAAAATCTTCGGCATTTACTTTGTTTTGACTAAATATTTATTGTAATAAAACATGAATAAACAAAAATTGTTTTACCGTTTCCTTAGGTTGTAAATGAATTTTTGATGAGGTTGTACCATAGCTATCATAGACATCATAAAAATCTCGTTCATTTTTATTCCTTAGTATTGATCTCATTGGGCTTCCATCTGTTCCAATATCTAATGGATGAAGTTCAACATCTTGACTATTCATCATTAATGAAAAATCTGCTGTCCTCTTTCCAGGATATGTACCATAAATTCCAGAATTATATGCCATTTTCAAAACTTTGTTGTTGTTTTGAAGGTTAACAATGGAATAATTGGAGATATGAAAAAGAAGTGAAAAAAAAGGATTGCAAAAAAAGCTGACAAACAAAAGCAACAAATTTTTTTTCTTTCTTTTTTGTTGTCTTGTCCTGCAAAAAGCAATTAATCAAATTGTGACAAAAACCAGAAAAATAAACTTAAGCCCACAAAAAATGAGCCATTGAATCACGTTAAAGGACTTTTAAAAGTTGTTTCAAAAAACAACATTCGGTTGTTGTTTTATTTAAATAGTTAGTCATTGAATTAAAAAAAAATTAAAAAGAGAACAAGTTTGTTTTTAAAAAATTCAATTTAAAAAAGAGAGATGGAATTAACATGGCAGAGAAAAAGTTAAAGCTTCAAGCAAAGATTTTCAATGGCATTTAAACGTTTTTAAAAAGAACAAACTTCAAACAACGCAAAAAAGAGCTAAAAACAAAAATCTTTTTTTTTAAATATTAAATTTCATACAATTTAAACTTCTTGCTTTCAAACCTTTTTGTTACTGCTAGCAACTTTTATAACAATAAAATGAGTGACAATAAATGTCATTAAAAATCTCTTGAGGGAATAATTAAGAGAGTTAGAGTATATCACACATTATAACTGAATATTTTCTGCATCTTTTACACGCTTTTTTTTCTCATAAGCAAATCCATTTTTTAAAAAAAATTGACAGCAGTTAGTTGTTGTTAAAGAGAGATTGTAATGAAAGCAAAAAAAATGCGTTAAATGCATATGTAAAAAGCAAGAGTTTTTATGAACTACAACCTACTTTATTCTTTCTCCTTCGGAAATGGACAACAACAAAATAAAAAAAGAAGAAGAAGAAATTAAAAAGCTCCTTTTAGAAAGCCAATTGTTTTCCTCCATCTTTTTCTTCTTCAAATTTTTATTCACACCTTATTTTTTCATTTAACGGAAACAACAACAAATATTTTACACCAAAGAAAATTCATTGAAGCGCGCAATATACATTCATTTTTAACAATAAAAAAAGTTGAGGTCGTTTTCAATAATGAAAAAAATGCTTACTCAGCGCAAAGAATCTCTTATTCAATTTTTGGCGTAAATACGATTTGAAAATAAAAGTCGCACCGCCTGTTGCCCTTGCTTGAACAAAAAAAGGAGAGCAAGAACTTCTTCCAAGCTTTTATTCTTTTTTTCTTGTCTCTCCCATCTCCAGGCATTTGAAGCTGTCAATTGTGATTAATTTGTGCACTGAACGCGCTGTAATTAGAAAAGCTTTTTTTGAAGTTTTGATTGCGCTTTTAAGTAATGGTCAGAACATCTGAAAAAGAAAAATGATAAAAGCCGGAAAAAATAGGAAAGTAAAGTAAATCATATAAATCAACTTGGAATTAGCTCATATGGTTGGTTGATTGTTTTGTTGTAACACACCAAAAAGACATTTTAACTACTCTTTTTATTGCAATTCCACTACTAATAAATGAATCAAAAGTATGTCAAAATAAAACTGAAAATAAATCTATGCTGCAACTTCTTCCTCTTCAGCTGCTGGTTCGTCTTCAGCAGCCGGTTCGGGTTCAGGCTCTGGTTCTGCTTGTGGCTCCGGTTCAGGTTCAGCTGGTGGTTCTCCCTCGGATGCTTGTTCATTTTCTTTATTATCGGAGCGACTTACAGGAGCTTTTGTTGCTGATTTAAAACCCTAAAAAATTTCAAATGATATTTATGCCATTTTTAGTTATTTTTGTTACTGGTTTTTCAGCTAAACTTGGATCAAACTCTTCAGCTGGAATTTGTAAGGGCACAACAGGAACTGGTGGCTTTGCAGCATCTCCTTCAGCTTTTACAAGCTCAACATATTTGACAGGTTCAAGTTTTTTTCGAAGTTCTTCAAGTTCTTCATTTTCTCTACGTCCCCATTCTGCTGGAGGGCGACCAGAGCCATGAACAATACTTGCAGGTGGTTTAACAACCGGCTAAATTATTTAAAATGGAAAAAAATAAAATATTTATTTATTTATTATTTTATAGACACTACATACAAAGGGTTCTAACATAAAGGTTTAAAAAATAAAAAAAAACTAAACAAGGTGATATTTTTTATTTAAATAATCATTGTCAATAACAAGAATTGACTTCAATATTAAAGGTTGTCATGTGCCCATTGAGAAAGTATTAGTTTTAATTTTCCAAGATGATAAGGTAACATTGGATCTTAAAAATGCAAAATGTTCAGACATAATTTAAGGATGGATAACAATGGGAGAAGTAATAACATTTGGGAACCAAAAAAGTAACGTTCGCTTTCCAAAATTATGAAAATACGATTTTAAATGATGAAAAAATTAGGATAATTATAGTTAGGAAAAATGAAATGAAGCTATCAACAGTATAATATAATAACAGTATATTTTGATCATTTAATACATAATTTCCATCCACAACGACGACGTTTGACTCCACAAAGTTTTGCTAAAAATTTTATAAAAAATGGTTTCATACACTTTCAAAGATTGTTCTTTTGTCTCCATATGATCGACGATCAATTGTACGATCGAATTTGGAAGCAACACTAATTTTAGGCTGAAAAAGAATAAATATGGGAGATAGAATAAGAAGTATTTAAAAGATAAAAAAAATGTTAGAGCAAAGAATAAAAAAAGTACCGGATGATTGGAATTTTCTGCTTCAGCAGGATCAATGCCCTTTTCAATTGCCTTTGAGCGAGCTGCTTGCAGACGACGTTCATTCAGTTCTTTCAACTATAATTAATTATAATATTTCACAAATAGGTATTATATTATTCCTTACATCATAATCTTGACGTTCAGCACGTTTTTCTAAATCATATTTTTCACCTTCAAGCTTGCAAATGCGATCATGTAATTGTTTGATCTTGTCTTTGATGTCATTCGGAAGAAGGTTGCTAATATCAACTTCACGACAAACTGAAGCAATATAATTTCGCTGCAAATAATTTAAATAAGTTTTTGTTAAATAACGTTATATTAGCTTACCCTTGCATCAGCTAATTGTTCCTTGGACAATCCCTTTTCAGCTTTACCTGCTACAAGATTACCTAATTTGTCAGCTTTATCCTTTTTGGAAACGACGAAATTAGGTCCACCATCACCGCTTACAGCACCAGCAAATCCGCCTGCCATCATTTCTTGACGTTTTCGTTTATCTTCTTCACGACGACGTTTTTCAGCTTCCATTTTAGCTTTGCGTTCTTCCTATATTTTTTAAATTTTAATTATCTAAATCAAATGGTTTAAAAAAACAGTACCTCTTCTTGACGACGTCGATCTTCATCTTTTTTACGGCGTTCAGCAAATTCTCGCTCTTCTTGAGCTCGTTCAGCACGACGTTGAGCTTGCTTTTCTTTCAAAACTCGTAGTTCTTCTTCTTCACGTTCGCGTTCAAGCAAACGACGTTCTTCATAATCAAGAAGTTTAGCGGCTTGCTCTTCTTCATGACGCTTTTTAGCTGCCTAAAGTTTAGATATTTAAAATTTAAAAAGATGAGAAAGATCAAAATCTTACAAGCATAGCCATTTCAGCTTCAGTCATGGTTTCCGGATCAGGCTCAGCAGGCGGTGGAGGAGGTCGACGAGCTCTAAAAGTATGGTTTTAAGTAATAATAAAAACAAAGAATATTACTTTGTTTCTTCAATTTGTTTTTCTTCATCACCTTCACCTTCATCTTCATTTTCTTTATTTTCTTCTGCAGCAGGTGCAGCGGCAGGTTCTTCAGCAACTTCTTCATCGACTTCTTCGTCGATTTCTTCTTCCTCTTCGCTGCTATAATTTTATTAATGGATTAAAAATGTAAAAGAGAAAGGATGTTAGTTAGCTCTATCAAAAGAAAAAGACATCATTTTGCTAGTATTACAAAAAGAAACATTTAATGATCATTATCTTACCGCTGCTTTTTTCGCCATTTTGGAACAAATTGTTTTGGTATCATCTTCCATAATGGAAGTTTAGGACGTTTAACTTTGCGATTAACTTGTTTTAAGACAACACCAAAGGGAGAATATAGAGTACATGAGGGATGAAAAGTTGTTAGTTCCAAAATTTTATCCCAATTAACTTTTTTGAGATTATATAATTGACGTGATTCACTTTTTTCTTTAGGAAATTTGCGAGTAGGTGTACGACGTTTATATAATACAGGGTGATTATTTGTTTTTTGTGGGTTCAAACAGCAACACGGTTCACCCGATAAGTAACACCGAGCGTTGGAACGTTGAATACATTGTGGATGTGGAATTTCGCGTGAATATTGATAATAATTTTCCGTTAAATAATCGTTTGAATGTGAAGACTTATTCGTTGTCGCGATTTGTGAATTTTCATTACTGCAATCTTCATTGTTATTTAAATCACATTTTATGATAGGCTGTTTAGAAGTTGATGGAAGCGATTGCAGCTCTGAAGAATGTAAATTTCCGTGCTTCACCGATGTCGCGACACGTCGGCGAGCACTCAAGTCGTTTTTTGACGACTGGATTTGGGCGTCTGATTTTCGATTTTTTGAAATTTTTGGTGGTTTATGCATGGTTGTAAGGTTTTGCTTTGTATCAACAGTACAAAAAATTGTATTTGAATTTGTTCGTTTTTGAACTTTTCTTAAATTTGTACGAATTTTTTGAATATCATCTTCAGGGGTTTTTATAAAATTCTCTTGAAGTAATCGAACAGCTGTCTTTGTAATAACTTGAGATTCCTTTAAGGGTTCTTGCTTTTGTTCAAATGGTGAATCAATAAGACGTCGCTTTGGAATACTTCGAGGCTTTTGTTCTTCTTCTTCATGATCACCATCGATAAGCTTTCGTCGAGGAGGTTTTCGAGGTTTTTCAGCATTATACCAAATTTTTATTGTTCTAGTATTACATGGTAAAATCATTTGAGCACAACAATCACGCTCAACTCGTTCAGATAATCGTAAATGCATTTTAACATTTTTTTCAACAGGCTTTTCTGGTTCATAAAAACTTTTAGCAGTTTGATAAAAACTGATATGTTGAATTGAAATTTCTGCGCTACTTCGAGTAAATGGCCGAGAAATAACTGCTGAAGCAGAACGTTGGTTATATTTGAGTGTTTTAGTATAACCTCGTTGTTCAGGCTTTTTGGCAAGTGGAAGTGGAAGTTGAAAAGTTTTTACAGGCAATAAATGATGTGGCAAGACATTTCTTTGTGAATCAATTGTATGACTTCGATTTAATTTTATTTTTGGTTTTTGTGGAGGTGGACGAGGTTCAGTAAAAGTTGATTTACAAAATCGTTTTAAAGTGATAGGTTTGATATAGTTACACGTAAGACGTTGTGAAGGTGCATTGAATGATACGCTACAACTGGTATCTTCTTCTTGAAAACTTTGTCGATCAATAGCCTTCTTTTTTTGCAATTTTGGCCTTTTTGGTTGAGATGTTTGGGGAGAAGATTGTGGTAAAGTTGTTGCAAAAATCGTAATTTCTTTTTCTTCTGCTATTACAGGTAATACATGACTACATTCAAGTGAAGCCTCATCAGCACGAAGATCAATTTCATCACAACTGACATCTTCTTCGGATATCTTTAATTCGTCCGGTGTTGATTCATGATTACTTTCAGAATCATGTGAATCATGTCCAGTCGAGAGTCCTGAATCGCTGTCATCACTTGGTGATTTACTTTTACGTGAATAATATCGTATTGGACGTTCTTCTTCGATAATTGGAACACATTCATAATGTTTTAAAAATTTCCGTTCATCTTCTCCTCTGAGTCCCCTTCCCTTCAACATATCATCCACAACACTATGAGCTGCCATTAATCTTTGAACAAATTCTTGTTGACTTTTTAATTCTTGAATTGTTGGATCATCTGGTCGAACAGCAATTGAAATCACTTTTTTCGGTTCTTGTGGAGTAAAAAGTGGCGGAGGTTCAAGGCCCAATGAATGCCGACGACGAAAGCTATCACGTGCTGAAGTATCAACGGATTGACTCGTTCCAAGTTGTTCTCGGCGCCTAGTTAAATAATCGTGCGCTGAAGTTCCTGAATCAGGTTTATCTGTTGAAGTAGAAGTCAAATTATTGTTCGTTTTTTTGCTATACATAGCTTTGATATTTTCAATTTCAGTATTTGATGATACGCGAGATCCCAGAGATCGATGGCAGTCATCAACAGAAAAAGCTGATTGTCTTGTAATTCCTCGAGATGATACATAGCTTGATGATGAGCTAAGACTTCGTTCAAAACTTGATGGATTATAAGCTGAATCAAAGCTACTCCGTGATGTTGATGCACCAAATGAACTTGTTGCACCAATATATCCTCGTGTATTTCGGGAAGTGGATGATGTTGAAGACGATGTTGTTGATGATGAAGGGTAAAAACTTGACGACGATGAGTACACGGACGACCGCATCATGAACAAACAAAATAATTTAAGTTAAACACAAAAAATATGATGAGGGACAGCTGATAGATACAAACAAAAAAAACTTAAATGTTTTTTTCTTACAAAGGGGTAAAAAGATTTACATTACATAAAGTCAAGAAGAGGTAGCAGAAAATGAATTTTTGCAACTTACAATTGCTCTTCTTCATCAGACATGTTGAAATTTTAAGCTAAAAAAGAGCAATTAAATGTTACAAATTTTTGGGGTGTTTTTGAAAAGTTTAGATTTTAAAGCTAAGACAGTATTACAATTAAAAAGAAAAAGAAATGAAAGAGAGAAAAAAGGAAAAGACGCCACAAAGTCCAGCACCTAAAAATTTTTAAAAATTAGAAAAATTTAAAGAAAAAGTGTTTATTTCTGCACGAAAATAAAAGTGAGCGTCAACAACAAGGTTTTTATTCAAAACAAAGCAATCAAGCAAGCCCGGTAAAAAACAACATTTATCAGCTGACGCCTATTATACCTCTAAAATCCCAAAATGCTAAACTTGAAAAAAATAAGTCGATCCCAAGGAAGGAAAAGAAGGCGGAACGTTTGGATGAAAATCGTAAAAAAACATATCAAATTGGCTTTTGCAAAATTAGTATAGTTTTTGAAACAATTGTTGCATACAAATGGTCACTCTTTTTTAGTGAGTGTCCACATCAGTTGTGCTTAAATTATCAACTTTTTTTCGTTTAAACTGTTTTTATGGCTAAAATTAAAAAAAGGAAGATGCCGCTGACAAACATCTGTCACCAAAAATTATTTTGTTCTTCAAAAAGAAAAAAACAAAAATTTCGTCTTTTAACAACAAAATTTTAGGCAAGTAAAAAAAAGAAAGTGGATACTTTAAGGATAAAAAGAAGAAAAAAGGATGCAAGCGTTAAAAAAAATGTTCAGCTGCTATCTTTCATTTGCAGTTCAGAACGATTCCTTGACGTAAATGCCGCTTTTGATAGGACAGAAAGTGAAAAAGAGGGTGACGGAGTAAAGGCTTTCTTTTGTGGGGATCACGGCAGGTTTAACTAACATCTAACCTCTTTGCTATCAAGTTATTCAATTGGTTGTAGAAAAAAGAAATTAGGCAGACAATCAGACAAGTAGAAGACAAGATTAATAAATATAGGAGAAGAGCGCATGGCGGGAGTAATTTGGATCAGCGAAAAAAAGAGTTTGCAAAACCAAGGGAAAAAATGAATGTTTTTTTTAAATCATCACCGGAAGTCGTAAAAGAAATGAATTAAAAGTGCAAAAATATATTTCAAAAAAAGATTGCTATATGGTTGTTTTCAACTGCTAATAAAATAATAAGTAAAAAAAAGCTATTTTAGAATTTTAAATGTATTTCACTTGTGCTACAGTATCTCTATTACAATACCTGCGAAAAAAGAATCTCAAGTTCAATTTATTCCGATTTTATCTCCTATCCACTGATCTTCTCTTTAGTAATTAAACAAAAAAAGTGCTACAAAAAACCACTTTAAAAATTTATAAAAAGAAAAAAGTAAATAGAACTTGCTCATTTAAAAAAACAAAAAAGTGGAGGATGAAAGACAAGCAAAATTTTAGAATGAAAAAAGCTAAGATTTTCCTGTAATTGAATTAAAAAATGTTTGTTTGATTTTTAAGAAAAATTATAAAGTAAACTTACATTGAAATTTACGAGAAAAATAAAAAATTTAGTTGCAGTAATCAGTCGTCGCCCAAAGTTTAATAAAACTGAAACAGAATAAAAATGAATTAATAAGATCAACAAAATATATTATTTTCGACAAATGATTATTACGAAAAACACCTAAAAGTAAAAATGATACTTTTACTTTCCATGACTTAAAGCTAATGAAAAAATAATGTTTCGAAAACCTATCGTCGTTATTTAAAACTTTTGGCGCATACATTTTTTTGCTGTGCCAAATGGCGCTAATAATAGAGGAATGTGATATGATGAAAAGGCGTGCAAGTTAAAAAGTAACAAAAAAAACGTTTTTTTTGTAGTTTTTTTCTACTCTAGACTGATTGCTGCCATTGTCAACATTTGTGTCGTCGATGATTGCTGTCAAAAAATTTTAACATTGAAATGTAATATATTTTTGTCAACCTCTGTTTTAAACAAAAAAGAAACAATAGTTAGTTAAGAAGAAATTCTAGAAAGAAATCCAGGAACTAATATATCATGGAAGAATGAAAGTAAAAATTTTTTAAAATTATTTAGAGATCAACGCAAAAAACCCTAAAATTGTTTCTGAAAGTTTTATGAAAATTTAAATTAACAAGATTCATTACTGATGAACACTTCCAACAAAATTTTATTAGCAATGTAAATCAAAGATAAAAATATATTTATTATAAACCGTTCACCCTATCGGCACCTAATCCTTAGTTCGTGTTTTCTGACTTTAAAAACAATTTTTTAAAAAAAGAAAGTTACTGCTTCCTCTTTGCGCAAATTCCCCTTCAAGTACTCCTTTTTTTCAGCAAAAAGCTGTTCATTTTTTTGTGAATGAAAAGGTTTTTTTTGTGAGAATATTGACGTACACCTTTATTCTTGAAATTGAATTTGAGTGGAAAGGTAAAAAAAGAGAGAGTTAGTAAGTAATCAGCATTAATTTGTTTGTTAGCTAGAAGAAGAGATTTTTGTACATTGAAGTTGGTAAATGAATTTTTTTGTAGAATATTTATTAAATAAATAAATAATTTAATATTGCAAAATTGAAATTTTGAAAGGAAAGACATTTTTTTCAATGAGTAATACTTATTTGACTAGAATAGTTTTGGTGATGGCGAACATTATTTACTGGTTGTACAATAGTATTTCGATCTTGTTCATGAATAAATACAGTACGTCCAAGACTACCTTGAACATTATTGTTATAAATAAATATGAAAGATGTTGGATAAATATTTCCATCTTCATTGGTTAAATATATTGGAATTGTATCATTATTGGTGATCGGAATTCCCAAAGAAGTACAATTTGCACAATATTCTCGTGTTGATGGAATAACACATGCTAAAGTTTTTGTTGACCTAGAAGATGCCTTTGTTAATTTATACAAAGTATGGCGAAGAAACAAATATACCTGTAAATTGTTTGTGGTGATGGGCATGTATTAAACCAAACTTTTGTTGCTTCATTAAAACCTCGACCACGTAATTCAAGCCATTCTTGCTTTTTGACTTTATTATTTTCTGTTTTAATTATATCAAAAACAATTGGAAAATTGAGCATTGACATCTTTTTTAATCCATTAACTGGATAAAATCTGTAAACATAACGCTCAGCAGATGTGATCGTCCATCTTGCTCCTTCATTGATACCGACATTTAGATCAGAGATCTTAAAAAAAACAGAATTACAGTAATCTCTCAAAGTTTAAGTCGCTTACTGTTTGCCAAATAATTGTTTCATTACTGCTTACAGATAAATAACTTAATTTTCCATTGCTATCAATATGTTCAAACGCAATCATATGCAATTGACTGGCCGGTTCATTATCTTTATCTGTTGGCTTATAAATATCATCTTTAGCTTCTTTTGCAACTTTTCGAATACGCATTATTGGCAAACTTATTTCAGTTGCAACATCAACAAGTTTTACCCTACTTTTATAACAGATACTTTCATCCGTTGTTTCATAAGTTAAATTATCATCGGTTGCATCTTCATTAACTGAAAAATGAATATTTGTTAATATGTCATCACCTGTAACAAGCTGATATCGCTTACCAAGATATATCTTAAATACGCTCCATTGCGTTATACTACCAAAAAATTTATTTGAATGACAATGCAGATATCGAGTTGAATTTGCTTGCCGATATCGATTATATAAAGCAATTTGTGATCCATTTTTAAAAGCATTTAAAAGACCATCATTTCCAACATCTTTTTGTGATTTTTTTGATGGCTTTGAAATAACTTTTATTCTTCCAGAATTTATTTTTTCGATTGTAAGAATACTTGCTGGATCATTTGCAGTATGAGTATTTGAAATGTGAAGATTAACTGATAATCTGCATAATTTTTTATTTTCTGTGCTATTAATATAAAGGGTTCTTGCTCGAAAAAGTGCCTGAAATAGAAGAAAAAAAGTGAAAAGGTTAAAGCTTTCTTTTTTGTCATTATTTGACTTACAACGATATTTGGAATGTTTACTGTAGTTCTTTCCATGTTTTCTTTCGCATCCTCTTTCGTATTACAAATTTTCATTATTGAAATTATATTCATTGATGATGGCTGTGCAAGCAAACTATTCCAGCCATTCCCGGTTAAAACTAATGCAGGAGGAGGACACATTAGCCTTTAATTGAAAAACATAAATTTATTTTTTTGTTTTACTAAATCTTTTGTAATTATTATTTTACCTTTTCTCAGCCTTGTAAGATTTTTGAAAGCAGCATGGGAAAAATAAATACATAATACATTCTAAATTTTTTTCATTTCCCACATATTCTTTCATTTTTTGTGGAGTTAACCATGAACTCGTTGAGGGATGTTGAAAGGAATATTCATATGGATTTGGAAGGAGTGATATTGGATTATAATGTTGATGATAGCTATTGTTATAATTCATTCGTGGACGTTTTGTTGCAGTTTCATAGTTGTCGTTGAGAGAAGGCTGCATTACCAAGGATCCAGAAGAAAATACGTATTATTATTACAGAAATATATTTCTTTTATAACCCAAAAGCGCAAGCAGCAAATGCAACAGCTATTATAATAATAATAAATGCGCCAAATCGGAAACAGTGTGTGCAATGCATGGGAACAAACCCTTCTTCCTTTTCTTTTTGCCTGCATATTTTTGGTTCACTCCATTTATTTTTTCTTCTTCTTCAAAATCAATGTCATTAAGTATTCCTTATAAGATTGTTAACACGTGCTATAAGCATGATTTTTTATGGAAAAAGGAAAACATTGCACATTCATCATTCCCTTTGTTTCCAATAAAAAAAATGTAAAAATATAACACGAATTCCAACTCAAAACCATCCTCATTTTTTTTTCTTTTGTAATTTTTTCAACGTGGCAATCAGCTGCTGGTTCATCTTTTGTTTGAAATACTTTTTATAGAAGTTATTTTTTGATGAAATAAGATAATCCTTTGGGATGGATTGTTCTTCTTAGCAACACTTTTTCTAAAAAAAGCTTTATTCTTTTTTTGCAACGTTAAACTTGCTCAATTCTCTCGTGTATAAAAATCGTGCGGTTTTTTTTATGAATTTATTGTTGCTCGGAAACTTGCTTTTTTATGACAAATAAAATACAATGTGGAATAATATCCAACGTGGATGAAGATTGACTTGAATAATAATAATACTTTTAATTTTCTTGTATCTCTTTTTAGGCCTTTTTAACTGCTATGCGTATTGCACGGTATGTGCCAAGAAAATTATATGGCGCCATTTTATACCTTGCTGCCCTAGGCAGTTTATACTTTGTTTATTCAAGCATGCAGGACTCATCAGGACATAGAAATTCGGCCTTAAATGAGGGGATTAATCCTAAATTTGCTGGTATCTTTTATTTTATAACTTTTTTTACTCAAATTAAACATTGCTTTTTTTCAGGAAAAGATGGTGGTGGTGGTGATCCTTTTATCTCTTATCGCAATCTACCAAAAAAAGATTGGCATGATTATAAATTTATGCAAGAAGAAGCAAATCGCCAAGGTCCTGGAGAACAAGGAAAGCCTGTTGTCGTAACAAAAGATGATGAGAAAATTCGAAAAATACAAGTAAGCTTTTTTTTATTTATTACTAGTTTTAAAAAAAAGTTTATTACTTTAGGAAGATTTATATCGTGTTAATGGATATGATGCATATGTAAGTGATCTTATTCCATTGAATCGTTCTGTGAAAGATATTCGACATCCTGGTTGTAAAAGTATCAATTATATTGAAAGATTGCCATCAGTTTCTGTTATATTTCCATTCCATAATGAACATAACTCAACGTTGATCCGATCTGCATATTCTGTTATTCTTCGATCACCACCAGATGTGTTACGTGAAGTTATTCTTGTTGATGATGGAAGTACAAAAGAAGCTCTTAAAGAGCCATTAGAAGAATTTTGGAAGAAAGTTGGGCTTGATCATATGGTAAAAGTTGTTCGAACAGGGTACTGTATAAAAGTTTATAAAGCTTTTAAATTATAATGTATATTTTAGAAAACGTGAAGGTCTTATTCGCGCTCGACAAGTTGGTGCTCGTCATGCTTCAAGTGAAATCTTAGTATTCTTGGATGCTCATTCTGAAGCAAATTATAATTGGCTTCCTCCACTTGTTGCTCCAATTGCTGAAAATTATCGTACTGTAGTTTGTCCATTTGTTGATGTCATTGATTGCGATACATATGAATATCGGGCACAAGATGAAGGCGCTAGAGGATCATTTGATTGGGAATTTAATTACAAACGTCTACCACTTACTCCTGATGATTTGAAGAATCCCACTCGTCCATTTAATAGTCCTGTTATGGCTGGTGGATATTTTGCAATTAGTACAAAATGGTTTTGGGAATTGGGTGGTTATGATGAAGGCCTTGATATTTGGGGTGGTGAACAATATGAACTTTCATTCAAAGTTTGGCAATGTCATGGTAAAATGGTTGATGCACCATGTAATATAATATGCTTGGTAAAAGTTGCATTAATTTCTTTTAAATTTCAGGTTCACGTGTCGGGCACATTTATCGTTGTAAATATGTTCCATTTCCAAATCCTGGAATTGGTGATTTTGTTTCACGTAATTATAAACGGGTTGCTGAAGTATGGATGGATGAATGGAAGGAACATTTATATAAACGAAAAGGAGCTATTCGAGCTGCAAATGAAGGTTTGTATTTTTTTGTATTGTTCTATTTTTTGTTATTTAAATTTTAAGGTGATCTTTCTAAACAAAGAGAAGTTAGAGAACGATTAAAATGTAAATCATTTGATTGGTTTATGAAAGAAATTGCCTTTGATCAAGATCATTATTATCCAGCAATTGAGCCTCCAGATGGCGCCAACGGCGAACTTCGTAGTGTTGCTGCACAAAAGTGTGTTGATACACAATTCAAAGGTGGTAATGAACGATTTGGTCTTCGTAAATGTATTAGTGATGATCCAAGTGAAGGTGGAGAACAAAATCTTCGAATGAGTTTTTGGCAAGATATTCGTCCAATGACCCGGTCATTCTGTTTTGATGCTTCCACATCTGAAAATCGTGCTCCTGTTGTTTTATTTGCCTGTCATGGAATGAAAGGCAATCAACACTTTCAATATAAAATTGAAGAACAACAAGTTTATCATCCTTTAAATGGTCATTGTCTTGATTGTGATCCTGAGAGAGGAGAAATTTTTATGAATCCGTGTGATAGTTCAAAGCAATCTCAAAAGTGGGTTTGGAAGAATTTGAATAAAGAAGTGGTAGAAGAACGTAACAAAAAAAGTTAAAGAAACCAAAGTATTAAAAATCTTCACTTATTTTTATACTAGTCACTCATTAAATTAAAGTATTATTGTTATTTTTAATTATATTATTATTGTTACTAATTTATTTTTGATTTAAGCGTTTAATTTGTTATTATTTTTATTAATTTTTTGCCTTTCTTTTTTGTTATTCAGTTGCATTCCAACCAGAAAATGTGTCTTATACATATCTTTATTTAAAAAATAATTATGTCAAAATAAAAACATGGGTATTATTAATTTACAGTTTTTAAAGTGCACACAGTTATTCACCATTAAGTATGAATGGAAGTGAAGTTCAGAGGTGCATCTGTGATATTGAAAATCCATGAACCGTATGTTTGTGTTGCAGTAATAATAACAATAAATCCAAAAAGATTTAACATTACACCTGCCTTTATCTGAAAATTGTTTTTGTTTGATTTTAATTTGTTTCACAAATGTCTGTAAGTATTACCATATCAAAAACCGTTACCACACCAGCAGATAACACAATACCATTAGGGGGCGTGCCAGCCTGTAAATTGATGGATTTTTAAAAACTGTTTAATAGAAAAAAAGATTTCATTGAAAATCCATTGAAATTGCAAAAAGGGGTACGGTAATTGAAAAACTAACCGGAAGCATAAATGCAAAACTTGAACTCAAAGTTGCTGGTAAAATGTATGACAAAGGATTTGTGTTTTTATTTTCTGCCTAAAAATTTGTCATTTTTCCTAGTTGGTTTGAAAAAAAGAAGTTACGATAGATGCCACAAGGGGAATAAAGATGGATGCAGTAGCAATATTGCTTGAAACTTCTGTTAAACACGTCACCAGTAAACAAGTTAAGATGATAAACATCAAATTTGGTAAAACTTTTAAATGTGAAAGTTGTCTACAAATTGCAAGAGATAAACCACTTTTTTCAACTCCTAAAATGGATGAATGCATTATGTTTCAATTACAGGTTTGATTACCTTTTGCCATAGCATATCCACCTCCAAGAAGTAATATCGTTCCCCATGAAAGTCGATGATGTACAAGTTTCCATGATAAAATTGGTTTAATTTTTTCAGGCTTTTCTCCCAAAATTGGATTATTTATGAATGGATTTTCTGAAGGAACAATGAACAATAAAATCGCAAAAAATATTGACACAGTGCTGTCAGAAACGTAACTGAAAGAAAAAAAATGAAAAAAAAAATCAGTCAATTACAGTTTTCAAAAGATTTACCCAGGAGGAAAGAGATTACCCCAACCAGGAAAAATTTTTGGATCACGGAAAAACCATGACAAAACCAGTGCAGCGAATAATACAGAAACAACTTTTTCACTGTACCTTAAATTAAATTATGTTACATTTATGGTACAAATTAAAAAAGATAGGTAATTACTGTATTGGACCAAGATTTTGATATTTTTTCTCCAAAACTTTGTGTAAAACATCTTCAATTTGTTTTTCATCAGGATCACTAAAAATGGTCATTAAACTATAATAAACGGATACAGTTTAATACAAACTCAGTAATAAAAAGATATTGAAGCCAAATCCATAAAAATGTGATCATAACAATCATTTGAGGAAAAGCATATAACATCCAACTTGCAAATGTTACTGGTGAATTTCCATCATATAATCTAAAATAATTACCGTAATTTTCCAGTTTAAATTTTATCGAAAAAGTATTTAAACTAACTCTTCCAAAAATGCAGCCATAATTAAATTAGGACCAGTGCCGATGGTTGTTGCTATTCCACCGAAAATAAATTTTAATTAATTAGCAAAGCTAGTAAAGAATTTGCTTACCTATGGAAGCTGAAAAACAAATACTCAATAATAAAGATTTATAAATATTTAATTCCCTTGCAGGACCACCCAAAAAATCAATTTCTTCCATATCACGCCAATGAATATGTACACGTCCATCTCTGATTTTTCTTTTACAGTAATCCAGTTCACAAATAACTGAAGTAACAATCGGCACCATCATGATGGTTGTTGCACTGTTAGACATGAACATGGATAAAAAAGCCGTAGAAACTTGAAAGCCAAGCATTAACCTAAATTTATTTTTGTAAACTTCTCTAAGTAAGAAAATGAGTTAATTTTACCAACGAGGATTTGTGCCAGTGGCCATTAAGATCATAAGAGCAATTCTTTCATGCAGGAAAACAGATTCAATTCCAATTGCCATTATTAAACTTCCAAAGAAAACAAAATTTGCGTCCTTCAAAGTTTATTTTTATTTTTAAAAGAATAAAAACGTTAAAATATTACTGTAAAATATTCAAAGCATAATTCTTTAGCTTCAATTATCCCAAAAGCAGGATAAGCTACCATTGGAATTAAAGCAGTTACAGACAGGGGTAAGAAATCAGTGATCCATAAAAAACTCATATAAAGTATAACACAAGCACATGCTGTTGCCTATAAGAAAACATATAAGAAACAGTAAAATGGATAGAAAATTAAATTATTACTTTCGTTTGAAAAATGATATAAAGTGGTGATAACAAAATTGGAAAAAATAAAATTAAAAATGGCCGTTTAATTTTAGGATAAATTAAATCCCATTGCGACATTTTTCGTCAAATTTAATACCATAGATAGTAGCTCTAACCTAAAAATGGATAAAAATAACAAATTGCTTTTGGTAGGAAAAAAACAAATGCAAAAAACTAACACGAAATTCGTGATTAAACCTCTTTCTGTTTCTAAAGCACCCGCAGTAACAATACCTATCATCCAAAAAAAGATGATGACTAGACTATGATCTTGACAGACAAAAATAAAAGATGAAGTAAACTATTAAATAGATCTCAAGATCAGCAACAACCTCTCTTTTTTCTTCTTTTTTTATCCTTTCTTAGATTTTTGACAAAAACAAAAATCAACCGCTATAATATATATGACTATAAATGAAAGTCATCAACAACTGTATATTGAAGAGATATAATATATCTTTTTCCTTTTATCTGTCTAATTCACGTCCTTTCCCTTTTTTAGTAAGTTCCAAAAAAGTTGAATGATAAACCTTATTTGATATGATGTTTTAAACCAAATTTGGATTTTACTACTTTTTATTTCATGATACAAACAGTTAAAATTGTAATAAAAAAAAGATAAGATACAGACAAAAAGGTGAAAACTATCTCGGGCATAATCTACAAAATGTTTTTTTAAAACCAAAACCGAGCTGGAAAAAAACAAAAACAGGGAAAAAAAGAGAAAGAGAAGGTGTATGTTGCATTAAAATTCTTGGGGCTAGAAAAACAAGCTGGAATAATTTTTAACATTTTCAAAACATCAAAGGGTCTTCAAATCAATTTAAAAAAACACAATCTAAAAATGATGCGAAAATTTCTTAGAAAAACAATATGCAAAAACATGCTAATAAAACAAAATTATACAAACATAAAAAAAGGGAAAAGAAAAAGAAGCAATACTATTTTGAGAAAATACTTTTTTTAAAGCCTATATTAATACTAACATATTTGTTCGGGTGAAAGAAATCCGAAAGATCAAAAAATAAAGAAAGAAAAAGGGTTATGAAGTGATATGAAAATATAAAATATTTTTTTCGAGGTTCGTTTACAATGTAAATGAAAGCACAAGGACAAAGATGAACACGTTAAAAGTAGATATAGATAGTAAAATTATATGAATTTACAACAAAAAATTTAGAAGAAAAAACAAAGATTTGGCAAAGAAAATTAATTTTGGCAAAAAAAATACAAATTTGTCGACAGTTTTGGTTCTTTCTTTTTGCGATGAAAGGAGGAAAAACAAGAAAACAAAGAAACAATTAAAGGTTAGGTGTCAGACAACAGATCGCTATGCAAAATGTTTTTGAGTATCAACTGATGAATGGTGCAATCCGCTTTTGTTTTGGGGTAAAAAGGCATGTGAAGGTAAAAAGAATTGAATGATTCATTTTTTTCTCAGAAGCAATTCAATTTTCAGGATTGATTATATTGTGATGAAGA
Organism: Panagrolaimus sp. LJ2400; assembly: GCA_024447215.1. Classification (NCBI taxonomy): domain Eukaryota; kingdom Metazoa; phylum Nematoda; class Chromadorea; order Rhabditida; family Panagrolaimidae; genus Panagrolaimus; species Panagrolaimus sp. LJ2400. The sequence goes on along the minus strand of JAMRYA010000009.1, from coordinate 7,553,471 downwards.
GCTGAAAGTAATTCGTAATCGGCATCATTAAAGCGTTGAACAGCAAGAAGATCTTTTTCAATTAAAGTATTAATTTCATTAAAGCAATTGACTAAAAATAAATATTGTTTAGAAAATTTCGATTACATAATAAAATTTTTAAGCTTACCAGCAAATACTATACAATTCCAAAGACGTGGAAACATTTTTTCTCCTGATGCATTCATATCCAATCCACTATCATCTGCTTCTCGGCTTCTAACAACTTCATCAAGATTTGATTCTGATGGGACATTTAAAAGTTTGAAAAGCTCATGAAGGATTGGTTTGCTTGATTTAACAGTTGTATAAGTATGATACAATCGAATTACAAGCATATGAAGATTTTCCTTTGGGAAAATTCCATGTCCAATATGATCCAATAATTCATCAAACATATTTTCAAACTGATCAGTCGATTCTGAAGATTTATCAGAAATAACTGAATCAGTTTCACCAAATCCATGATATGATAATTCCGTTTTACTTTCAGAGTTATGTTGTGATGTTGGAGTTCCATTAACAGATGCACAAAGAAAATTAAAAAGTGAATCTGCAACTGAACTTTGATCAGCAGGATGTGATTCTTCTTCATCATGGTAACCGCTTTCATTCGTTGGTGCTGGAGATACTGCTTTTCCTTCAGAGTTAACTCGAGAAGAAGCTTTTGAAGAACGATTTGGAGTTTTAAGAGAATTACTGAAAAGTAATTGATTGCTTTAGAGCTTAAAAAATTTTATAAGATCTTACTTATTTTTCAAAAAAGCTTGAGAAAAATTTGGAAGAATTTTTTTACGAAATTCATCTGCACTTGGAAGTGAACATCCTGGCGCAAAGTTTCGCAAAAAGCTTTGAAAAAGTTGGTTATCCATAATCTCAACATTAAGAACTTTGAAAGTAAAAAGAATGGAAAGTTCATGACATAATTTATGTTGGACTAAACCAGAATCATTTGTCACTGAATCGTCAAGAGTAATTTTTGGAGGACGTCCTCGTTTTACTGGTTTTGATGCAGGAGTACTTCCGAATGTTTCATCATGTTCAAGAATTTCTTGTTTTGGAGTCGAAATTAAATGTTCAATTGTATGTAGGCCTTTGATTTGTAGATCAGTTTCAGAAGCATTGGAAGAAGTTGAAGCAGCAATTGATTCAAAAGTTTCAGATTTTTGATCATGTTCAGCTGCAGTATCTTTCTCTTGATTTTGTTCCATTTGCTGAAGAAGAACCATTTCATTAAGATGATCACCATCAATAACACCTGAAATTTTTTAGATTTACTTAACAATTTTGAAGTTGAAATTTTTTTACCACTTTTTAAGACTTTTCGAATACTATTTTGTTGTCGAGCATATTGTAATACTTCATGTTCTTTATGATGACAACTTCGAAGATGACGAATCATTCCAGTTGTGCTACTATTTGTTGCTTTAATTGTTTTAGAACAAATATTACAAGTTGCGGCTTGTTCATTAGGAATTTGTTCAAAAAATCTCCAAACTTCTGCCGTTTTAACTGATTGCCCACCAATTCTTGAACGCTTTCGTGGCTTTTCATCTTCACCTTCATGATGTTGATTATATCGATAGGATTCTGATATTAGACGTTTATTTTTAGATGCAACAGCAGCCGCTGCAGCTTCAACAAGTGTTGGAGTTGAAATGGCATTATTATTATTATTTGATGATGCAGCATCTGATTGAGCTGCTACTGCACCTTGTGATGCAGCAGCAATTTGTGCAAGTTTCTGTTGAAGGAATAATTTTGCAATTTCATTATTAAATAATAATGGATTTAACGCTGTCAAATTCTGTTGTTGATCTTTAAAAAGTTCTAAAAATTCTGAAGGTAATCTCGGATTCATGCCAGCAAATGGAAATGTATTGGCGGATATTGCCGCCATTTGATACCACAATGAATACTGTAAGTCAGAAGGACTTGTTTTATCAAGGCCTAAAAAAGGGAAAAAGAAATGAATCAAAAGTATGTCAATTTTGATCAAAAATAAGATTCAATACAAATCACGATGTTTTGCAACACACGGCTGAAATTGAAATATCATTGCGTAATGAATGCTGCAATTTTCATTTTTTTCACGCTGATTTTGGGGACGAATCTGCAATTCGAGAAGCCCGAATGACTGCGCAACAACCTGTTTTTGTCAAAGGATGAAAAACCAAGATTGAAAGATAACAAGAAAAAAATCAAATTCATTACAAATCTCAGTATCGCCTCTGGGCACTTTAAAGGCTAACGAGAAAGACAGCTGTAAAGACAAGTTTCGAATAGGCCTTATAATGTAATGAAACAACTAAAAATGGAAGAAGAAGATGAAAGGAGAGAAAGTAAATGCCCGAAAAAAATAAAGCTCTCACGCAACAACATAGCCAAGATGTAGCGAGATTTTTTTGCTCAACCAGAAAGAGGCTGTTTTGAACCTGAGCCTCAGTGGCTTTTGATTTTTTTCTTGAAGATAGGGAAAAGTTTCGAATCGTTGCGCAGCGCAAATATACTTCCCTTAGGGCATTGAAAGCAGTTTATTAGACAATATTTAAAGTCAAAAAATATCAAAGGTGACAAGGATGGTGTTTCGTAATGAAAAAGATTATGTAATAGGCCGTTAAAGAAGCAAATCGGAATAAACAACATCAGATTTAAATCAAACAGTTTTTTATTCTTCTGATCGTCTTCTGAGGATTTCAGCGACAGCCCTATGTCACTCCCATTCTTTTTTCTTTTTTACAATCTCTACTTCAGAAACTAACGAGAGGCACTCATAGAAGCATAATTGTGAATCTCAGGAACAAGTTCCTTCATGATGATTGGGCGGACGATAAATAAGATCCAAAGAAAAAAATACATTTCAGATGCTGCTCACGCAACTATAGACTTGATTACGACCTATGATTGCGCAGTTTGACGCCACAAGCAATGGTTGGCCACGATATCAAAAGAAGAAGATGAAAGAAAATGCTTTAACGTAAAAAAAGATGAAGAGCATATGGACAAATGAAGAAGAAAAAAAAGGAAGTGGACAAAGTGGTGCACATATACCATAAAAAGCAAAAAAAAGTTAATTTGCACGAAAAAAAGATTGAAAATCTCCTGTGGCGGAGAGTGGCATTATTCAAAGAGTGAATGAATGAATGGAAGAGAGGAGAAGTAAACTAAACTGGGTGCTTCAATCGCGCAATGTTTTACCTTATTGCCAAATGGTTGTCAAAAAAAAAGAAAAGAGTACGCCTCTGGAAAAGGAAGACAAAGAATGGACGAGATATCTATCAAAAGGTTGCTGTTTTTAACGTTAAAAGAAATTTTTGAGGCCATAAAAAGTCAAAGCTATGGTAAAGAAAATGATGGGTTTTTCTTTTCAAAAAAATCTAGTCAAATTCTCATAAACTATCAAATGCAAGAAGGAAAAGAAAAAAAAGCCACCAACAGAGGGATAAAAAAAAGATCAACGAGATGATGCTTTAGAGATGCCAGCCCTCAAGGCGCTGCTGCGCGATCACAAAAAAATTTCTTCAAGCCTGTTTCAAAGATTTTTATTTGAGAAACAGAATAATTAAGGTGAGATGAAAGATTATTAAAAATAATAAAAAATTATAAAACAGACAAATAGTGTAGAAGCAAAGAAAATTATTAACGAGATTTTGGTTGAATAGTGACAAAAAATTTTGGTAGATAAGATCAGGCTTCTTTCTGCAAAAAAGCCAAAGTTTTCGCTTCTTCTTTGGTCTAAAAATAGAATCTTTTTTGATTTACACGGGAATACAAAAATAAAAGAAAGAAAAAGGGAAAGTCAATTTCGGCATAAATATATTAGATGGAAGTTGTTTATAGTATTCTCATTGTCCGGTTTACCTTGGGATTGAATGTGAAGAACGACTTGAAGAGTGATGTCTTCTAAAACAGGTTTTTGTTTTCAAGGCTTTTATCCTTTGACAATTGTCCCTATTTGGAATCCGTGCCTTCAGGAAGATAAACTAAAAAAAGAGATGACAGAAGGAGAAAAAAATATAAGAATGGTATGAAAAAAGACAAGAAAAAAAGCAGTTATTTCGAAGAAGAAAAAAAAGAATGAGGTATTTTTAAAAATGTTAAATGCAGCATAAAAGAAGCAACATAAAAAATTGAAGAAGACGAAGATGACACCAAAATGGATATAACAGATACAATGTCTAAACGCCAATGAAAATCATTGCTCTATAACTTTTCTCGAAGCGCCATTGAGGTAGAAATTTTTATTTGGATAAAAAAATTATTTTTTCACGAGAAGACATCATTGCGCCAACCGCAATCATCTATCGGCGGCAACGATGGCGGCGACACAGAATCATTGAGGCGAACAGACACGCGCGACCGCATCTCTTCACTAGCTCTTCGAGGAAAATTGTAGCCGCTGGCAATCGGGATCGGCGTGAAAAAAATATGAGGGAAAAAAGAGCACACTTGCTGAATAAAGGAGAGAAGAAGAAAAAACTTTTTTTTCTGTATTCCGATTTCCATGAGCTATTGGTATGCCTGTTCAATCTACCACCGGAATTAGTGAACCCTATTTTTTTGTGGATTGTCAATGAATGAAAATGGATGAATGATGAGTCTGACCGAAGCCGGTGGCGATGTTGCATACATTGGAAGCAAGAAATATTTCAACAGCACGGGAATATTCTCTTTTTCATAAAGCTCTCATTCTAGCAAAATATCGCGCCCTAAATATTACTACTGGAAAAAAGAAAGAGAGAGAACAGAAGAAAAGTTTAGTAGCAGAAAACTCAAAAAGCGATATTTGGTGGTGATCACGAACAATGATGGCAACAGACTCTTTTGCTTTGCAGATATACGAGAATGAAGAAAAAAAGAGAGTTGTCAAAAAAAATTTTACACACGCTAACCCAAGTCGAAAAAAAATAAAGTAATAATGCGAGACTCAAAAATTACCAGTCTATGACTTTTTATGGAGAACAAAAAAATGAGGAAGAGGGAAAAGAAGGGATTCACAATCCGTTGAAAAAGGACAATACCGCCCCTCCGGCCTAACCAAAAAAGGCGATTTTATTCTTAATTTTTTTCTCTATCGAAGGCCGAGAATTGAGAACAAGGGCGAGATCGCCATTTTAAAATATAAAAAAAAATTGAGGTAGAAACATGCGGTTCTTGTTATGCGGGAAGAAAAAAAAGTTAGGAAAAGGAGGTAGCGCATCCTTGAATCGGTATTGTTCATTGCACGAGGTCGCCATCATGTTGCGATGAAACGCGATGACTCGAGACTTGTACATTTTAAGACAGAGGAGGCAAAAAAGTGGTGTGGTGGGGGAAGAAGTTGTCTTACTTTAACTTTAGGCATTGAAGCAGTAACCGATCAAGACCATCAGTCTCCCTCAATCAGTCAAGTTCTTCTTTTTTTGTTGTTTGGGGCAGATGCGAGAAATGAAGTACTGTAATAAAGAAAAAAAAGAAGAATAAAAAAAGAAAAAAGAGAAAATATAGCGGTTATATTTGGAGGCTTTGAAAATAAAAATAGACACAAAAATATCTTAGTTTTGAGGAGCATTTCACGCATCCCCAATCCTTGAGCGTTGCACTTCAACAATAAACCGGACTTGAGGCGCCTCTATCTATGCCTCAAACGAACTTATGTAAGTCCCGGTTCGATTTTCGGTACGTGCCTTAATTTTTTTCTTCTCTCTTTTTTTCACTTTTTTCTGACTGAGTTGAAAGCGTTGCAGCAGCGGCATCAGCTCAGCCACAGGGAAATGATGAATTGTGGATTGAAGACTGAACAACAAAGTGCGACGGATCGCCCAATTATATGGCGGAGAAGAAAAAGCGAAGACCAAGTATTCACACTTTTTTTCTGCTGCTTCAGACCTCCAACAGAGACTGGATTCGGGAAGTGTTCAACGGATTCATGAAGAGGGATAGCTTAAAAGATGAAGAAGAAAAATTCATAAAAAATGAATCAAGTATTGTGGATTAGAAAAAAAAATTTTTTTTATGATCATAAGATAGATTTTGTAACAACAGAAGTTTTTACAATAGCTCGTCAAAATATTGGCAAAAACAATAGGCAAGGGAAAATGAAAATTGCATATGGGATCAAGTATGGCGCGAAATCTGCATTCCTATTTTTTTCTCCTTCTTTGCCAGATGTGGACCATGAATATACGATCGGAGCGCGCACAAAACTACCGCACAATGGCGGCTTTTTATTTTAAACAAATATGGTCATTGCGCAAATGTCTGTTGAATGGCGATACAAGAAAAAAGTATATCTCGAAGAAGTTTGAGCATGGACAAAAAAAATTCTTTAAAATATGCAAGAATAATTCAATGCTTAAATGATTAAAGCGACCTTCAATTTTGAAAAAAAAATTAACAATCCGTTATCTTTTTTTGGTATTTTCATGAAAGAAGAGACAGATGGTAGCAGCTGGTTGTCAGAAGTACCAAAAAATTATATTTTTTACTGTTAAAGGAAATACGAAAAAAACATAGAAGAATGCAAATCTCGTCTGTCAACTAATTATAGCATCACAGGTAACAACGAGGTCGAAAAATTTGACACGACAGATTTTCACCAATATATTTTTTCTTTGTTCAATTTTAAAGAAAGAAAAATTGAATAATTTAAAAATTTTAATAATTCTCTCGAAAACAAAAAACAAATAAAACCAAAATTCTTTTAACACAAAACTTTGGCGCCTTTTTTAACTTTTTTTATTAACGATAAGATCATTTTTTGCATTCTCGGGTTGATGCTGTTTACGAATTTCCATGAGTCTCGTTTAATGATGATGAAAAGCGTGTCGGGTTTGAACAAAGGTTTTTTTTCAAAAAAAGGTTCTTTTTAGTTTAGGGCTGTATTTTTGAGCGCGAAAAATGCTTAATGACTTTATTGAGCTTTTAAGTTAATTTTTATGAGGTAAAACATTATATTAAATTTTCAAAAACTCAAAAAATTTCCTGAGTCAATTGAAGTCGGGTAATAAATAGAGCGGCTTCCTCTCCAAGGGCAATTTCTGTCTTTTATTTTTGAAAAAAATCAAAAAAAAATGAATAAAAAAAGTAGTTGAAATCTAGTTTGGCCGACATGAAGGCTGCGCATTTCTCAGGATTTGTCCATTTTGTTGTCAAAAAAAATCTTTTCTATCTTTTTTTGGTTGGCAAAAAACGAGCTTTGAAAAAAAATTTCACGACTGCCTATTGACCTGATGGAAAATTCCTCAAAAGATGATGAAAAAGTTAGATGTGTTTCTAAAGGTGTTAAATTCTCTTAAGGTTTGGCATTTCATTTAAGACATCATGAAAAAAAAATAAGTTTCGCTTTGTTTTCAAAAAGTAAATTTACTTTTACTCTCATTAATAATCGTATATTGCCTAAAAGAAAATGTAACACAAAGATTATAAAAAAAGGGTCATGAACAATTGGATACGATCAAAGGTATGAGAATTTGAAAAAAAAGTCATGGATAAAAAAAGTACACCTGGGCCGTAAATTGTGCTTTAGGTCAGAAAGAATACGATAGAAGAATTTTGTCCATGTTTGAACAACCAAAAAAAAGTTATGGCACTTTCGGACATTCATCGAGAGAGGGGAATGAGAGTGCCTTAAAAACCTCACTTTAAAAAACAAAGACACTGATCCCTCCTCCTCTTTTTTCCCTCATATTTGACTGGCGCCTCAAAAAAAAATTTAAAACAAAATCATGATACTTCAAATGATTGAAACCAATATGCATGTATGTTTGGGGACATTTTAAAAGCGGTAAGGCTTTTATGATTGCAAAAAAAGTATCATCAACTTTTTGTTCAGCTGCATGTTTGTTTTTTAAAATGACCCTCAATTTCAGCCGCTTTTGAGAAAAAAGCAACACTTTAAAAAAAGGTCATTTGAATATGATATTTGGCACCAAAAACTCTTTCCTCTTTTTATAGCTATTTGAATTCAATTCAAAATCTTGGCCACTTTTTTCTTTTCTTATTCATGGGTAATGGGAAAATTTTGATGTTCATTGTTTCTTTTTTCTCTTTTTTAAAGTAATTTGCAAAAAAAAATTATGTCCTTTTTGCTGTCAAACACCTTTTTTGCTTTCTTTCTCTCTCTAAACAGCAACAACAAAAAGATAAAATTTTGTGTGAAAAATAAACGCAAAAAAATGAAATAAATAGATTTACGAGAAACAAATGTGCCGTATGACATCTTCTTTATTGTATTGTTTTTTGTGTATGCATTTAACGGCTTTTGGCAATATGCGCAACACTCTGACATTTCTGATGATTGAGCAGCGCCCATCAGAAGCGTTAGAAGAAAATAGATATAACAACAATACCCTTCTTTGTCAAAAACAAAAATTATTTTTTCTTCTTTTGACAACGGCTGGCAATAGCATCATCACTAAAGTCATCTTGCTCCATTGAATTTTTTTTTCAAAAAAAATCATTGGTTACCCATCAAAAACTGTGCGGGGTAAGAACAAAGAAAGTCTTCAACATCCTCTTTTTTCCTATCCATTTCAAAACAGCCAAAAAAAGTGACCACAAGTAAGGGGGGTTTTTTTTGCCTGCCATTGAATTTTTTCGTTGCGCGCGTATGTTATCCTTAAATGTGACAAACCGCCTCGGAACTGTTGAGGGGCGTTTATTTGATATATGGGCTTTGTATTCAACATTCACACAAATTACCGGTCACCACCACCACAGTGATACTTCTTCCCTCTTCTCATTTTCACAAATGAGGCAATGTTCTTGAAATTTAATCGAGAAAAAGAAGAGCAATTTTTTTCAAAGAAAAAGAGCAGTTTATTATACGAACAGTGAAAAAAAGAAACAAACAGAAAACGAATTACAGTAATACATTAACTGAAATGAAACAAAGACAATTAACCGGGAATGGGAATATTGAATTTTGCCAAATGAAGTTCATTTTTTGCAGAAAGAAGGCGTTCATTATGAACATAAGCTTCACAGGCGTAACACCTAAAAATGTTTTAGAAAAAACAGTAATCAAAAATCAAAATTCTACCAGACGCTTAAATCACTCGTTGAAATTGCCATAGCATGTTGAAGATTTGAATGAAAATGTTGAATTGCATGATTTTGAACATAACGGCTACAATTAACCTATAAAAGAAATAGAGTTTACTAAAGAAATAAACATAAATTGGAAAGTAATCCTATGGTGGTTACGGTAGCAACGTCTACCATAAGATGTTTTTAGTTATTATAAACGGTGTTTGATATTACCATGTAATGTTCACTCATTTTCTTATTCAATTTTACAAACTCGCCAATATTTTCTAAGACTTTGTAAAAAAATTAATTACCGAATGACAAGTTAAGCAAATCCAGTTTTCCTTCTTGCGTTTTAATTCTACAGTAGTACATTGAGGACATTCTTGATTGATATCAACTTCAAAACGAGTAAAAGGTTTTACAGCGCCAAGATGAGGACATGATAAAAGTGGTACAACTTCATACAGCATATTTTCATTTCCATCATCAGATGTAGGAGCATTAGATTGGCTGCTGTTATCAGCCATCTTAAAAACAATTTTACTTTCATTTTGTATTTTTTTCAATGTATTAAAAATATGTAACAGACAAAAACTGCGACAAAATCCTTTCATGAGATATAATATAAAATTCAGATCATAGCATATAGTACAAATAATATTTAAACAAACATTTAAAAGTAACAATAAAAACAATTAGTAAATGGATTAATATAAGGGTAAAAAATTAAAAAAAGCTAACAATATAATAATGTCTCATAATATAACAAAAACCTAGAAAGGATTACGATAAAAAATTAATTAATGCGACGAATAAGAGTTCGTAAATAATCTTTTGTTGGAGATGGATTCTTTAAATAGCATTCAATAACACTTCGAACTGCAGAATCATTTTTGCGAATTGGTGGACGTGAGGGAGCATTTTTATCACACTCTTTACCATATAAGATATCAGCAACATAAAGGCCAATTGGATCCTTTTCTTTTCCTAAAAACTTTTAATGAAATTGGTGATAATATAATAAGAAAGAATTACCATCAACAATAACCAAAAGTCGATTATTAAAGATTCCTTGCATATGCCAAATTAAATTTCGAAGAACTGTTGGATTTCCATATGATTTTCCATCAACTTCATTAAGATTGAGGCAAAGAATGCAAAGATGTGGTTGAAGATCATAACCAACAGGAATAATAAACTAAAAATAGTAACAAAATAGATGGATAAAAGCTGAAAAATAAACAGAAAACAAACTCTATCAATAATAGCCATAAGACCATCATCATTAACACTCTTGACCAAATCACATGGAAAGTAAGCTGCAATAATTCAAAAATTATTTATTGTAATGGTTTTTTGGAAGTATAACAAACTTTGAGATCCATCCTGAGGATCACCAACAGCAACGCTGAGAACTCGGCATCTTTGTGAAAATGGTGAGCAGTAGAATGAGAAACCCCATTGAACAACCATAATTCTCCATCCCTTTTTCCTCATAGCATGCTAAAATAAAAATATTTAATATGTTCCTACATAAAAAGGTGGACGAACTCCAAGAGTTGCCTTCATCAAATCACAAAGTTTATCAAATCTCTTTGGTTCTGGATCATTCTCTTTTTCTTCAATAATAACACCATTTCGAGATCGCTTTGGTTGAAATTGAGAACTTTGTGATCCATTTGATGTTGGAGTTGTTGAAGACGAGGTTGAAGTTGATGGGCCAGCATCAGAACTTGAACATTCAACACCAGTTCGACCAGTTCTAGGACTTTTCCGTTTTGGTACCCAATTATCATCATCAAGTTCCAATTCACTGCTTCCATTAGTCTTTGATGAAAGTTCACGATGTCGAATGGCATATACAGCACTCATAAAAGGATATTCTGTATCAGCAAATTCATCGATAATCTATAAAAAAAATTAAATTAATTTAATGACATGGCACGTACATATTTTATACAAATGTTAATAAAATTGCGCATTTTAAAATTTAATCTACTTCTTTATAAGTAGTATTATATGAGATTTATAGCTTTTTTAAAATTTGTTCATAACAAATGTTAAAAAAAGTAATATGCTTTTTTAAAAAAAAATAAATCTCAAAATTAGACAAAAGATTTTTTGTTTTCCACGGAACATTTTACAAAAAAAGCCGTTGGTTACCACCAGAAAGAAGCTAGTAGTCAAAAATGTAATTTTGGTAACTTTTTTTAGCCTTTTCCTTGTTAGTATTGACATAACAATCTCGGGAATTCTATCAAGGTTTTAAAGCTTTACGTCGTCGACGTCCTCGGTACACACCTTTCCTCAAACAAATAAATAGTCAGCTCATGAAAAATGATGGAAGAATAAAAAAAGTATAAAAGCGTAAATGAAAAAAAAGGAACTTTTTGTGTTTTTTTTAAAATTTATTTTCAAGTGCGCGTATTCCTTTTTTCTGTTGTTTTTTTAATAAATTTGAGATTTTGTTTTTTGCATCCCTTCTCCTTAATCGGTAGCTTGGTTGCTGCCGTAAAAAGAAGAAAAAAGCGCTCCATGTTGGTTTTAAATGATTCATGCTTAAAATGTTAGCTTTTTTACTCTTTTTTTTTTTTAGCTGCTTTGGTAAAATCTTCTCATTCACAGTTTTTTTTATTCCTCCCGCAAGCTTACATTTGTAGTAAAAAAAGTCCATGTGAATTTTAGTTTTTTAAATTTACATTTATAAAAGGCGAGCGAGCGTGATCAACCATTGTTCATTGATGTCTCTTTGGAAAAGATCGCAAAACTTTTTTTTATTATAATTTTTATTTTTCAGATTAAAAATGGATAAAAGTGAAATAACTTGGAAAGATATTGAATACAAAATTTCAAAGAATCAAGCAGATTTGCTTACAACTGAAATTCTTGGAGATTTTCCATTTGAAAATACGGGTAATGAACTAAGAATTCCACCATGGTTAAATATGCTTCAAATGAATAATTTAATACCTTTAATTTGGTTTTATATGCTATTTCGATATATTTCAAAGAAAGTTAAAAAGCATTTATGGAAAGAAGCTGTTGGTTTTAGGTAAGACTTTTTTGCTGCTTTGCTAAAATTGTAGGTTATGAATTTTCTTACATCTTACAAAGTTAAAATTTAAAGCACTACTTGAAGACTTTTTGAGTTTTTAGGCAATATCGACTTCAAAATTTAACAGTATGCCTTATACATTCTATTATGAGTGGAAGCTTAGCACTATATTTTGCTTGTTTTTATTCTGAAGCAATGTTTGAGCAACCTATGCATTGGTACAAACCATGGGCTAGATATGGCATATTATTTTCTATTGGTATTACTTTTTTTTCCTTTCTCATAAATTTTATAAAAACTAATTCTAGGTTACTTCTGTCATGACATGCAAGATATGCTTCAATATGAAATTTCTCGTTTTACCATTGAATTATTGCTTCATCATATAAGCTCAATTTTTGCATTCGTTTGTGCAGTTAGTTCTCGAAAATTTGTACCATTTGCTTATTGTGCTTTACTCATGGAAGCTAACAGCATTATTTTACATATTCGAACTTTAATGCAATTAAGTAATAATTCTTCTAAACATCATAACTTCTATAAATTTATTCAAATACTCAACGTAATTACGTAAGGCGCCTTTTTTAAAAAATTATATAAACAGAACCTTAACAGCCATTTTTTTAGATTTATTGGTTTTCGATTTGGAATTCAAACATGGCAAATCTATTGGATTTTTAGACATCATCATACAATGCATACATTTTTTGCTGCCATTGGATACGGTGGTTGTATCACATTTTTTATTATAAATGGATTTTTGTTTATGAGAATTTTGGCTGCTGATGGAATGCTTGGTGAATACGGTCGTAAACATGCAGCTATTAATCGGTTCGTTTCTATATATTTTATTTGTTCATTAAAAAAGCTGTATTTTTTCTTTCAGGGATGATGACAGCAATGATAAAAAAGATTAACTATTTAAAAAAAAATATTTCTCTTAATCTGATGATACTCGCTTTATGTTTTTTGCTAATTTTAATAAAAAATACTTTGATCGTAGAAATTAGGAACTTACGGAACACAAATCTTCATATTGATTTGCATGTGGATCAACAGGAATATTTTTAACATTGTACATTGGAAATTCCATATTAATATTATACAATTTTGTTGTTGGAAGTCGGATAATTTGTGGTGAATGACCGTTGAGAAGATTTCGAAGATTATTTTGATTAATATTTCCAGTTTCTGTAGATGAAATTCCAACATGATCATAAAAGACTGGTAAAACTGTTTGATGTCTTAAATTAGTTTTTAAAAAAAGAAATATTACAAAATAGATAAGGTACTTACGCAGTAGCAACATATGGGGCTAAATCATAAAAGCTATAAACATATGGCCAGTCTTCACGTAATGCACCAATTGCATTCATACAACTTATTACGGTACTAGTACGAGGGCCTTTATTATATTTAAAATATGGTGGTTTTTCTCCAATCATAACGCTGTAATAAGAGAAATATTGCAAATTCGTTTTTCTCATAATGTTTTTGACTAAGTTCTTACCGTAAACACATATCAACACATAGAGCAACAGCAGAATGATTATAGCCACCTTCAAGGATTGCAACAATTTTTCCATTACACATTGGAGCTAATTGATAAATATAATGTGGAAAAATTTCTGGATTAACATCCATGTATCCCTTAAAAGTTACAGTAAGACAATGTTAAAAACAATGGGAAGAATTCTTACAATTGGATCACCAATGCATGCATCAAAACCTGCACTAATAAAAATCATATCAGGTTGAAGTTCACGAGCAAAAGGAATTACAACTGTAAAAAGAATGTGAAGATAATCATGATGAGTTCCACCGTTTTCATTAATTGGAATATTAATATTATGCCCACGTCCCCTTCCTCGACCAATGCAATCATAATCAGAGTAACGTTTATGAGGCCAAAAATTTCCATGTTCATATCGATGAATAGATAAATATGTTACACTTAAAGAATTTTACTAGTTTATTTTTCAAAAATATGTTTTTATAAGCGCTTACCGTTCATCATCATAAAAAAATTGTTGTGTACCATTTCCATGATGAATATCAAAATCAACAATTAAAACTTTTTTAGCATAATTCTTTTCAACTGCCAAATGTGAACAAATTGCAACATTATTAAGGACACAAAAGCCCTGAGGGCAATCATCATGTGCATGATGACCAGGCGGTCTTACAAGTGCAAATGCATTCTTTAACTAAATTTTATAATTGAAATTATTTTTTTAGGACAAAGTGATTTTTGTAACAACTTACTTCTCCTTTAGCAACTTTGCTTGTCAATGTAACACAGTATGCTGCAGCTTCATAGGCAACTTTAAAACTATTTGGTGTCATTGCAATTGAGTCGTAAGTTCGACAGAGATCATCAATTTCTTTTTGCGACATTTTTTCGAGATTCTTTAAAATTTGTAAATATTTTTTATCATGAATTTTTTCAAGGATAAAATCAGTTAAAGGAAAATCAAGCTGTTCATCATGAATCGATGGATCCTAAAAAAGATGTTTTGAAAATGTTGAAGATTTTCGAAAAAATAGAAAAAATGGCATACTGTATAATCGGCAACATATTCATCAGCGTGAGTTTGTCGAATTCGATCCACTGATAATTTAATACGATTTTCATTTTCAGGATGATTTTGATTTACAGTATTTTTGTGATAAATATGTGAAGGGTTAAAAGCAAAACCAGTGAGATGCTTGAACATGGTCTCTCACCTAAAGCCAAAAATTGTTTTAGAAAAATTACAGTAATCAAAAGCTCTTGTGTGGTCTATTTAAAAAAAAAACAAAGTTTTTAAACAACGACAAACAACAACGCCACATCTAAAGCATCTGTGTACCTTAGTGAATGGGACTGAATGAATAAGAAAAATGAAATGGAAGAAGTGGTTCAAAAGAAGTTAATGTGTAAAGAAAGAGAAAAGAAAATCAACGGACATGCAAATGAAGCAGTTCTAAAGCGTACGTAATTGAAGACTTTCACATATGATAAAGTTTTTTCTTCTCTCTTTCTTCTTTCTCTTGCCTTCTTTCTTTTGATTCAACATATGGCTTTTTTTCAAAGTGCTAAAGCATTTTGATGATGACCTTTCAAGCATTCGAAAACTTTATTTTGCATACGGATACTTTTTGTTCGATGGGAAAAAAGATGGACAACAAGGATGATGAAAAGATAGATGAAAAGAAAAACTTCAAAAAAGGTCTTATTTTTTTGTGTAAAAAGTTTCTAACACATGTTTTTGCAAAAAGGTTACTCACCAAAGTTCAAATCGTAAATAAAGACAAAGAAAAAAGCTACAGTATGATTTTTTGTCTTTTCCTTATAAAATCTAACAACGAAGCTACAGTATCATGCTACTTAAAAAAACTGACACACAAAACTGCCATTTTTATTGCATCACTGTTAAGTTCAATGCCATTTATTATGTACATTAAACTTAAATTTTATCTAAATTAAAACCAAAAAAAGAAGAAAAATATTTTTATCTTGTCTAAAAATCAACCTCTCCGTCTTACTTTGTAACGAAAAAAAAAGCTTAAGAGAAAAAAAAGCTATTGTGGAGGCTATTAGATGGAAATTCCACGTATCTAATCATTAAATCATTTAATAAAACAAAGCTCTGAAAAGTACACACATGCAACATAATATTTACAGCACTCTAAATGTTAAACAATTTAAATACGATGGATGTGTTGTTATGCTAAAATTGTTATCATTTTTAGAGACTTTTTATTTCTAATTTATTAAAAAAAATCTTCCTTGAAATTATAAAGAATTCGATTAAACCTGCTGTGGTCTCGACTTCTTTGTTCTTTATACCTCATTTTTCCGTGCTTGTTTTGCGTTTGGTTCTATAAAAAAGCTTGAAAAAATATTTATGATTTTGAATTAATACAATAGATCTTTTTTTGTTTTAGTTTTCTATTGCTTCTCGCGCTTTAATATCTCTCTCTTTTTTTGGTTTTCAACAAAGTTTATAAAGCTGCAGCTATGGAAATTCTGTATTGAGAAGAAGCATTGCTTTTTTTTAAAAAAAAACTAGATATCCCTTTTTATTTGTTAATTGATCTCCTTTTTTTTAAAATCCTAGTTAATTATATTATGTCGAAAGAGCTCAAAAGTTTAATATCAGATATAACTGACGAAGACGAAAAAGAAGCATTGAAGGTAAGGAACGTTAAATTATACGGTAGTTATTTACTTTACTCCCTCTCCTCTTGTTGTATAACTTTCTTTATGAATATACTTTAACAAAAGTTAATCACACTCAAGATATCCCTTATCTTTATCACATTTTTTAATTTTCCTGTTATTTTCATCGCCTAAAAAATCAGGAACTTTTTTCCTCTTCATAAAAATGAAAAAATGGGAGAGTAGAGTAAGTAAATAAGTGCCATTTTGTATACTATAAAAAGATACACAAACTGATATTAAGATATCCCCAAATCGTTCATTACCCATATCAAATACATCTCCTCAAGTATTATGGTACATTCATACATGTTCATTAATATTTTTAACAGTACAACAAACACTTCAACCATTATTAGTACGAAAAGCTCATAATGAAGCAGAAAAAGCTGATACTCCAATTGTTGATTCAACAATTGTACTTATTACTGAAATAATAAGATTATTAATTTGTTGCTTTTATGTAATTTTAAGTAATCAATCATTTAAAAAGTAAGTGATTAAGCAAGAAAAGCAAAAACAAGCCTTTAAAAATTTCTTTCTTTTTTAGAGCTTTTACGGATATATATTCCGTTTTTGTAAGTAATAAAAAAGAAACTTTTAAAGTGTGCGTGCCAGCGTTAGTCTATGTTGTACAAAATAATTTATATTTTTTTGCATTAAAGCATTTAGATGCAACAGTGTTTAGTGTAAGTTCTTTTTTTGGATAAATTACCTTTCTTTTCTGATTGAGGATACATAAATCTTTTTCTTATGCAGATAACATATCAGCTTCGAATATTAACAACGGCATTATTGACAGTGCTTATATTAAAAAGAGTATTTTCTAATGTTCAATGGGGTGCGTTAGTTGTATCCCTTATTGGAGTAATATTTGTGCAAATGTCAAATCGTCAATCTCCAACAAGAATTGAAGAAAAGTATTCTGACCAATTTATTGGTCTTACAACTGTTCTTGCAATGTGTTGGATGTCGGCTTTTGCGGGAGTATATTTGGAAGGAGTTTTTAAAAATAGTACATGTGATATATGGCTACAAAATATTCGTCTTAGTGTAATTACGTTACCATTTGCAATTCTTACAGTTGGACATGATAGAGAATTATTACAAGAAAGTAAGATTTTATATATCTTAAATATATTTTTTGTCTTCCCTCTCTCTAATTGTTATTAATTATCTATAGACGGATTTTTCTATGGTTGGAATTGGTTAGTATGGACAATTGCAAATTCAAGTGCAATAAGTGGAATAGTTGTTGCAGTTGTAATGAAATATGCAGATAATATTAAAAAGAGTTATTGCCAAAGTATTGCTCTTGGTGGTACAGCTTTACTCTCAGTTGCATCAGGGGATGTACAAGCAACTTTTTTACTATTTTCTGGTGTAACATTAGTTATTCTATCAGTATTTCTATATTCACTATATCCTCCATCAAAAGTAAAAGCAAAAAATATTGTAATCACTGTTAACTTAAAACCCCCAATTCAAACACGTGCCGAACTTATAAGTATTAAAAATGTAAAATAAATAAAAAATAATTTTTTTCACTTTCTTATCTTTTTCATTTCTACAGTTGCGCGACTTTTAAAGAAAGGGAAAAGAGAAATGTTTTTCAATTAAAATAACAAATATGAAGTGCCAACGGTGTCAAATAGGGTTTGAAGGGGTTTTGGATAAAAAAATAATATTTGGATGCTAGGCAACAGATGAAGGACAAACTAACTGCGCCTCCATCTGTCAACAAAAAAATAATAATAAATAATCAAGAAAAGGTCAAATAATGTATTTTTAAAGTTTTTAGGTAAAAGTAAGAAGGTTTAATACTTAAAAATACGAAAAACAAAAAATTCAGTCGATAACAAAAAAAGCATTTTTAAAGCCAAATGGACAAGACTGACCCGGATTTTCGAATAAACTAAAAAAGCTGTCAACCAATAACAAAAAAAAACACATTGGCGACGCGTTCTTTCCTGCCATGTTAAACAGATGTCAATCGATCAATTATCGTTGGACCTCGCTTCCTCTTCCTCACCATCTTTGTTATTATTAGCATTATTTGGTTTTAGAATATGGAACTTATAATTTTTTACAAAAGTTTGCTGAAAATAACAAAAGTTTAGAATAATTAGGATATTTCTTTGACTTTTTATTTGTTCCTCATTTTTTTCTCCGAACAACAATTTTATTAGTTTCCTCCTGTTGAGGGTGAAAGAGGGAACACAGCTGATGAATCATATTCGGGTTAAAATTCAATAATATTTTTTAAACGTGAAATTGATGATTTTTTGTTGCTTTATTTTTTTAAAGTTTTATGAATAAGTTTTTAAATTAAGCTTTCAGTTTCGTTTTTTACAGGTTACATCTAAATACGGGTGACAGAAAAGATCTTATTAATTGGTCAGTTTCCGTTCTTTTAAATTGATATATTTTTCAATGGCCTTGTGAGCTGTGAATAAACAATAATTGGTGATACATACATTGATATTCCCATCAAGCTTTAACTTATGTATATTAGCTAATTGCTTTTTGTATCTTTGTTTTCCTTTGACATAATATTATAACAATGCCCAGCCGTAATTCATTTGATCCATATGACTTTGATAGTTATTTTTTTGGTAATATTTCCCGTGAGCAATCTGAATCTATATTAATGTTATGTGACGTTGGAACATTTATTCTTCGAAATTCAACTACACAGCCACAGGGATATTCATTAAGTGTGAGGTTAGTCAGTTGATGTAAATACATTTTGTATGAAAAACTATATATAGGGATTCACTGAAAGGAACTCGACAAATTCATCATTATCTTATTAACAGTGTTGAATGTGAAAATGGCCAAAGAAGATTACAAGTATGCTTGTTTTTAAAGCTTTTATATTTCAAACAATTGGACTTTTTTTCAGATGCATAATAAAATATATAGAGATATACCAAATTTAATAGGACATTTTAAAATGACTAAACTTGAACAAACTAATCTACGGGCACCTGCTCCAAGAAGACCATTAAAATCTGTTATTGCTGAACATAAGTTTGATGGACAAAATATTTCAGATTTACCATTTGCAAGAAATGAAATTCTTGAAATTTTAAGAATCCCAGATGATGGATGGTGGGTAGCAAGAAATACCTTGGGAATGATAGGCTTTATTCCGAGTAATTATGTGAGAGAGGTATTCATTATGTTCTATAAAAATTCTTAAAAATGCTAATTTAAGGATCCAACTGCTGAAGAGCTAAAAGCAGGCAGACCACGGGTTTCGAAAAATAAATTGTCTAGTTACCGGAAGAAACAGAATGCTCGTTCATTCAAAAATTTAACAATTCCTGCAATGGTCAAAGTTGTCATAGATCGAAATCCCAGTTTATATGATGCCAAAGCATTAGCATTAAGAGTTGGACAATTAATACATGTAACACAAGTAGTTTCAAATGGGGAGTGCTTTGGTACAAATCAAGAAACAGGAAAATCTGGAGATTTTCCATTAACATATGTTAGATGGACAAATCAACCAATTATAAACAGAAGCATACCAGATATCCCTCCAGTAATAAATGAAATTCCATCAAATTAATTTATATACTTTTATTTATTGTTGTTTGTACCAAATATTTTTGTTTCAAAGCTTCAGATATTGTATTATATAAATATTATCACTTTTTTATTGTGCCTTTTTTATTTATTTCTTTTTTTTTGTACCTTCAATGCGCTCTATTTAAAACTTTTTTTCCTCTTCTCGTCGATGAATATTCACACAGCTTTAAAGTTTATTACAAAATAAAGTATTTATATTATAACCTATGGTTTAAATTTTTTTTATCGTGTTTTATTGCAATGATTATTGAAACAAAAGAAATCAACATGATTCATTTAATATTCTGTAGAATTTTAGATATGAGTAATTTGTCTGCACTTGGTATTTCAACTGATATGTTGAAAGAATTTGAGTATATTGATGAATGTGTTTATTCAACAAAAATTAAAGATGGAGCATTTGATGAATTATTGGGATGTAACTGCAATGGACCATGCACTTTTAAAGATCAATGTTCATGTTTGAAGTTTAATCAAGTGTATGATTCAAATGGAATTTTAATGGATATTACAAAAAAGTAAGTATTTATATTTACTGGTTTTGTGTCGATAGCTTGTAAAACAACGAAGTTTTTCTTGAAGCTTATATTGATTCCGCTTAAAGTACTGTTTTAGTGGAATAATTGAATGTTCAGATCGATGCAAATGCAAAAACTGCACAAACAAAGTTGTACAAAATGGAAATATTCCAAATATAAAAGTATGGTAACAAACTTCTTTTTAAAAGCCATTTTCTTTTTTTAGGTTGTTCATTCAGGTGATTCAAACAAAAGATATCAAGTTATTGCTGATGAATTAATACCCAAAGGAACGTTTGTTGCAGAATATGTTGGAGAAGTGATTACGGTAAAAGAAGCACATGAACGTTTATTAGCTCAAAATATGCACAAAAATAATTATTTATTTTGTATTGATGAAGAATTTACTGATAAGAAAAATGAAATTGTTACTTGCATTGATGCTCGAGAATACGGTAATATTGCAAGATTTATCAATCATGGCTGTGATCCAAATCTTGAAATAAAACTTGTTCGATCTGATATTATTATTCCACGCCTAACATTATTTTCTAAACGTGATATTTTAATTGGTGAAGAACTGTCATACAATTATGGAACTGAATTTGCTTCAAATCTTACAGAAGGGCCGCCTTGTCTTTGTAATGCAAAAAGTTGTTGCGGATATTTGCCTTTCTCAAAGATTCTTTCGATTCAGACCAGTTAGAAACTACATATAATTTTTTTTGTTTTTTATTACTTTGTTAGATGTGATGTGTGCAATAAATTTTAATGGGCCAATAATAATATAACAAAAAAGCAGACCTTGAAAAAAGATAAATATAAACCTGAAAAAATTTAGTTTTGTGTTTAAAAATTCAGCTTTTTCATTTTTGTAATACAAATAATAATAATGTTGTTTTGGTTTACAATTTTTCTTGGTTTGACTACGGTAGCATTTGGGCAACGAGTTACTCAAGCCCCGAGAGGTGTTGAGGGAATCACTCCAATTCCCATGGAATCCTTAAATCCGCGTTTGACAGGTAATTCCTCTTTAGCATTAATGGTTTGGAAAGTTTTGCCTTAAATAATTTCAGAATTTCGACGAATTGATTCAAACAGTGACAATTCTTTGACATTCACCGAATTTTTGCTTGGTGATCGACCATATCTTGAAGTTTGTGATTAACTATTACTTTCAATGAATTACTGTACCTATCATTTTAGGCACAATCTCGTAATTTTCATAATCTTGATACTAATTCTGATGGAAGAGTTTCACGCGAAGAATTTGAAAATTTTTATCGTGATCAAGATGAAACTCATCGACGTTTAAGAAATGATGGATTTTTCAAACAATTGGTAAGTAACCTTTTTTTATAAATATTTTTATCTCCTTCTGACAAACCGGAACCGGTTCAGAGTTTAAAAGCGTCGCAGGCCGGTTCCGGGCCAATTGTTGTCAATGTGTCTGCCACCAATGACACCAAAGTACCAAATGCATTTCTCAACAAATTTCAGGTTCAGTTAATTTTCAAATTTATGCTTTTGATAATACAGTTTTAGGGAAATGTTTTTGATAGTTCACAAAATCCTCCTATCCTCTTCAATTTTCCTGCCCATCTTTTTGGTGGAACCCTCAATGGCTCTTCCAAAAATGGTTCTACTTTTAATTAAGAATAATGAAAAGCATCCCACGTTTTGAAATAATTATTTTTCTTTCTTTCTTTTTAACACATTTTTTATCGACTCTATTTTTTGTTTACTCATTGTACTGTAATTGTGAGCAGGTAAAAACAACAAACTCTGCACAAAAATATTTATATAGAGGTTATCAATAAATTTTAAGCAATAAATTATGTCTATGCGTTTTATGACTTTTCATTCCAGAAAATGGTCAAAACTATTCTACCTTGTTTAGCATAGTTGTGTGATAATTAAACATAAATCAAGTTATCACTAAAGTTCAAAGGGTAGCCGAAAATTTGTGCTAATCGTTAACGCATTTGATGAACAGTAGCATACACTCTAGACAGCTAGCTATGGGATTATTGTTTGCTGATAATGAAAAAAAGAATATGCTTTTCAAGTGTTTCTTACGTCGGAAAATGAAAAAGTTTTGTGTCAAAGACAAAGATCGATCATTTTAAAAAGGGTGAAAAAGGGAAGTAACAAACAGTAAATTTTATTGAACAAGCCTTTCAGTTTTGCAAACTTAAGCAAAAATCTAATAGCGAAATCGAAAAAAGCTTTTGATTTTTTGATTTGGCATGAAGGTTGAAGAAATTCACGCATCAAAAAAGGGGCATTTTCTTTAAAAAAATTGTCCGATACAGTCATACAGTCCGGGGAGCCATTTTTTCTTATCAGTTATCAATCACTCCATATACACACATTCACATCATTTTATACAATTTACTTCCCGCCGATTGTTGAATGAGTCCTGCTGTTGCTTTCACCTTTTTATTTTTTGTTCTTCTTCTTTGCTGACAACATTAACGTCTTTCAACAAACAAGCTTTGATTATATTTAAATGCCAAAATGGCAGCACCCTTTAGTGGAGAAGAATTTTATGCCAAAAGATCATTTTTTAGTTCATTACTTGGACTGAAATTTGGTAAACAAACAAAAACAAATGGTAATTTATTGATTTTTTCTTAAATTAAACAACAAAATGTTATTAAAATTTTAGCATCTGTGCCATCCGTGTCTACACAAAATCACCCTCATCAACTCCCGCCCCCTCAACAATATATAGGAGTAGATCAGCCATGTTCATCTCGAACCGTTTTAACTCAGCCAATTCCACAACAAAATACAGTTTCAATACAAAATCTTCCAAATCCATATATATTACAAGATGGAGATTTTGAAGGACGTGATAGATCACTAAGTGATCAATTAGCAGATACTTTATTGCTTACATCTCATCATGCTTCACCTGAACCCCAACAATCTATTTTATCCCCGCATGATATATATAAAGAAATTGTTTGTGAATGCGCGCATTTTGATCAACAACATTGTCAAGTATTTTATTTGAGAAATTGTTTTTGAACATTTGCATATATTGATTTTTAGCCTCATCATCAACATCAAGAAATGCATGATCATAATTATTACAGTCAACAACCACAAATGATGCAAGCTTCAATGCCATCACAACAACAACATCTACCACCTCATCAGCAACAACAGCAGCAGCAACAACCTCAAAATATCCCACCATATTATCAATATTCTCCTTCACAAATACAGTATCCTATTGAACAAACAAATTCTCCCACATATTGTTATAATTGTCAACATGGAAATACATTGGATAATGAAACAAGAATTAAAGCTACCGTAATCGAAGAATTAGCAAATAAAACAAGTCTAGAAGATTTAGTTAAGCTTGTTGTTGCTGCTGTAAAAGATGCAGGTGTTCTTGGGAAATCTGATAAAAAGCAAGAATCACCTGAAGAAATTCTTAGAAGGAAACGGCAGCAGGTTTGTTTAACATTTATTAATTTTCTTGACATTTATTGCAAAAAAAATTATTTTAATTTTATGTTTATTTTTTCAGAATAATGAAGCAGCTGCACGCTATCGAAAAAGGCAGCGAGAGGCTAAAATGAATGCCGGCAATGAACTTGAT
The DNA here is from genome assembly GCA_024447215.1 of Panagrolaimus sp. LJ2400. Taxonomy (NCBI): domain Eukaryota; kingdom Metazoa; phylum Nematoda; class Chromadorea; order Rhabditida; family Panagrolaimidae; genus Panagrolaimus; species Panagrolaimus sp. LJ2400. Next base: position 7,529,448 of record JAMRYA010000009.1, on the reverse strand, counting down.
AAACTGACAACAAGAAATTCCGAATTAAAAGCAGAATTAACTTCTTTGCAAGATCAAATTAATAATATAAAAAATAGTATTACAATTCCACAGTTGCCAAAATCATAAATGAAATACCCATCAATCATTTCTTTATTTACTGCCTTCATGTTTTTTCTTTCTGAATTTAGGGTTATATTTTTTGTCATTAATCTTCTTCTTGCTATGTGAAATTTATGTAAAGTTTTTAATTAATTCATGGCAACGAATGTTAGGAAATTTAGTGTTCACTTTTTTTATTTTCTTTTTTAAATGCAGAAACACACTTATAATAATAAAAACAAGTTTTGAGATCATCTTTTTTTAAGCAGAGAGAAAAACAAACAAGACAAAACCGTATAATTAAAACCAAAATTTGTTCTGGGACATTTTTTTTAAAAGGTTTAATGCAAATCTCGTCGCTTTACATTACGACATATGCCGCCGAAAAGCCCGTATAAATATGGATTAACAACTGAATTAAAGACCATCATTCCATGAAGACAATAAACTTTATTTGCATGTTTACTGAATGTTTCAGGATCAATAAATTGTATAAGACCGAGGGCATTATAGGGTAACCAACAAATTATGTACGCAGCAACCAATAAAAAGCTGACTCTAATTGCTCGACTTCTAAAACTCCTTTAAAAATTTTCTTTTAGAATACACATCTATTTTTTAGTAATGAAAAGAAAACAAACCTATTAAGTCTTGCCCCATAAGTTATGGAATTACTTATTGTCGGCATGGTTGGCTGTAGAGTTGTCGAAGAGGATGTTGAGCCTCGATGCTCTGTTAAAGGTTGCATTGCTTCATCACTTATTATTATTTTTGGATTAGCGGCTTAAAAAGATAAAGGAAATAAACAAAAAACTCTTGAAATAAAAACATATTTTTTTCTCACCAAAGTGTACATTCGCTGGTTTAGAGATTATAGTTTCGACTGTGTCCACGCCGGTGTGGTAAGAAACTCCATTTCGGTTATCAACCGTACTTCCCGTTAAAGCAGTTGTGCGTGTACCAATTCGCATCCTTGAGGACGACATAATTGCAGTCCCGCATGTTGAATTTCGAGCATGTTCAATTGAAAATGCCAATGGCTTTGAATTTAAATATACCCAACATGAAACAATAAGGTAGCACAACTGAAAAAAAACATGTTTTTTAACAATTTTTTTCTTTTGCTTAATTATTTTTTCTCACCAAAACAATTGTAGCCGGAATCCAAAAAATTAAAAGCATATGAATAACAACGTAAATATTTTCTTCATAAAGTAATGCATAATAATTAATTTCTGTGCTATTGTTCATCGATGCTTCAGCTCTTAAAATTTCCCATATCTTAAAAAAAAGTTTTGACATTTAAAATTATAATTGATTCTTTTTTTTCATAAATTATCACCTGCATGCACTGACTCCAATTAATTTCTTTAAAAGCAAGATATGAACGCCAAACTGCAAATTGCGGAATACTGATTATAAATGCCGCAACCCATGCAAACCAAAGCATTATCCTTGTTCTTCGATGTGCTTTCTCCGGACTATGATGTGAAGAAGAAAGAACTGATAATAGCCTATCTAATGCAATACATACAATTACGTTTGAGGAAATCTAAAATTATTTTTTTTGCAATTATTATTTGTGTTTCATTCATTAAAAATCCATACTTGAAATGCAAAAGTATGTAGACATTTAACCAGACGACAAAGCAAATCTCCTCCACGCCAATCATAGGTTAACAACCAGCATGCCCTGCTTGGAACATAAATGAAGAGAACTAATAAATCAGAGTAATTAAGATGCCGCTTTAAAATATCCAAGCGTGTACACGTTGGTCTTTCAGCAATCTGCAATTATTTCTCTTTTGTTTTTTGCAAAGTTTTTGTTGTGTTAAAAGCTATGATGAATTTTAACTTTTGATAAATAATTTTTTGCCATTTTTTCGTATTTCCAAAAAATTTTGAGAAAATGGTTTGTCTTTTTCATTCTAGAGAATTTGTTTGTCGCCCCATTTTCCTTACTTCTAAGAAGTAAGTATAAAGATGTCAAAAACATTTGAAAGCCTCTTTTTTTGGTATTGAAGTCGTCGTCAAAAAATAAAGAGGGGAGAGCAAAAAAGAGATAAAAATGAAGAGACATGTACTCAATGAATGGGTGGCATTTAAAAATTTGCCAATGAATGTTAAAATTGGCTTATATTTAAAAGAAGATTATGAACAAAATATTCCCTCACAATAATTTTTTAAAAATTGCGAAAAAAATTTTAGCAAACCTGTGTATATGCAGCTAAATTAAGCGGCCCACCAACAAGAAATAAAAGTACCAAAGTTCCAAGTTCAACGTAATCACTTGCTATCGGTTCAGGAGGGCTTTCCATCTGCAAAACAAAAGTTCAAAGATAAAAAAAAACTAAAAATAGATGCAAAGAATCTCGATAACTGTAAAAGCATAAGTACAGAATAAAAAGCGAGAAAGAAAGAATTTTGCGGCAAACTCTTCTTAATCAAACTTCAACTTCAATTTCCATCAAAAAAAGGACATGCAATTTCTTTTTCAGAGGCAACTAAAAACGACGAGAGGGAATTAATTAGTCAGTAGTTTTCAACACGGAAGAATAAATGACACTTTTAAAAAAACGTATATCGAAACAAAAAAAGAATATTACCAAAAAAAGTGACTAAACTACCCGCATATTTAAAATTCAGTAAATGAATAAACGCTATAATTTTTTAAAGTTTCTCAGAGACTATGTTGATGGGTAATAATTTCAAAAGTCTAAATATAGAACTGTCACCCATAGCCTTTTTAAAAAAGCTGCTAGTACTCATATAATGAAAAAAACGAACCGCAAAAAGCTAAAGTTTAAAAATGGGCGGAACATTTTTGACAAAAAAAACACTTGACCCCTGAAGTGCATATTAAGTTTAAAACCTGAAAAAGAAAGAAAACTAAACTAAAAAAATTAATTGACTGATAAGCGTTATAGAAAATGTTAGTAAACTTGTACACAACACAGCCAAAAAATTTATGCCATAAAAAACAGCGCTTTTTATTATCCCCTTTTTCTTTTATCTCTTCCGCTTTTTTTATTACATGCAAAGTGCAATACGTTATTTATCAACATTAATTTTCAACTTTTTTAAAAGTAATAAACTCATGTTTTATGAAAACACTTTAAAGAACAAATGGTTGTTCAAAAAATTAATGAACACAAAATGCCAATTTTGAAGAGGAAAAAAAACTAATTTTCAAGGGTGCTAACTTATTTTACGAAAAAAAAGTGTGACAACCATCCTGTTTTGTCTGAGTTTTTTTTAAAACAAAATGGTGACGACAAATTAAGCAGCATAAATAAAATTTGAAATATATTTTAAATGGCTTAAAAGTCTAATCCTAAAAAAGGTAACCCTTTTTTGTTGCAGACTTTCAAAATATAAAAATGTTAAAGTCTATCAAAGACAGAAAAATGTAAAAACAAAAAAAAATGAATTTTTTCAGACAGGTGCAATTTAGGCTTTATAGTTGTCAAAAATCTTGTGAGAATAAAACTTTTTGACAAGAATTTGTTATGCATATTTTATAGATATTATTGAATATTAAAATGTCAAAAAATAAAATTTATTACTGCATTGAAGCTTCTTGTAAAACATGAGAAAAGAAGGGGGAAGAAAAAAATAGAAAAAGGGGATATTCAAGTAGCTGGCAATAAAAAATATATAAAAGAAACACTTTTATACTTCTGTGTTTATTCCTTGAATGAGAATAATCTATGCTCAAAAAACACAACACACCACTGAGAAAAAAAACAATTTTATATTCATTTAAAACATTTAAACAGTAAAAAAGTTATTCCAGAAAAAAAGCTTTTTTTGCTATTGCTTTCTTACAAGATAAAGAAACTATTTTAAAAACCACTTAAAATTTTGACGCCTTTTTTAATGTTATATGAATTAACAGCAATTTTTGTAAAAGTTTCATGAAGGAGAAATAAAAATGAAACCAAGAAACGAAAACAAAATCGAAGAAAATGAATTGAGGTGGAATTAGATTGCTTAAGAAACACGAAAAAAGAAGTTAGATTAGTAACGGAAAGAAAAGTCTGCTGCAGCATCTATATTTAGAAAGTGAAAAAGACATCAAGTGTGAAAGCTCCCTTTTTTGTTTTGTATTAGTGATCATAAAATCTAATTAAATGCAAAAATTTTAAAAGAACAGCAGTCTTTTTTTTAACATTTGTAATTGAAAACGGATTCTAAAGTTCAAGAAAGAGTAAAAATTCATTTTAACTTATTTAATACATTTCTGATATGTGTTATCAATGATGTTGTGGCTTTGATTCTAGACTTGACGGGTCACAGTCGGAAACAATCAAAATAATGAATAGAAACTTCTAAAGCCGTCAAAGTTTTTTTTAAAACAGCAATAAAGCATAATATAGAACTTACTGAATACTATGTATCCGGAATGAAAAACCAGAAGAAAATTTTTGAATATTGATGTATTCGTGACTGTAACTCAAGAAATTCTTGCACAGAGCATCTAAGAATTTGACAGACTAAGTATTTCCGGTCCAAAAAGGGAACTCTACCAGTTGTTAATAATTTTATTATAATGTATAAAGCTTATTTTTATAAACGTTATTTTTTATCACATTAAAAAACACATGTCATACAGTTTTTAATAGTATTAATGATGATATGTATAAAAGTTTGTTAAAGGCAGAAGATAAATGTGGAAGATATTTACAACAACATATTTTTAGGACAAATTTTTATGCCCCAATATTAGTATTTTCATATTTTAAATGTTTCTTGAATCTTGAAGCGACATGTTTCCTAGCAAATCTTATGCGCGGTGTACAAGAATTTCTGTTGACCTCTTGAAGGAAAATCGATTGAAAAAAAAAGAAAAGCGAATGAGATCTTGCAACGAAAACGTGTGACTTCGTTTGATCAACAACAGATTTCTTAATTTTGACATTGATTTGATTTCTTTGCTAAAATGCTAAAATCCTTTTTCAGCTTTAAAAAACTGTTTTCACTTTTTAATTTATTTTTAACACAAAAATATTTTGGTAAATTTTTTTTCGCTTATGTAATTTTTTGTCTGCTGTTTTTCGCGTGCTGCCTAAAAATTTTTTTATCTTACATTTATCGAGTTTTCTTTTTTTACTATTATCTTTTTACTTCTTTTACTGCTAAATTAATTTTAGAGAAAACTAACTATGGATTATCCACAATGTTCAGCCACTCGAAAAGTAACGTTTGTTGATAAAAATAACAATGTATGTTTCATTTTTGCTGTTTCTTCTTTAAAACGTTTATTTTTTTAGGTTGAAAAGCAGGACGAACTTGATATTGCTGATCAACTTGCACAACTTCATGTTGCAGAAGATGGTATTCCTAGGAAACCTTGTATCAAGACCGTAAGGATTTATATGTAATCATAGCGAATTTGTAGAATCTGCAGATTTAAAATGATGCTATAGTATTTTTATGTGAGTTGCCTCTATAGTTTTAATCTTAATTCTGTTTATTTTAATAGTCATACTTTTAAATCCTTAATTATAATCTGATATATAGCGCTGACAGAGGTGACTTTTTTGAAAATCGATAACATTGATTCAAATAGACGTCGATTAGAAGTCGAGTCAATTTGTTAAGGCTGTAGGTGATACATATTTGCTTTAACAATATAGACATAAAAACTCTATTGTACTTCAATTTTTAGCAATCAAATAATCGGATAATTGATAATAAACTTAAACGTCGTGTATCTTTTCCTGCAAAAATGGTTGATGTTCGTGAATATTTGCCTGAATCTGATAACAGCGATTTTCGTGGACCAGCAAGTAAACGTAGACGTCTTAATGATGAAAGTAAAGAAAAACAACATAATCTCTGGTGTCCACCTAAAAATTTTACTCGTAATCAAGTGCAACAGTATCCCACAATTGTTTCAAATCAACGAAATCCTTTTAATTTACCTGTTTTTCAACCTCCAGTTCTTCCACCAACTGCGACAACGTTTTGTTATTCACCTTCTTCTACTCCTCAAAGACAACGACGTTCTGCATTGTGTGCAGATCAACGAGTTATTCATAATGCATTACAATCTCAATCTTCAACAAATCAAAGTATGCAAAGATATATTTCTGGTTATCAATCTTCTCAATATAATCAAATTCAACAATCTTCTGGAATTTTTGCAAGTCGAACTCGGCGTTCATATGAAAGCTTCTCTGGTCCATTTGGTAGAATCTATATACGTAATCGTTAAAATTCTTTCTTAGTTTTGTTTTTGAAAATATAATCATCCTTGTTAAGTTTTAAATATCAAATAACTTTTTTTTGTATCGTATAATGTAATAATGTCTCTTTCTTTTTTTTCTGTTGTTGTATAAATAAAAAATTGTTTTTTTTTCTATAAAATAAATATTTCTCATTCCAAAAATGGACTACAAGCTGATTGTGTATACACAAGGTCACTTAAGAACGTACAGAATTTGTTCAAATACAACGTTTTTTTTAAATTTGAATTTTAGCTTTTATTATTTAATTTTAATATGTGCGAGATTTTTGATAGAAATTCATGCGAAAAAGCTGCAACATTCTTCAAATTTTTAATTCTTTATTTATTCCATCTTTCATATTTAACAAATTCAGAAAATTGTTTATTCCACTTACAAACGATATTTTATTTCATATTTAGTATAACAAGAATAAACGAGTATAATTTCATTTTTTGAGTATTAATTGGTTAATATGAGTTGTTAACACGAAAAAAACTAAAATAGAATTTTCTTTGTCTTAAAAATACAGTAACCTCTATACGTTATAATGAAGAGCTCAATGAATTGGAAAAGATAGTAATGCAACAAGTTTAAAATTTTACCAAAATATTAATTTTTAAAATTAAAATTATTGATTTAACTGTTTTCAACAATAAAAAATTACGGTATTTACCTTTATTGTTTGTCCATTCCCAGCTGTCTATTCCTCCTCTTTTGTCATTTTTCTCCCATCAAAGAACTGGTCTTAAAACGAGCATTGTTGTTTCTTTTCTATGTGAATCACATAATCAGTCAAACAGGACAGTTGCGCGGATTGCCTTTAAAAACGTGACTGATTTATATTTTTGTAAAAATTAATATTAACAAATGATATAATTTATGATTAACAGATATGGTCTGGACAAAACCGGATAGTGTACTTGTTAGCCAGCCATTTTGGTAAAAATTAAAAATTTTGATTAGCAATGATATATAGATATCTGCAAATTTTCAGGGTTAATGAATGTCAAAATTATTATTTCTTATTACAAAGACGTAAAGGACACGGCACAAAGGGTATTGGATCACTTTTTGTTGCAACAATTGATTCAGTGTTTGATACAAGACCTGCACCATTTCGTATCCTATATCATCATGAATCAGTTGATACACAGATATCCATTGGTATATTTTATTTATATTAAATTTGAGAAAACATAAGTAATTTTTTATAGTTATTGCAATTGCAATTCATCATGCTGAAATTCTTAAACATTGGGAGTGGCTAGAAGCAAACGTTCTTCCAACACTTGGTAAAGATTTATATACCATTTGTTCAAATAGTTGATTAAATGCAATTTTTTAGCTTCATTTGACTCTGAAGATGATGTTAGAAAATTTGTTATAACAAAAATTGAAGGATTATGCAGTATTGAAGAAAGTGGAATGCGACCAAATGGTAATCAGCATTATCTATACTATTACGATACATTGAATTAAACCATTTTAGATGAACTTGAACATATATCAAATCATGCAGTATTACATAAATTTCATAAAGTATTTGATCTTCCTCCAGAAGAAAAATTAGTTAATTGTAATGAGCTTTTGTGTCTTCAATTTCTTGTAATGTTGAGCTTTCAGATTATTCATGCTCGTATTGGAAAGGAAAAATGCCGAACCAAGGAAAATTGTTTTTATCCGTAAATTTTCTCTGCTTCTATTCTTTCATTGTTGGAAATCAAACAAAAATTAAAATCCGCTGGACGGAAGTTATTGTAAGGTTTATTTGATTTAAATTTTAAAGAAATAATTGTTTCAGAAACTTGAAAAGAATATGCCATTTTTGCTTCCCCAGTCAATTACTGTAGTAACCCGAAATGATTCATATGATTTTTCAATGCTTCTTAATTTTGATGAAACTTATAAATTAGCTTCACAGCTTGCAAATCTTGCTATGAAACAGTAAGTTTTTGTTTTCTACCGTAATCTTAGAAAGTGGTATTATTTTAGATTAGTTGAAGAAGAAGGATTTAATGAAGATCCCGTTCTACGGCATAAAATGTTATCCGAAAGTTCCAGGAAAAAATCTACTAAAAATATTGTATCATTTGTTAAACGTGATTTGGATGCTCGACAACGAAGTGAAAATTATCGGTGAGTCATTTCATTGATTTATTATTCCTTTTTAAAAAATATTTTCCTGCGCTATTATTATGCATTTTTTAAAAAAAAGAAAGGTTTTTAAACTCAAAAAAATATAAAAGAGGGTGAAAAAATAACAATAGAGACACGCACACAAAAAAGATCACATGTTTTCATCGCGTATAAAATTAGACGTAAAATCAATAGGCAAATAAGAAATTGTATATTGTCCGGTATAATAAAGTTTAAGTAAATCTTCCCGTTTTGGGCCAGGCTTCAAAACATCAATAATCCATTCTAAAATTGCTTCATTTCCTGTTCCAAAATCTTTTCCATAAATTTTAAATAATTTTGCTAAATAGATTACACTTTTTTTACAATCAATTCGCAGATATGCATCTGATTCTAAATGCCTTTGAGCATTTAAATACATTTCTTCAGCAACATTCTAAAACAGTAAAATATTTTTCGTTCGAAAACTGGCTTTTCCTACTTTTGTGGAATAAGCTAAAATTGCTGGAGTTGACATATTAAAAGTATTAATTGCAAAATGAACAAGTGGTTCACCATACTGTATGCTATACTACAAATCTCAAGTTCAGTTACAGTATACTTTTTTAAGTATTAAACTTTTACCGGTCTTCTTTGATCTTGCTTTCCAAATGGCTTCCAAAGCATACCGAAACCTTTTTGATTTCCTCTTAAAATTCCATTAAAAATTGATTGAAGTGAATATAAATGTTCTCCAATTTGATAATAAATACTGTAGAGGTATCTCCTTCTTTGCCAAATTGTTGTTGGTAAACCACATTTATATGTAATATGAATTAATTGCATATTATAACAATTTGTAAAAAATGCCAATCTGCTTTCTAAAGATGCTTTTTCAATATTTAAATGTACTGCTTCTCTCATCAAAATCATATAATGTTTGAAGTCTAAATTATCTTCCAATCTTTCAATAAAAATTCTCTAAAACTATCAACGGTAAAAACAAGCTTTTTTGATAAAAGAATTTTGAAGGCTTACTTTTTTACTTTCATCTAAGATAGCATCATAAATAGGATCAATAAAAAGTTTAAGAATTTCATTAAATTCTCCCAAATCAGTTGGAAATTTATTTGTTGGAGGTTTTGTACAATTTAGGGGGCCAGAATTTGTTTCATCAACAATTAAATAATATCTGTAATTAGATTATATTTTAAAAACGCTTTGAAAATTAATGATGACAAACCGATCAGGATCAAAAGAGAATGCTTCTTCATGAGACATTTGATCACTAAAATGTTTCTCAATTAATTCTTGTCCAAGTTCAAGTGCTTCACTTCTCCCTAGAAAAAAAGTATTTCTTTTTACAATTTGCAAATATTAATTCTTAAAAAACTTACTTATCTTTTTTTCTCTCATAATCCATCCAATAAAATCTTCACCTTTAAATGAATTTCGATAAGTTTTTGTTAAACTAACTCGATTGTCTTTGATCAAATTTGCTTTTCTCATCATTGAAACTAATTTATCATATTGTGTTGGAATCCATTCATTATGTTCGACCTTGTCTTCTTAAAAAATAATATTTTTATTGTAAAAAAATTAAACTACAAAAATTTTTTTACCATTTTCTTTTATTTTCTTCTTTGCTTCATCGATTATCAAAAGTTTTGGAGCATTTTCTGATGCTTCAATATTTTTTGTTTGCTGAATTAATTCTTCCCATTCTGTGTTATTATTCATCTATAAAAATGGCAAAAAAAATGAACTCAGTCAAATGTAAAATGCAAGAAATGCTAACCAGAGTTAATAAATCAGAATATCCAGGAATATGGCGATCGTTGAAAAAAATATGTGGGGTAGTAATTTCACCTTCAACAAATTTAGAAAGTTCTTTCAATGCCTAAAAAATACTTTTTACAAAAGTAAAAAAAAACAAACATTATCAAAGAAGTGATTGTTCCCTGAATCTCTGTCACCACATAAAGGGCAAACGTCATAACTCACTTTAAAAAGCGTTTTTTGTTTGTTTTGGAATCAAAAAAAGAAAAGAAAAAACAATTTTAAAAAAAACTTAAAATTGTTTCTGAATTTAGTTAGGTAAAAAAAGGAGGCAAACATACATTTGGTTCATCATCAAGTGGGACATCAATAAAAGGAATTTCCATTTCTTGTAGCGTCATTGCAGCTTTCATCGATTCAATACAGTTAGCTTTTGAAAATATTACAATAGTTCCATGAAATTCGTCATTCATTTCATCAAGGATTCTCTTCAAAAGAATTTTTAAAAATTGTGTAAATGTAATCATTTTTACGTCTTTTTTGGAGGTATTTTTTTTGCCTTTTTGCCTACCACTTTCTTTGCTCCAAAAAAAGTGAATATAAATAAAAAAAATCAAACAGTCATCAAGACAATAAAAAGGGAAGACAGGGTATTAAGATGATTAAAGGCTTAATCTCAATCATCATTTTATCAAGTTAAAAATGTAATGTTAAAGAAATGTTTTTAAGTGTATTATGTGAGAGAGAGCAAAAAAGAAGGAGAAAGGAAAAAAAGGTGGAAAATTAATGTAACTGTTCAAAAACTTTAGAAAAATGACGACACATCATCATTTTTAACAGTGACTATGTTTTTGTGTAGAAAAGTTTTTTGATGATAAATTAAACCTTTTAATACATCGTTAATATCGTTTTTTAGATGCCTTTTTGCTTTGCCATTCGCAGAAAAATTAGATGGAGATACTGTATGCCGGTTAAAGACGCCATATGATAGAAAGCTGGTTCTTGGATCACTTTACCTTTCCTCTCATTTCGTGTGCTTCGCATCTCGAACAGAAAGACTCGTAACTTTGATAATCCTCATCCAAGATATTCATTCTATTGAAGAATACCGTAATATGGATGAAGGAATTAAAAATGGAATAAAGCTTGGCCTTAAAAATAAGAATTTTGTTATATTTGCTGGTTTACCGGATCGCGATAAAGTTATGGAAAAAATTATCAATTTTCGATTAAAAGACAAAGCTGAACGAAGTGTTGTTGAAAAAAATGTAAGAATATGCATTGTTTTTAGAAGAAGGGGGCAAAAAAATAATGATAACATTCTATGATTTTTATTTTACAGACGCAACCATCAGAAGAATGTGAGTCAATCATGAAAGCGCCTCTTTGCCAGCAATTTCCCTTCAAAGATCATTGCAATGATAAAATTCGACGTGCATGGCAATCATTATTTTCTGATTATGGAAGGGATGTTTCAATGTATCGAACAATTGATTTGCATAGGCTATTATTAGAAGGAATTCCGTTGGAACATCGTGGAAAAATTTGGGCAATTTGCTCTGGGGCTGAATGTGAATCATTGCTCAATCCAGGTGAATATGAAGCTTTACTAAAACGAAGTAAAGGACAAGAAAGATGTCTACTTACAATGGAAGAAATTGAAAGAGATTTACATCGGTCATTACCTGAACATCCTGCCTTTCAAGGTGGACCTGGAATTGATGCACTGAGAAGAATTTTAACAGCATATGCAATTAGAAATCCAAATATTGGATATTGTCAAGCAATGAATATTGTTGGCTCAGTTTTATTACTCTTTGCGAGTGAAGAACAAGCATTTTGGTTACTTGTTGCTGTTTGTGAAAGATTATTACCTGATTACTATAACACAAAAGTGGTCGGGGCTTTAATTGATCAAGGTATAATATTATTTTTTTTAACCAGATAAAAGAAAAAACAAGCATATTTCATAGGTGTTTTTTCTGATCTTGTTGGTGTTTCTCTTCCTAATTTACATTCAAAACTTACTGAACTAGGGCTTGATAGCATTGTTGCATTGAGTTGGTTCTTAACCATCTTTCTAAATGCAATAAAATTTGATGCTGCAGTTCGCATTTTGGATTTATTCTTCTTTGATGGATCAAAATTAATGTTTCAACTTGCTTTGGAAATTCTAAAAGAGAATGAAGAATTAATTCGGAATTCAAAAGATGAAGGAGAAGCATTATTAACAATTTCAGGATTCATGGAAAAGATTACGGATGCACGAGTGGAAAATTCTTCTGAAGTAGGTTTCGTAATTTAGGATTACTGTAGCTAAAAGTTACAAATTATAGATTTTTATTGGTCAATTAATTTCAAATTCATATCGTAATTTTGGTGAAACCTTTTCAAATAAAGATATTGAAAAGCTTCGGTTAAAGCATCGTCTTAAAGTTGTACAAAATTTGGAAGATAACCAAATGCGAAGCATTGTTAAAAATGTAGGAAAGCGATGTCCTTTGACGCAAGAAGAGCTTGAAACATTGTACAATATTGTTAAAGTATGTGTTTTCTTTCTTCTCTTTAAATCAATCCATCATCTTTTTTTCTTTTGTTTCAAATAATAAAAACAAAAAAATATGATCTTTTCAGGAAGAACATTTGCTTTCATGGCGTTCAAGAATAAATACATCACAACATCAAAAGCTTACAGCACTAATGGAAGAGCGACCCCGCTTTGATCCATGTAATCAGTCACCATATCGGATGGACTTTGAACTATTTGCACAAATTTTTCCTAATTTACTTCCCTGGCCAGTACATGAAATTTTTGTTATTCGGTGCTTTAGGGTAAAATTTATTAAATTGCTTAGTGGCGGTATAAAACTTAATGATAAATTTTTAGTTAATGGATGTTAATGAAACAGGAATTTTAACGTTTCGGGATTTGAGCTATTTGTTGGGAATTTTCTTAAAGGGTGATTCAACGGATAAAGTAACATTGTTTTATAAATGTCATCTTCCACCAGCTTTTAATCTTTCCGATCTTGATGATGTTATCAATCGTAAAAGCTTTGACGGTTTGGCTTTTTTCCCATAAACATAAAAAAAATAAAAAATAAGAACAAAAATGATGTATCTTTGTTTTTAGAAGATCAACCTGAATTAGCTGTCGAAGCAGCTTCGATTGTTGGAAGTGCAAAATCTTCACCCGTTCGAGCATCAAGAAGCTCGACATCAGTTACAGAAGGAATTACTGGTGTTGATGAAACTGCTGTTGATGCCGCATCTGAAGCTGATGAGTTATGTTCACAGGGTGGTGCATCAAGTGCAGTATGTGTTGATAGTCCCCTTCCATCAAGTCATGCATCAATGAGAGATTTGGAATTGGTTGGAGAAGAGGAAGAACTTAAACTTCCAAAAAATAAAAGTTTTCCCATTGTTGGTTCACCATATTCTGATGACTTTAGCTTACCCGATCGAGCTCCTAGTGAAATATCTGATTCATTTTCTTTGGTTGAAGATGCGAGTGATGCAATAAAAACGTTATCACATAGAATGCAATCAACGACTTTACAAGAAGTTCAACGGCGTTCTAATGAAAGCCATAAGGAACCTATTGAACCAATAACACAAGTTTGTTCTTTTATATCGCAGCAAGAAATTAATAACTAAACCTTTTAGATTCAATTTATTGAATTATGGAAAACCTTTTATGAACTTATTCCACACGATGATATGCAGCATCATCATTCACTTGCAGTTGCTGGGACTCTTCTTTTACAACTTGGTGAAACACAAAAATATCTTCAACATGGAATTCAAAAAGAAATTGATGATGCAATGAGATCATCAGCAGATGAGGAACCGAAAAATCCTGAAACCCCTACAAGTCCAGAAGGCGGGTCATCGAAAGTTGGTGATCTTAAATCATGGTAAACTTTTTAAAATAATTGCAAAATTTTTGAACCATATTTAAATATTTTTTGTAGTCTACAAGATGGTGAATGGAGACTTCAAGTTGAACATATCATTGCAACAATTCTTGCAGAAAATTCACTTTCTGAATTTTTTGAACAAAAATATTGCTTACTTGAATTGGCAAAAAAATATCGAGAAAATCCGTCAAAACGTAAAGCTTGATTTTGTATATCTTTTTTTTACATATTATTATTCATTCGTATACTTGTAACCTTTATTAATATTTTACGGGAATTGGTAGCCTTTTTTGTATAAAATATTTTGTTTTTGTAGTCAACAACGAAATGTTACAATCTGTTTTTTTTCTTGCTTCTGCTGTATTAATTTAAATTACGAAGCATAAATATATTTTACTTTTAAAATCCAGCCGTTTTACAACATAGCAAGAAAACAATTGCTTTATATGTGGAGAATTTTTTAACATTTGACATAAATTTTTATAAGAAGATAGCAAATGAGAAGCTATCCAAGAAAGGCTTTTACGACTTCCGAAATATTTTTTAGAACAAAAAGAGGAAATGACATAACATAAAAAGAGCCCCATGTTTTTGCTAAATAAAAATATGTTTTTCTTTCAAATTTTTACCACTTGTTAACAGTCAAAACAAATGTGCATAAAAGTTACACTGCAAATAACCATTAAAAATCGCAATAAATTAAAATTGTTAAAAGCATTTCTCAAAAAAAATTATTTTTCCCTTTTGTTTCAAGTTAAATTTTTCGAAGAAAAAGCGGAAGACAAAAAAGTTTAAGGATAAATCAAATTTTAGTTGAGCGCTTATTTGACAAAAAGTAGTCTTATTGCTTGCCATTTGGCTTGAATTGAAATGCAAAAAGAGTGTTCAACATCATTGTCTTAAAAAATAAGAAGTTTAAATTTATATTCTTTAAAGTTATTCTTTTTTTGTCATGTGCTAGAAAACATATTGTTTTTGATGTTTTGGAAAAGTGTTGCCGGCGGCAGCGGTGATCACCGCCGCAAACAACTTGTCAATTTGCCACCATTGAGCCGAATTGAACAAAATTGTAAGTATTTAGAATCTTAACATTAGAAAGTAAAGTATTTGAGAAAAAAGACATTTAGCTGACTTTTTTGGGCTGTTTTTGATAGTTTTTTTTTCGTTGAAAGCTAAACATTTAGTTTAACTTCTGAAGCATGCAAAGTTAAACGTCACGAGAAAGAAGAATAAAAGTCACAAAAAAACGAAGGGAGGAAATGTTTCCACTTGGATAATAGAGATAATTATTCTTTTAAAAAAAAGAAGAAGAAGCTTTGTTCTTAGGATTAGTTTTCATCTTTTTATTCATTACTATCATACTTTATTCTCGATGATGTCTGAACTTTATTTTTAGTAGACATCCAATAAGTATTTTTTAGAAATTATCAAATTTTTAAAAAAGTTAAAAAAAGTATTGATTTGCCTTTTTTTATCTCTTCCTCTTTTTCTTTTGTTTCAATAATCTTTGAAATTGTCAGAGAACTTTGCTGTCAAGAGGATTGGCACGAACTTGAATGACCGGATTGACAACTGACCAAAAGAGAGATTGTCAAAAAACCTTTTTATAATTTTTTTTCACTTTTATTTTCAAAAAAATCATTTATTTTGCAATTTTTGATTTTTAATTTATTATTAAAATTTATTATTCATTTGTCATTTTAAATTTTTTCAACTTCATAGAAAAATATAAAAATTATTTCAAACAAAAGTTACTCAAAAAAGTTAGTCTTTTTTTATTTAGAAATATGAAAATGGCTTTGTTTTTTGTCCACAAAGATTTACAGTACTTTTCATATTCAAAAAACATTTCAATTTTGTTTAACGCAACGATATAAATCTTTCCTTTTTTAAGCTTTAAGACGTCCAGATGATGAACCACGAATTGGAAGTAAAATAAATTGTGAAAAGCTTGTACACCATTTTGAAGGAACTCCAGAGGCATCAGACTTAAGGTAAGTCTAAAGTAGTATTTATCCTTCACACGCAATATGTATCAATCATTTCAGCACTTTTCTTTTTTCCTTTTAACAAATCCTGACATCTCTTTTTTGAGCCATTCTTATTTGTTATTTTTACAATCCTTTTTTTCGTTTCATTTTTTTAAAAGTATTTTTTAGTTGTCTTTAATTTTTTTTTCGGAATATATGAAAGGCATAACAACGCAAGATATATTTCCTGTCCATTTGATTTTAGTTTTATTTTGAGTGTTGAAAAAAGACTTGGCATTTATTTTATATATATTTTTTTCATTGGCTTTTCAGTGTTAGCGTATAATTCCCAAATTTAGGCAAAAAAAAAGCTTAAAAAATTTTTTAAACTGCAAAATAAAAGTAAAAAAAGCAAAGTCTGCTCGGATTTCGGCGACATGTGATACCTCAATTCTTTAACTTTTGCACTTTCATTTTATTTTAATGGAATAAAAAAAATCTTAAAGACGTAAATGACCTTTTTTATCCCAACTAACTTTTTAAACCATGTTTTTTGGTTGGTTTTTATTTCATTTTTGTGACGTGATTATTTGTACAAATTTAAACAATGAACTTTCTATTGTTTGCAAATTTATAACATTTTATTTTTTTATAAATGTTTGCTTTAACTTATTCAATTAACTCGTTTTTGGCGTTCCTTTACATATTAAAAACTGCCGCTTTATAAAATTCTTGTTTATCTGTGAGAACAAAACAGCATTAAAATACAAATAAAAAGAGAGAAAAAAATAGTAAGCTAGCATGAATGTAGCAGGTGTAAAATTATTTTTTAAAAACTTTGTTGTTTTACTTTTAAATTCTTCTTTTCTTCATCATTCATCTTTCAATTTACCCATATATATTTTTTTTCATAAAGAAAATATTATACATTCAAAAGTCATTTTCGTCTGCTTTTTTGGAGTTATAAAGTAATATCCGCTTTTGGACTCAAAAATATTCATCAATGCCATCATCAATGGTACATATAAAATATATATATATATATATATTGGCAAACTCCCCTTTAATAGATGCCTCTTTCTTTTCTCTTCATTCTTTTCTTCTTTTTTATTCTGCCAATGAGCCAAAAAAATATAAAAACTTTAACGCTTGCGCCATT
Source organism: Panagrolaimus sp. LJ2400 (assembly GCA_024447215.1). Lineage (NCBI taxonomy): Eukaryota > Metazoa > Nematoda > Chromadorea > Rhabditida > Panagrolaimidae > Panagrolaimus > Panagrolaimus sp. LJ2400. The sequence goes on along the minus strand of JAMRYA010000009.1, from coordinate 7,512,191 downwards.
GTCTGCTTATATAAACTTTCAAAAAACTTGATGTAAGCTATTTTTCCTTTCACTTCTTCTTTTTTGGTTCTTCTACTAATGATTAAAAGGCGTACATTTATGCGTTTAAATAAAGAGATAAAGAAAAAAATTATTAAAGAAACAGAAACACTTGTGTTTTTTGTGAGACAAAAAAAATCCCAAAAAGAAGGAGGTCTGTGAAAAAAAGCAAAATTTTCTAAAAATATTCCCTTATCCATATAAATTTTTTTCCTTCTATTTTTGCAGAAAAGAAAGAAATAGTTTCAATTTGTCAACTACATGTTTTATAAAAAATAAACGTTATCCTCTTTTTCTTCTTTAAGACTTCATTATCAAAAATGAATTTTTAATCTTTTTTCTTTTCATTCACTCTGTTTTTTGGCATTGCCCTATTTTTTTCTTGCTTGCTCACTATTACTTTCAAAGTTCATAACCTTTCTGTAGTCATTAAAGTTTTTTTTGAGTCTCCTAGGCATCTTCTTTTTTATTCTTTTTTATTATTTTAACATATCACCGAAATGTTAAAATCGACTATGTGTCATTAGCAGTTTTTATCCAAAAATGTGCGCAACTACTCAATGGCGCACCCTTCTTTTTTCGGGTTCCCTTCTCCCTCATCCCTTTTATTTTTCAACTGCTATGCTTTTTTTCTGCTTCAATGAAATTAAAATTCTTGGCTATTTTTTTACGTTATCTTCTATTACTTGTAGAATAAGCTTTGTCACTTTTCTTAATGAAAAAGACGGATAAGGAAGAGAAAATATAATATAAAAAAGAAGGTTAAAAAGTAAAAAGGGGGACAGATAAAGTTTTTTTGAATACTCATGATAAAACGTGACTTGAATAAGTATTGTGCAAAAAAAAATAAATAAATAAAAGGCTATTATCTTTTTCTGTTTTTATTATTTCGGTGAAAAGGATAATTGTAAACAGCTTAATTTTCTCTTCTTTTTCCTTTTTCAATACATTCATTAATTTTGTAATTAAGTTTTTATCTATCTTTTTTTGAATTACATCTATTTGATTTTTAAAAATTTAGCTGCCAAAATCTATCATCCATCATCAAAATGGCATCAAATTCAGCAGATCCCAATGTCATTGATGATGAAGCCGGAACATCTGTTGAAATGATGCATCATCATTTCAATCCCCGTGAGCCAATTTTAGAAGAAGAGCCTCCTGAGCCTCGTGATAAGCCAATTAAATCATATAACGATGCAGAAGATGTTGAAGCGAGAATGCCAACAGAAAAATCATCTTTTAAAAGTAGCATTAAAGTCGAGGTTTTTTATAAAAATTTGTTTCTTAATTTTTGTTTGAACTTTTACTTTTAAGGATATAATTTTGCGATTAAATATTGGTGGAAGTAGTTACCGTATTCGTACAAGATCAATATTAAAATATGGTCCAAATACTTTATTAGGTCGCTTATGTCGAATGGACCATGAACATAGGAGACAATGGGCAGATGGATATTTTGAAGATTCTGATGAATACTTTTTTGAACGAGTTCCAAGGTCCTGATTACCGTATTCTCTAAAATATTTCCATGAATTCTATTTTAGATATTTTGATCCAATTTATGATTTTTATGCTGCAGGGAAATTACATGTGCCAAAAGATTTATGCTTTGAAAAATTTATGGCAGAATTACGATTTTGGGCTGTATCAAAAGCAAAAATGGATGAATGCTGTTCTCCTTTTGCACAATATTGCATAATGAGAAAAATGCCTGCTGATCAACCGGTATGGAAAAGTTGCATTTTCTGGGAATAAATAAAATTATTACAAATTATTATTCTTCTTACAATATTTTTAATTTCAAGCTTTTAGAAATTATTTTTTTAGGATGATCAAGAAGATTTGCCCAAATTTCTAAGGACAGAAAAATACGATCCCGTAATTCTTATCTTACTTTTTTGGCTTTCCTATTTTTCATTCCATTGCCCCCTTTTCCTCTTTTTTGATTTTTATTTCAAAAGACTAACGATTAAACTAACAATTTATAATAGTAATTTTTTTAATTCATCATAGCATTACATTTTAATCTTTTGGGTGTTAAGTTTTGACATATTTCATCTTTTCCCTTATGGTTTTATCCTAATACATTAAAGAAAAAAACAAATAAACAAATAATAAAATCATTCCAAGTGTTTTTTAAAAATGAAGATTATTCTTCTAAAAAAAGGTAATAAACAAGTATTAATCTTTTTAGGAAAAGGATCATTTTATTGGATTAAGATGCGCCAAAATAAGACGTCGACTATGGCTTATTCTCGAAGGTCATTCGCATTCAAAATGGTGGAAATTATTTGAAATAACATCAACTTCATTTGTTGTTTTGAGTATTGCAGCACTTATTTTGGGTTCAATACCTGAATTTCAAGTACCTGAAATTCGAAGTAGTAATTTACATGCAACTATGTAAGTACGATAGAGCTTTTAGAATCCAATTGCGAAATTTAACGCAACATTTTTGACGCTTATGTTAAGTTAAACAAAAAAAACGATTTATTAATTTTCGGTAAATATGTCCACGGTCATTATAATATTCACAGTGCTTCTGAAGCATGACTATTCACGAATAGATATTTTTCAAATGAATTTTTAATGCTTTAAGGCAAGCTTTATAATAAATATACCGTGAGACAGACTGAAAAAAATCTTTTAAAAGAAATTTAAAAAAAGGTTTTTGTGAACTCTGAGAAGCCCACGAGAAATTATATAACACAAATATTTTTGACATGTCAATAGTTTTGTATGAATTTTAAAGTACAATATAACCTCACAAAAGCAGGTACCTACGTAATTAATTGATTCCTAGTGTGCAGAGCTAAATACATCTTACAGCTTTAAATGTCAATAATACTTTAGGGTTCCTGCCACATTTCCAACTTATCCAAAAGTGAACGGTTATACAGTTTCAACAACAACTGTTGTCAAAGATGGTGATGCTTCAACTGTAGAAATGGTAGAACACCCAATTTTTAATTATGTTGAAAATATTTGTGTTGTTTATTTTACACTTGAATATTTACTTCGATTATGGGTAGCACCAAAAAAACTTGGATTTGTTAAAGAATTTTTAAATATTATTGATTTATTAGCTATTATGCCTTTTATGTTTGAAGTTATACTGATTTTGGTAAGTTACGAGAGAGAAAAAAAGAAAAGAGGTCATAGATATTCCAAAAAGCATTAAAAAATTGTATGTTTACATTTCTTTTTACAATCAAAATGTAAAGAAAAAAGCGGAGCGTTCCATGTTTCGTTTATATAAATGGAAATGAGAAATATACAGTATACGAACCTAATTTACATCAAATGAAATAATGTTTGCCACTTTAGGTTGGAATCAGTGGCGATAATGTTAGAAAAGTTCGATGGGCATTTTTAACAGTTCGGTTACTTCGAGTTTTAAGAGTTGTTAGAATTGCAAAATTAGGACGTTTCAGTCCAGGTAAGCAAATTTAACACATTTTATTTATTCATTTTCGTTTATCGTTGCTTTTTAAAGGTCTCGCAAATTTTGCTTTAACACTTCGCAAAAGTAAAAAACAAATGCAAATGGTGGCTATTGTATTGCTTACTGTAATAATATTCTTTTCAACATTAGTTTATTTTCTTGAAAAAGATGAACCAAATACTCAATTTACATCAATTCCGGCAGCATTTTGGTGGTGCTTATTTTCTCAAACTAAATGGGTTCCACAAACTGCTGGTAAGTTTTTTAGTTAAAAATAATTTTGATCTCTTATAAAATGTCAATTATAAAAATATAAAATTTTTAGCTGGGAAACTGGTTGGTGGTGGAGCAATTATTTGTGGTAAAATTTTTCTTTTTTAAATTTAAAAAATAGGGTTTTTCTAGGTGTAATGGTGCTAGCCTTACCAATTACCATTATGGTATGTTTAAATGTTTCCCAACTGTCCATAAAAACAAAAGATTTTTAGGTATCCAACTTTATGCAAGTTGTAAAATTACGTGAAGAAAAAGTTATTAAAAAATATGCTCAACAGCATGGAGACCAAGTCTAATAAAAATTATGATTTCAAAAATACCAAAAAAAAGCTGTATCTCTGGTTCTTTACAAATAGATCTCAAATGATTTAATCAAAAACTTTTTTATAAAAAATTGCAAAAAACAAAATAAATGAAAATCAACTAACATTTTGCTTTCACATAAACACAAAAATTAAAATGAGATATCTTTAAAAAATATATATTTGCAATATGAATTTAAAACTCCGTTTTTCCACGATTGAGGGAAAACACCGAAAAAATATAAGTGGAATGCTTTAAAAAATTAATAAGAAGTTTTATGAGGTACTGCTTCGAAGGGCTGTTATTTTAAGAACACCAGATCTAAAATTTATAAATTAATAAATATCAGCCGTTTTGCATTTTTTGAACTTACGAATTTAATTCTGTTGCAATCATTTCACTTCGAACATCATCAGGAATTGTAAATTTCCTGGTAAAGCATTTGGTTACGGTAGTGTTATTATCAAGTGGAACTTCTTGTTCAGCTTTTATTGTTAATTTTCCCGGTTCAAGTATTACCTAAAATTTATGGCTTTATCTTAACAGTGCTACGGTATTAGGATTGTCTAACAAAAATTTTTTTAAAATTTAAAATTTCTTGAGTTGGCACTAGGAGAAAAAATAAACGGAGAATTTGTAAAAAACCGAAATAAACGGAGAAAAAATAAACCGGAGAAAAAATAAACTTTACACAAAAATAAAAACGAGAAATTACTCTAACTTATTTTAAAATTTTATTTTGACGATCTACATTACTTCCAGCATAAGTAATAAAGTAAGTTCTTTCGTAACTTCAAAAAGTTTTCGAATTCCGGGATGTTCATACGTAAGAGATCCTTTTAAAGCATAATCACAAGCTTTATATGAGTTTCCAGCTCTAACAATATCATTTTCGACACGCATAAAAACATTTCAATAAGCAAAAAGAATAGGAATGAACCTTCAGCATTCAATCAATCAATGTAATTGGTATTTGATAAAATCTTTGTGTGAATTTAATCCCCAGAGTTATCATTATTAATTATAACAGTTATTATCATAAGTTTATTTTTTCTCCGTTTATTTTTTTTCCGTTTATTTTTTCTCCGGTTTATTTTTTCTCCGTTTATTTTTTCTCCGTACACCCCCTTGAGTTAGCCAATGCTTGCATCCAAAAATATCTTAAACTTATATTTAGACGATGTAAGTAAAGCATCTGTGTACTTTTAAAATGTTTAAAAAAAACAGCCTAAAAAATCAAAAAATGTTTCCGTTAAAACCAACATTTGTGGGCAATTGCCAAAAATTTTCCTTAACAACCTTATACTGTAAAAAAGAATACCTCAATATCTTCTGGTTTGAAATTTGACATATCGACAATGGCAATAAATTTATTCTTTTCACTGATTATCTAAACGAGACTGAAGTGGTTACTGTAATCCTGAACATTTGGACTTACTTTCGAGGGCGATGTTCGAATTTTAGCAAGTTGTTTATCCATTTCATGTACAGAATTCGTGTAATCAAATGGACTACGGTATCCATTAATTTTATTCCAACCAATATATGATTGTTGTGATGGTGTAACAAATTCTGGACGATATGAAGATGAACTGTCTTGGGTGCTATCTTCTGAGGAGTAACCCCCAGAGCTTAAGGAAGATGCAGGACGATAAAAGCCTTTAGTTGGATAAGCATTTGGTGCCATCTTCTGTAACATTATAAATACCTGTGTATCAACAATAGTTCTCTTTTTTATTCAAACAAATAAATGAAAATAAAATATAGAGCACGAAGAAGAAGTTGATGTAAAAAAGATCTTCCATTAATTTTATCAGTTTTACGCTATTAGAACATTCTTTAAATTAGGTTATATTACAACTATGATATGGAAAAAATGATTGACAGTAAAAGGAAAATAATAAAGAAAAAATAGACTAGTCCAAAAAAGAGTCAACTTTGCAGAAAGTAAAGACTTGACACAAAATAGCGTAAAAGCAAGCAATCGCGCAATACAACACGCGTGTTTTAGAGATAGTTCAGGTCAATATTGCACCAGAAATAACCTTGTGATACGCTAATCGGACCGGTTAAGAAAAAGTTTACATCAAAGAATGCGTACAATTCTTCTTCCTTTCCTTTATTTTTCAAAAGCTGTGAAGCTTTGTCACTTATTTTTTAAACATTTAAAGAAAAAACCTCAAAAGTTAAACGTAAACAATTTTGACAAAAATATTGCCTGTTTAATGTCACAAGTTTTCTTCCATTTTCATTATTCCGAATAAAGAAATAAAAAAATACATATATAGAATGATGGGTGATAGGGGAGAGAAAAGGAGAAGCAAACAAAAGAAACAACCTCGATGTCAAGACTTTCTCGTTGTTTCTGTGAATCAGATAACACATAAATTCAATGTAAAGTTTGCATATAAAGGCTATAACTCTAACAATAAACCGAGGTCACGCGAATCGCCGTCCACTGACAAAAGCTAAACATCGTAAAAAATAATACAACTCTTTTTTTTATTTATTACAATGAAAAGGAAGAATCACACTACCGATCTACTGAAAAAAACTCAAAGTTTAAACAAAGGATTACCTCTCCGCACCTATTCGATGAGCTTTTACGACAGATGATTTTACGGAAACTTTATGAACAGATGTGTACACACAAATGCCTCTAGCCAAGTTTTTATAATACGTAATTATAATTTCTTTTTGTTTGTTCTCCATTAAGCAAATTTGTAATAAAAATATTTTTTATTTCGTGACTAAATGTCTTAAACACCTATTCTAGTAGGCAATACATAAACCACATTGTTCTAAAATTTAGAGAGCGAACAAGATCATGAAGCCCATAGTTAAACAGAAAAGACCCATAGCTTCTGAAAGGGCGAACCCAAGGATAGCATATGAGAAAAGTTGTTGTTTGAGACCGGGATTACGAGCATAACCGATGACAAGAGCACCAAAAACGTTTCCAATACCAGCTCCCTATAAATTAGTATACATATATATACCCTTCATAAAAAATTTAAAGCACGAGAAAAACTTACAGATCCAGCAACACCGACAGTAGCGGCACCAGCACCAATGTATTTAGCTGCAGAATCAATATCTTTACGAGCAACGGTGGTATGAAGACAACGAGTAGCCAAAGCAGATTCTGCTTGAAGAGTTGCACGAGCAATAAGGGCTCTGGTAAGTGGAACGGCGAGGCGTTGGCAGTACATCGTTGCAAAGTAGATACCGAAGCTAAAAAGATATAAATTAATGGTTAGTCAAACACAATATAAATCTAATATCTTATATTCAACAAAAACAATTATTCTTTATAAAATACAAAAAAATAACGCAATCGGATGAAGGAGTAAAAGCAGTTTTAAACAAAAAAGATTTAATTTTAGAAAAGTAATAATATACAATACAAAAAAGAAGTAAAAGTGTTAATCTAAAAAGTCTTTTAAAAAAATCAAGAAAGATGTAAGAAGAAAAAAGACAAAGCTTGAATCAATAATTGAACAAACGTTAACTTTTAGGCCGCACGTAAAAAATGGAAGAGAAAAAAAACACAGGCGAGTGAGTGCTGGCTGGCTGCTGCAAAAATAAAAAAACGACAAGACAAGGTCTTGGCGTTACAGTATGAAAAGTAAATCAATTCGTCTTGGAACTTTTCTATTGCAAGCAATTTGCATATAACATAGCTGCTGGAGAAATCTCTGATTTAAAAATTATTTTTTGTGACGTATTTTAAATTTTATTTTTATTTTGGTTTTAGAAGCCAATATGAGCGATGCTGAGAGTCCGGAACAAAGAAAAGCTATGGAAAATTTCGTAGCAGAATATGAAAAAACAACAACTGACAAACTGAATTTTCAATTTCTTGTAAGTTATTTTTTAATATTTCTTAATATTACATAAAATTTCTTTAAGGATATACGAAAAGATCAAGCAGATTTACGAGAAGATGATGCTTATTCTTGCTCAATTGGACAAAGTCCACAAAATTTTATGAGAAATCGGTATCGAGATATTTTGCCATGTATGTTTTTGTAATTTCATAAAAAATGATCATGTGATATTATTATTTTAGATAATACAAATCGCGTTGTACTTGATTCAACTTCTGATAATCCTGATGGATATATTAATGCTTCACATATCACATTTCCTGAAACTTCAACTCAATATATTGCTTCTCAAGCTCCATTACCTGAAACTGTTGTTGATTTTTGGCAAATGATTTGTCAATATAAAATTAAAGTTGTTGCCATGCTTTGTAAATGTGTTGAAAGTTTTGCTGTAAGCTTAAGATACTTTCTTCAAGGCATATATCTTTTTGCTATTTTAGCCAAAATGTGAGCAATATTGGCCAAAAGAAGAAGGTGAAACTAAAACTTATGGAAGCTACACTGTTACTTTTGTTAAAGAAGATGCTTTTAATGAATATTCTCATCGTTCATTGCTGGTTAAATCTGAAAAATATGGTGAACTTCAAGTAGAACAATTACATTACACTGAATGGCCTGATCATGGGTGTCCAACTGGTGAAGAATATATTCTTCAACTTATGGAACGTATGAATGAACTTCATGCTAGTGATGGTTCACCTATTTTACTTCATTGCAGGTATCCTTAGAGAAGTTTTTCTGCCTTTATTAATACATTATTTTTTACAGTGCTGGTTGTGGAAGAACTGGAACTGTTATTGCACTTAATATTATTCGTGAACTAATGAATAGCAAGGTTGTATTTATTTCTTATGCTTTTATATTTTTTAACCATTTTTTTACAGAAGCTTGTGCAAATCTGTGTTAAACAATTGGTTCTTGATTTAAGAAAACAAAGAACTTCAATGGTTCAAACTCAGGTTATTATTATTTTTCATTCTTAATATATACACATAACTTGTTTTTATAGACTCAATATCATTTATTACATAAGTGCATTGCTGTTTATTGTAAAAAGATGCTAGGAATTACAACAGTAACAAAATCTCCAAGTAGTCCACCAGAAATTATAAAGCCAATATCTCCTAAACTTGTTACGCAATTAGAAACTCCTAAAAAGCTTCCGCTTACTTCTCCTAAGCCTTCTATCATTACTTCTGCAGTTTCTTCAACAACAGGAGCTATCGAAAAGCCTACGCTTACAATTAATACATCTAATGGCTCAAATAATGCTGAACAACCTGTTACTACTACTACTTCTAATACTAATCCTTTTGTTACTGAAACTACAAATACTAATCCTTTTCTTAATGATGTCGCAAACGATAATGCTGAACTGGTATGTTTTCGTTAAAAAAGGCTTTAATGCTTAGCTTTCAAACTTACCTTGCTTTAGGTTGTACGTTTATGAAATTACTATTACTTTAATGTTTCATCTCTTTTCAAAGTAAAGCAGCTTTTTCTTCTTTTTTTCTTGCTTTAACCGTGTTTGTGTATGTCTTAAATCTATCATAGAAATAGAATGTCTGAAAAGTGTGAAAGGTTTAAAAGTTGAAGCATTATGACGGGTAGTATAATTTTCATCTTTTTTACCGTAACCCTGTCATGAGCTTTTTTTTAATAAACACTTTTTACATTTTATTACATTCTTTAGCTATCTATCTTGTCAAATATTAACCTTCTTTCTCATATACTGTAATTGTCATTCACCATTTTTATTATCTTTCTACTATATTAACACTAAATGCAACAAGTATTTCTTTTCTTAATTTCTAATGTACATTTACTACAAATTTCCTTTACTTCTTTGCGTAACCCCTTCAACGATTATGTATCAAAGACGAGTGCTCAACGGTGTTTATATATTATTATTTTACCAAATAATTTTTTTAATAATTAAAACTGTGATCGTTAATTAACATTTCACAAAATAGTTTTATATTAGTATTCATCGGGATTCATACTGGTGTTGATTGCTCGATGATTAATTGAGTGATACCTTTTTAAACTTCATAGTTTATATTGTTTCTACCTTTTCACTTTACTATTTTTTATTAATATTTTGTTTAATTTTTTTATATGGCCAGTTATATTTACTTCTTTTTTATTTTGTTAGCAAAAATTCACTCATTCCGTATATTTAAAAGTGTATTGTTGCTACCGTAATTTTTAATAAACGTTTTTTATATATTTTTTTTTGTTTTTTTATTGAACAAAGTGATTTGATTTAAAAATGTTAGCATTAAAAAAGGTTAAATTTTTATTTTTTGTACGTTACATAATTTTACACAGTTTATATTTTTTTCTGTCATACAATGGAAAAAAATTTAATAATAGGAATTTTTTAAATCTCGTTAATTAAATTCACTTGAAAGATATTTTTTGAGATTTTTTGAAGTATACAGTATACGGTCTTTTAAAAGTTACTTTGCAAATCAATTTGTTGAAATTTGCCAGATGGTAAAAGTTGGTTAAGCTTTTTTTGAACGTTATTCAGGAATTCTCCAAAATTCCCTATTTCCATGTTATTGCTTTTGTATACAAAATGCATAGCTTGAAAAAAATAAGTGCCCTTCGTTTTGCATCGAAGTGCTGTAGATCCTGGTTTAGTAGAGTGGACTACTCTCATGTGCTCTGGAATGTTCAAATTTTGTGCGATGTGATTTGATGAAATTTCCGTTCTCATGGAACCTGAAAATGAGTTATAGTTATCTTTGTTAATAAAGTTAAAAATACATTCACCTTTTCTACATGTTTGAAGAATGGTTGTAATTAATCTGTTTTCTTGATTAATGCTTAGTTTTACAGTTTCAAGAATTTCAGTTTTTTGGATTTTTTCTCCATCAGAAGCTACTATGACGTCTCCATGGGTACCGTGACCGCTTATTATTAAAAGCAGATTCTTTAACTTTTCAAATTTTAAATTTGTTACAAAACTTCGAATTTCATCTTTTACTTCCTAAAAAACAAAAATTTTAGAGAAGATAAAATAACTTTAAAAAATATACATTAGCTGTCTGGTTTTCACAATAACCATAATTACTATAATCTCGAAATATATCGTACATGTAATCAGCGTCTTTGTTAGCACCCGATCGACTCTTTGCCTTGTTAGTACTGTAATCTATAATATTAATGAATAAAACAGCAGTATTAGTTTTATTTATGTGAAAATTAAATTTGTTAAAGGCGACTGGAACGTTTTCATCACAGTATGATGAATAATGGAGCATCGTGCTAGTTACTGCAGATGGTATTCAACAAATAATTGATCCAAGCAGATGCTGTAAAAATGTATATTAGTATCTATCTAGTTCAGTAGTGTGTTTCAAATACTAGAAAATAAAGCAGAAATCTTATCATCTCCATTTAAATAAAATACAAAAATCCCAACCTGCTTTTTGTCAATACAAATTACCTAATAGTTTTTTCATACTGTAGTTTAACAGTATTGAAAAGAAAGAAAAAGTTATGAGGCAAATGCTGCTACCTGCTTCTGAATATGCCTCAGTTATATTATTTATTTGAAACATATTTATTTTTCATATTAACTTTTGCTAATACAAAAGAATTAAAAATTTCAATACGGAAATCACTTACTTTTGGAATAGTCAAATATCTGAAATTTTGAAATCACAAACTACCGAAATCATTTTATTACAATATAGTTTTGATGGGGTGTTGGTAAAAAAGATGGGAAATATTGAAACAAAATCAGTGAATTGTTACTTACAAAACAAAGCAAATAATAAAACATATATTTAAAGCCAAAAGAAAAACCTCGACGTTGTTTTTCGTCAAGGTATGCAAACTAGAACAAGTATTAAAATGTTATTTTTCCTTTTATATAGTATAATACGAATGAACAAATAAAATTATACGTTGACAAAACTTTACAATATAGAAGCAATAAATGATTTAATCTAATAAACAATTGCCGCGCATTTACTGCTGTTTTAGCAAAGAAACCGCCGATATACGCATTTTTTCTATTTCAAATAGATACACAAAAAAACCAAAGAAAAATGAAAAACATACTGTACTTGGCTATGAAACGACTGCCTTGCAAAGTTTACCTTTGTAGAAATGCGTTTCTAGTATGCTTACAATGGCATTTCTGAATATCGCCTATGTTTCTTTGTTCTATATTCTTTTGTACTGACAGTGTAGTAGCTACGCAAGCATTTCACAAAGAA